>OZ026577.1:7568009-9033759 GCA_964020215.1 Aurelia sp. 3 sensu Dawson et al. (2005)
TGGGAAGTATGACACATACCTTTGATACCACTTGATATTTCTTTCGCGCGCCCCACACAGTTCACGCGAGTTTTTGGTCGCGCGCCTTAATTTCTGAACGTGAAAGCCCTGCAAAGAGTGCAAAATTCCACAACGTCAGTGCCTGCACATGTAAATGGTTGTCTGGAAAAGTGGGAGTTGGGTAATGGGAATGGGGAGTGGGGAGTGGGGAGTAGGGAGTGGGTATCAGCTATAGCTAGTCACCTATATATTTTGCTCACGAGGGTCCTTTACCGCCATTTTGATATAAGATATGAGATATAAGATATGAGAATATTGATTAATGTGAAATTTGTATAATTTTTTTGGGCTACGAAGCAATCTTTGGAAGCACATGGCATTCTTGGTTTGACGATGCTAGACTTATGACAACAGTCCTTTCCCTCACGGAAACAACAGCAACAATGACAAACGCAATAACATTCAATTCAATCAAGTTTTGCGCGAAAACAGCGAACCTTGTCAAAAGTCTGCAACAGAACAACGCCCACGCGAGAAAGGCACAAGGCAGATCACAATGGAGGAAGACATAATCACAATTGATGGTATGTAATCTTACTTGTAGAATCAACGATTCTGTGCAACAGTTTGCAATGTCATTCTTTCAAAAATTTAGGGAGTGAATGATAGCGATTAAATTGAGATTGACTGATGGCCGAAATGTAAACTTTGAGCCCTAGTCAAGTAGGCCTTTTCCAGGAAGATGACTTGGGTTTGGAAATTCATGAATCCAAATTCAGTGAGCAGTTTTGACAAGATGAGCATTGGCGAAAACCTCGTCAATTATATGGCATACTACATTTTATGGGGCCAATCTGAACTGCAGAGTATGGCACTTAACTTTTCACCAAGAGTCACCAAGCTGCTTGTGCCAGGGAAAGTGTCACACAGGTCCACAGGTCTTGCACAAAATGGAAACCCCAAGAGCAGACTGGTTTCTTTATTGTGCATGCAGAAGTTTCCACCCAACAACTTCAATTACAACAGATTTTGCAGTGATAACAAACAAATGCTCATTTTATTTAAGTGACCCTTTAGGACCTCTAGGGAAATAAATAGTGTTTTCTAAGTGTCACGCTCCAATTAAGGATCCTTCCTACTGCCTTGATAGTAAACATCTTGGCCTAAAAGTTCTCAGACCCACCCCCTGCATTCCTGTAGTGGTTAACCCTGCATGCACAAGTTTCTTTCAATATTTTGTTGCTTGTAAGATCAAATTTAAATCTAAGGCTGTTTTAGCCTAGGTGATACCCCAAGTGGAATTGGGGTACGCCATACACCACATATGTACGTAAATTTCTTTTGTCCTATTGGCATTTCTATTGTTTAGAGCAAGTCTTAGAGGGACCACATGTTATTGTTTTGAACTCCTCACTAAGCATCAAGGTCCTTCAATGTTGCATTATTAAAGCCTGGTGCACCATACTCTGCAAACAATGTGCAGTCCATAGACAAAATTGGCAAAGGTTTCTTACACCCATTTCAATTCATGTGATCAATCCCTTTATAAAACATCTTTTGATTCCTGTAAGATATTTTGTGCCATGTGAAGGTAAGCTAGGACTGCAGAATTTAAGCATAATACCAAAACTCCCCAAGAGTATGATCACATGACTTGAAATGGGCAGGTTTATTGCTAAAAGTTCTATTTTCCACAACATCAGATACAATTTTGAAATTGTTAATTACCCAAGGGGCAGGATGGTGCCAGAGCACAAATTCTGGGGGGGGGGGGCAAATAGTGTTAGAGTGTGACAGTGAGCAAAGCGAAACAAATTTTATGGACCATACCACTCAGATTGGCTCAAAATGCGACAACACTCTTTAAAAACATAACAAACAAGTTATGGAAGTGCAGACAGTGCATAGAAATTTTCAAAAATTCATTTGCCAGTGGAAGGGGGCCCAATGGAATTTTGGGGCTCCCCCAAGCACACCTGCTGGGCCATCCGTGCCAAGGAAGTAAATAATGAAATACTGTATATACATTTTCATTTTTGTTGGAGAGATGAGCTGTAAAACCTTTTGTTGCAAAACAATACCAGCTAACCAATCGTCAGCCATACCTTGGGTGCGCATGCGAACTAAAGATTTATTTTGACCAATCAGAGCTTGAGTTTTTATGCTCCTTCGTAGCTACGAGCAACAGCAACAACTGAAGATCAGCTTCGTGATTGGTTTGGTGAAAACCCGAGAGAGAAGCATAGGCCTACCTTACGGTTGGTTGAAATTTAGGATTGAAATCATTGCTTGTATCAAATCAAAGTAGCCTTTGATCCTTACCATGGGATAATCTCTCTCATCTTGCTTGCCATTAGTAAACACCACCATTTCAAACTCTCAAAAAACCGCTCTCTTATCATGTCGACAATTCCTCTCTCCAAGTCTCCAAGCTCTTTCCAAGAAATTCAAGGCTGAGAGCAACAACAACAACTATTTTGTAAGCCTTAACCTGCTACGCTACTACGCTTGCGCGGACAAGGTACGGTACCAGACCCCATGAGCCTGGCTGAAGCTGGCACTGAACTCATCTCTCCAACAAATTTGGAAAACTCTGTCTAAAGCTTGAAGTGTATGGTTTGCATTTATCTTTTTCTTGTTTTAGATACATCAAGTTCATCTGAAGATTCCATTTTCATTGGAACAGCTCACAAGGTAGCATTATAAAGTTATTTCATGTATAACTGTAACTACTTTGATGTAACTACAGTACTTTGTAATCAAACATTCATGCCAATGTTTTGTTTTGAAGAAAATGTATAAAAATCAGGAAGAAAGTGGATGTAACATCCTCTCTTAGAGCTCTTTAAGTCAAAACAAACAAATAACCAAATAATTGATAATTCATAAAGCAAGATAAATAGGATGTTGAATTCAGAAACTTGAAATGTGTTTGCAGCACACAATGCTGATAACTTGATATTTACATCTGCATGTGAGAATGGCCCTTGACCTGTCATGACCTTCACTTGGAAACATCACAAAGGATTATACCCCTCTCAGAATGGCCATCCTTGATTTTGACATCATAGTGGTTGATCTCAAGCAATTAGGTCATAACAAAGCAGTAAGAAAGACGCATTGCATTGTGGTCAAAAGCCAGACAAAAGTGCATTGCATTTTAGTCAAAAATGGCAGTTGATACGATAGAAAAGGCTCCTGTACCAGTACGTGAGTCAAAAATGGAATCAGGAAAGCTGAAAATGAAGCTCCTCTGTCAAAGTCACAACTTGTAAAGGGGTCGCAGACTTGATTAGGTCTTTGTCCAAAATACTGTGGAAAATAAGCCAGTTTGTATGATTTTCACTAGTTTTTTTGACCATTAGTGTTTAACTTGCTGTGCAGTGGTCATGTGAAAGGTCTTCATATTGCCATATAAAGTTTGACGTTTGCTCTTACTATGATTTTTTCTATCATGATATTTTCATGGATCTACTTCATTTAGAAGTCAATTTCATACTTGGGAGTAATCTTCTCTTGTTATTTTATTGCAGCGAAGCAAACCTGTGGAGAGTGTTGTGAGCAGCCCTTCTAAATCCCCCTTAAAAAAACGAGAAAAGAAAGCAGATTTGGAAGGGGTCTCTAAAATCACAAGAAGATTATACATGGAGGAAAGTGACAAAAGTGATACTGATACAGATTCTTCTGATAATAAAGTTAAGGTTAAAGAAATCAGAGTTGATGTTGAAGAAGTAGAATTTTATGACTCTGGAATTCCTTATTTTCAGTCAAATTCAACTAAAGGCTTTGGACGTGAAGATGTATTGAGCATCTTGATTTCACCGGACACTAATCGTGTTTCTCTTAACCCTATCAGGCCTAGGGTATTTGATGCTCTAGGAAGCCTAGGGGGGGGGCTGATTCGGCCCCCCCCTAATTTACTTCTGTTCTGGACAACCTAGAGCCTTGAAACTTTGCATGTGTATAGAACAACTTATGATGAACCCAAAAATGAAATCTATTTTTAGATATGTCACGTGACCTTTCCATGACGTCACATTATTCAATTTTCAAAGTCAATAGGGTTCAGTACTAAAAAGTTTCAATCGTTAATTGTGAGAAAACAAAAAGCATTAAGGACATCAGTCCAATTTGATTGTATTCTATGTCGAAATAGTATTTGCTCTGTGAAGAAAAATTAACAAAAAGTGATGACGTCATCACACAGAAATGCAAAGAATGCGCGCATGCGTAGTGCCAAAATCCGCAAAACCATATGTTCAAATTAAAAATGAGCTAATTTGTTGGATAGAGCATCAAAAGTAGTATGTATTCCTATCTTTTCATCATTTTATCACTTTAGCTGTAGATTGTATTAGGAATTATTCAAAATTTTACACATACATCTCTTGAAAACTGGTCGCGTTTACCCCCTGGAATGAATTTGATTTTTTCAAAAAATTAATTTTACATCGTAACAAAGATAAAAACTAAAAGTCAGAAAGTTTCAGTGTTGTAAATGCACTTGGTAAAAATCTACAGACAAAAAACTGCTAGGGGGGCTGATTCAGCCCCCCCCCCTAGGCTGGATAGGGTTAAGCAGCCATTGCATGTGAGGGAAAATGCTACTTTCCTTATTCATTTGAAGAAGGATCATAAATCAGACAGAGGTGTTTTATTCGAGGATTTGAAAGCCGATGGAAATGGCTCTTGGCTCAATAATGGTAACCCCAAAGAACAGTTACTAGTTGACATACATCACAATACATTTAGGAAGGTGGATGACCTTGACAAAATTCTTCCTGAGCCAACGGAGCAGATTGCGTTTGTGACCCGCTCCTACAGACGTAACAAAGCTGCAAGAGATTACAGACGAATAACTTCCTATATAAAGGATTCAAATGGGGAAATAATAAACAATGTTGCATTGGTGCAATATTATTTTGACAGCAAGCCTCATGATTTTGTTATTGAAAGTCATGGAAATTCAAAATCAAAAGCTCCATTTCAACCAAGCAAAAGGTCAACATTAAAGAACCTTAAAGAACAGCTTAAGATAAACAATCCAAAGAGAGCTATTGCAAATGCAGTCAAGGCAAAAGGTGGAGCCTGTTCAGTAAAATCAGAAGGTGACCTCCCCCGAGGTGCACAGCAGGCATATGATGCCAATCGGAAAAGAACTAAGGATCCCGATCATCCAAAACGCACAAAGGATGTGATTTTCTCTGCCCTTTTGATGGCTAGCAGCCAAAGTGAAGATAAGAAGTTTATTCGAAGCATCTCATTGTATCCAGAGCCAATTGTTGTTTTAGCCACTGATACACAGTTGGATGACCTTGTAAGGTTCTGCACTGGAAGAGATGTTTATACTGTGATGTTTAAAGATACCACATTCAACTGTCATTGGCACTGACCATGAACCAAACCTCTTTAATGGTTTGTCCCTATCTATGTCATCTCCTGGACATGTAAAATGTATTGGTCACTTTTATCGAAATTGCAAGAGAAAGTTGCAGAGTTTGGGTATCTGCGGTGAAGAAATGAATGGATTCTTGAGAGATATTTTTGGAGCTGCCAATACCCTACAAATGGTTAACCATGCTGGCATCCTTTCATCTGAAAGTGACACAGAATTTGAAGAAATGCTTCAAGCATTAACAGTGCAGTGGGATGCAGAGGAAAAGCTCCTGAAGCCAGGGAAAAAGCCAGAGTTTAGTGCCTACTTTAAATCAAGATCAGCCGACATTAAGAAGATGGGCTAGAGTCTAGAATACCCTCCCCTATTTCATAAAGTTGATTTTATGCTGATACGTTGATACACAGTCACTCTGGAAACATCAATATTTTTCTGATACGGTGATACGCAGTCATATGAGATTCATCTTGACTGCGTATCAACGTAGCAGCGTATCAGCAAAATGTAAGAGCTTCACAACACATAGTTTCGATCTTTGAATGACCAAAAATAATTGTTTCATAATGTAAACAATGAAGGATATACAATTGTTTTCTTGACTGCGTATCAGTGTAGCAGCGTATCAGCAAAATGTAAGAGCTTCACATCACATAGTTTCATTCTTGGAATCACCAAAAATAATTGTTCCATAATTTAAGCAATGAAGGGTATCAATATTTTTCTGATACGGTGATACGCAGTCATATGAGATTCATCTTGACTGTGTATCAGTGTAGCAGTGTATCAGCAAAATATAAGAGCTTCACATCACATAGTTTCGTTCTTAGAATGACCAAAAATAATTGTTTTATAATTTAAAAAATTAATGATATACAATTGTTTTCTTGACTGCGTAGCAGTGTAGCAGTGTATCAGCAAAAATATAAGAGCTTCACATCACATAGTTTCGTTCTTTGAATGACCAAAAATAATTGTTTCATAATTTAATCAATGAAGGATATACAATTGTTTTCTTGACTGCGTATCAGTGTAGCAGTGTATCAGCAAAATGTAAGTGCTTCACATCACATAGTTTAGTTCTTAGAAAGCCCAAAAATAAGGGTACATTACATGTCTCTGATCTTCTCGAAAGGTGTATCAAGAGTTATAAAAGGAAGAGCTTCCAAATTGAGGGGGTATTCTAGAATTGCTCCAAGAAGACAATGATCAAGGGCGTTCGTTCAAAGTACAATATCCATGATGAAGCTTTCACAACAAATGCAGCAGAAGCTGTTAACCATATGATCAAGTCATTTCAAAACTACCAAGCAACGGATCTACCCAAGTTTATACAGGACTGGCAAGAACTCATTGATGACCAAGAAGAGAACTTTTTTCTCGCTTCCTTACAACAAGGACGTTACAGGCTAAAAGAAGGATTTAAAAGGTATAGAGTCGATAGAAGTGACTTTTATAGGCTTCCAGAGAACTTAAAAAAGAAGAAACGTGATCAGCTGTTTCATGCCACTTGCGAAGAAATTGAGACAGTGCTGAAAGAAGATCCTTGGTTAAGGGCAGATGATGAAATTGCTAATCTCATAGATCCATTGAAGTCAAGTGAACTGTCCAAGGAATCTACCTGCTTAGCTGCAGTGCCTGTGACTAAGGCTTTAGATGCTGCACCTCGAATAAGCATTGGATGTAACGATATAAAGATTTCCTTGGTCCCGGAAAGCGCTCTTAAGATCATTTGGTCAAAGGCACAGAACCTCTTAGACAATCCTGACAGTATAAAGCAAAGACCATTGCTTGATTTACAGAAGGGTGAATGGGAGCATTACCAAGTTTCAAGTTCTGACGTCAAGAAAAAAGGACTGCTGTATGATTTAATGGTAAATGTCAGTGGAAGAATAAAGTGTAACTGCTTGATGTTCAAAAACAAAGAAGTTGGTGTTTGTTCCCATCGAATCGCTTTGGCAGAGCGGCTTGGAATCTTAGAGAAGTTTTTGCAGAATTTAGTGGAAGAGAATTCTTTGGAAACCAATATATCAGATCTTTCCTTGTCAGGGGTGAATACAAAAACCGCTGGCAAGAAAGGTGCTGTTCCTCGTCGTCTTAACAAGGGTTCTTTCCATGTGCGACCCTCTGTTCAAAAGGAAGTTGATCCTACTGCAACAGTTACAACATCAAGACAGAGTAACGACCAACACTCACAGATTTTCAACCAGCCACCAAGCCAACCGCTCTGTCAGCCACCAAGCCAACCGCTCTGTTATCCTCTTGCAAATAAGATAGCATCGCCTGGTACTACCGTAGTTAGACCCCCCAATCAAGCTAATCCAGTTCATTTCCAAGAATTGCATCCTGTTGTTACTTCATCCAGTGCTTCAGATCCTTGTCGCAACGATACACGTGGTGAATTGTGGCAAGCACAGTTATCACGTTTGTCTGGAGAAATGCAGCAGCAACAAAATACTTTTCAAAGTCAATGGCAGAAGAGGTGCATTACTCAGTCAAGAAATATTCCTCAGTATGGCAATTTTCATGGAGCATTCAATCAAAACCATCGCTATTTCCATCAACAAGAGCAATTTCACGGGATTTTCACTCAAAATCAGCAATATATCCTACCACATGCAGCTGCCCAACAGGTGCCATACATTCCTAAGGTCTGTAATCCTTCACCAGCGGGGAGGAAAATGCTTCCAAAGCCTCCTCCCCCACCATCAGAGCATCCATACAGTGTGAAGAAAAAACCAAAAAATGTCAAGGTGTGCATCAGTGGTTGTGGGATTGGAGTAGAGAACGAAAAATATGTCATCTGTCGCACAGAGCGAGACTACTGGCCTAACAAAAATGACGATGGAAGCCGATCTTGGCACTTAGGACGTGAGCAGTCACGATACTATCACTTAAAGTGGCAGTGTGTTCGAGCACGGAATGAAGCCTTTTTTTCTGAGTTATTATTACCTATTCCCTCCAGCATTATGGACGATGTAAGGGAAGTTATTGAGTTGGAATTTGGGTTGAAACTATAGACTGCTGAAAGCTGTATTACTTTTATGAAAACCTGAATTAGAAAGTAATTAGTGAGTATAATTACCAGCAATGGGTTGGACAGTAACAACATGTTATAAGAATATCGAATCTCAAACATGAAAAAATTAAGAGAAACGAAAGCCTTGTTTCCATATGATCGCAAGAATCGCATGTGACGCAAGGATAGCACAGATTTGTCAACAGCAACTCTCAGTCATATGTTTTTCGTCATGTGACTTTCAAGTTGATGGTCAACATTTCGGAAGTCCCTTGACGAAGCAATAGTGTTGCAATCATCTTTTCTGATTTGTGATCGAAGTGATTTCTTTGACGTTGTGTCGAAAATGTTTACAGCTGGCATAGATTACCATGGAATTTTTCGTAATTTATCGCAATTCTGTACTGCCTCAGCAAAAAACTGACCGTCAGTAAATCTCGTACCTAAGATTTTATAGTACAGTGAGGCCTGCGAAAAAGAAGCCTTCGTATTTCACCCTAGTTTTCATGGATCTAGAACTATCTACTTTAACGGACACTTGAACCGTAACAAAGGGTTACCTTGCATAAACTTTAGAAAATATTTTAGCCTGGACAGTTATTTTATATCCATGCATCATATGTCGTGTCGTGTAATGTCATGTATGGAGTACATATTGAAGACAACTTTCAAGGCTTAGTTGAGGGTAGGAACAAATAGCAAAGAATAGCTGAATGATATATATTTGTTAAATTTGGTATAATTACCGGGTTAGTCAAAAATGTTTGGCAGATTGGTGGGCTATGGAATGCTAAGTGCACCGAGGGGCAAATCAGTTCCCAAAATAACGTATGTAATTTTTGTGATTTTGAAATCGCATGATTTTTTTTCTATGACTTTTTGTGATTTTAGTGATTTTTAGTGATTTTTTCGTGTGATTTTCAGTAATTTTTCAGTGATTTGTGATTTTTGGTGCTTTCTGTATGTGATTTTTTTGCGATTTTGTGATTTTTGTACGTGATTTTTTTATGATTTCGAGGGAGGTGTACGAAAAGAAATCAGTGATTTGCCCCTCGAAGTGCACAACCAACGTTAAAACTAAAATGTTAATCTATCACTCAAAGGCTAACTCACATGCTAAAGTATCGTTTGGTAAAGTAACTCGTCTGTTTAGAACCACAAATCAAGAAAATGCTGGTAAGGATTTTGTATGGGAATGAGAATCCCACGTTCAATCCATTCTCATCCATGATTGATTTGAGCTCAACAGTTTCAGAAATTCAGAAATAGAATTTAAGGAAACTGAAAATCAGTCGCGTAATTTTTTATTTCACAGTCCGCTTATGGTCTTACACCTCGTTGACTAACCTGGTACACGTTTCCTTTTACTATGCTGCTGAGTGTTATGTTTCGTTGCACGTATTTTCATAAGGAAGTAAGTAATTGCGCCATATCATATTCCAGCACTCAAGAGTTTGTTTGAAGTTCTATGACAGTCTTGCTCCCTTCTTCATGTCCTAGAGAACATTTCAACAAGTTTTTTGAAGTTTTGCCAATGTTTAGATACCACCAAGACCAAGTATCTTACGAGTAATGCAATAGAGAAAACAAGTGAAAATAGAGTATAAAGATATGTTAAGGTTTCTCTTTATCAAAATAAACAGTTTCTGGAATTATGTTTTCCCCGTGCTGGAGTGGAGTTCCTCAATTTTTGGCGATCTGAGAGTTGAGTTTTCTGTAAGCAGATTGTTATAAAAAATACGTGTATCATTAGGATGAATAGAGCTGAATGCTGTTGTTTCGTTGCGTTGTATTTTTATTTTGAATGAAAACTGGGTTTACTGGACGATTTACTGTGTTTATCTGTGTGCAACATTGTGAAAGACAGATAACATTCGCATTGTCGACAGACAGAAGTGCTGAAATGAAAGGTGCCATGTTGTAGAGTAATTGAGGGTATGAGTAAAGGGAAACGTGCTATCGAGGATCTACTGCAAGATGTGGCAGAGTGAGCTATAGCTGATACCTACTCCCTACTCCCCACTCCCCACTCCCCACTCCCCACTCCCATTACCCAACTCCCACTTTTCCAGACAACCCATGTAAATAGCCTCCCACCCAGATAGTTTCTACAGAAAAGTCCTCACCACACTTCACAAGACTGGTACAATAGGTACATGACAAAGAAGTTATCAAGGGTCTTTTTGTCAGTACAATTGTATATACATATCGTAATGCAGTTTACTCCCAGTGTTAAGTTACACTGAAAGTGGTGGTGTTCTTTAGTACAGCATATGTTGTTACAAGGTACCCACAGCAGCGAAAGAAAACAAAAACCAAAATGTGTTTCTGTATTTTCTACAGTAAAGATTAGGCCAGGTGAATAACGCGGACCCTGCGGACCCCGCGGACCCCGCGGACCTCGCCATTTTGGTCCGCGATATAAAGGTCCGCGTTATTCAATTCGACCTAGGAGAAATTGAATAACGCGGACCTCATGATTTCGCGGACCCCAATAATGAACTGCCGTCTTCCTTTCCTATCAGATCTGTGTTTAACTTTATTGCAAAGCATTTCGAACGTCTTTTGATAAGTTTTACTTTACCTCTCAATCAAAATTCGAAGAAAACAAGTTGCAACAAACTTAGGCCCGCTAGTGCAAATAAGTTTTCCCGCAGAAGAAATGATTCGGAAAGGATTTATACCCTCTTAGACGACCAGCAACTGATCATTTTTCTTATGCTGTAGTGAAATTAATCTTCCTTTTGAGCAGAGTAAGTACTGTGGAATAATTTAAGCAGGGTACGCGATATCAAGGTCCGCGTTGTTCAGTTACAGCGAGCAGAAACTGAATAACGCGGACCTCGTGATTTCGCGGACCCTAATAGCGAAAATAGAATTTCTCCTTTTGACTAGCAATTGCTTAATATTGCCCTCTTATTTCCTATCAAATTATCATTCCCTTCCAGTTTTCTGCTTTCGCCGGTGTTTCTCTTTGGGAAACTTGAGAAAACACAACGAGAAGACTCTCGAGAAAGAGTTCCATTACATTTAAACATTGCTAATCAAAACGGCAGATCCTATACTTGTTTAAGTCTGATTACACGTTTTTGAGTCCATTTGAACATTCCCCTTATCCTCATTCTAATCGTGCCATGGGGGCTTTTACGTCTGTTTGATATCTCCCCACATCGGTACTTTCTATGCCATTAGTACACAATAAGAAACCTCATGGGAAAGGCGTTTCAGGAGTTTTAAACGTTGATATAGAAGCAAACGAAAATTCTCCTGGAGAAACATCGGCAAGAACAGAAAGCTGGGAAGGAACAATAATTCGATGGGAAAGAAAGAGGGCAGCATTAAGCATTCGCTAGCTAAAAAGAGAAATTCTATTTTCGCTATTTTCCCACAGTAATGAAATTCAACTAAAGTCCGCGAAGTCGCGAGGTCCGCGTTATTCAGTTCTGCTGGGCGTGATTGAACAACACGGACCTTGATATCGCGGACCCTGCTTAAATCATTCCAGAGTACTTATTCTGCTCAAAAGGAAGATCAATTTTACTATAGTACAAGAAATAGGAACAGTTGCTGGTCGTCTAAGAGGGTATAATTCCTTTCCGAATCATTTCTTCTGCGGGAAAACTTATTTGCACTAGCGGGCCTAAGTTTGTTGCAACTTGTTTTCTTCGAATTTTGATTGAGAGGTAAGGTAAAACTTATCAAAGACGTTCGAAATGCTTTGCGATAAATTTAAACACAGATTTGATAGGAAAGAAAGACGGCAGTATTAAGCATTTGCTTCTCAAAAAGAGGGATTCAATTTTCGCTTTTAGGGTCCGCGAAATCATGAGGTCCGCGTTATTCAGTTTCTCCTAGGTCGAATTGAATAACGCGGACCTTGATATCGCGGACCAAAATGGCGAGGTCCGCGGGGTCTGCGGGGTCCGCAGGGTCCGCGTTATTCACCTGGCCGTAAAGATTACATACAGTATTGGGCAATACTCACCAGCATTCAAGGGAATATCATCTTTATTTGTATGTGATAATACTACATCTTCTTCAGCACCAGCCATGTAATGATAAACAGATTTTGAAAGCATGTTGAAAGATGGGCCAGACTGAATAATTGAATGACCAACTGCCATTCCTGCCAGTTTAAATAACGTTCCTTTGCTCCTGTCTTTTACAGGTACAACTGAGAAGGCATTTCCTTCAAACAGTCTCAGTGTGATCTGCTCCAAGAGTAACTCAAAAAAATCTGCTTTCATGGCTCCTGCATCCAAGCCATCTTCCCCATCAAATACAACACAAAGATTTCTCCAAAGTTTTGTGCTATCCAATTGTGCCTTTTTGTAAAAGATTAGGGAGCTCTTCTAAATCTCGTCTCTATTCACTGTCATCATTATGTCATCAAGAGTAACTTTAAAAGCAAGATCGGAAACAAAATCCTTTACATCAGTATATGCTTTGTGTGCAGGCATACTGTTTGTGGCAGGGATTTCAGTTTCTTCACCTTTCCCTTCTTGTTCGCACAAAATTTCTGCGGCTTCCTCCAGTGAATCTGATTTTTCACAAGCTTCATTGATTTTTACCTCAGTAGCATTGGGGAAAACTGAGATAAGCTCTTCATTCCAACTTCTGTTGCTGGTTGATGTGTCTGCTGAATATGTAAAAAAACCATCTGTAGATAATTCTTGGCTGGCATTGCTGCTTCCACCATGGCAACTGGTTCCATGAATACGCATATCTTGAAGTGCAATCTGTGCATGGCAATTGACACACTCTGAAAACTCCTGTTTTTCATCTGGCGTTGATTCAGCTTCCTCCATGGAAAGGCTACTTTGAACTGGTCTAATGTATATAACTGCATGTGATGTCAGTACTTCTTTAAGATATGGTATAGGATATCCAACCTTCTTCATGGGAATCAAGGGAACCCATCATGTTTGTCCTTAAACACAATCTTCTTCTTGCCAAGACCTGCTTTCACTAATCCTCCAACGTCTTGAATGGATGGTGTTCTTTCCACTTCAGGTGAAGACAACAGAAAAAATTCATGAGTCCATGTGTCTTTTACTGGAACATGGAATGCTGGTTGCGTTCTCTTTCTTGGCCTCGTATTGGCTGCAGCACTGTGATGTTGTTGTCTTGTTGAACCATTGTATGGTGCAAATGCAGCTCTATGATTGAAATAAATTTTTATAGACAGTGGTATGCTCAGGAAACCAAGCATTAAGTTCATTTCATTTTCATCTAAATTTGTTTTGAGCAAGCCAAATTCACTTTTGAAGCATTACTGCCCTTGGTGCTTTCAGGGTAGCAATGGGGCACAGCAATGTGACAAAGCTGAGTTTATTCAACTTTGTTGATGGCAGCACGTCACAGCATAAAAATTGCCTAGCGCCAATCCCTTGCGAAAATTTAACCATGAAATAGTGTCAGACATGTTTGTTCATGTTCTGACTATGCTCAGCCATGGTGTTTGACCAATGCATTTTGACCATGATCTGACAATGGACCATGGTCAATATCAAATATCCTTAAGTTTTTTCCAGTATGGGTTCATAATGAAGAGGCTTGTAAATCTATGCAGCTCCTCTCTGTTTAGTTATGCAAGGTGCTTATTTGTTATTGCAGCTAGTAAATTTATGGTGTTGGGTAATGAGGAACTGGATTCAAGGTTATATTTCTTGCATCTACCTCAATGGTAATTAAATACAAGATGTTTTGTGCCAGGGTGAATCTCTTCGCTGCTTTGTGCCAAATATTTTGGAGTAGAAAAATTTTGTGCATCATTTGCACAAAAGAATAATTGATATCAATTGTTTGCTGCAATGAGACATTGAATTGCTGTTTTATAGCCTATTTCTGCACAAAAATGTGTGCCAAAAATCAGATGAGTTATTCTCTGTGCTGAAGATCTTCTGGAACTCAGATTCACCCTGGGTTTTGCGTATTTAATTGATATAACAAAATTGTTTTTAATCCTCAAAATTCTAAATATTTCTGAGAAGTTTAATTAAATAAATACTTCTTTTTTTACATACATTTGAAATTGGTGAAGGATTTCATGTGCTATCACCATCAATGTCATTTGAAGAAACTCAAACTGGTAACTTGGGTTTCATTGAAACAAAATTTTTACACTCAACCACAAGTCAGTGTTGGCAGACAACATAAAGTAGGCATAAATGGAATGGATTCCCGGTATTTCTACAGTTCTTGGATTAGCAAAGCTCAACTTTTACATCAGTAAGGATTAATAATATTATGGCTGCTGAAAACCAGAATCTATGATAGAAAGTAATATCAAGAAATTACCATAACCCATACCTAAAATTCTCTTGCGCTCTGCTAAGAAAGCTGCTTGTTGTGTCGGCACCTGAAGGCCTGGTGGCCCTGATGCCACTACTGCTGCTGCTGGTCCTAACTGTTATTGGGTGAGTAGCCCTAGTTGCTGTTGCAGAGCCACTATTGGGCCTGTTCATTCGATCGATACTTGACATGGCATTGTGTAAAATGTTCTGGACTTCTCGTTTGTATTTCTCCGCTTCATCATCCATCATGACTTTCGCCTCGCACTGTTCTCACCGAGCCACGTTTTCCCAAGTCAAAGTGAAAAAGCCAATATGGCGGCAAAAACCTGGAAAGAGGCAAGTTTTGAAAGGGAGGTCGCGGACTCGACGCAACATAGTGCAGCTCTGCAGCTAGACTACATTACATAAGCCCCTCTAACTTGATCGTTGTTTTTGTTGTTGTTGTCATCGCTTTGTATGAGTGAAATTAAAACATCAGATTATAAATGTTGAACGAATACAAGGAATCACGTCGTCAGTCTATGGTGCAGCTACGAGTCGACGACTCGACGCAACGTGGTGCAGCTACGAGTCGACGACTCAACGCAACATGGTGCAGCTATGAGTCGACGACTCGACGAAATATGGTGTAGCTGCGAGTCGACGACTCGACGAAACATAGTGTCGCTATGAGTCGACGACTCGACTCAACGCACGACAAAATGTCGAGTCATCGACTCACAGAACCAAGGAACGCAGTGCCCAGTCAACGAAACAACGCAGCGAACAATGGAATTGCAATGTCGAAGCCACGAGTTGAAGTCGCGACTGAACGAAACCACGACTCAAAAATTTTGTCCAGGATCTGACTCCATAGCTCCCTCATGTAATACTTGCAAGATTACCATTAATGAGGGTATGCTTTTTTCACTGCCAAAGTTTTGTATGTGCCATTTGAGCAAGAATTTGTCCAAGAGAAATCGTTCCGTTTTTGTCTGAAGAGAAATTGTGTTGAAACTTTTCGTTCTACACAAGCTTAGTTTCCTTGGCAGTGTTACATCTGCAGAAGATATAACCCCTGAAGAACGTGTTGCAGTGATTGACCAAGACATTGATATCAACTTATATCAATGAAAACAATTGAAGGGGCTGGATTTGCGTGGAAGGAGCCGCACGGAACTTGGAAGGAGTAGTCAATGTGTACATTAGTGAAAAACATTTAAAAGACCTGGTAGGACTAACCCCATCTGACCCTATCTTAACCCTATCGTACATTTTCATTTATATGTTTTGCCGTCTTAGCTGAATGCCTCTGAGATTTAGCAAGTTTAACTTTCTGTCATACAGCAATGAAACCATAACAATTTTGATGTTCTATTTTTAGGCTTATCTCCATGGTAACCAAGTTTTTGTTCCACACTCTATGAAAAATATACATGGTATCTCTCTTAACCCTTTTTAATTAGTCCAGTTAAGTCTAAACTGTGAATTTACATCCATCTTCATCTATATATTTCAAAACATTTATAGTGATATATGGTCTTAAAGAAGATATCTTGAGGATCAAAATAAGCAAAGTGTAGACTTTTGTCACTTCTGACTCCGGAGATATTTGCTTCCAAAGTTGGATGAAATTGACATTGTTTACTTTTCGTGTAATTTTTGGTAGAATTCTACAGAATGCTCATTTTAACAACCAATTCATTTGCTAATATCTCTGCCCAGTGTTATCCAATTCTAGTTCTGTTTGTTTTAATTGATAGAACTACATGTCAGCCTACAAAAAAGTCGGTCATCCCCTCTTCTGATACGCATTTTTTTGTTTTCTTGTTATTTTTCTTAACTGTGCTTATTTTCGTGAAATTGACACAAAAAATGTGTAATTTGAAATTCAAGGTATAGTCACGGAGGGTAACTTTCATGCATTTTTTGAAAACTTTGAAATTGCCCCTTAACATGTGTTTCGTGAAACAATCCAAATATGCCTGAGGGAAGTTTTCATCAAGTGCTAGTAAATCAATGGCAATTAAATCAAAAATTATAATTGACTTTAATTAGATAGTGATTAATTGGATCTGCTAAAGTTAGCCTTCATCTCTGGGTAACTTTAATGCACTGTGGGCTTACTTTGAAGGATACATAGTATCTGCCTGTAAATGCAAAATTAATGCAGTAACCACCAGCTTTGCCAAAGAATAATAGCTTTGAAACAATTACCTACTGACCTAACATAAAAAATCAAACACTGGTGAAAAAGCTTTTCGTGAGAATTAACAGCAAAATTGAAAAACAGAGAGATTAAACTGTGAATTGAAAGAGACAGTTCAATCACCTGTATGAAATAATTGGTTTGTACTCACCAAAGTATAAATCATCTGTCCGTGGAAGTGATATCAACAGTAGAAATAATGTTTTAGCTCTTCGTTGGACACTGTTCACAGCAAGATGGAAAGAAATAAAATTCCCGTTCTAAATTAAATTCATGAAATAAGCTTCAGCACTACATATGCAGTCCAAAAGTTAGTTCAATTTGATATCTTTCCAGTTCTGACTTAAAGTTTCAAAATGAGAAATTTAGCTGCTAACAGAGCAGGGGTTAATGTAATTCAATTATATTCAGATTCAAATGTGGTAAAAACTGTCTGTATATTCTTTCTTGCGTTCAATTTTTACAATTAAGTCAAATGTGTTTAATTTCTCGTATTCTGGTATTTCCCATTTATTTCCTTTCAACAGTTTCACAATAAAAGGCCCTGCAATGACATTTTCGATTGGAAAAAGATCAATGTCTCTTGACAGATGTGCAGGAATTGCATCAAGAATAGTTCCACATCCAAAATGTGGCTACAGGCAGTCAAGTTCTATACTTTCCGTTGGCCCATCTTCATCCGCTAAAAATTGCTTTGTTGCTTTTCCAACATAAAGTTGCTCCTTTTTCTTCCCCAGAAAAACAGCTGCATACCATTTTCCTACTATTTAGCTTTCAGTAACAGGTCGATTTAGATTCTTCCAGAGCTCTCAGGTATGCAATGGCTTGCTGCTTTGAGGATGGCGGAAACAAGACTGCTTTCTCCACCTCAGTAACAGCCATAGCATTATCAGAGGTAGTCTCTTCATCAGGTTCTGAATCCAAGTGTTCCTGAAGATATGGCACAGCTTGTTTTTCTGCCACAGCAACTTTCTGTCTGGATGTTTTCTTTTTCTTTTATGATGGCTCCTCCTTTTGTCTTATTGCTTGCAGATATTCCTCATTTGTTATGATCTTTGCCATTAAGTTGATTTTTCTGCGCTGTTCCTTGGGCTTGACTACCGGACCTTTCATTTTCTCAAGGATCAATTCCTCGAAGCTTCTATTTGCAGACTCATTGGCGCTCTTATTTGCCGATTCACTGGCACATGTTGGAAAAGTTTCATTCCCCACTGGTTGACATGACCAGCTGGGAACCCAACTATAACCTGGAGGTGCTGGACCAGGAACAGGGCCAATGAACTTTGCTATCAACAGGTACAAGATCCAAGCCCAACCTGTTCATCTGATACATGCTGAGAAGAACAGGGCAATGTAGATTTCCTTAGGGATTGCTTTCTTGGGGTCAACTTCTTTGCAGAGATATCCGTTGCCATCCTTAGGTTTTCCAGCCTTAACCCAATTTTTATAGCGACTCATCAGTCTTTCATCAAATCTGGAGGTTGGGAATTTCTCTTTGTTTACTGGAAAGACACCTGTTGCTTCAAATTCAGCTCTTACATTTTCTGGGGTTAAGCCCTGGTACCACATCTCCCCAAGTTTGTTCACAAATTGTGCCTTTCATAAAGGCTCACAAGGTCCAAAGAAAATTAATCCATGCATTGAGTTCCTTCTCCCAAAGTCTCTTGAGGGGACCAAAACATGCCACGTCAAGAGGCTGCAGTTTATCCATGACATGAGGTGGGAGCTTGATAATTGTTACATCTTCCTTATAAGCCCTTTCAATGACTTGCAAAGAAACATGTGTTAGATGTCCATCGAAAAGCAGTAACAATGGCCTAACTGTAACTTGAAGCAAGAATTTTGTGAACCATGCTTCAAATAACTCGGTAGTCATTCATCCATTTTCTGATACCCCATACCAAGTGTTTGATAGAGCCTTCTCTCCCCGCCATGTTGATTGGAGGTTTTTCCCCAAAAAGATTATCAATGGGTCAAGCGCCTCACCAGCAGCATTGCAAACTGCCAGAGTTGTCGTATTTTCCACACGCCATTAGCCGCAGCACACCTCCCAAGCAAAAAATATTAGAAAGAGGCCAGAATGAACGTCATCACGAGGCTTAAGGCAATCACACTAGTTATTCAGATCTTGATTCCAACTCATGATTAAAAAAATGATTGCATTGCTTGCTGCGTAAGATGCAATGGCCAACACTTGGAGAATTGAGCCACGGGCCAGATAATCATTCAACTATTTCAATTGACGATGGGAACTGACATTTTCTTAGTTTATTTCTGGGCATAGTCCGTACATCGAGGCAACTCATTTATTCCCAAATCGTTTTAGTGGGTAAAAAATAAAGATTCACTTTACTTAGGCCATTCCTTTGATATTTATTGCGAGGGGCACTGCACTCATTGGAAATAGCGTATGAGATTTGTTCATAACAAAGGATTTGTACGGATTTTTCATAGATTTTTGTTTAAAACAAAAGGATTCCTGCCAAAGGTGTACGAGATTTTTTGGAAGTGAAATGCCCCTCGATTTATCGTACGCTGTGGCACTCCGCACCCACTCTCCATGTGATATCTATATATCTTCAGTTTTATGAAGCCTTTGTTCTTCTACTGTAATGCTAAAATTCCATGAACAAGAGGTGAATTCAATCCTCTCAATGTTATAGGGGGGTTCGCGAAGCATCATTGAACCCTTGTGGGGTTTCCTCGGAGGAGGCAGGTTTGGCTCAGACAATTGGAATTCAATTCAACTGAGGTAGCCTTTGTTTAGAAAAGAAAGACTTTTATAATGGACATAATGGACGGAAGCATAAGGTCTGTTGTCAAAGCACTAAGTGCAATGCGTGATGAAAGCAAACAAACATGATTTGCATAACAAATGATTTGCACAACAATAAAAGTCTGTTCTGCAGCTTGGAGGTGGAGGAGGAGACAAATAATCTTTCTTTGGTTTGACGAAGGAGACTCTAAGGTTTGAATGGATTGGAATTCCCGTTATGAGAATAACACTGGCCAAAGTACTCTTATGCGTTTGGCAAACTAGGTCAGTGGGAAAAACGCTTCAGAAAATCAGATAGTTAAGAAATGTTAAAGACAGTTCTTGGGGTTGCCATTAAAAAGTATCAAGTGAAGATTGACCAACGGGGCATAATAAAAGTAAGATCACCCTGAAGGTAGGATCTACGCACGGAATTGCCCAGGAATGATGATTTACGGAGAAACAATGCCGTTTTTGATTGTTAAAAGAAATAGTTTGTGAAGTCTTGCAATGTGGTTTAGGCCGCTCGCTCCTAAGTGTCAGCACTGGTGTTGACGCAATAATCAACGAATCATTCTACGAATCATGAGTTGCAATCAAGTTCACTACGGTGGCAGCAAGCCTCGCTATGAAGTTCAACCTGGCCTCTTTCTAAATATTTTTGCTTGGGAGGTGTGCTGCGGGTAATGGCGAGTGTATTTTCCCAATCGCACCACAAGTAACATTATATGCAGGAGCACCCTTAACATGCACAATTTTGCATTTTGCAGGATTGCTGGGGACCCTGACTCATCGCAGTTCCAAATTTGTCCGGCGGATAAGTTTTTAGACTTTACAAGTTCATCCAACTGCTCATAAAAGTCATAGATAACAAAAGGATTTGCGGTTGCAGACTTTCGAGCAGAACTGATCATTGTTGCCTTGTTCATCGAAAGATTGTTTCGCTTTATAAAAGCATAAAACCAGTCTTTTCCAGGCCGTCCACTTGAAAATGAGGTCGTCGGGATGTTATTAGTTTTAAGATACTGGGCTACCAGATCCAAAATTTCTCGCACAGTTGGGCTGAACCCAAGCTTGCACATCACCTCAATACAACCAGCAAGTTATTTCTCTGTTTCTACATTGAAAGCTGTTGGTCTGCCTTGCTTAACCTTCAGTTCTCCTTTCTCAAACTGCTTCACTCAGTATCTCAGTCCTCCCTCAGAAATGCCATATTTTGAAGCAGTACTCCTCAATGATTTACCACACTGAATTTCAAGCAATGCCTGCTGTACAACATCGTTGGACAAATGCTGTTTTTGTGCCTGAATGTTCAGCATATTTGAAAAGAATATTTTCTTCGTTTTCAATTAACTCAAAGCATTTTGCAGGGTTTACAAAATTGAACCTTACTCATACCTTACCCATACCCTACAGAGTAAATGCAGTTCCCACGGCACTCCTACAAAAAAATTCTAGCCACCAATTCCCATTGAGACCCTACACTTCTCTTCTGACTACACCAATAGCGTCAAGATGATTCAAACACGGAAGTACACCCAGTTTCTTGTTTGGAGGCCTGCATCAAAGTTTGCCGACTACGTCATAGGATGTAGCCTAACTTTAACGCACCCTGGTTTCTAAACAATTGAAAGGTATGGACGAAAATGGCTTTGGGAGGTCAAAGTTTCAGTTTCAGTTTCAGTTTTTATTGACAAATATATCTAAATATATGATACAAACATATACGAATGAATTTACCTACATTAACTAAAACAATCAAAATACATGACAATCAACTAATACAGACAACTACAAAATACACCACACCAGACACCGAAGAACAAGAAAGGCACAATACAGTACAGAACATAGAATGAGCATAGGTTTCGGAGGCAGCCAACAAGACTACATTCGAAACCCATGCTCATATGTATTTAGGTATATTTGTCTAAGGAGGAGCTCTCTAATAGTTAAACTAATCGAGAGAGAGCCCCCCCCCCATCTAAAAACTAAAAAAAAAACAAAGAAAAGTTTATTCAAAAAAGAACACAAGACCAGAAAATGTCTCCAAGGAGTGAGATAATTAAAGAATGTTTCCTCAGTTATGAAGGTGTAGAATTAAAGACCATAGCCATTTACAAGAAATTCTTTCAATTTTGATTTGAAAATATTGAATGAAACTGACATTTTAATAAAAGTGGGTATGCCATTCCAAAGTTTGGCACCAAAATACTTTATAGACCTGAGACCATAGAAAAATGTATTTCTTATAGATTGAAAAATGTCACCTCTAGCTGCCTGACGAGTTTCATGACTGTGAACAGTGTTACTAAGCTGAAAGTAGTTGTGAAAATGAGATGGTGAGAGACCATTGAGAGACTTGTACACGAATTTGAGTATATCATGGTGAATCATGTCTTTTAGTGTAAGAATTTTTAAGATTGGTGTTGAGGGAGAGAAGAAGGGCTGGAAGGAAATAGATTCATATATCACCGTAGCGCGAGCCTGTAAATCTGAGGCGCCTGTATATCTGAGGCCTGCCTGTAAATATGAGGTGTCCTGGGAGTAATCAAACACCTAGTGTTATTGTTTCAAGAGCCTTTCAAATTAAACAATACTGTACAGAGACCGCCTATTGTACATACAACATTACTCTTCTGTGATCACAGCTGCCGACCGCTATTTGTCAGGGGGTACGCTGTTAATAGAAGTACTTCCAACATAAGTCAGTCGTTCTTTGTCTGTTGCACTTTAGAAGTGAAAATGAAACAAAACCGAAACTAAGATTGGGTTCTTAGGTTAGATATTTCTAGATTTGGAAAAGAT
This sequence comes from Aurelia sp. 3 sensu Dawson et al. (2005), assembly GCA_964020215.1. Taxonomy (NCBI): domain Eukaryota; kingdom Metazoa; phylum Cnidaria; class Scyphozoa; order Semaeostomeae; family Ulmaridae; genus Aurelia; species Aurelia sp. 3 sensu Dawson et al. (2005). Next base: position 7,590,468 of record OZ026577.1, read on the forward strand.
GTCGCATAAATTTGAAAAAAATAGGAAACCGAGAAATAAAATGCGACCAAGATAAAAAATAAACTAAGCCGATACTATTTCGAGATTTGGGAAAAATGTCGCACACATTAAAAAAAGTTAAGAAACCGAGAAATAATATGCGACCAAAATGAAAAATAACTAAACCGATACTAGGAATGGGTTATTAGCTTAGATATTTCGAAATTTTAGAGAGATGTCACACACATTTAAAAAAAATTAAGAAACCGAGAAATAATATGCGACCAAAATGAAAAATAAACTATACCGATACTAAGATAGGGTTCTTAGGTTAGATATTTCTAGATTTGGAAAAGATGTCGCATAAATTTGAAAAAAATAGGAAACCGAGAAATAAAATGCGACCAAGATAAAAAATAAACTAAACCGATACTATTTCGAGATTTGGGAAAAATGTCGCACACATTAACAAAAATTAAGAAACAGAGAAATAATATGCGACCAAAATGAAAAATAAACTAAACTGACAGTAAGATTGGGTTCTTAGGTTAGATATTTCGATAATTTGGGAGAGATGTCGCACACATTTGAATAAAATTAAGAAACCAAGAAATAATATGCGACCAAATTGAACAATAAACTAAACCGACACTAAGTTAGGGTTATTTGTCAGGGGGTACGCTGTTAATAGAAGTACTTCCAACATAAGTCAGTCGTTCTTTGTCTGTTGCACTTTAGAAGTGAAAATGAAACAAAACCGAAACTAAGATTGGGTTCTTAGGTTAGATATTTCTAGATTTGGAAAAGATGTCGCATAAATTTGAAAAAAATAGGAAACCGAGAAATAAAATGCGACCAAGATAAAAAATAAACTAAGCCGATACTATTTCGAGATTTGGGAAAAATGTCGCACACATTAAAAAAAGTTAAGAAACCGAGAAATAATATGCGACCAAAATGAAAAATAACTAAACCGATACTAGGAATGGGTTATTAGCTTAGATATTTCGAAATTTTAGAGAGATGTCACACACATTTAAAAAAAATTAAGAAACCGAGAAATAATATGCGACCAAAATGAAAAATAAACTATACCGATACTAAGATAGGGTTCTTAGGTTAGATATTTCTAGATTTGGAAAAGATGTCGCATAAATTTGAAAAAAATAGGAAACCGAGAAATAAAATGCGACCAAGATAAAAAATAAACTAAACCGATACTATTTCGAGATTTGGGAAAAATGTCGCACACATTAACAAAAATTAAGAAACCGAGAAATAATATGCGACCAAAATGAAAAATAACTAAACCGCTACTAGGAATGGGTTATTAGCTTAGATATTTCGAAATTTCAGAGAGATGTCACACACATTTAAAAAAAATTAAGTTTCTAGGTTAGATAGTTCGAGATTTGGGAAAGATGTCGCACACATTTAAAAAAAATTAACAAACCGAGAAATAATATGTGACCAAGTTAAAAAATAAACTAAACCGATACTAAGATAGGGTTATTAGGTTAGATATTTCGAGATTTGGGAAATTTGTCGCACACATTTGAAAAAAATTAAGAAACCGAGAAATAATATGTGACCAAATTGAAAAATAAACTAAACCGATACTAAGATAGGGTTATTAGGTTAGATATTTCGAGATTTGGGAAATTTGTCGCACACATTTGAAAAAAATTAAGAAACCGAGAAATAATATGTGACCAAATTGAAAAATAAACTAAACCGATACTAAGTTAGGGTTATTAGGTTAGATATTTCGAGATTTGGGAAAATGTCGCACACATTTAAACAATATTAAGAAACCGAGAAATGATATGCGACCAAATTGAGAAATAAACTAAACGGATACTAAGATAGGGTTATTAGGTTAGATATTTCGAGATTTGGGAATAATGTCGCATGAATATGAAAAAATTAAGAAACCGAGCAATAATATGCGACCAAAATCAAAAATAAACTAAACCGATACTAAGATAGGGTTCTTAGGTTAGATACTTCTAGATTTGGAAAAGATGTCGCATAAATTTGAAAAAAAATAGGAAACCGAGAAATAAAATGCGACCAAGATAAAAAATAAACTAAACCGATACTATTTCGAGATTTGGGAAAAATGTCGCACACATTAACAAAAATTAAGAAACCGAGAAATAATATGCGACCAAAATGAAAAATATCTAAACCGATACTAGGAATGGGTTATTAGCTTTGATATTTCGAGATTTTATAGAGATGTCACAAACATTTAAAGAAAATTAAGAAACCGAGAAATAATATGCGACCAAATTAAAAATAAACTAAACTGATACTAAGATAGGGTTATTAGGTTAGATATTTCGAGATTTGGGAAAGATGTCGCACACATTTAAAAAAAATTAAGAAACCGAGAAATGATATGCGACCAAATTGAGAAATAAACTAAACCGATACTAAGATAGGGTTATTTGGTTAGATATTTCGAGATTTGGGAAAGATGTCCCACACATTTGAAAAAAATTAAGAAACCGAGAAATGATATCTATATGAGAAATGACATCTTTCCCAAATCTAGAAATATCTTACCTAATGACCCAATCTTCCTATCGGTTTAGTTTATTTTTCATTTTGGTCGCTTATTATCTCTCGGTTTCTTAATTTTTTTCAAAAGTCTGCGACATCTTTCCCAAATCTAGAACCATCTTGCCTAATAAACCAATCTTACTATCGGTTTAGTTTATTTTTCATTTTGGTCGCATATTATTTCTTGGTTTCTTAATTTTTTTTAAAAGTCTGCGACATCTTTCCAAAATCTAGAAATATCTTACCTAATATCCCAATCTTACTATCGGTTTAGTTTATTTTTCATTTTGGTCGCATATTATTTCTTGGCTTCTTAATTTTTTTGAAAGTCTGCGACATCTTTCCCAAATCTAGAAATATCTTACCTAATTACCCAATCTTACTATCGGTTTAGTTTATTTTTCATTTTGGTCGCTTATTATCTCTCGGTTTCTTAATTTTTTTAAAATTCTGCGACATCTTTCCCAAATCTAGAAATATCTTACCTAATGACCCAATCTTACTATCGGTTTAGTTTATTTTTCATTTTGGTCGCTTATTATCTCTCGGTTTCTTAATTTTTTTCAAAAGTCTGCGACATCTTTCCCAAATCTAGAATTATCTTACCTAGCAACCCAATCTTACTATCGGTTTAGTTTATTTTTCATTTTGGTCGCATATTATTCCTTGGTTTCTTATTTTTTTTATGTATGCGACATCTTTCCCAAATCTAGAAATATCTTACCTAATAACCCAATCTTCCTATCGGTTTAGTTTATTTTTCATTTTGGTCGCTTATTATTTCTCGGTTTCCTAATTTTTTTCAAAAGTCTGCGACATCTTTCCCAAATCTAGAATTATCTGACCTAACAACCCAATCTTACTATCGGTTTAGTTTATTTTTCATTTTGGTCTCATATTATTTCTCCGTTTGTTAATTTTTTTTGAATGTATGCGACATCTTTCCCAAATCTAGAAATATCTAACCTAATAACCCTATCTTAATATCGGTTTAGTTTATTTTTCATTTTGGTCGCATATTATTTCTTGGTTTCTTAATTTTTTTAAATGTGTGCGACATCTTTCGCAAATCTAGAAATATCTTACCTAATTACCCAATCTTACTATCGGTTTAGTTTATTTTTTATTTTGGTCGCATATTATTTCTTGGTTTCTTAATTTTTTTTAAAAGTCTGCGACATCTTTCCCAAATCTAGAAATATCTTACCTAATAACCCAATCTTACTATCGGTTTAGTTTATTTTTTATTTTTTTCGCATATTAATTCTTAATTTTTTTTAAAAGTCTGCGACATCTTTCCCAGATCTAGAAAAATCTTACCTAATAACCCAATCTTACCATCAGTTTAGTTTATTTTTCATTTTGGTCGCATATTATTTCTTGGTTTCTTAATTTTTTTTAAAAGTCTGCGACATCTTTCCCAAATCTAGAAATATCTTACCTAATTACCCAATCTTACTATCGGTTTAGTTTATTTTTCATTTTGGTCGCATATTATTTCTTGGTTTCTTAATTTTTTTTAAAAGTCTGCGACATCTTTCCCAAATCTAGAAATATCTTGCCTAATAAACCAATCTTACTATCGGTTTAGTTTATTTTTCATTTTGGTCGCATATTATTTGTTGGTTTCTTAATATTTTTTAATAGTCTGCGACATCTGTCCCAAATCTAGAAATATCTTACCTAATTACCCAATCTTACTATCGGTTTAGTTTATTTTCATTTTGGTTGCAAATTATTTCTTGGTTTCTTAATTTTTTTTAAAAGTCTGCGACATCTTTCCCAAATCTAGAAATATCTTACCTAATAACCCAATCTTACTATCGGTTTAGTTTATTATTCATTTTGGTCGCATATTATTTCTTCGTTTCTTAATTTTTTTTAAAAGTCTGCGACATCTTTCCCAAATCTAGAAATATCTTACCTAATATCCCAATCTTACTATCGGTTTAGTTTATTTTTCATTTTGGTCGCATATTATTTCTTGGTTTCTTAATTTTTTGAAAAGTCTGCGACATCTCTCCCAAATTATCGAAATATCTAACCTAAGAATCCAATCTTACTGTCGGTTTAGTTTATTTTTCATTTTGGTCGCATATTATTTCTTGGTTTCTTAATTTTTTTTAAAAGTCTGCGACATCTTTCCCAAATCTAGAAATATCTTACCTAATAGCCCAATCTTACTATCGGTTTAGTTTATTTTTTATTTTTTTCGCATATTATTTCTTTGTTTCTTAATTTTTATTAAAAGTCTGCGACATCTTTCCCAAATCTAGAAATATCTTACCTAATTACCCAATCTTACTATCGGTTTAGTTTATTTTTCATTTTGGTCGCATATTATTTCTTGGTTTCTTAATTTTTTTCAAAAGTCTGCGACATCTTTCCCAAATCTAGAAATATCTTGCCTAATAAAGCAATCTTACTATCGGTTTAGTTTATTTTTCATTTTGGTCGCATATTATTTCTTGGTTTCTTAATTTTTTTTAAAAGTCTGCGACATCTTTCCCAAATCTAGAAATATCTTACCTAATAACCCAATCTTACTATCGGTTTAGTTTATTTTTCATTTTGGTCGCATATTAATTCTTGGTTTCTTAATTTTTTTTAAAAGTCTGCGACATCTTTCCCAAATCTAGAAATATCTTACCTAATTACCCAATCTTACTATCGGTTTAGTTTATTTTTCATTTTGGTCGCATATTATTTCTTGGTTTCTTAATTTTTTTTAAAAGTCTGCGACATCTTTCCCAAATCTAGAACTATCTTGCCTAATAAACCAATCTTACTATCGGTTTAGTTTATTTTTCATTTTGGTCGCATATTAATTCTTAATTTTTTTTAAAAGTCTGCGACATCTTTCCCAAATCTAGAAAAATCTTACCTAATAACCCAATCTTACCATCAGTTTAGCTTATTTTTCATTTTGGTCGCATATTATTTCTTGGTTTCTTAATTTTTTTTAAAAGTCTGCGACATCTTTCCCAAATCTAGAAATATCTTACCTAATTACCCAATCTTACTATCGGTTTAGTTTATTTTTCATTTTGGTCGCATATTATTTCTTGGTTTCTTAATTTTTTTTAAAAGTCTGCGACATCTTTCCCAAATCTAGAAATATCTTGCCTAATAAACCAATCTTACTATCGGTTTAGTTTATTTTTCATTTTGGTCGCATATTATTTGTTGGTTTCTTAATATTTTTTAATAGTCTGCGACATCTCTCCCAAATTATCGAAATATCTAACCTAAGAATCCAATCTTACTGTCGGTTTAGTTTATTTTTCATTTTGGTCGCATATTATTTATCGGTTTCTTAATTTTTTCTAAATATGTACGACATCTTTCCCAAATCTAGAAATATCTTACCTAATGACCCAATCTTCCTATCGGTTTAGTTTATTTTTCATATTGGTCGCTTATTATCTCTCGGTTTCTTAATTTTTTTCAAAAGTCTGCGACATCTTTCCCAAGTCTAGAATTATCTTACCTAACAACCCAATCTTACTATCGGTTTAGTTTAGTTTTCATTTTGGTCGCAAATTATTTCTCGGTTTCTTAATTTTTTTAAAAGTCTGCGACATCTTTCCCAAATCTAGAAATATCTTACCTAATGACCCAATCTTCCTATCGGTTTAGTTTATTTTTCATTTTGGTCGCTTATTATCTCTCGGTTTCTTAATTTTTTTCAAAAGTCTGCGACATCTTTCCCAAATCTAGAATTATCTTACCTAACAACCCAATCTTACTATCGGTTTAGTTTATTTTTCATTTTGGTCGCATATTATTTCTCGGTTTGTTAATTTTTTTTGTAAGTCTGCGACATCTTTTCCAAATCTCGAAATATCTAACCTAAGAACCCAATATTAGTATCGGTTTATTTTAATTGTTCATTTTGGTCCGGGACAGGGTATCATTTTTAGGAATTTGACTTCGGGACAGGGTAGCTTTTTAAACCTTCCAGCGGCACTTTCCTGTTTGGTCGTAGGCCAAGCACCCTGGGGTTCCCATGTCTGTGTCTAGAAACATATATATCTTCACCAGGCCAGTGTTAACGACCATACGTTGATAATTCAAGCATTTAAAACAAGGCACAACAAAATAACAACGTTTTAGTCCTAGAAATGCGAAAATCTTTATTCTTAATTACGAAACAACTTTCAAGTTCCTTGTTGAAAAATTGAAAAGCTTTATGGCAATAGAAAAAGCATTTGAGCAACATGAGTAATTTCTTACGACCGATACCAGTCAAATCCAGGACATGAAAACAAAACGAAACGAAAGTAAATTGGATACTTGTTCTCACGGATCCCCGTACGAAGTTAATTTTCAACCTTTACTATGGATTTCCTCACTGATTTCTTAACGATTTCCTCTCAGAAAGATGTCCATTCGTGAGAGATTTTGACCCCCGGAAAGGCCTATTGTTTCTTTTGAAGCCAGACCTTGTGTTTCACCTTTGTCTGTCTTACAATAGATTATGACTACTCGTCACCTATGAATAATACGTCTGATCTTGCCGACCTCATATTTACAGGCAAAACCTCAGATATACCGGCGCCTCAGATTTACAGGCTAGCGCTACGGTGGACTCTCAATAGATTGGAGTACTTTTTTCTGCAGCAAGAAGAGTGGTTCAAGATAAGTATCATAGGAGAGACCCCAAGTTGATGAACCATAACTCAAAAAGGAAGAGAAGATGGAAAAGTAAAGATTTTTCAGTATGTCAAGAGGAAGGATATGTCTAATTTTAGAAAAGATCCCAGACGTCCTTGAGAGTTTTTTAGCAAGTTCAGAAATGTGAAATTTCCAGGAAAGGTGAAGTATTGAGACACAAATCAAATGCCAAACATAATTAGATAAGCCCTCAAGAAGGAAATAACAAGAAAGTTAATGAACTTGTTGAAAAGATCTTATTACAACGAGTCAGCAAACAAGTTGTTAAATGAGTGTTACTAAGAAACCGGAGATAGCATAACTATGAGCAATGTATCAAAATGATGCTGAAATGATGCTGTTTACGTCAGAAACCTACTTGACTGCAAGAATTGCTGCACGAGGGCAGGAATGGCCTGCATTAAAGTTACCCGACAATCTCCTGTGTGCCAAGATTACCCACCGTGACTATACAAAACTATTTCATGCGTTGCCAAGAGCAATGCATGCATTTGAGATGAAGATCCGCATGATATCAAGGCAAGTGATGTTCATGGAAGTACTCCTAACGAATTGATGTCATTGTGAAAGTGGTCTATCAAATGAGCTTGGGTCCGGGCTCTATAGGGTCGTATGGTCGCAGGGTCCAGGGTTCTAGGGTGGTAGTGTCCGGTTAAAAGAACATCCCTAAGGGTCTGTTTACATGAGAGTTTTCAGCCTGGGCTGAACTTTCAGCCCTCCTAGCGGAGGCGAAAATATTTTGTCATTGCATGGAGAGTTTCAGCCCTGGCTGAAAGTCTGTCTGGCGCCAAAAGTAGACAAAAGTACATGCGTCATTGATTTTCAGCCCGAGCTGAAAAATATTTGCCATTACATGGGCGCGTGTCCAGTAAAACAATGGGGATTTTTTTTGTTATATCCACTAAAAAAATACAATGTGAATTTACAAGCTACACTACCCTAAAAAATTACTATACAACTATACAATACTACTAGAAACGATACCCCAAGGAGCAAAGAGGCTATGACTACCCCGAGGTCAATTTAACATAGGGATAAAAATTTGTGTCGGTCTCAATCTCGTCCCCAGAGTGAGTTCGTTGCTCTACCTCCACTCTGGGATACAAGAGGCCGTTTTTCAATCTGATTAGCTGTTCGCCATTTTGGGCCGTAACTCCGATTTGCGCTGGGTAAACGACCTCAGCATGTCAAAATCCAGCTTGAAACCATGTTCCTTACCTATTCCGACCATAATTTGCAACTTATTTCCGAAATTCGAAGAATAACGAGCCATTTCATTTTTGAAGCTGCGGTGAAAGTTTCCTGAGTTTGTAACTTAGGCCCATTTTCGTTCCAAACAAACCGAGCTTATTTTCCGAGGTTTTAATTCTCTAAGTTGCACATCAATGCCTTGTTCTTGGAACAAAGGATGCTTGAAGCCTGTTGAAAATTTACCTCAGATGGAAATACAAATTTGTTTAAACAAGGTGTTCATTGCAAAGTGAGCAAGGTGTAAACTGAATAAAATTGACTTTCAGCCAATGACAGCAACATCAGGGGAGAAAGGGTAAAAGCTCATTTGAAAACGTTTTAAGGGGTGTTGCAGTGGCAGAGCCCAGTGCCCCAGTTTTGAAATGCTTGCCTGAAGAAATTTGATCCAAATCTGACATAAATATTCCTACATCTTCATCGGCAAATCATTCCCCATTATCACTTATGGAGCAGGCAAGAATTTATGTCAGAAACCTGTCACAGCCAGAGAAAAAGGTTCTATCACTTCAAATTTTATACACTCTCTTATTGAGTCATATTGATGACAAATTTCAAAGGTTGAATTCGGAATTCAAAACGGCATTCCACAATCCGATTTCCAATTTTGCTGGCAAAACAATAAGGATTGAATGCAGGACTCAGTTTCATAATGCAAAATACATTGCACTGTATCAAACTCAATGCGTACATTCAATCCAGTAGTTCAAACCATCATGTCAAAATCCAGTCCAATGCACAGGGCAGAAAGGCAAGCCAGAAAGGCAAGGCAGAAAGGCAGAATCAGAATTCAGAAAGTTGATGCATTGTAGGCTTTGGTTTTTTGGCGGGAAAGTTACATGACTATTCGTGATCATGTGCTCATGGTCAACCTGCGCAACAGTCCAGAATTCACAACATGGCGAGCAGTGGCGGTGATCATTCTTCATATTCAACCGATAGATGAAGGTGGCAGGTCTATGCCGCACACAGTTGAAACTTCTTTGGGCCCATCAACATCATCATCAGGAACCCGCAGATCTGGGCCTAACAGCGCAGTTGAAACTTCTCTAGGTCCTGCTTCATCGGGAACAAGCAAGCCAAGCTACTTTTTGTGGGCCTAGTTCTGGAACTAGAACTGAGAGCTTTCCATAGTGCCAATGACCTTGCAATCATTGCTGCTGCTGCCTTCTTCAAGGATGCACCCTCTTCACGCGCGCTTAAAAATTCTTGATCATCTGTCAGTTGTTGCTGCATTTGTTGCCTCTGATTTGCCTTTGCTGTCTTTTCCAGTCTCACTTTGAAACATCCTGCTGATTCTGTAATTTCTCGGATGGCAAATTCGCAAAGACAGCTTTAGAACCCTTTGCATCCTCTTTCTTTCATAGACTTCGCACTTTCTCCTGAAGCTGCTTATCACTTACATCAGAAAGGTGTGGATGACAGCCTTTCTCCTTCCTGGTATCTTCAATCGGTACATCGTTCATCTCTATGTTATCTGAAAGTAATAAGATGTTTTGAATGACTTACTTACAAAAGAAACCCTAACATACTAAAATAAAAAAGGAAAAGACATTCATTTCCATTTGTCAGTTATTCTAAATATAAAATTGCAAAACTTTAAACACTTCAAGAAACGAGACGCAGTTGCAGCTTTTGTCAGGAATGTTTCCTATTAGCGATTCTAACTGATGAGTTAACTGGTAGAACGAAAAACTAAACCACATATCATGTAAAGCATACTTATTCGCAATTAGCTCCCCATGACAAATTGAAGAAAAAAGATGTGGAAGAGTTCATATACTAGAGTCAAAATTTTACTCAAAAGAACTAAATCCCAAGAGGCCCTCCCTTCACATGTCAATAAATGCAATAAAATGACACAAAACGAGAATAAGAGAATTCATGGACTACGTCCAAATAAATTACAAGAAAGCAGGAAAGATGGAAGATTGCCTAAACATTGAAATTGCAGCAGGTTACATAGAGAAGACTGGTGCAATGAGCAAGGGGATGGTTTCAAAAATGCGGAAATTCATTGATTTCTCATACCATTCTCTCGCTTTCCAGTCCACCCTTTTGAAAGTTTGAAAAAAGCTGAATTCCAAATTTGCTTTGGAGCATAAAATTTGAATGAGGAACAGATATCAATCATGTTGCAAACAAACAATTTCCCCAGACAACTTCTAATCCATCGCTATGTCAAGCTTTCACAAAATGTTGACTGGAATATGATGTTGATTATTTCACTCAAAATGAGGAATCCTGGATTCAAAATTTTCATTGAATCTTGTGTTTCGGATGGTAGTCATTGCTAAAATGACCATGCAGCATCTCAAAAGGCAGCTAAGCCTTTCAACTAAACTATGATAGAAAGCGTTTGCCAATGAACATAGCCGTCAAATCTTTTCTTTTGTCCGAATTTCCCCTGGGGCACTGACTCATACTCTGATCAGATCGTGTTTTCTCCTAAAATTGACCAATCAGATGCCATCATTTAATTAGTTCCGCGTTTTGCAGGTAGGTTTAGGCCATTACGAGTACCCCCCCCCCCCCAATAAAAAAACATTGCACTCTCCAATAAATGGAATTTTTTGAAAATTTCAATGGGAAAACGATGCAAATACATAAGACCACAAGTGTTCATGTAGTCTCTGTGCCATCTCTTCAGACTAAAACATTACGGTGATCTGAATGTTGGAATTTGATGTTTTTCAAATGGGTAGCGTTTTAATAAAGTTGATTAAATGGAACTATAGAAACTCACCTCAACTAGAATCTTCCTTTTGTGCTTCTTTATTTACTTTTCTTTTCGAGTAATTTCATCTACTACAATTTCATTTTTCCTTTTTCTGATGGACTCAACTGATGCCACTGATTGCTCACAAAAAAATCTCTCTCTCTCTCTCTGATGCTTTCAAATCCTTGCAGCTTTCCTGTGCAAATAAGATTTCAGATCATTCTTCTTTGTCACTCAAAAAAGTGAAACCAAGAATATTTGAAGTAAAACAATGGACCTCAGTGAATAATTTAGATACAGTTCCTTAGCTAGCACTAGCCTACAGCATATGCGTTGCATTCACACGAGCATGGCCACAAGGATCTCTTGACCCTTTTGAAAGACAGTGTATTCTTATAAAGGAAACTTTTAAGCTGGCAAAACACATGGATGTGTGCAACGCCTGTACTGTACATCCGCATAATCCATTTTTTCTGAAATTGGTTGATGGCAGGATTTCTTGAAGCCTGGCACATTAATAACCCATCAAAAGTCAACAAAACTAGGGGATCAATATGACCAATATGAGACAATAAGAAACGATTCAGTTCAGTTCAGTTCAGTTGATATATATTAATAACTCCACTACATGCATTTTATAACCAGACCAGAAAAAAACTACAAGGAAATACAACAATGTGCAAAAGAAATTAATACAAGGATACACTTTAAAAATAAATGAAGGAATAAACAATGAAAAGGTGGGGAAAAATTGTATGCAGGGAATTACTTAAAGGAGGTGCTCTCTCAATAGGTAAACTAATCGAGGAGAGAGCCGAATACCCCACCCCCCCCCCCATTTTGAATAATTTCAATTGAATTTGGTCAGATTTGAATAACAGGACAATTCCAGCTAAATCCAGCAGGCAACCATCAGGTCATAATCCAGATTCCTGATAGAAGGAATCCAAAAGATACGACCTGACAGGCACCAGCTGGGGCCAGCCAAAGCTGCCCAATTTCACAAAATACATGTGTTGCTTTTCAGAAAGTAAGATGGGAATTGTGCAAGTAACAAAAATAGCTTAGCATCATTGACTGCCCTTGTTCAATAACTAAATTTTTAGTTGCTTTAAGACGTGTTCGAAATGACCACTTTACTGTCCTTGCAGTGCAATAATTGTTCCTAGTGCCTATTTGAGGAAACACAACAACTATTTACCATCTGGGTTGAGATTTAACACTTTCGTAGCATTTTGAAGTCTGTCTTCGTTTTGCAGGTTGAGGGGGTCATTCTGCAAAACAAAGACTTAACCTTTAGCACTTAATTTGCTTGATTTACGTTTGTTCATCACACAACTTGTCACACAGAAAGGTCTATTTGCAATGGATGCTGAAAATCTACTCTGAGTTGAATTATTGTTGTATGCGTTTTCGTCTTCGTATTCTATCTTTGGTCTTCGGTCTTCACTCGTCGTTTTATAAACACCCGGGTAAGGAGGCCCTGTTATCACCCCCAGTCTTCTACGCATTTTTTTGGGTGGTAGTGATCAGCTCTTCACTTCAAACAAGAAAAAGAGCACAATTTTAAATCATTACTTACTAATAAGAAAATGTCCTTCTGGCTCTTGGGATAGCTGACATAGTCTATTGCCTTTCTCAATGTTTTCTTCCCTATCCCTTGTGCAATTGGTCAGGGCTCCTTTCTAGAGAATGGGGCAATGCTATATGCTCCAAAACGTGGATTCCAACAGCTAGCAATTATTTCACAATTTTTCGTTTGTGGTGTACATTTTTAATGCTTCAATCATCTGTAAAATGTGTTTGTAGTTGAATGCTTTGAGGCATTTCTCTGTATTGTCTTTCAAGAAAGAGCTGACATCATAACTGTGAAGGGATGCCACTTGTTCGTAGATTCTTTGCTTGAGCTGAAATTGCTTTCCTGCAACTGGCGTTGGCATTCTACCTCCACGTTTGGAAGTGGTCAAACTGTGACACAAAATCTGTTGACTACTACATGTCCATTGTGCATTTGGCATATTATGCGAGCCACGTTTGATACTTTTGTAGCAACAAGGATACCGGGTGAGTCAAAAAAAATGCCCGGCGTTTGGAAGGCTACTGCTCCCTGACTATATAAGCAACGATGTTTTGCAATATCTGATTAAATAGATAACATGTTCAATTATTTTTAGAAATTTTCCTGGCTAAAATTGGTCACTCCGTTCAGATTCTGTAGGCAATTTTCTAAAATGAGTTCCTTTGAGAAACCTTAAAAAACGTGCTAAAATCACAAGCAAAATTCCCCAATGTGGTTACCTCACAACGATGACATTCAGCACGCTTTAGCGCGTGCTTTTGTTTTGGTGGAGTGAAAAGTCTTCCCCCTAGTGTGAATAACTTATTCAGGGGGATTCCATTCTCCCATGAGGACAAAATACATGAGCACATCCAGGAGTCATTATTGCTAGGAAGGAGAACAAAGGGAAATTTTGCTTGCTGTTTTCGCTTGTTTTTGCAGGTTTTCGAAAGGGGCTTTCTGCAGAAAATCTCCTATTTCGACGGGAAGGAATGAGCGATTAAAGCCAGGTAAATTACTGAACGTAATTTGACATATCGGGGATAAAACAAGACGGTTTTGAACATCATTGCTTTCATATTCAGGGATCAGGATTTTTTCAAACTCCGCCCGTTTTTATTGACTCACCCGGTAGAAAACGGCGTGTCTGACCGAATCTTGTCCTTTGTTGAATGATGGTATGAGCATTTCTCTCCCGTGAACAATTCATACAAAAGTTGTACATCGCCAGTTGCATTGTCTTTGTCCGATTTCAAGAGTTTGTTCAGAACGTCAAATATTTTGCAAATGAAGCATTGTAGAGCAAAGAAGGGAAATTTTCTGTGGATCAAACTTACCAGTGCAACTGTTGCATGCATTAATAGTATCATATGATTGTGTAACACTTGTGCACCTCCCATTGTACATCCGTCAGATGTCTGCAGCTCTGTCTTCATTCTGCGGAAAACTTGTAGAAGGTGCTGCCATAAAGATTTACTTTTTTTTATTCATATAAAAATTTTACAACATATCTTACATTCTACAAAACTTCCCTAATTACTTTACAACACTACAGGGATGACACCATGGGGAGCGAAGAACAATGACTACCCCATGGCCAATATATAAAGACGAGCAAGTTAATCTATCTTCAAAAGAACAAAATACAAATGATTCTGTTTTACATTAGGTGACAGGTTGCGATAATTTTTAAAATGTCACTAGCGCAAGTTGTGGGTTGTGTGTAGTGGAAAGACCTGACACTTAATGTGAAACAGAATTTACAAGGAAAAATAACATTACATAAAAGGACTTAGTGGCTGCTTTGTACGTTTAAGATTTACTTGTTTCCTCCCTGAATACCCTAGGCTGTACCTTGTACCTCCCCTGGAGGAGAAATCCGAGATGCAGTCTGTAAGGACTCAATTTTTCCCATCCCTTCTGCATATTCTTTTGGTGGCTTTAAGTTTGGAACATTAACAAACTTTTTCGCCAAAGCTTGGGGAGCAAGACCAATTGTTTTTCTGCTTTTCAGCTCCAAGCCATCGTGTATTGGATTACAGCAATTAGCTATCTGTTATATAGTTTTCTGTTGGTTTGTTGATCGGCATGCTAACAAGTACAGGGCAGCTATCCACCTTGCACTGGGCTGTACCTTGCCAATAAGAATGACTTCCCTTACGAGACTGATCTACCTTCACATAATTCCTCTTGAATACCCAGCAGCTCTGTTGATTGTTTGAAGACAATACTTTGGCAAAGATATCTGTCCACCCATTTCCAAGACGGCAACCTGATGAAGTATTTGCTAATAGCATTTGTTTCCAGGAAGATGGTTAATGTAGTTTTATTCCTTTTCCAACCACGTCACAAGGTGCTTTTGTAGTGGGGAAGCAACTTTGGTCATCATGTGAATGGGATTTTGAGACTGGGAGATCTTTGTGCATTTTTCTGCTGATTGTTTTACCATCTTTTTGTTAATCTTTTATGTGCCTTGTCAGTACATATGGTATGAATGTTGTTCTTTAGATTCTTTTTAGTTGCTAGGCTTAGTAGTATCATTGTTGGAGTCACATAGGGGATTGCACAGCTTTGATTTTGGCTGCTATTGTTTTAGAAGAGTTGGCGCCTTTGAAGAAAATACAATTGAAAGGAATTTAATTGATAAGTGAATTGAGACCGGGGATAATCAGATTAGATTAAGTGATTAACGTTTTGGCCATATTGTTTGAATTATCAATGGAGAAAATGAATATGTCCCTGGAGAATTGAAAGTGATGTAAGCCCCAGTGGAGGCGTAATTCGTGTTGTTTACGCGGATTACACAAATTCTGCGCGAACACGTGGAAATAAGAAACTTTCACTTTTTGCTGCGTTTTTGCTGTGTTTTCTCAAGCGCAAAATCTCACGAACCAAATTAGGGACTTGTCTCAAACAAATGCGAATATATGGAAGCATAAATAATATATCAGTTTTTCTTTTAAAACTCTTATTACATAACCGTTTGGCAATTTTTTCACGATCCGGGTTTTGCAGCGATAAATGGAAAGTGTATGTGCTGGTTCATCACGGAAACAACCCTGTGTTGTTTAGCAAATTATATGTTCAAAGGCAAATGAAGAAATGTTCCAATCAGCGCCTTTTTATTCACAAGTGTCACCAAAATTCTTTCTGGCATCGTAATTTCCTGTTAATTGGGTGTTCACCAGGATTTATGGGGATGGTTCTCATCTCATGATGGGTGAACATAAACGTTTCTGGTTGGTAAATGGTGTACATTTTGATGTCCCCCTCTGTCAACTCGGGTGATAATTGAGCTTCCCATCATCGTTCGTACTGAACAGAATTCGTCAGTAGCAAGCTGTGCAGAATTGCAATCTTGTGATGCTTTCCACTTGCATTCGATTGGACAAGGCTTTGGTTTGGCGAGAATATCTGTCCACTCTTCATGACATACACAACTTTCCGCTGTACTGGAGATTTTCTCCATCTCATTGTCAGAGTTGTAACAGATTTTTCCAGGTCTCGAAAGAAACAGACAAAAAACCAATGGGATGAAGTTTGAATAACACGACACGAGTCTGTTGCAACAAGCTGATGTTTCATGAAGCTTTCTCCAATGGCTGAGGGACATTATACTTCAGTTTGGAAAAAGTTAAGTTTGCACAAGAATGAAGGTACTCACCAATTGTTCTGCCAACATCTAAAAAATTTACATCAAAATCATTGTTTATAACAGTTTTCAAGATCCTTGTTTATCCCAGAATTCTTGACAATGTATATTGTTTTCTTGAAACAATACTTATTTGACTACATCCGATAAATCTGCCATGCATGTGAAAAACAATTTCCTGGGTCATCCAGATTAGGCTAGTGGCATTGCAACTCCTTTTCCTAATTTAGAATGCACATAATTCTCCGATCTAGCTTGCAAGGTATAGAGTAAAGCAAAATGGTAGGTTGGAGGAAGTCTGGGTCTCAGCACAGGGCAATAAGCTTTCAAAATTATTTTCTGTTAATCAGCATTCAATGCTTCTTGTTTCTTCCCCAAGAATCTTGGATAACAGCATGTGCAAAATTTAGTTATGATCCTTACCTTTCTGGTTCTTTCTGATTTGATGGCAATATCATCCGTTATCTATAGAAGTCCAAGTCAGGACCAGAGTGATTTCGATAACTTTGAGCTTTTGCTATCCAAAATGCAGGCTGAAAATCCTTTTTGTGTAGTTATCACCGGTGATTTTAATTGCCGATCAACTCAGTGGTGGAAGGATGACATTGAAAATACCGAGGGGAAGTCATTTGAGCCATTAACATCTGATATTGGTCTTCATCAGTTGATTTCAGAGCCAACACATATCATGGGCGATTATAAGTCTTGCATTGACTTAATTTTCACAGATCAACCTAACCTTATTGTCGAATCTGGTGTTCATCCGTCTCTACATGAACAGTGTCATCATCTTATCGTTTATGGTAAATTATCTGTTTCGAACGTTGCACTACCACCGTACACCCGGAGGATTTGGTATTACGATAGAGCAGACTTTGTAGCTATCATGAAGAGTATTGAAATGTTTCATTGGCAAGAGCATCTGGGGAAAATTGCATGCCCCAATGAACAGGTTAAGTTTCTCAACGAAGTTCTTCTCAATATCTATTCAAATTTCATACCCAATAAGGTTAAATCGATTAAACCTCGCCAAGCACCCTGGATAACGCAAACTGTTAAGAACTTCCTTAGGAAGAAGAATCGTGCCTATAAAAGCTTCATGAGAAACGGTCAACCAGATGAAAAACTTGAGGGAATACAGAAGATGATATCAGAAGGTTCCAGACTGATTGACGATGCCAAGCGAAATTATTTTCTCAAAGCAGGGAAAGCTCTTGCAAGTCCTGGAACATCCAGCAAAACATATTGGTCCTTAAGCAACACTGTGCTAAATAAGGCTAAGATTCCAATAATCCCTCCACTCCTCGAAAATGGGCTATTTATAACTGACTTCACTGAAAAGGCACAATTATTCAATGATTACTTCATACTTCAATGTACGACGATTGACACGGGGAGTGAAATTCCACAACAAACCCCAGTTACTACTACTCTCATAAATGACTTTGTAATATCTGAAGAAAAAATACTGAAAATCATAAGAGCACTTAATCCTAATAAGGCACACAGGTGGGATGAAATATCTGTAAGAATGATAAAATTAAGTGATGCTGCATTAGTTCCTCCACTAAAGGTGGTGTTCACAAACTGTTTGAGGTGTGGTATATTTCCTCAAATATGGAAGCATGCAAATGTTGTGCCTGTTCATAAGAAGAATGAGAAAAATGTGAAAGCGAACTATCGTCAAATTTCTCTTCTTCCAGTCTTTGGGAAAATACTTGAGAAACTCATCTACGACTCTTTACATTCTCATCTTGTGTCATGTGAGCTACTCAACCCAAATCAATCAGGTTTTCGTCCCGGAGACTCAACAGTTAACCAAATGATTTCCATAACGCATACGATCTTTGAAGCGTTTGATTGCAATCCCCCCCTTGATGTTCGCTCTGTGTATCTTGATATCTCTAAAGCATTTGATAGGGTTTGGCACGATGGTTTGGTCTATAAACTAAAGCGCTGCGGTGTCTCAGGTCAGTTACTGTTTATTATTCAAAGCTTTCTAAAGGACAGAAAACAGCGAACCGTTCTGAACGGGCATTGTTCCACTTGGGGGGGATGTCTCAGCTGGAGTACCACAAGGTTCTATCCTAGGGCCCTTGTTTTTCCTTGTGTACATAAATCATTTAACCAATGACTTGAAGTGTAACGTCAAGCTTTTCGCCGATGATACATCGTTATTTACTGTGGTCCATGATACCATTGCTGCGGCCGACGACATGAACCATGACTTGGAGCTAATAAGACATTGGGCTCATGACTGGAGGATGTCATTTAACCCAGATCCGCAGAAGCAAGCTGTTGAATTAATTCTTTCAAAGAAACGAATCGAAGTTGACCATCCAGAAATTCGCTTTAACAACATACCAGTTATGAGAATAGATGATCATAAACACTTAGGAATTATCTTGGATTCAAAATTGTCTTTTTCTACTCATATCAAATCAGCTATTTCTAAAACAAGAAAGGGTATTGGCTTGCTGAGATATCTCTCCAGGTATTTGCCCATGCACACTCTAAATGAATTATACAAGCTTTATGTAAGACCCCATCTAGACTATGGGGATGTTATTTACCATATTCCGGCAAAAGTATGTGATTTTAGTAGTAACACCACTTTACCAAGCCTTATGGAAAAATTAGAATCTGTACAGTATTCTGCTGCCAGGGCTATTACGGGAACATGGAGAGGAACATCGCAAGAAAAGTTGTACACAGAACTTGGTTGGGAATCACTAAATTGCCGAAGGTGGAGCAGACGCCTTACTTTGTTCTATAAGATTCTGAATAATCTTACCCCAAGTTACATGAAGGATCCTTTTCCACCTCAGCTACCGTTGCAATACTGTCTTCGCAACCAAGATGTCATTGGGCGAATAAAGGCCAGAACAGAAAAATTTCAAAGTAGCTTCTATCCTCACTGCTTATCTGAATGGAATAAACTTGATCCTGAAATTAGACTTGCACCGTCGGTTGCTGTTTTTAAGAAAAAACTCCTCTCAATAATCCGACCCCCTGCTAAGTCCTTTTTTGGAATACATGACCCAATAGGTTTATCCTACCTTTGTCAATTGAGGGTTGGTCTCAGCAAACTAAACTTTCACAAATTCAAGCATAATTTTAGGGACACTATAAACCCATTGTGCCCATCGAACGATGGCATCGAGGATACGGAACATTTCTTGTTGCTCTGCCCTTCCTTTGCAGTGCCGCGAAGAGGTCTTCTCACTGGAGTGTTAGCTCTGTTACGACCATATGGGTATGTCAGCAATTCTAACGAGGCCCTCATGCAAGTCTTACTGTATGGTGATAAGAACCTTCCTAATGACCTCAATAAAAGCATACTTCTTCCAACTTTAAATTTTATCCACCAAACTGGTCGACTTGATTAGAATATATCAAACTCCATCCTAAGCTTTTCAACCACCATAGCCTCTTTAGCAAATTTTTGTTGTTGTAGTCACGTGTATTGTTTGATTTATTCTTTCTTTCGTCTCGTTTTGACGTCAGTAGTTTTTACCTTTATGTTTTGGCTGCAGGGTAGACTAAATGCTTTTGCTCCTTGCGGTATCGTTCTAGTAGTATAGTAGAGTAATTTTGTAAGTAGAGTAGTTAGTAAAGTAATTTTGTTAGTAGAGTATTAAGTAAAATATCATTGTAAACTTTTATTGGAATAAAAAAAAAAAAAAAAAAAATATCATCCCTGCAGCCTTCTGTTTTGCTGCTCCTTTGCTAATAGAGCCAGTAAAGCAGCCCTCGTGGTACTGCAGCAAGACTTCAGAATTTACTTCCCTGAATTGGAAATTGTTGGCCATTGTGATCATTGATCTTGACAAACACATCTTTCCTAGCATTTTTCTGTTAAAAGAATACGTAATAAAGGGCACATCAACATCCAGAATGTACAAGATTTTACAAAAACTTTATTTCTGACTCCTTCTATGAAAACAATTCCTTGGGTCATCCAAATTAGGCTAGTGGCATTGTACCTCCTTTTCCTAATTTAGAATGGGGTTTTAATTTGTCAAAGCAATAAGCAACGAAGTAGTCAACAAACTAGGTATTATATGTGATAATCACTAGCCAGTTGCCGCATCTATCACACTGTCTTTCTATTGTAGGTTGGGTCAACTTTGTAGGTGATGCGCATAACTCGCCCATCCAGCCAACTTTAAAATTGTTAAAATCGTTAAAATTACTCTAGTTTCTTAGTTTTATGTTGAATCTCATCAACATACATATACCAATTGATTTGTCTGAACGAGTCCTTTCTTGAGAGCGCGTGGCCGAGTGGTTAAGGCGTCTGACTCTTAACTCAAAGGTCAGAATGGCCGTAGGTTCAAATCCCGCGCTGGTCAGTTTGGTCACTGTCCGTAACTCTAGCTCGGGTCGACCAGAGCCATTTGAGGGAAATCTGGTAGCTGTGGCAAGTAGCTGCAGCGGATTGATGGTAAAACATCCGTGGCCCCTGCTGGCAATAAGTCGCTCAGACTTTCTCAGGGTAGCCACATTAAATATAAATGCCTAACTACCTATTTGATATCACTTACTTGGTAACTAGGTATTATTTGCCGTGCGTTTGTTGCATTTGTTGTTCATAGCCAGAGCCAGATGACGACATGTCTATTTCTGCTATGGACGGCACAGAATGTTGTATTGTTTTTCCTAGTTTTTAATTGACATTGATACGAAAACAAATTGCTGTGCTGCGCTTTTTTCACCAAATATGCCCCTCTTTCTATTTGGCTGAGGGACTTCGTTTTTTTCTTCTAAGTGACGTTCCATGCCTGCACTTTTAATGTAAACACACAAATACACGTTTTGTAGTGCTATTTGTTTAAAGGAATGAAAATTTTCAATTTTCCTGTAACAACTTCTGCAAACTCTTCCATTAAGGAGTTTTGCAACGACATTCGCTCCCTTCTTTTCTAGGGGCCGCTTTTCATGTCCTAATTTCAACACTTCACAAATTTTTCCATAAAGGTTACCTTCAGTGCCCTTCTTTGAACTAATCAAAAAGTAATGGTGACCTCCCTCTTTTCCGCAAAGTCTGCAGCAATCCTGACTTTCTTTCGTTGTTTCCTGAGTTGTTTCCGCAAAAGTCTCATTAACTGTTAAAGGAAAATTCTCCTTATTTCCTCATCTTCCATGTTTAACTTTTAAGCATGCTGTAGGCTATTTTATCTCACGTTGATAAAGATGTTTCTCTTCTTTTGCTAAAAATATTGTTTTGTTTATCATCGCAACAAAGCCATCCTGGCAAAAGTTAGGCAGACAGCTTCAGTTTTCGCAGGGCAACAGCTTCGTATAATTGTAATTATTGTTGCTTAGTTAATAAATTTATGTAAAAAACAATTGAAGAATGAGACTATTGTTTTCGAACAGCCAATCAGATTGCCAAACGGCCCCTTGTATCCCAGAATAGAGGTGAATTTACCTCATTGGCAATATGCCAGTTTTGACTTCGAATTGATTTTCAGATGCAGAGTGCAAGGCAGAATTTCGTTTCTAAGTAATAATCAGTCAAATCTTGATATTTCCATTTTATCATTCAATGATTTCATATTTCAAAACCATAAATATTTCAGAAATGTCATCATCCAACATTCAAACTTAATAATTTGAATATCTACATTTTTTCTTTGAAAATCGCAACCGTTTCAATGCTTCCAACAAAGTCTCATGGAAAACTTAGCAAAACGTCCAAATTTGTTTGGGAAATGTGCAACTATAAGTACAAGGGCAAAGACGCAGAAGAAACGGCTTGGCTGCTTATTGCTAGCTAGTAAAATGGAATCACAGTACACAAAAAGTACCACAGAGGCTGCAATTATCTAGGGGAATTGCCTGCACGTACCTGCTGTCTGTGCTTTGCTTCCAGCAACTGCTGTCAGTTTACTGCACAACAACAAGCCGCCTTGGAGGGATATGGAAATGCAGATTTCCATACTTTCTACAATAATGTGTGCACTATACGTCACATCATGCAACTTGCAAATGAGAACCTGAGCTAAGCTTGTTGCCAGAATTATGGCACTATGGCAAATAATTTGTCCACCGCTCATTCAAGAAAGTGGTCTCTCAAATCATTTGGAAAGATCTTGGTGAATAAGGAGAAAGATGGTTTCCAGCAGTCAAAAGAATCCATACGCAATCCATGTTGAATGCCTTTGGAGCGACACATGATGAATTAAATCTTGAAAACAAATATGTGTTTAGATATGCTGGACATGTTTGCACTACCAGATTAAATCAAGCTGATGCATTTGCAACTTTTTACAACGATGAGAGTGTATAAAACATGGCTTGTCCAGTGTTCTGCATTGCCTTGGATGTTGCTTTGGCAATGAATGGGTCTGAAACAGTAGCTGAGAGCTACTACTGAGTGATGAAGGCCCAGGATATTTCTTTCTTTCTCCGGGCAAAACCTACTTTGTCAAGGCAAAACTTTCTTTCTCAACGCAAAACTTTCTTTCTCAAGGCAAAACTTTCTTTCTAAAGACAAAACTTTCTTCCCCAAGACAAAACTTACTTTCTCAAGACAAAAATTTCTTCCCCAAGACAAAACTTTTTTCCCAAGACAAAACTTTCTTTCGCAAGGCAAAACTTTCTTTCTCCAGGTAAAACTTTCTTTCTCAAGGTAAAACTTTCTTTCTAAAGACAAAACTCTGTTAGGAGGGAATCAAAAAGAAACCAATTCAGTGCTAGGTAAGAGCTGCTATCATGCCTGTTGTTAAAAGGGCCCAAGGTACCCAAAGTTATCATTATTTTATCTGGCAGCGCTATATATGAATGGCATGAGTACCACAGAAGATCGTAGCAGACGTCACCGGGTGTTCAGTTAATCTTATCACGTGATGCTAGAAGAGTCAGGCGCACATGGTTCGATCCAGGGTAGCCTCGCCACTTGAGCGCCGTGATTGATGGGTCGCGAGCTTGATTAGGCCTTCTGCCTCAAAGATCCTTATGCATTGCGCTAAGAACCGTAACTTCACCTTTAGAGAAATCAACCGCCCTTGGAGGTCATATCAGCGAGCCTTACAGAGCTTGGTGGCTTGGTGCTGATGGGCATGACAAGCTCGAAAAGTTCGGCTTCCCCATCTATAGACACATCGAAGAGTGAAGCAGAGTGATTTTATAGTTGTTGTGGCACTCTGAACCAACCAGCCAAAATGATAATTGCACCATCAATATTGAGGATGTTGTTGTATTTGTGCTTTCCATTGATTCTCATAGTCAGGATCAAGAAGAATATGATAGTGAAGGTGAAGGCGAATATGCAATTTTTAACGCCAAGCACAAGGACCTTAGAGGTAGAGAAGACATAATCAAGTCTGTGACCCATCAATCATGATGCTCAAGTGACGAGCCTATCTTGGATCGAACCCTGACTGTTCTGGCATCAAGTCAGAAGATTACCCGAACACCCGAGGACGTCTCTTTTGTGGTACTCATGCCATCCATCCTTAGCGTGTGACAGATAGAATAATGATAACTTTGGGTATCTTGGGCCCTTTTAACATTGAATTGGTTTCTTTTGGTTCCCTCCTAACAGAGTTTTGTCGTGAGAAAGAAAGCTTGGTCTTGAGAAAGAAAGTTTTGTCTTGGGAATGAAAGTTTTTCCTTGAGAAAGAAAGTTTTGCCTTGACAAAGAAGTTTTGTCTTGGGAAAGAAAGTTTTGCCTTGAGAAAGAAAGCTTTGTCTTAGGAACGAAAGTTTTGCCTTGAGAAAGAAAGTTTTGCCTTGGGAAAGAAAGTTTTGCCTTGACAAAGACGTTTTGTCTTGAGAAAGAAAGTTTTGCCTTGAGAGAAGAGTTTTGTCTTGAGACAGAAAGTTCTGCCTTAAAAAAGAAAGTTTTGCCTTGGGAAGTAAAGTTTTGCCTTGAGAAAGAAAATTTTGCCTTGAGGAAAAGAGTTTTGCCAAAAGAGTTTTGCCTTGACACTTGTGGGCCACCGTAGGATATGGTAGGAGGTCAAGTGAATGATACTTTAAGCCCTGATTGCATGGGAGTTTTCACCATAGGGCTGCGATTGCACCCCACTTATGCAAGATGAAATTCCAGCTCTTTTCTCCGGTGAACTTGTAAATTGTCCTTGCGGCAAGTGTAAAACACAGGTTTACAGGTTGACAGGTTTGACAGGTTTACAGGTTCCAGGTTGACAGGTCACCAGGTTGACAGGTTACCAGGTTTACAGGTTGACAGGTTACAGGTTGGAGAAAATGCAGGTTGACAGGTTAGAGTACAATATGCAATTTTGGAAGATTTCTGCACAACTATGGAATGTTTCTTGAGGAATACAATGAGTTTCCTTGCAGGAAATGAGCAATTTTGAAATAAAAGCTTAGGACCTTGCAATTTTCTTGACTTGAGTATCAAATTTGAAAAGCTAATTTTACCTTGTTACAAGCTTAGAATAAAACATCAATGTAACAGTCCAAGTAATATGATATAAGAAAGAAGTAAAAACAAGTAAAATTTGGCACTGGGATTTCATGTTTCGTAATTTTTTGTGATCTGACAGTTGAGTTTCTTATCTTTAAACAGTTATGATGAATGAAAAAGTATGTGTGCAGGAAACAAGTGTAAATGAAATAAATATATGTAAAGCCCTTACTATCAAAAAAATAGTTTTTCCTAAGTTATATTTTCCTTGTACTGGAGTTCCGTTAATTGCAGTGAGAATAACACATTGACGCCGCTAGATCAATACAAAGATTAAGTTCCAAAAGTTTCTTACACCAGATATTTTATCAATTGCAAGGGGGATCACTCCTTTGTCTTACCTGATTGAATTGCATTGTGTCTTAAAATAAAGAAACAAGTGGAATCGCATTTCCGATTCACGGACAAATCAAAACATTTTTCAGAGTTAGAGCCTCTCAAGATGTTGGTGGTATGGCAGATTTTTTTAAGAGAGGTCATATTTTGAATGAAAGGGGTATTAGTAGATGTCTTAAAATTTATTATCAAAGTTTTCAAATTGTTTCATTTAGAACTGTCTGTGCCAATCTCCATCAAATGCACGTGGCTGCTGCTGATGATGGCAATTGTTGCTGTTCCATGATTATAATTGACTGTAATTATTTGGCCAAGTTTTGTTGCTTTCCAATTTTGCTTTCCATTTGTTTTCACCATTTCATACCTTTGTCAAATATTACATCCATTATTTGATGTTCCAAAGTCTGATAGGTGAACTTGTAGAATTTTCAACCAGTAAACCTGTCAACCTGTAATCTGTCAACGTTTAAACCTGGTAACCTGTCAACCTGGTGACCTGTCAACCTGGAACCTGTAAACCTGTTAAACCTGTCAACCTGTGTTTTACACTTGCCATTGTCCTTGTCGATTGCATGGGAAATTTTCAGCCCTGAATTGAAAACTCACCATAGGGCTGAAATCTCAGCCCTCTTTGCTCTACCGGGGATGAAAATTTAATCCTTATTGTGACACCTAATTATTGCCTAGCACCTATTGTTTTACATCAAATGCATAAACATAATCAAAATACCGGACCGTCTTTACAGTTGACAAACCAACTTGACACGTGGCGCAGATTCCAGCCCTAGGTTCAAAAATCCCATCTAATGTCAGCCCTATGGTGAAAACTCTTGTAATCAGGCCCTCATATCATATTTATTATTCATTGCAGCCGGTTAAATGTCAGGCAACAAAAGGTTGATGTGGACCTGCAAAATAAATCCTAATTACAATCAAAGTAAAGCCCTAGAAAATATAAAACCATTTCAGTTAAACCTAAATATTAACAGATATTATTTAACTTTTTCAAAATTAATAGTAAAAGTCAGGGTCCCTTCTGGATATCAACATTGCCTCTCTTCTAAATGAGAAGTTCTTTATGAAATCATTTAGAGTTTTCAGTTTTTCTTTGAATTTGTCTTTGTTTGCGATTGATTGAATGTTTGATGGTAGAGCCTTTACGGCTTCTGTAAAATGCGGGTCTGCAGTTCTAGTAAAATGCAGGTCTGCAGGCCTCTTGGTGTGTGGGTCCCATGTCCACATGCAAACGGCCGTTGTATGTGGCCAGGAGCCGTTTGAACACACAAAGCGATAATAGGCACTTTATATGAGTTTCCCTGCTGTGACGTCTAATTCTCAGCCTTTCAATGTGGGAAATTCCAACCTTTGAAATTAGAGCAGTTACTTGTGGGTGTGATTAGAGTTGTGATGCAGATCGTTACAAAAGTCACAAAAAGAAACGTACATTGTGAAATCACCAATGTAAGATACCAACACAATACGAATATCAATGGTTACCTTGGCTGTGCAACACGCAAGGACTTTGCACTGTCGGACGGGGATCCAAGGGGGGTGTTCATCGTTTGATACCCTTGTTTACTTCACGCAAGTCTTTTTGTGACAAACTTTTTGTAAGTGTTTGATATCACGTTAATGCCAAGTTTCAGCTCTCTCTTATTCCTTAATCACTGCAAATGCTTCTTTACATGCAATATCGTAAACATCAGCTGGAAAGAAACAGTGTGCCATGCGAGGGGCACTTCACTCATGGGAAAAAGCGTACGAGATTTTTTCGGAACAAAAGGATTTATACAGATTTTTGATGAATTTTTCGTGAAAACAGAAGGATTTTTGCCAAAGTTGTACGAGACTTTTGGGAGTGAAATGCCCCTCGGTGCCATGCTTGTCTCTGTGCCCTACTCCTTCGCGTCTTCAGGAAAAGAATCTCGCGTAGCTTTGGCAAAGAGCCTTTTCTTTTCAAGAAAAATTCGTTTTGTTTTGAAAATTCTCCTAGTATGCTTTTTCCAAGTTGCAAATTGTCCTCAATTTTCTTCAAGGAACAAGAAACCAAAAATTTTTGGCCAGTACTGAAAGTTCCTTAAATCAACGCAAACCTTGAATTAAACAAACTTAACGATCTCCGCAGAATGGCTGTACAATAAAAACAGGAAGTGGGCATGAGCCTCGCCAGGCCCATCGACCGCTGCAGCATGCCTTGATCCAAGAGTGGGACCCGCATTTTACCGGACCTGCAGACCCGCATTTTACGGAAGCCGAGGGCCTTTATTCCAAAATAAGAAAGGGTCAACAAAAGAAAGGGCAACGGCTTGCTACGACCACCCAATTAATCATTCTGATTCCCTTTTCAAATCATTTTAGAAATGTGTCCAAGCAAGGGTTGGATAAATTAAGTTTCAAGAGATCCAGAAACCCCGCAGCAAGCTTCTGCTCCATGTTATGAAGCCCTTTTTTCTTTTGGAGCAACACTGTGTAGCCCTTCTCTTTGTTTCTTTTGGAATCTGCATGTATTCTACTAGAGGTATACTTCAATCTTTGCCAAGGAACGTCAACGTTTTCAAGGGATGGAGCTATGTGTGTATGCTAATAATGAGTTTAGAGTTTTTGAGGCGCTTGGGGAGCCACCTGCATGAGTTATTGATCATCCTGGATTCAAGCCAGTTTGCTTGAATCCATTGACATTTCAGTTGCTGCCTGACCAGTACAAGAACCTGGAGCAAGCATGATGCAAAATCAGAGAAGAGGCACATAATGATGCAGAAGAAGGGTCACATTTGTCAGAGCGTGCACATAGATAGCAAATGTCTTTAGGGATGTCTGAGGGCAATTTTAAGAGTGTCTTTGGTACGAGTGAAAAAGGCACAAATTTTCTTCAAATAGTGGCAACAGAAAAATTTTTTCTGCTTAGGCCAATTCACTCGATAGGAAGAAGGATATTTTTAAGGCAGTCTGACCCGTATTGTCCTGAACTTAGCAACGACTTTATTTACCTTATTTACGCTTGAGCTAAGGTAATACATCACTGAATCTCAATGACCCTCACTCAGGGGCGGCTGGCAGGCTTCATAAACTGTTATTAGAACTTTGTCATTCGGCAAGGAAGGGACAAGATGTCAATGGCAAAGCAAAGACTCACAAACAAAAGAAGAGTGCGGTATTGGAAGGGAGATCAAATAATAAACGCTAATGCTTGAAACAACATGACTTTTAATTAGAGTAGAAAAGGGAAAAAAGAACAGAAGATCCGAGTGACTCGAGGTCACAGGTTAGGTCAAAGGTTAAGGTGACAAAGTCGTATGATAAACACGTGACTCTCTCTTAATATAAATCCTCTGCGAGCGCGCCAAACAACCAGTCGATCGAGAACGCCAAATGGCACAGTCACAAGTTAAAAGCTCGCAGGAAGGAAACCAATGACGAGGGAAGTATAGGAGATGGGCATTCCCCGTCAATAACCATGATGAAAACGCAGAGTAGAGAACACTCAAAGAGATGCCAGAAAAGAAATACATTAGGTTCCTGGTCGTTGGAAGAGAGCTAGCACCGACTACAGGTACGAGGCACTACCAAGGCTACATCAAGTACTTTAATTGCTGGAACTTTAGAGGTGCTACAGGCACCTATATGCAATATTCAACAAGGATCCACACATAGAAGCAAGTTGCACAAGCTTTGCAACATTTAGTCATGACATGGTATTCCACGGCCTTACTGTTCAAAGAAGTTGCAACAACTGCACCATTTAAAGAAGAAAATCCCCTTTTCTGCCAGGTTCCATCAATTGCCACAGTAGTATCTGAAACTGCATTCACATCCCCAGCCTCTTCTCTTATCTTAGCACATTCACTTGAAATGGACTCCTCTGCTACTTTTTCATAAGCTACAAGCAGCTTTTCATTAATTCCTTGATAGCTACGGTATGCCATGGGACTGGGCAAATTGAGACATTGTAGACGGGGGAAATAGGCTAACCATCTAACCAAGTGCCTAACTAGGCTAACCATCTAACCAAGGAATCTAGAGGAAAGTGAGGATGATAGCTCACCTAAACTTTTAGCCCTGCACTCCCTGAGCCAAACAAATGTGGCAGACTTTCAAGACAAAAGGTAATCAGAGGGTTCAAAAATAGGTCCATGAACATGGGCCTGGGGACCAGCATTGTTTTAACTAAACAGATCGTTGATGCATATTTTCATAGGATCAAGAGGCACAGAGCCAGGCCTGTCTTCCTTTTTGCAAAATTAATTTTGAACTGATCTCACAGAAAGTTTTCATGTGATCAGTTTCAAGCAATGACTCATTTATATGCTTTTGAACACCAAAAGCCCTTGTATAATCAAACTGAATGTAGGCTTCAGATTTAAGTGTCTTTTGAAGCAAATTTTTAATTGCTACAATTCTTTGCAAGAGTGAGACTATTCATCCATCAGTTTTATGATGAGGGAACAGGCACGTGCATTGGAATCAAACAAGACACCGGAACAGACCATAAAACGTGCAATGCAGCTGTCATTTTATTGCAACAACCGCCCCCCCATCCAGGATAGGCGGGGCTGTTTGGCTCCTGAAAATTGCACCCTGGAAACAAGACAAAACTTGAGCTAAATGTGAGCCATCACCTCCCATTCACATTACAATATGGCCACAATATGCAAGGACATTGCTCACTTTCACCCCAAAAACCATGAATGACCCTGCATATGTCTGCTCATTATGATAGGTAAAGCCTGGTTTCCATATGATCGTAACAGTCGGCGATGCTTCGGCGACGTGTCCCCGATCAGTCTGTGACATATGGAAACGATCACTGTTATGATCATATGGAAACCACGCTTTAAATTCATCTCAACTCTTTTGATGCGTCCCCGTACCGTCCCCGTCTGATCGGCGACGTCGGCGACGTCGTTCAGAAAATGTTCCCATTTAACGCAGCCGTCCCCAATGTGTCCCCGAGCCTGTCTTGGCGACACGTCGCCGACTGTTACGATCATATGGAAACCAGGCTTAAAGGGGACTAGATACATGTTCCGATGTTAACGTCCAGAACGGAGAGCAGCAAAGAAACGTTGTTGGTTTTAGTGAGTGTGCTACTCTGAATAAATTACAAGTTACAGGATTACTAATAGAAATAAATATGTTAATTATTAGCTAAATAAGGGCATAACACGTGACAATACATGTGACACCAAGTGCACGTGATACAAGGTGCACATGACCTATGGTGTACACGTGATGTGTAATTAGATGAGCATATTCCTACTACAGTCTCATCCTCCTTATCAAAAAAATTGGCACAATTTCGGCGAAATAAATGTACGTTAAAAGTTAAAACGACATTGTCCGATGATTAAGATTGTCCATGTCTAGAGGTCTACAAAACGTGAATTAAAGGAACTCCATAAGCTATACTTCTAAGACTACAACAACAACACCTAAAAAGGGTGAGTCTGACTTTGGGCTTATGAGGGAGTCCAGTACGAATTCAATATAATGACCTTGACCAAGACTGGGTTCGCAAACTTGATAGCAACAGTGTTTTGGTTGCGGGTTCCATGCAAACAGTTCGGCTTATTATATTCAACGAAACGAAACGAAACGAACGAAACGAGCGAAACGAACGAAACGGATATTTGATCAAATCAAGAACAACCATAGGATTCATTTAAAGAGAGTTGTTTCACGCAGATTAGATATTCCTAAAGCAAATTGCAATAAGTCGAAGGAATGGGAATGCTCATAAAAAAGTGATATTTAACGAAACAAACGAAACGGATTCAATAACAAACGGATATTTTATCAAATCAAGAACAAAACCATAGGATTCATTTAAAGAGAGTTGTTTCACACAGATTAGATATTCCTAAAGCAAATTTTGCAATAAGTCGAAGGAATGGGAATGCTCATAAAAAAGTGATATTTAACGAAACAAACGAAACGGATTCAATAACAAACGGATATTTTATCAAATCAAGAACAAAACCATAGGATTCATTTAAAGAGAGTTGTTTCACACAGATTAGATATTCCTAAAGCAAATTTTGCAATAAGTCGAAGAAATGGGAATGCTCATAAAAAAGTGATATTTAACGAAACAAACGAAACGGATTGACGAAAATTTGAAAATCAAGAACAAAACCATAGGATTCATTTAAAGAGAGTTGTTTCGCACAGATTAGGTATTCCTAAAGCAAAATTTTGCGTATAAAGTCGAAGAAATAATTTCAATGAGAAACAACTTAGAGCTTGTATGTGTTTGCCCCTCAGAAATGTTATTCTAGTGTTAGATTTCACAGGGGCCTAAATGAAACTTTCAACTGTAATTCCTTGTCTCATACAATCTTTGCAATTAGGGCTTTTGAAGTTTTGCACTTGGAAAATAAGTCTGAATTCAAAGGAAATAATTAAAAACTTGTATATATTTTATGTGAAAACAGTTTTTGCCCCTGAGATTTGTTATTTCAGTGTTAGATCTCATAGGGGCCTAAAGGTAACTTTCAACTGTATGACTTGTCTCATATAATCTTTGCAATGAGGGCTTTGAAGTTTTATACTTGGAAAATGAGTCTGAATTCAAAGAAAATAATTAAAAACTTGTATTCTATAAGAAAAAGTTTTTGCCACTGAAATTTGTTATTTTGGTGCTAAATCTTACATGGGCCTAAATGTAACTTTGAACTGTCATGATTTAACTGTGAAAGATTGTATTGACTGTCAAATACCATAAATCATCTTCACCCCTCTAAAGCACCCTTATCATTATGCAAAGTTGAAAGATTCTAATCTGATCAGTGCCTAATGAAAATTTCCAGAAACCATAAATGTGGGGCTGATGACTCAGAACCACCCCAATTGAGTTACCAGTCCATAAATTAATTTCACCCATCAACAGCACCCTTATCATTATGCAGGCAATGTGATCAGTGTCAAATGAAAAGTGTGTTGCTAAAGCAAAATTTTCCTCACTGCATGCTGTGTACTTACTACAAATGCAATAAGCACAAATAAACAAAGGATCAGGAGACTTGCACCTCTTATCTCGCATGTAGCAAGGCCCCAAACTGGAGAAACAGGAAAAAATGGACGAAAAATCAACAAAAAATGGCCTGTCGTCTAGAGCCAATAATTCTGAAGATAAATCTGAAAATTAGAGACAAATACTTGGATAACCTTTATTCAACCCTTTTAAAGGTATTTAGACAATAAAATGAGGTTAGCAAGTACATTTAATAGGAAAACGAGCACGATTCCTTTGGTGTGAAAATTGGCCTAAGTTGGAAAATTAGGGAACTTTCACCGCAGTTTCCAAAAAAGAATGGCACTTATTCTTCGAATATTGAAGATAAATTGCAGATTAAAGCTTTCCTAAGTATGGAATGTAGTTTTACCTCGATTTTTGACATGCTAAAGCCGCTTGTCCGGCGCAAAACCGAGTTAGCGCACAAAAAAACGTGGGCAGAAACTTTACCCCATTTCTAGGTCACCGCACGGACCCCCTGGGAACAGTATCGAACCCCAAATTACGTTAAAAGACCCCAAGATGACAGGTCTCTTGAAATCTTTTTCCGTTCTAAAATCGGTTGAGTAACCATCGAGCATCAACTCCGAACCTAACTTCAAGTCGAAAAACATGTTCTCTTTGATCCCCATTTATGACTTCATAATGGCCCCAAAAATTCTCGAAGCCCCAAAATTCGGATGCGCCCATGCCCATTACCCTCTGTCAACCCCTCAACATCCTGTCCTATCCTACTGATGTTTTTATAGCTTAGCCGCTTGAAAATGAGTGGTTTTTGAATGGGAATCAATGGAAAACTGCTAAATTTTATCTAAAAAGGGGATGATCAGATTGTCTAATGCGGACTTTTCTTTTAATTGGAAAGAGTTTGTTAACAAGCAATCTGCGACGAGTGACGGTTGCACAGACCCCATACTTTCAGGGTCTGGAGAAAGATACTTTTGCGCCAGGTCTCATTGCATTTTATTACGACGAAAACTAAATAAGATGTTTATCATAGAACTCGTCAAAAGGGACTGCCAGTAGACCTCCTGCTTTCATAGACGTAAGAACCGGGGCCACTGGGGGCATGCACCCCCAAGATTTTGCAGTAAATGAAGGAATGCCCCCTTCATTCTTAGAAAATGCCCCTTTTTTAAGGAAAAATTGCCCTCGAGGCGTTGTGCCGCCCAAGTTTGACATGCATCCTACGTCCCAAGCCTGCTTTCCATGGGCCTTTGAAATGTTTTACCCAAAGATGCTCTTTCTGTATGCAAGTTGTTCAACCAAGTGATGCATTCCTTTTTCATATCTTGCACAATATCTTCGTATTTATGGCAAATCATCCATATTTCATTGAATGCGTTTGGTTCGTTTCGTTAAGTATCACTTTTTATGAGTAAAACAACTCATTTTTTATCTTAACTGTGCAAAACAACTCTCTTGAAAAGAACCTCATGGTTTTGTTCTTGATTTGGTCAATTATCCGTTTGTTATTGAACCCGTTTCGTTTGTTTCGTTCGTTTCGTTCGTTTCGTTTGTTTCGTTCGTTTCGTTTCGTTTCGTTTCGTCGAATATAATACGCCAACAGTTCGAATTATCCGGAGAAAACGCTATTACGTACAGCAACATGGCAAGGGAAATAAGTCCTATGGCTTAGCTTTGTGCAATGTTTGATTGCCAACAAAGGAACAACTCTGAATAGAACCACAATTAGAGGTATTGTCACAAAGAGTTAATGAGACTTTGCACGCAATTCTGTTGTACGTAGGGAACAATACTTCTTCCTACTGTAGAAATTGGGCGTGGGAACATCGCAAAACTGTCCAGTTTTGAGGACGTGTCAAATTTCCAAAAAAAAACTTATTTAGGAAAGTCTTAGGAAACGAAATAGGTTTAGGCTAAGGCTAAAACGTAGAACAACGATGCAGAAATGTACTTATCAAAACTTACGAAAATAAAAAGACAAGTCCATGTGTGTTTTGTAAGTTCAAGCGACGGTAACTCTGGTCTTGCTTCATGCATGGGCCACAACGATGCCTTTGGTGTCGGGTCTTCAATTCTTCGATCTTTGATGTTATTCCCAGGGTTGCCAACTGGCCTACTGGGAGGCCAGATTTTAAAAATCTGGCCTAATTTGAACGTCTTTTGCTACAAATATTTTCATTTGGCCTCCACCCTATTTCTGGCTACAATTTGGCCTCCTGGGATTCCATGACATGATGTCTTTGTTTTCTTTGTAATTTTCTACAGTTTTTTTTTTGTAAATGCTTATTCATGAAATGAGATCTAATTGCTGCAATGACAAAATAGATGTTAAAACCGAGGGGCAAATGACTTCTCAAAATAGCGTACGTGATTTTTGTGATTTTGAAATCACATGATTTTTTCAGTGATTTTTTGTGATTTTAGTGATTTCTAGTGACTTTTTCGTGTGATTTTTCAGTAACTTTTCAGTGATTTGTGATTTTTGGCGCTTTCTGTATGTGATTTTTCTTGTGATTTTGTGATTTTGTTTGTGATTTTTTTGTGATTTCAAGGGAGGCGTACGAAAAAACTCAGTGAATTGCCCGTCGGTTAAAACAGATATAAAATATGATACTATCATCATTTTCAACGTCTGTTTCATCCAGCATGCCTTGCACATGCCCGGCCCTGAAAATAAAGCCAACGTAGCATTCACTCGGGCATTCACTGCAACGAAGAGACGGCATGTGCAAGTGATGCTCGATGAAACAGACCCTTTAAATCAAATTTGAAAACTGGAAAATTGATTGTTAAAAATTTTTTGTCTCAAATAACTTAAACAATTGGTCTATTGTTGTTAAACAATGAAAATTCTTCTGCTGCAAATTTGGCTAAATTCTGGCCTCGTTTGCAACCATGTTTGGCTACTGCTGACCAGTTGGGTCTGGCAACCCTGGTTATTCCTCGATGTTGATTGGGTTGATTGAGGTTTTTTGTCTGCAAAGGGCAACCTTGAACCTTAAATCAAGCAGAATGTACGAGGTTTTTGTCTGCAAAGGATTTCCCAGGAACCTTACGTCAGCAGGATACAATGAATGCGAGGTTTTTGTCTGCTAAGGATGACCAGGAACCTTGCGTCAGCAGGATAAAACGAATACGAAGGTTTTCATACAGTTGGAGTACCAGCAACCAAAATGACACCAGATCCCATCAGATGATAAGGAAGAAAGGTAAAAACAAGTCTTCTTCATTGAAGGCGTGGCATGACATCCTTTACCATGAAGTCGCAAAATTCTGCATCAAAAGTTGTGTGGTTGTGTGTGCGAGAGCGAGCCGTGTCCAAGGATCGATGCTTTGCTTATCAGCGAGCCGGGTCCTATCACCAACTATAATAGGTAAAGGGACTAGATACACGTTCCGATGTTAAGGTCCAGAACAGAGAGCAGCAAACAAACATGTCGTTGGTCTTAGTGAGTGTGCTACTCTGAATAAATTACAAGTTACAGGATTACTGATAGAAATAAATATGTTAATTATTAGCTAAGTAAGGGCATAACACGTGACAATAAATGTGACACCAAGTGCACGTGATACAAGGCGCACATGACCTATGGTGTACACATGATGTGTAATTAGATGAGCATATTCCTACTACATTATCCTGGGGTGGGAGGGGGTCACATCAATTAAATGATAGCTACATAGCATTTACAGAAAATTTTTTTTGTTTTTTTTTTCTACGTAAGCTACGATAATGTCCATGAAGCTACAAGATGATACAACTAACTTCAACGTAACTTATTAAATACCTGACTTATTAAATACGCATCTCGACCAAAAACCAAAAAGAAAGGTGTTATATCCGAAGTTCCTGAAATTGGCGAGGTATTGTGCGCGTAAACAGCTGACTGCAAATAATCTTGCAAAGCACGTTGTTTCTTTTCGCAGTAGATAGCGATAGCGTTGTTCAAAAATTGATGCACGCGTTCAGTGGCACCATTTAACCGAGGTCTGTACCCTGAGGTGAAAACTTGTTTGACTGACAATAGTGCAACCAAACGATGCATCAATGCATTGAGGAATTCTCCACCTCCATCACTTTGTATGACAGATGGAAAGCCAAAAGGCAAAAATACTTCGTCCAGCAAGACACGGGCTGCTGTGGGGGCACTTTTATCTGGCACTGCAATGGCTCAAAGATAATTTGAAAAGGGGCAGACCACAGTTAAAATCCATTTGTTTCCAGAGGGTGTGGTGGGTAGTTCTCCTACATAATCTACACCTAGTGTATGAAACGGATATTGGTAAACGCGAATTTGCATAGGACCATGAGGCTGCTGCAAAGTTTTGAAGCGAATGCATTGTGGACAACGACAAATCCAATTGTGTACATGTTTTGACATATTGCGCCAATAAAAGTCACGAGAAAGCGAATTACACGTTGCGTCGCGTCCCTATGCATACCTAGCGGACTATCACGGTAAGCTTGCAATAAATGGCGCTGCATTGCAGACTCTGATGGTACAAAAATGCGCATATGTGTTGGATCTTGCATAAATTCATCGGAATAGTACAATATGCCATCTATGACGGAAGCACGTTTGTGTATGGCGAGAACCCATTTCTTTACGCGTTGGTCTACTTGTGATAGTGCATCTAAAGAACAGTCCTGAGCGAGAAAATTTATCAACGGACCTAACCATGGATCTTTGCGCTGACCTTCAGCACATTGTACCCTATTGCAATTTAGCAGGCGTAACAAATCTAAATCGCTTGTCCACTCAGAAGTAGAAGGCATTTGAGGTGTAGAAGCTACGATCGAAAGTGAACTCCGAAAGTTCACTTTGGCCCTACATCGAAAGTGAACTCCGCGGAAAGGTGAAGTAAAGTGTGACAAAAAATGGAGGCAGCTGGAGGAGACAGGGTGTCAAGGAATGTGTTACTGCTGCAGGAAGTTACCTAATTGTTGGTAGTTGAAACTGCATATCACATCAGAGAAATGAATCTTTCATATTACAAAATTCACCCTTACTTCTCTATGGGTACTGCAGATACAGTAATCAAACTTCATCATCTGTTTAGAAAAGCATACTATTTATTAAACTCAAACAAAAGTAACCTAAAGGTCAACAAACAGTAACTGAACAATAACTCTAGAGAATGAAATGAAACCTTATCACTGGCGAGATTGTGTTGCAGAATCAAAATCTCTGACCACCTGAAAGTAAGAAAATTACATACGCCTTGGATCCTCCTAAAGACACACGATTCATACAAGTGAGTCAGAAAACTATGTAACATCAATGCCCCTAATTGATCCTGTAACTGCAACGTTGAGTTCAGGTTCTTCGATTTTGGTGAAACGTCGGCCTTGCCAACACCTCAATTAGTCCCGTAACTATTAATCATGATTAGCTAAATAACACAAAGCCCTATCCTGAAAGCCTCATTTTGACATGTAGGCCTTGAAGCAAGGTCGTAAAACTTGAAGCATTAGAAAAGCTCATGTTTATAATTCAAAAGGATCCATCAATTTTCACACGATGGATTGGTTTTTCAGCTATGGCATAAAATGGAATTGTTGAGTTAAAGGGAATGCAAGCATATAAAAGTGGCCCAAGCCATTTACGGTCAGATTTTCTAGCCTATCAGATATCACTACTTCTTGTTGACGAGTTCAGTTACGCAAATAAGGTGTGACACGTGTTACAACCGATTGTTCGTGTAAGATTACTTTATCTCAAGGTTATATATGCTCAGATTCCCTTTAATTTAAACAAAATATGCAGCATGAACTAATTAAATATGAGATTAAAAAGCACTAGTCGCAGTAAATGTTGATCTGAAGCATTTGAGCTGGGCAATCTATGAAAGATTGAGTTAATTCTCAAAAATAATTTGGACAAATAGCTCTACTAATCTCAAAAAAGCTCTACCACATTAAGGCAGGTCGAAGACTGCTGAACGATTTACTCTTTTGAAGTTGCAAAAATGGTGCTGCTATCTGATGTACTTCTAAACTATGGATACCTCGTCATCGTCATTAAGTAGCCTCATAATCATTCTACGTTCTTAACCAGATTTACACTTAAATGTCCAGTTGCTTCATCACAATTTCCTTTCGATCAGTTGTAATCTGTGGATCACACTCGATTGATGCAGGCTTCTTCAGATTTGTCCAAGGGGGAGACTGCGTGATGCAAAATTTGGAAGCGCAGCAGTAGAATGTTTGGAGCACTGCTTTGTTCTTGTTGAACGGAACTGTCAGAGCTCCCTCTACAGAGAAACACTCTGTTCCTCTTTGCAAGACCTTCTTACAGCCAAGGCAAATTGCACTTCTTTTTTGTTTGATGTGCAAATTCAATTTTTGTTCACGTCCGTAGTCATCGTGATCTTTCAAGATTGCGGCAAACTCTCTCTTCGTCTTGGCAGGTGCTCACTCTTGGAAGTACCTTGGTGGAATGGTTTCGCCAGCTGCATCAAAAATCCGTCTCAAGTCTGCATCACAAAGGTAACGGCCCTGCAGCTGGATCTCCATATGTTCTCCCGACAACACAAACGAAACAACAAATAACACATGCTTGCAAAGCACCTTGGCTCCTTGCTTTTGAAAATCAGGGCACGTGCAAGATGGAGCGTTGCTGATCTCAACCACATATGTTTTCTTCCCAGAAGTGCTGCTTGATACTTTGTATCTTCGCTTTAGGACAGCAACGACTTTATGTTCTCTGATCTTCATGCTGTCTACCAGGTTAAGAGCTGCATCGCGCCGAGCGATAAACATTCTTTCTATGCCTTCCATCAGTCCTCTTTTTGGGGGATTTGAGCCGCCATGAGAGTCTACTGTTGGAAGCTTTCTCTTCCCGGTACTTGCACTGACCCCATGGTCAAGTAGATCTAATCCTTTTCTTGTTGCCGACTCTATCTCTCGCACCCGTTTACGCTCTGCTAACGCTGCCATACTTGGACCATGTACAAAGAAAGGCTGTTTTCCAGTCATCTTTGTTTAAGATGTTTTAACGCTAGAAAGATCGCTTTGACAACTTCAACTTTGAATTTTCCCAAACAGACTCTGAAAACTCATGTTCATCAAATCCTACCTGCATTTTGTGCACATTCTTTGGCCATTAATTGGATAGTTCAAAGAACTCACCGCTTTCTATCACTTTGATGTAAGCTGCTGGCACTTCTGTGGCTGGACCAAATGCGGAAGCTGCAGAAGCAGCGTTCAGGCTCTCAAAACTCCTGTACGCCTTTCCAAAGGATTGTTTGATATGACAATGTGCGAGACCTTTTGGTTTCCTGCTCAGTGACGGATCTAGGGTAGGTCCACTGGGCCACTTGACCCTGTCAAAAATCAAATTTGGACTATTAATATATTAGTTGACGTCTGTTGAAGAATAACTTAACTTTTCAGTCAGAGTCTCCTCTAAGTGAGATGTATTTTGAAAATATGAGATTGTAAATTACTGTATCCAAAGTAGTAAGTAAGCAGGTCAAGTCTGTTTCCTGACAGTTAGATTTGATCCAAGGGCTTGAGTCCACGCCCGACAACACCTTTCTCGAGGAGTTTTGCCTCGTTTTGATGCCCCTATGCAAATGTATAGGAAAATGACCGGACGTGAATATGTTTGACGACTTTGAATGTTTCTTACGGGAACGAGGTGTTACTTTTCCTCTTCAATTCAATTCTAAAATGTAGTGGATTTATCTAAGAAACGTTTAAAAGTAAGTTTGTTTTGATTTAAACTCCTTGGCAAGCTCCACCAGTTTGGATGGGAGGGGTGGTCTTATTTTGAGAGAATTTCCATTGTCTTTCGGTACAATCATTCAAACGCATTGTCTTTGACGTCACTGGTAGCACCTCCAAGGCCATGACATTTGGAAAATACAGTAGAGTGCCAAAATTGTTTTGAAAACAGCGTGGTCTTTGTGCTGCTTGCTTCAAGAAACTTTTTAATTCTGAACGAAGCAATAGATCATTACGAACAGCACCAGTTATCCATTTTACCACTGGTGAAGGGCATTATCTGAGTTTCTTGTTCAAGGTGCGTTCGTGTTTTTGCAACAAACTAGCCAGAAAGAAAGCATGACAGAAGAAGAACATCCGCTTGTTTAGGCCACATCTTCGAAAGAAGGAATTTTGCATGTTTATGGATCCAAGAACTAAATTTCCTTTGTGACAACAGATGTCTTTAATGGACAGATGGAGAGCACATGATAAAGAATATCTTATTTGTACTGGACAGTGAGTTCCATTTGTTGGACAAATTGGTTAACTGCTAAATGAAGAGAGATTGTAAACTTTTGAAACTTTTCTGGAAACTTCCTCTTGTTCTGGATAATAGCGGCTCCAAATATGACAGACAGTTCTGGATAATATTGGCTCCAAAAATGACAAGATACAAGGGAGATGCAGTCTATTGGAATCAAAATGATTACTTCCGATGGACGAGTGCAATGACTGCTATTTTGATGATTTTGAGAAACTTATGGGCAAGCATAGCAATAGGATCCACAAGGTAAAATGGGCACGCTGGAAGTATAATGGGATAACCAAAAATGTTGATTCACACTTTTCTCAGAACTGGTAAAAATTCAATGTTTTCTAGGTGTCAGATTTAACCTTTGCTTGCCCATTTTACCTCCGCTGCAGTGCAACACGATGTATCATCAATTTTCATTTCTGCTGAGTTGGAAGGCACAAACTTTAGTGATTTAAGCATATTCTTCATGAGATGCAGCTGTTGGAAAGAGAAGTCTTTGCCATGTTTTCTTTTGTTTCCGTTGTTCATGTTTTCGTTGTTCTACGTATGTCAATGTATGGTGAAATTAAAATATTCTCAAATGAAATAAAACACTCAAAAACTTACCAATGACACATCACCCATTACAAGGCACGGCCAACAAACATAAGTATTTTTCTCTCCATCTCCACAAGCCCAGGCATACGTTTCATACACGGAGTCCGATAATTTGTTCTTGAATGTAACTCTTGGACATGGTCTCCCATCTTTCTTGAAACGCAGCCGCTGTTCGTGCGTTAAACTTCTTTGCCACGACAGCAACAAAAATATATGAGATAGACCCCAGCGGTATCCAGCGTCT
This sequence comes from Aurelia sp. 3 sensu Dawson et al. (2005), assembly GCA_964020215.1. Lineage (NCBI taxonomy): Eukaryota > Metazoa > Cnidaria > Scyphozoa > Semaeostomeae > Ulmaridae > Aurelia > Aurelia sp. 3 sensu Dawson et al. (2005). The sequence continues at coordinate 7,631,711 of OZ026577.1, forward strand.
ACAACACGATTCATCTTTGCACGAGAACGATACAACAGTTAATGCAGTGGCCACCAAGGTATTAGAAGTGAAAAACTAATACCCTCTCTCTGTTGACCTCCTCTTATTGCACAATGACATGAAAGGATTTTACGTCATTGAGACCGCTCAGGCACAAAAGAATTTTGTGGGAAGGTATTAGAAATCAGATTCTAATACCATATCATCGAAAGGCAAGCGGCTCTATTGAAAACGGAAGAGTCACATTCTCTCTATTGAAAAGATGTCAATAACGATCATAACACATTATGTTGAAATAAAGGAAACCAAAAATAGACATTCAGAACGAGATTTCCATGCTTTCAATGATATGGGTACGGTTCTACGTCAACAATGGCTTTATGTTTAGTGACGTATTCGAAACGCATTCGCCAAAGCTGCACACGCTAGAAAAACTTTCTATTTTGGAAAAATGAGGTCACTATTTCTTGAAAAAAGAGGTATTAGACTAATACCCCGAGTACCAGCCCCAGCCGCCACTGGTATTCCCGCATGTTTTGTTTAGAGAGTGCTAGTCCATTGGCAGTCCTACTTATGTCACATTAGACTCAATCTTTTTTAGTATGTTTACTACGATGCCAGGGAGAATTTTGGAAAGTTAAAGATGGAGGCGGCCAGCTTATTTCAAATACATGCAAATGAAGAATTCTTTTTCACAAATTACAAAGGGGGAGCTGTTGATAAGATAAGTAAATCAGATAAGTTTCTCCTGGGTGGAATTGAATAACGCCCTGGAGCTGTAAATAACGCCCGTGTAGCTGTAAATAAGATAAGTTTCTCCTGGGTGGAATTGAATAACGCGGACCTTGATATTGCGGACCAAAATTGTTAGGTCCGCGGTGTCCGCAGTGTCTGCAGGGTCCGCCTTATTCACCTGGCCTAGTAATAAGGCCTTTTTTAAAAAAAATTCAATGGTCTTTCTATAAAAACTACACTCTCAGAGTATTAAGTAAAAGTTAAGGGCTTGTCAATTGCTTATTGTTAATTGACAATATATTTTCCTTCAAACAGACATTGCACATTTTATAACTGGAAGAGAGAGGCAAAGAAAGGGATACAAAAAGCCACAGGGAAGAGCACTAAGATAGACGGACAGTTCGAAACGGGAGTGCAAGGGGAGCGCAGCAGAGCAAGAAAGCAAGGGTACCGATGGAAGCATTGGGTGGTAGCAGAGGTGGTGCAATTAATTAAACCATCAACATTGGTTCTTAAACAAAGATAATTATGACACAAGAAATTTGCAATATTACCCTTTCAGTTAAGAAACCATCAAAGTTGTTTCACTACTTCTTGGCATCCCAAATAAAAGGTAACCAATTCTACCAGTGCTAGTGACTTACCAATGTAGCTCCACCCAATTTGCAATAAAGCCTAAGCCAAACTTGAATACACTCTCTTATAGTAATGTTTTTTACGTGAAAAACCATCGAAATTTTTAAGAATATTATACGTTTCTGAAGTACTAAAAGTCCTGCAGAGTATGATAACAAGAGTTTACGTTAGAAGGTAGATGTTCATCAATATCGTAGTCTTCTAAGTTTTGCAAGTTTATAAGACCAGAAGTAATTTCAAGGGATTGTGCTGAATCAACCCAAGGTGATAAATCACAGTCGTATAGATTTGATTATTCTTCATTATCCAATGATCCAAAAGGAAAAATAACTGCTGTGCACTTTAAGCAAAACCATGAGACACCATCACCTTCATTTTCAAGTTTGAAATGTTCGGAAATCAACATGTTATTGCATTTGATATGAACCCAAACTCACAATTGTTACAGAAAATAGATTTAAAAATGACATTTGATATCATGACCATTTCTTTTGAATTCATTAACAAATCACTGCTTTTTAAGAATTCAGTTTCACCCTTTTTTGGAAAAGGCGCTGTTATGATTTCAAATATTTTCATTGCTCAGGCACATGTCTACAGATCGATCTCTACAGATGCTTTTATGTAAAGATATCCTCAATAAATCAATCAACATTTGCAAGAGCCTTCAAAGAATGGAAGTATTGTAATTATGAGTTAGACTTGATGCAAATGAAAAACTAGATGGTTTGTCCTCCCTGTCACATTCACAGTCAACATTCTGTGCATGTGGATGGCAACAGCAAATTAAAGAGGTTCCAGAAGGCAGGAAGGCAAGAAAATGTTTATCATATTTGTGATCGTATGCATATGTTGGGTTAGCCAGAAAAAGTTCACGCTTTTGAAACTTTGCAACACAAAAAAATTACTTAGCTGATTGGAATGAATCAGATAGTTTTGTAATTCTTCACTCATTTTTATGAGCACTGGAAATACAGATGAATTAAACGGTGCAAAATTTCTATGGCTGCAAAATGCCTGGAACAACCCTAGAATACTTGATCAACCGATAACTTCATCAAATGCCTTTGGCCAGTTTCCAGGCATTTTGCAAACGAGAAATTGTTGTAAAGTTGAAGCAACGTACATCTTCAGTGGTCGTACGAATGCAAATGCTACCTTCATATATCTTAGTCTATGAGCTCAAATTTGTGTAGCCTTGAATCAGGTAAAAAAGAACAGACTACATTCATTTGTAATCCATTGTCTAGAGGGCAGCCTACATGTAGAGCCTATAATCCAAAGAAGAAAGGGTCAACAAAACAAAGACTAAAGACTTGCTACGACAACCCAATTAATCATTCTAATTCCCTTTTGAAATAGTTTTTGAAGCGTGTCCAAACAAGGGTTGGATAAATTACATTTCAAGAGATCCAGAAACCTCACAGCAAGCGTCTGCTCCATGTTTTGAAGCCCTTTTTTCTTTTGGAATAACACTTTGTAGCCCTTTTCTCTGTTTTTCTTTTAATCTATGGGTAGCCTACTAGGGGAAAACTTGAAAACTATTCATTTTTTGTCAAGGAATATCAATGTTGTCAAGGGATGGAGCAATGTGTGTATGCTAATAATGAGTTTAGAGTTCTAGAGGCGCTTGGGGAGCCACCTGCATGTGTTATTGATCATCCTGGTTTCAAGCCAGTTTGCTTGAATTCATGGACACTTAAACTGCTGGCTGACCAGTACAAGACCCTGGAGCAAGCATGATACAAAAATCTTGGATCAGATATGAGGCAAGTAATGATGCAGAAGAAGGGTGACATTTGTCAGAGCATGCACAAAGATAGCAAATGTTTTTAGGGATGTACGAAGAAAATGTTAGGACTGGCTTGGGTACAAGTGAAAAAGGTACAGATTTCCTTCAAATAGTGGCAACAGAAAATTTTTTCCTGCTTAAGCCAATTCACTCAATAGGGAACAAGGATACTTTAAAGGCAGGCTGACCCACATTGTTCTAATTGTTCTAAACTTAGCAACGGCTTTATTTACCTTATTTACGCTAGAGCTAAATTCAAGCATCACTGAGTCTCAATGACCATTCTTTGGATAAAACGAATTAGCACAAACTTCTGGAATGTACAATGAAGATCTCCAACAATTTTATCTTCATTATTTGAAGGGGAAAGATTGCCTTTAATGCATGGATTGAGAATACAAAATTTTACCAATGTATTGAAAGGCTTCTCTAGAAGTACACAAAAAAGTTGTTTAAAAAACTACGCCTCTAAAATTTGGTATGATTAGGCCCATATTATTCCTTGTTTTCTTGTGCTTCTGCATGAAATTCTGACAGCTGGAAAGGGCAGACACTACCTGAGCTTGAAAGGGTACTGTATTTGCAAAACAAAGAGCCAAAAGAGTCAACCATTTCTTAATTCTACAAACTAGAAGCAAGATTTCCAGGCCACCTGCGGGATTAGGAACCACTGAGTGGAGACATATGTTTTGCTTGCTTGTCAGCCATAGAAAGATTCAGACAGACAGGAATAACACACAATCATGTAAGTTTGTTACCCTTTCTTTAAATTCATACAATTGACTCAAACACACAGGTCTTTTTTAGGGGCAGATTGGTGTGAAATTTTTATGGTGTTAACTTTTGTGAAATGTTGAAATGCTCAAAAACAAAAGGTAACAATTTCTTCGCGAATTGAACGAATTGTTAACCAGTCCAGCTGGTGGTATGTAGCAGGAATACTGCCTACAAATACGTAATTTCCTTTAGCCTCATTATCATGCTTATTTGATTGAATGAATGTCATACTTTTTCTTTCTTAAGTCATGCGCAGTAGTGTAGTTGTCAATCATCTTTGTATTATGTGCAGCTATTGTTTTACATTAAGTATATAGATTACTTTGACTTTTAAGTTTAGGAAACCTTTTGATATGAATAATATGAGTAGACACATTCCAACTTCTTTCTTTGTTGTCATCGATCCTGTGTATGGAATTAAAGGACAGTTCATTACATCTGTCACAAAAGCTGGTGAAGGACCCATTTCTTACATGTAAGCAATGTCTACTAAGATTGAAGAGGTTGTTGGACATGTCAGTGGTCTTGCCGCCATTGTCAGAGAGCACAGCATTGAGAGCACTAACTATAGTAGGCCTATTGGGGGTAATACGTCATTACCCTTGGCTATCTCTTCCTGGAGAGTTTGTTCTACTTAATCTCTTGCTTCCGGCTTAGTTGATGAACTGTAATTGTCCATCTCTGCAGGAGATAAAACAGAATCGGCTGGGATAAGTTCAAACCCATTGATGATGCCATCAAGCAAAAATTCTTTATCTTCGTCTAAATCCAACTCAGCCATCCACCTACCCTTATTTAGGGGGGAGGACACCCCACCCCTTTCAGGAGTCCCCCAGAGTTAGGCCCCAGGGAACCATGCTGAGTTGCTGGGTGGGAGTTGCTACAAGCCGTACCCTTAACTTTACGACTACAAAGTAGCAAGGGTTGTTCTGACAGCCTGTCGAATTAAATTTCCGGCAAATAACTTTGTTGTCAGCTGAATAGACAGCAGTGTTAGGCCCCACAAAAGGCTGATTAGATGAGGGCTGGACAGGATTATTCTGCCTGGGCTTGGCTTTAGGCACAAGAGTGATCTTATGCAAATGGGTGGAGTCATGACTCCATGGGAAACTATAAGTGGCCTGAAGCTGGCGAAATTCATCATCAAACTTCAGGACACTTGTCCATTCATGAAAAATGAAAATTTATTTGGAGATGAATGAGCAATTGCATGTCTTTGCGAACATTTAAATGATCAATCAAAATACCATAATCAGATTCTCATCCATTCAACTATTGAGCAACTTATTCTCCTTACACCACCAAAACGCTTTCCAAAGTTGATTGATTGGAGCAACGTGAATAGTTAATTGATGATACTGAAGTATGCAAGAGCTGACATGTTGTTTGAAGGAATAGATGCTCTGCAAAGAAGTGCATGCCCACTTACGGGAAGATGACAGACAAGAGCACATCCCTTTTCACCTATGTGGCAAGCTTGTGGGAAATCAGTTTTTCCATGCCTTTTTTTAAAGTCCTGTGGATGTAACAAACTGACAGACGCAATGTCATATGATGTGGAAATGTCAGTGGCATTACCATCAATAAATAACCATCAATTGACATGGGCTTCGCCTATGTCTCTTTATGCAAAAAGTCACCATCGTTCCAATCTTTCCAACTATGGACTGATTTCCGTACTCTCATTTCTTCCAAGACTCTCTGTAGACTCTTGGGTAAATTGATTTACAACCAACTATATGATAATCTGGGCAAAAGTAGCCCTCTGTTTTATGGCTAATCATGAACCGATTGACGATGGTTTTAAACTGTTTTCATATTTCAAGCTCCAGACATGAGAAGAGAAAAATTCTCAAGGAAGAATTTTCAAAAAACCCAAAGCCTTTGCCAGACAGACAAAGCGAGCTGGTGAGGGATACTGGCTTCACATATAATTATGTTAGCAAATTTTTCCAGAACCAATGGTATTACATTAAAAAAATTAAATAGTTTGAATTTATGGAAAAGATAAAAGGGTGATTGCTCGGCCACTAGGAAGACATCTGCTTCAATTTGATGGGGATAGGAATAGGCATTGAATAGGAATCTTTGAAAACACCGTCTTGAAAACACCGTTGTGGCAACATGACGTCAAAAATCTTTACGACGATATTCTATCTGATATTTGTTGTTACTTCGTGTTATCATGTAAGTGCTGGCCAAAAGAGGATTAGATACAAGTGCTGTCGATTTGTGGATAGCAAGAATGAACTGCAAAGGTCTGATAGCAGTGATGTTTATCGATTTCGACTCGTGGCATGTCGTCCTACTTTGCATGTCATCCATCTTGAATTCGTATACTCAAAGAACAAACAGTTTTTCAAAGCTAGAATCAGTCGATACAGTAACAGACATTGTTGTGCTACCTTTCAGTTGTGTAGTGATGTATGTATGCAGATAATCTTACTTTGTGGTGATGTCCATTGCAATCCTGGACCAGATTCATCGAGGAACTTAGGCCATAGGCCACGTAGCACAGCTGTTACGACCGGGAAGTCAAGTCCGTTTAGGCCCGTCTTGCCACCTCGCGCTATACATTCTAATGTAACTTGCGTTCTGTACGAGCTATGTATAAACCGAAAACAGATTCAGATTCAGCGTTAAATTCTCTACAAATATCTCTTCAAATGTTTGTTTCTAACGCAACACGGAATTTATAAAAATTTTTTTAAATCTTTCTTACCAGATTTTGCGAAGCGTGACAACAGAATCTGCAAAGTGATAACAGACCGCACTTTCTGCAGTCGACCAGAGAGGACGCAAATGCAAGACTAATTGCATAATAACAATTTAGAAACTATCAGATAATGGTTTTTCTTGAGAAAAATGTTGAAAAATCTTCAAAACGTTCATAGAAAGGCCTACCTTTGATAACTTCGAAGTTATTCAAGGGAATTCCCCTCCATTCCGGTTTCCCTACGATAAAAAACAATAGGCGCTGCGCATGGGTGCCGCGCAGCGGCAGCCCAGCTGAAGAGTTTCGCTCCAACTGGTCACCGAAAAGTTGCTGGGGATCTTGTCATAGGAGGTTTAAGGTAAGAATTATATATTAAATACAAAGATAATTGATTAAAGAACACACTTATCTATGGCTCCGCAAATTCCAAAAAGACCGTTGGCCTCTCCGCACATGTTGAACTTTTGAAAACGTATTCTGCATTGCTTAGCAACTGCGGATACGAGGGAGCCAGTGATATTCCAGCAGCCTCGTTCTTAAACTAATTTATGCCGAAAAAATGAAATAATTATCTTACTTCGTTTGGAATCCCCAACATAAAGTTTGAGGACCGTTTTCGGCCTAATCAAAAAAAAATTCAAAAACACTACTCGGATTTAATTTTTTATTTCATAAAAGAAAGGAACGAAGAAAAATGCATTTAAACAGGTAAATTAACTGATGTTTTATCTATTCAATGATACTAAACTCCACTGACTTATCGACTTCTGAATGCTTGAAATAAATTTTCAAAAAATTTGAAAATTTGCAAAATCGAGGCGTGCGGTCTGTTGTCGCGGAGATTTGGGCAGACTTGACTTCCACAAAAACAATGTCGCGTAACAGCTGTGGTAGCCCGGGGTCAAGGTCCATCATAGGTCAAAGTCCGAAAGGGAGTGTGCTGAAAAACATCCCAGTCAGGTAACTTCAAGAAACTTTACCTGTACATATAATTCGAGAACAATTAAATCAAGAAACCCTCACAGCTTCCCTAAAATTTGACAAATTTTTGAAACCAACTTCTCCATTTTCATGCTATGTGATTAATGCAAAATCGGTGAAAAATAAGGTTGCTTAGATCAGACATTACATTGTTGATAATGACGCTGACATGCTAATAATTACTGAGACATGGCTTTCTTCACAGGATAATGTTGTCGTAAATAGACTAGTACCTGATGGCTATGAAATTAAGCATCAGGCCCTTGAAAACAGGAGAGGGGGCGGTGTGGCCATTGTTTACAAAAGTAGTATAAGTGTTGACATAAAGAGTCAAGGAATTACTCAGTCAATGGAGTACATTGATGCTTGTGTGTCATTTGAAAACACTTCATGTGAGTTGATTGTAATTTATCGTCCTGGTACAAATCCAAATGATGGTCAGTTTGTCCCAATCTCAGTTTTCTTTTACGACTTCACAAGCATATTGGATAGACATGATGTTTCAACTTATTACGTAGTAATTGCCGGGGATTTCAATTTCAACTTAAATGATTGTAATAATGCCAAAGTGTCACAATTCATGGATATATTGTTGACATATGGTCTTAATCAGCATGTTCGTGAGTCTACACATGAAAATGGACATATATTGGATTTGATTATCACCAGATCATCGTCCAATTTTGTAAGAAATGTAAAGGTAGATTACAAAATTTCGGATCATTTCTCGATAAAATGCCATCTATCCCTTGGAAAACCAGCTAAGGAAGTTAAAAAAGTAACTTTCAGAAAGCTTACTCAGATTGATTTTGAGAAGCTTAATTCTGATCTTTGTGATGAATTTGTGCCATTGCAGCAGTTGACTGACAGTGATACTCTTGTTACAGCATATGATAGCACTTTACGGAAGATCCTTGATAAACATGCACCTGAACAGGATAAAATCATTACCATTCGAAATAAACATTGAGGTTTCACCGATGCCTTGAGGGAAGAAAAGAAGAAGAGGAGACGACTTGAGAGACGGTGGAGGAGAACAAAGTCAGCTGTTGATAGAGACAAATTTGTTAAGCAAAAACTTAAGCTAAGAAAACTGTTGGAAGATTCGGACACAGCATTTTATTCTAATTTAGTGATGGAAAATTCACACAGTACAAAAGGATTATTCAAGGTTTTGAACAATATGCTGAATAGAAGGATAGAGTCTCCCCTTCCAAAACATGACTCTACTCTTCAGCTTGCAAATGAATTTGTTGGGAAGATTCAAAATCATCTTGATCTGGCCATGAATTTCGATGAAAATAATAAAGTTGTACCAGAAGAACCCAAACATAAGACCCAAATGACTACGTTTTGTCACCTGTCTGAAGATAACGTTGAAAAACTTATAAAAAAGTCACCAATAATAACATGTGATCTAGATCCACTGCAAACATGGATTTTGAGGCGTTGTGGGGAACCTTTTGTCAAAATCGCAACTCTGATAATTAACACGTCACTTCAGACATCAGCTATGCCAGACCGTTTCAAATTAGCTATGTTAAACCCACATTTGAAAAAGGCGGGACTGGAAATTATAAATGCCAACTTCAGACCAGTTTCCAATTTGGCTTATGCCTCAAGGCTCATCGAGAGAGCAGTTGCAAACCAATTAGTTCAGCATATGGTGGAAAATGATCTTTTTGAACCATTGCGATCGGCATGTAGAGAGGGACATAGTACAGAAACAGCATTACTGAGAGTTCAAAATGACTTACTGATGGCAATGGATAAACAAAAAGTCTCTATTCTTGTTTTGTTAGATCTTTCAGCGGCGTTTGATACAGTCAACCATTCTGTATTACTTGAGAGACTTTCCAATAGATGTGGAATTAAAGGGGAAGCTTTGAAATGGTTTGTTTCATACCTAGAAAATCGTTTTCAAATGGTTAAAGTTAAAGATGAAAAATCAAAACAGGTGCCTCTATCTTGTGGTGTTCTACAAGGATCAGTGCTGGGTCCATTACTTTTCCTCGTATACACACTACCCTTAGGAGACATTGTTCGGAAAAGAGGCCTGAAGTTCCATCTCTATGCTGATGACACACAACTTTATATGTCATTCTCTCCAACTCCTGAATGTGCAACTCTCTCAATACAGCAAATTGAAGGGTGTGTCCAAGAAATTCAGTCCTGGATGCTAACGAACATGCTAGAATTAAATGGAGATAAAACTGAACTGTTGTTGGTAGGAACGCCAAAACAATGTGCAAAACTGCCAAATCTGTTGATAAATATTGGAAACACTGCAATTAAACCAAGTGATAAAGTAAGAAATCTTGGCGCAGTCTTTGATGCAAGGTTGTCACTTAAGTCACATGTCAACTCTCTGCGCAGCTCAGCTAGGTATTACTTGTAGAATATCTGCCTAGCTCGGAAGTATCTCACAAGGGAAGCTGCTGAAAAAGCCATCCATGCCTTTGTCACATCTAGGCTAGATTGCAACAATTCTCCCTTATATGCTTTGCCAGTGTCTGGGTTACGAAAGTTGCAAAAAATTCAGAATTCTGCTGCCAGGATTTTGACCGGTGCGAACAGACATTGTCACATAACCCCAGTGTTAAAACATCTCGACTGGTTGCCAATAACACACAGGATCAAATACAAGATCATAGTATTAACTTACAAATGCATCAACAATCTTGCACCAAAATACCTTGCTGAGTTGGTCACATTAAAAACAGCGGCAAGACGGACACGATCTTCCGATGATAATTTGAAAATTGAAACTTCAAGGACAAAGCTTGTGAGAGCGGGAGATCGTGCCTTTATAAGTGCCTCTCCTCATCTTTGGAACAAACTGCCATATGCATTGAGAGCAACGGATTCGTTAGAGACTTTTAAGTGTAGACTGAAGACACATTTGTTTAAAGAATATTTTGATTAGGTTTTATTTTTGCCAATAATTTGTAGCATTCCTTGTAATTACTTTATATGATATTACCTTATTAGTTTTATGTAAATTATGTAATGCCCCTTTGAGCCGTGGGGATAAATGGCACAATATAAATGCCTATTATTATTATTATTATTAGGCTAAGTTGCAAGCCTTGAGGAATCCCCCAAAAGGGCTTCAAATCGCATGCGTGGTAGTGACTAATGTCAATGATGTAACATGCAAATTAGCTTGCCGGTCGAGAACAGGAGAAGAAGACAATCAAACAGTCATTACGTACAAAATATTTCAAATGTAATAGTTAAGCCATTAGCTAAAACAAAGTTTAAATCAAAGAAAATTTCAGAGCAAGGAACTTAGAATCAAGTGGAAGCCAGAGAGTGATGTTGTGGCTGTAGAGCTATCACAGATTGTAGAGCAAACAGAGGAGTCAGAACATGACAAAGAGAGAGTTGCTGAGCTGCTTGTGCAGAATTTATCATCCACTGGGTGTGGTACGGGCAGTTACAATTGTAGCTCGGAAGATTTTCCAAGAAGTTTGCAGAGAAGGAATAATAATTTCCAAAGAATTTCGTAAAAGCTATGCCTTTATGTGCACCCTATCTAATTAAACGCATCATGAAGCATAACAAGCAAGCGGAAGTACCCTTGTGTACCTAGACGAAATAAACAAGTTTTCCAATACTCAGCAATACAATATTTTGATGATCTTAGGGGAGTTTCTTATGAAAAATACCTGAACTTTGAAATGACAAAGGTTGACTAATCTCAAAGAACTGCAACGTCTGCAACATCTTGCAAAGTTTTCCTGTTTTTACTGTTCAAAATGAACACAGTTTTGCCCAATCTCAGCCATGTTCTCATCGACTAGATGCCCAAAGACCTCTGATGATGATGTGGGCCCACATTTGTCCGATTTCGCTGCTTCAGAATCATGATATTTTGGTTAGGCAGCTTTTTTGGTATTTCATTATTTTGGTATTTCATTATTTTGCTATTTCGTTATTTTGCGATTTTGCTATTCCGCTATTGCGTCATTTTGCTATTTCGTTATTTTGCCATTTCGTTATTTTGCTGTTTTGTTACTTTGCTATTTCGTTATTTTGCTATTTCGTTGTTTGCTAAATAAAATGAGGGGATGAATTGGTTGGTCACATCTCCGCAGCGACAATTTTGAAATTATTCATGTCACAAAAGTCCCAAAAAAGGCCGTTTTGCAGTTGATAAGGAATTTTATTCTTTCAACTTAAACTTTGGGGATGCCTCCACCATATATCAAGAGTTCCTGTAAATCCAAGGTTGTTCCTGCTCGCAACACCAAGACAAAATCCAAGTTTCATTAATTCCGAAAGTTTTCAATGCTCTCAAAATTCCACAACGATGTTAATGCACAGCAGCGACCAGAGTTTGTCGAAATTGCTTGAAATTACTTACCAATGAATGAATTCTTGTTCGAAATAGTTGCAAAATTTATTTATCCTCCAAATACAAGTGTTTTTGTCACAAACTGACCATCGTTTGTTCTGAAGACTGGCGACTGCTGAAGACTAATTCTGAAAAAATTAGAGAAGTGTTGCCCTAAATGGTCTGGTTGCGAGATAAAATTGATTTGCACTAGGACACAGCAAATAACGATAAAAATGTTCACATACCCTTTCTCAAAGCAGACTTTGATTGCAACGACCGTCCTCTTCTTCGTCTTAGGAAATTTTCGCCTCAAACACAGGTCGGTCTGACCAGCCTAATCTTCGGCATAGCGTAATTTGGACGTACCATAAACTCTTAACACCCCCTTCGCAGTTACCTTGTCGAACTTGTCACATCGCAAGGAATCCTGAGTGAAAGTTTTGATCTGTGAGTACCAGGGCAGCAATAAGAAGGTCTTGAGAGATGTTTTGAAATACTTTAAGTTGGTGAGGATTTGTACAGTGATTACAAAACAATTTTCAGTTAAATATTCATAAATATTGATATATGAAATGATGGAATAGGATACCATCACAAATGATATCAACAACGCAGTTATTAAGTTAATGACAACAAATTCACGATTTTAGTGATTGAAAATTAGTATTCGTTACCAAATACCCTTAAGTGCTGCATTGCCGGGGGTGTGGGAGCAGTAATTTCTGACAGGATTTGAATAATAAGGAGGCAAGAATTCGAGGGGGCTTTTGGAGACTCAAACGGAAATCAGTATTTATCCTATGACGACCCAAAGCAAAATCTTTCACCTTTCCTTCGAAACCCTTGAACAGAACAACGATATTACCATTTCCCAGTTAAAAACACGTGACATGCATGCATTTGCTTCTAAAACTTTCCAAGATGTGATTAGTGGAGGGGGGGGGGGCAACGAGGAAACTAAGAGCTTAAAAAGGCGTACCAGTTAAGACATTCAGTTTGAATGAAATCAACGCTTTAAAGATCTAGTGTATGGTGGCCAAAAGTTAAGGTACCACAAAGTTCAGAGCCATGTTTTCTTTAGAAAAACACAAGTGTAATTCTACATTCCAAGCATCAAGAAATCCTTGAGAATCTAAGAAACTCATCAGAAACTTTTTGGTGGCAAAATTTTCCTATGATCTAAGAAACTTGCTACCAGCCCGATACTTTAGTTTTCTCTAAAAGCTTTGCTCTCACAATCATTTAGGAAATTTTTTCAAAGATCCATGTATCTCACTTAAAATAGAAACAGTCACTTTGTTTGTACGCTTCTTTATTGAAAACCCTAACTCGTCAAACTGTGCTTTTGACCTCGTGACTTCTGACAAGTTTGGTTGACAGTGCAGCCAATAAGAGAGTTCAGGATCCCAAGGCTGACCAATAGGAGCGAAGGTAGGCCAATCAGACTACTACTGAAACAAAATCCCCGGCTCCTTTACCAGTTGCAAATTTTGTTTATTTTTCTTTGAAAGTTACATTTTGAGGGTTGGAGTTTCCCATAAATAAACCGTAGTTGTGCTTTACTTCAAATACCGAAGCAACATGAAGAGAATAAATCTTGAGCTTGGAAAACAGAAAGGAAACAAAATACAAAATACTCACCTGCATCCATTTCAAGTATGTATTTTCAAAAAAATTCTTCGCAGCGAAGTTATGCAGTTTAAAACCAAAACAAAACAAGAGAGAATTTCTTAGATGGCGTCAGCAAATAATTTTCGCGCTCTTTCGAAAAAAGTCTAGACCCAAACTCCTTCTGACACAAAGTTTTTGCAGCGCAGTCAAAGCATGATGAAAACGTAGGGTGAGTAGTATAAAAAGGAAGCATTCTAACACAAATTTTTAGTACCTTCCCCCCTAAAATAGGTAAACCGGTCCAGCCCAACCCCCCAAGCCCAAAGCCCTCAGGTTGTAGGCAAGTAGATGACATCGTCAGCTTAGATACTAAACCATTAATTATGAATTAAGCAACTCAGAAATATTTGAAGTTTATTCAGAATAAATTGATCCACCAATCATCATCTTCAATGTCCACGTCCAACGTCATGGCTTCTGCTGGGGATTTCCTGATCCACTCATTTGCGGTCCATGTTAATGGTAGCAATATCATCGCTATCGTAAAATCTAAGTCATTGTTTGTTAGCCAACTACCTTTCTTTAGGCCATGTACTATGAACCACGTGCAAGCCTCAGTCGCTGCAGCCAATCGTCCCCAGTTTGTTTTCCCATCTGTGAAGATTTCTTTTGTTACGCTACACACTGATGATAATGTAAAGACGTTTGAGTTTAATCCTTCCTTGAAGAAGGTTTCATTCGATCGAAATGCAGATTGACACAAGTGGTTGAAACATTTTTGTGATGACACGGTTTTTTCCTGCAAGACTGAAGCTTTGTGCTTTGCTCTTAATGTTTTTATGACCATTGCACTTTTTCATCCTTTATCTCCTTCGCCTTTTCATATACCTTTTGATATACATAACTCTTTATCACCTCCTTTAGGTTTTCAATCCTCCAAGTTAGTTGACCTCTGGTGATGATCGTCTTTCTTGCTGCTCCAACCCAACTGAGTGATTTCAAGTTGTGCAGCTTCTTATATAGGATTGATCGAATCTCATGTTCCATTGATTTGAACATTCCATTAAATTCCAACAACCTTGATTGGCTGATGTCAATTGATTAATTTCCAAGGATTTTGATTGGCTGGCGTCGACTAGTTGATTAATTTCCAGCGATTTGATTGGCTAATGCTGGTTGATTAATTTCAAGGATTTTGATTGGTTGCTTCTTCTATAAAACGCACGCCACTTCGAGGAGTCAAAGCAGTTGCGATTCACGAGTTGATCGAAGTTGATCGAATTGATTGAACGAAGTTGATCAAAGCAAAGATGTTCTACGAATATGTTAGAACCATTTATGGTTGGAAGATGGGAGAAGCATTTGCTCAAAGAGATTCACTTTACGAAGTATTGAAAGGTTTAAGATTCGACAACGCTAGACTATACAGAGGACCTAGCAGGGGAGTAGACTCATACGAGTTCACGACGACGGCTAGGATGATGAATGTTGGAGACAAGTATTACCCCAGCAGCGAAGGTGAACAATTTGTTTCCTTCGGTCCATTGAAGGATGGCAATCGGCAGTACTACGTTGACAGTACTCGGAAGAATGTTTTAGCTGCAAGTGTTTACCATTGGACTGAATTTTCCGAGAGGTTAGCAATTTTATTTTCATTGGTCGTAACGGTCATACCACCATTTATGACCATTCAATCTGGGGCGAGAATTACGTGCTTCCCAGACGAATCAAGGATTGATGTTCAAATAAAGGGAGAATTGATGCCGAAGATTTCATTTGAACAATATCGCTCGTACGCACAGTGGATGCGGAATGAAGCTGGCGCCGTTTTATGCTTGGACTGTGGACGCGAGGGTGATGGACATACGATATGCGATTGTTGGACTATGAAGCGTGAAGAAGATTGGGATATGGAGCAAGCTTAGCATTACACCGTTCACACAGCGCATTGCAGGGCTTCCTGTCCCCCATCCATTCGCAACCAATTTGAGTCGTGTTTGCGAATGGGTGTACTATCTGCTCAAAGGCAGGGGTATCACCATCTCCCGATGGCTCATTGTCGCAGGTTTTGCATGGAGATGACGATGGTGTAATGTTCGGCTTATTTCTAACGATTAATAAATATTTGATAAATGGTGAATGAATAGTTGATAAATATTGTTAACATTGAATTTGATTTGAATTATTCATGCATTGTTCAACACGATTTGGATTATCTTACAGTTCTTGTTCTTCAGACGCGATCACGACTTCCCTCAATGAGTCCTAAAGGCATTGGAGAAGGATGGCAAGGCGGTATTAGGGGATGGCAGAGCAGGATCAGGGTCAACAATTTGCCAACCCTCTCGTCTCAACTGATCAGTAATGAAACTCCAAACATCCCTAGCGGCAGCATCTAAAGATTCATTGCTATCAGTCAAGGCAAGAGGGACAGCAGGAGTTGAAGCGTCGCTTCTCAGAATCTGAGGCAAAGGCGACTCTGGAATTAGCCGTGATAAAGGAGCAGAATCAGAAGAGTTTACCACGGGAGTGATGGGAGAGGTGCTCGCTGATGATTCAGGGAAGCTCACAGTGATTATAGGACTCACGGTGACCAAGGGGCTACTAAGGTATGGGGAAACCGGAGACCAAGGAGGACTCACTGGCGAGCGCTCTCCTGAACCACTAGCGAGTTGCGCGATCCGGGACCCATTGAGGGAGATCATGGTCTGATGGTGTGCTTGGAGAGGAGATTCACTTGTTTGACATTCCACGCTCCTCATTGTAGAACGAGTTTGGCTTATCGTTTGCGTGGGAGATGCACGAAGGACCTTGAAGGGTAAAACAACTTCAACGTCTTCCAGCACCCGGTAGGCTAGCCTGGTTCTACAATGAGGACATGTGGAATTATCAAATTCAAGCAACCAAACTGCGATGCGATGCGAGTGAAAAACACTCCTAAAAGAGGGACACATTTTCATCGCGGGTTGAAAGTCCTTCTCTAGACACACCACGCAAGCTTCTTCATCGCCATATACCTCTTCAGTGAACAGCCTTGGCAGTTCTAAAGCTTTTCTTGTGGTTCATCAACGGATGATTGTCGATCTTGGCCGTGTTTACAAAAATTTTAGAAATCGGGTCTCGGTTTCCTTGAATGAAAGTAAAGCTAGCTATTATTATAACTACTTTCAAAAGAATAGTAACAACATGAAACAGTTATGGTCAGGAATCAAATCAGTTATCAATATTAACAAGAGATATTCCTATCTTAAGATTTGCACTATAGCATGCATCATAAACTTTATATATCATTGCTCTGGACTAATAAGGTGGCTTCGGATGAGAACTGGCTGACCTTCTAAATGTAATTCGTGTGGCAGCAACTCATCTACCCACAAGGGGCATTTCACTCCCTAAAAAAATCACATACCACTGGGCAATATCCTTTTTGTTTTCCAAGAAAATCCACCAAAATCCGTAAAAATCCTTTCCTCCTGAAAATCTTTCACACTTTTGTGAAATGCACTTCGATCTTCAAAATTTCTGCATCAGTGTTGTATTTTTAGTGACTTTTCAATCAAATTCTGTTAACTTTGATTTTCTTTCGAATTTAATTCAAGTCACTCACCTTTGCCCCCAGTTTAGCCCCCCTAAATCATAAAATTTTCAGAAACTAAGTCAATTTTCAAAATCTCCATATCAGAATTGTACTTTTTGGTGATTTTCATCAAATTCTGTGAAGTTTCAATTGTTGATGATATTTTTTCGTTGGGGGCCCTAGGTACCAGACTCTCCCAAGAAAGACTGGTACCCAGGGTAAGGATGGGGACGCAGCGGCAGAAAGGAATCTAAATTTGTACGGGGGTGTGCTTACGAAAAAAAATTTGCCCAGCTCCAGAATTTTTGCCTTCAAATGATACCCGATTCTAGAAAATATCGGTGAAAAGTATACTCCAAAACACAAAAATTGGACAATATAATTACCCGACCTAGCAAAATTTCCCCTTTTCACATGTTTTGACAATTGGCTCTAGAAAAATTGCTGTATTTTGACACCCCGTTCCAGGAAAAATAGGCGAAAACGATGCCCGGAAAAATAGCACATCTCTGGTGGATAAATGTTATGTTATTTTTTAGTTAGTAGCCCTATAGTGTAGAAGCTATTGTGCTGAAGAAAATAAATTATAATTTCACAGAATGAGGTTTGTTGTTTGTAGCATCCCCTATTGTTTCCGTAGAGTTGAGATCTCCCGTTGGAAAATGAATTCAATTCAACGAAGGAAGGCAGGCCTTTCCAGTCCTGTTGACATGATGAGTGCTGTCTAACCAACCCCCTTCTTGCGAATAATTTGGCCGTTACTGCTTTTTGTTTTGATCTCATTGAAAATTGCAGTCGTTGCAGACAAAAGAGCTTTTATGGTCATAACAGAAATTAGACAAGTTCACATTCCAAGAGGCTTTGACGTTTTTGTTATTGTGTCAAAACCCCCGGCAGCACCAGAACGAACTTCCGCATTCTAATGTAGCTGCAGATTTCCTTTTCGATTCAAAATCATCATTAGACTGATTCCATATCGCAGTTGTGCTTGTTTGTGATTTGAGTGATTTGAAGTATTGTGCCATGCAAGTGTGATCATCCAGTTCCATGATGAAACGGAATCTGGGACCGATGTAACTTGCTCTAAGCATGGCTGGCCGTTTGTAGCAATATTCAAACAGTGCACTATTTATATTCAATCCACTGTGTTTTTATTCTCAATTTATTCTTTGGCTCAATTTTACAGTCCTTTCAGACGATTTTTACATTTTCAATTCAATGCTTCAAGTTTTAAATTCAATCTGTATATTATGGGATCCAATCCTTACTTTTTAAATTCAATCCTTAACTTTTATATTCAATATTCAATTTCATTTTAAATTCAATTCTATATGCAATCACAAATTCATATTAAATCTTGCATATTCAATCTTCCTAGAATTTATATTCAATCCTCAAATTTTTAATTCAATCCTTAACTTTTATGTCCAAACTTCAATTTACGTTCAATCTTCAATTTATATTCAATCCTCAAATTTTATATTCAATCTTACTGGGAACGAGCGCGTCATTTTGAAGTCGAGGCCGACATGTTTTGGCGGGAAAGAAATAATTCCTTATATGTCAGCAACCATGGCCAGATCCTTACATTTCTCATCAACGTATTCTTTTTTCTGAGAAATAAAGAATTCGGGCCAGCAAAATTATCAAATTATTATTCTTAAAATTATCAAATTTTGAGTACCCGGAGATTCTTGTGAGTTTCTAAAAGGTTTCATAAAAATCTTCATATTAACTACCTGTGCCCCCTCGTGATCATTTCAAAATAAAGTTTTCAGAAGCCTTTCCTATGTTATGATGCGTGGAACAAATGAAACTAATTAAAAACATGTCAAGGATTTCCTTTGTCGAAAATGAATAGTCTGTTAAGTTTTATTTTCCCAGTACTGGAGCTTTTTGGCGATGGTTGCATTCCATGCACATACCCCTAAGATCTACAGCGTAGACCTGACTTTTGTCGGCGTAGCGCCATCATTTTTTAAATAAAATTGGTTCTTGGTGTGACCACGGGGGGGGGGGGGGGGTTCCCCCTTCTTGGCCAAATTTCGGGTAGGGGTGTGCCGCCCACAGTTTCAAAATGGCACCGTTGGCTAGACCAATTTTTGTGAAAACGGTACCCTTGGCTAGACTAATTTCTACATCAATAGTAAATTTTTGCATTCTCTGGACCAAAAATTTGAAAACATTTGGGTTTCTTTACAGGAATTACCGAAGTTTGACATTTCTTTGACCGAAATTGCCAAAAAGCATACCTTGCCCAGACCAAAATCGACTAAAATTGCCAAAAAGCATACCCTTGCCTAAACTAAATGGACTAAAATTGGCAAAACGTATACCCTTGGCTAGACTACAAAGCTTGAAAAAGTATACCCTTGCGGGCGGCACATCCCCAGGTACCTTTAGTATGGAAGAACCCCCCACCCCCCGTGTGTGATGGTCTTTGAGAATCTGTCTACCTTGGCGTGAATGTGAAGTTGTGCTCAATCATTTGTCAGTTTTATTTGATGATATATGCGTTTCTTTTATGAGAAACTAAGAATTTGGGTCAGTACTGAAAGTTTCCTAATATCATCTGATTTTGAGTACTCAAATTTTTTAGTAGCTTCTCTCTCCCTGAAACTATCTGGCGTAAAAAAGCTTAGGGGTCGGCGTAACTTCAACGAAGGTTTTACACGGAATGCACCCTTGTAAAATGCGTGTATTCCACTATGATTGTCTCAGATTTCCAAGATTTCCAGCGGCGTTACGGCGAATGTCTGCCTTGACCACCCCCCCCCCCCCGCACTTGGCACAGCCCCTGCTATTTGCACATAAAAATTCCCGGCCCTGGGCCTTTAATTATCAATTTTCCCCGGCCCCTAGGGAATGACGCTCGACGTGATTACATATATGCTCATAACTAGCCTGAGATCAGGCTCACCATAAAAAGATTGATTTATGCTGAGCCTGATCTCAGGCTAGCTCACAACGAGCTGCAACAGGTCATAATGGTCATAGTCATTGTGAACTAGACTTATCCTGAGTCGTAGTTTCGCTATTTGCCTAACTGATATACCACTACAAAACAGGCTCCAAAAGGTAAGATACCTCCAGAATCATGACTTTTAGCTTTGCCCACTTCAATTGTCGGTGAAGTTGACAGTGAGAGGCGAAGATGGACCAGAGAGTTGCAGCTCGTGTAGCTTAGTGAAGCATCTTCCCTTATTCAGCAAGGACAACACGTTGATAATCCAGCTAGCACATCCTCCGCTGCTGTACCTACGATGGCAAATGCAGTCGGAGGATTACCATCAGCATCACTGTATTCTAATCGGAATGGGCCTAGGCCTATGCCCAATTCAGTGTCTTCTCCAGTATTCTCATCAATGAGGCCAACCCAAAGTGGAGACCAGGCAGCTGGTATGCTAGGTGTAACAGTAAACAGAGCAAGGCAAATGCTAAGTAGCAGTGCAAGAAATGGTGTCTACTCAAGGCTGAACCAAAGAGAGCGACTGAGGGTAGCTAACAGTAACAACAGCAGTACTATCTCTGCCCCTCCTCGCAGTAGTAGCAAAAGGCCTTTTGCAGCTCCTCCCACTGCCACAAAAAAGAAGCCAGATAGAATATGCATTACTTAAGGCAAAGGCTGTTATAGAAGGCGAATGTGAAGCAGATGACACTTTAAAGTGGAATTCCGTCATAGCTGATGGAATTATTATGAGCAATGAGCGAGATGGAGAAAGAGACATCAGAACAAAAATTGCAGATTCTTTACGCAGAAAATTTCCACTGTTTGGTGGTGATGACTTTGATTTCATCAAAGTCAGACACAAGCGAATATCACAACCAGAGCTTCAAGGAACATCGGAATTCAACTACATGGTTGTCAAAAAGCTGGCTGGCCAGGGAATGCTTTGTATTAGAGTTAAGCCTGGCCATAGTTTCTTTGTAGATGATGCTGATGAAGAGCAAGATGATGATGATGATCTTTTAAAGTGCCACTGACATGAAAAAATGGAAATTTTTTTATCAGCTAAATAGTTGCAGTAAACATCGCTGATTCCATATCTATGATTCATTTTTCGATTTGAGGGGCAGAAGTGCGCTTTTTATGGGGTTTTATAGGGGCTAGTCATTTGAAAAGAGTCTGGGGCGAGTGACGTATTCTGGTGTTCTTAGAAATTGCATGCCAGGTGAACAACTGATGAAAACAGTGGAAGCACCAGTATCACGCATCACATAAAGCCCATTAACGGAGAGAAACATGTCGAATTCGTCCTGGAAATGACAAAAAGACATTGCACTCATGACTGACGACGGCTTTGAAGATAACAGCTACCTAGAAACGATTCCTAAGCCATGCGAAGATAAAACCGCTTGCCTTCTTTGACAAAGATGTGGACAATGGTGTCGAAGGGGAAGACATATTGATGGAATTCCTTTCAAAACCTCAACGCATGTCGCATGATATGATACAGGCGACCTGTTCACGAATGGTGAGTCGTCCCAGTATCACCCCACCCCAAGCCTTGTATCTGTAACCATGCAAAACAGTAACCGAATTCATCATCAACAGGCCGCGCGCGGTAGCTAATGTTATTGTCAGGCTTGAACTTAGGCCCAATCTAACGGCCTGACATGAATCAGTATTTCGCTTGGCCAGTTTAAATTCATTGTCCGTGATTTCTTGGGGATAAACAAGATCTATCAATGCTATTGATGTAAACCGTCATTTGAGGGCATTATTGGACAGCTGAGGTATGCTACATCAATTTGCATGACCCTTCTTCCATGGGTGAACTGATGCAGGAGCAAATCTAGAGCGAATCAACCATAAAGAATGAATTCAATCCCTTGCATTTCAAATAAAAGTTTGGTTGTCTCCGAACAAAGACCCCACGAAAATATAAAAGATACAAACAACACACGCGGCTGATTCTTTTGAATAATGAAGGATTGCCTTCTCCTGATAAAAGAGGGAATGCGGAAGTAATGAAACAAACAAGGGTCTCTTTGAAGCTCTTGCCCGCCATGAAATTATTTTCATCAATAATGGTTATTGCCGTTAGATATTGAGAGGAGTTAATCTAATTCATTACCTACAGGTAAGGACGAGGGAACCGGTATTAAAAGTCTCCATGCATCGGAGAGAGAGAGCGAGCGAGAGAGAGAGAGAGAGACGACGACCAAAACATAGGCCCGTTGGCATTTATTTAGGCCAATCCTACCTTTCTCAAACGTTGCCTTTGATCCCGCTTACAGCACTTCCAATTGCATCAACGGAATGAACAACACCAGCTTCAGTCTCTGCTGTCATGTCATAGCCGAAGTTGCTCTTTCCATTCTTTAAGCAAAATATGTTAACTCAAAATTATCGAACACAAGGCTGATGAATGAAAGACTGAACTGATGTCGCCTCACAAATCGTAACGATAATAATCGTTGCTCTTCGTTGTCTGGAAGTTGTGCATCAACAACCGTGGAAGATGGCTGGGTAAAGGCTTAAAAAGGCCTGTTCACAGGCTAGTATGGCTACTATTCTTACAGCTGATGCCATTCGATACTCAATCACAACAATATTACCCCCTCTTGGTCGTTTCTTCGCGTCCACCATGCTCAAGTCATAGTGCCTCACTGTGGTGATCTAGCCACGCACGCCGATGAGTCCAACGCAATACGTCACAAATTCCTCAAATTCCTCTTTGACCGCGCATTTTTATTCGCACAAAGAATCACGAAAATGGACACTTTAGAGATTAAAGAAACATACTTCTAGACATAATATGCCGGAAATAATCACATCATTCGATTCAGCGCTGTTTACTCGTTCAGATAAGAGCATAAAATCAATTTCGAAATTTTTTTTATTTTTCATGTCAGGGGCACTTTAAAGCCTTATTATGATGAAAGTAAAGACAAAGAGCAAACAGCAAAGCAAGATGAATCTGAGTCTACCATTCACGTAATTGATCTAGTTGAGGAGGGCTTAAGTAAAGAAAAAGAAGAGATAGAAGGAGCTCAAGGAAAGGCACTTGGGAGGCCTCTTTCAGCCTACAACATACAGCCTCTGATTGAGGAGGCAACGAAAGAGGCATTGATTAATCCAGTTGAAGTTATACGATTCTTTCAGAAGAAACTGCAAAGAGGCAGAGACCTTCATATTTTGGATGCAAGCGTTATTTCTGCAGGGGAAACAAATTACATATCAGTAGACCGTTCAAGGCTTTTGGAAACAACAATTGCTGAACTGAAATATGTGAAGGATTTTCGGCTTACCTTTGAAGTTGACTTCATGGGGGAATTGGCTCAAGATATGGGTGGACCTAGGCTAGAGTGGATTGAACTAGTCAATAAAGAGATGCAAGCAAAGTATTTTGAGCATGGATTAAGGGAGCACCTAAGTGATGAGTATTACTATGTGGGAATAATGTGCTGCATTGCCCTCCTGCAGAATGGACAGATTCCTAGGATTTTTCCCTCTGAAGTTCTTGATCAACTGTTTGATGCTACTGCTGTAATTACATCACCATGCATTCAGCAACTTCAAAAAGGATTGCAGGAACTTGGACTGCTAGATGTTTTTTGTTCTTTTCCGATTATAAGACACATCTTCCAACCAGTCTCGCAACCTCTTGCAGCCAAAAGAGTCATTCAACTGCTTCAACCTCAATTCTCATGTGAAGGCTCGAATGAATTTATGAGAGAAAAAGAAGTATATGCTTTGTTCATCAAACATATCCGTGAGGTTGCCAGTGGAAGACGAGGGAATGTGTCCCTGGAAAACATCCTTTCATTTACTACAGGCTGTTCTGAAGAGCCCATTCTTGGATTTTCCATTCTACCCACAATGAGGTTCATTGCTTCAGAGGAATATATCATTGAAGAAAAGAAATCAGCCAGTGCTGCAACTGCTGAGGTATGCTTATCACACTTCTGTGGTATAGGGATGCCTTTATTTTACATCTCTAGTCTGATCAATGCCAGTTGCTTGTGAGATAATGAACGTAGCACAATTACAAATAATTATGTATGAAATGCCCTCCAGTCTTCAGTATCTTTTTTCCACAGTTATACAAAATGGCTAGGCCAGTGAAAAGTTCCTTCATGTAAGCAGTTCCACCCTTTGAGCTTAATCCCAGTGCTATGTACATTGTCATCGGCATAGGTAAATAACCAATATACTGTACCACTATGTAACTGCCTTGAAATGGTTATTTGGAATTTATTATTCATTACTAGCTGCTAACAAAGTGAAGTAGGTGTAGCTCAGAAGACTGGTATTTGACAATCGTTAAGGGTCTCACTACCTGTCACCAGCAGTTGTGTTGCATAAGCGTATCAGGCTAGGAGCTGTGGGTGACAGCTCCTCAAATGCCAGAAAATTGTAGTTCTTTGTTTTGCTCCTCAAAATATAAATGCACTCTCAAAAGCAGCTCCTCTGCGAAAGCTACCACGCCAACCACACAGTCTCAATTTACAAAGAGAAATACATAGAGGATCCAAAAGTCTTGTGTGAACGATCTATATTCAGCTTTGCAGTTACTTCAAACTGCTGTGCTGCAATCATTAAGCACAATCTTAAACCACATCCAGAATACAGAAAATAAAATACAACTATTTAGTAAAAATGTTTCAGTTATTAAATATTCTTCAGTTACTAAACTGGGACAGCCACCTATATAACTTACATTACAATACAGGTTACAAAAAACTGCTCCCTCCTTTCAGAAAGTACAATTTCTTGATTTAATCTAGCCTCTCTAGCCTCTATGCAAGAATTTCAAGGCTACAAGTAAATCCAATATGATTGGTAACAATCACCAATTAGAATCACCCGGGTCACTTTCAAAATTTCTCATCTGAGGATTTGCAATGGCCAACTTTGATTTTTCTGTGTTCATCTCCATGCATACAAGCTCAAACGAATTAAACTTTACTAAATAGGTAATTTCTAGCTCTTAAAACTGTATTGTGTCATTCCTGGTTCATTTATCAATTTTTTTATGTAGCTAATTTAATCTTTTTGTCATCCCTTTGCAATAATCTCTTAACGTAGCTAATTTAACCCTATTTTAACCGGGGGGGGGGGGTGTTTTATGGGGGGACGATGGTAGCTATGGCACTGAAACTTGCTGACTTTTCCTAACATTTAACTGGCAATCAGAAAATAAAAATTTCAATGCCTATCCTTAGACCACGTGACCACCAGATGCCCATATTTGGAGAGTGGTCACAAAGAAAGTCGTGAAAACTGCTCTCGTTTCTCTGTTTTGTTCCGAATCTCATCAGTATATGTACCATTCAATTTGTCTCGATAAGTACTTTCATTTGATATATGATTTATCTATGTTTGCTGACATCAGCAATACATAATTTCTGTGACGTCATACGTCTTTATGACGTCATATTTCTAATGAATTAGCAATTTTTATATGAAAAATCATGTAATAACTTGAACTACTGTTAATTTGGTGTTGAGAAATTAACAGATTTTGCAAACAAAGTTTATGATGCAGGGACGTTTCCAGAGGAATTATCAAAATCAATTTTCATTGCACTACCAAAAAAGACAGGAGCTACGGAATGTGAGTTACACCGCACAATTAGTTTAATGAGTCATATTACAAAGATTCTTCTTAGAGTTATTTTAATAAGAGCAAGGAGCAAGGTTAGACCAGAGATATCAGAGGAGCAGTATGGTTTTATGGAAGACAGAGGGACTCGGAATGCTATATTTATGATGAGATCAATAGCTGAAAGGGCAATTGAAATGCAGAGAGACTTATATGTCTGTTTCATAGATTACACAAAGGCTTTCGATAAAGTAAGACACAAGAATTTGATGCAGATACTGAACAATCTAGATCTTGATGGCAAAGACTTACGACTGATACAAGATCTATACTGGAGACAACAGGCAGCAATTAGAATAGATAATGATTTAAGTAAATACGTAGAGATCAAACGAGGAGTCAGGCAGGGATGTGTATTATCTCCAGATCTATTTTCTTTATACAGTGAAATGATTATGAGAGAGGTGAAAGACATGGATGGTATCAAGGTAAATGGAGAAAATATCACTAACGTTAGATATGCAGACGATACAGCACTCATTGCAGATTCTGAGAAGAAATTGCAAGATATCGTAGACAAAATTGTTACAGAAAGTCAAAAACTAGGATTATCATTAAATGTAAAGAAAACGTACTGCATGGTTATATCAAAGAGGAAAGAAACTCCCAGGTGTCATTTGAAATCAGCTGGTGTAGTCATCAAGCAAGTAGAACAATTTAATTATCTAGGTAGTATGCTGACAAGCGATGGCAGATGTGAGACAGAAATCAAACGAAGAATAGGAATCGCAAAGAAATCATTTAAAGACCTGAGCAATATTTTAGCAAACAGAAAGATCAGTTTCGATACCAGGAAACGGATATTAAAGTCCTATGTGTGGTCAGTTCTATTATACGGGTGCGAAACATGGAATATAAGTAAAAACATGGAAGAAAGATTGTCATCTGTGGAAATGTGGTTTTACAGGCGAATGCTAAGAGTATCATGGATGGATAAACTAAGTAATCAAACAATATTAGAAAGGGCAGAAACACACAAAACTTTAGTTACAACAATTACAAAACGACAAATGTCATTTTTTGGTCATGTATGCAGAAAAGAGAAACTAGAATATTTGGTCAACACAGGGAAGTTTGAAGGGAAAAGAGCACGGGGCAGGCAAAGACAAGGTTATGTTGCTAGCATGAAAAGAAGAATGGAACAATCTTGGACAGAGAATAAAATCATACAAAGTACAAAGGACAGAGATATTTGGACTACCATGATCGTCAACGTCGATGGACATGGCACTTAGATAGATAGATAGATTGATAAAACTATTTGATTTCACCCAAATTACTTGAAATTGATGACGTTAAAGCATTATTATTGAGGAAACAAGTTTGCATTGAATTGAATTACTGTTATTTATTTAGTTAATTAAGTAGGAACCACAAATATTCATACAAAACTGAATTGAATCTCAAACTAAGGCTATCAAGTTAGTATTTGGATAGTTTTTAGCCTATTTCACCCAGCTATTGAATGTAAATCTACTTGTTTTTCCTGATAGCTCAATTTCACCAAAATTTGCACTATTTTTGGTTGCCTATCAACCAATCACGTGATTAAAAATTAATTGATGCTATTTTTGGATTCTCCTTGTGTTTAATTATAACACAGTGCAAGTTTCATTGTCATAGCTATTATATTTCCGAAGATAATTAGGGGGGGGGGCGAAAAATGCCCCCCGGTAGAAAATCACTTTTTTTCACCCACTTAAAATAGGGTTAATCTATCCGTGCCATCCCTTTACTAAATAGGTAATTTCTTGCTCTTAAAACTGCATTGTGTTATTCCTGGTTCGTTTATCAATTTTTTTTCATGTAGCTAATTTAATCCATTTGTGTCATCCATTTGCAATGTTTACAGTATGTTCAGACAGTAGCTCAGAGAAAATCGTATGTTCGGAGAAAAATTACGGCACCTCTATCAAATGACCTAAGCACTATAAGAAACTTTTACATGAAGAGCAAATATTAGTTCCTCAATCAGTTCTTTCGTAAAGGTTGCTCATCCTCGTTTATTTACAACTCGTTCCTTTTTCATGCTTCACAATGCCAGTCAATAGAGGTGATGATATCAACAACCAACGTAAGTATTCCTGAAATCCCTTTTTGGTGATCATAACAGCAAATGGAAGGGAGATTTTAGATGGATAACGTAAAGTCAAGCTAATAGTCATCCTTTCAAGGTCCTTTTGGGACAAAAGATTTGCAGCAGAAAGGTGCTAGTGAAATTGCCAGCTGAAGCTCAACCGTCACATCTACTTCATCTGGAGAGGATGAGAACGAAATTGAAGGGGAAGTGATGGATCAATCGGAAATGGATATCAATTATAAATTTGTACCTCCAGAAAAAGAATTAGGAACTCTCAATAGATTGCTTGCACTTATTGGAGTTAGCCCATTCACAGAAAAGAATATGAAGAGAACAACATCATATGTTCCATGTAAGAAACAGAGGGTGCAGGCAGCCATGTCATCCAAAATTGATGCAGCTTTTAGCACCACATACAAGCATTCCTCAAGCAAAAGAGCTTGCAGAAAAGGAAGATGCTGAAGAGATAGTTCAGTATCTTGTTAGGAAGTACAAGAACGCTGCCAACAGAAGTGAGAAGATATCAGTTTTAATGATCTTTGCACCTTCGTGGAGCCATAGGAAAATGATGGCGACATTTGGCTGTCCAAATAGAATGACAACATAAGCAAAGTACCTTGCTTTGGAAAAGGGTATTCTTTCCACCCCTAATCAAAAAATTAACAGAGCATTGGAAGATACCACAGCGGAGGCGGTTCGGGCATTTTATCACCATGACAATGTCGGCAGAGCAATGCCAGGAAAAAAGACTGCTTGAGTGTTAATGTTTGAGGAAATAAATTCCAGGTGGAAAAACGACCAATTCTTGTTAACCTAATGGAATTCTATGCAGAGTTTAAGCAGACGTATCCAAACAAAAAATAGGCTGTGATACACATGACACTGTTGCAGTCCACCACTTTATAAGGCGCCTTGTGAATCACTTGAGAGAAAGTTCTCTGTCCTGAATACCATAATATACTTTTCAGATGGTTGTGCAGGCCAGTACAAAAGCTTGAAGGATTTTATTAATCTTTGCTGTTTAGAGAAAGACTTCTGTACACCAGCAGAATGGCATTTCTTTGCAATAAGTCATGGGAAAGGACCGTCAGATCGAATAGGAGGAACAATCAAGACAGAGGCAACCAGGGCAAGCCTTTGAAGGCATTACAAAGATCAAATTTTAACTCCATTGAAGTTGTTCAACTTTGTGAAAAGTAACTTGCTTGGCATTGAGGCTCAGTTTATGACGGTAGCAGAGTGGAGGGAAGAAGAACAATTGCTCTCTAATAGATTTGCTATTGCTGAGACTATTGCTGGCCCTCGTCAATAGTCATATAAGGTGGGCCTGAGCGTTGATGGAACCGGCTGGAACTTGACAGCGACATGTGAATGTCCTAGAGGCCAATGGATATGCAGTCATATGGCAGCATCTACATATGTGAACAAGAAGGGGGTTTCTAAAACTGACTTACCGAATTTGTGGATTGCAAGGCCTAAAACATCAGAGAAACAAACAGGTACGAGAACAATGCAACAGCTTTTTCCATCTACTAAACCCCTCTTCAAAGCAGTGCAAAGGTCAGTGACACAAGAAGATCGGAACTTTTTTATCAGAAGCTCAACGATTTTATCGTTGATTGCCCTTTTTGTTGGATTTTAGCTCCAGAGCCACAGAAAGTTGAAGACTCCTTCACTCATTCAAGACCTGCTGCCAATATTCACAAGTGACAGGGGCCGATTTATTGAGAAAATAAGAGTTCTAAAGGAGCAGCAAAGTTGGGTGGCAGAATCTAAAGTCATTCACTGAAATAATTCTGTTTTATTACTCCACAGCTGCCCTCAAGATCATGTGAATAAAGAACTTCCAATGTCAGATTTTACGCCACATTCATTGGAAAGTTTACCAACCACAGTTACGACAAGCACACCAACAAAAGGATCGAAATGATTCTCTTAAACATCTGATATTCAATTGAAATTCCTCTGTAGTACACCGCTGCCCTAATACCCTTTGTTCCTGAGTATACCCATTTGTCAATGTTTGTGTTTTGAAACATTCATCATCCCAACAATGTTTTTAAGACCCTAATCAGCTAATGAAAAGAATATGCATTTCATACTGATTTTGTAGGTCATTCCTGTACACAAGTTTTTTCATCATTGTTATTATATTTTCTACCCCTTTGTCTGCTACATGTTATGGTGGCCAATGGCAGGTTAGCAAACATCATTTGTCTACTTGGTCCATTACTTTATGCAAAGGGTCTACAGTATCAGTGTTGGTTTACCACAAGAAACACATTGTTAACCAGCATTATTTTCTTCCTTCTTTGCAGGAATGTGCCAGGAAGCTTGGCATCCTTCATCATGCAGTTTGCAGAGAATCAACATAACACTGAAGACAATGAAGCTGATAACATGTATGTACAATCATTCTGCATTTAGTGCAGTTGATGCCTTCTTTTCTGTTCAAGTTATATAATCAAGTCATTTCATATGACGTAGAATAGAATATCAACATGCAGTTATCATATTTCAGCATCTGTTGTGTTTATTTGACTTGCAGAGGACTGCATGTGTCTTTTTGAAACAGTGCACAAAGCCACATACGCAGAGCAAAGTCTAACAGGATTGAGATAATCAGACTACATTCTTTATTTTATCACAACATGAAATTTATGTATAAATGCGTAAAAACTGTGTAGAATTTTAGAGGTCTGGCAAACACTGTAAAGCATGAAACTCTGAGTAATAACAACGAATGCGGCCTGTCTTATTGCCTTGATCCTGTCATAATATTTGACTCATAATTCTTTCCAAAGGTCACAAAACCGAAACAAAGAAAATGAGATTGATAAGATCCTTGATGATATCGACGAATCACATCTCCAAGGCGAGATGGAAGAAAACGATGTTGCGGTTGGCCTAGTAGGTCAGGATGAAGACATTTACAAGTATGCAGGGTATACACATGCAAAGTATGGCGATCTTGGTGATGAAACACAA
The DNA here is from genome assembly GCA_964020215.1 of Aurelia sp. 3 sensu Dawson et al. (2005). Lineage (NCBI taxonomy): Eukaryota > Metazoa > Cnidaria > Scyphozoa > Semaeostomeae > Ulmaridae > Aurelia > Aurelia sp. 3 sensu Dawson et al. (2005). Next base: position 7,662,558 of record OZ026577.1, read on the forward strand.
AGGATCTGTGATATGAAATGCATAACATCTTTGCATCAGCTGAAGATTTTGTTGGGGAACAGTTGCCGATTTGAGAATTGCAATGCAACTTTGGCAAGGGTGAATCACTATGTTCAACAGTATTGCATCAAACTAGAGTGGATTTGCTGCAAAGATCATCGTGGCTTCTGGTACTCCAGTCAATTTTATGGTCCTGGTCTAGCGATAAATTACATTTTCAACACTTCACTCCTGCTTTCTGGAGGGCAAATAACACAATTCAATCGATTTTGCAATTTTTGCAATCTTGCAAAATGTTCTCCTTCAGCCTTCTATCGTAATCAGAGGCTGTACGTATCATCAGCAGTTGAGCAAGAATTCCAAGAGATGAAGTTACAAAGGAGTTCAGTTTGAAGGGAAATTATGTTGTAGTTTGTGGTGATGGCCGAATGGACTCTCCCGACTTTTCTGCTACCAAGGGTTCATATGCCATCATGGATTATGACACCAAAAAGCTCCTCACTATAGAATTTGGAGATACAAGGGAGGTTAGTTCTCCCAAAACATTAAATAACATAAAGCAATTGCACCTCTTCTCTACTATATTTATATTTTTACAGTGTATATATCTCCTTATTTATTTTTCCTTTTCAGGTTTTCAGGGTAGTGAGATACAGTGCAGCCTCCCATTGAGGATTTCATGTTGGTACTGTGCATACAGTATCTCGCTTAAAAATTATTTTGGATTCTTGCCACTTCTGATGTTTACAATACAGTACAAATGTTCAGTGTGTGCTACTGCACCAGTTGTTTCATAGAATATGTTACAGGCCTTGAACACAACAACAGGTTCTTAAGTTTCCTGCCTAAGACCTCTTAAGAGAAGTTTTTGTGTAATAAGGATTCCTGTTTGACAAAATTTAGAGTGTTTCATATCATTCCAGAATTACTGTATTGCCATGTTTAGGATTGCTGAATATTCTTAAGAAATCTATTCATTAACACGTGCAAGGTCTGTTTATAGTTCCATGCCCATTACATTTTTGTATACACTAATGCTCAATTTTCACTTCGAGGTCACACTAAAATCGCCAAAACTGGAGGCCCATCTGTTTATGAAGCGCATGCAATGGCTCACTTCTCGGCTTGGTTCTTCTTTGAAAGAGCTCTGTACAGATGGCCATATAACAATTGCATCGTTAATGGGTGAGTATTTTTTTTGTTTCTCTTTTCTTAGGCAATTTCATGTTCTTGTGTTAAAGGGAATGTGCAATGGTAAATAATGAAGGCTTAACTAGAAATAAAACAAACAAAACACCCAGAAAGAGCATTGTTCCTCTATTTATCAATTGTTCAAGTTGCATCTGCAATGCTGCGATTTGAATGGGGGGCATTTCTTTCTATTCTTTATATTTGTAGGTGCAAGCTTTTAACCTTGCACAAACCCTGTAATGTGCAGCATTGATATTCCCTTTTTCCAACAGAAACAAAACATGCAGTACAACCCTTTTAGAATTCTCTGAATTCTGAAACAGTACTTTACATTACGTATTTTTGTTGCTGCAACAACATGTTTTATTTCCTTGATTGCTGCATATGTTTATTGAGCTAAGGCTGTATTGTTGGCATACCGTAGATCATTTTGCAAAAATCTATTGCAGGATAACTGACATCATTGTTTATCCTGCTTCCAAACATTGGCTCTTGCTCCATTCATCCACATTGTCATACTGTAGAACTGATACAAACACAACTGAAACATACATTGACAGTAGTTGTGTATTCCATATCTTTTCTTCAGCAAAACATGACCTTTTGACTGGTATCCTGCACAGCAAAGATGTCTGGCACAAGACTTGTAAACTCACTGCTCAGCTGACAGAGGTATATACCCAGTAATTCATTTGTTTTCAAATCTACTGTTGTAACTTAATCTGTATTCTGCCTGACAAAAGGAACAAAATGCATCATGCCTAGAGATGACATGAGATGATTTATCTCTTTATGATAGTCTAAAAAATCTAGATTTGACAGTTCTGTGGATGAAAATACTTCCAGAAAATATTCATTGACAAAAATCTGCTCTTTACTTCCCCCTGATATGATGAAATTTTATCTTGGTATGACAAATGCAAATATGAATAAAACATTTTGTGACTCAAATGCAGGGGGTACCAGTTGTTTCTTCTTCAGTCTTCAGATCATGATGAATTTTTTTTTGTTGCTTTAAGATTGCAAAGAAATAGGCTCACCAGAAACTCTTGCCCTGGATTTCACCAATAAGGAATCATTTTTGGTATTGCTGCAGCAACTGTGATGGGAATGAGCTAAACTTGTGCCTGCTTTGGACAAGGCTGTTGCATCATATATAGCCAATGACCATGAATATTGCGATCATGATACGGTGACTGGACCCCCTGATGGAAAAGAATGGCTAGACCCAAACGGTTCAACAATGAAGGAATTGAGGGAGAAGGTCAGGGATGGCAAACTTTTGAAGTCACTGGGCTACTACGTCAGGAACAGACATACTGGCATGCTAGAGGTGAATGTTTTCTAAAACAATACCAGGTGCACCAATAAAAAGTTCAAGATGCTTGAAACATCGTAGTACCTAGAGTATTAGATGGAAATGAATGAACTGAGTTGTGGTCAACAGCAAAAAAGATTAAGGTATTGGATGCGATTTTTCTTGTATTTCATGAGAATTGGAAAATATATGCAAAACTGACTTTTATTGAAATTAATTTTTTGCCAAATGCCTGAAAAAGGGCCTAAGACACCTGAACGTTTTTGGCACATGCTGTTGTTTTTGTAGCCTGCGTCGCAGACCCAATTCAAAAAGGAGAAGAATAGGGTCTGCGTACAATGGAGCGATCTCGTGTTCTCGTGACTTTAATTTATTCCGTTTACTGGGCACATAGACAGCGAGTGTCATGCATAATTAGTGCATCATTTTGCGAGCGAGAGGAAAACTAAAGGCCGACATTCTTTGTACTGAAGTGTTTACGATGTTCTCCAGAAACTTACGATGAATTCCTCGATTGATGCATGCATTTTGTGTACATAATCATGATAGTCTGCATAAATTACATTCGAGGATCCTTGAATATAATTTATGCAAAGAACACGGGATCGCTCCATTGTGCGCAGACCCTATCCTTCTCCTTTTGGAATTGGGTCTGCGACGCAGGCTATTGTTTTTGGTGCACCCTGTTGTTAATGTATGGACTTTTTACTTTTATCATAGGTGGCAGCAAGTTTTGATTGACTTTTGTGCTGAGTTTTTGATGGGCAATTTACTCTTCTGTAACATTCTGTATCTCTTGCATGCTTAGGGGCATTTTATAAGTTTCAAAGTCTCACACAGGGAGAAAATTGCAATGAAATATGAATGAATGAATTAGCTGTAACTACACCTGTAACAGCAAGAAAAGAAATGGAGGACTCCGTATTTTCAGTACTTCTGTCTCCTTTGTAGGTATTTCACAATGTAATCTTGGAATACTGTAGTAAGAGGATTGGATAAAAAACGACGCATTTATTACCAGATGTGAGCTTGCCTATTTGGATTATAATGCTCATTTGAATCGGCCACAGTTAGAACGCAAAGATGGTTCACTGGTGTTTGCAAGAAAGTGGGGGAAAAGGACTAAAATGTGGTATGCAGTCCCTGTTCCTGTGCCCAAGTCTTATTCCTATATTGAAAGTAAGTGATACCATGTTCAGCAACACATGCCTTTGACAAATAGTCTTGCAGATATTCCCTAAATTTTCTCAAAAACTATGAATTCTAATAACATGGAAGTGAATTTAGAATAAGAACTTGTTCCAGCATATACAATATTCACATGTACAGCATACTTCATACTACTGTAGTTTCACAGTAATGCAGCCCTGATGAATCTTTCACCTACAACATGTTATTTTTAGCGTATAATGTTGGACATAAGTCAGTCCCAAATTAAAAGTATATAATTGCTTGGGGCAATAAAAAATTCAGGTAAACCAAACCTGTGTCACAATACAAAACAGTATTCACTGATGTCTAAGCATCACTCTACGGACCAATTTACATTACAAATACGGTAAACTGTATACATTAACTTTCAAGAATCTCCATTTTCAGAATCTCTTTGCAATTTTAAAGTCTGACAACAAATGTCCTTTTTCAAGGCTTAGAAGCAAAGATTTTGTGGCGACGACCTATGGACAAAAATTCTGTCAATGAAACTGGTGTAGCTAGGCAAATTACGAAACTTCTCCCAAGGAACATTGCATCGAAAGCCGCCCCTCCCACAGAGGATCTTGTTGCTGCACAGGTGAAGCGTACAGCAATGAAGCAAAATGAAATATCATGTTAAGAAAAACATGAAAGTGAGTTGAATATTTTCAAATAACATGTCCTTACAAGTTGTACTCAACATAAAAAAACCAGTGTAGTTATTGTTTTGATCTGGGAATCTGTCCCGAATTAGCCATACACAGCATGATGGAATAACTTTCCGGTTCGATCTCCCAAGCCTGCCCCATGCCCACAATGAGTACAGGCTATATGCAGTGAAACGCCAACATGCATTATTGCTCGGATCAAATGGATAATGGAGATGGTCTGTGTTGTTTCTCATTGCCAGCTCAAGTGTTGGCTCTAGCAAAACGTGAAGCTCAAACAGTGGACGGCCATGGCTGTATTCTTTGTTCCTGCAGCAAACTCTTTCTCGTTCCTTAGGCATTTCCCTGCATTTTCCACAGACACACCATGAAGGAGAGTTATCTTGCTCTGGCGTTTCACCGTTGCCATCATTTTCTTGAGTAACAATACCATTCACCTACTTCCAAAGAGTTGGGGCATGTTTGGCCATGAGACAAAGTCTCTTCACAATATCCTCTTTCTCTAAGTGTAAACACAGTTCCTGTAAGTGAAATTGAATCAATTATTGTGGAATTCATGCTTCTCAGATTCAAGGGATAATGGTTACCAAAATCCGGTATTTCTTTCAAATCCAACATGTCTGTCTGCTTGAAGTCCATTTTATTGGTCTGTCCTAGTACAGTAATACAGTATTCAATATAAAGATGAAAAAGAAATCCAATGCTTTGGTGCTCTTTGCCCATTGTTGATTGATATGTTGGTAGTGTCATTTACTGCACAAATTGCCTTTCAAGAGTTTACTTCCCTTGTAATAACTTATGTGCATGAAAGTACATTACATGCTGTAAGTACTGTAAGTAAGGTTCACCTGTGCATCATCAAAGGCTGACACAGCTCTGTTTGCGTGCTCATCTTGGAGTTCGTTTGGAGCTTGCCGCAGCCTTCTTCTTGCTGATGCCGGCTATAAACATGTAATAATTGATCAATACAAGCTACAGTATGTATGTACATATGCATAAAATGAGATAAGTGATTCTTCTGAGTTGATCACTGAAATGGGTTTGCTATTACTGTACATGTGTAGTTTCACAACTGGGTATGAAAAAGTGAGTAATGAGATTTAATTCTCAGGTATGAAAAAGTACATCATGTGATAATGCAGCCCTGGGTTGAAAAAAGATTGTGATTGCATGGACATTCAGATACTGAAAATAACACCTCAGAATTTCACCTTGGCTGGCGCAAGGTGGGATGAGATATCAGCCCTGGGCATGATTTCCTCCCTAGGGTTGAGGTTTCTCGATGTACATAATTGAACTTAAAGGCGCTGTATTGCGGGACAATACGCGTGGCAGTAATTTTGCAGTCGTGAGAGTTGTTTGGGTGAAACACCAAACTTTCAATGGAAGATTTTATAAGGGAAATGTCGCTTCAAAGTATCCGCTTGCATCGAACACAGAATGCAGTTTTTTGATGTAATTAATGGTGCAAATGATACAGGAAGGATTCTTTGATACATTTATAACACTATTTGTGACCAAAACGGCTGGAATTACCAGAGAAAAAGAGAATGATTTGGATGAGTCTGCAGCAACTAAGGGACATAAGCTTGACCGTAAAGGTTTGGCAAAATAACACTGCAGAATCTACCTTACAAACAAGATTTGTTAGCGGTGGTGTTCTTAGAGATTGGAAAAGCGCTTCAGGCTGATTCTCATCTCGCTGCAGCTCTTATTCATCGGGAGAGGGAGGTATGTTTTTGAACTATTTAGGCCATATAGATGCTATTATGGCTAGGGCCTCCCTTACCTGTCATAATCATCGAGAGGTCATGGAAGACGACCGAACATATTTGTCTAAACTGAGGGTATTTGCAAGCCAGCTGAAGACTTGCTTCAAGCAAGAAAACAGTCTGTTCTCATATGCCCCTCTGGAATTACGTATGATGTTTCATCCCAAACCCAAACGTCCCAAATATAATGCAAAAGCTATTCAGCATATACAAAACTGTGATGCACACTGCCTGTCGGTTATGGTGAACTTGGCCTCCCAGCCCATTTGTACTTTACATGAAGCTGGTTTAATTTTTCCTTCTGTGAACTCTCAGGTCTTCATGAAAACATTGACCATGATGAAAATTGCTAAATATCCTATTAACAAATCATGCTGTGTTTTCCTGACACACTGTCTGCCCCTCCTTACCTTGTATTTATAAAAGTACATCACAAGGCTTCTCATTGTCTTAAGAAAGTCTAAACTTTCTTGACAACTGAGTTCTAAGGCTGAACATCTTCTATTCTGTAGATTTAAGTTCAAGAAATCAAAAATTGTTGCAAGAGGAGACAATTGAAAGGAATGCAAAGGTATGTGTTTTTCTTTTACCTGACACTGTATCTGCTAGTGGATAAGATTGGTAGTTACAGGAAGGCACAACATTTGAAATTTTCGTGAAGAATTAACTTCCCCTTCAATGGGAAGTAATGTTGATATTTCAAAATAGATATGGATTCACTGCACGGGGTGTGCTGCTTGAACCTCCCTCCCTGCCTAGAAATGCTCCCAGAACCCTAACTTCCAAAACACATTTGTTTGCACATTTGAATTCTGTCTTTAATTATATGAATAAGGAAAAATCAGTTCATGTGTTATGTGAGTTTGAATGAGAATTAATAAGGGGAAACTTGAATACCATTCACAGTTGCAATTTGACAATGTTTTGAACAAAGCATAGGCTGACTTCTGTTAGTGTGAATGACATGGAAGGGAATTGGAATACAGCTCCTTTTGTTTACTTTCTTCTGCTTACTTTTTGAATGGTTTACTTTTTTAGGACAGCAAAGTGTGTCAGTGCCATCAAAGACCAGAAGCCTTCAATGATGCAGAAGTCAAATTTAACTAATCACTCCAGTGCTGACAAGACAAATGACTAAAAATAAGACTTGTACATTGATATTGAAAACATTTCAGTTATATATAGAATATTTAAAAAGGAACTCATCAAATTTGCAAGACAGTGCACTTTTTTATCTTCCTGTTTGAATAGCAAGGCTGTAGGAAGCAGCTGCAGATTGGGGGGGGGGATTGTTCTTCAAACAATGTTGAACAGTGAATGCAATTAATGCTTGTGATGTAGCACTTTGTTTTCAAGATCATTGGGGCGTTGAGCCTCCACTGCCCCCCTGCTTCCTACAGACCTGTTGAACATGAGGCATATAGCCTAGAGGCTGTCATCCTTGAACAAGTCATATGGGCAAATAAAGGGCAGTAAATTATTCAATATGCCCACCTTTTCAACCAAAAAATAACTCAGTTTCACATCTTGGCATGAGATTTTTAGCAGAGAAGGAATAAAAAACACTCATAATGATCACATAGCTTTTTCTCAATGAATGAATGCCCAAAGGGGCCATTCAGCACATACACAAAAAGGGGGTCCACCCAAGAAATTTTCTAGCAACCCAAAATATCAGTTCAGCTCCTCTGCAACTCAAACATACCCAGCTAATTTTATACTGTGGCACTTGTAAGCGAATATAAAAGTCAAGAAACAATGCGAATTGAGGCCAGGATTGCCCAGAAATATTGGACTTACCTCCCAGTATGTGCATGTGCTGAGTGACCCCTCCCCTCCAATGGGAAGAAAGCAATTTTGCTTTTTCAACACTTCATATGAGCCACTTTACAGCTCTCGGCCTACATAGAGGGAGCAATGACCAGGCCTGACGTTCTTTCCCAAATCAAACTTTTCATCATTCTTTGATACCCCTTCCTTTCCCTGCACTGTGAGAGACCAGTATGTCGTGATTTAGGCCCATAATTTTATGTTAGATGCTACGGGCTCTTCTCCGGAAAACAAGTGTCACTCTCATCGTTCATTTCACTTGAATCAAGTTGTTTGTCTTCGTCAAGACCAACAACATCGTATTAAAGTTCATCCATGACAAATTAGAAACTGAAGAACCAATAATCGCATCAATTTCAATCTGTCTCGAACTTCGAAGCTGTGTGATCACAGTCCGCCATTGATCTTTGGTCTCATTTGATACAAAACGCCCATTGTCCCGCAAAATCGGTTTGTTTACAAAAATCCGATACAGCGCCTTTAAATTGAAATCAACAAATGGGGAGTGGGATGGAATTAAAACTCTGTCAGGTGAATTGAAACTCAACCCTGTAGCTGAAAATAACAAATCAGGCCGTAAGATTGGATCAAAGCCATTAAGACCCCGTTTACACTGTGCCGGATAAATTTTATCCGCATAAAATTTGTTCGGATTGATTTGCGTTTACACTGTGCCGCACAAATTTTGTCCACTTAGCCCTCCCGTTTACACTGTGCCAGATAGCTGCCGTCACGTGACCAAAGTCAAACAAACTCATGCACAGATCACCCTAAAACGAGGCTATCACTAAGCAACAATGTCATAATAACAACAAAATTCCCGCCAAAATGCAGACGGTACAAACGTACAAACACTCCTCTGCTCTTTACAACCTGTTCAGACGAAGTATAATAAGTTTTAATTCGTTCTCTGGAATGAAAAGGCCTGCTGAAATGGCAAAGAATGAAGGGAAAGCTGACAAGGACACCAATTTTACATGGACTGATGAAGAAACTGCACTTTTGATTCAAGTTGTTATCGACTACAAGGCAGCTAAGATGGCGAAAGGTCTTGATTGGGAGACTGTGAGAACCAAATATGATGAGATAGCCGCTCGTTTTCAAGCAAGATATCCCAATCCTGATTCTGGAGTTAATCTTGACGAGTATCCCAACTGTGAAAGTCCAGAAAAAATTAACAAAGCTAAGATAGCCCCAAAAATTAAACGCATTAAAGCAAACTTTAGGAAGGCTGTTGACAGTGGAAGAAAAAGTGGAGGAGGCAGGATAGTGCTGGCCTTATACGACGAATGTCACGAGATTTGGAGTGGATCTCCAGCTGTGGAAAGTCTTCCTGATGGGATTGAAAGTACCTCGTTGATGGAAAGCAATGCACAAGAAGAATTGTCTGATACTTCAGCTGTGACACCAGTAAGGTCTACCAGTACAGAAGGGTTGGACAGTGACTCAGAACTTGATTTTCATACAGAGCCAATGAGAAATATGGGTGAGGCCAGGAGAAGTCTAATCAAGCATCTCCAGACAAGCAGAAACTCTAAACTGACAAAACGCATCTCTGCTGATGCACAGTTGCTTGACATTGCCAAGGAGGAAATTGCATTGAAGAGAAAGGCCATGGAGAAGATGGATGAAGCTGACAAGCGTTTTGGAAACAGCATTCAGGGTATTGCCAACAGCATGAACAGTTTAACAGCTGCAATCACTGGTGGTTTTAATTTATTACAAGGTATGCTCAATGCAGGACCCTACCAACATCCATATCAACACAGTAATCCTTACATGCAGAACTTTGGACAACAGAGACCTGATTATGGTGGCCAAACACCTTATAGAGATATGCTGGACTCGGACAAATTGTGAAATTTTCAAGCACATAGTTTAACCTTGTTTACATCAAGACTCAGTTTCAAATGAAGTCATAACCTTACTTTTCTTGTCACACTAGATTCTACATGGATAGTGATGCTAGATCTGTACACAGAAAACCTACTATGTTCGTATGTGGTTAAAATTAGATTGGTTCAATCTATATCTTTGCAATTGGTTCAGTCTATATCTTAGCAAGTTCCTTTTTGCTCTGTTTTTTACGTGTATCTGCCAACAGATTACATTTATGTTAGATCAAACAAAGCTCTGTTCATGACACAATTTGTTGTAAAGTACTTTATTTGTTTATTCCAACATGCACACAAGAAGATTGTTCATGTATGTTAGATGTTAATGACTTAGAATCATTATACATTGCAGTGAAATATACACTGATGCAAGGAAATAGGAAACACTAACCATTCTACGAAAAATGCAATTCTAATTAAAGGATGGGATACTACACCACATCCATTTTTTATGAAACTTGGTTTGGGGTTTCCTAATTTTGGCCACAATTCATCAAGTCAAGTTTCTTCAAGAGTCTTCCTGTTTAAAAACAATTTGCCCCTTGTGATCAAATATAACATGTTGATTTTGACAATTTGAAATTCTTGTATGGTTCCTCATTTTCTAGATGGGGTAACTACAGTTTCTTGTAGCTGGTTTCTTACAAAAATTTGTATATACAAAAATTGCTGGTCTAGTGTCTTTTTCCTTAGCTTAAATTTCAACATTTCTCAGTACTAGCACAGTTTGGTCAAAGTAGTTTTTTAGTGTTTTGTTGTGTTGTGTGTTGTTTTGTTGTGTGTTTTGTTGTGTCTCAAAGTAGGGTTTTGTGCCATCGGTTTTGAGTTCGACCATCTGATGTGGGTGTACCGTTCTGCGATGAAGAAAGTACAAAGGAACCAAGCTGTTATCATACAACAGTAAAAACCAGTATGAAAAAACTGTGGGTAAAGTATAGAATAACGTCACATTTTTGGCCAACTAAGCTCCTTCTACATAAGAACATTGATAAATGAATAGGAGCCATCTTAGATTGTTACAACAAATTACATGCAGGTTTTTAATCTACACTGTTTTCTTCTTAACTTTACTTGCACACTGTTTTTTCACATAGAACCATTGTCATTTACTCAAAATATTTTGTAAAGACTTTTCGAATTCTCTTTCCACTTGCTTCATCTTTACTTCCCAAAGTATACCGGTTTCCAGTGATGGGAGGCTGTATTTCATTGTCTTGGTGCACCATATTGTTGACAACTTCATCTGCAATCTTCTCATTCCGCTGCTCACAGAAGTTGTGGAGGACAAAGCATGCATAAATCACATATTGCAGATCTGGCATTTTTATATCCATTTCTCTCCTAAGGGCTCCAAACCGCCCTTTCAGCCTTCCAAATGCACATTCGATTGTTATTCTTCCTGAAGAAAGCTGCCATCCGAAAAATTGTTCTTGTGCAGTGTTTCCTCCACCTGGGTATTCCTTCATCAGATATGGAAGAAGAGGGTAGGCTGGATCCCCGAGAATACATATAGGTATTGGCTCTTCTTCATCCATGATCTTTCTGGGGCAACTTGGTACTTCACCGTTTCTCAGAAGCTCATTTATTCGAGAGTTTGCAAAGATTCTGGCATCATGAACACTCCCCGGCCATTTTACAACCACATCAAAGAAACAATATCGATAGTCACAAACTGCTTGGATGTTAAGGGAATATCTGTTTTTCCTTTTGAGATAATCAGTTGGATTTGTATGTGGTTGCTTGATGAACACATGTGTGCCATCAATGGCACCAATGCATTGAGGAAAACCATATCTTTGCTCAAAGTTTCTTGCCATCCCCAAAACCTCCTCTTCAGTTGTTGGCATTTTTATGTAAACTGGACCTAAATGATTGGTTATAGCAAAGCACACGGTTCTAACTATTTTCGAAACTGAAGCCCTTGAGATTCCAAATGCGTTTGCCACCTTTCTGTATCTTCCCTCGTCACTTAAGTAATATAACGTTACTGCAACTTGTTTCTCGACAGAAATGGGTTTTCGTAAATGGGTGGTCTGTCTTTCGATGAAAGGTCTAAGCTTATTGCACAAGACGTAAAAACTGTCCCTGCTCATTCGAAAATTTTCCCTCCATTCTTCTGGTACGACAATATTTCGAGTAAAATTACACCACCATACTCCTGTTCTACCTGGCCTTTCCCAAAAGCTTCTCGTTACATTCTTTCTCTTGGACAACTTGATGGCACGGTTAATTCTGGCGATTTTCACTGAGCTGTTGTTGATTTGCGCAGCCAACAACTTTTGCTGTCTTCGGTGGGAATATGTTAAGAGAATGGCCAAGATTGCGTTGAAATTTGCTGCTGCAGCCAGTCCAGATAAAAGAATAATCAAAGTGCTTGTAATCTTTTTCCTGAGCTCGTACATTTCCCGCAAAGTGAAGTCAGAAGGAGCAAGGTCTTCCCGAGACTGGGTAAATGAGACTTGGCGCCACTTTCTTGCCCCTTATTGAAAAAGCCTCGTTTCAAGTTAAAATCTACCTCGTAGCGGATGTGGATAAAATTTATCCGGACAAAACCGTTTACACTGTACCAGATAGCAATCTGAACTAATTTAATCCACTTTCCTAGGTGAACTAATTTTGCACGGATAGCCGCTCTCAAATTCGTGCGGATAGCTTAGGTCTAGTGTAAACGCGACACCTATCTGAACGAATTTTGATGCGGATAAAATTTATCCGGCACAGTGTAAACGGGGTCTAAATCTTCACCTGGTTTGAATTACAACTATTCTCTTCTCTTGTAGGGCGTCGTGTGCACTTCCTCAATGAACATCTGCAAAGGTCATCTTTGCAATGCTGTCCTGCATCTTTACACTTGCAATTGCGATTGCATGTGCCTTTACAGATACAGAAGATTGCAGGAATGTGATTTCGTGCTTGATTTTCATTCTGTATTGAAAATAATTATGCCATTCATAATAGACAACATGTTGCATTTGACTTTGAGGACTTCGAAACAAAGACACTACGGAAAGGTGAATTACTATGTAGAGTTTTTCAATTTTGATGAGACAGAAAACTTTAAAGCTATACCCTATGGTCTTTGTTGCTACATGTGTTCTGTTGTACCTCCTAACAAGCTATTTTGCACTTTACGTATGAAGCTGCTACATTGGCACTACAGACGTATATTCCAGGAAGCTCTTCATAACCATTCTCTGTACTTTCCTGTTTCTTTATCACTGTAAATAATCAAGTTGTTGGATGACCAGCTTGTCAACAGTATGTATATCAAGAAAGTCAATTTCTCTTGAAGATGATGGAAGAATAGAGACGAAGTTCCATAGCTATTTGTAATTTTCCAGTCACACTGAACAAGGTGAAAAGTTTTGCTTGAGCTTCTTCAATTTGATGTATGTTTTCAACTAAACAGAACATGCTAATGTGATATGAAATAGTTTATAAGTTCTACAGAATGACGATCATACTAAGTAAACGTATTTGAAAACATCTATTTAAATCGGCTCTGATCATACTGCTGAAAAGGAGAACTAAGATAACTCGCAAGGAGGTTGCGAGTCACATGACCTAATTCTATATCCGCTATGGAAAATGATTTTTTGTTCTTTTCTATGTTTGATCTTATTCTTTGAATTGAAACTACTAATATCTAAAATATGGATGACAGAAAAAGTTGCAAATCGGGAAGAACATGGGTGAAAACTAAAGAAGGGAGTGTAGGAAAGAGGGCTGGGCTTAGATTCAAAGGATAGCCAGATAGTTAGAAATTATCAACTTTGAAGCAGATTTGTGACCTCTGCAGAACTCCAGACCATACACTATCAGATAAAACTTTTGCAGCTGCGTCGACAGATAACAAGTTTTGGCAACATTTGATGTAAAGGGAAGCCTTACTTCTGTCTGCAATGAATGCAAGAAGATATTTGGAAGGAATTTGTACCGGATGTCCCAAAAAAAAAGGTAACAGATTTGATCAGGGCTAGCGCCAAGAATTCAACTCCAATCTATCGGAAATAACCTTTAAACTAATCCTCGATAGTTTACCTGAATATAGACACCTTGTTTGTTGATATTGGAGCATTGAGAGTAGACATTTTTATCTTGAAAGTTCAGGTTTGCCTTCACCTCCAAACCAGAGCTTTTAGGATTTGGCCTAAAAAGTCCAAGGAAGGACCTTTGCTTTGTGCATGCACATCTGATTACAAATGCAAAAACTAAAAACCGAAAAAGTGCCTTAGGAATATCTTTACCCGGCCAAGAAGGAAATGAATTTACAAAGAAGAAGCAACTTAGGCACGAGAGAGAGCTTTCAAGGATCTTATCCTCGTGGATGTTTAATCCTTTTGGGTATAATTGATGAATTCTTGTTTTGAAATAATTTCAATGATCACAAAATGCATTTTATTTGAGCAAGGAATATTTTTCCACACTCAAGGGAATCATTTCCCTATAGGGTAACTTTTAATTTGCAGCCGCAATTCACAGCTTTCGTAGAATGAACAGAGATATCCCTTTGGGAAAAAATTCTTGAGTTTGATTGTCAAGCTCGATTTGGATTTCTATTAAGAATTTTTCCGAAGCACGAGGCTTCTTGTGTGTACTTGCCTATGATTCAGGAGATTCCACAACAAGAGCGTTGACATCTTAGGCCGAAACCCAAAAGCTCTGGTTTGGAGATAGAGGCAAATCTAGACTTTCAAGTCTAAAATTTCTTCTCTCAATGCTCCAAAATCAACAAACAAGGTATGCATCTTCAATTTAACTATCGAGGATTAGTTTAAATGTTGTTTCCGACTAATTTGAGCTAAATTCTTTGCGCTAGTCGTAATCAAATCTGTTACCTTTTTTCTGGGACGCCCGGTATGGGTGTGGGTTTTGTTGTTGTTTATACACAACAAGAGAGCCATGTGTTTACACAGTCTTTTTAAAATTAGTTGCCTTAAATCGGATTTAAATCGAGAGTTTCACTGAGTTATATCATTTTTGAACTTCTGTGCTCTGGTTGATATAAGTCAGATTTAAGAATGGAAGACAAATAACATTTAAAGTTTGAATTTTAGTACATTCGAAGTGATATATTCAGCACTATATGGCATTAAGTATTTCAGCAGCCTCATATTTCTCTTTCCTGACACCATCGGAAAATGATGGATTATTCACTGAAGCATTATTTACCTTAAAAACAAATTTATAGCGTCTTGGTTGGAAAGTCCTCATTTTTCACACAAGACAAATACAACGTGTTGTCTATTATGACTGTCCACAAGGCAAGACAAAGACATGCAGTCTCCCAAAAGGCCAAACCTTTTCATTTATCCAACAACGTAGATGCTTCTTCACTTCACTTCACTTCTAATGGCAGTAGTTGCCAGAATACCAGCTACTGCAAAGGTGTGAAAATGCATTACTTTCCATCAAATGAGGAAATTCGTCGAAAATGGGTAGCCTTCGTTAGAAGACATCGCCACAACTGGAAGCCAAGCTCAACGTCGGTCCTTTGCTCAGTACATTTCGAGCCTACTTGCTATGAAAGGCGGCTGGACATCACTGGCATACCAAGCGAACTAAAGTTGAAAAAGAATAGGCTGCTTAAAGATGCTGTCCCTACCATTGATGCGGTTGAACACCAGGCACCGAAAGCACCTACTGCAAGACAGCGAAGACAGGTTGGTACAGGCCTAGGCCTCTAAACCAGGGTAGGATGCCTATTATTTGTAGCCTTTTCTCAGAAAACAGAAATACCTTCGAATTCAGCAAAAACAGGTTATGCCGGGAGTAAACCCGAGAATTACAAGGGAATTCATATCAAAATTTCATTGTTGTGGTGTTTTTCCAAAGTACAGCATATTGTGGCTGAGGGATGTGGATCATCAAATTTTGTAGTGTAGACATCAACTTTTAGCTGGTATGATATTTTCCTAAATCCTGTTTAAGATCACAATTTGTGTGGTTTTTTTTATAGATCAAGCGGCATGCACTAACATCTCTGGCTACAGCAGATGGTCCTGAAGAGCTAGCAGTGGAGAGTGAAATACCCACAATAGATGAAGATGCTGAGGTATGCACAGATGAGCAATCTCAGCCCATTATAAATGCAGCAGAAGTACCAGAAGCAGCTCCTTGTGGAAACTGCAGCACATTGAAGTTGAAAATAAGGAGATACCAGCAAAATATCTACAAACTTAAAATGAAAAAGCAGCAACTAAAGGATCAAATTAGTAAGTTTTTTGTACAGTATATAAATTGATAAGATTTCCGAGATTTCCGAGAGTTCCGTGTTTTTGACCTGGCCGATCTACCAGTTCTATCTTTCAAAAATGGTGCAACCATCTTCAAGTTTGTCTGGTTTGTGACAGCAATGTAATCAGGGTGGCTGGTGACACATTGTATTTGATCTATTGTGCCATCAAAGGCCAGCTTTCCAATCGCCTCTGCAATGTCCCAGCAGCAACGAAACTCTCTTGCACCAACCAGAAGCTCCACTTTGCACTCATTACAGCTACACCTGTGGAGGTTAAAATCTTTTCAAACATAATCTCCATGGACTGAAAAATTTAACAAGGATACAATTAGGCTAAAATGCAAATTCTGATGTTTTGAACGTTTTCCTTGTCAGTCTAAAGTCAGTACTTGTCCTTGCTTGAAAGACCTTCATAATGTAATGCTGATGGTAATCTACAAGGAGTAAGGGCTAACTCGCCAAATCCCATGTACAATACTTTACAAGCAAAATACTGCGTGCATATTTCACGCACCATAGGATTATGTTCACTCCAACAAGTTGACCTCCGCGCTTAGGCCCATGTTGTGAAATTGCGAACCGTGTCGCAAACAAAGCTTTTGTTGCAAAATACTAGATTTAGGCCGAGGCCTATGACATTATGTTGCAAGTTACTGTATCTATATAAGAGCTTACCATGAATCAACAGCTTCTATTCCCCTGAATCTCGCCTCTAACGTTGCGTACAGGATGCCATCTTCATCTGCCTTGTGATTTTCACGACGAGCACCACCTTCCTCGTCAGAGGAGGAAGCCAAAGGCTTCCCATCGTATGGGTCTACTATTGGCAATACTTCCCCAATATCTTCCATATCTGATGATTCTTGGCTTGAATGAGATGCGGACGTGTCTCTTTCACTTTCTGACATCTTTCTCCACAGGTTTCCTCGCAAGATTTGCAAATTTATTGGTCACACGCTCCCGACAAACCAGTTCGTCCATATGATTCTCTGTTGTTGAACGTTGCTCTGACCTCATTGCCTGAGCTTTGCAAACCGTTCCACGTCATCAGTGCCCAGGCCCCTAAGAGGTTTTGTCGCCATGAGCTACCGGTTTTGCCCGCATAAATGCAGATAATGCCGATGTGATATTGCAGAAAAAAATGTACGATGTGATAGAGCAAGGTTTGAACCTTATGAAGGCTTTCTTGTAAAAAACATCTTTTTGAATTCAAGGAATGTGCTTCATTGTAACCAAGGATACCCTTATAGATGAGTAAGGATGAAGTAAGTATGAAATACTGTATATCTTAACTTTGAATAAATCTAGTGCTGAAGCTACACAACAAATTAGTGGTGTAGTTGAGTATTGCAACATATTTGCGAGAGTTTGAGACGTCCGTTGTCAAATGCCATTCATGACTTTTATTTTTATTAAAAGATGTTCTCCATTTAGCATCATTTATAAGAAATTGGGAAAAATCAGGCTGGCTGGTTTCTTATAGAGGAGAAAATATTCTCTGTGCTGGCAGGCTGCAGTTTCTCAGGTCCTTAAAGCTATGACCTGACCTGGTGCCTGGTTATAAATGGGACAAATAACAACCTCAAACAAACCATACTTTCTCTGGCTTCGCTTTCTGTGGCAACACATTTGATTATCAAATATAACAGGCTATTATATAGGTGGTAGACTGTTATCAATGACAAGTATCATCAATCTTTTTTGCTATTCAGATGGAGTTGCAAATCTCACCAACGACAAAACAGACGGGACTATATACTTTCATGGTAATTATTCAAAAGTATTCAAATAATACTGCTTTCATCTCTATCAATTTTATCTTTGACACATATGTCAAATTAATATTTGAATCATAATTCACATAATAACATCTCATTCAATTCCTGACTTCCCAGGACACCCCTGGGCATTTGCACAATAAAAAATTGCCGGCCCATGAGGCATTTGCGCATGAAATGTTTGTCAACCCCTGGGCTGCCTGGGGGATGGTCAGGGTAGGAATTGAATGAGGCATGGTGGAATGCTTGACTTGAGAGAATCAAATATGATTATGCCCAGCCGGGGGGGGGGGTACTTGATTGTGACGATGACTCAACGTGACTCTGGACACAAGGACCCATTTGTATGACAGAATTTTTGAAGAATTCTGAACCCTTTTGCATGAATATCAGAAAGTTTCGTAGCCATGTACATGAATTTTGTCGCCCTGAAGACTCAATGTCAGAATTAAGGTTAAACACAGACCCATATGTAGGGAATTTCAGGTGAAAACCGCACCCATATATGAACAGCACGTTCAGTATGACAATCAAGTACTCCTGTCTCAGGGTACCCATCACATTTGTTTTGAGTGTAACATAAATAGCACCTGAAATGCTTGGTTTGATGTTGAAAACCCATATGTATTTCTTTATGACACAAAACCACCTCATCTGAATGGTATTGAATGACTGTCTTCCTTGTTTTATTATGCATTGCAAATAATGTTAAAGACAAATTTTCCCATGGAGGTAAGTCCCCATCTTTACATCATGGTTGCAGAAGCATTTTTTTATATGGTTATTATGGATCAACAAGGATGCAAAAGTATTGCTCTTGGTTGAATTATGGCATTATAAAGGCTATAAACTGTGCACAATGTGTCCTTAAAACATGTGAAATATTTTGAATATATAATTCTGGTAGCTTCCTCGAATATATAAGGGTTGCAATCTTCATTCCTGCGATCTTGGCTTTCACAGCCTTTTTCACTTACAAAGTTAACAAACATCAGCAAATGCTCCGACCAGCCTGGTCTGGAGCATCAATTATTGAACAATGGTGGTTCACTTTGTTTATTCTGGTTTTCTACTTATGGCCAAAATTTAGCCAACTTTTGCTTTTCTGTTGAACTCTTTTATTTTGTTTTGGCGAGGAGTTTAAAAAATAGGGACCCTATGGGGATGTGCGGAGAATTCCGGTGCATGTAAAACATTGGGGCAAAAATGAATTTCTCTTTGGTCCTTAGAGTGATGGTGTCAAAGAGGACACTGCTTGTTTGTTGCAGTTGTATTTCATATTCTTTTGATAATCGAGGGAGAAGTCTGGAATGTGAAAGCCGAGGTGAAAGCCATGAATCTGAGAACTGGAAGTGGGTGTTTAGGAGTATACAGATGGAATTCTTCGACACAAAGTGGCTTGTTATGTCTTGTTCAATTCCTACCCCAACCATCACCCTGGGACACGGCATACTGGAATTTGATGACCCGGGACGCAAGTGGGACGCGGGAACCGGGACGCAGGTGGGAACCGGGAACCGGGACGCAGGTGGGACCCAAAACTTTTTTCAGATTTGAAATTTGAGTTGTTTTTGGCTTGTTAAAAACCCGGGGGGTGCACTTGACCAGAGTTTGGTCCGGGATGTGCCATTGAGGTTTCAAAAACATACCCGTTCTTTATACCAATACCAATTCTTTTAAAAAAAGTATACCTGACCTTATACCAACTATTCGAAAAAGTATATCCTACCTTATATTTCATACCAAAACCTTGGAAATCGGTACCGTTCCTTATACCAAAATTGTGAAAATGGATACCGTTCTTTATATCAATATCTGGAAAATCGATACCTTTCTCGATGGCACGTCCCCTTACCCAAAGTATATGTAGTGCACCCCCCCCGGGGTTAAAAAATGAGAAGTGTTTTTTAAGAAGCGCTTTTTCCTGGATAATTTAATCGCATTTTCCGTGCTAACTGTGTCAACATTTATGTAATTCTTAGTTGAGCATTTTCTAAACTAACGTAAGAAATTCTGGGTACTTAGAATATGATAATTTTAAGAAACTTTCACTACTGCCTCAAATTCTTAGTTTCTTTGCGAGCAAAAGCTTAGCTTTCCTTGAAATTACCGTTGATGAGAGGCAACCCTGCTTAAATTGTTGAAAGGAATTAAATGAAAGATATTCTCAAGGAATATACTCAAGAAACTGAGTACTGCCCCCTGAACGGGAGCAATAGGGAAGGTACCACATTTATTTTGTAGGATACCGTAAGTTTTTTCTGCTACGATTTTAGCAGACCAAACAATGAGGCAGGCAATGATCATGACAACCATTGATAGAAGGCTAAATTCACACAATTGTGAGTGGCTATGTAGACCGCATACGGCGGTCTCAGAGCTGTCTGATAGTTTATATCAAAACATGCAGATCATGGAAAAATCACCGCTGCTTCAACAAGATAAATTGCAAGAGCTACTTTTCAGATTAAAGCTACTTTTCAGGTGTGAGATGGATCCCGAAACCATCATTAAAGTTGTTCATGATGCTGTACAGGATGCTATCAAATCTGCTACTTCTACCCTTGTTAATGTCTCGTTTATGGAAGACCTGATCAATAAATTGAAAATTGAAATTCAAGATTCTTTTAACTTGAAACTGGATAAAGCGATAAAACCACTGGAGTGTAAAATCCAAGCATTGGAAGCCAAAGCAGAAGTGCACGAGGCACACATGAAAAATCTCGAGGAGTGACTTGGGCGTTATGAGAGCGATATGAGTGAAAAATTCAAGGAATATGATAACATGTTTATAGCTCAAGGTATTCAACTTGATGATATGGAGCAATACAGTCAGAGGACATGCCTCCACATATTTGGAGTACCTGTCGAATGTTCTTCCTCTGCTTGAGAGAATTGTAAGGCTTTGGCCTCACAAAAGCCTTACAATTCTTTCGTGAAATGGAAGGAAGTCTTTCGTGAAATGGAAGTTGACATCAAAGACGAAGATATAGACAGGACACATTGTATTGGTAAAAAGTACAAGGAAGGAGGAGACAATTACCAAGCAATCATCATGAAGTTTCATTCTTGGGATAAACGCACAGCTGGGTACAAAGGAAGGAAAAAGCTATCCGATAAATCATTTCGTTTTGATCTCACTCAGAGAAGAGCCAAGTTGTTGAGTCAGTCAAAACTCCTTGCTGCCGAGAATGCGGGTGTTGAAGCTGTTTTTGTGGGGATGGTATAATTTAAGATTCAAGATCCAAGATTCAAGATCCGAGGAATTAAGATCCCAGATATTAAGGTCCAAGGAATTAAGATCCCAGATATTAAGATCCGAGAAATTAAGATCCCAGATATTAAGATCCGAGAAATTAAGATCCCAGATATTAAGATCCGAGAAATTAAGATCCCAGATATTAAGATCCAAGAAATTAAGATCCCAGATATTAAGATCCCAGATATTAAGATCTGAGAAATTAAGATCCGAGAAATTAAGATCCGAGAAATTAAGATGCGAGAAATTAAGATCCGAGAAATTAAGATCCGAGAAATTAAGATCCGAGATATTAAGATCCCAGATATTAAGATCCAAGAAATTAAGATCCCAGATATTAAGATCCGAGAAATTAAGATGCGAGAAATTAAGATGCGAGAAATTAAGATGCGAGAAATTAAGATGCGAGAAATTAAGATCCGAGAAATTAAGATCCCAGATATTAAGATCCCAGATATTAAGATCCGAGAAATTAAGATCCCAGATATTAAGATCCCAGATATTAAGATCTGAGAAATTAAGATCCCACATATTAAGATCCGAGAAATTAAGATCCAAGAAATTAAGATCCCAGATATTAAGATCCAAGAAATTAAGATCCCAGATATTAAGATCCCAGATATTAAGATCCGAGAAATTAAGATCCCGGATATCCTAGATCCCAGAAACTAAGTTTGCCAAGTAGTTCCTTCTTGGCTTCAGGCAAAACTAGCACCAGAAGATACTGAGTAGAGTGTTGAGTGTAATTTCTTTTCCCTTCGTTTTTCAGGAAAGTGATTATGCTTGTGCAGGTACATTGAAATATGATGTCAGTTGTTTTGGGAGCAGATAAATATCAGAAAGTGATGCTTGTCTTGTCATGGCCTTAGGCATCTCCACTGTCTCCACTGTCCGATATTATATTTATTTGCTTCAGTATATACGTTTTTTTATAAGAAACTAAGATCAGGCCATAGTACTAAAAGTTTCTTAATTCAACATGAAATTTTGTCCATTTTAGTACTGAAAGTTTCTTCATTGGTTTCTTATTTTTTGGATGCATGAATTGTCAATGTGGTCGCTAACACTGCTGCAGATAAGTTTCTTGATATAATTTAAAACAACATATAGGAATAAACAATGTTCTACTATGTTGAAAACACAAATGGTTAGATATATATATTGCCCAATAACAAAGGTTCCACGATCAATTCATGCTTTTAAGTTTGAAAAGTTTCTTAGCACTTCTCAGACATAGTACTAGAGTTTCTTAAAATTTTGGCCACCTTAGTACTAGTTTATTATAAACCAGTTTCTTATAAAAAAAACGTGTAATAGACATCATATTTCACTGTACCTACACAAGTATTATCATTTCCATGGAAAGGAAAACAAAATGATGTTAGGGGCGCCAAAGCGATGGTAGGGCAAGGGGGTCGAAGGGAAACGCAAGGGCACTCAAGACCAATAACGAGGGAAGTGAACTGAAAATTGGGTGGAACTGGGGTCCTCCCCGGGAAAAGTTTTGCAACCACGCCCTCTAGATTCACTTAAAATGCCTCGTCTAACCAATGTAAATGATGCTCTCTTTTACATCTTTGGGTATGACCAATGCAAGTTGCTATGATCGAATTGAACGTTGTTAAAGAAATATATTGCTCCAATAAAAGGGCACTCTTGCCCCCTTGCCCCTCTTAGAAAAAGGCAGGAGGGGCGCTTGCCCCCCCCCCCCCTGCACCCCCTCTCCGGCGTGTCTGAATGACATTACATATGTCCCTCCACTCAGTAGAGTCAATGGAGTTTATTTATGGCGTTAGTTTCCCAGAAGCCAAGGAAAAACCACTGCGCCAACTCTTCAACCAGGATCGTGTCATGAATTGGTTCAGTTTAGAGACACAAAGAGACTCACAAATTTCGCTGTGATCTCTAATTTTCTAGAAACATACCTCAAATTTTAACCATAAAACGGGTTTTACCAATCAATGGCCCTAGCCCTATGGCCCTATGGCCCAATAGTCTTGAGCACTTTGTTACAAGTAAAGGGAGCATAAGTTTGACAATGTATTCAATTAGAATTCGTTGGAAAATTGCAAAGCAACCACGACAAATTCATGAACAAAATTCTCGTTCAGCCAGTGACACTTTTCTCGATGTGATGCAGGGAATCCGGGAATCACCTGCTGTCACTTTCCTTGCTTTGGGAAATAGGGCAAAGGGGAACGATGAAGTGCGTGATAAAGTAGGGGAAGGAAGTGACAAATCTTTACAGTTTTCAAACTCACAGCAACGGGGCTATAAGGTCTCCATGAGAAAAGTCTTACAAGAAACTCCATTCTCCCCAGATCGCTAAAAAAAATTAGAAACTCCACTACTGGCAAAATCAGCTTAAGAAACTTTGTTTGAGTCGCGGAGATCTTTCGAGTATTCTTCCTTTCATCTTCACTTCCTTCCTGTAAAAAACCTACTTTCACGAGGGAAGAGGAAGTAGACTTAAATCACTTCAAGCGGAATTTGAGCTTGTTTGAAGATATATTTATGCAAAACGAAGTCGAATACAACTCATACTCAAGTGTTCAGGTATTCGTCACAAACAGGCACGAGACGATGGTACGGTAGTGGCATTGGGCAAGAGGGCCATTAGGCCATTGATTTGTAAAATCCAAATATCCCATCCAACTTCGCCCTAAATTCAAAAGGAATTTCAAGTTCCCATACGATTCCTGATCTAGAGTTCTTCCTAGGATACCACTTGGCAACATAAACCCCTTTTGAATGTAAACAGGGAGTTTTGAAATGAAAACAAAGCATACAAAAAAATATCTTAATATCTAGGATCGGGGCTGGGATCTTAATTTATCGAGTCTTAATATCTGGGATCTTAATATATGGGATCTTAATTTCTCGGATCTTAATATCTGGGATCTTAATATATGGGATCTTAATTTCTCGGATCTTAATATCTGGGATCTTAATATCTGGGATCTTAATTTCTCGGATCTTAATTTCTCGGATCTTAATATCTGGGATCTTAATATCTGGGATCTTAATATCTGGGATCTTAATTTCTCGGATCTTCATATCTGGGATCTTAATATCTGGGATCATAATTTCTCGGATCTTAATATCTGGGATCTTAATATCTGGGATCTTAATTTCTCGGATCTTAATATCTGGGATCTTAATATCTGGGATCTTAATTTATCGAGTCTTAATATCTGGGATCTTAATATCTGGGATCTTAATTTCTCGGATCTTAATATCTGGGATCGTAATATCTGGGATCTTAATTTCTTGGATCTTAATTTCTCGGATCTTAATATCTGGGATCTTAATATCTGGGATCTTAATATCTGGGATCTTAATATCTGGGATCTTAATATCTGAGATCTTAATTTCTCGGATCTTAATATCTGGGATCTTAATTTCTCGGATCTTAATATCTGGGATCTTAATTTCTTGGATCTTAATATCTGGGATCTTAATATCTGGGATCTTAATTTCTCGGATCTTAATATCTGGGATCTTAATATCTGGGATCTTAATTTCTCGGATCTTAATATCTGGGATCTTAATATCTGGGATCTTAATATCTGGGATCTTAATATCTGGGATCTTTATGTCTGGGATCTTAATTTCTTGGATCTTAATATCTCGGATCTTGGATCTTGAATCTTAACTTATACCATCCCGTTTTTGTGGATGTGAAATGTAGACTGGGCATTAAGACTGTGGCAGGAGACCTCAAATTTTTTAATACAAAGCCTGAGTTGCTTGAGCTCCTTGACGATCTTGTGTAAGTGTTAATTGCATTTGCTAAATGAAGTGGCCGGGTGTTTTGGGGCCTGTAGCCTAGGGTCATTTCACTACCGACAACGTCGCACAACTTGGCAACCCTTGTTTTTGTAGTCTAAATGAAAATCCTGTGCGCTTGTTCAATTGAGTGGTGTGCCCATGGGCGCCAGTTTCCCGGGTCGCGTGGTCAGCTTCTTTGATTTTGTTTTGCTTTGTAAAGTTTGTGTTGATGAGTCCAATGTCCAATGCACATATCCATCTCAGGTGTTATATGTATCTGTCTCACCAACTGACAGGTAAAATTGAAGATAGCGGAAAGAAAAGTTTTCGTATTAAATTTTTGAATGGGTTGAGTCGCATCATACTACATATTTATATATGCATATAATTTTTGCCTGAAATTTAGTGTGATCTGGATAAAATAAGGAGCTAGTTTCCTTATCTTATCTTGGTGTGATAGAGTCATTGGTAACTTAAATGACATGCATTTGCTGCTGGTACTGTGACAATGGGCATTGTGGTTTCTCCGGTTTTTGCCTTGGATTTTGTAAGATTTATTCCAGTTGGTTAAAATTCCGGGAAACTGTCAAATTTTTGTAGTCATGCTTCTTTGCTTTCGTGTAGCGACACACCCTTCATTTCTTTTTCTTTTTGATAAACATTTTGTTTGGCGTCTGGCTGATTCCCGGTGGGCTGCACCTTTTCCGAGTGCAAGGTTTTTGTAAAATTGATTCCTTGGACTTCGCTATCTCGGGGGCTCCTCTCATCGGTAATCACCTTTTCTCACGCCTGGTATCGTATCATTTACATTACGCACTCTGTTTTTCATCAGAATGACGGTGTGGTGTGGCCACGAGAGCACTATTGCTGCCCTCTAGTTTTCTGAAAAGTTCTTCTAAAGCGCCAAGGCTTTGTTGACCTTTCGTTTTGCGGAATGCCTTGCATTCTCCAGGACGTAGAATTAATTGACTTTGTTTTGATTGTTTTCTTTCGTTGCTGTATGTTTGTGGATCGCTTTACCCGCCTGGATCGCTACTTTATTGAAATACTCATTCTTTCTCATGGGCACCTTGGGACTTGCACAATTCAATCAGTAACTGAGGGTGACCGGGGAGAGACTGCATTGACCCAATGTCTGTAGGAATTGAAGAGTGGCATGCAGGAATAGCAAAACGTGCTTTAATATTTTCTTCAAAAGCTTACAAGCCAATCGCATTTATCCATCTGCTTTTATTGTCACTGCACGCTTGTGTCTACTTGTACCTATTCATGTTGGTGGCTCTAATCTCTATCCCTGCTTCCCTTTTGTTATCTTCAAGTTGTTTGCTCCTTGCCAATGGTCTTGAGGTATTCAGTGTTGATGTGCTTTATCCTGCAAGTTTGTCTGATCCGTTTGCTCTGTTTTTTAAGGCTGTTTCTTGCATCCCTTTTCCTATCCACTCTGTTTTTTGAGTCCTAACTATGCTGACTACTCTCTCCTTTGCTCCCTGGCATAAAAGACTTAGGAAAGGCCATAATGTGGCGCCAAGATCAGTTCGCCGCTTCCCATCAAGCGGCGAACTGATCTTGAACCTTTACAGAAGACAGTAGTCGCCGAAATAACAGTTGCAAGAAAGAAAGTGTTTTTTGTTGCTAACTATCGTAGTCCCTCTCAAGGTAGTGATCAGTTTGAAACATACATTGATTCGTTCTAATTGATGCTCGACCTAATTCGAAATGAAACACCTCATGCCGTTGATTTAACTGGCGACTTCAATTGTCGATCATCACAGTGGTGGGACTTGGATACAGAGAGTCCTGAAGGCGATGCACTAGACGAGTTTATTGAAACCAACAACTTGCATCAGTTGATAGAGGAACCTACAAACATTCGTAATGATAGCATGACATGTATCGATCTTATAATCACAGACCAACCAAATCTGTTTGTCAACTCTGGGGTACATCCTTCTCTAGACGAACACTGTCAGCACCAAATTATCTTTGGTAAATTGAACATCAGTGTAACCTCTCCTCCTCCTTATGAACGACTCGTATGGGATTACGGTAAGGTAGACGAACAAGCCATTCGAAAACAAATTCATGATATTGATTGGAATGCCAGATTTTTTGACTTAGATGTAGAAACAATGGCAGAAGTTTTTACTAACACATTGTACTCGCTATTTTTGAATCATATCCCTAATAGAGTTTTGAAAATTGATGATTAAGACCCACCTTGGATAAATCATAGCATTAAAACAGCAATCAAACGCAAGCATAGGGTTTACAGAAAATTCTTAGATCGCGGTCGTAGACAGGAGGATTGGGCCCTTGTTAAGGAGGCTCATTATGAGGCGTCAAAAGTGATCATTGATGCAAAAGATAAATACTTTCGCAATTTAGGTTGTAAGTTATCTGATCCAAACCAAGGAGCTAAGACGTACTGGGCAACACTGAATGGATTGATAAATAAAGAGAGTACAGTGAACATTCCACCACTACTTGAAAATGGTTTCCTGGTCACAAATTTTGAAAGTAAGGCGACAATCTTTAATGAATATTTCGTCTCACAGTGCTCTGAAACTAGAACTAGAAGCACCCTGCCAACTTTTTTACCAAGGGGTAACTCATTTCTAGGAAGCTTTAACATCTGACTGAAAATGATTCAATCCCTTGATCCCAAGAAAGCTCATGGTTGCGATGAAATATCAGTGTCTATGATCAAGATGTGCCATAACTCTGTTGTTACACCTTTGTGTACCATATTCAAAAAAAGTCTCGAAACTGGTGTGTACCCATCCGTCTGGAAAAAGGCGAATGTAATTCCGATTCACAAGAAAAGCAATAGGCAATGCAAAAATAATTATAGGCTTATTTCTCTGTTAGTTATCACCTCTCCATACATGGGCTGCTAACTGACAAGCAATCTGGCTTTCGACCGGGTGATTCTACAGTCAATCAGCTAATTTCATTAACGCACCAAATTTGCAAAGCTTTCGATGAAGTACCAAGTAAAGAGACAAGAGCTGTTTTGCTAGATCTTTCGAAGGCTTTCGACAGGGTTTTGCACAAAGGACTTATGTACAAACTTCAATGTAATGGAATATCTGGTGATCTTCTTGTTTTGCTAAAAGATTTTTTGAAAAACCGTAAGCAAAGTGTCGTATTGAACGGCAAATTGTCTGATTGGTTAACTGTTTCAGCTGGTGTTCCACAAGGCTCTGTATTAGGTCCTCTATTCTTTCTAATATACATCAACGATCTTGTTGAAAATGTGAGCTGTGACGTAAGACTTTCTGCCGATGACACATCCTTGTTTTCCGTTGTAAATGATGTTGCTACTACTGCTTTTGAAATGAATAATGATCTTGAGAAAATAAAATTATGGGCGTGGCAATGGAAAATGCTGTTCAACACGGATAAGACTGAAGAAGTTATTTTCTCTACTAAGAGAATCAAACCTGATCATCCTCCTTTAAAGTTGGGTGATGATGTAATTTCTCAAACATTGGAGCACAAACATCTTGGTATTGTATTAGATTCTAAGTTGGACTTTAAAAGTCATTTAAGAGAAGCAATTGTCAAAGCAAGGCATGGCATTGGAATGATGAAGCATCTGTCTAGATATGTTTGTAGAGATGTTCTAATCCAACTCTATAAACTTTATGTTAGACCTCATCTTGACTATGGCGATATCATTTGTCACAAATACGATCCCAGTATGCGCCTTGCTTTCACGAACAAGCTTGAAAAAACTCAGTATGCTGCTGCTCTTGCTGCTACCGGGGCTTGGAAAGGTACAAGTAGAGACAGACTTTACCAAGAGCTCGGTTGGGAAACTTTGTATGATAGGAGATAGTTCAGAAAGTTGTGTCATTTTTTTAACGTAAGAAAGCTTCAATCTCCTTCCTACCTGTTTTCTGAGATACCACCTGTTAGGCCTGTGTTACACAACTTGAGACACTCGCGCACATATGACAAAAGTGCAGCCAGAACTACGCACTTTTCAAACACATACTTTTATCATACGTTATTTGAATGGAATTCCCTAAATGAAGAACTGAAAAATTCATTGACGCTCACAGAGTCTAAGCGCAAGTTAATTGCGCGCGTAAGGCCAGAAGGAAATCCTATTTATCGAATTGCTAACTTGCAGAGAATTCGATTGTTAACTAAATGCCGTCTCAAATTTAGCTCCCTTAACCCTATCAAGCCTAGGGGGGGGGGGCCGAATCAGCCCCCCCTAGCGGTTTTTTGTCTGTAGATTTTTACCAAGCGCACTTACAACACTGAAACTTTCTGACTTTTAGTTTTTATCCTTGTTACGATGTAAAATTAATTTTTTGAAAAAATCAAATTCATTCCAGGGGGTAAACGCGACAAGTTTTCAAGAGATCTATGTTTAAGATTTTGAATAATTCCTAATAAAACCTACAGCTAATGTGATAAAATGATGAAAAGATAGGAACTCATACTAGTTTTGATGCTCTATCCAATGAATTAGCTAATTTTTAATTTGAATGTATGGTTTTGCGGATTTTGGCACTACGCATGCACACATTCTTTGCATTCCTGTGTGATGACATCATCACTTTTTGTTAATTTTTCTTCACAGAGCAAATACCATTTAGACATAGAATACAGTGAAGCTGGACTGATGTCCTTAATGCTTTTTGTTTTCTCACAATCAACGATTTAAAATTTTTAGTACCGAACCCTATTGACTTTGAAAATTGAATAATGTGACGTCATGGAAAGGTCACGTGACATATCTAAAAATAGATTTCATTTTTGGGTTTATCATAAGTTGTTCTATACACATGCAAAATTTCAAGGCTCTAGGTTGTCCAGAACAGAAGTAAACTTAGGGGGGCCGAATCAGCCCCCCCTAGGCTTCCTAGAGCATCAAATACCCTAGGCCTGATAGGGTTAATGAACACAAATTTCGGCATAATTTCGATTGTCTTAACCCTTTTTGTAACTGTGGTATGGCTAAAGAGGATAATGAGCACTTCTTCCTGCACTGCCCACATTTTAACCCTATTTTAACCAGGGGGAGGGGCGTTTAACTGGCAATCAGAAAATAAAAACTTCAATGCCTATTGTTAGACCACGTGACCGCCAGATGCCCATATTTGGAGAGTGGTCAGAAAGAAAATCGTGAAAACTGCTCTAGTTTCTTTATTTTGTGCTGAATCTCGTCAATATACATACCATTCGATTTGTCTTGATGACTACTTTCATTTGATGTATAATTTGTATATATTTGCTGACTTCAGCAATTTATAATTTCTATGATGTCATACATCTTTATGACGTCATATTTCTAATGAATTAGCAATTTTTATATGAAAAATCATGTAATAACTTGAAATAATGATAAAACTATTTGATTTCACCCAAATTATTTGAAATTGATGATGTTTAAGCATTATTATCGAGGAAACAATTTTGCACTGACTCAAGTTACCATTATTTATTTAATTAATTAATTAGGAACCACAAACATTCATACAAAACTGAATGAAATTTCAAACTAAGGCTATCATGTAAGTATTTGGATAGTTTTTAGCCGAATTTAGCCAGTTATTTAATGTAAATATACTTTTTTTTCCTGATAGCTCAATTTCGTCAAAATTTGCCCTATTTTTGGTTGCCTAGCAAGCAATCACGTGATTACAAATTATTTAATGCTACCTTTGGATTCTCCTTTGTTTAATCATAACACAGTGCAAGTTTCATTGTCATAGATATAATAGTGCCGAAGATAATTAGGGGGCGAAAAACGCCCCCCCCCCAGTAGAAAATCACTTTTTTTCACCCGGTTAAAATAGGGTTAATGAACTGCGTCAGAATCTCCTCGGTCAGCTCTCTCGGGTATTGAATAAAGATGCACTGAATTTAGATCCCAAAGAACTATGTCATCTAATGTTGTATGGAAGCCCATCCCTTTCAGTGATAGATAATGGGATGGCACTAGAAGCGACCATCCAATACATTGAGAATTCCGAACGTTTTAAATAAAGAGGCTGTTTGCGGAGTGATTTGGTTGATTGTCCATCCGACATGGAGAGGGGTTTCTTAATTACGAATGAATTAGTCGCGAAGTTGGTCTTGCTGGGGAACCATGTATATCCAACCAGACATTGCTATTGAAAACTATAATAGCATGCAGGACCAATTCTTTCTCTATAGTTATAGGGATCCGTATTGGGCGGGCGGCTGATCAGCCATTTCATAAGACAGCCTCTGTTCTGCTCAGCGATCAGGCTCTTCGTTTTTTATTTTTCTTTTTGATGTAATGTTTCTTTTGAGCTTAATTCCGTAGTTTATTGTAAGTGTCACTCATTGTGGGAACTCGCTGACTTCCTGTCCTTTCCTTTAATGAGTGGCACAGTAGTTGTATTTGTTGTATGTAGTAATGTTTTATGTGATAAAAAAAATTGCAAGAGATTCTGCCACAAGAGGGTGTATTATGCAAAAAATTTGCAGCCCTTTGAACGGGACAGAACAGATGTTCCATCCAAAGAGCAAGCAAATGCAAAAATACGTTCACTTGTGGAGGAAGACCAAACAAATGAATTTATGAACCAAGCATTCATCCTTGGTGGAGCTTTGTTTACAGCGTCCTTGAACTGCATTTGCTCAGAAACAAAGAGAGTATGCTGACCACATCCAAATGAAAAACAGGAAGCATCGCACCTTCCAAGCTTCCAAGAAATTGAGTTATCTCAGAAACCTGCTTCTTGCAAAGGCAGAACACATTACACCAGAGGCTAAAAGTGCACGGAAACGAAGCTTTGCAGACATGTTACGAGAATTAGACAACAATGAGGATGATGCCGGTCCCTCAAGCTTGAAAAAAAGATCAAAGAAACAGAAACAAGTAAAGAAACACAAGAAAGTGTGTGCTGTAATATCTGAGTCTTCAGATGAGAGTGATACTCCAGAATCCGATGCAAAACTGCCACACTTAAAAACTGTAAATTATTTTTAATATGAAGTTAAGTTTGTTACAGTTGCTGAAGTTTGTAACAGTTACTAAACAGTTATCCATATCAATGATTGCACCATTCACATTTTCTGCATTCACCATCTGTGACATCGAATTTAGCCATCTGATTACTGTAAAAATAATTTTACCTTGAAGCCAAAGGTCTAACTTAGATCATAAACCTTTCACCGTTGAAATCGTTCATTTGGTGCATATGTTAAAGAAGATTTTCTTTCATAAGACTTTGCATTGGAGTCTTGCAAAATGGTGAAATCTTTTGCCAATCCCCTTCCGCATTTTGTCTTGCCAAGGTTGACAGGTACACATGGTATTATCAGGGGAAAATGAAATAGCCAGGAGATACTGTTTTCCCCCGGAATGTCTTATCATAACTTGCCCTGAGTGAAGAATATATTTGAAAGACATTAATAACGTATACTTACTTGTCTTGCGAAGAGGTTTCTTCAAGCAGATTAACCCTCTGTGAATCGCAATGGTACTGCTTGCAGACAACGCTTTTCCCTAAAGCCTTGTGCAGACTAGGTCTTTTGAGTCCTTAGTGTTGTGCATCAAACTCTGAGTATTTGTCTTTTGGGTTTCTCTGAACGACCACAATGACCCAAACAACCTAGTGGTGTGAACCAGGTCTAACCATTTCAGTATTCGCTGATAATACCACATGTACCTGCAACTCTGGCAAGGCTAAAATGCTCAAGGGGCTTGACTAAAGATTTCATCAGTTTGCAAGACTTACATACAATGTCTTACATGGAAAATCTTGTTTAACGAATGCATCAAATGGCCGATTTTCGATGGGGAAAGGTTTATGATCTAAGTTAGACTCTTGGCTGCACAAAAAAATTTAGTTCACATCAATCGGATGGCTAAGTGCGGCATTACAGTCCGCCAAACGCTTCACGTTTTTTCGCCTAGTGTAAAATGCAGGTCAAATTTTTGCAGGTCACTGCGACAGGTCACTGCAAGGGCCAAGGGCTCATAGGCTGCACATAATATTCTGTTTTGAGAGCCGCTAGTGTGTTGACATGTAATGTGTCAAAGTGAAGTGGCTAGATGTGCCCTAATGACTAAGCCAAGTCATTTACCTAATGATCTTTCAGACAATACATTATCAGAAAATTGCTGAAAGCATACCCTTGGAGATTGGTATCGCTTGGCCAGAGGGCAGACGTGTTTTCTGGTACGGATACTTCAAAGGAATAGTTCAACACGCAATCATGTAATCATTGGCACGATAGTTCTAACTAGACTTTATTCATATATCCTTATTCTTTGTTTTAACATTAATTTAAAATGGAATAGAAACAAACTGTATGAGCAGACATACTTAGGTAGTGTTCTTAGGTAGTGTTCTTGGACCCCTGCTATTTCTAATTTACATTAACGACATACGTAACTCATCTAGATTATTAAAATTCCATCTCTTTGCTGATGACACTAGCATATTTTTATCAGATAAAAGCATAGACAAAATTGAAGAGACCGTAAATAAAGAATTAAAAATGTTTTTCAGTGGCTATTGTCAAATAAGTTATCGCTAAACGTTAAAAAATCAAATTTCGTTATTTTCAGGCCAGTAAGGAAGAAAACCTCTCGTAAATTAAATCTAGAAATAAATAGTGACTCAATTGAAGAATTAGAATCCAAAATCTAAATTGGAAAAAAACATATAAGCCATGTGTCCACTAAACTCTCAAAGTATGTAGGACTACTTTATAAACCCCGACACTTTGTGGCAAAAAGCACCTTAATCATCTCTCTACAATGCTTTCATTGTGCATCATATCAACTACGGCTTAATCAACTGGAGTTCAGCAACGAAAACAAGTCTGGTCCCAACCAAGCATTATCTAAAGGGAGCAGTTCAAACCATAAATTTTGCCAAATTCCAAGATCACCCTTTGCCACTATTCAAAAAACAAAATATTTTGTGTTTTGATGACATAGTTAAATTAGAAATAGGAAAATTCATGTATTCTATCGAAAATAAGCTCCTGGACTCATTCTTCTTAGAAATGTTTCAAAGAACAAATGATCGACACACACGATGTACGCGGCAGGCAACCAGGAATGACTTTATCTTTCCAAAAACAGAACTAAATATTGCTAGACACAGCATTAGAAATGTTGGTGCCATTACCTGGAACACAATCACGAGTGAAATAAAGAATTTAAAAAAAGCCATGTTTAGCAAAAGATTTTCCAAGCACCTTCAACAGAAATACTAATTTCATTACAGGTCAGCAATGTACAATGTACAATTGTTGCACCACCCCCCCCCCCCAAAAAAAAACTTGCTAGATCGCTGAATTGCTCACCTCTCTGATTGGTCAATTAAACAAAAGGAAATCGAAACAATAGAAGCTAGAACGAGGTCATAGGTGGAATCGAGGTTTACAGCCGCTTTCAACAAGCGGCCAAGCGGCTAACTGTTTTAACCACAGTGGCGAAAAACTTGCCGCACGGTGACTGACTGTTGCGTGGTAAATACAACAAGTTGTTTTGAATTGATTCAATCTAGGGAAAACGAATCACGGAGTTCTCTTGCATAAAACCATGAACATCATAGTTTTGGGCTGGGTTTTTTTGGGTCCATCGTTTATATTTCTGAAATGATTTGTTTTAAACAGGCCCACAGCAAACTGTTCCAGCCAGTGAAGATGGGTGGTTACGTATTGCGTAAATAACTGCCGAACTAATCATCATGACAATGATACAATCAATTGTCACTGAAGCATGCCAACCTTTTTTTATCTAAAGGCTACTTCTAACAATGAAGGATGCTGAATCCTTACGAATCAATTCAAAAGATTTCGCTCAAAACGTTCCTCTTTGTTAATTAACCTATCATTTGTCAACGAAACAATTGAGAAACAATATAATGACATCATTCCGAAAGAGAACCAAAAAGAAGGAACTTGCACCCTATGAGCCCTTGGCCCTCACGCACAGTGTGCCCAGATCACCGATTTCGAGAATAAATTCATAGCGCAAGAAAGAAAAGCGATAAAAATATGATTGTGGGCTCGTTAGAAAGATTTTTTAAAGGAGGTTATGGTATTAGTGATATTTTACAATTTTCCAAAACATGGGGGGCCTGGGGCCAACTTCCTTGTTTGGGCGTTTTTGACCAAATAGTACTGTACTAAATTCATTGCTGGGATTTTCCGAGAAGGTTGTAAGAGTGCATAAAGAGTCAGCCGCGTTAAAACAACGAGCTTGCGTGAAAATAACTTACATTTACGAGGTCTGGGACCAAGTATCCCCATGGGAATGTGTTGTTCCTTCATGTCCTTCTTTCCATACTAGATATCTTTATTTTCAAAGAATGTTTTCTTTACTACGTAAATTGCTCAAAGACCAGGATGTTTCAATATTATCATTTCAAGATAGTCACAACGAAGAAAGAAAAAGTTGTGAATTGGTTTGTACAAAACTGAGTTGTTTATTACTGAGAACAATTTTGAAACTGAGGACGAGCTGAAGATTGCATTAATGTACGTGTGAATGGTTTCTTCTGAAATGCAGAGGTTTATGTGATACAATGTTGACGATAGCGGAATAAAATATCAAGATTCATACAGTAATAGAGCAGTATCTCCCATTTTTTATGTTTCAAACAACATTGCACTCATCATTAGGCCCCCCTGCTCCTTTGACCCCCTGCCCATCAACCTCCCTTTTTGATTCAAATTTGAGATGAGCTAAGGCTGGTAGTGTATCGAGGAAAGCATCATCGTATCGAAAATCTTCCTACCGATAAATGCAAGATGAACAGAACAATTAAGAGCAAAAACAGCAATTTTTATGCCCAGAAGCACCCTCCTTAAAAATATTCCCCACCTTTTTGCCCTTATCCCCCCTGAAGCGAAATTAGCATTTTCTGCTCCCTCAAAGTGCAAGAAATAGCAAGAAAGCAACCGTACATCTGTGCAATGATGCGCATCCTTTGAAATCTATAAACTGTAACGAGTTGTTATAGAAGATGGGAAGGATAAGAAAAATTTTCTATATAACAAGTGTGCTCACAATATTCAAATTATTTCTGTTTCAGCATCAAGTTTTTTTGATCATAGTTGGAAAGCTTATTTCTTCAGCTTTTGAATGAGCCTATTGCCATTGTTGTAACTTGAGGGGAAGTGATTCAGTGATAGAATTTTAGATGTGCACTTTTTTGGACAAAAAGCTGCTGCAAGATTTTGTTCAATTAAGTTTTGTGAAACTCGCAACTTTGAAGTGCTGTATCTCCAGAATGCATGGATGTTTTGAC
This sequence comes from Aurelia sp. 3 sensu Dawson et al. (2005), assembly GCA_964020215.1. Lineage (NCBI taxonomy): Eukaryota > Metazoa > Cnidaria > Scyphozoa > Semaeostomeae > Ulmaridae > Aurelia > Aurelia sp. 3 sensu Dawson et al. (2005). The sequence goes on from OZ026577.1 coordinate 7,698,736, forward strand.
GTCTGGTTTTTTGCACCTTGTGCTATAAGAGATAGCAACTGAAAAATAACCTTTGCAGGTTCAAAATCAAAAACTTGAAAATCAATTTTTTCCCACCCTGGGCACACTGTGTCACGGTGACCTGCCGCAGTGACCTGCAAAAATTTGACCTGCATTTTACACCAGCTGCGTTTTTTCTGACTCACCCGGTATATGGATGATCTTACCTTTCTTATGCATGGTTTGTACTATGCATCTGAGTCTAAAGTGTAAAAATGGAATTCGGGGGTATTTTTCAGCTTTTGCCCACATCGCATCATTTTCGGCTTGTCAAATTACATAAATCTAACAAGTTTTTCATGCTGTTATGGCATTTTGCATGATTGTTACTAATATCTTTGCTAACAGACCGGACTATGCCTATTTTTGCAAGGAAAGGAAATTTTCCGCTTCCTCTTATTATATGATGTTTATTACGTTGTTTTGAAGCCATTGTGTTTACTGCTTATTTGTGTTGTTCACTTATGTCCTATACATTTCAATTTACTGAATTTCAAAAGTTTGTTTCTGTATTTGTGAATGTTTGTATGTCTTTGAGGGTTTGCAGTTGTTTGCGTGCACTCATTTCATATGATTCTGAAACACTTCTGTGCATGTGGAGCTGTACATGTGGAGCTGCGCATATGGTGCTGTGGAGGAGGTGTCAAATTCCCCTTAATTTTTTTCTGCGCACTCGCTTCATATGATCCAGAAACACTTGTGTCCATGTGGAGCTGCACATGTCTTGCTGGCGAGGAGGAGTCAGAATTCCTTAAATTTTCAAAATTCCTTGTACATGATGACCCCATACTATATACTACTGGGGGGGGGGGGACAAACATTCCTGCTGCATTCATGGCATTAATAATTGTTGTTGTTTGCCCTCTTTCTCCACTATTCACATATTTTCCTTTGGGTGCAACAACCTTGACTGTTTGTGAACACAGGTTAGCCCAGTTAAAAATGTGATGGGGATCAGAATCATGAGTGTGTAGCAGTCCTTTTAAATTCGAAAAATATTCCTCAACAGATTTCTTATTGAGCCCAAATACTCTGTTCAATGCCACTCCTTCTGGTTCCTTAACGACAATGTTTTTTTTTTCTTCAGGAAGCTATTGACAAAATACATGTCGTTAAATCACTGAGCTGCTCCGGCCTCTGATTGGTTGATAAAACAATTGAATGTAGAAACAATAGGCATGGCTGATATCACACTGTTGTTTCCCTGTGATTTGAAAGTACAAGTTACCGCTGCGGTGACAACTGATTGCCCGACGCAGAGGAAGACCAGCCTTTGCTGCTGACGCATTTCTTTCTTTGCAAGAATTCCCCCAGAAATGCTTTTGTGGAACAGCAAATTCTGACATCAGATACCATAAAGGGAATTTCAATACAAAAAGAAAGACTGGATAAAGGATTATAGGAATGACTTCAGAACAAACAGATTGCCATCAGATGTAAACAATTGAAGGGAATTTCACTATCTCGAAAAAAGCGCACGATATTTTTTCACAAGAATAGGATCTTTACGGATTTTCTGTTGGATTTTCATGAAAACAAGAGGATCCTGGCAAGGGGTGTTATGATATCTCTTAGGAGTGAAATGGAGCCCGTAAACAACAAGAATTTAAAGAATCATCTAGAAGCTGTGAAGACAACATTTTTACCTCCAACAGTGAGAAGAAAAAGAAAGTTTCAGTGTTGGGAAGAAATTCTTAGTTTCTTCATTTGTCACATGCTGTTTCCCGTCCCATCCACAAAGACCAGAATGAACTTCCAGGATCTAGGCCAACAAAAGGCAGAGGCTGGAAAGGGTGGACCTTGTTTGTATTGATTTTTCTACTTGACTACACAAATGCTTTGGAAAATGAATGATGAGCAAGCCAACTGGAAATAAAAAGCTCTTAGAAATTATTTGAATAACAACTAAATGGACACTTCATTGCACTCACACAATTTGCATCACTATGGCAGTATCGCCCTTTGAACTAAAATAAATTCAATGGTATCATCCTATTATTGTAGGCAACAATCATGCAAGAAATCATAGGAAGTCGAGCGAGGCCCAGGCTCTATTTTTCAAGGACTCATTGTTGATAAAATTCCGATCTGAATTTTGTTAATCCTTGTTCCAAGACTCTTCTATCTCTAGAGCATCGCAACTTGAATAAAACTTGCACAAGTTTTCCGTGACAATTCTTCTCCTTCTGAGACGCACCGCACCGTTCAGTTATTTGACGCGCGTATGTGAAAATTCCCCATTGTGCTATTGACCAATCAGAGACCGGAGCAGCTCAATGATTTAACGACATGTGACAAAATCCCTCCCAGCCATCTTCTTTTCTTTGTTGAAGGGGTGGTTGATGTTGTTGTGCCCTGCATAGTCAAAGACAACTCTTCGAATTTCATTGTTAGAAAGGTCATAAAATGACATATCCATCTCTCTTATGCAATTTGCCAATTCTTTCTCTTGCTCTTCTGAAAAGACATTCCTATGTGGTGAAAGGAACTTTTTGTACGGTTTGTCTGTAGGTATTGACTGTAAGGCACCCTTTATTTTCCTCTGCAATGAATTCTTCGGAACAGAAAACACAACAGCAGCTTTTCTTATGCTTATTTCACTTTTCTGCACTCGCTCTATGACAGACTTCATGTGGGTTTCATCCCAGCTTCCTCTGGTAGTCTTTCTGACATAATTGCCAACCATCCAAGAGAGAAAAATGCTGAAATAAACAACTGCAAATGTAAATTGGCCTAAGCAACAGATGGCCTAAGATGGCTGACAACATGTCACATTTTGCCCCGCAACCCTAACTGAAAGAAAAGACATCCATACACAATAATGGAAACCAGAGCCACCAAACCTAACACATGAAACAAGGAACTGAATAATGTAGCTGACTATTGAATTAAAACATATATCAAGAGACTTTCATTGGTGCAAATGCATCAAGAGACTTTCATTACTTAGATTTAGAGTCTTAGATACATATATCAAGAGATACACATAGACTATTAGATACACATATGAACATATACATACATCAAGAGACTTAGTTAGATAGTTAGAGTTAGATAGTTAGTTAGTTAGTTAGTTAGTTAGATAGAGACTTAGTTAGATACACATATACATACATCAAGAGACTTAGATACATATATCAAGAGATATATCATTGGGTTTAGAGTCTGGGAGAAGTGAAAAGCTTGAAATCAAAATCTTTGAAAGAAAAGAAGTAGACGTGGCAATGAGAAGAGTTTTCAAATTTTCTTTATGCATTTTATTTGATGGTAACCCTGTTGAAATAGAAGCTTTTGAGGTGAACAATATTCCTTAAGCCCCGTTAAAACGCTATCAACATTGCACTGAACATCACTCAACATTTTTGTAGGGCGATGTTTAGTGATGTTGAGTGGTGTTGAGTGGGGGTGTTAAGATACTCTCAACAATTTGACTTAACATTTCTTCATCAATGGTTTATGGACTTTGAAAATTCTTTTTGGTTTTTTAGCTTTCTTCCCCCTCGACATTAGTTGCCTGATAACTTCCTTACTGCAAGGCTTCAGGCGCAATGATTCAATCCCAAGATCGACTACAGCCTGTGGACAGACCCATCGTCCACAGACCCTTTGGACAATCGGTCTGTGCACAGGCTAAAGATCGACCTGCTCTTCTTCAGAAGCCTGCTCTTTGTCTTGCTGCTTATTTGCTTTCACTTGCCAACTGCATCCATGGTTTTGTAGCAATTTGCCATAGTGATTCATAAACTTCAACTTCTCTCTCACTTAGACTAAGCTCCCAATATGTTTTGAACTTTCCTTGTTTTCTTCTTTTTTTGCCGCAAAGAGAATGAGTCTGGTGCGCTGAACATTGTTGGATAGGGTGTTAAAGCACTCTCAACATAGCTCAACAACACCTAGAACAATAGAAATGTTGAGTTGACCCACTGAACATTTTTGACTTCTTTCAAACTCCACTCAAGATCGCTGAACGCCGCTCAACAGCTCTGAACGTCACTCAACAAGGTGTTAAAATGCTCTCAACATTTGCCCTCTACAAATGTTGAGTGATGTTCAGTGAATTGTTGAGAGCGTTTTAACGGGGCTTTATGTTGCAAAACTTTCTTAGCATGTGCTATTCCGAGTGCCTGTAAACTGCGAGGATGAATTTTTATTTGATTGAACATTGCTCTCAATCTGACAGTGTTCCTTTCACTGCACATTGGTGGCAAATTTAGCAATTTCTTAATGTGGGTTTTCTTGATAGCATTTGGTCTGGCTAATCGTTTGAGCAAAACATCCACTGCCCCTTCATAATCTGCCTCTGTTAAGTGGAAATCCGACAATAACACTATGGCAAATGTAAAACGCAGGCTTGCAGGTTGGTAAAAAGCAGGTTTCAGGCCAAGGGGCTCTGGCTAGAGGCAAGGGCCGACCTTTATAACCCCTGTGCACATGAGATTTGCAGAAGACCAGATGAGGAGTTGCAAGCTGATGTCTATTCGGATTCTAAAAGGAGGAGCGTATCACTCTCTGTAAATCTTGTCTACCTTTGGTGAATATCCTGTTGTTTTCTAACAAGATCTGTTTACAAAGTCCCTAAAATTCCTATTGTTATCAAACGTTTCGGAAGAGTGATACACCCCATGCCTCAAACGTAGGGCAGAAAGGGATTTAGCAGATAAGGGAAGTGTTAGACACAGCGTTTATTGTAAAGTTAAATTTAGATAGAAATTAGTGCATATCTTGCACAAAAATTGACGAAACTGGACCACGTTATCAGCCGCGTGGCCAGACAAAATTAGTGGGAGGGTAAGACTTAAACATTTGCAGACTGGGGGGTGGGCAAAAAGGTATATCCAGCCATTTTTAGTGCATTTTTCAATTATGATCTTTGCCGATCTTTGAAAAGTGGGGAGGGGCAATTGCCCCCTCATACCCTCCCCTCGCCACACCACTGCATGTTATCAGATAAATCTGGAGGAAAAAATTCAGGCCGAGAAACGATATTCTATTGCCGAGTCAAGAGCACAGATCTGGAGTCCCGAACAAATTTGTCCTAGCAACAAGGAAACACTACAAAACTTTGGAGGAATCGCTGCTAATGAATTCCCAAATTTGGGTAGTAGGTGTTATTCTCTAAGTCCATTGCTACATGAAGTTAAAATGGTGCAATGTCCTGCTTGGCGAGCACAATTTTCACGTACTTTTAAGAAACTGCTTATGAGAAACTAAGAAACTCAACTCTCACATGGCCAAAAAATTAAGAAACTCTAGTACTGGGAAAATATGAACTAAGAAACTATTTTGACAAAGGTTAGGTGTTCGGAAAGTGCTTCAATGTCTGAACTTAGGAAAGGCTTCAAAAAACAGTGCTTTTAAATGTTAACGAGGGCACAGGTAGTGAACATCAAACCCCCAATCAAAATTGTTATGGAACCTTTAAGAGACTCGTAAGAAACCCTGAATACTCAAACCTGATAATTCTTAGAAACTTTCAGTTCAGGCTTTAATAAGGATTATAAAACATATGTATATCTTCGCTTGAAGGAGCACTTGCTTGCAGCGGCCACTTTAAGGTATCAGTTCATGGAATTTTATGCGATGGCTCACTTGCTTGCAGCGGCCACTTTAAGGTATCAGTTCATAGAATTTTATGCGATGGCTCATGACATGTCTTTTCCTTCAGCTTTTCCAGGCTTGCGGAACTGCAGTGGTGCCTTGCCAATTGTGGGTATTGAAGAACGCATGTTTTCAGAGAAATCTAATTAGATTCTAGCCTTGCAAAATTCTGACGGCTTCTTATGTGACACATTGAGGAATGTTGGAAAAAACAATTCTTTGACAGAAATAACTTTTTACGAGAATGTGACTCAGTTTGAAAATATCATAGCAACCATTGTCAAAATTTGTATGTGAATAATGCACTGTCTCTGGGTGAAAAGAAAATACCAGTTCTTCCCATTCGCAACTATGGCATGGCAAAGTGCATTACGTGTGTAGCTATATTTCTTTATCAATCCATTTTCACTCATCATCATATATCAAGGAGACATAACGCATCAAAACTGCAATTTCACTTCAGTGATAAATTGATGTGCAAACTAAAAATAAATTGTCAAGCAAGGAGCATTTTACTCCCAAAGGAGCTCGTACGCTTTTGGCAAAAGTCTTTGTTTTCAAGAAAAATCCATCAAAGATCCATACAAATCCCATTGTACTAAAAAATCTCGTACGCTTTTGCAAATGAGTGACATGCCCCTCAGAGTTGAGAGCAGACAACTGATTCTTTTTGACATAATCCGTGGAAAGAAAAAAGCATTCTCTGTTTCTGTTTGTAAGAAGCTGAAAACTTGACTCCGAGGGGCAATTCACTTCCAAAAATCTTGTGCACACTTTTCCAAGGATCCACAAAAGTACGTTTGCTTTCAAGAGAGATCCATCAAAACTCCATAAAGAGTGTTTTGTCCTAAAATAATCTTACACATGTTTTTGAATGAATGAAATGCCCCTCGCTTGACTCTGTGCTGAAGTTTGTCGAGTCTCATGTTTTGAGTTCTCAAACCTTCGAAAGAATTTCATACGGTTTTTATAAGATTCTTAGTGTTTACAACTATGCCCTTTTAAAATTGTTTACAGCAACGTTTCTTGAGACAATGGTACTTTCGACACACCCAAGTACTTTCCAATGAACGGAGCACAAGAAAAGAAACGACGCAAATGGCGTTATCAATGTTTTTCTTATTCAGAACAATGAGAAATGGTAAAAGATTTGAATCTTTTACCATGTCTTGTTAAGTAAGTTACCAAACAATGAGATACGATCGATCGCTCAAAAGGTGATCCTTTGTTCCCACCATTGCAGTACGCCAGATGCATGATGAGGAAGCCATGACGCTAGTGGTTTTTGAATAGCCGGCCCCTAACCTCTAGCCAGGGCCCTTTGGCCTGAAACCTGCGTTTTACCTACCTGCAAGCCTGCATTTTACCAACCTGCAAACCTGCGTTTTACACTTGCCGAATAACACTACGAGTATGCTCTACAAGGAAACTTCTTAAATATTTGAATTTGTCAACACTGGCAAGTTCCTCATGTTGGCAAGTGAATTCACAGACTGGTGTATTTAAAGCCTCATATCTTGTTCTCAATCTAGCTGTGAAAAACAAGACCTTGGACTCTGGGCTCTTGTGGTTTCTAAGATGCAGATCATCAATGAATTTTCAGACTTTTAGCCACATCATAATTTATGGTAAGGAATTTTGAGAACGATCACAAGAAATAATTTACTTTAGACACCGTATTTGGTTTGCTCTGACATCAACGAGAGGTATTAAATTGGATAAGCTTCCCTTACCTCCGTCTTCAAGCTTTTTGCAATAAAAGTAATCTGGGGGGTTTCTGGTTTCAGCTATCGCATATTTTTTATCTTTGAGAGCTCGTAACTCAGTCAATTTTCAACCAATTTGCACAATTTTAATCTCCAAAATTATTTCATACTCTTAGGAACAGGGTTATCTTTCCATGAGCCTGTTCATGTTCTTCTTATTTTTCAATATTTAATCAAACGTTGAAAAATTTTTTGAGACACCCTGTAGGGATGATTGAGAAGGCTGTAAAATGATGCAGATGGAGTAGATTTAATAGTGAAACAAGTAGCAAATGTTGTACAAATCACGAGAAAGTTTCCTGATGTAAACGATATAGCAAAAGAACACAGAAGTTTTATCAAAGAACTCATTATTTGAAAGAGAAGTGGGAACTAGGGCATGTATCATTTACCATAACGATGCAACATTGTGGAATCTTAGGCTTGGTATAAAATCATTTCTGAAAGCACTGATACAGGGAGAAAATCCAGAAGAGATGGTGAAGATGATGTTTGATTAAATCCAGATGAAAGTGCCAATAGCAGGTGGAAGGGCCCTGTGTATCATTAACGCTTGCATAGCAGGTCCATTTCAAGCTGCCTTTGACAAAACATACACAAACATCCTTGACATGGTCCCCTATTGCTTGGAGATGAAGAATGCTCTTGAAGGATACACTAATGATGCATCAGAGCTAATCACAAATCCTGCATCCATTTCTCCTGATATCCCAATGCATTTGATTGGGTGGGAATCCCTTTTTGAAGCCTCCATTGATCGCAAGATTGATGCATTGACCATCATTGCTGTACAGCTTATTTTAAGAAACCACCAAATCTTGTTTGAATGCCAAGCCAAAATGTATCTGGAAGGGGGAACATGACAGAGCAGACAAGGATAAGGAAATTGTTAGGAAATGCCAAATGACAAACAGAGCATCAGAATCTAACATAGCCTTTGTTGATAGGAAAATTAGGATCAAACCCAATGCTGCACCAAATTTGATTTTCTTTGAATTTGATTGGTTTCTTTTATACATTATATATAATTAGAAGCTACTCATTCATTCGAAGTAAAATAAGTCAACAACAACACCAGGATATTTAGATGCATCATTGATTGTAAGGACCAATAAGACATCACTGGAAGGAATTGACGATGAAAAGAAAGGAAAGGTTTTACAGGAGGCAAGAAAACGGGCTTAGGAAGAGACTGAAAGCAATAAGATTAAGAATGGCAGTTTCATGCAACTCAAAAAACATGCCCTTAAAGACCCATTGCTAACCATGACCCTTTGAGGCGCCTGAAGGTTACTTTCGTGTTATCTGAAAGTCCTTTTTGGCCTAAACTTCGTTTTGCCTTGGTTTTCAATCAACACACAAAGGATCATGGTTAGCAATGGGTCTTTAATAAGTTTTCAAAAGTTATGTAACAATTGTAGTTAACAGAATGCAGACATTTATCAGAGCAAGATTTCTCAAAAAGTACTGACAGCAAGCGACCTGACAAAGGCAATGGAGTAGTTATTCTGAACCACCCAGATTATGTTAATAAAGTTGAGACACTTCTGGCTGATAGCTCCAAATTTAAGAAACTTGACTGTGATATGCTTGAAATTTGTCAGAAAAGGGAAGGCAAGCTGATCCGTTTCCTAAGGGACACGCTACAGAAACAAAAATTTATCACAGATGAAGTTTATCGGGATCTTTACCCTTCCGGCAGTACCCCTGGTATCTTGTATGGCCTACCTAAAATTCATAAAGAAAATTGTCCTGCTAGTCCCATTTTGTCAGCCATCGGTACTTATAATTACAAACTTGCTAAGTTCATCGTTCCTATCCTACAGCCTCTTACAGTTGGTCAATACACGGTCAAAGATTCATTCAGTTTTGTCTCTGAAATTACGGCTTTCCAAAAAGATGGTAATTTAATGATGGCCAGTTGTGACGTCTCTAGCCTTTTTACTAACATCCCTCTGGATGAATCAGTAGACCTCTGTGTTGACTTGCTGTTTGCAGATTGTGACACTTTAGAATACAAAGATTGTAAATTTAATCGTACTCAGTTTCGTAAATTGCTTAGCTTCGCCGTGAAGGACACTCATTTTTTATTTAATGGGCAATTATTTGATCAAATCGATGGGGTTGCAATGGGATCACCCCTTGGGCCATCTCTGGCTAACATTTTCATGTGTATGTTGGAACAACGATATCTTAATGAATGTCCTTCCGAATTTAAGCCTGTGTTATATCGTAGGTATGTTGATGACACGTTTTGCTTATTTAGAAGCAGATCTGATATTGAAAAGTTTTTAGATCATATAAATAGCTATCATCCCAATATTAAATTTACTGTCAAACTTGAAATGGACGACACACTACCATTTCTAGATGTTTCAGTGACCTATGATCAAAACAGTTTCTTAACCAGCTTGTATAGGAAGAAGACCTTAACAGGACTTTATACTGATTTTGGAACTCTCTTGCTAACAAATATAAGGTTAACTTAATTAGGGTTCTTGTGTACCGCGCTTTTCACATATGTTCCACGTATTCCAATTTTCATGCTGAGGTTGTTAGAATAAAGGGCATTTTGAAAGAAAACTGCTTCCCTGTGCCACTTATTGACCGTGTCATTAAGACTTTCTTGGACAAACAGTTTAGTAAAAAGCCTCCACCTGCTCGTGAAGAAAAGCAGTTTCTTATGTTTTGCCTCCCCTTTCTGGGAAGTTATAGCTTACAAATTAAAACTAAGCTCACAAGGCTTTTTAAGCAATGTTACCCTGATGTTAAGCTTAAGGTTATCTTTAATTCCCCCAAGCGTTTGTCATCATACTTTAGGTTTAAGGACCGCTTCCCCATTCTCATGTGCTCTTCTGTAGTTTACTCATATAAGTGTCCTGGCTGCAATGCCTTGTACTATGGGAAAACAACCCGTAACCTAGATACTTGCTGCAGAGAGCACTTGGGAATCAACAAAGCAGGTCAAAAGATAAAAAGTAACTGTTCCACCATTGGGGACCATATTTCTAAATTTGGCCACAATGGATCCCTTGAAGATTTTGATATTCTCAGCAAAACTGAGACTTCTTTTGACCTTCTTATTCACGAAAGTCTTTTAATCCTTCGGGACCATCGTTCCCTTAATTCTCAGCAATCATCAATCCCCTTGGTACTGTTCTGAGTTGTTTTTCTCCGTTCTTTTTTCCGTACTTCCACCAGTATTACTGGTTTTACTGGTTTTCCCTAGTTGTTTTTCTCCCATTTCACACACACTTTATCTTTATATGGCGATTTTGCCCATGTTTGGAATTATTCCCAATTCACTTTAGCGTGTATCTTAATTAGTATTTATTGCAATTTCACCCAGTCAATTTGCTGAGGATGGACCTAGGAAGGTTTGAAACGTTCTACTAATATGGCTTAGCCACTCGATTTTTGTCATTTACTCATTAACTTTAATTTTAGCATGGACTTGTCAACTTAATTATCATTGGACGCTACTTATTATCAAAACATGGATTTGTCAAAATGAAAATGAAACTGAAATGATTTAAATATGAAGCAACCAACAACATGATGTTTTTTATCGCAGGAGGTTGCCGATACTCCGGCCACTGGCCGGAGCTTGGCCGGAGCCTGGCCGGAGCTATGGCCGGATTATTCTGGCACTTTTTGTATTTTTTTTCAGCTCCGGCCAAGCTCCGGCCAGGCTCCGGCCACTTTTCTCCAAATTGATTTATAGATGCCAACAAATTGAGGGAACCTTTTGGCATTAAGACTTTCTGGTGTAATCTTCTTTGTACGACGCCGTTGAAAGCACCATTTCAACATATTTGACCTCCAAAAAAACACAGACTCAGCTTGAAATAGAAAAATCTAGTGATAGATCTTCAACTGATGTCTTCGTATATAGTAAGCTAGCTTTTATGTACATAAATCGATGTAAAATAAGTTGACAACAACAACAACCAAGTTACCTGAAAATGTGCATCCCGTGTTATGTCAGTATTGCAAGTTTATCTGGTGCATCACACTGCATAGCATATGAAGGGGTATTTCACTCCAAAAATAAACATCTATCCTACTTCTGTTTCAACGAATCCGTTGTCTTCGAGGAAATCCATCAAAAATCTTCAAAAACCCCATTGCTCTACAAAAATCTCATCCTCTTTTTGAAAGAGTGACTGCCCCTTACTGCAAGGCAGTATTCAACAAAAATGAGAGGTAGTACAGTAATATAACAAGTTTCATAACCATGAGAATAGATGATGTTGGTAGTGTATAATTAAACAAACGCAATCAAACAAACGTATAATATAACCTGATTATGTGCATAAGCATAATTTTTTTCTTGGGGACATGATCTAACGTGGCTCATTTCAAGGGGGAGGGGGGCTACATTTCAACTACCGATAGGGTCATTTTTCGATAAGGAGAAGAGTTTACTGAAAACGAATTTGATTCATATACCTACACGAGGCAGTTGCATTTCAACTTTAAGTGTTATTTGTTTTCGCCGTAAGAGGTTTTGCTGGTTTTGCATCTTAGGGCTTGAGCCCAAAAATATTTATTTTGCAATTTTGCATGACTGTTGGCTATCCCATCTATTAACCTTATAGCTTTTTTGAAGGAGAGTTTGAATCGAATGATATTTTGATACATCGTAGAATCTTTGAACATGCACAACTGTAATAGAAGCTCCAACACCAATCGATCAAGCCGAGCCTCCCGTATGGTATAGAAGATGCTGCTCAATCCAGGCTCTTTTGTAGAATAGCTAAAAGGTCTATTGGTGAACTAATTCAATTCAGTGGTTCGACCACTTTACATAGGGTGTTCTCTAATTTAGCTTAACTAATTAAATGGTTTGAACATCGGTCTTAGCCAGACTGTGACACCCCTTTGACATTTGAAACTGTGCTTAGTAATGGTGTATTTGCTGACTATTGTAGCAGCATTTTAGCTCATCACAACACATTATCATATCTTAGTACCTGGTTGTACTAAGGACAAGGGAGGGGGGCAGTTCCTGTAGTAAAATATAAGATTTGCACTTAGTCTGCAGCAAATTTGTTCAAAGATTTTGTGTATGTTTCAGATGTTAGAGGAGTGTCAGTTGCTGTAACGAGTTTGAATTTCGCACCAAAATTCGTTTGAAAAAACTTTGAAAAACAGGCAAATTTGCTCCAACCTCAACTTCATACAAGCTAGCAAATTTCACAAGGACGGTAGAGCATACTCAATGCAAACTGATTGCAACGTTTGGTCAAATTTTACTCCTTACAGAGGTTTACCCGATTTCCACAGATAAAGTTAGGGCACCACTGGGGGCTACCATTGGCCAAATGCAAACGATATAAATTGTTAACTACATACTAGGTAAACAAATGAATCACTATAAACAAGATGGGCAAAGCCAATCGCACTGTGTTGCTTCATTAAATTTAACACAACACTTGTGATAGGTCAATATTTTGCATTCGGTATTTGAGCATTTAATTGTTTCATCAAGCTCAGCACCTTGTTGACATACACAAAGGCGCAAAGTATCTGCTGCATTCGGCGTATCTCGTGAATCTAAACATTCTTTGCAGAACCAGTCTCCCTCTGGAAGCCTGTACAAGCCAACACATTTAAGGTGAAACCATTCAACTTTGCACAATTCACCGTTTTCACATCCGATCAAGGCAGCCCTATTCCTTCCCTCCGGATTTCCACAATAGCACCAATGGTTCTCACCATGGCATCTTGGGCAGATCCATTCACCATTTGGAATCGTAGCTTCTGTGAGCCCAACACAGGAATAGTGGAACCAATTAATTCTACACAAACTGGAACTGCATTCCACAAGATTGTCAAATTCAGCTGGTCTTCTGCAGTAACAGTGTGCAGAACTGATGTCTAAATCAACATTGTCCGTAAGCAGTGCATTGTTTACAGCTAACTCAAACTCTTCAGCAACCTTGATGTAACGAGTTGAACCATCCACCCAGCAGCACGTAGGGACAATTTCTTTCTTGAAGATCCTTGAAAGGCTTCTATAACTTTTCGTGATTGTGCTAGGATCCGAAAAGTATTCCGTTTCGTTAGCTGTGATGTACTGCGCAGCTATGAAAAAGATTTCACTCTCCTCATCTTCTCTTACGAATTCGAGATATGTCCTTCCTTTCTTCTTCAGTTGAATTATTTCGAATAAGTGACCTTCTTTTGTTTGAAAGAATGATCCGGCCCTCAATCCTGCCTTGATTCTAATTTCGCTTTCTTCTGTGTTTGCAAGAATAAACCGACGAACATTTCGGCAGCCAGAAGATTTCATATCTCCTCTCTGTTTCACCGTTGCAACATACTTAGCTATGGGCATCAATTTTCCTTTGAAGTCTACTAACTTTGGTTGGGTTCTAAGGTGGCGTGGAATAGCTGTGGCGGCCCTATCGCCTTGCTCGCTTGTCTCCAACAAACCTTCATTCAACTTCAGTGGTTGGTTATCTGATGGAAGTTCAATAGTTACTGCTGTTTTAAAAGCATCTGAATCATCTCTAATCGTTGAAACACACATTTTGATTCTTTCCTCAGGTGTCTTGATTTGGAACAGTGAATCACCATGCAGCTCCTCTCCCATGCCAAGATCAACGAATATTTGCGATATGGTGATATCTTCTTGATAAATGCTCTTCAGTAATTCTGCGAGAGACCATGTATGGTCAAAAAGGTTGGGGAATTGTTCTTCAGTTGGTCTCTTTGGATGCTGCCATTTACTTTTTTGGCTACGCTGTCTATCTCTGTTTACAAGGCCCCTTTGGATAACTTCTTGCTGTGCTTGAACTCGTTTCTTTCTTGCAACATATTCAAGAACACTGAATTCGTCAGCATTTCCAAACATCCCCCTTATTTGGCTAAAATAGTTTTCTAATGGATATTCTGCAAAATTCCAAGGCATAAACGGCTTATCTTTGAAAAAAAGCTTGAATGTGACGGCAAGCTGAGGAAGTGAAGAGCACATGATAAGGGTGTCCTTATACAGTTCCTCTGAAATGAAGTGTTCCTTCAGACTATACGAGGCTTTTTCAAGGTATCGTCTCCAAAGCTGTATGCTCCTTGAAACAAAGTAGACACCGCTAATTCTCTCAATCATGGTGAGATTTGGTTTCCACCAGGCTTCGAAACCTCTCCTACCAATCTCAAATAAGAACTTTGTCCCTTTAGACCATGGTATTGCATCCAAACCTTGCTCTACTTCTAGGGATATTAATCTTTCTGCAGATCTCTGATCTGATTTGTTGTGAACATCAATGTCACTCTTTACCAGACCATATTCTGCTCCTCTATCATAAAGCTGCACAATGTGGGAAAAGAGTGCTGGGTAATTTCCAAATAATAGGGGCTTCGTACTTAGGAGAGATATTTTCACTAATTTCCGAAGCCAATGGCACTGGTCTTGACATGCGCTTCTTGGTACTCCTCCAATTACAGGAGCAGCAAGAGGGAAGATATCAGCAAGAGCTCTGATAAAGACATAATGATTTACATTCATTGATATGTCCGGGGAAAAAGGCAGTTGAGGATCTTTTTTTGCACTTTTCTGAGCAAATGACGAGGTTTTTAGTTCTTCACTCCTTGCAAAATAATGAAAGAATTCAAATTTCGTTGGTGGGTCCACGGTCCATCCTGCAACTAGACACTCTGCAATGAACTGATGAATGCTCTCTTCCACGACTGTTTCACCGATCTGAGCAGTGTTGTTCGGTTCATAGGCTCCCATGAGCATCATTTGATGACGAAATCTACTGTCTCCATCAGCCACAAATTGGATCACAGGCACTTTCAAGTAGTTAGCAAACTTCATGATACTGTAAGTATACAGACAGTGGTCTTGGCTTTGGAGGAATCGATTGTTTGTCGCAATTGTGGCTACTTCTAATACTTTCTTGCCACTGAATGCAGGATTAAGTGCAATCGAATATAAGTAGGTAGCCCGTGGCCTATTTATTGCCACTGCCTCTGCAAATAATGTATCAATAGAGGTCTTTAAATCATGTTCATCAGCCAAAGGAAAGTCTTGAACCGCATCAACGATAACACCATTTTTTCCAGACAGTTGAAGTGCTTCAAAATAGCCATCATACTCCGAAAATTGGGCAAATCCAATTCTATAGTCTTCTATCTCAACAGCATTGAGGCTTACGTTACAAATTCCAAAATTTTCACGTTTAAGTCTTTTATCGTACTGAAACGAAAGCCTTCCAAAAAAGCCTTTGAAGTCAAAGTCTTCGGGAATATTCCTTAGAACCACAAATCTTGGCATAACAGACCACCCATACAACATGTCATTCTCCTGACTGTATTCAACAACAATTTTTATGGCTGTTTCATCTATCATACACGCAAAGGGCTCAGCTTCCTGTAATCTCAAGCACTCTTGGTTTGACCATTTCAGTGAACTGACATTCTCTAAGCGTGAGGTGTGATCATTTTCATTTAAGAGTACTTTGGCGCCATATAACTTTACTGCATCAGTGATCCACTCAGAGTTAAGGCCTAACCCTTCGGCTTTTCTGGGTCCCATCCACGCTTGTACCGTTGATCTGTGAGGTCCATTCAGATTGCTGGCCAAGTTGTTGAACTGCGAGATAGAAGAGTGATTGTATCTGTCAATCCAAAAGTCTCGTTCTTCGACCGAATAACGGTTCTTATCTCGATTTACATTCATAATCATGGACTTAAGAAGGTTGTGTTGCAATGGTTGTGATGTTAGTGTGCCTTCTTCCTCGATACGAATTAATTCTTGGATATGGGCGGGTTGCCTTCGATAAAAATCCAGTGCTTGTTCCCTTGAAGCAATGTCCTTCTCCAAAAATTCGAGTATTTCTTTTTGCCTGGCATGACTTGAAGTAATTTCAGTAATTTTTCTTGTAGCTGTGGCAATTTCAAACGTTAGGTCTCGTTTAATTGTTTCAGCATTCTTTTCTGACTGGTCAAGTCTGTCTTTAAATAACTGCAGTTCGTTTTCTAACACAGCGTTTTTCGACTTTGCATCTTCTAACTCTTTTGCCAATACTCGATTTACTCTCCCCATTTCTGTTAAATCACGCCTGAGGTTACCGTCATCTTGAAGAAGGGCAATACGAATATCATGCTCAGCTGTAGCTTGGCCTTCTACTTGCACCGAGTCCCCCTCTTCCAGGTTGTCAGATAACACCTCGCCAGGCGTTGATTGCGTTGATTCGTCGCCAGCCTTTTCTGTTTCCAAAGATTTTGAAGGATTAAAAAAACTTTGCAGTGTCCGGGCACCAGTCCTTTTATTGCGGTCAATTTCTTCATGAAGACGCTGTGCATTACTTGGCCTACCACGAGTTTTCTTTTGATCCGATCCGGTAGCACACGAAGACTTAGAAACACTTCTTTTCATTTTTCACCGTAAACAGCAAACTCAACTAATACTTCTACTACGGCTTACAACCTTCAAATAGGAAACAAATTCGAACCCAGTCTCCGTGGTTGCTCCTTACGTGCATAGTTTCATTCAATCGTTACACACCATTTATATTCATTCTCCTCTCTCAATTGTACACATCGCAATTGCTGACATTCAATGAAAAGTTTCTTCAATAGTTTCCTTTCAAAGTTTATAAATGCAATAGTGATTTCGTCACAATATGCCGTGTTTGTTTGTAAGTGAGGAAATAGTCTCAAAGAAAATAACGATCATAAATACCTAGCTTTTGATTGAGGTGAGAAATGACCATTAGTTGATCATTTAATTACCACTATTGAAATTAATGAAAGTACATTCATTTCCTACATCCAATACTTGAATGGCTACATAGTTCTTTAATCAATTTCTTTATCCCAAAGAATTGACACCTTTGTCAGGCTGATGACGTGCGAAATTCTTCACGCTATTTTAGCGTCGATTATAACAGAACATTTCGATGATGTGAATGAATGAATAAGACAAAAAAGTACAAGTACTTAAAGGCAGTCTGTCACGTCTCTGATTGGCCGCGACAAAGTCAGAGCTGAGCACAACAGATTTCTTTGTGAATCTGTGTATTTGAAACAAAGGAGGGCTAATCATCTTGACTTTCTACGGCCATAGAAAGTCAGAGAATTAGCAGCCATTCAAATTTCCTATTCTTTGCATTGTCCAAATCACCCAATCAAATGCGTTACAGACTGCCTTTAAAAGTTTGGTCACGAAAACTGTTTCGCAACTATTTCCTTTCATCAACTGCAAGTGGAAGAAGCAAATTTTCACGTTGAAACCCAGCAGTCATGTCTGACACTAACGCCATCGTTATGCACATCATTGATGACATCATTGACGAAGCATTGATGAAAAGTGAAAAGGTAAGAATTTGCCCTGTTTTTCTTCTCATGATTGCAGAATTCCTGTTCAGTCTAAAAACCTCATTATAAGACATAAAGGGGACATTTTTTTTATTTCACGATTGAATTATCTGAAAAAATACTGGCTCTGCAGAGTGTATTGTGCCATACACATGTTCTTTATAAAAGAAACTGGTTTGTAAGAAACTAGTACTAGAATGGCTCACACTTAAAACTTTCAAACCACTTATTCAATAGTAATCTTAACTCCAGTCTCATATTTTGAAGGAAATAGAACACCGTTTCTTCCCAGCTAATGTTTTACACGGTTTTACATGTCAAGGAACATATCTGTAGCAATGTCAGAAATGATACTCTCTTCTTTTTATAAGAAACATCGTTAAAGAAACGGTAGGCTCTCAACTTTTCGAAACGTTGGAAACTACCGTATCCGTGTTAAAAAGTTAAAAATCTTTTGTAATTTCAACTCAAAAAATTTTTACACCATGCAGTACTATGGACGTTATTTTTTCCTGAGAGTATATTATTGTGTCGATACAGTCGAATATCTATAAACAGAATACCTACAAGAATTCAACATTTCTTTACAATGGCTGAGGAATATGGAAAAATAAACTATCATTTCTTATGATCTAATATCTTATGAAAATATTTATAATGAGCCTAATTTAAATACCTTCTACCTATCTCAGAAATGCATCACATGTCCAAGAGGGAAAGAAATTACAAAAACATCATCTGTTAAAAGGCACATCCAGACCAAAAAGCACCAACGAGCTCAGACATTTTTTACCCCACCTGCCAGACACCTGCCTTCTACGAGCACCACCACAAAGAAAGCTGGACATGAAGAAGATGTCGAGGAGTCACCCTTCACCCCACCTTCCAAATACCTGCCCTCTACCAGTACTGTCACAAGCCAGATTTCGGAAGAAGACTGTGCTACTGCTAAACCACCTCAACACCTTCCAGCAACGAGTACCATTTCAAAAAAAGAGGATGAAGGAAGTATGAAAGAAGACACAGAGGTTATCGTTCTGGAAAGCGAGGAGGAAGACAGAGACAGGCAGCCTGGGCGTAGGGAAGAGCAACAGCCACCAAAAAGTAAAAATGCCAAAGTGGAGACGAAATTTACGTGCTTTGTATGCAAGAAAGAGTTCGATAAAGCATCAAATTATACCAGGCACAAAAAACTGCATGACAGCAATGAGCAGAAACACAAATGTGTGCATTGCAACAGGCTTTTCTCTCGCCCTGACACTCTGAGAGAGCATTGTGCTACTGTGCATCTCCACAGACAAGCACACGAGTGCAAACACTGTGGGAAGACATTTAGAAGGCCTGGAAGACTCCTAGCTCACATCAAAGCACAGCACGGAGATTCTTAGGAGCTTATTCATTAACTTTTTGTCTTTATGTTGTTTGCTTTATTTTAGCAAAACATGCAAAACGTAGCTACCTGACATACTAACATAGCATTTACACTTAATACTTTCGAGTTAAGTTTGAAATACAACGTCAAAATAGGGAAAAGGACATTTTATAGACCATCAACCATCAGCAATGCGCACATTATTACAATTTGCTATTTTAAATCTTTAGATACAGTTAATTAGGTAACAAACATTGGGCGTGGACAGTAATTTACAACAACTTTTATTGCGTCTTTGTGTTTTTTATTTGCTCTTTTTAAAAATCTCATATGGCTACATTGAATATTTCTGCAATACTTCTTCTTTACGCATTGGTTGTTGGGAGGGTTTGCAGGTAATTCACTCCAATACCCTAGTTAATACCTTTCATCTCCTGCATAATCAATGGGCCAAATCAGCTAAGGTTGTCTTACCTATTTCGAGTCATGTGACCATACTCTGAGGAATTTTAGAAACCATTTAACATTGCTCTACTTTATGGATTTGTGGCACTTTTTCATGGAAATGTTTGGAAGAAATCAGGCGTTTTGTCAAGGGTTGATCATTTGAATGGACCATTGTGCTAAAGATGGTGCCGAGCAATTTTTAACCAAGATCCATTATGGTATCGAAAAAATTACCCAATAAAATCAATTGAAGCTCAATGTGAAGCAAAGCAAGTGCAAAGCATCACTGTGAATTTCACTTGAATTTCTATCGGCCATCTTTAGTGCAATCGTCTATTGGGTGTGAACAAGCCTTAGCAATTGATTTTGTTTGTGCTTCAGGATCCTTCGAAGGGCCCTTCGATTTGTAAGAATTGCCTGACTCAGATAGATCATTAAGCTTCAAGTTTTTATTTGAACATGAGATGAAAAAAGAAACAAAAAGAAGACAAAAAGAAGAATTTAAGATACTGAATAAGGAAATAAGTAGCCTGTGAACAGGCCTATTTCAGGCTAGGAAATAAGGTAAGAATCTAAACAGAAGTGTCAAAATCGAAGGCTTAACGCCATTCCTTTGCAATACTGTCTTGGTAAAAGGAAAGTTTCGGCTCCGGCCAGTGCTCCGGCCAGTGCTCCGGCCAAAAACTGGCTCCGGCCAGAGCACTTTTTATATTTTTTTATTGGCTCCGGCCAGGCTCCGGCCAAGCTCCGGCCAGTGGCCGGAGTATCGGCAACCTCCTTTTATCGCTGTACTTGCCCTGAGAAGCGCTCTTTTAATTTCTGAAAAAAGCATGACAATGAACCTTTGCATGTGGATTTTGTACAGGTAGATGAGGAATCGCAAAAGGAAAGTAGAGGTGCATTCTCTGAAGCACGACCACAAAAATTGTTTATGACACACAGAACCAAACTTTCTTCAGAAGGAGCATCCAGAAAGGGGGGGGGGGGCTGCAGGAGAATGTGATCCGATTTTGGGTGATTTCGTTTTAAAGATAGTGGGTGCACTTGACTATAAAGAGCAGGTGTACTGGATTATGAAGTGCAAAGGACTGATGGTGAAGCACCAGACTGAGTTGCTAGAAAGGTAACTAAAGGAAATCTCTCACATGAAATTCTTCTAGTTTCTATCTACGAGATATCCTTTCCTGTCAATTTCAAAGGTTTTGACCCTGATTCAGGGGGTCATGATTTAACCCTTCAAAGTGCCTATCTAGTCATTTCAAAAAGATTATTTCACACACAAAATAATAGAAATGTATATTATTGCGTTTTTTTATTCAAAAAAGTGTTCTTCATTTGACGTACGCTGATGGCTACGACAAGCGGATGTCACCATAGTTAGAAAAATCCACCTTTTCTCAGATAAACTGGGTTTTTTTTCTGGAGAAAAACCCATGTTTTCTGGAAAAACTCTCTTTTTCTGGCAAAAAAGAAACCCACTTTTTCTGGCAGATAAAGTTGGTTTATCTGAAACACTCACTTTTTCTACTGATAAAGTGGAAACTGGGAAAACTGGAAAACTGGGAAAACTGGGTTTATCTCAGAAAAAATGGGTTTTTATCAGATAAAGTGGGTTCTTCTCAGATAAAATGAGTTTTTCTCAGGTAAAGTGGGTTTTTCTCAGATAAAGTGGGTTTATCCCAGATAAAGTGCGTTTTTCTCAGATAAACTGGGTTTCTAAGATAACGTGGGTTTTTCCCAGATAAAGTGGGTGTTTGATAACTCTTCCGTACGTGTTTCCTCAATTTTCAGAGCAGCTAGCTCTTTCATTTTGCTTATTTTTTTTAATATGGACAGTGAAGATAGCTTTAACGACTTTCTTGGGGAGGCAGTTTCTGATGTTGAAAACTTGAGACACATGCAATTCCGACAGAAGCAAAACGAAAAGAGAAAGAAAGGACCACATGGTCCTCGACCGAAAGTGTTGGCTATGAAGCTGTACCATCTTCCTGATGCATCTCAAGTGCCAATATTTGGAATTGCAAAGCATGGGTTGGTAAAAAAACAAATGGATCAAGGTTGCAGAATGTATTTCTTGAGGCAATGTTTGGATGAGACATTTTGTTTCAAGCAGCTATCTTTTTCGCCAAGAAAATCCTTGCACACATTTCTACCTCATTTTAAATTGTTTCCTGTATCATCACAGTCATATTTTACATAAGAAACTGATAATTTGCCGGTTGGGCTAGTACTGCAAGTTTCTTGAAATTATCAGACTTTGATTACTTTGAGTTTCTTACAAGTTTCTCAGAGGTGCCATAACGTTTTCTAAACATAGGGAAACCTTACGCAACGCTCTGTTCAAAGTTAGTACAATGAATATCAATTACCATTGTTTGTTTCCACGCCATTGTGGCTGAGCTGATTGCTACTGCTTGAACTTCGACCTTGCAATGGGAAACTATATTGTGGTCAGGCTGTAGCACTTAAAAGGACAGCACATAATTAGAATAAACTAAAATGTGACTAAGCGATTTTTGCATATTTCAGACTAATAACAGAGACATGATTTCAATTCAATTTAGTCTACGTTGGAAACCTCTAAAAGAAAAACGGAAGCAGCACTATCCCCTCAGGGGGGGGGTGGTATCTGAACCTATCATGTGACGGGGATGTGCCATTTTGCACAAAACATTGGTAGCCATAATTCCGTAAATTCTGGTGGATTTTATTGCCAGATTTTGTGGTTTAAGTCCACAAATCGAATAAACATTGGGGCTGTGATTCTGCAAGTTATGAAAAATCCCATGAAGAGGACACCCATAATTCCGTGAAACGTCTAAAAATTGTGAAAATGACACCCATTATTCCGAGACAGTTTGAAAAAGTAGCCCTAGGAAGGCACGCCTCTGGTACCACAAACAGTACTAAGGTACCTCCCCAAGACTATCCCCCAAAATAGCATTTCATTTTTTTTCAAAATGGGCAGAATAAATGACAGTGACTCAAGTGAGGACTTATTACAGAGGGGGCCTGACATTTTTGAGTTTTATATCTCAATTTTTTTGGGAAATACCATGGGAGGGGGCCCTTGGCTACACTTCGGGCAGGGGCATGCCTCCCACAGTTTCAAAATGGAACCATTGGCTAGACCAATTTGGATGAAAATGATACCCTTGGCTAGACTAATTTCTACGTTGAAAGTGCCAAACTTTGATTTGAAAATAAACTATGATAATAAATTGTTTTTGTTTTCATTTCTATTAAATTGGTTTTTAGTTTAATTTTTTGTTGTCTTTTTTCACTTTGCTTATATTTTTTCTATAAATGTTTTAATTCATTTTTCATTTCAATTTAATTTTTTTCAAAAAATCAGCTGAGAAATTATGAAAACCATTGTTGGCAGCGGTCAGCCACCATATGCTTCATTCCAAATAGATAAAAATTACTTAGAACTTTAGCTCCATGATTGGTCTATCGCGTAAATATTGTTTCTTCTTTAATTTATGTACTTTAAACATGAAATTATTCATTTGAATTCTTTTTGGTCAGTCGGCCACCTTTGTGTTCAAAACTAAAAGAGCCTGCAAGTACTATCCCGCTTTATCACAAAGTTTTTTCATGGATAAAGACACCAGATTGGACTGAGACAAAGACTTTGAGTTGGATATTCAACTTGTAAATAGAGATGATACAGAAATTTGATTTGTTTTGCCAGAATGGGAAACTGTAGAGCAGAGACAGCATACTTAGCGTATTAAAAAAACGTAATTGAAAAATTTCAATCCTCAACTTCATTGGAATAAAACTGTTTGATTTCTTTTCTGATGGAGCCGATAGGCAAAACGCTTATTTCAATCTTTCTCTTATGCACTTGCACTCTCTTGCCTTGCCACCATTTCGCTGTAATAAAATCATCTATTCCTGTTGATGTCGATCTAGTCTAAAACACCACTCAGGTCAGAACACCAGTGAACACCAGTGAACACCGATGACCACCAATGAACACCAATGAACACCAGCCAAAATTGTTGGAACACCAATGAACACCGATGACCACCAATGAACACCAGCCAAAATTTTTGGAACACCAATGAGCACTAGTGAACACCAATGAACACCGGCCAAAATTTTGTGAACACCAGTGACTACCCGTGAAAACCAGTGACTACCCATGAACACCAGTCAAAATGCTAAGAACACCAGTGAACACCAGCCAGAATTTTGCGAGCTCCAGTCAGAAACTGAAAACCGTGCAAATATCATAGCGGAGACCAGGGGCATTTCACTGTTTCGAAAAAGCGTACGAGATTCTTGGCGGATTTTTCTTGAAAACAAAACGATTTTCGCCAAAGGCGTACGAGATTTTTCGGGAGTGAGATGCCCCTCGGCGGAGACCACTCAGTACACATATTTTTTAAAAGAAACTGAGAATTCTGGCCGTCACCGAAAGCTTTCTTCTACTTTTCTCTCCTGAAAATTTCAAAACAAGGTGGTTTGAACTCTTCCCAATGCTTGGACATTACTCGCGTACTTTCCAAGTAATATGATACATGAAACAAGTGAGAATAAAGTAATGCTGGAGTTTCTTAACCTTTTGGCAGTCCAAGAGTCTGTTTCTTGCAAAAAATACGAGCATTTCAAAGTTACTATGCAGCATGTGGGCAGGGATTGCGCGACCGGGGGTGCTTGGGGGGGCAGGAGCCCCCCAAAAATTCACTGAGCCCCCCCGTGGGCACTTGAATTTTTGAAAATTTCTGTGCACTGTCGGCACTCGCGTAACTTGCTTGTTATGCTTTTTGAGAGTGTAGTCGCATTTTAAGCCAATCTGAAAGGTATGGGTATGGCCCGTAAATATTTTGCTCGCTTCGCTCGCCGTCGGCACTCTGGCAGTTTTTGCCCCCCCCCAGCATTTATTCCCTGGCGCCATCTCTGCTTGTGGGGGACAGGGATGGGGCAACGACGTTCTCTGAGAATAAAGGCAGCACCCACGTGTTAGGTGTTTTATCACGAGAGAGAGATTTGTTGAATTCTGGAAATAGAAAATGTTGATACAATGAATATACTCAATAAATTTATAAATCATTAGTGATGAACAATTTTTCATTTAGAATTTTTAAGCAACAGAACTAGCAGCTAACAGAAATTCATCATTTAATTTCAAACACAGTGAAGACCAGCATATAAGATATGCTCACCATTGTTTGGCGTTGGAATTAAGAAGCGGAAGAATGAATCATGCATCAAAATCTAGGAGGAGCCTCTCTTGTCTGAATAACTAGGAGCTCGTCATTAACAATGATTATTGCTATATGAACAATACACCTTTTCAAGATTTCAATTTGTCATTTTCAATGCCTGAAAGAATTACCTTGAAATACAAATACTACAAGCACACCCCCGTGATACATAGTACTAAGGGTTCAGAAACAAATATTGCAATGTTTGTTATGCAAATCGCACCTTTCCATGTCCTTTCAACAGGCAGAGGAGAAACTGTTTGTCATGGCTACAGTAATTCTTTTCTTGCTTCTTCCAAGGCATTCGTCTTAGTATTTTGCCCCCTCCAAGCATCCGGAATTCATAATCATGCGAAGTTAACAAGAAGTGCAATAATTTCCCTGAAGGTGGTCTGAAACTGCATCGCACAGCATTATGCCAATGTTCTCAAGTTTCTGGCTGGTGCTCATTGGTGTTAGTAAAATTTTGGTTCGTGTTCACTAGTGTTCATTGGTGTTCCAAAAATTTTGGCTGGTGTTCATTGGTGGTCATCGGTGTTCATTGGTGTTCCAGCAATTTTGGCTGGTGTTCATTTGTGTTCATTGGTGGTCATCGGTGTTCACTGGTGTTCACTGGTGTTCTGACCTGAGTGGTGTTTTAGACTAGACCGTTGATGTCGTATGGCCTAACACAAGCCTGTCAAAAATGAGACATCTATGCATACTGTTAATCTCCTTTGAATTAGCTCAAGTTATCTGCAGATTTGTTGTATTTTTTCCAAACACCCCCCTTATTGTGTTTCCTTCAATTTCCAGATCCACGAAAACACTCACTTTAGTAGGACCATCATTGTTTGCTTCAAGTTCACAACAAGCTCAGGCTGCTTTGGGGATTCTGGACTCAGATGCTTACGTTGAAGGAAGCAACAGTGCTGAAGGGAGTGGAGTTCTTTATCAACTGGACTTGCAACAAGTCTCTCTCGCGGCAAAAATGGGAGAAGGAAAAAAAGCGAGAGAGACTTGTAATACTTGGCATGCTCATTAATATTCATGAGCTATCGAGCATTGCTTCCATTCTAAAAATAACGGGTTTGTTGTCAACTGTTTCATCGAAACTTGAGTCGGCCATTGTCAAAGAACATCGTAGAGCCTTGCTCTGTTGTATCATTGTCCTTTCTAAGTGTATGATTGGATATTGGTTTTTTGTAAAATGATGCCGACTGGACAGAATCCTGTCCAGCCAACAATCCAGGCTACCAAGCATTACAAGTCTCTCTCGCTTTTTTTCTTCTCCCATTTTTGCCGCAAGAGAGACTTGTTGCAAGTCCATTGATCAACCAGTTGATGATGCTGAATTGATGGATGATGCCCAAGGACCAAGGGGAAGGACTGTGTGATAAAAGTGCTCCTGCAAGATGAGGGTGTTTATAAACAAAGACCAAAGATATAAAACGAAGACGCATACAACAATAATTCAGTACATAGTAGATTTTCAACATTCAGTACAAATAGACCTTTGTGTGGCAAGTTGTTTTATTAACAAGCGTAAATCAAGCAAATTAAGTGCTAAAGTTTTTGGTCTTCGTTTTGCAGAATGACCCAATCAATCAGCAAAACAAAGATGGGCTTAAAAATGCTACGGAAGTGTTTAAACTCAACAAAGATGGTTAACAGTTGCTGTGTTTCTTCGAGTAGGCACCAGGAAACAATTATTGTACTGTATGAACTGTAACTTGGTCATGTAGAATATGTCTTCGTTTTGCAGAAGGACCCAAATGAAGACGGACTCAAAAATGCTACAAAAGCGTTTAAACTCAACCCAGATTGTAAAAAGTTATTGTGTTTCCTCACATAGGTACCGGGAAACAATTATTTCACTGCACGGACCGTAAAATGGTCATTTGGAACATGTCTTCGTTTTGCAGAATCAATCTGCAAAACGAAGATGGACCCAAAAATGTTACAAAAGTGTTTAAACTCAACAAAGATGGTTAACAGTCGCTGTGTTTCTTCAAATGGGCACAAGGAAACAATTATTGCACTGTACGGACCGCACAATGGTCCTGTAGAATGTGTTTCCTTTTTGCAGAATGACCCCTGAATCTGCAAAATAAAGACAAACTTCAAAATACCTCTAAATTACATTTACATTACAGTGACAGTTAATTTTTTGGACGTAGGGGAGTTCGCAGTGGTGGTGACGGCAAAGCCAAAGACATATCTGTAAGTTTGTTGCGCATTCTTTTATTTCATTGAAGTACTTGTTTGATGATTTTGCAACATCATTGCACATAGAATTAAATCCTCTAATATTTGATTGAGCATGATGTAAACTTGAGTGCTCAAATATCTGCATCACCCTTCTCTACCAAAGACTCAAATCACCTAAAGATAAAAAAGGAAAGATGCAAAACTCTTATTTGATCTTTAACACCGGAAAGCAGCTCTTATGCCCAGCTTATGCCTGGGAGAGCTCATAACCAAGGAAGCAACACAATTACACACTGCATTTTCTTGGTTCACAGGATGTATCTGAAGAAGAGAAGGGTACAAGTAGGCAAGAGATCTGGAGAAGAGGCAACCCTACCATCTGGGACACCACAGGTCTAGAGCCAGTTCACATCAGGGGAGAGGGAGGTAGGATAACAGACGACTTTTCTGTCATTCCTCCTGAAAACTGTTGTTGATTCGCTGCAGAAACTGGCAGAGGCAGAGAAGACATGTAGTGGTACCCCTCTCTGCGCCCGCGTTGCTGACGAAGATTTTGACAAAGCTAGCCTTACAAAATGCTCATTTTTGCACAATGACAAGAAGATTCAAAATGAGGTGTAGAAGGAGGATACATGGGTGCAGCAAGTTTCTGAAAATATGTAAAGACCCATCGGAGCACAAGCAGTAGATCTCCAAATTGTCAACAGGTTTTTACAAATGATTCAGGATGAGCCTATGACCCATCACTGGCACAGCACAAATCTTCTTGTTTCTGACATGACATGCTTGGTTGGGTGTCGCTGGATAAGTGATAGCATTACAAAGGGAATAGCTCAAATCATCAATGAAACTGCTAAGGACACTCATGCTATTTATTTCACGATGTTTCTAAAACACGGAACAAACGGAACAAGCCAGTAACAAGCGGAACAAGCCAGTAACAAGCGGGACAAGCAAAGAGCCAATCAGTAACAAGTGGAACAACTTGGAATGGTGAATCCCAGAACTAAATCAGCAAATGCTCCAAGCCATTGAAGATGGGGGTGCACTCTTCAACATGGGAATCAATTTTATGATCGCCAACTGGCTGTGCTCAAACCCACATACCAATGTGAACCTCCTTACATTTGCGCCAAATCCTGATCCTCTCTTCAAAACATCAAAAAATATAATAGACCTACTTCCATTGCTTCACGTATGTCAAGTGGTATTTGTGTCCTGTGTGGCTAGTGCTACTCTGCAGTACCCTCTCTTTCAAAATGAGGATGGTGGGGAATTTTGAATTAAGAAGTCACAGTGTTGACATCTTGAGCGGAAACAGTTTTCTTCATCCGCTTACAGAAAAATCTGCCAAGCCTGCTTAGAGGGGGGAGTAGCGGAGGGAGGCGTTACTAAAGGGCTTCTGTTGAAGCAAATTTTTCAAAGGAAAAATGATTGTGTTTACAACTCTTTCAATGACTTATTCAACATGTGTGGAATCTTTGATTAGAAAATTTTGCAAGGAAAATCCTGGGGGAGGGGGCAGGGGCACTTGAGCAATTTCTTTGGGAGGACCTGTCACCTAGTCATCAAAAACAAGCACCTTCCTTTTGATATATCAATATCTTCCATCAGAACTTTATACCGATTTTCAAAGGTGGTCCATCTATTTCTTCTTTATTGCAAGGGTCACAAAAGTTTTTCAAGGAATTCCAAGGTGAGAAGCGGATGATTGTTGCCCTTCCTGTAACTTCAGTAAGATCTGGTGTCTGTGATAAGGGCAATGATTTGTTTTGAAAATCTATAAAGAGGGGAGAGCTGTCATTTGCATGGCTCATCCCTTGGGTCCGTCCTTGATACCTTTTGTACCAAAACTGTGAAAATGTGCCAGAATATAGAGTATCAGGCTTTGAATTTGATGGGTGCTTTGGGTGCTTTGAGCTTCTAGTATTGTCAGATAAAGACAATGTTTTCAGGTCATCTGCCGATATTTCAAATCTTGAAACTTGATGAACTATCTTCCCTTCCACCCTACCACTAAAATGACTGGTCCCTTACATCTGGGCCGTTGTAACAGCCTGTTGAAAATCAAACTATCTGTATTTGCCTCTTTTACAATTCTTGAGCTGTCCATCTTACAATTGTTTATGAAGTTATTATTCCAAGTAGATTGTATATCTGTGGTATGAAAATGGTATTTTTGCTTAAGAGCAGAATTTTCCAAACACAAAGCCACTTTAGAAACGCCGTTACTAAAAGACGGAACACCCTGGAACAACCCAAGAAAAACCTGAACAACCCAAGAACAAGCTAGGAACAGGCGAAGCAACCCAAGAACAAGCCAAGAACAACGTAAGAACAGGTGGAACAACCCAAGAAAAGACCAGAAATAGCCTTTATTCTGAATTTCTACAGGGATTGACTGATTTTTTGGGGAAGTTCTCTTGAACGCCCACATAAAGTGATATACCATTTCATTCCAGCATCTTTTTCACCAAGTTTCCATTATTTTCATCATCAATTTCAGTGGAACACAATACGCTATGTTTAGACTGCCCAGACCCCAAACCTAAATCTAAATCTAAACCTAAATTTTTGAAAATTTCTGATGACATCATCAGTAATGACGTCATCAATGACGTCACACAAAATAGAGGATACTGACGTCATCAAATCATAAAAATAACTACAAATTTCGGATTTAATTAATAAATCCCATTAGCTCACAAAGAATTAACCCATTATCGTTAGTTTTACTGATAGAAATGATTAAGTAAACCTAACTTCCATGGACCACTCTCCAAATATGGTATTGTCACGTGACATTTGGCTACCATTTTGAATTTTTTTTCCAAAAATATGTGGTAAGCATATAAAAACTAAAAATCAGTGAGTTTGGGGATAATTTTTCATAAAACAAAGAAATAGCAATTAAAAAACCATGAGGGGGGTGGAAAACACCCCCCTCCCCGGTATGATTAGGGTTAAGTATGTAGATTACTTTGACTTTTAAGTTTAGGAGACCTTTTGATATGAATAATATGAGTAGACACATTTCAACTTCTTTCTTTGTTGTCATGAATCCCGTGTATGTACTGTTCATTACATCTGTCACAAAAGCTGGTGAAGGACCCATTTCTTTCATGTAAGCAATGTCTACTAAGATTGAAGAGGTTGTTGGACCATGGGCAATTCGGACACCGTTATTGTGCTTTCTAAACTAACGAGGAAACAATAATTATTCAATACTCACCCCTGGCAAGCAACGTTTGTATTCCGGTCAAACATCGTGGTCAAACATCGTGGCCTACCCTCCTGCTTCAAATTCTGAAAATTCTGAATCCCAACTGCAACAACATTTCACCTCCCTAGCTTACCCTAACGAACTGCCCTTGCAGCAACGAGCCCTTGAGAAGGGAAATTTCAACTGGGTATGACATGAGAGCCAAAACATACGCACGTGCTTTGTTCCTATGCGCGATACATTGTGATTGACAACGTCAACTGATAACAAAGGAAATTTTCGCACAGGGAACCTGAAGGTGGAACTTTTTTCAGGGGGTTTCAACAAATCAAATTTGGATGAATTTCATGAAAACATTCCAATTTGCAAAATGGCGGATCTCCACATGCAGAGGTGATTAAGTGGGGATGTCTAATCCAAAATTCGATTGCATACCTCCTGCCTTTTTTTAACGCTTGAGAATCATGAAAGTCTGTTTGAATATGGAGATTCCAGTGAGATGCTTATTCTTATTTGTCATTGCTTGTACGGTTTATTAGCGTCAGAGCCAGAAGAGGCATCGAGGCGAGTGTTCAAGAAACACTCGATCCAAACAAAGGGATTTCAGCATTAGGAACTGACATGGAGATTGAACAGATATGAAGACATCAACGGAAAACTGAGGCATTGGTTCAACACATAAACTATGCGTTAGTTTTATCTATCGCCTCTCCTTTATAGAGTCACAAGAATGATGAGTGTCAACAACACGAGCCCCGTCTTTTGCTTCTTAGTTGCTTCTTAAGGCGGCATTACACTATCATATTCACGTAAAAGTTGCTCCACATTTTTTCTGTGATCGTAAAATATGATAGTGTAAAGCGCCTTAAAAGTTGCTCGAAGTTGCATGATAACGTCGTTAATCCGATAATTTGACACCTTTATAATTGGCCATCACAGAAAAAAAATTTGATCAGAGATCAATTTTTTTTCCTGCGCTACAAGTTTTTCAAAGGAGCCGACAAATGACCTGATATGATTGCCTACATTAAGTACTACATTGTTGGAGTGAAATCTTTTGGCGCGCTAGATTTCTTCCTGTTCTTCTCTTGAAAGGAGATATCAAGACTAAGGGTATGTACTCATTGACTGCCACATCACATCATCATCGGTGTTTGATTTCGATGGTATAGCTAAACGTAAAGTTTATTCATTTCGCATTTGCTCACCTTTAGGCCGTCATATATGGTCTACAGCGGTCTTCACGTTTTTTTATAAGAAACTTGGATCAAGCCATAGTGCTAAAATTTTCTTAATTTGACATGAAAATTTTGTCCATTTTAGTGCTAAAAGTCTCTTAATTGGTTTCTTATTTTTTTGAATGCAGAATTATCAATGTGGTCACTAATACTGCTGCAGATATATGTTCCTTGACATTTAAAACATCAAAAAGGAATAAACAGTGTTCTATTATGTTGAAAACACAAATGGTTAAAGGTTCAACGATACATATGCTATAATATCCATGCTTTTAACTTTTAAAAGTTTTTGAATACTTCTCAGAAATAGTACTAGAGTTTCTTAAAATTTTGGCCATCTTAGTACTAGTTTCTTATAAGCCAGTTTCTTATAAAAAAATGTTTAGGCCTAATAGGATCCAAATGAATATATTCGGATCCATCTCGATTAGGTTCATGGCATAAACACAAAGAATGGCTCTAATGTTGCAATCAATGAGTACTAACCCTCGTTCTTTATATCCCCTTTCAAGATGTTGTTGCAAGTGTCTGTGAAGGTATTGATTCGCCACGAGAACGGAGTAGAACAGGAAGAAACCTAGCGCGCCAAAAGATTTCCCTCCAACATTGGCCATCGTGTTAGGTCATTTGTCGGCTCCTTTGAAAAACTTGTAGCGCAGAAAAAAAATTGATCTCTGATCAATTTTTTTTTCTGCGATGGCCAATTATAAAGGTGTGAAATTATCGGATTAACGACGTTATCGTGTAACTACGAGCAACTTTTAAGGCGCTTTACACTATCATATTTTACGATCACAGAAAAAATGTGGAGCAACTTTTACGTGAATATGATAGTGTAATGCCGCCTTTAGGTTACAAGTCATTAGCAACGCTCGAAAGCCAAGAACTTCACCGTATAAGAAGTGAGAAGAACAATTTTATCGATAATGGCAAGTTTTTGTGAAGATCTAACTTGAATCGTTAACATTTAGATTAGAGTCTCTTTACATCGTGGGGAGGACAGATCAGGCCAGCTGCCTGGAAACAGAAGAATCTACTTGGAACCCTGCCAAGATAATGGAACAATTGTCAGTTTGAACAATTTAAGACTGGAGACATTCTGAGAATGAAGACTGTTCATGCAACTGTTTTTAGAAGTTCGGGGCTGTATATACATTCATTCAATATGCATTCATTGCAATCCAAGCAGCTTACTCCTGCATATCAATGAACATTTGCAAATATAAACAACTACGGATAATTGTTTTCTTTGAAACTCTGTGGTCTTGGGTCTATCTATAAGTAATTATCTAGCATTAAATGTTTCTTAAATTTATCAAATTTGAGCTCAGAAAGTTTCTTTTTTTTACTTAGTTGGTGAAGCAATGCATTCTCATACAATACCCAAAGACAGTTGACAGAACAGGAGCAGATACTCAGAGAATGCTGCACCTAAAATTTCTGACATTCTGAAGAGTCTAACTTGCACTGTTACTGTGCATCAAGTTGTTTCAGCATATTTCTAGGTATCTGCATTATCATTCCTAACAACCCTCTTCATAAATTTTGATTTTGTTGAGCAATCCCTTTGCAAACTATTCATATTTGCAGCATGCTTCAGCCAGATAATGACTTACAAATAATAAATAATAATAAATATGATGTGTGTATGTTTGAGAGCTTGATTGAAGTTAGAATTTTGCGCCACTTGCTACACTACCTTGTGGCCTTGTGGCATGTATTGTCACAACTGATTTGGGGAAACATCCCCTGTATTGTAGATGGATTTCAACCCTCTAGAGTCTGATAAGAATCTGAAGTCTGATACTGAATAATCACAATTCAGGCTCATTTCTAGTTCAAGCAGGTGATGCTGGAATTTCCCTTAGGACAACAAATGTTTCTGTTGGGTATCAAAGTTTGAAGTGAAGGCAAACTCAGTGAAGGTTGAATTGTAGCCAGTTTGAGAATAATCCTAGCATATTGTAATAAGCTTGATCAAGCTGTAGTTATACCATACAAACTGGCCAAAATTGTGCCCTCATGGGGTTAAATAGAGCTCCTTCAAGCCAAAGTCATGCTTCTGTCAAGTTTGTGCAAGCTTGTTGTAAGGTAAAGTTTTCCTTAATAATGGATTGTTTAAATTTGGCACTATCAGTCCATGGAGAGAGGCAACATTATCATGTTTCGATCTTTTTATCACAAATGCTACAAGCAAGTCATAGAGCAGAGCCCTGTATAATTCATAAAAAGTACAGTTAGGTTCCTATGTTCTGCATGTGGCGTTTTGAACTACTCAAGGTTTTCTTAAACTAGTAAACACAATATGAATAAAACTTTAAAGATATTTGCAAGAAGAAGAAGGCATATTTTATATCACCCCTGAAGAAACAGGAACATTATTGCACATGAAAATCAACCATATACAGGATGTAATAAGCCTTTTGGTTCAATTTGCATTATATCAAATGCCTAGGGCAAAATGTGGTTATGGCTGGCTATGCAGCTAAGAAAAACTAGCTTGCTACAAATGTAAACAAACTGGGTGATTCTCAGTCTTGCAGAATCAGATTCTGTAAAACTGAGAATCACCCAGTTTGCTTTTATTGAAGGTACTTTATCAATTGGTACCAAAATGCCAGAGAGTCACCACTCTTGAAATAAAAAAAAACTTTTTATTGCATTTTTCAAGAATGGAATTTTTCTAGTGCCTCCTAACCCACTGGGAGTTCCTATTATGGCGTAACAGTGGGGTCCATTCAGTTTGAGGGTCTTACCCAATGGCCCTATTTGTCAAACATAGACTACTAATTGGGGGCATTCTATGATTCCAAGCTGATTATTAGCTTTTCAACTCTGTGTGTTCCTCTGCACAACCATAAGGTTAAGCAATCACTAGCAATTACTTTTGAAGTTTTTTGTTTTGTTCTGTTAGTCTTAACAATCAGAATATTATGGAAAACTCGAGAAAATTGTCATTAATAGATGAACAAATTTTATTTCCATGAACTGCTATTTGGAGGTCTCTGTAAAAAGATGTTACAATTTGAGGCTATGTTTTCAAAAGTTTTTGATTTGGCCCTCTTTAACCCTGACTGCTCCCCCCCTCCTCCATTAAGGGGTAGCTCTGGGCTTATCCACCATGCCATATTTCTTAGTTTTTTGCATTCAATGTATTATAAAGAGTTTTTTATCAACAAATATTGGTAAAAACATTTCCTTTCTTTCACATCAGACTGCACATCTCCATGAGAAAAATCATTCAATTCTTTCAACAAGATTAAACAAGGATCCAAAATACGGTGGAAATGGAATAGGGAAAATTTTAACCATATTTTCAGCTTTTCTTTGAATATTTGCATGCATGATGGGGGATCATGGATCATCATAGTTTGTTTGGCAGTGTTTAAGATGTTCAGGTATAAGATTTAGTTCAAATACACATATTTTTATCAGATTTTGGGTACTTACAGTTTCTTACGAGTTTCTTAGAGGTTTCGTAAAAAAGGTTCCATGTTCACCACCTGTGCCCTCATCAGCATTTCAAGAAAATGTTTATTACTCAAGTACCATCTGAGTAATATGATACAGGAAACAAGTGAGAATAGAATAGAAATATGTCAAGAACTTCCTTTATCAAAAGAAAATAGTTTCTGAAGTTATATTTTCCCAGTACTGGAGTTTCTTCACGTTTTGGCGATCTGAGAGTTGAGTTTCCTATAAGTAGTTCCTAACAAAAAAGTAGACGTGTTGTCTGTAATTTAAGATTGGCTTGGACTGGGCCTTACTAAGCAGAGCAGTGGCATGGCAGCAACAAATTTTGAGAAGACGGTGAAGGGCGAGAAGTTTTGGTCGTTTTCTTCTGTTTTCTCCATGCACCATGATGATTTGCCTGTTGGTCAAAGCCTATGTTGATCTTTCAAGCTGAAATTTTCTGGTGGCTTAACTGAATGGTAAAAAATGGCCCAAACAGCATTCTGCATCGTAATTAGATTGTCACAGTTAGCCCTGATCGCTTTTATATGATAACATTGAATGCTATTAATTCTCCCTTTTGTTAGGCGACCCTACCATGAACTGTTTTGCTGCCAGACATCTTTGTTCCTTCCATGTCCCTCACAAGTGTTCTCAAGGGGTTGGAAAACGTTGCTTTCTGTAAAGAAATCTGAGCCTGCCGTTGATTTTACCGAGGACTCTGGTAGCCATTGATGCGCCAGACAGATGCAATTTGTATGAATCAAATCTTGCTTGAGCAAAACTCTATTTGCTTCCTGTTATAACAATTTCCAAAGTGGAGAAAGAAACAAGATTATTGCCCAATATTTGATACAAATGTGTGATATAATTGTGCTTTACACAATAGCACCCATCATTTACTGCCCTTTTGCACATGATGCCCTCTACATTTTCAAGTTAGTATTTTCTATAATGTAAATGTTGTTGATTTACAGCAATTTTGACAGTACACATGATTTTTTTATAAGAAACTGCTGATAAGAACTAAACTCTCATATCATCAAAAAATTAAGAAACTCCAGTACCGTGATAACTTTAGAAACTACTTATTTCTAACAAAGGAAATCATTGACACATTTTACTTTATTTCACTTGTTTCCTGTATTTCATTACTTGGAATGTACTTGAGTGATGTCTAAACATCAGAAAGTTTTCAAATAACATTCCTTTGAAAAGTTGACACGGGTGCAATTAGTGAACATGAAGACTGTTATGGAATCTGTAAGAAATTTATAAAAAAAACTCTGAGTACTCAAAATATGATAATTTTAAGAAACTCTGAGTATTGGCCCAAATTCTTAGTTTCTTATAAAACAAATATATGTACCCTGAAAATATGTCCATGAAACCTCAACACTTCACATATACTTTGTGAGAAAAGAATTCTTAAAAAGTACTCTTACACAGAATTCTCACAAAGTACTTGTACCATTGTTACAAAATAGATTCCCCACAGAGGAAGAATTTTGTTCCACATAACTGAACGACCAGAAATGGCAAAAAACTTTCAGTTAGCCATGTCTGAAGGTCAGGATTATTTTTAAGTTGAAGGTTGATAGGAGATCTAAAGGATGTCTTACTTGACAAAAACATTGGAGACAATATTCACAGAAGCAACAGACAATTAAAACTGAGCCATGCCATTTCAAATAACAGCTTTCATAGCTTTGACAATGTTCAACAATATTAGCAATTCAACATAACAACTGCATGACAGCAATACTCTTCAATGTTTTTCTTCCAAAAGAATGACTCTTTCAGGACTTTCTGTGTAACATAATTTGGCATCAATTTGTTACTTGCTGAGACAAAAAGAGTTCAATTAGTAGAACAATCTGTAAACAATGTTCTTGAGGCAGCTGAGCTTTTTCTTCATCAATAAAAATCTTCTAAAATTGCCACTGTTCCTGCTGAAATTGTTCAGGAGTGCAAATAGCACACAGGATAATCAGGTGGGCAAAGAAACTATTTTCATCTTAGACTGAATGCAGGTAAAGGGAAGCCAGTACCAATGCAACGTTCTTGGAACCACTCTTGGGGATTAGCCGGCTGAACTGAAGCCTCTTCGATACTCTTTTTCGGAGGCAAACTCGTGAACTAACTCTTGTGTCGAAATCCTACAAGAAGTTCTCCATCTTGTTTCTCCCTGAAAGGAATGAGATGAAATACAAATCTCCAAGCGGGTTCTATTTTAGTGTCTTTCTTGATGCAAAACATTTCTACGTGAACAAAATCATTTTCAAACGTCATTCAGTAAGCAATACTCAACGACAACGACAAGAAACAATTTGATAACAAAATATAAACGACATGGACATGGCCTACCTGAGAAAGAATGAATGTGCAAATCCAACGAGTATCGAAGCCGGGAGAGCTCTCAGTCTCCGCCTTCGTAAGCGAACAAAAACCTCGTGCGTGCTTCCTTCGAATTCCATGGAGCTTGAGCACTGAACTTTGAGGCAATGTATCCATACAACCAGTGGCCCTGGAAGTGTCTTTCCGGCTGAATGTTGACGAAGGAGCGATGAAATTTGCTAGGCCAATGTTTGTGTCATCCCCAGGCCTGTGCGCGCTTCCCAGATTACTCCAGTTTTGGCGGGAATTTCAAGGGTCCGGAAAATCCTTAGGCCACATGCCTTATTTTACTTTGTCCGTTACGCTTCAATCAAGAACCTGAATTTGAAAAAATAAATGAAAAAAGGCACATTGGAATCTCAGCTTTCGCCTGCGCTGATTTTCCGGACAATTTTTATACTCCAAGTATGTGATCCCGGTGCAAGAAGAAGGGCGCGCCCAAAGTTTCGCAGCTCGCGTCCGCCATTATGGATCCATTTGCCACCCACTCGGGATCCGTGACGTCAATATGCATATCATGTATTCTTCGATCAGAATTACATCACCAGCTGGTTAAAGTTTTCAGTTGTTTGATTTCTGCGTAGAGTACCGTCATGGGGTTAGGGCACCTTTCTTCCATGTCAAGGTATTGTCACTTTGTGTAACATGAAAAACAAAGGAATTTGATAACCATATCTCACGGTGTAACAAGGTGTGTGTAATGACAAAAGCGGGGCTAATATTGCATTCACATTTTAACACCAAATGGAGAGGCATTATTACACAGTTTTGTGAGCTTTCAGAGAATTAAAAATATCATTTGGCCACCGTCTTATTTTGTTCGAATCCTGCAATTAACAAATACATACGAAATAAATAATATGTCAGCACACTAGCAGCTCTCACTATCTCATACACAACAGAATTCCCGTATGCAACCTATGAGCCGCAGTGACCTGCAAAGATTTTAGCTGCATTTTACACCAGCCGCTTTTAGGAGTACTTTAAGCGGTGTCAAATAATTATTTGATAATTTGTAATGCTTCAATTTCCATATTTGCCCTGGCCTAAACATTTTAAGTGAAGGCCCCTTCTCAAACAACTCTGGCAATGTATTCAATAGCTATAGACGGATGCACAATCATGTATCACAGGTATTAATGGGACATAATCACATATGTGTGATTTCCGTAAGATGTTAAGTTATATAAAAATGGGACTTGCAATCCCGTAAGATTACATGTGACCCTCCTGATTGCACTTAGTACAGAATCTTATGTCTTGATTTTATGTTAGCAAAATCAAACAGCATATTTCAAACAGTGTGCAATCAACTGGTGATTCTTCATGACTTGGTGATGCCAATGTATTGTTTGACTACAAAATCAAAAAGAAGATTCGAGAATGTGAATAATCAGCCGGAGATTGAGCATATGCAAGAAATGCAAATGTATTGCATGTTGAGAAATCACACAATCCAATGATTCCTTCGCTCAATGGTTGCTTTGGCACTTCTAGAATAGTATGTGGAAAATTTTATTAAATGCTGTCCTCTACTTTGGCTTACCCTCTAGATCCCTGGTGTGCATTGCTTGTGAAATTTCCAACTGTTGTCAAGGACTGACCTTTGCCTAAAACATTCTGAAGTCAGAAGGGTGTGGATTCAAACTATCCAAGTTTCGCTGCGGACCAACTTTTCATTTACGAGGGACTGCAGATCTTCTATCTTCTTTGCTCTTTCGGAGACAAACTTTTTCTTCAAATGCTTCTAAAAAAACATTGACACCTTTGTAAAACTCCAAGAAATGATGGTGATATTCCAATTTTGTTGAATTAGTAAGTGAATTAAGAATCAACAATGTGCGTTCCATCTAATTATCCTTCTTTGCTACTCAAAGCAAACTAATATATACATACATATATATATATACATTATATACATACATATACATATATGTACTCATAAGCTCAATCTCAATGTGTAATAGAAATAGATATACCGGGTGTCTAAAAAAAGTATCCCAATTTGGTTGACCCTAGCGATAAGAATATAGCATGAATCAATCCAAAATGATTTTCAAAACATACCTTGATAGCCAACTTGAGCATAGACACCTTGTTTGTTGATATCAGTGTATTGAGAGTGACGATTTTAACATTCAAGGGACAAATTTCCCTCCACCAAAGCTTTGGCGTTTTGGTCTAAGCAAATTCTTGAAGCACAGTGAATAAACTCAACAATATTTGAAGACAGCACAACAGATGTGTTTTACAAAGTACAGTTTATGTGAGATTTTTTGTCAAGGGAGCTTTGAAATCAGCTTCATTCATCTCAATACCGACAATTTATTTTACCCATACTATAGCAATGACAGAAGCAAAATAATGACAGAGTTTTGTGAAAATAACATCAATGCAGCTGCTAATACTGCATAGTGTCAAAACATTTTAGCACGCAAAGTTGGGTAGCTTCTTTGTTTGTCATAAAAAGATTAGTGTATCTCCTATAAAAACAGCAGTAAATTAAATGCAATTCATGTAACACAATTACTTCTTTAGTAGAATACAAAGAAAAATAATTATCTGCGAAAGTAAAATTGAATGTTTTTTGTCTTGCCTGTGCGTCAAACTTGCTTACAGCTCACAGAAAACTGTTACAGCTCACACAAAACATGCGCAGAGTAAATCTTCAATCAAGAAGCAGGATATGGCACACTCTATTTCATGAACATTTTGACTAGCAACTCATTCTCTGCATGCTTGCTACTGGCTGATGTTTATCATGTAAAATGTAGGCCTAGGCCTACTGGACGTTAACTTTTTGAGAGAACACAAACTTGCGAGCCGTTCAAAAAAACAATGACAAAAATTGTTAAAGAATACGTACTGTTCTTGCGACACACCAGGATGATGTTATGATTTTCCGTTTTGCCACTTCAGGTGAGGACCTACTTGCAGCAATACTGCTTTGTTTACCATGCCCCTGTAGTCAGGATGATCAATCACGCACAACGCAGTGTCTTGCATCCCTTCAAACGTCATGTTGCCATACGCTGCATGGGCTTCTCTGCAGCAATGGTATTCCCTTGCAGAGACCAATAACTCAGTGCTGCATTTACCACACTGACACCTAAACAATACAAAACGCAATGTGCCATTCCCAACTTGCTTAGGCCCATTTCACGGCCCATCCTGTCTCAAAAGAACATTGATAGAGGATGGCTGATTTGCCATTCTCAACACAAATTTTAAAGGACCAGGTTTCATAGAAATGATAATCAATGAGAGTTGCCATTTGTCTAACGTCATTTGTCGCCATTAGTCTTGAAATTTTTTTTTTTTTCTATATTCCAATAAAAAGTTACAATATATGTTACAAGCTACACTACACTACTTACAGAGATACTCTACAATATAAGCTACACGACACTACTTACAAAAATGACTCTACAATACTACTACAACGATGCCCTGAGGAGCAAAAGACAATGTCTACCCCGAGGCCATTAAACATATATATATATAAAGGATTAAAAACACAAGACAAGAGAATTACGTGAACAAAAAGAACAATTAGAACTACATACAAATCTACCTATGAATTTTTTTGAAAAACGGGGGAAGGTGGTGGAATGTAACAAGGTTTGCAATTATCTCAATCAAATCGACCAGTTTTATGGATGTACTGCAAGGTTAATTGTAATATATCTCTATTAACGTCATTAGAAAGACCCTTTTCGCCAAACAATAAAAGTTTGGTAAGAAAGTTGTTTGAAGAATTGATATATCCATATGGTCGCAATAGCGAAAAAACTCCAGCGAGAAGATCTCGTCGTTCTTCGTCAAAAGAAGGGCAATGCAACAAAAAGTGTTCAGTATCCTCGACACCATCATTTGTGGGGCACATTGGATTTATTGTATCCCTAAAATTGTGCTTGAATTTATGAAAGTTCAGTGCGCTAAGACCAACCCTTAGTTGAGTAATATAGGATAGTCCTTTTGGGTCATGAATACCAAAAACGGATTGTGCAGGAGAGCGTATTTTGGATAGCAATTTTGACTTAAAAACAGCAACAGATGGTGCAGTTCTAATTTCTGGATCAAGTTTATTCCATTCGGATAAGCAGTGAGGATAGAAGGCAGACTGAAATTGTTCTGTCCTTGCCCCAATTCGCCCAACGACATCCTGATTGCGAAGAGAGTACTGCGACTGTTGAAACGGCGGAATTGGATTCATTGCATATGCAGGTGTTAAATCATTCATAAACTTGTAGAACAAGGTGAGACGTCTACTCCACCTTCGAAGATTTAGTGGTTCCCAGCCCAACTCCGTGTATAGTTTCTCTCGTGATGTCCCTCTCCATGTTCTTGTCACAGCTAGTGCAGCAGAATACTGGACAGATTCTAATTTTTCCATCATATTTGACAAGGTGATATTCTGAGTGAAGGCACATATCTTTGCAGGAACGTGGTATATCACATCCCCATAGTCTAGATGGGGTCGCACATAGAGTTTGTACAGTTCATTTAGGGTATGCCTGGGCAGATAACTGGAGAGATATTTCAGCATACCTATACCCTTTCTTGTTTTGGAAATAGATTCTTTAATATGAGCAGAGAAAGACAACTTTGTGTCAAGGACAATTCCTAAATGCTTATGTTCATCTACTTTCTTCACCGGTATGTTATTGAAGAAAATGTTCGGATGATCAATTTCGATTTTTTTCCTTGAAAACGTCAATTCAACAGCTTGCTTTTGAGGATCAGGATTAAATGACATTTTCCAGTCGCGAGCCCACTGCCTTATCAACTCAAGATCATGGTTCATGTCATTGGCAGCTGTATTGGGATCTTCAACTACTGTGAACAACGAGGTATCGTCAGCAAATAGCTTTACACTGCACTTTAGATCTCTAGTTAGATCATTTATGTACACAAGAAAAAACAAAGGACCCAAGATAGAGCCCTGGGGAACGCCAGCAGAAATATCTCCCCAGGT
This sequence comes from Aurelia sp. 3 sensu Dawson et al. (2005), assembly GCA_964020215.1. Lineage (NCBI taxonomy): Eukaryota > Metazoa > Cnidaria > Scyphozoa > Semaeostomeae > Ulmaridae > Aurelia > Aurelia sp. 3 sensu Dawson et al. (2005). Next base: position 7,740,985 of record OZ026577.1, read on the forward strand.
AGAGCACTGCCCATTCAGAACGGTACGCTGTTTTCGATCTCTTAGAAAACTTTGAACAAGAGAGAGAAGCCGTCCTGATACACCACAGCGTTTTAATTTGTAGACTAAACCATCATGCCACACCCTGTCGAATGCTTTGGAGATATCAAGATATACAGAACGAACATCAAGTGGAGGATTGCAGTCGAAGGCCTTAAAAATCGTATGTGTTATTGAGATTAGCTGATTGATTGTTGAGTCACCGGGACGAAAACCTGATTGATTCGGGTTTAGTAGTTCACATGACACAAGATGCGAGTATAGCGAGTCATATATGATTTTTTCAAATATTTTCCCAAAGACTGGAAGAAGAGAAATTGGACGGTAGTTACCCTTCAGATTCTTCTCATTTTTCTTATGAACTGGAACTACGTTAGCATATTTCCATATTTGGGGAAATAAACCATTTCTCAGACAGTTTGTGAATATTATCTTCAATGGAATGACTAATGCAGCATCGCTTAATTTTATCATTCTTACAGATATATCATCCCAGCCATGTGCTTTGTTGGGATTAAGTGATCTTATGATATTTAGTATCCTGTCCTCAGAGATGATAAAATCATTTATCAGAGGTGCAGTTACTGGGCTATCTCCTGGAATTTCACTGTCTGTGTCAATTGTGGTGCACTGAAGTATGAAATAATCATTGAATAATTGTGCCTTTTCAGTAAAATCTGTTATAAATATTCCATTCTCAAGAATAGGTGGTATTAAGGGAACTTTTACCTTATTCAAAACAGTGTTGATCAACGACCAATATGTTTTGCTGCAGGTCTCAGGATTAGCCAGAGCTTTCCCTACTTTTAGAAAGTAGTTTCGTTTAGCATCCTCGACCATTTTCGAACCTTCAGATACCATCTTTTGTATACTCTCAAGTTTGTCATCTGGCTGACCTTTACTGACAAAATTTTTATAAGCGCGATTTTTGTTCCTCAAAAAATTTTTAATAGTGTTTGTCATCCACGGCGCTTTGCGGGGCCTAATCGTTTTTGTTTCGTTTGGTATGAAATTAGAGTAAATATTCAAAAGAACCTCGTTCAGTAAATTAACCTGTTCGTTAGGACATGTCATTTTGTCAAGCTGTTCGTGCCAACGAAACATTTCAATGCTTTTCCTAATGGCCACAAAATCTGCCTTATCATAATACCAAATCCGTCGTTTGTGAGGGGGCAGTGCTATGCTCGAAACAGATAATTTTCCATAAACAATTTGATGATGACATTGCTCATGCAGTGAAGCATGGACCCCGGAAGCACCTTTGATTCTTGAAATTTGGATGGTTGCGTATCATCTTTGCCTTCCGGCTCATCCTCTCTATCCCTTCTTGCTCTCCCTTCATCACATCACATGCCTCATCAAACTCAGAAGAAGTTGCGAGTGGCTCCTACTGGTAGGGCAAATACTGTCCGCCATACGGCCCGATTAACTCCTCTTCATTACAAGATGATGACTGAGCGATCATCAAAGTATCGTCGCTGCTATCAGCTGCTATTTGCTGGAAGTATTTGTTTCCTTCGTGCTCCGATTTGTGTGAATTGTGTACTGACTTTGCTTTGCTTCAATCTGTTTGTTTACAATCATTAAAGCACTTGACATCACGCTAAAGCGTTAGCCCCCAGACCATTGTGCTGTTTCTCGATAGCTTTTGTACCCCCCAAAAAGGTGCTTCTTCCCAAAATTTTATCTTTTTGTCTGGATTTTCAAAATCAGGGCATCTTTTTACATTGGAAACGTTCATAAAGCATTTCACTTCATTTCCACCTTAAATGTGAAACTAATCACCATTCAAAACTAGTAAATTATTCCAAGTTACCTGGAGATACTAAGATGATTGTCCGTAGACTTGGGGGAAAATGTACCACATATGAATGGTCTTGAAAAAGCTATTGCAGGGGCAATCATATTTAAAAATCCAGGAATCCTTGCAAGAGCTGCTCATGCATCTCTGATGCAGAAGTCTTCAATGATAGAACAATTGGAACAATTATTGAAAATTGAGTCAATTGAATATTTCGAGAAAAGTATCCTCCTTAGAATGTGTAAAGGAAGAAATACCAATTGACAAGGCACTGCAAAATTGGTAAATTTGGATTGCTGATAAGAAGGGGCATCGAATGATACCTTGAACTCAACTTCCTACCCAGTAGTTTTTATGTTCCCCGGAAACCATTCCATTCCCCAAAAGCCATTCCATTCCCCCTTTGTTTGAAAAAGCAAAGTTTATATTTTGATTTGTACCAACATTATAAGTGTTATTGACTTTCAAGTTGGTGAAAAGACATATCTATAGAAGTGCTCTACAATGCTATACTTTACCATTTTATATACTGTATCAATTTTCCATTCCCCGAACCCATTCCATTTCCCGTTCCATTCCCCTTTTTAGGGAGCTGTCATAAAGTATGGCCGGGACTGGGGCGGAGGGAAAGGTGCTAGGGCATGAAAATTTTAGACAGGATCTTGATGGGGTATGAAAACCCATATTGTTGGGGTACGAAATCTATCTGAAGTATTAACATTGCAGAATGAAACTGCAGCATGTTCCATCAAATGGTAAAATTTTCAAACTATTGTATATGTAAAGCACTAAAAGTGTGATGAATGTGCTGTCAAAATCCAGAAAATTTAACCAGTGCATTGAAAACTGTAATTGAAAATGTTCACATCTTAGGGCATCTGTGGTCTTTCTTTCCTCAGAAATTATGAAATTGAGCTGCCTTATGTCATCAGTTAATTTGCCAATGATGCCAAGGAATGCACCAAAGTCACTGTTTCAAGGTTTTTTAATTTCTGAAGGGCGCTTCTGTGGGGTATCAACTCCCGCATTCCCATCCACCACTTGAAGCATAATGCCCCCACCACTTGAAGCATAATGCCCCACCTCTGTAGCATGATGCCCCACCTCTGCAGTATAATGCCCCACCTCTCACATTCGCATCAACCACGGTAGGTGCATAGGTTCACTAGCCTGTAATTAAGTTGTACAGATCTATTAAGTAAGCACATTTCAATAAATAGTAGACCAATTTTAAGAGATAACTTGCCAGTTGATCAGTCAAATACTAACTTGAAACAATGTACAGGGTGACTGAAAAAAGTGACCCGGCGCAATCTGATATAACTCAGAAAAATAAAAATCAGAGGCTCATGGAAATTCTCTATTGATTTTTGCTATGTAGCAACAAAGAGCACCTTTATAATTGCAAGAGAATAGTAAAAGGGGCCAAAACAGTGCAGGAAGATTTTATTAGCACTAGGGAATCACATTGGCCTGAGAAGCAACAAAATAATTTTGGACATGCAACATCATTTCAAGGAAAAGTTAGACCTCAGGGATATCAAGAGTTCTTTTACCATAAGCCCGGAATAGCTTTCGTTGGCGATTGAATTGTAGGAAGCATTAAGAGCAGAGATATCAACACCAACAGAAATGATTATTTTGTTACTGTTAAAACATTCAAGGGAGCAACAGTGGATGAAATGGCCTCGTATATCATTCCTACAATTAAAAAAGCAATCTTTTCCTACGTGGAACAAATAATCTCAGAGAGGATGACCCCAACGTTATTGCATCCAAAATTTTGAGCCTAGCAATTGAAGCCAAACAAATAATAAAGTACTTAGCTGTTTCAAGCTTGATAGTACGAGGAGAGTCCCACATCATGGAAGAGAGGAGAAACCATTTAAAGGAGAACTGACACACAAAAATACCTTGGGCTCATTCTGTTCAGAATTCGCTTGTGATCTCAAATCTGAAACCATTTTTCGCAATTATACCCTCATTTTCCCGTTATTCACACGTCGTGGAACTTAAAAGCCACAGAATTTTAACACTTTTATTGTTACGATCACCCGCCTAACCATGCCATGCTTTGAAAAATTCTGGCTTCCTTTCATCTATTTACAGTGAATTTCTAAACTATACGAAGAGGACTAACATCTTTTTTTTATAAAAGACATAAAAGGTTCTTTGGCAAAAGAGTGGTGATGTTAATGCATGTAGTGTCTGTATTGAAAGGAAGAAACATATTATCTTTCTCTGGGACAAAGTAAGCAGTGGTGACCATCCATTTTGTTTAAATGTGTTTCGCCCTTAGTCAAGAACTACTTTCAAAGGGAAGATTCCAGGGAAAGTAAAAACCCACTTGTTTCAAACTCGGAGTTCTGCATAATAGGTTTAAAACCACTAGCCGATAAATAATGGGATTGCTCTTCGCATTTTCCTCACTTGTATCCCTGTTCCCAAAAGCTTCCTCGCAGCAACTAAACAGGCGCAGCGTACCATCACCTCATTGCATGCTCTTCGTAGCTAATCCTTCCTTTGTATCCCTGTATGTGCAGCCACCAGCATGGTCCTTTGTTGTATTCTCGCGCGGTCCTTCGTAAATTTTGAAGGGAAGTGAACGTGAAGACTGTTATGAAACGTCTAATACTCAAAATCTGATAGTTTTAAGAAACTCTCAGTACTGGCATGAAATCTTAATAGAAAGGTTATGATATGATTAGCAACAGGGGTCAGGGCTCAGACTTCACCCCTCTGAGCTGTACCCGTTGCGAGATTCTAGTGATTGATGAAACAAATTTCGAAAGACTGGATATAATCAAGTAAAATGTTGTTTCACAAGACGGTCGATTGGGGCTGTTTGTAAACCAAGAAACAATGAAATAATAGACTTTTAAAGTGATGGCAATTCTTGGAAACAAGGATAGCAGTTAACTCATTTTGTTTCCCACATAACTTGAAAACGAAACCAGGCTACAAAGTTTGTTTTCGAATCTGTTTTAGATGCAGTCTGATTCAATGATTTACTAACCTCGAAATTCCAGTAGGTTCGAATTGATTCTCGTAGCCTCTCTAATCCCCTCTCCGACCATTAACTACCATGAACTCCTTTCTGACAACTAAATGATTTCGGATTTCTGATGAAGCGAGAGTAAAAAGTCCACTCGATCTACTGTGTATTGGAAATTTACTTCAAGAAATGTGACTCAAAATTTGGATTCAACTTTTTTTCCTTATACTTTAAGTGATGCTGGGCTCAGCAACATGAAGAATGCTTAGTGTGAATGAACTGAACCGACGTAAGTTTCTTTGCCACAGGGTGTTGCTGACAACATCCAGTCAATTATTGAGAGATAAACTATACACTATAAATAGAAAAACACCTTGGAACTTCTGCCGCCTTTTGCCTTTTCTGGCTGGTATGTAAGATCCACTGCGGTTACATTGCAAATAAGTAAACTTTGAGTCTTCTTCCTTTGTCTTAGATCCCCCTATGGATGAGAATGAGCACGACTCTTGCTCCTCGACATTATTTTTCCATTCCTCGAAATCTGCAACGTAAGTTGGTAATTAAAATCAAATAATACTAACAGCGATACTGAAAGCGTTCTTAGTTTAAAGGAGCCTGGCCTTTTTGAGTCTGGGGAGGGGGTAGCTACCATGTATGCTTGTACGGGAAGTGCCGTTTCATTGGGTGCCTTTTTCCGCGCAGAAAATAAATTTTGGGTATCATTTTTGGTAAAATCACAAGTAGTCATGACTTCTGGGGTGCCATTTTAGAACAATAACTCTTTAGGGTATTGATTTTGATTTTTGATCAAATTTAACTTACTTGGTTAAAATTTTGGAAAGTTGTCACAATTTTATGATTTTGAGGCATCGCTTTAGCGAAAATTTATGAATTTTAGGGTGTCATTTCAGACCTCAAATGGCACAGCCCCGTCACTCACCATTAAAGATCCCCCCCCCGGGTTTTCAAGAAACTACTTCTGTAGTCATAAACATCTTTGCATGGTACAAAATTTCAATAAGAGTCAGACATGATTAGGGTAGCCTCAGGAACTATGATTCAAGTTCGAGTTCAGCCAAAGGATAAAGAGATTACAAAACATGTTTAAAGATTACCTTCATTATTGCTAAAAGCGAGGCTTTCTGTTCTGAAAACTTGATTATGCACTCTTGTCAAGTGCTTTCGAAGGTCTACGATACGTCTGCAACGATAATTGCTCGATAGACAACAACAGTTGCCATCTTGTGCCTTTCTAAGGGCCACATTTGAGTTTGGATGAACATTTGAGATATGTCGGCGTAGATTTGATCCACGGGTGAACTCTACTTTACATTCGGTGCATATATGTCTTTTGGCTTGCAAACTTTGATCGTTTGTTGGAGATTTTCTATGATGGTAAGTTCTCGCTTGCTTTGCAAACTGTTTAGGGTCCCTCCTGTCCGCTGATATTTCTGTTTCTTTCATATCTTCAGACACCTGAATGGCAATTCTTTCTTTTTTAATGATTGGTATCTTTATTTTGGGGATGTTTGCTCCTCGTACTATGTCTTCATCATCGTCAGAGTCAGAATCAACATTCGATGGATGATTTAAATCTGCCTCCAAAGTCATACCGTCTGGAATGAGAAGGCTGATATCAACCAAATCTGATCCAATCCATGACATGATTACACGTCTTAAAAACTTTGCGTATTTTGTAGGCTGCTGGATATATAACCTCGGGACGTGTTGAGAATGTCTGTAGTGGACGGTTGTAATGTATCGGAAAAATGGCTGAGAAAGAGTTGCTATAGCCGCTACAATTATGGCTACAACACCACAAACCTGGGCACACGTCTGATATGGGAAGTATGACGCACAAGTAGATTTGTTGCAGAAATGACTGCCTGATCGAGACTGGGTAAAGTCATGGGTTCCGGTGACTGTCAACCCTGCCATATCGTTTCCGTACATTGCTCTGTATGCCACATTCACTTGTTGATACATATTTTCTGGTGGAGGCCAACCAAGTGAGTCACAATATGTGATACGCTTATTGGATGGATCGACGTAGATAGTTGCCCAATGATTTCCTTGCTTTCAATCCCTCCCATGAAAAACTTTGCCGTTGGCTTCTCTACCAACATTAACAATACAGACAAAAGATGACGGGCAAGCTCTATTACCTGAAATTCTCCTTGCAATAAGGCGTTCAAGATTGTTCATGGCATAATTCAAGTAAATGCAGTACACAGAGTCCTGCTGCCTATTTAGCCGGTTAACGGTCCAAAGAACATGATCGCAAGAAACGTATCTGTCACAGCAGAGGAAAGCTAGTTCTTTTGGATTCATCCTTTGCTCAGGGAGCGTTTATCCACATGGATGTGACAGTAAAAGCGATTTGAAATTGTTAATACTTGCTGTAGGCAGCTGTTTCGTAACGGACTTAGGCGTTAAGAATGGTTCTGCAAACCAATCTAATTCTTTTTCGACACTTGCTTTGATGCTTCTGGCTCTATCTAAGAGCAGTGCATTATTAATTCCTTTGAGGCCATAACGTTCTTGTGAAGTTTCAATGTAGTGAAAACCTTTCGCGAGCTCGCAGTACGGCAGTAATTGTTGATTCCAATTCTGTAAAATATGATAGGGTGGTATGGTCCGACTGGAAAAGACGTCGCATTTTTGTTGCTCAGATCTATAATGGGCTATCTTGAAGCTTCTTGGCACTTTCTGTCTCGGAATTCTACATTCGTAGGCATCTTTTCGGCAATAGTTCTGAATAAGATGTTCATCAAACTGTCTCCAGTTCTGACGTGCTACTCCATCCTGAAGAAAGTGACAGGTTAACAACGATTGTCCATAAAATTCTAAGATTGAACCCACTCCACTTTTATATAGCATTGTGAAGCGTAATTGTCCAAATAGCCTATCATAAGGAGGCAAGAGCTCCGTGGGTAATCTAATCTTCATTCTTTCTGCAATTTATTTCCAACTAACAGTTTTTCATATGCGATTAGATTGAAGTAATACAGTTATCGCTTTGTCTTTGGTCAGTTTCTTACGGTGTATGCTAAGTTTATCATGACAATTACCTTTTCACAAAATCAATACTGAACTATGCACAAACATGTAGATAGGAGCAAATTTGTTAGTGGAAGATGTTAATCATCTAACGAGTTTTTGATGTGTGAAATATCTTGTTATTAATCGTTTGTCTGAAACATGACAATATCAAATTGAATCAAATAGCAAATACATTTACAACGAGAGGACACGATAAAGGAGCTACGAGGGAACAATTTTCAAATGCACTTACCCCAAAGACGAAGTCTGCCATTCTTGAATACAAATTGACAGAAGTTTTTGTTGATACCTGCAAGATGTGACTGAATGATTCCTTTTGCAAAGATATTGATAAATAGGATTTACCATTATTTACAAAAAACCTTGTTTTGTAGATGCAAATTTTTTATAAGAAAGTAAGAATTAGGTTCAGGCTCTTCAAATGATCGGAAAGTTTCTTAAAATGATCAGATTTGGGATCTCAAAGTTTCTTAAGAGTCTATGAAACATTTCATAACAATCTCCGTATTCAAAACCCTGGGTTAGAATACCTGGCCTGACCTCTCATAATACCTGAAAACAATACACAAATTTTTTATAAGAAACTAAGAATTTGGGTCAGTACTAGAAGTTTCTTTGAATACTCAAGAGTTTCTTACGAGTTCCTTAAAGGTTCCATAACAATCTTCATGTCCACTATCTGGTACATCAAGAACTTTTCAAAACAAGGTTTTTTGAACTCCTTCCAATGTTTAGACTATATATACTCAAGTACCTTACAAGTGATATGGATACAAGACAAAAGTGAAAATAAAGCAATAATATGTAAAGGTCAAGGATTCCTTATAATAAGATTAAGCAATTTATATTTTCCCAGTACTGGAGTTTTTCTTAATTTTTGAAGATATCAGAGCTGAGTTTCTAATAAGCACTTTCATAATACCAGAAGGAGTACCAAATATTTTTCCAGTTTCTTTGACAACTGTTAAAATTTTTTTGTATCTTAATCCCCGTTTCCCCCCTGGAGCCAATCCGACCCCTCACTCACAGTTCCTTAAACTTTCATTTTTTAATAAATTTCAGCAAAAAAGCTGTACATGCAGTCCAACAAACAGGCCTATACTTCAACGTTGTTTATTCTGGCCTATAATTTCCGTGGACGATTAATGTGGATTTTAGTTTGGCCAATGGGCCTAATTTACGTTGAATAAATTTCTTTCAAATTACTTCTTATTCTATAACAGAAAATTCAATTTGAAACTTAAATGAAATGGAGATAGTGAATTCTTGACATACCTGTATGTGCAAATCGACGGAGACTCTAAATGTCACAGCGAAGTGATAAAAAGAATAGATCAACTCAACATTTGGCGCCAAAAGTTCACAGGGAGTGAAGGTGTTCTGAGGAACAAGGCAGGTTAATAGTTGCTGCGAAGGAATCTACCTCGAGTAGCTTTTGGGAACAGGGATACAAGTGAGGAAAATGCGAAGAGCAATCCCATTATTTATCGGCTAGTTTTAAAACCAACATCACAGACATTTTATATCCACAGACTTAAGGTTTTCCATCCTTAAAAAAACCAAAGACATGTGCTCTATTTGAAGAGCAAACAGGCAGACATCTTATATTCACGGGCTTTGTGTCCACAGTTTAGGTTTTGCTTTGTTAAAAACCTAAAACACAGACTCTCAAATCGGCGGTGGAAAATCCGTGGTTTAGGTTTTGGCCTATTTGAAAACCTAAAACGTGGACCACTGACCATTGCCTTAGTTATCGGTGAAGTCTGCGTGGTCTGCGTTATAGGCCTGGCCGTAGCAAAAGATTTCTAAATTAGGCCAGATTTGTAAAATCTGGCCTCCCTGTAGGCCAGTTGGCAACCCTGGACTTCAATAGTTGATGATTCTTACAGTAATCCCCCATCCCCAACTCCATGGATATTGACCCTACTGGATCACAAAATGCTTCCTTGTATGGTTATTTATTTGTAGCAAAATTATTTCATTCACATTCACAGTTTTTTGTGATAATTCACGTTTTTTATGTTCATATTCACACTCTTTTATGTCCACATTCACGCTATGTCTGTTCACATTCACGCTTTTTGTATTCATATTCACTCTATTTTGTATTCATATTCACGCTATAATTGGTAACCTTCATGGTTCTCCAAATTTTTTTCCACCCTCTTTTCAATTCATATTTATGCTATTCTCATTCATATTCATGCCATTCTCTTTCACATCCATCTTTTGTTCATTCTCGTTCAGACTTCCTTTGTACACTCCCGTAACGAAAGTATCCGGACAGCCGAAACAAAATGGAGTCGAATTTGACCGTTTGCCCTTCGACCCCCAAACGGTATAGCCGTTATGCAGCCATTTCAGGGACTGGAAACCAATAATTTTACCGCCAAAACTTTGTTTATGGATCACGCAATCAAGGAAGAAATTAAAAAGCAAAAAACAAAGAAAAGTAAACTTGCTTTGAAAGCAAAACTTGGTGTTAGCTGCGAGGAAACAAATCAACCGAAAACAAGATAGTATGCTTAATATATTGCCAGTCTTGGAGGCTGCTACATTGGTGGATGTGATTGTTTCTTCTATCAAACAAAGCAGAAACGATTGCAGTTTTGAAAATCGTGTGAATGGCATGGAAAAGACACGTGCCTAGAAAATGGCAAATAAATTTGAGTCTCGCATGGTTGAAGGGTTGTGACATCGTTGTTGCCAAGGTAAGATTTAATTTGTATCAAAGCCTCACAAATATAAATAAGAGCAAAGGTTGGCCTAAAATTGGTATCAGTTTGTTTATCTGTCATAGGAGAATCAACTTGAGAAAAATGATCAGGTCCCTAACAAATATCATTTGCAAAAAATCCGTTTTGAATGTGAGGGCCATAATTCTGTTGTTACAAATCCTTACCTCGATTGCAGCAAATGTTCCTTTCGTTTATCAATAACTCCTTCCTGTCGGGATATGACTTGAAGTTTCTTCCACATTTGCAAAGTCCAGACTTTTCTTCGCAAAGTGATGCTATCCAAGTAAACAATTTATTTGGAAGTATATTTGAAGTACCATTTTCAAGTTAGGATGATTTTTCTTTTGCGGTTGCTTTGTTACCTCACAGCTAACTTCATGTTTTGCTATCAAAATACGTTTACTTTGGTTTCTTTTTCAATTTCAAATTCCTTCCGTGATTGCGTGATCGATAAACAAACTTTTGGCGGCAAAATCTTTGGTTTCCAGTCCCTAAAATGGCCGCATAACGGCTAAACCGTTTGGGGGTCGAAGGGCTAACGGTCAAATTCGACGCCATTTTGTTTCTGCTGTCCGGATACTTTCGTTACGGGAGTGTATCTGTTCACATATTTATGTTTGGTCGGCAAACTAAAGTTCCCGGATCTCTTTCGAAACCGTTCAACCTTTTCCGAAAATTGTTCTACCTTTCTTGTGAATCGTTCTAGCTTTTCTTCCAAAAGGAATGAGCAGACTGGTCCGCACAATTGTGTTGTAGGATTACTTTATTTCCCTGCACTGGAGGAGAGGCGTGACTGGAGACAAGATGGCTGACAGTGAAGAAGGAGAGGGTGATCGTGTGCGCCAAATTGTACGTGAAGGGATTGCAAACATGTCCAGTAGCCAAAATAGTGCACAAAATACATATGCCAGGGCCCAGGGACTTACCAGAAATGCTGCAAGTGCCTACACAGCTGAAATTGCTGAGCTGAGAATGCAAGGTTCCCAGCAACAACGTGAAACAGCAACCAGGAGCGGCCATGGGCTTAACTCCTCCTCATCATCCGCAGTAAACAGACATCGTCATCTACAACGCACAGGGCCTCATGGCTTTGGACTACAACCATCGTTACCAGGAGCAGTTTCAACAACACCTGCTATATTTTCTGGTTCCTATGGAAAAAGGAAGACACAACCTGGTCACGTTTGGCGACTTCAACCTGAAAAGATGCCTAAGCAAAAGCCTGATAAGTTGATCTATGCCTGGTTGCTACACTGCCCTGAACAAAGAGCATTACTTTACTGAATCAATGGTTTTGTTGAAGGGTTATGTTAACATCAATCCTGCTGAGACAGACCTGCAGATAAGATCTAAACTCACAGCTTTATTCACAAAAAAGTTTCCCGCCATCACAGCTGCAGACTATGAATATGTGAAACGGGATAGAAGTGTGATATCAACGCCAGTTACACAGCCAGACTTCATGTGGGATTTTCAAAGTATAAAAGGTCTCATGGGACAAGAGAAATTGTACTGCAGAATTTGCAAATCATCACATAAATCTCTTGGAATTGAAGAAGGAACCGAGGTTAGCAGTGATGACGATGAATTGGTTCAGGTGACTTTTGACAGCAAGAAGGAAACTTTGTTAGCAGCAGAAAAGTAAACAAAACACATATCGAATAATTAAGAAAAATGGAAGGTAAGGATAATCCCAACCTGCTAGGGCAATGCTCTCCATTGTGGTGTGCCAGATGTATGTTCCAGGTACTGATTTGCGGATCTTCAGCCAGTATTTTCCACGAGAGGAATGTTTTGAGGCGTTTCAACTGGGACATTCCCATTTCTCGTGGACGCCTCCAGTACCATCGCGTCCGATGGACTGTCCGCAAGATACCATCATTCATCCAGCTTACATCATGCTTCATTGAACCTAGAATGGACAAGCTTACCCCGCAAGTTTTTGTGTCTTTTAAGTGCTGGGAATGGTTTTTTGTGCCATATGTGGCCAAGTAACTGGTCTTCTTCTATGATGTGCCAGTATTTTTTAAGTGCTATGCTTAGGGCCTTTGACTTGTCATCATAAGGGATAATGAATGGTAAGAGTCTACAACTGTTAGGTGTCTGGGATATGGGTTTTCTTCTAGGCTTGTTTAGGAGTTCAATCTGAGACAGACTTCTTACTTTGTGAAATTCATGTTCAATGGCTGTGATGTGGTAGCCTCTTCTCAACAAATTAATTTTAAGGTCATAAAGATGGTCCTCGAGGTCGCTATCATCCATGATTATCTGCGGTATCTGAGGGCTTGGCTGTATATTATGCCCCTCTTGCAATTATCAGGGTGATATGAGTCGCTGTGGAGGAGCGTGCAGATATCATTTTCTTTGACAAAGAGCATGCTTTCAAGGTTATTTGTTTTTTCAAATCGTATTGTAGTATCTAAGAAATTTATGCTGGTTTTGGAGTAATTGAATTCAAACTTAATACTGTTATGAATCGAATTGGCTACTTTGAAGAAATTCCCTAGGGAATCTTCGTCTCCCTCCCATATGAAGAACATGTCATCGATGAATCTTCTCCAAAGTTTTGGTTTTAGTTCACCCGTGTAGAGAGACAGTAACATGTCCTCGATGTTTGCCATAAAAACGTTGGCATAATTTGGGGCAAAGTTAGCTCCCATTGCTGTGTCATGCGTTTGGAGAAAATACCGTTTGTTAGATGTGAAATAGTTGTGTTTCAGAATGAACACAAACGTTTGCTGCAGGTGTTGAGCTGGTAGGGGCAGTTGGTCTCCATAAAATTGTATGAGGGCCTGGAGGTTGTACATTATCCCCTTATCATGGGGTATGTTTGTATATAAGGAACAAACGTCCATAGTGACAAGAAATGAGTCACGTTTGATACATTGACGGTGTTCCATTATCTCTTGCAAAAAAATGCGTTGTGTCTTGTACATAAGAGTGGATAATTCTTACAATAGGCTTCAAATAGTGGTCCAGATATTTGGAGAGGTTTTCAGTGGGGGAACCACACCCAGATATGATAGGCCGTCCTGGTACGGGCTTTATTGGTTTATGGATCTTAGGAAGCAAGTACAGAATTGGGGTGCGGACAGGGGAGGTAGGGGATAGAAAGTTATAAACATTGGGGTCAATGAGTCCTTTATTACTAAGGTGGGTTAAGAAAGTTTCGACTTGGGCGGCAACCTCCGATGTGTTATCACATCCCATTTCTTTGTAGTATTTCACATCATTCAGTTGCCTGTTAGCTTCCAAGGCATAGGCTTCGGAAGGCCAGACGACAATTTTTCCTCCTTTGTCTGCCGGTTTAATAGCAATATGATGATTGTTTTGGAGATTTTGGATTGGTTGCAAGTCATTGTTCGTTATATTGGATGTTGATTTCTCATCCTTAGACAAAACCTTTACAATTTCATTGTAGGTGTTTTGAAGGAAATTGTGTAGTGGTTTGTAATCGCACTCAGGTGGTTCCCAGCGGGTCTTGATTCTAAAAGGGGGTGGGTCACGTGATTTACCCAGGCGAAAGAAGTTAAATTGCGTTAGCATTCTTCTTCTTAATTGAAGAAAAGAAAGGAGGCCAGTGTCAGAGTTATTTCGTGTGTGCGGTGTCGGAATGAAACTGAGGCCTCTGTTCAGAAGGCGAATCTCATCTGCTGTGGGTTGATAGGGCCCCATGTTGTGAATGTCATCGATTGGGGGAAACTTCCTGATTTCCCTGTGTAGAGCTTTGCAAGTAGCATTCTTAGAATTGCTATTGTAAGGTTTACTTATCTTGTGATTACAGCCAAGGATTCGCTTCAATGTAGAGATCTTGCGAGCTTTTTTGCGGTCCAGAGGGGCACTTAGGTGTGCATTTAGGCCGCTTTGAGTAACTGTTCCTAAAAGTAGGTAAACAGAGACGAAATGCTAAATTATGTATGCATATTGATGTGAATTAGCACATAACTAAAACATAACAAAGAACGTGATACTAGTAGAATAACATAGTTTGAAAGCATTATAAATCGTAGAGATTGTTCGGGATGCAGGGACCAAAAAAGGTAAACGTAATGTGGGTGCGAAACCTAATAAGGAAATAGGAGGTGGTGGCTAAGGGATTTTTTTAGGAAGTGACTATATTGGATGAAAAAACATATATGGGTAATTGACAGGTTGGGGCTCTGCAAACCGAGTGAAATCGAATACAATGACGTAGGTGTGTTAAAATATTAAATAAGGTAAAGATTCATATAAAACGTGTAATGTCTTTTTAGAAAGAAATAAAATAATGGAAGCCAGTTCTTTAAGGGAATGTCCCTCGTCCTCTGCCCCTACGGTTGCATGGATCCTCGTGGGTTGGTGTCGTATGTGTGGGCCGTGGCCAGCTTTGTGGAGTTATGCTCCATGATGTCCACCAGGTGCGCGTTATTATATTCGAGCATGGCCTCATTTTTGATCTCCTGGATCATGCTTTGTTGTTCCGTAATAAGTTCCGTATAGTGGGACATCATAATCTCTGAGATGGCCTCTTTGAAGGCTTTTTCAGCAGCATAGTACTTGTAGTTCACAAAACGCAGGCCTTGACTACAGTGGTTGTAGATCGAATGCACAACGGTACGATCAACTCAGCAGGATACACAGCAAAACAAACACGCCTGCTGAATGTGCGTAAACAAATGTGGTTCGCTAAGGAAAAAATAACAGTAATAAATATACGATAACGAAACTATGTTAATTAATATCAACGAAGCATGGAAAAGAACCAGAAAACATTACAGCAAACCGAAGAAACTTGAGTCATAAAAAGTCAAAGTAGCAAGGCCTAAATGTCCGCAAAATGTCCCAAAGTATATAAACCTTGCACTAAACCAAATAGAATGTCAACACAAACTAGCCGCAAATAACAAGATGGATAAATATTTATGCAACTTACAATCTATATGTCCTCGTAGCCATAAGAAACTTGCATTATGTGGGGGTGGGCCTAACACAGCATGGAAACCAAAGGCCACACCTGCACTAGAAACTTCCACTGTCCGTCTCACAGCTGATTGTGAATGCCCAAAGAAGGGAGCGCGAAGCCTTTTATGACTACGAGAAACGCACAAAGAAAAATAAACAGCACAACTAAGGAAACGAGACGAGCACTAAAGTTCGTCACAAGGGACTACAAAAAATAAAAATGTTCGCCACAAGGGACTACAAAAAATAAAAATGTTCTATTCAAAACAAAATAGTCATTCGCACTAACATACCCAGCCCCAAACAGGTTACCCCGGGAGCCTGTTTCTCCTCTAAATCCATTGTGCGAATTTCATCTTCATTTGTCTTCATGAGCTTCAAGCAAGCACAGCTTGTCAACTGGTCTCACCAATTCTGTGTTCATAATCTTAACTCGAGCTGAACGAACCAATCCATCTCTTCCAACGTGAACGTCTAGGACCATTCCAAGGGGCCAACAACTTCGCGGTGTGGTTTTATCAACTACCAAGACTGCAACTCCAGGGCAGAAGCAGCAGAATATACCCAACAAGGAGAGAGAAGTTTGCAATGAAACAGCCAAAGCGGCAAAGACACCACAATACAGTAAGCTTTTGGTACAAAGTTTTTGATTTTGAACATATTGCAAAATTTTGCAAACCTACATAAATGTCTCAAAATGAATGGTCAGATTAGGTAATCTTTAGCTGTTTTCCTTTCAATACATGCCAAAGCAAAACTTTAATTTTAGCTTCTATCTGTTTCATTAAAGAATAACTCTGCTTTTTAAAGTGAAGAATTGTTCATTTCCTTGCTAATGCTTATACTGAATACATACACATCTTGGCTATTTGTTCAACTGGTGATGTAAAGAGACAGATTAAGCTACAAATGATGAAACAACATAATTGCAGAATGCAATATTTTGCCTCTCACTCAATGAAATTTACCTATTGGAACACACAACAAATCAAAATATTTCCAACTGAAATGATAAATAGGCCATTTCTGCATGGGAAAACATTCTTAAAGCAAGACTTTGATCAAACTTTAAATTAATATCATGCTGCATTTATGGTTTCAACTGAAAGCACAAACTTTTTCATGTTTTTATAATTCCTTTGCAGCCTTTGATGGCAACTCATTGGATGTTGGAGCAAATGCAGGGATAAGTAGTGATACTACCCGGGCTTGTCAAACCCCTGCAACATTGAGTGTTGATACTCCTAGAAAGAGGCGATTAAGAAAGATGTTGAAAGCAAAGAAAAATAAAATAAGTGCATTAAGTAACATACAGAAAAAATGCAAAACGAAAACGAGGCAACATCTCAAACCGGTCAAGTTTCCGCCCGCTTGGAGCAAGGCCTAAGTAAAATGCAGCGAGAAACGGATAACGATCCTGCAGTGCTTCAAAAGACCTTTTGCGAACGTGGAAACCATTTGAGACGGAGAATGTGTTAAGCATTATACTGGCACATCTCTCTGTTGTCCTGATGATAAGGGTGATTGCAAGCAGAAGAGTCTGGCCATAGAGCTGGTGATGGCATCATGGCACTGGTGGAGCCGAATCGGAATCTAAGAATTGGGAAGAATTCTACAATGATCGTTGCTCCAAATTATGAGAATTATTCAAGCAGTTAAGTGTCACAATGGCCTACAAGTTTAGAGCGACAAACAAAGCAGAACCTTGGAATTCATCTTGACAGTATAAGGCCCGTGCCCATCAGGGATATTTAAACTATCCCATCTGGTTGTGGTCAAGAAGAACGGCAACGAAAGTCCTGCACCTCCAGAATCCAGAGAGTATTATTTTCAAAAAGGCTTGAAAATTAGCAAACAATTAAGTGTTTAGCAAACATTTAACAAATAATTGAGACTTTCAAAGCTCATATATGCACACATGAATATCTGCAAATGGAACATGGACTCCTACAAAATATTCAACATTGAAAGCTACTGGACAATTTATTTGAATTTGGGTACATCTTACCAGGGTAAATTAGGCAGTAATTTACATGTGAGCAAGGCATTTAATAAGACTACTTTATTTGTGACTGCCAATCTCAAACAATAATCTTGACCCAGAAGTCCCCTTAAACTTATCACTCTTACTGATCAAAGTAGCCCCATGTGCAGGGTGACTTTTTCCATATTCACATTTTTTTAAAGAAACTGCTTACAGAAAAACTCAGTCTATCAAAATCACCAAAGGATCAAGAAGGTCCACCATGTTTTCACTTTATTCTCATTTGTTTCCTGTAGTACTGGCAAATATAACATAGTTTCTTATAAACAGATACCATGTTACTGCCTTCTCAGACATAGTACTAGAGTTTCTTAAGATTTTTGGCCATTACTAGTGTCTTATATACCAGTTTCTAATATGATAAAAAAATGTGTATCTATGTCTTCAGATTGTGATGGATGGAGTTGGAGTTAGAGGAAATATTCATACACTTTTTCAACAATCTTACGTTCATTCAAGGGATTGGAAAGCATCTACTGGGACTGTTATCAACAGTTAGGTTGGAGGCTCCATGTCCCAATTTTCAACAGACTTACCTCCTCAAGTTATTTATCAGGATGCGCATTTATTACTGTGTTAAGTTTGTAAACAGAAGACTTGCACAGTCTAAAAGGAAGAACAGGAAAGTTATCAAGGTAGCACATTTATAAATAAAAGACAGAAAATGGTCAGCAGTGGGTTTCATATCTCATTACACAAGTATGAATTTTATACATGGTTTATCATGGAAAAGAACTATCTCATAAAACACAGTTTTATACCATGGAATCTGAAGTTTGAGTGGGAAAGCAAGTAATTTTCTTTTCAAATGAATACAGTATTAATTGATGATCAAAAGTCTTTCTCAAAGTGTAATTCAAGATTTTGGGAGTTTTCGTAACTGGTTGATGGAAAACCTATCAGCAACCTGACTCTACACTGGAAAGTTTGTAGAGAGCACTCAAGATACCGATATCTGCATCAGGTGTGCAGAAACATACATTTGTTTTAAATCTGAGCCATGAAGTCACCAATAAAGGAGCAATCTATTTCTCTTTAACATGTTGTTCTAAGATATGGAAACTAAAATATTTCAATGCAAATGGTACCAGGCAATCCCAGTTTGCACATCCATAATGCAAACTTTCCAGAGGCCATGGCATTCCAGCCATGTAAATCCAATGCCAATGTTACATTGATAACAAAGTAATTTAATCTAACAACACATCTATTGAATTAATTGAAATTGCAATAGTTTTTTATTGTTTCTATCAAATTTTCATGCCAACATACACAGAGAAAACTTCCTACACTTACGATCTTTGCTGTGGGCCTCACATGATGGAATGCAGACTTAGAGCCTGTTTACACGAGCCCGGGTTGGCTCCAACCCGCCGCAGAGGGTCAGCCCTTCTCCAGTCAAATCTCTTCAACCGTTTACATGAACTCAGCAGCCAGCCCGGGGTCAACCCGCCTAGGCGGGTTACCCTTCTCGAGGGTAGGGCTGACCCGTTGAGGCGGGTTGGCTTTTTGTAGAATTTTTCCATGTGAAGGCGGGTCAACTCAACCCGGGGTCGTGTAAACACTTTGAACAGCCAACCCGGGGTAGCTTTTCCGCGCCAAAAATTCAACGCATGCGTATTCTGTATTTTGCAAAGCCAAAATGGCGGCAAGGAAGTCGTGCAAGCCAAGTGAAGAGAGCGAAGAAGTTCCACAGAAGCAGTGGCAATGGAAAAGTAAGATGGTAGAACAGCTTGTGAAGTGCTTGAAAGACTATAAAGTCGAAATGGACTACAAAAATGTTGATTTTAATGCAGATGTTGTTGCACTGTATACAAGAATATGAGAAGACATGGCAGGCCATTTTGGTGATGATGAGCAATTAATTGGGCCTGTGTCTTTGACAGAATCTAACAAGGCCCTCACTGATATGGCCAAGGAAGAGCTAAAGAGACATAACATGATGGTATCTGCTGAAAAATCGCTAATCAAGAAAGGCTATAATCGCATCAAAGAAAAGATTTGGGCTATTCGAAAAGCATACAACAAGGCAATCACACAAGGCACAAGGTCAGGTTCAGGTAAAGTTGTGCAAGAGTATTTTGATGACTTGAAACTTTGGAAAGGCAGTCCAGCGACTGAAAAGCTAGAATTTGGTATAACCAGCAGTGATCCTGTTGACACTGACAGCTACAGAGGCCAGGACAATGATCCTGACAATGATACCTTTGCCTCTTACCACTCCAATCAACAAGATGATATTTATGCATCACTAGAGGTTGTATCAACAAAATCAGTTAGCAGTACAGATCCCCATGATATAGAGGATTCAGGTAGTATGGATGACGCTGATGATTCAGAGTGTTAGAAGTTTAATGAAAATACAGCTGGAAGAAAGCGCAAATGTACCAATAATGTAGTGAAAATTGTTGACAACAACAGAAGGCATTTACAGAAACCACTGTCTGCAGCCAAGCGAGATCAGGTTCTCATGAATGCAACAAAGGAAGACCTTCAGTTGAAAAGAGATTTTATGCTGCAGATGGAAAAGTCACAGGAGACTTTCAATGAAATGAGTTCCAAATTGTCATCATCAATAGAATCACTTGGCAAAGGCATAAGTGAAGGCCTGGGTCTTTTAGCGATTGCTTTGAACCCAACTATGAGCAGTCAAGGATATCCACCAACACCATTCAACACTCCTCAAGCGCATGCAAGCAATATGGGCCCGACAGTTTCACAACATCCATACCGTTTCAATGGAAATATTCACCATGCAAAGAATATCCATGCCAAGGCATCTTCAATGGGGTTTGCTGGTCCTGGCCCCTCTTGTGACGGATTTTCCCAGATGTTGTTTGCAGAAGAAAATTATACAGATCTTTGAACACCTGAGAAGTTTTGAACAAAGACTGGGGCCAAGTTTCTCATGGAAAATAAATGGATTTATTTGCAAGAAAATGAATTTAAAGGCAATTGATAGAATTAAAAATGATGGATGTTAGGGTCTTGACAGTCTAAACTAAGCGGCTTATGTTTTATCCTCTCTTTAGTGATGGGCTTTCCATAAGCCAATGCCATAAAAGCTCTTAATAGAGGGGGCTTATAAGAGAGGGCCCCGGCTTATTCACAAATCAGATGACAAGGATATACTTGGTACCTTTTCAGTGCTGATACCCCATATTTTGCAGTCTCAAGATACAATTTTATGGGTCAAATACATAAATTTGAGAAAGTTTTTTTCCAAAACCTTTAAAAATTAACATTAAAGCTTGTTTGCTAAATAAGTTGAGAATATTTGATAAATGCTGGAAGTTGATACAGATGGGGAGCTTAATTCAAATTTTGACTCAGAGGGGAGGGACTTATTAGAAAGGGGGCTCATAGATGTAGGAACCGGGTGGCACTGGGGGCATGTTCCCCCCCCAAGATTTTGCAATAAACAAAGAAGTGGCCTTTTTATTTTAGAAAATGGCCCTCTTTTCGGAAAAAGTGCCCTCAAAGCGTCATGCCCCCAAGTTTGAGATGCTTCCTACGTCCCTGAGGGGGCTTAATGGAGCATTTATGGCGATTAGTTGTTTGGGCAATAATAACAAATCTGTGTACTTTGAAGGGGTAAATCCCCCTATTTAACATCATGTTTTTCCTTGTTAATGTTTAGCTTTTGTGTAAAGCAGATACAATGCACAATAAAAAACGAACTGCGCACTAACTGAAGGCAACTAAGTCTGTTTGCAGAAGAGTAAACAGTGATATAGTATTTTTGCACGGTTTGATTTTCAGTTTGTCCAGCATTCATTAAAGTAATCAGTGATTATTTCACGAAAATACATTCCAGTGGATGTGTTATATGTGTGCAATCTATCTGGTTGGTTATGATGTGTGCAACATCTGTCAGCAGCATTCACTTGCAATTGTTGCTCACAGTCTTCCTGGGTTAATTGATTTCCCCTCAGTTCACAAAAATTGTGCAGAACAAAGCAACTATAAATGATGGTAGGCAAGTCCTCTTGTTTAAGGTTCATAGGCCTGTTAAGAATTTGCCAGCGTGCTTTCAGTCTGCCAAATGCACACTCTATCTGATTTCTGCCACCCCTAAGAATCTGATTAAATATTGCCTTCTCATTGATTGCATTTTCACCATATTCCTTCATAACATTTGGCAAAAGAGGATAAGCTGGATCTCCAAGAATCAATGGGGGAATTCTTTCTGTCCCTGGGATAAGGGTGCGATAAACAATGGGAAGTGTCTTTTCTGTTAATTGCTTGTTTAACTTCGAATTTGCAAACACACAGGAATCATGCACACTTCCAGGCCACATAATTGCAACATCTCGAAATATTCCTCGATAGTCACAAAGAGCTTGCACATTCAAGCTGTATTTCATTTTATAACAGAAGTAATCCTGGTTATTTTCTATAGGCTGGCGAATTGGTATGTGAGTTCCATCTAGACAACCAAAAGCCTGAGGAAATCCAAATCTATTTTCAAACATGCTTATGAGATTAGTCATTTCATTTGTATCTCTTGGCAATCGTAGAATTTCAGGCCCTAAAGCAGTGTTGATGGCAGAGCAGACGGATCGAACAGTCTTTGACAAACAAGGCAATGAAATACCAAAGGAGTTACATGTCATACGATATGACCCTTGATCCTTCAGATAGTAAAGGGTTGCAGCCAATTTCTTTTCAACACTTAATGCATCAGGTCGAAAACTTGATGGCTCTGGCTCTAGAGATGGCCTGACACAATCTGCGAGCTCCATGAATTGTGGCCTTGTCATCCTAAAATTTCGTTGCCACTCCTCGTCTTTCAGTTTACCATTTAACATATTCTGCCACCATTTATCCGTTCGGCCAGGATTTGTCCAGCGGCATCTCTTTCTCCTTATCTTCAATTTTTTGAGTGCCCGAATCTTTTTGTTGTTGTTATTCCATTCAGAAAGCAATTGCCTGTACGCCAGTTGAAGCTTGTTCTGCTGTTTCATCAATAAAACTAGCAAAACTCCATGCAATTGAACACAAGCTAACAGCAGTGGAAGAATTGCTGACAAACAAACGACAAGTATCCTTTGATCATTGGCTGGCATGCGATGTTGAGCTTCTCTCTTCGGCACTGGTTTGTTGGATTTGTTGTTCTTCGGGGCCATTTTGATTTGATCAAAAATTTCTCATCAAACGAATTTGGCGCCTGGGACCCAGACCCCAAAGGATGTGTCGAACAGCAAGCTGACCCGGGTTGGGTCAGCTAGCTGCGGAAGAAGCCACCCCGGGTTCATGTAAACACAATTTTTTTTTTTATAACGCAACGAGCTGCCCCGGGTTGGGAGCCAACCCGGGTTCGTGTAAACGGGGCCTTACCCGCAAGTCTCTTCTGCAGGAGAGACTTGGACAAGTCTTTATGGATTGCATCCTGGCAGTTTCATCAGATATGATCAGATGACTGCCAAAAGTATTTCAAAGAAATCTGCAAATCTGATTTACTGATGACTATGATGGTTATCCATAGTTTAACACACTCAAGAGGATGCTTGCTGTTCATATAAAATTGAAACGAAAAGATTTGAATTCTTACCAGTTTTTCATGACAGTATAGCCCTGAGAGAGTAGAATTAGCTAAATCTGAGCTCGATCAGACTTCTTATAAATTTGATTACAAAGTTACTGAAAACCAGCCTCCCGAACCCTTTCAATCTTTTTCTCAACATTTTGCATCGTATTCCATAATTTTAACGTTCAGTTCGGGATCACTGGGTCTAAACATAGATAGGTAGGGCCTTGTCTTGCTCTTATCTTGTTTGTCGCGCGGGCAAGTTCACTTGTTCTACTGGACTTCCGATTCGTAAAATAAAATTTCTAGAAAGGGAGTTACCTTTTCCGTGTCAAACAGCAAAAAGCTCCCAACTGTTCCCGTTATTTCCACGCCAACACAGTTTCTCTCTGCAAAGTGAGAGTTTTGTCTGCACAGCTCGCCGCCGCCATTTTATCTTTGATGGCTTTCTACCTCGCTTTCGCGTGCGCAAGGAGGAGTTTAAGATATGTCCTATTGTGTCACAGATTGTGGCGCCACAGGACAAGTGACTTGCAAAGAACAAAGGATGCCGACGCGAGTTGCCCTTCTGCTTTTTCCCTCTTCTGTGGTACTGCAGTGCTTTTAAGCTGTTTTCGACGATGTTCAAACGCAACTGAAATTAGAATTGGCAAGGTTAATTTCTAGGCAGAGGCACCCTGAGTGGGGGGAGGGGTGATATATCTTGAAACATTTTCCAACAATGGTTCCATTGTGGCGTTTTCGTCCTGGCGTTTTATGTCATTTTCCAACACCGTGTATCAAGAGAAGGGAATTTTTCTACAGCTGGTTGCCATTTGATAGCTTATTCTAGAGAGAAGAAATTCTGAACAACGGTCTTCCGCACTCACTAGAGAGGATAACAGTGCTACCTCAATCACCTCAGTGAACAATATTAATCATTGCAGACCTGCGATCGATCACGAAGGGTGGGGTTCTTGCCCAAACGTTGGGTAGGTGTCTGCTGTATCCACAGTGACAATGTTGGCTAGGCTGATTTCTTTCGAAAATGGCACCCTTGCTTACGTATATCCCCGGGGAGGGGATGCTTGACTAGGGAAGTGGTGGGGTTGTGTGGCATGTCTCTCCATACCCTGTACAATGTCGCATAAAAAATATCCCAAAAGTATATCCTGTCGCATAAAAACTTTAAAGTTCTTTCTTAAATTATAAAGTATACACTATCCGTTGTTTCAAGAGAAGTCGAAAAGATACCCCCCCACGTGATACCCTGTCGCATGATTCTCTTATCAATTGTAGTACCCTTTCGCAAAATTTTTACTGTTGAGCGGCACAACCCATCTGGTTAAGTATGAAAATATCTCCCTCTTCCCCTTCTGATGACCCAAAAAGAGGAAGACACTGTTGGAAATTGTTATGCAAGGTTTAAACAATGCTGCAAAAAACAGTCAAGTCATACCTGCCAAGGAAGCTTGTCCTCCAAATTGTCTAGCAGCCCTCGCACATCATTCAACGCAACCTCTTCTCCTTCTACAACGACAATTTTCTCCAGAAACTCTGTCACAATAGAGAATTTCTTCGCTGTTATGCCATAGAGCTTGACAATGTTGGCAAGGTTGAGTTTCCTTAAACTCTCAGCTTCTTGACGCAGTTTTCGTTTCTGACGCAAAGGCAATGTGCCAAAAAATTCTTTTATCACCACTACATTTCCTTGAAACTCGCCTTTATAAATAGAGCACAACTGGCTTCTGATAAATGGTGTCTCTTCTTGCTTTAAGGCACTTTCCTCGATAACATTCCCTTTCTTCTTTGCTCCTGAACTATCCATTTTGTGCAATTCTACCTGTTGCGTAGAAACGAGGGACATGACTCAAATTTAGATTGTCCATATTCGTGCTAGATCTCATTCCAATATATCGGACATTAAGTGAAAACTTTACGTCAGAAACAAGATGGTCTCTTGTCATTGGGCTAATGTAAAAGTTTGCCTAAAGTTCTGTGAGTCTCCCCATAGGTCTTATGATTATTGCAATCCAGTGCCCACTTGGAAACATTAAAATTGAAAACTTTCGGACGATCATTGGATGGGGATGGGGACCCACAACAAGGGCTTGAGTCTTCAGGATGTTCAAGGAAAGTTTATTACCTAACAACCATTCCTTCACATTGCTTAGTTCACTGTACTGTTTACAGTTTGACTTACATCTTCTAAACTCGATACAGAGTAAGAAATACTGGTATCATCGGCATACATTGTCACTTTCGCTTTCTTCAGAGAAAATGGCAGATCATTGATATGGTTGATGATTTTTAGTATTCACCAAAACCTGGCCCCTCCACAGCGGTACACTTGGGATGTCACTTTCTCAAGCGCATGCAAGCAATATGGGCCCGACAGTTTCACAACATCCATACCGTTTCAATGGAAATATTCACCATGCAAAGAATATCCATGCCAAGGCATCTTCAATGGGGTTTGCTGGTCCTGGCCCCTCTTGTGACGGATTTTCCCAGATGTTGTTTGCAGAAGAAAATTATACAGATCTTTGAACACCTGAGAAGTTTTGAACAAAGACTGGGGCCAAGTTTCTCATGGAAAATAAATGGATTTATTTGCAAGAAAATGAATTTAAAGGCAATTGATAGAATTAAAAATGATGGATGTTAGGGTCTTGACAGTCTAAACTAAGCGGCTTATGTTTTATCCTCTCTTTAGTGATGGGCTTTCCATAAGCCAATGCCATAAAAGCTCTTAATAGAGGGGGCTTATAAGAGAGGGCCCCGGCTTATTCACAAATCAGATGACAAGGATATACTTGGTACCTTTTCAGTGCTGATACCCCATATTTTGCAGTCTCAAGATACAATTTTATGGGTCAAATACATAAATTTGAGAAAGTTTTTTTCCAAAACCTTTAAAAATTAACATTAAAGCTTGTTTGCTAAATAAGTTGAGAATATTTGATAAATGCTGGAAGTTGATACAGATGGGGAGCTTAATTCAAATTTTGACTCAGAGGGGAGGGACTTATTAGAAAGGGGGGGGCTCATAGATGTAGGAACCGGGTGGCACTGGGGGCATGTTCCCCCCCCCCAAGATTTTGCAATAAACAAAGAAGTGGCCTTTTTATTTTAGAAAATGGCCCTCTTTTCGGAAAAAGTGCCCTCAAAGCGTCATGCCCCCAAGTTTGAGATGCTTCCTACGTCCCTGAGGGGGCTTAATGGAGCATTTATGGCGATTAGTTGTTTGGGCAATAATAACAAATCTGTGTACTTTGAAGGGGTAAATCCCCCTATTTAACATCATGTTTTTCCTTGTTAATGTTTAGCTTTTGTGTAAAGCAGATACAATGCACAATAAAAAACGAACTGCGCACTAACTGAAGGCAACTAAGTCTGTTTGCAGAAGAGTAAACAGTGATATAGTATTTTTGCACGGTTTGATTTTCAGTTTGTCCAGCATTCATTAAAGTAATCAGTGATTATTTCACGAAAATACATTCCAGTGGATGTGTTATATGTGTGCAATCTATCTGGTTGGTTATGATGTGTGCAACATCTGTCAGCAGCATTCACTTGCAATTGTTGCTCACAGTCTTCCTGGGTTAATTGATTTCCCCTCAGTTCACAAAAATTGTGCAGAACAAAGCAACTATAAATGATGGTAGGCAAGTCCTCTTGTTTAAGGTTCATAGGCCTGTTAAGAATTTGCCAGCGTGCTTTCAGTCTGCCAAATGCACACTCTATCTGATTTCTGCCACCCCTAAGAATCTGATTAAATATTGCCTTCTCATTGATTGCATTTTCACCATATTCCTTCATAACATTTGGCAAAAGAGGATAAGCTGGATCTCCAAGAATCAATGGGGGAATTCTTTCTGTCCCTGGGATAAGGGTGCGATAAACAATGGGAAGTGTCTTTTCTGTTAATTGCTTGTTTAACTTCGAATTTGCAAACACACAGGAATCATGCACACTTCCAGGCCACATAATTGCAACATCTCGAAATATTCCTCGATAGTCACAAAGAGCTTGCACATTCAAGCTGTATTTCATTTTATAACAGAAGTAATCCTGGTTATTTTCTATAGGCTGGCGAATTGGTATGTGAGTTCCATCTAGACAACCAAAAGCCTGAGGAAATCCAAATCTATTTTCAAACATGCTTATGAGATTAGTCATTTCATTTGTATCTCTTGGCAATCGTAGAATTTCAGGCCCTAAAGCAGTGTTGATGGCAGAGCAGACGGATCGAACAGTCTTTGACAAACAAGGCAATGAAATACCAAAGGAGTTACATGTCATACGATATGACCCTTGATCCTTCAGATAGTAAAGGGTTGCAGCCAATTTCTTTTCAACACTTAATGCATCAGGTCGAAAACTTGATGGCTCTGGCTCTAGAGATGGCCTGACACAATCTGCGAGCTCCATGAATTGTGGCCTTGTCATCCTAAAATTTTGTTGCCACTCCTCGTCTTTCAGTTTACCATTTAACATATTCTGCCACCATTTATCCGTTCGGCCAGGATTTGTCCAGCGGCATCTCTTTCTCCTTATCTTCAATTTTTTGAGTGCCCGAATCTTTTTGTTGTTGTTATTCCATTCAGAAAGCAATTGCCTGTACGCCAGTTGAAGCTTGTTCTGCTGTTTCATCAATAAAACTAGCAAAACTCCATGCAATTGAACACAAGCTAACAGCAGTGGAAGAATTGCTGACAAACAAACGACAAGTATCCTTTGATCATTGGCTGGCATGCGATGTTGAGCTTCTCTCTTCGGCACTGGTTTGTTGGATTTGTTGTTCTTCGGGGCCATTTTGATTTGATCAAAAATTTCTCATCAAACGAATTTGGCGCCTGGGACCCAGACCCCAAAGGATGTGTCGAACAGCAAGCTGACCCGGGTTGGGTCAGCTAGCTGCGGAAGAAGCCACCCCGGGTTCATGTAAACACAATTTTTTTTTTATAACGCAACGAGCTGCCCCGGGTTGGGAGCCAACCCGGGTTCGTGTAAACGGGGCCTTACCCGCAAGTCTCTTCTGCAGGAGAGACTTGGACAAGTCTTTATGGATTGCATCCTGGCAGTTTCATCAGATATGATCAGATGACTGCCAAAAGTATTTCAAAGAAATCTGCAAATCTGATTTACTGATGACTATGATGGTTATCCATAGTTTAACACACTCAAGAGGATGCTTGCTGTTCATATAAAATTGAAACGAAAAGATTTGAATTCTTACCAGTTTTTCATGACAGTATAGCCCTGAGAGAGTAGAATTAGCTAAATCTGAGCTCGATCAGACTTCTTATAAATTTGATTACAAAGTTACTGAAAACCAGCCTCCCGAACCCTTTCAATCTTTTTCTCAACATTTTGCATCGTATTCCATAATTTTAACGTTCAGTTCGGGATCACTGGGTCTAAACATAGATAGGTAGGGCCTTGTCTTGCTCTTATCTTGTTTGTCGCGCGGGCAAGTTCACTTGTTCTACTGGACTTCCGATTCGTAAAATAAAATTTCTAGAAAGGGAGTTACCTTTTCCGTGTCAAACAGCAAAAAGCTCCCAACTGTTCCCGTTATTTCCACGCCAACACAGTTTCTCTCTGCAAAGTGAGAGTTTTGTCTGCACAGCTCGCCGCCGCCACTTTATCTTTAATGGCTTTCTACCTCGCTTTCGCGTGCGCAAGAAGGAGTTTAAGATATGTCCTATTGTGTCACAGATTGTGGCGCCACAGGACAAGTGACTTGCAAAGAACAAAGGATGCCGACGCGAGTTGCCCTTCTGCTTTTTCCCTCTTCTGTGGTACTGCAGTGCTTTTAAGCTGTTTTCGACGATGTTCAAACGCAACTGAAATTAGAATTGGCAAGGTTAATTTCTAGGCAGAGGCACCCTGAGTGGGGGGAGGGGTGATATATCTTGAAACATTTTCCAACAATGGTTCCATTGTGGCGTTTTCGTCCTGGCGTTTTATGTCATTTTCCAACACCGTGTATCAAGAGAAGGGAATTTTTCTACAGCTGGTTGCCATTTGATAGCTTATTCTAGAGAGAAGAAATTCTGAACAACGGTCTTCCGCACTCACTAGAGAGGATAACAGTGCTACCTCAATCACCTCAGTGAACAATATTAATCATTGCAGACCTGCGATCGATCACGAAGGGTGGGGTTCTTGCCCAAACGTTGGGTAGGTGTCTGCTGTATCCACAGTGACAATGTTGGCTAGGCTGATTTCTTTCGAAAATGGCACCCTTGCTTACGTATATCCCCGGGGAGGGGATGCTTGACTAGGGAAGTGGTGGGGTTGTGTGGCATGTCTCTCCATACCCTGTACAATGTCGCATAAAAAATATCCCAAAAGTATATCCTGTCGCATAAAAACTTTAAAGTTCTTTCTTAAATTATAAAGTATACACTATCCGTTGTTTCAAGAGAAGTCGAAAAGATACCCCCCCCCACGTGATACCCTGTCGCATGATTCTCTTATCAATTGTAGTACCCTTTCGCAAAATTTTTACTGTTGAGCGGCACAACCCATCTGGTTAAGTATGAAAATATCTCCCTCTTCCCCTTCTGATGACCCAAAAAGAGGAAGACACTGTTGGAAATTGTTATGCAAGGTTTAAACAATGCTGCAAAAAACAGTCAAGTCATACCTGCCAAGGAAGCTTGTCCTCCAAATTGTCTAGCAGCCCTCGCACATCATTCAACGCAACCTCTTCTCCTTCTACAACGACAATTTTCTCCAGAAACTCTGTCACAATAGAGAATTTCTTCGCTGTTATGCCATAGAGCTTGACAATGTTGGCAAGGTTGAGTTTCCTTAAACTCTCAGCTTCTTGACGCAGTTTTCGTTTCTGACGCAAAGGCAATGTGCCAAAAAATTCTTTTATCACCACTACATTTCCTTGAAACTCGCCTTTATAAATAGAGCACAACTGGCTTCTGATAAATGGTGTCTCTTCTTGCTTTAAGGCACTTTCCTCGATAACATTCCCTTTCTTCTTTGCTCCTGAACTATCCATTTTGTGCAATTCTACCTGTTGCGTAGAAACGAGGGACATGACTCAAATTTAGATTGTCCATATTCGTGCTAGATCTCATTCCAATATATCGGACATTAAGTGAAAACTTTACGTCAGAAACAAGATGGTCTCTTGTCATTGGGCTAATGTAAAAGTTTGCCTAAAGTTCTGTGAGTCTCCCCATAGGTCTTATGATTATTGCAATCCAGTGCCCACTTGGAAACATTAAAATTGAAAACTTTCGGACGATCATTGGATGGGGATGGGGACCCACAACAAGGGCTTGAGTCTTCAGGATGTTCAAGGAAAGTTTATTACCTAACAACCATTCCTTCACATTGCTTAGTTCACTGTACTGTTTACAGTTTGACTTACATCTTCTAAACTCGATACAGAGTAAGAAATACTGGTATCATCGGCATACATTGTCACTTTCGCTTTCTTCAGAGAAAATGGCAGATCATTGATATGGTTGATGATTTTTAGTATTCACCAAAACCTGGCCCCTCCACAGCGGTACACTTGGGATGTCACTTTCTCAAGCGCATGCAAGCAATATGGGCCTGACAGTTTCACAACATCCATACCGTTTCAATGGAAATATTCACCATGCAAAGAATATCCATGCCAAGGCATCTTCAATGGGGTTTGCTGGTCCTGGCCCCTCTTGTGACGGATTTTCCCAGATGTTGTTTGCAGAAGAAAATTATACAGATCTTTGAACACCTGAGAAGTTTTGAACAAAGACTGGGGCCAAGTTTCTCATGGAAAATAAATGGATTTATTTGCAAGAAAATGAATTTAAAGGCAATTGATAGAATTAAAAATGATGGATGTTAGGGTCTTGACAGTCTAAACTAAGCGGCTTATGTTTTATCCTCTCTTTAGTGATGGGCTTTCCATAAGCCAATGCCATAAAAGCTCTTAATAGAGGGGGCTTATAAGAGAGGGCCCCGGCTTATTCACAAATCAGATGACAAGGATATACTTGGTACCTTTTCAGTGCTGATACCCCATATTTTGCAGTCTCAAGATACAATTTTATGGGTCAAATACATAAATTTGAGAAAGTTTTTTTCCAAAACCTTTAAAAATTAACATTAAAGCTTGTTTGCTAAATAAGTTGAGAATATTTGATAAATGCTGGAAGTTGATACAGATGGGGAGCTTAATTCAAATTTTGACTCAGAGGGGAGGGACTTATTAGAAAGGGGGCTCATAGATGTAGGAACCGGGTGGCACTGGGGGCATGTTCCCCCCCCAAGATTTTGCAATAAACAAAGAAGTGGCCTTTTTATTTTAGAAAATGGCCCTCTTTTCGGAAAAAGTGCCCTCAAAGCGTCATGCCCCCAAGTTTGAGATGCTTCCTACGTCCCTGAGGGGGCTTAATGGAGCATTTATGGCGATTAGTTGTTTGGGCAATAATAACAAATCTGTGTACTTTGAAGGGGTAAATCCCCCTATTTAACATCATGTTTTTCCTTGTTAATGTTTAGCTTTTGTGTAAAGCAGATACAATGCACAATAAAAAACGAACTGCGCACTAACTGAAGGCAACTAAGTCTGTTTGCAGAAGAGTAAACAGTGATATAGTATTTTTGCACGGTTTGATTTTCAGTTTGTCCAGCATTCATTAAAGTAATCAGTGATTATTTCACGAAAATACATTCCAGTGGATGTGTTATATGTGTGCAATCTATCTGGTTGGTTATGATGTGTGCAACATCTGTCAGCAGCATTCACTTGCAATTGTTGCTCACAGTCTTCCTGGGTTAATTGATTTCCCCTCAGTTCACAAAAATTGTGCAGAACAAAGCAACTATAAATGATGGTAGGCAAGTCCTCTTGTTTAAGGTTCATAGGCCTGTTAAGAATTTGCCAGCGTGCTTTCAGTCTGCCAAATGCACACTCTATCTGATTTCTGCCACCCCTAAGAATCTGATTAAATATTGCCTTCTCATTGATTGCATTTTCACCATATTCCTTCATAACATTTGGCAAAAGAGGATAAGCTGGATCTCCAAGAATCAATGGGGGAATTCTTTCTGTCCCTGGGATAAGGGTGCGATAAACAATGGGAAGTGTCTTTTCTGTTAATTGCTTGTTTAACTTCGAATTTGCAAACACACAGGAATCATGCACACTTCCAGGCCACATAATTGCAACATCTCGAAATATTCCTCGATAGTCACAAAGAGCTTGCACATTCAAGCTGTATTTCATTTTATAACAGAAGTAATCCTGGTTATTTTCTATAGGCTGGCGAATTGGTATGTGAGTTCCATCTAGACAACCAAAAGCCTGAGGAAATCCAAATCTATTTTCAAACATGCTTATGAGATTAGTCATTTCATTTGTATCTCTTGGCAATCGTAGAATTTCAGGCCCTAAAGCAGTGTTGATGGCAGAGCAGACGGATCGAACAGTCTTTGACAAACAAGGCAATGAAATACCAAAGGAGTTACATGTCATACGATATGACCCTTGATCCTTCAGATAGTAAAGGGTTGCAGCCAATTTCTTTTCAACACTTAATGCATCAGGTCGAAAACTTGATGGCTCTGGCTCTAGAGATGGCCTGACACAATCTGCGAGCTCCATGAATTGTGGCCTTGTCATCCTAAAATTTTGTTGCCACTCCTCGTCTTTCAGTTTACCATTTAACATATTCTGCCACCATTTATCCGTTCGGCCAGGATTTGTCCAGCGGCATCTCTTTCTCCTTATCTTCAATTTTTTGAGTGCCCGAATCTTTTTGTTGTTGTTATTCCATTCAGAAAGCAATTGCCTGTACGCCAGTTGAAGCTTGTTCTGCTGTTTCATCAATAAAACTAGCAAAACTCCATGCAATTGAACACAAGCTAACAGCAGTGGAAGAATTGCTGACAAACAAACGACAAGTATCCTTTGATCATTGGCTGGCATGCGATGTTGAGCTTCTCTCTTCGGCACTGGTTTGTTGGATTTGTTGTTCTTCGGGGCCATTTTGATTTGATCAAAAATTTCTCATCAAACGAATTTGGCGCCTGGGACCCAGACCCCAAAGGATGTGTCGAACAGCAAGCTGACCCGGGTTGGGTCAGCTAGCTGCGGAAGAAGCCACCCCGGGTTCATGTAAACACAATTTTTTTTTTTATAACGCAACGAGCTGCCCCGGGTTGGGAGCCAACCCGGGTTCGTGTAAACGGGGCCTTACCCGCAAGTCTCTTCTGCAGGAGAGACTTGGACAAGTCTTTATGGATTGCATCCTGGCAGTTTCATCAGATATGATCAGATGACTGCCAAAAGTATTTCAAAGAAATCTGCAAATCTGATTTACTGATGACTATGATGGTTATCCATAGTTTAACACACTCAAGAGGATGCTTGCTGTTCATATAAAATTGAAACGAAAAGATTTGAATTCTTACCAGTTTTTCATGACAGTATAGCCCTGAGAGAGTAGAATTAGCTAAATCTGAGCTCGATCAGACTTCTTATAAATTTGATTACAAAGTTACTGAAAACCAGCCTCCCGAACCCTTTCAATCTTTTTCTCAACATTTTGCATCGTATTCCATAATTTTAACGTTCAGTTCGGGATCACTGGGTCTAAACATAGATAGGTAGGGCCTTGTCTTGCTCTTATCTTGTTTGTCGCGCGGGCAAGTTCACTTGTTCTACTGGACTTCCGATTCGTAAAATAAAATTTCTAGAAAGGGAGTTACCTTTTCCGTGTCAAACAGCAAAAAGCTCCCAACTGTTCCCGTTATTTCCACGCCAACACAGTTTCTCTCTGCAAAGTGAGAGTTTTGTCTGCACAGCTCGCCGCCGCCACTTTATCTTTAATGGCTTTCTACCTCGCTTTCGCGTGCGCAAGAAGGAGTTTAAGATATGTCCTATTGTGTCACAGATTGTGGCGCCACAGGACAAGTGACTTGCAAAGAACAAAGGATGCCGACGCGAGTTGCCCTTCTGCTTTTTCCCTCTTCTGTGGTACTGCAGTGCTTTTAAGCTGTTTTCGACGATGTTCAAACGCAACTGAAATTAGAATTGGCAAGGTTAATTTCTAGGCAGAGGCACCCTGAGTGGGGGGAGGGGTGATATATCTTGAAACATTTTCCAACAATGGTTCCATTGTGGCGTTTTCGTCCTGGCGTTTTATGTCATTTTCCAACACCGTGTATCAAGAGAAGGGAATTTTTCTACAGCTGGTTGCCATTTGATAGCTTATTCTAGAGAGAAGAAATTCTGAACAACGGTCTTCCGCACTCACTAGAGAGGATAACAGTGCTACCTCAATCACCTCAGTGAACAATATTAATCATTGCAGACCTGCGATCGATCACGAAGGGTGGGGTTCTTGCCCAAACGTTGGGTAGGTGTCTGCTGTATCCACAGTGACAATGTTGGCTAGGCTGATTTCTTTCGAAAATGGCACCCTTGCTTACGTATATCCCCGGGGAGGGGATGCTTGACTAGGGAAATGGTGGGGTTGTGTGGCATGTCTCTCCATACCCTGTACAATGTCGCATAAAAAATATCCCAAAAGTATATCCTGTCGCATAAAAACTTTAAAGTTCTTTCTTAAATTATAAAGTATACACTATCCGTTGTTTCAAGAGAAGTCGAAAAGATACCCCCCCACGTGATACCCTGTCGCATGATTCTCTTATCAATTGTAGTACCCTTTCGCAAAATTTTTACTGTTGAGCGGCACAACCCATCTGGTTAAGTATGAAAATATCTCCCTCTTCCCCTTCTGATGACCCAAAAAGAGGAAGACACTGTTGGAAATTGTTATGCAAGGTTTAAACAATGCTGCAAAAAACAGTCAAGTCATACCTGCCAAGGAAGCTTGTCCTCCAAATTGTCTAGCAGCCCTCGCACATCATTCAACGCAACCTCTTCTCCTTCTACAACGACAATTTTCTCCAGAAACTCTGTCACAATAGAGAATTTCTTCGCTGTTATGCCATAGAGCTTGACAATGTTGGCAAGGTTGAGTTTCCTTAAACTCTCAGCTTCTTGACGCAGTTTTCGTTTCTGACGCAAAGGCAATGTGCCAAAAAATTCTTTTATCACCACTACATTTCCTTGAAACTCGCCTTTATAAATAGAGCACAACTGGCTTCTGATAAATGGTGTCTCTTCTTGCTTTAAGGCACTTTCCTCGATAACATTCCCTTTCTTCTTTGCTCCTGAACTATCCATTTTGTGCAATTCTACCTGTTGCGTAGAAACGAGGGACATGACTCAAATTTAGATTGTCCATATTCGTGCTAGATCTCATTCCAATATATCGGACATTAAGTGAAAACTTTACGTCAGAAACAAGATGGTCTCTTGTCATTGGGCTAATGTAAAAGTTTGCCTAAAGTTCTGTGAGTCTCCCCATAGGTCTTATGATTATTGCAATCCAGTGCCCACTTGGAAACATTAAAATTGAAAACTTTCGGACGATCATTGGATGGGGATGGGGACCCACAACAAGGGCTTGAGTCTTCAGGATGTTCAAGGAAAGTTTATTACCTAACAACCATTCCTTCACATTGCTTAGTTCACTGTACTGTTTACAGTTTGACTTACATCTTCTAAACTCGATACAGAGTAAGAAATACTGGTATCATCGGCATACATTGTCACTTTCGCTTTCTTCAGAGAAAATGGCAGATCATTGATATGGTTGATGATTTTTAGTATTCACCAAAACCTGGCCCCTCCACAGCGGTACACTTGGGATGTCCGAAAATTCTTTGTTCCGAGAATTCTCGATCTCGTTTCCGCCTAGTGGAGATCCGGCTTTAGTCTCTGCTCGTTTTCGGTTATCGCTTTCAATACCGATCAAACATTTTCAGTCGTGTGGATCGAATCGAGCCTTCAATTAAGGAACCGGTCCTAAGAATGCTTTGCATCTCTCTCTGAAGCCTTTGCATCAATTAAGAAAGTAACGAATAAGAATGACAACTATGGAAGGCGATAGCAACACAAAAATAATCGTTCATAGTCTAGAAGAAGCAATGGTCCATTTGAGGGAACACGAACTGCAGCACACTTTGCGTTTCTCTGCATTCATGACGAAGAAGGACTTTGGCCAGACAGGTAAGTTGCCAACTATAACCGCCCTGTCCCTTACCTATGATATGAAATTTGTTCCGTATTTGGAAATTAAATGAGATGTCTCTTTGTTCAACATACAGTTTATTTCATATCTTCAAAAGGGGTAAAGGCCCCCTCCAGTAAGTATGTCAAAAAGGACTTGTTTTGTTATAAAGTTTGCGTTTCGGAATTTTCCCGCGCATTTGACCAGTTGGAATCACAGGGACACAAAGTTATGATACAGAGTCACGTGAAGTTAAGGCGCAGTCCAGCCTTGGTTTTCTTCTCGATTAATTTTTGCTCTCATTGGTCGTTCACAGAAAAGTACATTTTAAACATGCCAATTCAAAATGAAAATTGCAAAAAATTTCCTGCAAATCTTAAAGAACTGGGGTACCGAGACCCCACAACAAACCATAATTTCTACCTCTGGGCATAGTCTTTGGTTGTTCAAAAGACTATGCTCTGGGCCCAAAACGACCGACGATATAGGGCCCAGGAAATCTTATATTCAAATGAATTTTCAAGTGTCCTTCAGTTATTTACTTAACTGTACCTTTCTTAATTATGGTTTTGTAGACGTTTATGGAAAAAAGCACAAGATCCTTTGGCATGATGAGGATGGAGACTTCCCAGGAATTCCTTTTGCCATTCTTAGCCAGAAATACTTTGACTGCCAGCATGGCATTGACCGCAATAAAGCAGCAAAAATCAAACAGAGAAAGCAGATGGAAAAAAAAGCTGTAAGTTGATACTGAAAACCAGTAACTTCAGTGTGAGTACCTTCCTATACGTGCTACCGAAAACAATGTCTCACCAAGCTTTCATGAAAATAGTTTTCCTGAATACTGCGTTATTATAGCTAACAATAAATTTTCCCCGAAATTCTGGCCAATTTTTAATGTTTCTGAAATATCACACTCTTTTTACTTTTTTCTGGCCAAGAAAAATGTCTCCGAAGATTATTTGAGAGTCTCTCTTCATTTATATGAAGATTATTTGAGAGACTCTCTTCATTTATTTGTAGTTCTACCCCTGCCAATACGTACTCTGATATTAGAGGAATGTAGAGATGTTAGACAAAACCATAAGAATGAGGACTAGCTGAATAGATATTTTAATTTTGCCTTTGCAGCAGCAAGATCATTTCCACGGACGATGATATAAGAAAGTCCAAAGTAGCAAAAAGTTCGATTGTCCAGCACAAGTAAAACTGAAGGAAATAATCCAGTTTCCTTCCTACTCAGTGAGTAAATGAATCTTCTCAGTTTACGGTCGTTTTCAATACGCGAAATAATGTGTACATGATAAACAGTGCCATTTGATGATTTAGTTACCAAATGAAATATCACATTTTTCATAAATATCATTATGCTATTTGCTATGCTCTTGTTGTTTTATTGCTTAATATTCTAAATTATTGCTATCTTTAAATTTGGTTGTTTGTACTAGTAACTTTGGTTTTTTAGATTATAATGTTTTACTTTATTGTCAAGACCTTGTATCGTTAACACTGAGTCAACTATATACTATATATATTTATATACATACAGAAAAAGGATAATGAAGTTTAATGAAAAAGGTGATAGCTATACAAGAGGATAAACGCTAAAAGAACAGGACTTTTCGGTTAAGCATTACATATCAAGCTGCAAAGTCGTTTGACGTAATTTCGCACATTGCTCCTGCACTAAGAGGTAAGGAAATTAGTCGGGTAAAGATGCTAGAGCATTTAATAAAAGGTTTTACGGTCTTTTGTTCCACCAACTTCCATTACATTTTGTACCAAAAAGAGCTAATAAAGTACTGATCTGTTGTTTTAAAGGGAATACAAGACCAGCATTCTTTGCGCAAAGTCAGCGATGTGCTCGCCGCAGCTTCCAGAATAAGTGACTGTACGAAATTTACGCAATCAAAAACAAACGATGGGATGGCAAAGGCTGCTGGTCTTTCTACTCCCTTTAAGGCAAGTCAATGTATCCTTCATACATGTCGCTAGATAAAAACAGTGTGAGTGCCAGCGAATGCTACAATTTTGTACTCCCTAGGCAAATCAATGTATCCTTTATACATGTCGCTAGATAAAAACAGTGTGAGTGCCAGCGAATGCTCCAATTTTTCCTTTTGTTTTCGCATTGTTGTTCTTCAGTAACACTTCACGTCTTTTTCTTACAGATTTCAAATAACAGCAAATGGCAGCGCGAAAATGCTTTGAAGAAGATTCGAGAAAAGATAGCATCTCAGTCAGTTGAATTTGAAAGGAGAATCATGATCATTATCCCCTCAGTTGGTGAGCATAAGAATCATAAAATTGGAGAGGTATGTGAAGTAATACAAAATATAACATATCTAGTGGCAAAAATTGCTTCTACTATCTGTTACGGTCATAAATCGCATAGCCATCTTTCGAACCATGCCTTCTTTGTCACGGCAAAATTTTCACATGCTGTAGGAAATGGGAATTATTAGTAATTGAAATGAATTGAATCCTTTCTTACCTGAAGATTTTCAATAAGAAATTCAAGCTTCATTCACAAAAGGGAAATTTTGAGTAGCATCGATTGACAACCTAAGTGCCCCCATGATTCCTAAGAAACACGCAAGAAAATAAAATTTATTCTGGAATCTGATGTAGCATGTTTGAAGTTTGACTCATGCACCTGAAAATTCATTTATTTAAATTTTCCAAACAGTTTAATTCTGAATTGCTTATGACCTCAGCATTGAATATGCCGTTTTACATGCCGTGGATGTAAAATTGCTAAAGGTCAATGTTATGATTTGCTGACAATAGGTAAAAAATATGTACTGTAGGACAGTCATTAAATATGGTGAAAGAAGATTTGCAAATGGATTATCCTAACAAGCGTAATGTAACAAACTTTTCATAGCCTTCTTTTGAGACATACAAAGAACCATTCTATCCATACTTACATACTCACCCTTGTATGACTGTAAGGTGGCCAAGGGCTGTCGAAGACTATGCTTAACCCTTTCATGCATAGATACCGCAAGAAACAGTTTTAGTTTTATTGATCTATAGGGCACAATATAAACAGCATTTTGCATCGAAAACTATGGTCCAACAAGTTTATGGATATATGTGGAGTGGTTAGATGAGCACGGGAGGGTCAAGTGCTATGTCACATTTTCAACCATAACGGAATCAAAACATATGTAAGATATCATTAATAAAATTCACTTTATCCCCTAGGAAGCTGGCATTTCTCAGCAAATAGACAAGTCGTTGGCAGAAAAGATTGTGGAGTTAGTGACGGACGGTGTTAGAAGCGTAACCGAGATGCGTAGGCACCTGAAAGTAGCAGTGAAAAGAGGGATGTTTAAAGAAGACGATTTGCCTCCAAAAACAAATAAACGATACTTTCCAAGACCGAAAACGATTCGAAATCATATGGTGAAAGCTGTCAGAAACTTGAGAAGATCCTTAATTGACCAGGAATGTCTCAATGACAAAATAGGTGAATGGAAGAGAGAGGATAATTCCACAAATATATTCTATCGGCCAAAAAAGAAACAAACTCAGAGGCCTGAGCCAGACAAAGAAGATATCGAAAATGAGCAGGATTGCGACGAAGATGGATCTAGTGAAAGTGACTTGGTGAAAATCACGGAAAATCCCGAAGATTCGTTTCTTTTCGTTTTTCAGTCAAAATTACAGCAGCGACTTCTGTCTCGTTACGGACATGAGCTTGCGTTTTTGGATGCGACGTACAGAACTACACGATACGCCATCCCACTGTTTTTCCTTGTAGTAAAAACTAACGTGGTAAAAACTATCAGATTGCAGCAACGTTCATTTGCGAGAATGAATCAACTGAAGCAATTCAAGAGGCTCTCAGTATCATAAAAGGCTGGAACCCTGATTTTAAACCTACATTCTTCATGACCGACTATAGCAGAGAAGAAATCACAGCCATCGAATCGTTGTATGAAGGTAAGCTATCGGCTAGACGACAGAAAGGTAAAACCAACGAAGACTTTGTAAACTGTCCCCAAGTGACCTAGAAAGTTGAAATAAAAGCAAAGAACAATCAGTTGCCCCATTATATCTTCAAAGAGGGTTCGGCACCCAAAATCTATAGTTAACCTGTAAATAGCAAGGTATGAATCAAAAGGACAGGACTGTTAGCAGTTCTTCAAATAACATGAGTATTTGCAAGTGTTAAAATACGCGAGGCACTGCTTTTATGCCACCTTCTTCGCTAATCGTTGCTACAAGCTTATTACACAAGACGAACTTTATCTCATTCTTGCATTGCCATCAGTTTCTTTGAAATTGGCCGAAAATTATATAGCTAAAATGTAATGTTAAGATACTTCTTAGCTAATTAATGCCAACTAACATAGAATTTTGACAAGAATTTTTAAAAATGTTAAAACAATGAAGGGCTGGTATGGGATTATATGAAGGCGAGTGTTCTAGATTTCAGCGTGGGAAATTTGAAGTGGACCAGTTCTCAATTTCAGATTTGAATTTGGTGATGGACATTCAATTTATTATAAATGGAGCGCGTATTTGCTAGATAAGCTGTCCTCTACATCCAATACTTTCAGAATCGTAGCTTACCAATCTCATTTTCGGAATTGCAAACTCATTTCTATTGCCCAGCTCAAAACTGCTTTCTTTTAAACAGATAACTTGTTAAATGAAGGGGAGGGGGTTGATTTCTTTCGTTTTGTACCTTTGGTCATCAATGACCGTATACTTTTCATGTGTTTAATCACAGAGCAATCTCTTTGTAAAAAGACTTCAAAGCTAGACCTGCCATCTTTATCCGTGATCCTTAAAGCCCTTTCCCATATTTTCTTATTTCCTTGTTTAGTCGCCTACTGTGGTACATCTAGGCTACAGGGAAATATTGAAACTGGCTGTTGATAAATGCCCACATTAGAATCTTCAGTTTGTTCCGTTTCATGTACAAAGAGACACAGGTAAACTTTTGTCTTTCAGAATCGTTTGTGTTCATTTGCGATTTTCATCGGGAGCAGGCATGGGAGAGATGGCTCAGCAAAAAGTCAAATGGGTGTGTTGAACGGAAGCAAGAAATTCTCGCAAAATTACGAAGAGTAGCCCATGCTTTGACCGAAAAAGAATGCAACGTTGCAATTGCAGAAATGAAAACCTCACACATATGGAAGGACCCTGATTACAAAAAGCTGGTGGAATATGTCGATCACTATTGGCTGAAAGAAAAAAAAGTATGTTTTAAAATCTATTTGAAGAAAATATTTCAGATTTAGAAGCCATGGGATCCCGAATGGTGCTTCTAAGGGTATCAAATGGTGGCTAGAAGGCTGGAATCATAGAAAGAAACAGACTCGTTCCAGAGTAAAATAACTTGATTTTATAGTGATTTTATCACTATTTCTCAAAATAGAGCCTGTTTCGAAACCTTTACATGAAAGAATGAAATCTTTCTGGGCATTTGAGACCCACTTGAGACACAGCTCTGGTCTACCAGCTCCTGCGTACCGTCTCAATTAAAATACTAAACTCTGGAGAGGTTTTCCTGTTTGAAATATCTAAACTTTCATATGAATTACGATCATTGAGTTCTTATGTAGATAATTGAGAAGTGTGCTGCTTTGGAGATTACATAACCTGGAGATCAGATCTGACCATAAGGGATGAAGCAGCTAAACTTAACAAGTAGTAAGACAACTACTTAGAATTTCAAGGACTGTCATAAACAGCCTCGTGCTGAATTGCAGTGTCCTAAAAAGCACGTTTTCAGGGCACGAAATAGCGCCCCAAACTATGTTTCTGTGCAGGTAATGATGATATGCCGCTGTCTGACCGTTTTGAATTGTCTTTCTCAGGTATGCAAAGGCAATTTAGGCGACTCTTGCACCCCATAAAAAATGTCACTTCAGCGTGCCATGACATACCTTAAAAGTAGATTGATGAGAAATTCATATCCATTCCTCTTGCAGAGATGGGTTAGTGCTTACAGACAAGAACGACTGCTTACTAGCTGTAACACAAACAATGGCACAGAAAGGCAGAATGAATCGTTCAAGTACCAATATCTTAACAAGAGGGGAAAGTCGTCACTGACAGAAATGGTGACCATTCTAGTGGAAGAATTTCTCCAGGAAAAATATGAAAGGTATTCTTTTCATGCCACACTGCAGCATAGTCGTCAAATGTTCTAAAAAGATTGCAATTGTTGTTTTTCAACTACTCTCGAGTACCGAAAAATCCGTTCAACGGAACCAGGGTTGATCAGTAGATGTCTCAGTAACATCACTGTTCATATAAATTTATAAAAGATACGTATTTAACTAAGAAAAGGACTATTCAGTTTCTCCAAACACCCCCCCCCCCTGATTGGCCCAACCACCCGATTACTGTATCGCTTTTTACACCATTTCCAACCCTCTCCCGAATATTCGGTACTCGAGAGTACTTTTTTGTTGCATTTTTTGTTTTCAGGTTGTGGCATCTTGAAATTGCTCTTCATATATTAGCCTTTAGTGATTTTTTTCAAAAAAGGGCAATTGAGAAAGTAGTCAAGATATCAAAAATTTCGATTGAGCAATATTAAAAAAGTAAGTGAAGTCCCTTACAAGCCATTTAATCAAAAGGAAGAAGCATTGGCCATCTGTGCAATTTTGTTTAACGATTGGACGGCAATGCTGCCACAACATTCAGAATTATGAAAATCTGATTCTGCAACTAAAACTAGAAAGATTCGAGATTTGACCTTTGGTATTCCTTTTCAGCTATTATGAACTTAACATAAAGTCAAGTCAAAATTATCGTCGGTACAATGACAAAGTTCCAGAGTATCTGCATAATCGTCCAAAAGATATGGTTTCTCACTCCATTGAAAAGATTACACTGGCAGAAAACATCGATGCTACTGGTATCA
The DNA here is from genome assembly GCA_964020215.1 of Aurelia sp. 3 sensu Dawson et al. (2005). Taxonomy (NCBI): domain Eukaryota; kingdom Metazoa; phylum Cnidaria; class Scyphozoa; order Semaeostomeae; family Ulmaridae; genus Aurelia; species Aurelia sp. 3 sensu Dawson et al. (2005). The sequence continues at coordinate 7,784,116 of OZ026577.1, forward strand.
TCATGACAGGCGATGGGAAATTTCTCGTGCCCAGTGAAATGAGTAGTCAGGAAAAGAGATACGAAGTTTGGTTTGGAGATGATAAAAAAATGCCGTCATGTACATGTAGCAACTGGCATCGCTCTCCCTATCTGTGCAAACACTTCTTTGCTGTATTCAAAAAGTTTCCTATTTGGAATTGGAATGCTCTGTCGCCAGTTTATAGGAACTCGCCATTCATGACACTGGATTATTTCTGCAATGAAATGAATTCCAATCAAGGCTTATTGACCAATTCCAGTCAGCAACAAACCACAACGAAAGCTGAGCAGGTAACAGAAGGCAATGATGATGATCGCCAACAAGATGATTTTGACTACGCTACAAGTATAGGTCCAGAGAAAAAGCTTTCACGTGTCGTTGGCCCTGCTTGCCGCGAGCTTCTTGATGACATTAGAAGAATGACTTTTCTAATTGAAGATCAGCATGACGTGATACACCAGCTACGTGAGCACCTTCGTAACTTGCATGATGAAGTGCACAAGGCCTTAACAAGAGAAAGTGGCATTCCCCTACGATGCGAAAAGAAAGACGAAAACAAACCAAGCCTTGTTTAGAGAATTTTGGACCCAAAAACCAACCCATATGGGCAGCACATACCCGTACCCTCAACATGTTATGATACCCCTCAGGCACCCACTGGTTGCATATTTTGTTTTATCAAACCCTTGAACTCTTGCTGCAGCATTTTAGCATGTCATTGAATTTCCTGAGCAAGAAAGGCGTGGAACATCGTGGTATGAAACCTTATGTCCTGTGAATCCAGATTTTGCAGTTTGAAACTACTGACAGTGGGCATACATGTTGAATGATGTTACAATCAGTTACTATTTACTCTTAATTTTTATCTGAAACAGGCAAATGGTCCTATGCAATAGATGCAATGAGTGGTTTCATCGAGGATGCCAAAGAGTTCCACAGAGTGTGTTTCAGAATGATGATATGGACTGGTGTTGCTTGTCATGTAAAGAGCATTAGTTATAAAATATGAAAATATAGCTGGTCCATGTACAGTTTAAAGCTTTACTTTCCCAAGTGTGTTTAGTGTACCATCATGCAACTTGTATGCTTCCCTTTCATCTTTTAAAGGCCATCACTTGTTAGAAAGACATGTCCAAAACATGTCCAAGACATGTCATTTCAAGGGGATTATTTCTGTCATGAGTATCATATGTAGCTTATGATTGTATAATTTCTATGTTTTCAACGGCAAATAATCAGCTGGGGTCATACACTTAATGTTTTTAAAGGGGTAAAAGGACATACCATTGTAGCAACCTCAAAGGGCTCAAAGCCTTGCACATCTTGCTGAGTGCCTTAATAGATTATAAAAGTGTTATTATTGCACCCACAGCAGTGACAGCTATAAAACCTATATACGTGAGGCTTGATGCTTTTGGTGAGCGTGGTGCTGATTATAAATGATTCATTAAGTTACTGCCAGGATTACTCCAAATATCCTGCTATGTTATGTGCACACATAATAATATGTTTATATCTTCTCCCATACTAAAATCGAAATTAAATGTAAAATGAAATCAGGAAAACAATAGTTTCAAGTGGTCTCTCAGTTAAAGGTGGATTAATAAATGATATATTACAAGTTAAAAATGTAATCTAAAAACAGGTATGTAGTTTAAATGGCAGGGATAGCATTAAAAAGGTCAGCATGACTTAATGTTTCCATTAACATGGCCCTCCATATTTTTGTCTCTAAAGTTAAGATTAAACAAAATAGTTAAAAGCTGGCCCAGGCCAGGTTTAGAGTACAGTCTACTTGTGTATATTTTGCCTGTGGCTTCGTGTGGTGGGTTTGTGGGTGTTTCTTCGGCCTATTTATGGCAGCTTATTGATACAACTATGTCTATTCCCTATAAACACTGCATTCTCAAAGATTGTTGGTTACAGTTACAGCTTTTAGAATTTTAATAATAAAAATCTTCATTCAAGCTCCTCCAAGCATAAGCGTAGGGAAGAAACAATCTAGGGGGCTGCCCTACGAAAAACCCATTGTTTACGAAATATTTTGCCCAACTAAGGGCAAAATTTTGTCTGAAAGGGGCTGATTTTTGAAAATTCCGCCCCCAGCCCCCACGCCTCATACGCTTATGCCTCCAAACTAAAACTGTTTGAACTGCCCTCTCCAATGCTGTATGACTTATTAATGCATGACTTATCATTGCATTGTGTTGATTTATCCAGTGGTGGGAGAGGGGCAGGGGAAAATGGTATCCTACAGATACATTTTTGTTACTTCTTTCAATTACACATTTACTCTCTAATACCCACCCCTGGCCACGCCATGGATTTATCAGTTCATAGTCAATCATTTTCCAACATTACCCATTTTACCCTTCAGCTTAACCATTTCTTACCCCTGCAGACCCTGCTGTATGGAGGGAATTTCTTGAGGAGGTGCTCTCTGTGAGATTTTCAGCAAATTGAACTGATTAAAATCACAAGCAAGTACTCTAGCTACAATAACACTGAAAAACTCTCATCTTACAACTGAAAATGGAATTATCAGCTTTCAGTAGCAATAACCACTCACTTCTGGGCCTAGTAGATCGTGGTAAAGCGTTTTTGATCCAAAAACGTGAACTGAATGTAAACGATAAATTGTTCAATCATGTAACCTCGTTCGTTGGCGTCTCTCATGTGTTCTCGCCGTCTTGCCATTCCTTGCTCATCATCGGGGTTCGGTGGAGCGAGAACAGAATCACGAAATCAAGAATTCTCGGCACAAGCAGATTTTGTTGATACCGAGGATACAGTGCTGACAGCTGGGAAGGAGCCAGGTTTTGGTGAATACTAAAAATCATCAACCCATTGATATAGATCAGAAATACAAGAGGACCAAGGCAGGAACTACATACCTAATATACCTAATTACATACCTACCTAATTATGGACCAAAATTTCATATTTTTGAACCAAGTCTAATTTTTCAACTACATTATCGTAGAATCATTAGATATATGAATAAAATTGGCGTATCTTGTCCCTTTAGCCTAATATAGTATAAAATAGTTACATTCATGCCAAAAAAGCACCTTAGCAACCTCTTAGCAACAGATTTTTACTTTTTCAGGCTCAATGTTCTTGTATTCCTAGGATCCCTGATACACATTCCGTGTTTCCAATGAATAGGAGGCTGTTCTAAAGGGAGGCTGGAAGGTGATGGTGGCCACTTTGCTGTCTCACGCAGTTTCTTCTTGGCTGCCTGCCTTTATTTATTTCCAAATGGACAATGGGTGGGGTGAAAGTAGGTGGACGTCAAATAACAAATTTACGTTTTGCAGATGATACAACGCTGATATGCAGCTCCAAGCAAGAGCTGCTCGACTTGTTGAAACAGACAAAAGAGGCAAGCGAAAAAAGAGGGCTCTTATTAAACACGAGAAAGACAAAAATAATGGTTATTGATAAGAACAGAACAGATTTTAGTGATTTTCTACTGGAGGATGAAGAAATGGAGGAAGTTGAAGAGTTTACCTATTTAGGCTCCATTATCGATACAAAATGCAGTAGTGCGAAAGAAATCAAAAGAAGAATAGGCATGGCCAAGTCAACTGTACACAACTTGACGACAATATGGAAAAGCAGAGGTGTATCAATTGGTCTAAAAATCAGACTCCTGAAATCAACTGCTTTCGCTATTGCACTATATGGGTGTGAATCATGGGCCCCTACAGAGGCAGATCGCAAGAAATAAACGCATTTGAGATGTGGTGTTACAGAAAACTTCTGCGAGTATCCTGGACAGAAAAGAGAACAAATGAATGGATTCTAGACAAAATAGGATCTGACCTAGAATTGCTGAAGAATATTGCAGAGAGGAAAATGAAACTTTTCGGACATATAGTGAGAAGAGGAGGTTTAGAACGACAGATTGTAGAAGGAAAAATGGAAGGGAAAAGGGGACGTGGACGACCACAGACATCCTGGTTGACCGATATAAAACAATGGACAGGTGGCAGCATAGCAGCATCAATACGTCAAGCAGAAAGCAGAACTGGCTGGAGTGCTCTCGTGAAGACCACAGCAGCGCGTTGCGCTAACTGACCAAGAGAGAGAGAGAGAGGACAATGACTTAGGTACGTGAATTGGAATGGCAAACAAAGATAGAAGGAGAAGAGTTTACTCAAGGAAGAATAGATTCAAAGGAAACCAGTATACTAAAAAGCAATCAAAGAGTACTGCTGCTTTGGGAGAGGTGGTTAACAGCGAACATGGAGAAGGCCTAAGTCAGCAGCAAGGTCAATCAGCTGAAACACCAAAGCAAAATGATCAAGAAATTCTCCAAGGCTCTTCAAATGAAGTATTATCAGCCTCCAAAAAGAAGCTGCAATTGGATGACTATGAACTATATCCTGGAGAAAGGGCAACGTCAGAAATTAATGAAATCTTTGTCTTGATGGATCTGACAGTTTTGTTTTCAATAATCAAATTGGTTGGAAAATGTCCAGATTGCTCCAGCAAAGTGAAGCTATCTTACAAAGCTGACTGCAGGAAAGGATTCTCATTTTAATTAGAGCTTGAGTGCTTGATGTGCCAATGGAAATATAAGACTTACTCCTCAAAGAAGATCATGAAGAGTGAGAAGCAAGGCCCAAAATCTTTTGAAGTAAATGCTAGGGCATTAGTTGCCTTCCGTGAAATTGGAAAAGGCCTCAAAGGTATTGAGACTTTCTCAAACTGTATGAATATGCCTGGGTGCATTACTCAAAAGTGATATGATTCCCTGAATAAAACCCTACATCATTGTTATACTGATGTTTCTCAATCAAGTCAAAAAGCTGCTGCAAAGGAAGCAAGGGAAAAACTAGGGGTTCTTGATGATAATACCATTGCAGACTGATGTTTCAGTTGATGAGACATGGCAGAGAAGGGGTTACGCATTTCTGAATGGGATTGTAACTCTTATGTCAAGAGAAAATGGCAAGTGCCTTGACACTCATGCCATGACAAAGACCTGCAAAAGCTGTCAGCATTGGGAAGCAAGGAGAGGCACAGATCAATATGATAAATTGAAGATGGAACACAAATGCCCAATAAACCACAGAGAATCTTCAGGGGCTATGGAAGTAGCAGGGGCAATTAACATGTTCAAAAGATCTATACCATATCTGAACTTGCGATACGTTGGTTACATTGGGGATGGTGACACCAAAGCTCGCCAGAGTGTTGTAGAATCTGCTCCCTATGATAACTGCACAATAGATAAATTAGAATGTGTTGGTCACATCCAAAAAAGGATGGGCACTCGTTTGCGAAACCTAGTTGCACAAAAGAGAGGTGAATTGTTATCAGATGGTAAGAAATTGTCTGGGAAGAAAAGAGTAACAAAGAAAGTCATCAATGCCTTGCAGAACTACTATGGAATGGCAATAAGGCAAAATGTAAGTAATGTGTATGCAATGAAAAAATCAATAATTGTGATACTCTTTCATTGCTCAGAACATACAAGCACTACAGAAAGGCACAAATATTGCCCTAGAGGAAAGGACAGCTGGTGCAAGTACCAATCAGACAAGGAGACTGGCAAGATGACCTATAAGGAGCATATTACATTACCAGTTGCAGTGAAAGAAGCTATCACCCCTGTTTTCACTGACCTTAGCAATGATGATTTATTGAAAAAGTGCACACACGGACAGACCCAAAATGTTAATGAGGCGCTGCTTGGTGTAAAATGGCAAAAATGCCCGAAACATGTGTATTGCTCAAGGCATGTGATTGAGATTGGTACAGCCCCTGCTGTAATAAATTTTAATGATGGAGCCAAAGGTATTTGCAAGGTTCTCATGAATATGGGTATAAATCCTGGCAAGAACATGATTGACGGAATTAAAAGAAAAAATGCAAGACATGTTAAAGACAGTCAGAGGAATGCCAGTGCCTTAGGGAAACAAAGAAGGAGAAAGTTAAGATCAATAAAAAGAGGTTATGAGGATAAAGAGAAAGAGCAAGAGGAAGAAGTTTACCAATCTGGAGCCTTTTGAACAAAATGGGGACACACACATAAGGAAATAAAAAGGCTCAACTTTGACTGCGATTTTCCTCAGATTGAGAGTTTTCCTGCATGAAAATTTCTTGTAGAGTGTAACACAAAAAGTTCTTTGCCTTTTGGATTCAAATTTGGAAGTGTTGGAGAAAAATGATAGAATTGAACCCTAGACCAACTTTTTTCTGAAAAACTTGCATAAAAATAGAATTATCCAAGGTTGCGGCAGCGGCGCATTGTATGGTTTTCATGAAATCTAAATTTTGCAAGAACCAGGAAAGATATCTGAACCAAAGTGGTCTATGATCTGCAGTGCATTAAGAACTTTATTTTTACTAAAGATAAGCTTTATATGTTATAGGGAGACTTTCTAGAATCTACACAAGTTTCAAACTTAACGCAAGCCGCCACCTTAATTAATGTATGCATTTTCAATTTTTGAAATTTTGAATGTGAAAAAATATTCATTATGACACACTGTTAAAATTTGAAGTCAATACCAAGCATAATAACAAAAATAGAGCAATGTAAAATAATTAGGTATGTTGCACCTTAAGGCACACCACAGCGGATGTCTTTGGTATTTGAACAGACACCATTTACTTTGCAGAATCGTTTTCTGTTCAAATATGATGTAAACCAAGTAAGTTCTAGACTTTCAACGCCCTGTTTCCTCAATTTAGCAAGTAAAGTGTCTCAATCTTCATCAAATGCCTTTTTTATATCGATAACAATGTTTGCAATGTATTTGCCATGTCCATGTTTACATACATGTCCAGTTATCTGTGCTGTTAAGTAGGCAAGTGACAGCAGAAAGAAGAGCTCTAAAGCCAGATTGGTTTGAAAACAGATGATTTTTTTGTCAGCATATCGTAACTTGCGAAAATAACGAAATTGCGAAATAGCGCAATTGTGTTAATTACAATAAGGCCCTGGCTTATTGTAATTTGCGAAATCAATGTTTTCTCCGTAGTTTCAGCTGATTCTCGCTTATTTGAGAGTATTCTATATGTTGAGCCTTCGAGCCCTCGAGCCTTCGAGCCTTGTATTTCGAGCCTTCAGCCCTCGAGCCTCGAGCCTTGTATTTCGAGCCTTCAGCCCTCGAGCCTTGTATTTCGAGCCTCGAGCCTTCAAGCCTTGTATTTCTAGCCTTGAGCCCTCGAGCCTTCAAGCCTTGTATTTTGAGCCTTCCAGGCTTGACATTTCAGAATGAAATACAAAATGAGGCAGCATTATTTAACAAAAGGTGCATGCAAATTTCAAAATTAAACGGTAATGTTTAAGTTGAGACAAATGGCAAATGGCATGAGAATTTCATTGGCATGTAGGAATGCGTGCCAATTAGTTGGAAAATTTGGATCTCAATTAGTCCCCCATTGAAACTCCCACATGCAACTTTTCCACTACGTGCAACAGAACCATTACAAGCAAATGATAGAAGTACCATTAACTATAACGTCTTCAGTTACAAAAGCCAGATTGTCACATTGTTTGCGAGTAACTAGCTAGTTGTGATTGATCTCCCACATACACATGAAGCACTTTCCTGAAGTATTTTCTGTTCTGTGTAGCACATTCTTTGAAATTGGGCCTGTTTGGTCCTTGAGACAAATGTGTCTTCTGGCAATTTTACAAATTCGTAGGGATTCTAGCTAGTACCTTGAACCTGAATCCTTGATCTCTGCAAAAAGAATCCTTGAAACTTAAATCCTTGATGTTTGCAAAAAGATAAACTTCAAAGGCCTGTAGCTAAAAATACAACTCGAGGGCTCGAGACTCGAAGTATGAACCTTGAAGGCTCGAGAGCTCGAGGCTCGGAGTTTAGAAACAGTTATTATTTGACGCCCTAGGACACAAGGCATCACCTTTTAAAACCAAAATTGACTTCCAGATTGAGATCATTTTCAGCTTGGCCTCTTGTCTTTTTCTCAATTAGTTTGATACCTTGACTTGGCACTGGTAGTGACTGAAGGAATCTGGAAATTTTCTTCTCATTTGTATCATTTCCGGGATCCTCAATCACTTGATTAGCAACATTTTGCAAAATGAAGCTCTCCACGTCTTCAGTTGACTCATGCACTGGAATGCATAAAAATATTGCTGACTCTGGGGTGACTTCATGCAAATTTTCAAACAACACTGAGACTTCTTCATTTGTTTTTTCCCGATACGCTGGCAGTATTGGGTTGAATTTACTTAACTCATCCTTTCTTACTTCTTCTCTACTTGGTTTGTCCTTCTCTTTGACCTGATTCTTTTTCTTACAACTATTTCTTTAATCTTCTTTGCCTTCACTTCTCTCTTTGATGACTCATTCCAACTGCATGGAACCGAAGTACATAAGGGGTCAAGGTAACCCTGTCTAAGAGCACAGTCAATCTTGTAAAGGGTTGCAATAACGTGATTACAACACTGGCTTGTTCCTACCATACAGCTGCACCAGCTTGTCAAAATATCCACTGGGCACTTTTTAACAACAATCCACAAGTTTCTTCTTTCAGAAACTGACAATGATGCTTGAACCTTGCAATAAAGGAAGACAACATCTTTATTGCTGACTGGGTAGTGTGTATAAATGCTGTCAACAAACCCACTGTCAAAGTATGAGTAGGCCTTCTGATCCTTATACCTTCCAATGTAGTCATAATCAAAATCTCTAACTTTAAGGATATAGGAGAAAGTTGTTCCTACATCAATTTTTGGCCACTTTAAGATGTCATCACTCCTGTCTGTAACACTGACAGACTCTGGATCACATATGCTGAATCTTGTTAAGCGATTTTCATAATCGGCTATCAGCTTGGCTTGTTGTTCTTTGGATGAAGCTAAAATAGGCAGCTTCATGTCTACCACAGCAAAGGCACGTGCAACAAGTTCAATTTTTTTCCCAGATGTGTTCAGTCCACGGACCGCTAAAAATCCACTAAACTGTTTCGTCCCAATTCAAGGAAATCTTCATATTTGCTAAGGGCCATTGTTGAGACCCTAAAACAAACCTGAAATGAGGAGAAAAAAATTCATAGGAACAGAAAGCTCATTTAAGTATCATTGCAAACGAAAAAAATGTAACAATTATAAGTGAATTCGAAGCTAAAAAGAAAGAAAATGAAAGGAAAAGTAACGTACCAAATTGGGTGAATCGCTTAGCCCCAAACACTCTGACAAGAAACTCTTCTTGATTTAACTCCAAAAACAGAACAATACTCCCCAAAATACAACGTTGTTGTGATAAAATTACAGTAAATAACATAAAACTCGTATCAACTTTGAAACATTCACACAATTTTATGTCTAAAACAACCTAATTAACGAAGTTCTTCTAGCACGCTGCCAGCTTCCGCAGTCGGCCATTAACAAATTGTGGAGGAGCCACGCAGGGTTTGCCCCACTTGGAATATGGTGTCGCAATCTCCGAACTGGTGTATTCAACGGGATTTAGTCTGTAATGATGAATGATTAAGTCAAAGATGGTTTTTTCATAAGTTAAGATCCCGGAAATTAAGATCGGAGAAATTAAGATCCCAGATATTGAGATCCCAAATGTTAAGATATGAGAAATTAAGATCCCAGATATTAAGACTTGAGAGATTAAGATCCCAGCCCCGATCCTAGATATTAAGATATTTTTTCGTATCCTTTGTTTTCATTTCAAAACTCCCTGTTTTACATTCGAAAGGGGTTTATGTTGCCAAGTGGTATCCTAAGAAGAACTCTAGATCAGGAATCGTATGGGAATTTGAAATTCCTTTTGAGTTTAGGGAGAAGTTGGATGGGATGTTTGGATTTTACAAATCAATGGCCCAATGGCCCTCTTGCCCAATGCCACTATTGTACCATTGTCTTGTGCCTGTTTGTGACGAATACCTGAACACCTGAGTATGAGTTGTATTCAACTTGGTTTTGCATGAATATTGCTTCAAACAAGCTCCAATTCCGCTTGAAATGATTTAAGTCTACTTCCTCTTCCCTTGTGAATGTAGGTTTTTACAGGAAGGAAGTGAAGATGAAGGGGAGAATGTGCCAAAGATCTTCTCAACTCAAACAAAGTTTCTTAAGCTGATTTTGGCAGTAGTGGAGTTTCTAATGTTTTTAGCAATCTGGGGAGAATGGACTTTCCTGTAAGACTTTTCTCATGGAGACTTTATACCCCGTTGCTGTGAGTTGGAAAACTGTAAAGATTTGTCACTTCCTTCCCCTACTTTATCGCGCACTTCAGCGTTCCCCTTTGCCCTATTTCCCAAAGCAAGGAAAGTTACAGCAGGTGATTCCCTGCATCACATCGAGAAAAGTGTCACTGGCTGAACGAGAACTTTATCCATGAATTTGTCATGGTTGCTTTGCAATTTTCCAACGAATTCTAACTGAATACATTGTCAAGCTTAGGCTCCCTTTACTTGTAACAAAGTACTCAAGACCATTGGGCCATAGGGCTAGGGCCATTTGAGGCATGTTATTAGAAAATTAAAGATGACAGCGAAATTTGTGAGCCTCTTCGTGTCTCTAAAGTGAATCAATTAATGACACGATCCTGGTTGAAGAGTTGGCACAGTGGTTTTTCCTTGGCTTCTGGCAAACTTGAGCCATAAATAAACTCCATTGACTCTACTGAGTGGAGGGACATATGTAATGTCATTCAGGAACGCCGGAGAGTGGGTGCAGGGGGGCAAGCGCCCCTCCTGCCCTTTTCTAAGAGGGGCAAGGGGGCAAGAGTGCCCCTTTATTGGAGCAATATATTTCTTTGACAATGTTCAATTCGATCATAGCAACTTGCATTGGTCATACCCAAAGATGTAAACGAGAGCATCATTTACATTGGTTAGACCAGGTATTTTAACTGAATCTAGAGGGTCTGGTTGCAAAACTAATCCCGGGGGAGGACCCCAGTTCCACCCAATTTGCGGTTCACTTCCCTCGTCATTGTTCTGGAGTGCCCTTGCGTTTCCCTTTGACCCCCTTGCCCTACCATCGCTTTGGCGCCCCTAACGTTGTTTTGTTTTCCTTTCCATGGAAGTGATAACACTTGTGTAGGTACAGTGAAATATGATGTCTATTATACTGAAGCAAATAAATATAATATCAGACAGTGGAGACAGTGGAGACAGTGGAGATGCCTAAGGCCATGACAAGACAAGCATCACTTTCTGATATTTATCTGCTCCCAAAACAACTGACACCACATTTCAATGTACCTGCACAAGAATAATCACTTTCCTGAAAAACAAAGGAAAAAGAAATTACACGCAGCACTCTACTCAGTAGCGCCAAGGGAGTTTGTCATTTCTGGTGCTAGTTTTGCCTGAAGCCAAGAAGGAACTACTTGGCAAACTTAGTTTCTGGGATCTTTAATATCTGGGGTCTTAATTTCTCGGATCTTAATTTCTCCGATCTTAATGTCTGGGATCTTAATACCTGGTTACCAATAAAGATTTTAATAAGAAAAAATTCGTAAATTGAGTTCAGTGATGTCTTATCATCTGCAGAAAGGGTTTTTGAGTGAGGAGGGGGATGCGAAAAAATTGCGATGCAGAAGTGGAAAATCTATCCTGTTTCGTAAAGGCATGAATTTAGGCCCGTTCTTTGAGGCCCCTGGTAAATCCTGTTACTTGGCTGGAAATGTTTCACTTTCCTTATAAACTGAGGTAAGGATGCTGTTGTTAAGACAAGTTATGAGTTTCTCATTACTTTGTGATGCTTTTGAACATCACACTCCCCAAACAACGGAGAATCAGAACCTCATGTAACCGGGACCCAAACTAACTTTCGCAGATGATGGACGATCTTCCGATTTCTTTCCCCCATTATCGAAATCAGTACATGCCAAACAGAAATAGAATATTTTGATGTCTTAATTGTTTCACTTTGTCAAATGTTTTGAATATTTTAAAGGAATGATTTCAAAGTTGCTTCGATTATCTTCTAAAGCCAGCAACCAAGGATAAAATTTTATCTCGTTGTCTTTCAAACATCCCACAAAAACGAGTCTGATAAATCACGTGCCCTACGTGCCATACGTGCCCCCGTGCTCCCGTGTCAATTTTCATCCCGTGCCCCCGTGCCTTCAGACTTCCCGTGCCCTTGTGTCCCCGTGTCCCCGTGCCAAATTTCATCCCGTGCCACCGTGGCTTCAAACTTTGCGTGCCCCCGTGTTCCCGTGTCAAATTTCATCCCGTGCCACCGTGCCTTCAAACTTCCCGTGCCCTCGTGCCCCCGTGTCCCCGTGTCCCCGTGCCAAATTTCATCCCATGCCACCGTGCCTTCAAACTTCCCGTGCCCTCGTGCCCCTGTGTCCCCATGCCAAATTTCATCCCGTGCCCTCGTGCCCAATTTTGTAATTCTGTAATTCCCAGAAATTCTGTAAACGAAGAAGTTGTCCCTTAGCTTTCCATGCTTCTTATGGTCGCTTTTTGGCCAAGAAGAGGGCATGGGGACGATGAAGAAGAGGGCATGAATAAAGCAAGTTCATTCGAAAAATCAAAGATCAGTTTACATAGCAATGACAATAACAGTAACAATAACAGTAACCATAATATAATAGTAACCATAAAGAAATTCAAACTAACTAAACGAAGTTCTTATGAAGTATATTACAGCAATGCAGTTAATTAGCATCTTTCAAGAGCTCCATTTTGCAGTTTCGCTCAATGTACTATGCCTGTGTGGGAAGATCCTTACCTAAAAGTTGATTTATGGTACATTCATACACGTGCCTTTTTGAAACACGCGTGTGCAGGAAAGAGATCTGACGAAAATAGTAGATTTCAGTTTCATTGTCTCAGAAGCTTTGTCTTACCTTTCTTTTCGTTTCAATCCTGTTTAACCAAATATCTTTGAAACGAAAAACCTAATAAAGAATATGGCTCAAATCTTACATTGAATATCCTATCAAATTTGTAGTTGTAAATCTCAGGTCTAAGATGAGCCAGTATAAGGCCCTAATGCTGTTGAAAGTCTTTCAGTGCCTTAAGTAAGATAACGTCCAAAAAAGCCAGGATGCAATAGAAAGCTTCATAAAGTGATTTACGGAAAGCTTAATTCCTTATCTAAAATGAGTAGGCAGTCGGATGACGGAGTATTACTTTGTGGATTTCTACTTCTGTAGCAGAAATTCTGTAAACAAAGAAATTGTCCCTCAGCTTTCCATACTTCTTTGGTTGCTTTCGGGCCAAGAATACGATGGAATAAACAAACAAAACCGAACAAGAATCATTGTCAGCAAGTACACCTTAAAAGACAAAGGCCAGCCTGTTGCTTTACATCTAACCTTCAAAGCACTGTTAGACCTAGCATATCTGCGACCTCCCTTTTTCTTTCTTCACTGATTACTTCTTCGGCAGCGAAGCATGTTGGCTGTCGGATGTTTGTCCATGGGGGGTGCTGCTTGATGCAGGTCTTTCCAACGCAGAAATAAAAGCTTTGCTGCACAGCCTTGTTTCCGTTGTAAGGGACTGACAGGGCTCCATTGACAGAAAAACACTCTGTACCTTTAGGCAGGACCTTTTTGCACGGAAAAGCAGTACACTGCGCGCTTCTTGATTTCTTCATGTGGAGCAGCCACCTCTGGTCTGCCCGAAAATCTTCATGATCTTTCAGTATTGCCTCGAAATCTCTTCTCTTTTTAGCAGGGGCACTTTCTTGAAAATATCTGCTGTCAACACTATCACCAGCATTAGGAAACAGAGTCTTTAAGTCCTCGTCAGAAAGATGGCGTGATGTTAGCTGCTGCTCTAAGTTATCACTGGACAAAACAATCTGAACGATAAAAAGGATGTGCTTGCATAACACTTTTGAGCCGCACTTTTGAAAGTCTGGACAGGTACAACTTGGTGTATTTGTTATTACAACCTCGTATAACTTTTTGCCTGAGGTGCTGCTGGTGACATGGTACTGCTTCTTGACTTGAGAGACTTTTCTCACCTTTCTTACCTTCAGGGTATCAGAAAGATTGGCAGCAGATTCCGAACGGCTTAAAAGCATTTTCATAATGCTGTCAGCACTTTTCTTTGGTGGATTTGCCCCACCAAGGGGATCAACTGTAGGCAGTTTTCTCTTTTGACCTCCAAGCTCAGTATCTATTCCATAGTCGAGAAAATCTTGACCTTTTCTGGCAGCTGAATCAACCTCTCTTTCGTCATGTCGACGGGTTAATGTTGCAAGGGTTGGTCCTTCGCAAAATCCTCCACCGTTCTTGTATAAGGCCTTGACTTGCGCGTCCAGCACTAAAGCATCCCTAGTATCAAACTCCACGCTTTCTAGCAAAGACAATCCCCTGGCATCTCGATTAGTCCAGCTGGCCACAGTGGGCCAAAATGGTGATTTTGCAGACATTCGTGGACATCTCAAGGGAACTAAATGTTACAGGGGCAGTTGGCAGCTCGTTTTGACGTATGAGAGGGATAAATCAAATGGTTCACAGAGCAGCTTTAAAACTTTTATATTCAGGGGGGTTAATACTATAATCAGGGCCTAATACTCTATATTTACACTCTGAGCCCAGAACCCCCGTTACACTTCTCGGTCTCAAGAAAATCAGCATTGGTGATTGATGGATCTTTTCAATGTATTCGGTTGGAACAATGGATAGAGTTGAATGTTTCACCATATTTTGGGGATTGGGACCCATATCATGGGGACTGGGACACATTTTCTAATTTTGGGAATTCTAACTAAAAATCTCCTTTCTGGTACATTCCAGTATAAAAAAGCTATGTAGAAGTTTCTTATGCACATGATATTACCTAGGGGATACTCAATAATTAAAATTTCTCTAGTGTTCTCAAAAAATAGGCATGGTCTAAATATCTTTCCCTGGAACACCCCAAATTTCCTTAAAAATACCTTTCCCCCCTGTTTATTTGATTTTGCCGAGGGGAAACAAAATGAAACCTTCAAAAATAAAATTTTCATAAGCTGCTCTTTCAGAAAATGTATTGATGTCATGTTTCTCCTCGTAGTTTTTAAAATATTCTTGATGAAAGTCAAATTTTGCCCTCTGAAGAAGATAACAGATCTGACAAGCTGTCTGAAGAAAATTATTGCAGCTGTACAAGTAGACCAGAAAAAGAATTTTTGTCTTGCTTTTCAATAAACCGTGACTATCTACGACTTGGTTATAGCTATCAAGCATTCTGCAACCCATTTTTCTAGCCGAAAATCATTTATCCGCATTCTCTGCCACTAGAAAGCTGGGTGTAACATTTTGAAAGATTTGTTCAATCTTCTCAGATTCAAATATCTATAACTCTGTGATAACACAAGATAAATGAAAACTTTCAAAGGCACGCTTAAGCCCAGTTGTTCGGCTTTCTAAAACTGCATAACAATTTGCATTTTTGAGAACTTCAAAATTTCCGAATGTCTGCCTCTAGCCCACTGTGTGGCGTGAATAACTTCCGCAAGATTGGACCTAGGCAACATGTTTCTTGTGAATGCACGAAAAATGAAATGCCTTCTGTCGTGCCACCAAATGAACCACTCTTTCAACTTGCTCCTTTCTCCTCCAAAATCTATGAAAGATTTGAGGTTGTCATAGGCCGCTTCGTACGCCTCTTTGGTACTTGCAAGCAGAAGCTCGTTTGCTAAACCTTTAAACATTGCACTATCTTCCCCAAGCATAGAACTGTGTTTGTTCACTGATGCTCGAAAGTGAAACTCGCAGCCCTTGATTTTATTTCGCACGTCTTCTCCATATATGCGCTCTAGTCCATTGAAGTTCGCTGTAGCCATATCTGTTGTCCATCCTCGTGGCATGAACTTTTGTTCACAATCATTTGCTTCTTTAAAGGCTTGATTGAAGATGCGCCAAAACCTCTCTATGTTCTCACTGTCTTCACTCTTGCATTCCATAACTGCGAGTGGAATCTGCCGTTGCAGGAGAGGGTGATACAAACTCGCAGTCAAGAGTTGTGAAGGCTTTTGTCCGATGCACTTTTCCATCAAAGCAGCAAAATTTGTTTGCAAGGATGCTGTTAGAGCCGATCTGCATTTCATTTGCAATGTTCATCTTTGTCCTTGATGTTTTAAAAATAACTTGATTGTTCTCATCAACTTCGTACACAAGGAATGAATCTTTCTCGTCTGTAGACTTTTTGTACTCCGATACTGCATTAAAGTTAACCCCTTTTGGCAGTATTTGCCGCTTTTGCTTTGCTTTTTCGTTTGCAACCGCTCTCTTGTTTGCTACTTTTTTCACAATGCTTTCTACCTCACTCCAAGGCTTTCGGTTCCGCATTTCTGTCAAGATTGCATTTCCTTGAATCGCAGCCGGCTTTGCATTCGGATTTACAGCCATTGATTTTGAAACTAACTCAACAGGCCTGGCTTCTGTTGCCTTGGCAAGACAAGTGTGCTTTCCCACGTGGTAGATATGTGCTTCTTGTCCTCGGAAAGCGGTGTATTTTCGTGCAGGACATTCAACATTTTCACCGAGAGCTCCACAAAATTTACAGCATTTGCAATGGTCAAAATTGATTCTGTTCTCACTCTTAAGTTCTTTCTTATATGGACAGTCATTGTTTGGGCAAACTAATGAGCCTCCACAATTTCTGTATCTGGTGCTCTCGTAGCCAGCCCAGTTTGTTCTTGAGTCAGGCTTCCAGGGACGACCATCACGGCACTTTCCTAGCAAGGATATTCTGGAATTTGACTTAACAGAGTATGACACAACATTGTCAATATCGTGTGGTATTCTTTCTATAGTTTGCATTGTTACTTTTTTCCAAAATTCTTTTGAAAGGACTCGCTGTCCCTGTTCATTCAACTGAAGTGCGTCGTCGTTGTTAACATCAGATTCATTACTGTCTTCAACACTGTAATTGTCTGATCCAGCAGATTCTTCCAAGTCAACTTCAATATCAGTTAGATCGTCTGTAATGAAAAGATATACCTTCATTAAGATACTTGGTATCTAGGAGAATACCATTTCGATAGATTACAAAATACCAGGTAATACATATTGCATGTCGAAAGCTCTTCAGAATGTTTGTAAAAAATTCTTTAAAATATAAATGAATCGTTCATGACAAAATGATGCAAACTTTCTCATTAACTAACATGACATTGGTATAATGATTTCAGGGAGGGAAGGAAGGCTTCTGTTTGGGCTCCCTCCCTACTTCATGCTCTATTTTGCCAGATAAGGTACATGTCAATTGAACCAAGATAAATCTACTTCTTGCCGGTGACCGAAATCAAGTGCAAAGATTTTGAAATAGCTACACATAGATATACTCAGATGAGTACAAGTAAGGATTTTCAAATATCTCAAAGTTACAAATTTAAAGCTATACTCAGTTACTTTGCTACTGAAACATTTAAAAAATCAATTGTATACCGTATGGCCTGAACTAATCAAAGAAATAGAGGAGCGATCTCATAAATCATGGAGATGATGTGAAAGTAAGAGATTTCAAAACTGTCAATTGCAATTTAGAGGACATTTTAAAATTAGAGTAATACAGGATTACTTTCGAACAGCTCAGACTCACTCGAAAGAAATAGACACAGACACAGATACAGATACAGACACAGATACAGAAAGATACAAAGTGAACAAACCTTCTTCCAAGTAACTCTCAAATTCAGTCTCTTCTTTCACTTTTCTAGTAAGGTTTAACGCTGAAGTCGTAACTTTTGTTATTGATATTTCATCATCAGAGTCATGGAAGTCGAATCTCTCTGATTTGACTTTTGCAGACGGGCTTCGAAGTGAATTTTCAGCAACTTTAACTATTTCAATGTCAGAGTCTGAATCCAAAGACTGTTTGCTGTGTATGGGAACGACAGCATCAAAATGATCCGATGTGCTGCGTGCAAAGTACAATGTTGTTGAGAACCCATTGTCATCTTTATTAAGATCAACTGTCCAGCACTCTTTTGGAGATGATTGTAGAATTACCGTTTTACATCCAAGGGCATTTCCAAGCGCCATTAAGAAAGTATCGCAAGTATCTGTATTGTAATGTTGCAATGGATTTTTCAAAAAGTTGTCAAGTTCCAGCAAAATGTTTACATTTTCCTAACAAAATCCTCTGTAAAAATCGAATCTTCGTAGAATTTCGCTTCTGAGAGTCTTGAGAAGAAACTCTGTCGAAACTTGCCTGCCAACACTGCTAAGACCCTCTTTGAATGCCGATATTATACAAAGGCCATCTCCTGGCATTCTTTTCAAGAAGTATCCAGGCATCATTTCATCAATATAACATTGTAACTTCTCGTGAGAAAGAACGATGTCCTCATATTCAGAGCTGAAAGAATAACAGGAAACGTTCGTGCTTATAAAGCCATATCGTTTTGTTTTCTCTTTGTTTGAGATATGTAAAAGGGCTCTGAGGTGTAGTAACTTTAACTCAAAGCTGTACCATAGAGAAAAAATGTAACAATTTGTTCATTCTGGATCCGACATTCTCTCCTTGGTTACCAAATTTTTTTAACTTTATGTCCCTCTAATTCTTTTTAGATTGCCCAATTAACTCTATCAATGTTTTGAGTTTATACACGTTTTGATCTGCATTCTTTATTTTTTTACTAAAGGTAAATTTGATGAACTTTTAATATACTTTCACTTGTATGACGTCATAAAACATCATAACGATAGAGTTACAGCACAACAAAAGTGTATTGTCTAACTTCGTTTCGTTTACCGTGAGCCAAAAGTTCCCACTTTTAAAAATTCGTAGAACCGACAGCACATAACAAATAAGCATTGATCCCCACATCGTGAAAAGATTTACTTTCTATTCCTTACTGGTATCGGAGTGACATTAACATTAACAAATTTAAGAACACAGGGAAGGGTGCAAGTTATCAATCTTTTATAGACTTACCCTTCTTCGTTCTTTGTCTCGTCATTTCCTGTGCCACCAGCAATGCGAACAGCCCAGTTTACAAGGTCTCCTTCTCTCACACCAAGTTCTTGACAACTCATAATTTCACTACATGTATATTTTCCATTTATAACTAGCACGACGCCGTTTAATTTCGCTTTTTCAATAGAGCATAGTTTCTTGAGAACTAAAAGAGAAAACATGAAGATAACTGAGGGGCAAATCACTCTTAATGCAGTGTGTGACATTTCCAGATTTTCTAAGCATGGCGGTGCTCTTTCCGACATACCCCTCGATTTCTGATGAAAAATAGAAAAAAGGAACAAATATAGTAAAATACTGGTAGTTACCTGTTTGCGGTGATAATGACAGCTTCAATTTTACAATCTGCCCCCGAATAGATTTTAGATAAAAGTAGCGTGGCACTGGAAGCTTCTTAGGAACTTTCCTCTCTGTGTTTATGGACATTATTAACTTAGTAGCCAGATTTGCAGTAATCCAAGCCATTTGCATTGATAATACCACCAGTAAAGTAAACACAATTGAAGCAAGAGCAAACATGACCAAAAGCCGAACTGATCCTTGACTGTGCAACAATTCAAATGCGTTTGCTGCTGGAATTCTTTTACCTCCATCCTGTTGGAGCAAAGCGCTTTTCTCGTTACTTTGTAAGGGAAGAGATTTTCGCAAAATTTCCCATTTCCAACAAAATGGGAAATTTTGCGGCAACAAACTTTCACGAATAGCTAGAAATGTCTCAAACGTTCCTTGACTCTTCGATAACTCTTCCAAAATCTTTGATAAATATGCTTGTGGTAGCATAGTTCGGAAGAGTTGGTGTCAAAAAAGAGAAATGTAAATACTTGAAATCTTAGGAAAGTTTGGAGGAATAAGCTTTTTAGAATTGCACCTGTCAGTAAATTTCCCAGGATAAACGTTCGTGAATTTCGGCCCAAAGAACGAAAACACAAAATTTTTTGCCCGCAGAAATATGTTGCCTTAAAGGCAGTCTGTCCCTTTGATGAATGAAAAGAGATCGAATAAGATCTCTATTGAATATTCCACAAATTTGCGCTAATATCCTTTATTCAACGAGCGCAGTGTCGAGCAGTGTCATTCATGAGTAATATCCATGGCCATGAAAATCATGCTTGAATGACTTTGCTTTGTTTAGATGAAGCAAATTATTGAGGGGACCGACTGCCTTTAAAGTTCCTAATACCCTAGAAGTCTTTGAATTCATTAAAAGAGTTTTTGTCAAAGAGTCGAGTCAACAAAGAGCCACGTCAAAAAATTGGAGACTGCACTCAGCTGCTTGTCGTTTCGATTTTGAAAACCTTTAAAAATAAAGTTCGTAATCTTGAACCCATCTGACCTATCCGCCCCCTACTCATACATCTTGGTTAATACTCTTCTACGTGTATGCAGAATGCCTCTGAGATTTAGTAAGTTTAACTTTCTATCATACAGAAATGAAACTGTAACAATTTTATGTGAGCCATTTTTAGCCGTCTCCTCTGCAGCCAAGTTGTCATACCACACTCCGTCAAAAACATACTGTGTATCTCAATCTTGTTTAATTAGTCCCATTAAGTCTAAACTGTGAACACATACATATTGTGATCTACGTATTTCGTTTTTTTACGAAAAAATGTTTCACGACCTTTTAACGTGCTTTCATTTCTGTGACGTCATATGACATCACATTGATAATCATGCTCTAGCAACAGCAACAACATCGGTGATTAAGCCATTGTTTCAAAAATTCATTGTAGATAAAATGAAAATTGTCATATCTCAGGCTCCGTTTACACTATACCGGATAGTTAAAGCTACACTCCCATATATAGATCCAAGGCTGCTGGGGCTTGGCTGCCCTTCAGATATTTTCAACCTTTTCATAAACCTTTCCTCATAAGCATCAGACAAACATAAGGGCTTTGAGGGAACTAGCCCATCTCCCGAAAAAGCAAATAACCCTCCCGAAGGTGGGGTTGGAAGGAAAACCTGCATTTTTCCCGCAAAATTAGTCCTCTTGTCCATGTTGGACAAAACTTTCCAGATGCATCTGCAAAAGAAAGAAGATCCAACATGAAAATGTGAAAGAGGCGGGTGGGTGGGAGATTTTGATTTGCAACCACTCAGCACGAGTGTGCAAAATTTACTAAATTCTCAAATCAAACTCTGTTTTATACTGCACGGAAGAAACCATGCTGCATGCACGACTATCAATGAACACGCAGCTGATGAAAAACATTACCTCTAGAGAGTCAAAAACAATGGTACTTCAAATTGCCAGATTTGTAAATCTGTAATAAACAATAAACAGCATGTTCGTTGCTTTAACTCCGATTAGAATTTCATTCTAATCGTCATATATCGTCGCGTCTCGTTGCTAGTGACCTCTATCGGAT
Organism: Aurelia sp. 3 sensu Dawson et al. (2005); assembly: GCA_964020215.1. NCBI lineage: Eukaryota > Metazoa > Cnidaria > Scyphozoa > Semaeostomeae > Ulmaridae > Aurelia > Aurelia sp. 3 sensu Dawson et al. (2005). The sequence goes on from OZ026577.1 coordinate 7,805,397, forward strand.
AGGGCAAAACTGTTTACTTTATACCGGATAGCTGTCGTCGAGTCTTAAATTCCATGCCAGTAAGGCCTTGTGTTTCCATCACGAGGGAGTAATCCAGCATTGTTTCTTAACCTTTTGTTTTTCACTTTAATTGTTTTTCATTGTTCTCAAAGAAAAGAAATGTGTTTTTAAAACGAAACGTATCGGACAGCACCACCATGCCAAAACCATGCCGGAGTGATTTTCATATCACCTACGAAGCAAAGTGATTGCAATTTTCAAACGAATTCTAATGGAATACATCATCAAACTCATGATATGCTTCTAATCAAGTTGTCAAGACTATGGGGCCATAGGGCAATAGGGCCATAGGGCCAGGGCCATTGATTGACTGGTAACTCTTCCAAATTTAGCGCTAAAAAATCATCATAATTCATATTTTCCATGTTCATTATCACAAAAACAGTTCCCAACAACTATTCACACATCACATCCAAGAACAAAGAGCGTTTATCTCCATGATCATAATGTTGGCAACCAGATGCACAGCATTTATCTTTACTCATCTCAAAAACCAAACAACTTCATCCATTATCCAAAATCATGTCGACAATAAAAAATCAGGCCTAGTTTATGCAACAAGAGTAACAACATAACATTCCACAGAAGTAATTAATGATCAGCTGATTCAATTCGAGCAAGAAAACAGTGAAAACAGAATGAAACTTGGCGGGAAGTTTATCAGCTGATATTGAGGAGAGTTCATGAAAACAAAAGTTGTGTGCCCTGTCCGTTTTTCCCGTGCTTTTATCAAGCTCCGCCGCCAGGGGATGCCCCAGTTGGCAAATTTTGCCTGCCCCCCAAGTTTGAGAGGCGAAAGGATGAAAATTAAAATTGGTCGTGCGTGAGAATGGAGGAAAAGAAAATTGTGAATATTTGAGAGTACAATGGGAAAGAAATGAAAAAGCTTCATTTTGGATTGTGGAAAGATAGCAACAGAGTTATGGCCTAGCAAAGTGGTTGTGGCCGGTGGGCCTAGGCGGCCATTTTGTTATCAAAGAAAAAGCTCAGTGATGTTTGTGACGGATGGACAGCGTTGTTAACAAGGTGATGGAAGAGGAAAAATGATAACTATGTACCTTACATCTGCAGGTATGTCCTCTGCAATTTTTTTCGTGATCCATTTTGTTTCCATGAGCTGCGGCCAGTTTTACTTGCAGCTAGCATGTAAATTTGCTAATAAAATTTTGTCGCGGCGTGGCGTTGAAAACTCGAAATCTCCCCCATTTTCCCAGCATGCTTTTCTTTCCGTGAAAAGGTCTATTCTTGCTGCAAACTCTGCAAATCCTCCTTACAATCCTACTTGATTCATTTACAACCGCAAATAACACAATTTGGACTATCAGATCACATATTACGAAGAAGGATTTTGTCATGGATCTTCCCACATCGCATTTTTGAGACAAAATTAAAGAACCTTTTTTAGTTTAGAGTGTACGCTTTTATGTCATTAAAAAGCAGACATCTGTTGACCACTTATGAAGACCAACTATCAGGACATACCCTCATAAATTTGCGTCATTTATCAGAATCATGTATCAGTTTACTTGACAATATGTACTTAAAGGTTTCCACTGGCTTAGTTCATCACACTCTGATGATAACATAGGTTTGAAATGCCTCAGTGTGCCAATTACTTAAACTGTTCTTTGTCTCTGCCATTTTAATACCGTATTTTGTTGTACTACCTTTACCAAATATAATATGATATTCATAGATTATGGGTGATGGAATTCAATGATCTTGTCCTGCTACTTCAAACATAAGTTTAAACATTAACTGATTTTTTTGGATGAACCAGTATGCTAAGTATGCTACACTAAGGGCATAGCAAGCATATAAGCATACCACACTAAAATTATACCAAAAGGTTGGTTGGGTGCATTTACTTGTTTATATAACTATGTGTTGATTATATACAATTATTTCTAGGCCAAAAACATTGAAACCAGCAGTTGGCTGCAGTATAGCAGGAAAAGAATTACATTTGCAGTCAATGAGGCGATCCCTGGAATCACAGCTTCCTGAAGGTCACAACAGGGAAGATCTGGCCAAAGTGATGACAGTGTACATGAAAGGTACAGTGTTCTATGAAAAAGAGTACACCCATGTAAAGAAAAGAGCTTCCTACGTTGTTATGTTTACAGTGGAACATAGACAAAGATTGGCGCTGTTAAGTTCTTCTTAGTCAGCAAAGTCACATGGCACCTTTACACTGCAATAAGTGATGCAGCTGGGCAAACAAACATGAATGGCTGGTTTCTATCCCATCTTATGCATGTTGAGGAGGACAGGTATTCTTGTTTACTTTATATTCTTTAACTGTATTATTTTGTGTGTGCAAAAGGCAGTGCAGAGCCCTGGGATAGCTAACAAAGTGAGGTTCATGACAACAAAGAACTTTCAGATGTAAACAAGTTTACTCATTTGAAGCATGTTTTAGGAGCGCCGGCCAAGAAAGTGATAGCAGGGTTTTCTCTTACCAGAAAACATTACAAGAAGGTCTTGGGTTTATTGGAACAAGGATTTGCCAAACCATCTACCAGAAATAATGCCCATTTAAATACACTCCTGTTTGCTCAGACAGTTTACAGTGAGAAAAATGTGTCACAAATGCGAGAACTGTATGACAAGATCTAAAAACATTATCAAGGATCAGAAGCTTTGGCATGGAAGTAGCTTCCTATTCAAGTATTGTGGTATCAGCGCTGATGAAGAAAATTCCAGAAGCTGTGCTATTGAATATGACACACAGACCTAGAAACCACAAAGAATGGGGAATGATAAACATGTTAAATGCGTTTTGCAAAGAATTGGAAATTCGAGAGCAACATGCATCAATCTTCTCACATAAAGAGAGCAGAGGAAATCAGTCTGCAACACCGAAGGAGAGCAGTGAATTTAAACCGAGGCCAGCAGGGAAAACCCCTTTGACAGCGAGTGCATTGTTTGCCAAAGAAGATGGCGGGACAGTCAGAATGAAGAACTTTGTCTTTTGCAAGGAAGAACATGATGAAATGCATTGTAGCAAAGTCAGCAACAAGGAGGAACGTAAGAAGCTTGTTTTAAGATTGGATGTTGTTTAAATTGTCTGAACAGGGGACACAGGGCCTCGGGTTTGGTGTAGAAACTGTAACCAGAAGCACCATATTTCTGTTTGTGAAAGCACAATGTCACCTATGCCCAGTGCAACTACCCCCTGACAATATAGACAGGGAATATTGTCTAGCAATCTAACAACCATGCTAACCTTTGATTTTGTTCTCTGTTTCTACCAAATGGATCATGGAGATCAAGGATTCATCCGGTACCTTTTTTATTTTTGACCGGAAGTGCCATTTTTGGTGACGTCAATTGCTGACATTTTAAGGACAAATATGACCATAGCTTTTCACAGGTATCTTTAATCAACTTATCAATGACACAGTTGAATTCAGCGTGATTAGAGCTTTCAATTGATATATGATTTTTTGTATTTTGACGAAGTTTTAAAAATAGTTGTGACGTCATCAGTCCCATGACGTCGTAATTGACATTTCGTTACAATCATGTAAACTGAAATTTCCTTGTTAAATTTTACCAAATCGATCATGCTGATTCCGAATCTGCAGTTGCCGAACTGTTATTGCATAAGGAAATGCCTTCTTGACATATGTCATTTTCCCATTGTCCAAAACATTTGGAGGAATTGACATGTGTCAAAAAGGCATTTCCTTATACAATATCTGTTCGGCAACATCAGATTCGCAATCAGCATGATCGATTTAGTAAAATTCAACGAAAAAAATTCAGTTTACATGATTGTAACAAAATGTCAATTATGACGTCATGGGACTGATGACGTCATGATTATTCTTAAAACTTCATCAAAATACAAGAAATTATACATCAATCGAAAGCTCTAATCACCCTGAATTCAACTGTGTCATTTATAAGTTGATTAACCCATTCAGTCCCGTTGACGTCAAACGACGTCATTCCTTACTTTGCATTTTCCCCCGCAGACGTTGAATGACGTCCACTAAGATTTTACACTTTTCCCCGTGGACGTCATTTGACGTCCATGCAGTTATCGTTGATTGGTTGAAATATACAGAGGGGATTGTTCTAGAACAAAGATAGACACATAGAGCAGTAAATTTCGATTGTTTTTATGTAAAAATATCCATATGCTGCGGTAGTAAATAAATTAGCAAATTTCCGAGAAAGATTCATAACATTTTTCCTTTGCAAGCAGGGAGGCCTACTTTGAACAACTGAACGATGTCTTCGGAAGCAGTGGCGATGAATCAGAATTTTTAGGTTTTACGAATGAAGAATTAGGGATACACTCTGACATTGAAGTTGAAAATCTTTCTGAAAGTGAACATTCAGATTCTAGTGATGGGGAAAGCGATGTTGAATCAAGTTTCACAAAGAATCTCACACACATTCCCATTCATGAATTTACCAGCCCCGAGCCAGGCCCAACGAAAGTTCTGTCTGCTGAGGAGAAAGAAATGTATTTTCTGAACCTTTTCTTCCCAGAACATATTTACGAATTAGTTGCTGAGCAAACGAACTTGTATGCTAGCCAAAAAATTCAAACGAAGGCAGACCCACACTGGCAGAATACCAGCCCCGAAGAAATCAAAGCGCATTTTGGGATCCGTTTGTTTATGGCCATCAAAAAGTTGCCAGAGACGAAGATGTATTGGAGTGACGATGCCATTTTTGGAGGTGAAAGGGTGAAGCTGATCATGCCAAGGAATCGTTTTGACAAGATTTCACAGTACTTGCATGCCAATGATCGATCAAAGATGCCCGGTCGAGATGATCCAGACTTCGACAAACTGTTTTTGGTTAGGCCTATTCTCGATGTTGTCAAAGCGAAGTGCCTCGAAAATTACAACCCCCACAAGGAATGCGCTGTTGATGAAGCAATGATAGCCTTCAGAGGGCCTTTAGACTTTCGCCAGTACCTACCTGCAAAGCCGACGAAGTATGGAATCAAAGTTTGGATGCGAGCAGACTCACACAATGGCCATTGCAATGAATTCGAAGTGTATTTGGGGAAGCCAAAGGATGGTGAAAGGCAAGTTGGCCTAGGCAGACAAGTTGTCGAGCGGCTGACTTCGAAACTAAGGGGAACATACGGTCATATCTTCTGTGACAACTACTTTAGCAGCCCCCAACTTTGCAGTTCCCTGATGGAGAATGGCTGATACTGTTGTGGAACTGTAAAGTCAAACTGTAAAGGTCTTCCTGAAGAGGTTCGTTCAAAGAAGAAGCTGAATGCCCTTGTAAAGGATGGAGGTGATTATGTCCAATTCCTGAAGGATGGCCTACTTGTTTCAGCTTGGCGGGAAAAGAAGGGACGAAAACCGGTGCTCGTTGTTTCTACCAACACAGACCCAGCGGTTGGACCTAAAACTATCCAGCAAAAACAAAAGAATGGGGACATTCTCGATGTGCCATGTGTAGAGCCAGTCGTCGACTACAATGCTTGGATGAATGCAGTAGATCACAGCGATCAAATTCGTACAACGTACGCGGTTGCTCGTTCCACAAAGCGTTGGTGGCTGTACATCTTCTGGTTCTTATTTGACTTGGCCATGGCAAATGCATTTATTTGCTTCAAAGAGTCACCAAACCATAAAAAAGTTACGAAAGATAACAACGAGAAGAAAGCAACAATTTTATCGTTCAAAAAGTCTGTCGTAAAGCAATTGCTACATGGGAAAAATTTTTAAAAAAGGAAACAGAGCTCTGCTTCAGCCTTGCCAAGCAGCTCAAACGCACATTGGCCTAAGAAGATGACAACTGCTTGGCGCTGTAAAATTGTGCTACAAAAAAGAAGAGAGCTGAATCAAGAATTATATGCCAAGGTTGCAGCTCAAAGGACAATTCTGTACATTTGTGTATTGACTGTTTTGGAGGATATCATCAAAAACACTGAATGATTTCTACTTCCTATCAACATTGTATGCGTGTTCAGAACTATAACAACACTTACAAGCAAAAATTGAGTATATTTGGCAATAAACGACCCTGTAACATACCAAAACATTTTCATAATTTAGTACTTGAAACTTTTTCTTTAGTATGATTTTTCATTTGATTCATATTTTTCAAGAAAACAACAGTTTTATGTGAAGAGGTATTTTTCTGCAGTTTTTCAATTTTGCTGCTAGGGAAAAGTGCTTTCATATTCAAAATGAGGCTAAGAATAAGTGCAAAGGAGAATGATTGGCTCTGGGGCTGAATTGGTTAAAGATACCTGAGAAAAGCTATGGTCATATTTGTTCTTAAAATGTCAGCAATTGACGTCACCAAAAATGACACTTCCGGTCAAAAATAAAAAAGGTACCAAATGAATTCTTGATCTCCATGGTCGATTTGGTAGAAACAGTGCACCAAATCAAAGGTTAGCATGATTGTTAGATTGTTAGACAATATTCCCTGTCTAATACTGTAAACAACATTAACACCACATCTTGTGTAGGTAGCATAGATTCTGGGGAAAGAGCAGTGTTGCAGACCACATTTGCAGTTGTAAAAGGGCAGGTAAAGGATGTCAAAGTGTGTGTACTGTTTGATACAGGTAGTATTATTCCGAATTATCTTTTGAAATTTCATAAGCTTATGTGAATTGGTTCTTAAATTATCATTAAAAATTGGGTATATAAATGAATTTCTTTCATAAAATTAAGTGAGATCTTTGGAAAGAACTTCATGACTGTTTGGCCAATTTTTACTTTATCAAGTAGCTAATACATAAAAATATCAACCTGATGACAAATATAAGGGTAAAGGAAAGGCATCCTAAGTAATCTTGCCTGATGCAGCTACAGTTGAAAATCTAAAGAGTTTTGTGATAAATATTTTTGTACCACAGGCAACAGCACAACAAATACTATTCACAACAAATAGTAATACCACACTAAAAAATAACTTGGAACACAAAATCCAAAACCTTAAACCCCAAACCTTGAAACTTAACTTTATTATCTTTGTACAAAGTCAAATATGTCAACATATTTATACTTTGATTGATACTATTGATGTACAACACTCTCAACAACCTCGCGTTCTATTTGCTTGAATCCAAAACCTTGAACCTGAAACCCTGAACCCAAGACCTAAACAAAAAACCTGGAAAAAAGTCCTACCGGTTGGGACTTGCTTCAAGTGAAGCTTCAACTGTACATGGAAAGTTCAATGAATCATGGCCCTCGTCCCCCGGCCCCCATATTTATAGGTGTTTTTAAAATTTTCTAACTGTCTGCTTGTTCCCGAATTTCAACTAGTCTGTACAATCGCCATTTCATCCAAAAATTGTATTTCATGAGCTGTGGAAACTCCTTTCAAGTAAAGTGAGAGAACTTTGAGGGGCCGAGCGGTTATCTGAGCCTTGCAAAACAAGTTGAGTATGATTTCCTAAACAAACCGCAAATGTGTATGCACACTGATTCGCAAAACGATCATGCGCCTTCGCACCATGCGCTCATGCGCCTTCGCCCTGAAAATTCCGTTTTCCTCTGTTTTGAAAAGAGGCAGAATAAATTGGTTGTAAGGAACTCTTTCGAAGAAACTAAACTTGCCAATGGCGAGGTCACCATTAGCAAGAAATGGGGGAATTCGAAGAAATTCATTGAAGTAGCTTTTTCCATTTTATCAAAACCAGTTGCAGCCTGCATTCACCGGCTTCTTAAAGCCTGTTTCCAGCCCCTCCGAAAAGAAGTCCAAGAAAAAGGTTGTACGATGTATTACCAGAGTTGCAAGAAGTCCTTGACCTTCCTCCAAACCTGGATTTCAAGGTCCCAATTTCCTCATTTCAAAGTTTTGTGAAAATAAGTAAAAAGGCCTTTATATATCAAGAAAAGTATTGATTGATCTTTCCATGATACATTGGGATTTTACATGTGTTAGGATCTATTGCATGCGGTTTATAGAGTGGGTATCACAAAATGGTTCCCACACCCAGTTGAAGCTTTAACTCGAACAAATTTTGAATGATTTATCAATAATTTCTATGAGGGCTGATGCTGACAAAAATACTTTCTGTAAATTTTGTGTACTTCTTAGAAAAAACATACTTCCTTTCAAGGTTTCCGATACTTTATCCGCATCTTTTAACCTTTTCAATTTCATTGTACTTTTCATTTATGCAACTTGGTTAACTTTTTGCATACTTCCTTGAAATTTTGCATACTTCTAAAAAAATTTCAATACTTTCCTCGTTTTCAAAACGAGGATAGTATTGAAAAACTCTCCTTGTTTCAAAAGTTTTATACTTCTAAAGAATTTCATACTTGTTCAAAATTTCCATACTTGTTCAAAACTTTTCCATACTTTCCTCGCTTTCAAAACGAGGATAGTATTGAAAAATTCCTACTTTCTTCAAAAGTTTTATACTTCTAAAGAATTTCATACTTGTTCAAAATTTCCATACTTGTTCGAAACTTTTCCATACTTTCCTCGCTTTCAAAACGAGTATAGTATTGAAAAATTCCTACTTTCTTCAAAAGTTTTATAGTTCTAAAGAATTTCATACTTGTTCGAAATTGAAACTGAAAAGGGTTTGTTAACAATTTTTTTTCTTAATTTAAAAATTTAATATTGCGCAGTTTTGATATAACATCGTCAAGTGCGCTTCACAGTTCCTTAAAGTCTCTTAACCCTATAGTGGTTGGGCTATTTGATAGTACTATTTTGGTTGGGGGGGGGCAAAAAAGCCCCCCCTACCTAACTCTTTACTGGTAATAGGTAGAGCGACCAAATTTGTTGTGCTAAAAGCCTCAGGCATGTACTTTCTGTAAATATAAAAATTAACTTAAAGATAGCCACCATTTTTGCTTACGTCAGCATTTTCCTTTGTGTGGTCAAGAAAAGCTGCAAAATTGGCCAAAATCAGGAAAATCGAGATAAAATTAAATTTGCAGCATATTTTCCATCCAAACATGGTATTTATGATAGAATGCATCAAATAACACAACATTAAAACAGAAATTTGCAAAATATTCCACTTCTGGTCCTTTTTTCGCGGTAATTGAGATTTGAGAATTTGCGATTTTTCCTGGGTCAGTCCCAGAAAATTGTCTCCCGCCCCCTCATTTTTCAAAATATTTCAATGAAACTTTTTGAGAAGTTGCACAATGAGTAGTTGCAAAAAGTCAAGAAGTTTCATGGCTATAAAATTCTTCCTCGCATAGTTATTTAAAAAAATCTACTAGGGGGGGGGGGCAAATTTGCCCCCCCCCAACCAAAATAGGGTTAAACGCTTAGAATATCCATTCAAAATTTATTAAAACAGTCGTGGTCCCATTACACTGAATGATCTGTTTGCAAAAATGATTCTCTCTTTGGGAGTAGGCCTATCTATTTTCATGTACCTACAAGTACATATTGTTTGATCTTAATACTCTCACACTTTTACTTAGCTTCTGCATATGTTGACACCAAATTCAAGTTGGTTTCTGGCCTATAATTATTCAATAAAAGTTTTGTTGCAGTGACAGTTGATCAGAATTTTCTTAAGGATGGATGATGTCATTTTTCAGTATATTTGTAGGCATGGCATCCAGTTCACAGGACTTTGTTAACATTCCTTTTATTACTTTTTCCACATTTTCCTGTGTCAAAATTTTAAACTTGCTAAACTCTGCAACTGAGTGATTCATTTTTGAAACATATTTTGGTTTTCCCTTAAGTTCATCTCTGATTTTCTGTATCTTGTTTGTAAAAAACTCAGCACACTCTATAGCAAGTTGATCTTCTGATTTCCCTTCTGGTATTTGGTTCTCTGATTTTGATCTTGTTATTTTGTTGAATGTTTTGCATAGTGCTTTTGTATCTCCTTTGCACATTAGAATTTTATCAGACAGTATTTTGGTTTACTTCTCTGATATCATGTAATTATATTTATTTCTTTCATGATGGTATATCCTTGTTCTGTTGTTGTTCTCTATACTTGATCCATTTCCTTTCCTCTCTTCTGACCCCTCTTTTCTGATCAGACATCTGTCTTTCATCTGTCTGACACTTTTTCTACAATATTCATAAAATATGCAGCCATATCCATGGATGGGTTTGTTATGTTTTGTTCTGTTCTTCATAATTCGTAGAAGAAAGGAAGAAGAGCAGAAGTTGTTGTTATTGTCTAATATTTAAAAATTGAATTTTGTGTGCTTGCAATTACATTTGAAATTTGAGGCATCAAAGTAGAAAGGTCACATGGAGTGGAAAGTCTTCTTAGTATATAGAAAATCCTTACAAGTTAGATTTTATTGAATAAAAACTTATCTGGGGCCCTTTCAACTTTTCATCATTTAATGATAGGGGTAGGAGACAGCAGCCTAGGGTGCTGCAGCCCCCCCCCCAACTATGGAAAAATCAACCATGATGAGGCAGAAAATCAAACTTACGTCTGCCAAATTTTTTGTAAACAATACAGGTTTTATCAAGTAGTTGGGCAGAATTTTTGTAAACAATAGATTTTTTATCGAGTAGCCCCCCTAAAGTTTGTCTTCTGCTATGCCCATTTGTTTAAGTATAAGTTTGCCTCTGGAACAATTCTTCTGTGTCCTTAGTTCCTTGCAGGTGCAACATGAGCAATGCACAGCAGATGCTTGGTAGATTGATGGAACTTGTCAACACCCTGTCAAACCAAGTCACTTCTAATCAGCAGCAACCAACAAATGTGCCAGTGGCAGATGAATTGAGAAGGCTGTATCCAAGTGTTGGTAGAAAGTCTTCTAGCAGACAAGAACCAAGACCAGTAAATACATTGAATGCATTCCGGCAAAGCAGTGTCACAGCATCTTCAAACATCTTTAAGCCTGGCATACTGTACAGAACACACTCAAAGAGTAAGAAGAGAAAGCTCAGTACTACCTCATCAAGGGAACAAAGATCATTCCTGAAAGATGTGTATCTGTTGCCATCATCATGTGAAAATGTTCTCAGAGGAAGGCGACGTGAAAACATGTCTAAGAATGGATATGTTGCTTTTGCCGTAGAATTTGACCCAGATGCAGACGAATCTCAACTAAGAGATACAATTTATGAAGAATTTAAGGGGAAGATGCAAAACCCTACAGCATTCTCATTCATGAAAGCTGTCCAAGACAATCTTGTTGCTCCAATGAAGAAAACGTGGACTTCAACGGTACTAAAGCACATGACAGGAGCAGGACCACTTTACATTAGGTCATCTGATGATTTGCCAACGGTTGCTGTTTCTTCTGATTCAGAATCTGACACTGATTATGATATCAAAATGAACACGGTGGCTGTAAATGCAAGAGAAGACAAGTTTGTGATTGAAGAGTCTGTGCATACAGCAGGTGTTGACAAAGACACCAGCAGGCCCTCAAGCTCAAGTGCTACAGCCAAAGATGAGACAATGCAGTGTCCAATTTGCCAACAGCTTGTCCTAAAGGTAAACATAGAGTTCCATGCGAACCTTTGTGCTGATCGCCACAGTACTGTTGAAGATACATATGCATCAATTCTTTGGTGTGATGATGAAGAAGATGATGATGAGCTTCCAGAGTTTACTGGATTGACACCTTTTCAAACTCTGTGTGAAGATAGCAATAAAGAAGTTGCCACTGACAATTCTGACAAGGTTAGTCTAATCAAGGATGTTTTGATGAATTTGGGAGCTGGTGTTAACAAGGATAAAACAAATAGAGTTTCCATTCGAAGAAAGTGTGCATGGCAAGACTATGTATCTGTCAGACAACGAAAGGGGTTTGATCCATCTGGTGGTTTCACTATTCAATTTCTTGGAGAACCATCTGTTGATTGTGGTGGACCGCTCAGGGAGTTTTTTTCAGGTATGCATACAACATATTTTACATTATCATGAATATGTGCAGGCATATGCAGCCACAGTCTTGGATCCATGTATGAGGTAGGGTCTGCAGGGGTAAGATGGGCATTGAGTAAAAATTGTGGATAAATTTTGCCAAAATCTTTGTTCATAGATTTTCTCTAGCTAGAACTGCTTGCTACCTTCCCAGACACAGTGAATGTTGAATTGTCAGTTCCCCGGCTATTCCAGCCATGACCACTGCCCATTGCACCCCAGACCGTAGTTGATCATGAGAGTAGTAAAGATAATTGCTGTAAAAACGAACATCATGACATAACATTCCTTTAAACTGACTGCAGTACTTTTATCTGTTTACTGGGATGCTCCAACAAAGCTGAAAGAATTTAGCATTGATTAGATTTTTTAGTGAAAACTATAAACCTAGGATAGCTTGATAACAATACAGTATGTCTAAAGCATCTTTGTAAAATCATAAAATGAGGGAAGCAGAAGATTTTTCATATTTGTAACCAGATACCAGATATCTACTTGCCCTCTACTTAAATCTTTTTGTAGAGACGCTTGGACAGATGCTAGCTTCGTTATTTGAGGAAGATTCTTTGCAGCCAGGACTAGTTCCCTCCATCAATTTTCTTGCAATGACAAACAATTAATTTTGCTATGCTGGAGAACTTCTTGCATTATCCTTGGTTCATGGTGGTCATGCAGCATATGTTTTGGCCAGCTGGCTTTATGACATTTTGATTGGGAACACTTGACACACTGCCTGATTCTCATAAATGGTCTTCCTTGCTAGATCAGGTATGACCACTGTAAGTACTTACCATAAAAGCTCTATTAAGCCACTGGGAGACTTACTATATTTTGGACACTCCAGAGGGTGGCTGATTAGAGCGCGGGGCTTATTAATAGAATCACATGACAAGGATTTATACTCTCAAGTACCAAGTAAATATGGGGGGGGGTGGGAATAATCAGGGGGGTTAGAAATGGTTTGGTATAACAATAATCAGTGGGGTGTTGGAACAGTTGGAGGGGGGCTCTTGGGGAACTTGAAAATAGTTGTTTTCTTAGTCAAACACGTATCTGTTATATGTTTATGTGAACCATGATGTTACTGATACATGCACTGATGAACTATTCTCATTCTGTTGAATCCACTTCTTGAGACTTATTCTTGGGTTTATTCAGAAATTGTATCATTTGGTTTTTCCCAAAAATTGATAAAAAAGGGGGGGTTGGAATAAAAGCAGGGAGGAGTGGAAAATTTTTCAACGATGGATAAGCCGGGGGAACGATTATTTGGTACTTGAGAGTACTGTATGACAGCTTTTCAGTTCTTTCCCCCCGTATTTTGCAGATTTGGCGTACAATTTTACGAGTAAAATACATAACTTGGACACAATTTTATCCCAAGCCATGTAAAGTTAACAAGCAAACTTGTTTAGCAAAGGAAATGGAATGTCTTCGATAAACTCTGGAAGTTGAAATAAGTGGGGGGACGGCTTATTTGAACTTTTGGCTCAGAGGGGAGGGGCTTAATGGGGAGGGTGGGCTAAAAAGAGCCCTCTTACAGTAGTTATTTTCCAAACTTTGTGGTGTTTTCCTAGATACTTGCAAAAATGAAGGGGCTTATTTGATGTTGGACATATGGACATTTGGTTCAAATGGAAAGGCGGATTATTAGAAAGGGGGCTTTATAGAGAAAGTGCTAAATACTGCTTTTGGTCCAATATGTTTGTGTGAGGTTATTGTATTGTAATCAATAGTGTCTTATGTGGAAAAATGGGCAGGCTGGTGGTAAAATGGCTTTCATTTGTCAGAAATATACAGATTGTGACAGAACTGTTCTATGAACAACTTCAAGAACATACTGTAAAAGTTCCTAAAGATATGCATATACTGTAACTAGATATATAAAATCTTTAGAGGAAGCTTTTTGCACCATGCCATACCCAGTTTTTACCTCTTTACCCCAGTAGCCTGTGGCATTCATGGTTATTGGGTTGTATAGTAAATCCAATGTTGGAATTAGTGAATGGGAAAAATAGTATCATTTACCATTCTAGCTAAACAAATGTGAAAGTGACCAGGATCTTTTTTCACTGTTGGAAAAGGAATCATTTGATGAGATAATAGAAGCCATTGGATACAAAGGAGTTGTCTTCAAGGAAAAAGTTAGCAGCAAAGCAAAATTACACCAATCCATCTGCTTTAAGGTGATTATCGAGCCTAGATTGGCTATGATTGAGCAATTAAAGAAAGGTCTGTCAATAATGGGAGTTTTAGCTGCTGCAGAGCAACATCCAGAGCTATTCAAGATAGTTTTTACACCAACATCCACAGCCTTTGTGATCAATCCCTCAGAATTCTTGGATTCTGTGCATGTTGCATTCAGTGCTGAAGGTAGCAACAAGAGGGAGAATGAACTTCAGACATACAAATGCTTTTCCGACCTGGTCGAAACGATGGACCAAACAGGCAAGTACTTTGAAGCAGTGATGTTGAATTATTGGAAGCACTTTGGGCTACATATTTTAGCAAATGTCCAAAAATGAAGTATTGGTATTACCAGAACTTACCATTGTAAGCAATGCATCAGTTTGAATGAGATGGTAATCATTTCATAGCAGACAGTCTTAGATAAAATTGGTTGCACAGAAGTCAATCATACCATCACAGCGTTACATATAGTTTTGCTCACGAGCTATTATTGAACATATTTAAAGAGAACTACCTTAAGTCTTGCTGAACTTGTTCTGAGTTTCACACATTAACAAGCAGGCATATGGTCATCATCCAAGGAGCAAGACATTTTGACAAATATTTTCATCCTGTATGTAAATGTATTTAGTTGCTTGCTTCTTTTATAACAATGTCTCAAGAAAAGATTACCTTGAAAATCAGATGCTTTGCAATAATTAAAATGTGTATTTTTGATAGAGAGTTCACCCAACTCTTGTATATTTAGGGTAGGTGTGCTCAAGTTACTTTACTTGGATCTAAATTTTCAGCCAAAGTGGTTTGGACAGTCACTTGTACAATGTTACCATCATATATTCCCAGGTTCATGAAATCCTGCGTGATTTTTCTTTTGTTTCAGATATGAGGAAAGTCAGCAAAACCCAAAGAGATACATGATTTACAAACAATTAAATGAATGAGCATTGTCAAATGGAGATGTATCTAATTATCAAAATACATAATGTGTATTAAGATAATATAGTATCAGTTAGGGCAATTTTCCATTGATTTAGATCCTGAATGCATAACTTTTTGGTATGTAGGATAAGGCAATTGTTTTTTTTCCGTTTTAAGCCAAAAATTTTGGTTTGGGTTGGCCTTTTTCACAAAAGTCCGAGCACACCGATCCTTTTTTATTTACTTTGCCGCTATGTAA
This sequence comes from Aurelia sp. 3 sensu Dawson et al. (2005), assembly GCA_964020215.1. Taxonomy (NCBI): domain Eukaryota; kingdom Metazoa; phylum Cnidaria; class Scyphozoa; order Semaeostomeae; family Ulmaridae; genus Aurelia; species Aurelia sp. 3 sensu Dawson et al. (2005). The sequence continues at coordinate 7,820,657 of OZ026577.1, forward strand.
AGAGAAGTTTCAATGTTCTCGTTCCTAGTTAATGTTGGTTTGACTGTTGGGGACATGTTCAAGTTTATCACTGGTTCAAAGTCGTTACCACCATTGGGACTGCCAAACAAACTCACTGTCCTTTTCAAGCATGATTGTGTGAAAGATTGTCGATGTAGACCAACTGCTTCCACATGTGCCCTATCGATGACTATTCCAGTTCATATCAAGACTGACGAAGAAATGTTGGAAATGATACTATCTGCGGTAAAAGAAGGCCTTGGTTTTGGAAATGTATAACTTTTTAATATCGCTATTTTGCAGTAAGAACTGTATGAGCCAAGCTTCACATTGAACAAAAACATGTTATGTTACAAATAAACATTTATAAACAATATAGAAGGTATTATTATCCCGCTCTTGCCGTTTTAGTTTGTAGTTGATGAAGAACTTTGTCAAGTTTTATGTTATGTTTGGAGCCGGAACACCCGGAACCTGTTCATTATGTAGTTTGCTTTAACTTCTCACATATAAGAAACAGACAAATGAAACACAGGATATTTTGACCTTCATGATAAACTGGACAGTCTCAGTCTTCTCAATTACACACATATTAAAAGATAAAGCAATATTTACCTAGACCTTAATCTGTTTCAACTTTAGCATCCTTTGTTGCAGCTGCTGTAAGATTTAAGAATCTTCACCTTCTTATATGCAGGACTTAATGTAGTTAACCTCTGAAGTGAATTCTTTTAAGTTTAATCTACAGGGTGTCCCAAAAAAAGTATGATCGTTTGAGCAGTGCCTGCAAAGGAACCATGGATTCGAAAATTTTATCTTCAGTTTATGGTTTAGTTATGGCCAACTCGGAGTTTATTCGCACAGTAATCCACTTATACAAGTGAATTCCTGAGGCAGCCCGAGAAAGATGGTTATTGAGTTATGCAGTTACTATATATGTGTGATTTGGAAGAAGTTTTTGGCGCAGCTTAACAATACGTTCTTCTTGAATGAATAAAGCCCAAAATGACTTAACAATTGCAACAGCAATGAAACTTGGATGAGAAAGATCCTTTAGTATTAGAAGACATTACTTGACATTGTTTCTGTTCCTTCAGCTCTTGAAAGTTTCGCTGTAAACTGTTGAAGTGTAAAAGCACCCGTTCTTGACATTTTCGCTAACTGATATAATGGTTCAATTGATTAGGAAACTTTTTAAGATAGAAATTTGAATGGTTGAGCTGACTGAAAAGTTTCTTCAAATTCCGCATAAGTAGGCCTGTAGCAAAATTCAATAACCATCTGTCTTAGGCCGCCGCATAAAGTTTACCAGTTTAGGTGAATTTCTCTGCGAATACAAATCCAATTCGAACATGCTTATGGTCGCAAAATCTAAGTTAATATCTTACCATAAACTGAAAACGAAAGTTTTTGAAGCGAAGGCTCCTTCGCAGGAACTGTTCAAACGCTTGTATTTGGGACGCCCGGTGCATTTTACATTTTGATTGTATCGTTAACTCAAAAGTCGTTATAATAAAAGGTCTTTAATGTTTGTTATGTTGAATTTCAGGTTGGCAAACATGCTCAGTTTGATTACTTGTTTTTGCTTGTTACATTTTAACATTTGTGTGTCTCTGTTTTCAATCATTTCACCAATGACCTGCCTGCAGTGTTCATAGATTGTAACTCTGAAGTTATTATCATTCGCCATGGGATTGACTGTATCCATTAAATGTGTAAGTTCTTGTTCACAAAGATTAATGCTGAGATCGGGAACCTGCACATCATTTCTTGTTTGCAACTGAGGCATGGGACCGTCATTATCAATCCCGTAGGCATTCATTTCGACCTGAGTGATATCCAGTAAATCTTGGACTGTATTTACATCTTCTCTAAAAACAGCATAAAACCCTTCAGTCCACTTCTGTAATGGGGTTTGGTTTATCTCCGTACGCAGGGGATGATTGTTCCAGCTTGAAACAAAGGCTTGAAGGGCAGCATTGATCCTTGGCAAGAACACAAACTGCAGAGCCAGCAGGTCTATTTCATTATCTCTGTCTAGCAAATCACTCCCTTCTAGGAAAAAGAATACATTCCTGAGATGTTCCAATACGTTGTTATGTACATCGACCCACAATCTCTCAATGCGCTGGTTGTAGACGGATTGTCCAGTTATAACCGGCCTGTGAGCAACGCCATAACGATTTAACATCCATTTAGCAGTCTCAATGTTCTCTGTCCCGTGGTCAGTTCTAATTCTCAGAGGGCACCTGAACTGCTCAATACAACCAAGGAAGTTATCAAGGACTGTGGTACTTCTGTTGTTTGTGGAGCATTTGAGAAAGACTATCACTCTGTAAAAGCCGTCAATGCATCCATGAATAACAAAATGCCAATTAATCAACTTATGATTGCCATCCAGATGCCTGCAAAATCAAATGATATGTACTTTGGGATGTATAATTATTTACAGATTTTTCGCCACTAGAGCATGCGAGGTCAGGCATGAGATTCTGAAGTTGAAGGGTCTTTAAAGTCTTGAATCTTAAGGTAGAATCCCAGTACTTTTTTAGGAAAAAACTATAATTTTTTCAATTTTTTTTTTATTTTTTATCTGCCGCAAAAATCTTTGGAGAAAATAAATTTTATCATCAGAACTCCATAAGCAATACCAATTACTGATTATCACAAGTTTTTTAGGTAGCTGTAAAATTATTCTCCTTAGAAACGCCCTAGCAACGAAAATTGGTTGAAAGAAACAGAAAGTTTCAATATTGAATCCGCTTTTGATGACTCCTGAAGCCTCTGAGTCCGCATTTTAGACCTAGAGGTTCATGCAGCTTTACATGGGGCAACTCAGAGTAGTTCTACATGAAGTACTCGTGTGCAAAACACTGCTTCATTGGAGTCTCTGCTTGTCTGACTATTTTCGTCCTTGTTTCAAGATATTCAGTTGTAAAAATTGGCACAATTTTATATCATGAAGCCGGTTAAATTCCGCAGTATTAAGAGAAAGAAGCAAAGGTTTAAAGGCAACAGGTTCACTGGTAGCCTTACGAAGTCAAGACAAGGTACAGAAGACGAAGAGCAAGAAGAGCAGTCGATTTTGGAGAACATTGGTCAAGGAGAAGAGGAGGAGACTCAAGATAGTGGTGCAGAAATTGCCAGGGCATTTGTGGTAGGACAAAGAAGAGAAAGCCAACAAGAAGATGTTTCTTCTAGCAATGAACTGGCTTAAGACTCCTTTTCGTCAACAATTTCGTATTCAAAACTTTTAGACAATGAGGTGAGTTTTGATGAGACCAAAGAAGATGTATCAAAGCCTAGTGGCAACAGAATCATTGATCTCAAAATCTTGGGAACCTTCATAACAGTCGTTTGTTGTCCAGAATGTAGCCAGGCCAAACTTGCACTTCAAGAGATAAACAAGCGAGGCTCAGCAACCTGTTTCAGGATAGTTTGTACTTGTGCTACTTGTGAATGGAGTTACCAGTTTTGGTCTTCTGCCAAAGGGAAGTTTGGTGGTTTTGATGTAAATAAGAGGATAGTATATTCAATGTGTAGTGTGAAGACTAATGACAACATTGTGAGGACACTATGACAACATTGTGAGGACAACAAAGAATGCAGTCAAGTGTATTGCAGAAGATACAATGAAGATGGCTGCCCAGGAAATTGCTGAAAAAGGGCACAAAGGTGAGGATGGCATTGTTGATGCAGCCATATCATGTGATGGTTCTTGGCAAAAGAGAGGTTTTTCCTCTCTCAATGGCCTTGTTGCTTGTATCTCTATGGATACTGGTAGAGTTGTTGATGTAGAGCCCATGAGCAGATACTGCAAATCATGTAAACAAAATGAAAAATTAAAAACCACTGACCCAGCAAGATATAAGATGTTAAAAGAAAGCCATACCTGTGGCAGTAATTATAGTGGCTCAGCGCCAAACATGGAAGCTACTGGAGCAAAACGCATTTTTGAGAGATCCAAACAGAAAAACATCCTTCGATATTCTGAATTTTATGGAGATGGAGATAGCAAGAGTTTCCCAACAATTGAGTATACCTATCCTGAGAAAAGAGTTCTAAGGCGTGAATGCATAGGACATGTACAAAAACGTGTTGGGACTCGACTGTGGAAGCTAAAGAAGAATATCAAGGGCTTAGGAGGCAAGGGTAAGCTTACAGAGGCATTGATAGATCGCCTGCAAAATTACTATGGGATTGCAATCAGGAGCAATGTTGGTAACTTAGAAAAGATGAAGCAGTCCATTCATGCAACTCTTTTTCATGTTGCTTCATCAGATGTCAACAACTGGCATCAGCTCTGTCCAGAGGGCAAAGAAAGTTGGTGCAGTTTCAAAGCTGACAGAGCAAATGGCACCAAAACTTATAAAGCAGGAAAAGGTCTTCCTCTGGCGGTACTGCAGCATGTGAAACCAATATTCAAAGATTTGAGTGAAGATAGTCTGCTAGAGAGGTGTTTGCACGGAAAGACCCAGAACCATAATGAGTCCTTTAATGGAATGGTATGGAACAGAATACCAAAGACAACATATGTTGGTTTTGATCAGTTTCAAGTTGGTGTTTATGATGCAGTTTGCCATTTTAACATTGGTAATAATGCAGTCATCAAGATATATGAGAAATTGGGGCTGAAGCCTGGAAAGAACACATACATTGGCTGCAAACATTTAAACGAGAAAAGGCTAAAAAATGCTAGTATGAAGGAAATGAAAAAGACAAAGCTTAGGCGTTGTGTGCTAAGAGGCAAGAACAAGAAAAAAGCTGACAATGATCTTGAAGTTGAGGGGGAGACATATGCCTGTGGTGCCTACTGAACTGAAAGTGTTTGTTTGTAAAGTAGATTGAAAACAGAAATTGTGGAAAGCAAAACTTTGATGGGAGCTAAATAATTTGAAAACTTTATGTGTTGGAGCAAATTTAGTTTTCAGTAGTAGTAATACAAATTATTTGGAAACACACAGAGGAAGCTCCAAAATGTTCCATTTTTAGCTGATTTTGATGCTTTAACAAAGCCTAGTTGTTATATGAAAAGAATTTGAAAACAAATGGCACAAAGACAAGAAATTTGTAGATTTAAATAAACCAAAAGTTTGACCGCAGTTTTCTCAATATGTAATTTTTGACTGAAAGGTGACATTAGAATTCAGATTTTGTAAAAGCTACAAAAGATATTGAGGTGAAATTTTGCATCTGTCATTAGTAGGCCTTTGTCTATGCAATGTACTAGAATGAACTTGATGTTGAGCTCTGTTTGTGATTTAGGGCATGAAAAATGTACTTTTAGTTGTGCGATTTACCACTTTTCGTGGAATATAAAATTTGAAATTTCCTGCATAGATTTCTGCATGATTCTAGTACATTGCAAGCTTCAAATATGAATGAAATACACTTGAGAAAATCAGACTTTGACTGCTTATCAGTTCCAAGAAATTGCCTCCATAATCTACCCTAATTTTCACTATACGCCATATCAAAATGGTTGCCATGGCAACATGGTGGCCGTTATTGGTCTAAATTTCGAATTATTTTCCTATGTTTTGTACCTTCTATCATAATAAAGTCCCATTTGATGATTTGGAAGCACAATGTAGAAAATTGTCCAACTACTGGGCATCCCCCTTAAGATGAGGACGACGATAAGAAAAGACATTTTGATTTTGCTTTTGTGATGAAAAGACGAGACAATCCAATTATGATGCTGTTACATGAGATGATAAAAAACGACAGTCCAGTTACATTATGAATACAAAAGAAATTGACAGTCCAGTTGAAATTAATGACATATACGGAACGTTCCGACTCTGGCTAGAGTAATCATCGGCAGGGAAAATAAGTCCACGAGCACCTTTTAATTATTTCAGGGAATAAGGTTTGCAACCTGAATAAAGTGCTTAAAAGTGAAGGAAATAGCACTGCTAATCGATACTGCCCATATTGAGAAATTTTATCCTTCTTCATTAGAAATATGACACCATCAATTTGAATTACGTCATAGAACTTATAAATTGCTGATGTCAGCAAATATAGATAATGTATATATCAAATGAGAGTACTTTTCAAGAGCAATCGTTTGGTACCAACACATCTTGATTAAAGTTAAAACAAAGAGGTTATGATTGTTTTCGTGATTTCTTTTGTGACCTCTCTCCAAATATGGATATCTGCTGGTCACGTGACTTAAATTATAACAATGAAAATCTAAAATTTAATTGCCAATTAAAAATAGGAAAAGTCAAGGATGTTTCAGCTCTCTTTCTCTTTTACTCTCCGTTTTATAATCAAAAGTTTGTGTGTGGGGGCATTTTGTGTGGGGGCATTGTACCCCCTGGGTACAATAGGGATGAAATGAATGAAGCATGAATCATGTCTTAACCTACAAATTGGTCATATTTCATGTACGTACCATAAGGCATTTGGACAAGGAACTGAATAAACACGCCGTGCAATTGTCCGTTGTTCAGATCGTAGCATCTTTCCAATTGGATCAACACGATTTATTGCTTCCCTCATCCGCCATCTTTGCACCCTGATACCCCTTGCTCTTACAGCACCTATGATCATCCTCTCGCCAGCGTCGGGTGCACGCAGAGTGATTTCACTCACAACATCATCCAGTCGTTCATTTGAGATCTCGGAAATTCCGTGCAATAAGTGTTCTTGTCCACTTTCTTGCCTTCTTCTTAAGGGTGTTCTATCACCTACACCGATCAATTTTGCTATTTTTGACCAAGAAAACCCTAGCTCCCTTAGCCTAGAAACTTGGCTCAGAGATACAGCAATTTTAGGGCGGCCACGGTCACGTTGATTTACTTGCCGCAGAGAAATGTTTTTGAAGAATTCATACTTTGACCGACGGAAGTTGTACAGATGGCCAACTACAGTTTCCAGCTCCATCATAGGCCCATTGTTTCCTGCCGAGGTGTAGTCACTGTTGATCAGTATATCGTGCAGATCTCCCGCTCTCCGGAAGGCCTCGTAAGCTAGCTCTTCCGCAATGATATGGTCCGTACAGTTCTGGTTTTGTTCCAGATGAGTACATGCATCTTGCAGGTTTTGCCCTTCAACATTCATAAACAGTGAGTTCGCCATGATTTGCCAGAAATGACTAGGCCATGACATGCAACGAGAAGAGATTCCAAACCCTCGTTCGAGATACTTTGAACACGAGGAGAGTATGAAATGTTTTGAGAAAATAGACATTTTGAAACAAGCACTGAAATTTCTATTATGTACTATCCTCGTTTTGAAAGCGAGGAAAGTATGGAAAAGTTGAGAACAAGTATCAAAACCTTTGAACAAGTATGGAAATTTTGAACAAGTATGAAATTCTTTAGAAGTATAAAACTTTTGAAGAAAGTAGGAATTTTCAATACTATCCTCGTTTTGAAAGCTACGAAAGTATGGAAAAGCTTCGAACAAGTATGGAAATTTTGAACAAGTATGAAATTCTTTAGAAGTATAAAACTTTTGACACAAGGAGAGTTTTTCAATACTATCCTCGTTTTGAAAACGAGGAAAGTATTGAAATTTTTTTAGAAGTATGCAAAATTTCAAGGAAGTATGCAAAAAGTTAACCAAGTTGCATAAATGAAAAGTACAATGAAATTGAAAAGGTTAAAAGATGCGGATAAAGTATCGGAAACCTTGAAAGGAAGTATGTTTTTTCTAAGAGGTAAACAAAATTTACAGAAAGTATTTTTGTCAGCATTGGCACTCCATAAATTTCAGTCAGTCTTACAGTGGTGTAGCAAGGGTAAATTTACTGGAGAAATTGAAATGAGGGGTATTTTGCTCTTGGGAAAATTTTTTGAGGACACCCTTGGTCTAGTATTTTGGCTTATTGTAATTTGCGAAATTGCGAAATAACGAAATTGCGAAATAACGCAATTGCGCAATTTCGCAAATTACAAAGATTGAGAATAAAATGTTCTATCGAGATATTTCGCAAATTACAATAAGCCCAGGCCTCATTGTAATTTGCGAAATCGCCTTTTTCTACGTACTTTCATTTGATTTTCCCTTATTTCAAGCCCTGGGAAGTATGTCATCACCTTTTAAAACCAAAAACTGGCTTCCAGATTGAGTATAAAATATCCTATCGAAATATTTCGCAAATTACAATAAGGCTTGGGCTTATTGTAATTTGCGAAATCGACATTTTTCTCCGTATTTTCAAACTGATTTTCGCTTATTTCAAGCCCTAGGACACAAGGTATCACCTTTTAAAATCAAAATTGACTTCCGTATTGAGAATGAAATATGCTATCGAAATTTTCCGCAAATTACAATAAGCTCAGGCCTTATTGTTGTTTGCGAAATGTTTCGATAGGATATTTTTTCTAACTCTGGAAGTCAATTTTGGTTTAAAAGGTGCGCTTATAAGCGAAATTTCAACTGAAACTACGGAGAAAAATTCGATTTCGCAAATTACAATAAGCCCAGGCCTTATTGTAATTTGCCAAATCGCGCAATTGCGCTATTTCATTATTTCACAATTTTGCAAATTATAATAAGCCTAATATTTCCCAGTGCTAGAATGGAAACTTTGAAACAATTGTAATAGTTAAGGAAAGTTTGTAAGTACTGTAAAAGTGAACATTCCTCAATTTGGCTCGGAATGCCTCTCATGATCCAATGTTGCCGAAAATGGAACCTGTTACAATTTTGTGTCGGCTACTCTACAAATCAACGTTGGTGGAATATCAACAAAGGTCATGGAGCGAGATTTCGCTGATTTAAGGTAGATGCCCTGGATTTGAATGAAATCTCTCCTAATGCAAGTAATTACATTAGTTTCATAAGTTTATGATAGGACAATTGAAATTATTGTAGAAAATCAAGTTTGGAATTCAAAATGGTAGCTTTGGTTTCCATAGCAACCATTTCTTCATAAATTATGATGAAAGTTGGGGCTGCAATGAAAGGAAAACTATAAATGATATTTTAATGAAATTTATGTGGTAAGTGCGCCACAATCTACTCTATGCACTGAACCAAAAGCTATTTGAAAATTTTTAAGGGGCTAATTTAAAAAACCAGATTACTCTTTCCTCAATAAAAAAATTGTTGCGGAATTATTTCAAAGCTTTGGAAAAGCAACTGTAATTACACAGGAAAGATCTGAAAGGTTCAGTGCACATCTTAAGACATATCCTAGGAATGCTGAAAATTTGAAGTTTGTATCTACTGCCAGTGTGGAGAAATCAATGCTCTAATGACATGTGGTAGGCGGAATCACTTGAAAAAAGCACGGCGTTCAGGTAAAGAGGCTGATTGGTCTGCTTATCGCCGCCTTAGAAACGCTGTAACAAGGCTGATAAGGAAAAGCAAGGCTACCCACACAAGAGCTCTGTTTAGGGAAAGTATCAACAAGCCGAAAGATTTTTGGAAACAACTAAAAAAATGTTATCCAGTGAAGGACTCGAGGTCACAGCAAGCCAAAGTTTTCAAAGTCAATGAAAAGGAAATAGAAGATAAAAGGACAATCGCAAACGAATTCTGCCAGTTTTTTACAGCTATCGGGAAAAATCTGCAAAGTAAGATTCTGTCTCTATCAGACATCGTATGGAAAGCTCAAGACCACTCAGAGCTGCACCAAAAGATGAACCCAAATAGTAACTTGTTCGAATTTACAGCTACAAGCCCCCGTGAGGTATTAGCGATCATAAAGAAGATGAAAAGAAAGGTATCGGAAGGATACGACGAGATACCAGCATCCCTAATCATTGATGGAGCGGAGGAGCTAGCTGTGCCACTGTCACACTTGATAAACCGATGCTTAGCTCATTCAGTTTTCCCAACCGCAGAAAAATGTGCCAAAATAACTCCCGTACACAAATCTGATGAAAAAACGGTGATGGACAATTACCGTCCCATCTCAGTCTTACCAGTGCTATCAAAGGTCTTTGAACGAATCGTGCATAACCAACTTTACACATATCTCGAAGAAAACAACCTCCTCTCGGACTGTCAATTTGGTTTTCGACGGAAATCATCCACTGAGCATGCAGTCACGTATTTTTCTGACTTCATAAAGACCAACATGGATAAAGGTAAACTAACTGGAGCAGTTTTTGTCGACTTAAGAAAAGCGTTTGACACCATAGATCATGCAACATTGATAGCCAAATTGCCAATATATGGAATACATGGAAAAGAACTTACGTGGTTTGAAAGTTATCTTTTCAACAGGCAACAGTTTGTATCCTATCAAGGTATATGCTCCGAAAGACAGTCAATCAGGTGTGGAGTTCCACAAGGATCCATTTTGGGTCCATTGCTGTTTACAATAGTGATAAATGATATCACTGAACAAGTTAAAGAGTGTAGGATCTTGCTCTATGCAGATGATACTGTTATATTTACATCCGACAAAGACAGCAAAAGGGTCGAAGATTTGTTGAACACCGAATTTAACAACGTCGCAACATGGTTCAAAGATAACAATCTCGTTCTTAACTTGAAGAAAACAAAAACAGAATTTGTATTATTCGGAACACACCAGAAACTAGCTAAGTCCGAGAAAGTAAGCATTTCATTGAACGAAAAGATGATCAGCGAATCAGAGATGTACGAATATCTAGGTGTTACCATGGACAAAAATTTGACAATGAAAGCGCATCTCGAAAAGACCTACAAGAAAGTCTTGTCAAGAACAAAATTGCTTGTCCGTATACGACATAACATCAGCCCATGGGTAGCAGAAACAATCTACAAGGTTATGATTTTGCCACAGATGTTGTACTGCAGCAATATCATGCTTGGTATGTCAAATACACACAAATTGCAGTTTGAAAGAATCCGGATTCGAGTCTTAGCTATAATCAATGGAAAGAGCCAAAGAGTGATATTACCAACTGTCAATCATGCGAGAAACAAGAGATGCCTAGTTGAAGTGTTTAAATGCCAAAATGGACTGGCACCCCGGCTGTTCAAAGACTATTTCAAGAAAATTCTGCATCATAAGGAAACCCGTGGGAATAACAAAAACCTTTTGCTTCCAAAAGTTCGCACAGAAGCTGGTCGGAAGTCATTTCTGTTTCAGGGATCAAAATTATACAACAAACTACCTGATGCATTGAAACAAGAACAGTCTATAATGAATTTCAAGAGACAATGCGATCAACTTGACAGTGAATTTAACTTTTAAATATGTATTCTATGGATATTTTTAAACTTGATCTTGTAATTTGATATCTTTTAATTTCTTTAACTTTTAATTTTAACAGGACCTTGACTGATAGCAGCTTCTGAGCAAGCTGACCAAGTTTTTATCCTGTATAAATATAGATTATTATTATTATTATTAAATCTACTTTTTCAAAATAAGAGATTAATGTAAGGACTTATGAAATTTTTGTCCTGTGCATGCCCAAAGCCAGAAAACATATATAATTCAAACATTTACAAGCATGCACACTTACTTCACATAAATATTGCAACAATTTTCCCAAAATGGCTACACTTAAGACATCTTTCAATCCATTCAACAAAATTTGCATAACAACAATCGGCATTTAACGTTTTCTCCAATGTGAGTTTTGGCCAGGAAATGATTGTTAATTTGTCTCCTTCATTCAAAAGTGATATGATAAATAATTTTGTTGGTTTCCTTTATAAGTAACAAACTCTATGCTCTGCTATCTATATTGTTGAACGATATGAAAACGCTTAACGCACTAATTTAGATCAGGCCGTGCTATACATATGTGAGGTAAACATGCATTAAATCAAACAGGTCCTGGTTCCTAAGCTTGTCCAATTGTTTTTGCCTTCTTTACTGTCATAATTCCCAAGCAGAATTTGGATTCGTCTCTTTGCCTTTGAATAGCTTTGTTTACCAGCATTCTTGTCAGTAATTGTTCATCTTGTGGCATTCAATGACGGTGGGATTTATTCCAAATGCTTCATATAATCGCAAAACTGCATTGTATCTATTGTTAAAAGTAGCAACAGCATCATATTTGCAAAGTTCTAGCTGGTCAAACTATATGTAGGTGGTTTTTTGCAGTCAGTTTGAAAAACTGTTTGAAATCAGACCAATCAACTGGCATTATGATTCTGGGTCTTTCCATGCATGCAGACATTTCACTAGCAGTTCAATGTCCCTTAGTTCTTTGAAAATTGTCTTTGCACGTTTTACTGCCTCTAATGGGAGGCCTTTGCCAGGTTTGTAAGAATTTGTTCCATTAGCAACAAGCAAATACAGCAAAGGACACCTGAAGCTGGGCCTAAACAAAAGGCCTACCTAAAGAGGATGTTTTTGATGCTCTTCTTTCGTTCAGTTCTCTCGCAAGACATCATTGAGTTCATTTGTTTCCATGAAAGTTGGGACCTTTCTTTCTCAGATTCGAAATTTTCTTCTTCCAATAATGACACCGAATATTCTTCTGTTGCTAAAATCCTCTGACAGAAATAAGATGTCTGGTCTGGTCTGGTTTTCCCGCTTAGAGTTGCAGGTATTTCATGTTAAGGTCACCAATTTAAGTATCCTAAAACACGGACCATGAATATTGGACAGAGGGAGCTCTAAGGGAGCTCTAAGGGAGCTCCAAAGTTAGAGAAACAGCATATCTGAAATCTTTTCTCACGTTGCTAAGACGTTGCTAGGCAAAAAATTCCGGAGTCCTACCCATAAAACTGCTTGTAATTTCAAATTAAATGCAGATAAACATATTTACGTTTTACAGAGTTGTTCGCCAGTGCCTTCTGCTACAGAAAATATAACAATCACAAAATGACTGAAAAATTGGTTTTTCATTGAAAAAATACGGGGTCTCTACCTTAAGGCAAGAGAAATCATCATCATCATTATCATTATTATTATTTGTACACGAATACCTCTTCAGCTAGTACAATGTTTACAATCTTCAGCTAGCACGAAAACCTAGTACAATGTTTCTATAATAATAAAAAAATGGAGTATTACCTAAAGAAAATGGGCTGTTCTTCCAGAAGGTCGTGTTTTGGTGCATTTTTTCTCGGCATTCTCAGCTCCTCAGGTGCACTTTTAGTCCTTTTTTGAAGTGGCCGAGTGTTAAGATTTCTCTGATATTAGCTGGGATATCGTTCCAAGCCTTTATTACAGAGTAGTAAAATCCTTTTTTGGCATGTTCAGTTCTAAGCCTTGGGATCTGCAGATTCTTACAATTCATTGTTATATAATTTGAATATGCGAATCTATATTGGTACTTGTTCCAAAGGCTATCCGGGCTCAACTTGTTCAGAATCTTATATGCCATAACAGAACGATCAAATCGAGTAAGATTTTCAACACTTAGCCAATTAGATGACCATTCGTCCTTTATGCGTGCATGTTCTGTTATGGAATGAGCGCTGTCATGCAGACGTTGGAGGGTATCTAATTTTGCTTTTCATAGATTCCCCCAAATAAAATTTGCATAGCGAAGATGACTTTCCATGATCGCGTGGAATTCACTACACAATTGCTATTGTGGTACGATATTTTCTAACTTTTTAAGGCAGACATTCAAAACATTCAAAATGTCTATTCACACTGGAAAGCGACCAAAGAGTATTCTCACCTGGTTTCCTACTGAGTACTACTCGGTTTCGATGTACACTTTACTCCAACCTTTATTCATTTTGGTGTCCTGTCACCCACTCTGAAACTGTCCTAGTGAAGATGTTGAATAGTTTGCGGTTCATCTATTCAATCCAAGGCACTGTTTAGTAAATACTGTAATGTATCAAAGAATGTATCAATATGGAAAGAAATGTGACACCCTTATCGATCTATAAAGGATTTTCAATGCCAAGGCGCATGAGTGTATGGTGCGAAGGCGCATGAGTGCATGGTGCGAAGGCGCACGATCGTATTGCGAATCAGTGTGTATGCACATTTGCGGTTTGTTTAGGAAATCATACTCAACTTGTTATGCAAGGCTCAGATAACCGCTCGGCCCCTCGAAGTTCTCTCACTTTACTTGAAAGGAGTTTCCAAAGCTCATGAAATACAATTTTTGGATGAAATGGCGATTATACAGATTAGTTGAAATTCGGGAACAAGCAGAACGTTACAAAATTTAAAAACACCTATAAATATGGGGGCTGGGGGACGAGGGCCATGGTGCCAGAGCCGGGGTTGGGGCCGGTGATCTCTAATAGCCCCAGTGAACACAAGTTAACAAGCCGTGTGTCCTGGATCCGTTCAAAGACATCCGAGGGTAGAGAGTTGGGGTGTTATCTAAAGTAAGTGAAAGCTTCCTTCATTCCTTATTGCGCAATGCTCAGAAGCTTGCATCCATTCATTTATACTTCACAAATAGCGAAGTAGACGTGTATACCATAATCATGTTGTCTAAAATCTGATAACGCCCTTTTCCATTTCTGTTCAAAGATGTACAGTACATAGCTAGAGAAACACTTCCCCTTTCACAGGTAAAATGTGAACATGTGTCCAAGACCGCATGATTCCCAGAACTTCATTAACTGTTAAACGCCAGAAACTCCAGAATCGTTCATAGGAAGATGACATAGTAGCAGTTGATGATACTCACTATGAAATCCCAGTTAATCATACATATCTTTGTGGCTTTGAGATTCTAAACATAAATGAGAGTAACGTCAAAACCTTAGTCTATGAGAAGGTGAAAAAGACTGTGGATTATACCCCTTTTTGGAGAAGTACATGAACGAATACCCTGGTTTAACTTCTGCAGAAAGTGTCTCAAAAGTGAAAAAGAAGCCAAACCACAACTTGAAAAGTGCTCTGAAAAGCTCTTATAAGAAAAATGTCAAACCAGACAGGCAAATGTGGACGACAGCAAAGAGGGGAAGATCAGCCAAAAGTCCAAAGGTGTTGATCCTTGCACTCTTGTTTGCACTGCAAAAAGTAGCGATTTCTCAGGGCAGTTTTCACCCTCAAAAACTGATTGGGCCTACACTGACAACATTGTGGAACTTTCAGACAACCAGAAGGATTTGATTAATGAGACGTCAAAGGAATTTCAGGACGAGGATGGACAAAATGTTTAACTACCAGGGGTAGTTGGCGGAGGAAATGGTGTAAAATCAGGCAAGGTACAATTTCTAATGAAAATTAGGCATGCAGGAAAACTTTGACATGCAAGAAAAATCTGACATGCTTGAAAAGTTTGATAGGTTTGAAAGAGCCACTAAAATAAATGCTGAACATAAAGCAAATCTCCAAATGAAAGTTGACAATATGAACCCTTTTTTCCAAGAATCTTTGAGGAGGATTTAATACAACTTAGATGCAATGCATGCCAGCCAACTTGCGGCTGCATCAGAGCAGCTGAGAGTACCTAATAACCAACCTCCGGTGCAGACAAGCAGCAGGATCCCATACCAACAGACCCCCAAAGGAATCACTTACAAGTCAACCCTGAGGGCAGTGCTTGATTTTGGCAGAGTTTTGCCCAAAATTTCAAAACTGTGGCAACAGAGGACTATTTTAATGGGTCACTCACAAGTGACAGCAGTACTGTGAAGCCAACTCGAACTCCCCCTCTGATCCATAAAAATATGCACCAGCTGTCTTAGGAGGAGCAACGGAATATCCTGATTCACAGGGTTCCCAGGAAAACACAGCCAAACTCTTTAATCCCAGGGCCCCAGAATGTGTTAAATGTGTAATCCCTGATTTAAGAAGGTTACAAAAAGTATAAATGTTGAACCGCTTGCACATGAATGTTGCAAAGAATCTCATGTTTGGAATTGTTAGTGAGGAAGAACTCTTCAGTTCCATTCTAAGGGGCAAAATGAGCACATGATCTACAAAAGCACCGCTTGATGAGAGAGTGATGGATTGGGTGAAGGTCACATGTCTTCACATGTGGCCAAATATGTAAGAAATCAAATGAGAAACAGGACACAGATTGCATGAACTGCATTAATGAGGGCATCTCCGACACAAAAAAGAGAGGGCATGTTAAAGAAGGATTCACTAAAAATTTTAGTAACTTTTTGCATTGTATCATGTCCATGGGTGCAACTTTAATAAAAAAATGACACCACACCCATTCATGACTTTGCGGAGAAGGGGGTAGATTAAGAGCAAAATCACAACACTAATTTTAATGTTAGCAATTCATTGCTTATGACAAAACGGTTGTTAAGAGGAATTTAGCTCTGTTGTCACAATTTTCCTAGAAAAATTTTCCCTGTTTTATGGTGCACGTTGAAGGGTTTTCCCTGGCTATAGGGCCATATTTTCAAAATGAATTCTCAAAGGTACTCATATAACTACCAAGCCTCCTAGAAGAGTCCCCCCTCGGCCATGATGTTTCAAATGTTGCGCAAGGTAGCTTTTGGCTGGCTCTGGATGGCTCTGGCTGGCTCTGGATGATGCTGCTGTTTAGTAATACCGGTTTCGTAGATTATATCTCCTTGGGTCAATGCTCATTGATGCGTTATTAGCAAGCACGTTCTGGAGTTTTAGTGGACATCCTTAAAACAATAATTCATTTACGTAAAGTTCAGATAACAGTAGCTTCAAAGAAAATTTGTCCTTCCTTGAGTTGCTTTATCAAAGTTTTTTTCATATTGAGAACAGACTTAGAAGCTGTTGTCTTTGTACTGTAGATGCATCTGATGGCTAACTGGCCCACTTTCACTAAACTTTAATCAATTGTCAAAACACTGCACTAATGATAATCTAAAGACAAACCTGCACTGGAGTAGTTTTGGTCGGCTACCAACAGTCTTGTCTTGAGTGCAAGCTTTGGTATTTTAGAGGGCACTCGGCCCTGACCCACAGCAGTGCAAGTTTTCCTCTTTCAATGTTGAAAGAGAAAGCAGAGCTCCCTTCAGCGTTGCTGAGCAGTAATAGCTCATCCAGAGAAAGTTTAGATGACATCATTTCTCTTCCAATTAGCGCATGTCAATTAAATTGTTAATTCTGATAATGGAATCATTTTGTTCTAACAAAAAATATTCACTTCTTGAATACCAGGGAAATTACATGAGCAAATTCCTTTCTGAGGCAGCCCAAAATAGTACTTGTTTCATTGTTTGCGTTTGTTCACTGCGTCTTATGACCTTGTCCCGAAGAGGGATTTTCGGGAACTAAATTAAAGTTAGAATGCTCAAATCATTAGAATCTTGTTGTGTTTTAGGTGTAGGTTGCCTAAAGTGTCAGGTTTTACATTGATGTTGTTTGTTAAGCATTTGATTGGACAGCATTTTTCAGCTAGGCTTTGATTGGACGATAGTGTAGATTATTGATCAAATGGCATTTAGGAGAGGGGAGTTGTTGAGTGAACCTGTTGAGATACAGATGTTTGTTGTGCAGTGCTAACCAGAATTAGGCCAGATCATATTTTGCTTGGTGTGAGGTTAGTTCTTGATCGTTCAATTTAGTTAGTTGAGATTTGATGAAGAGACACACAATTATTTTTGATAGACTTGTGCATATGTAAATAGACAAACTTGGTTTCGCTGAACTTTGTAGTAATCGTTTGCTGATTTTGTTTTGACCATGCTGGGATCGAAGCTGCTTCCATGATAGAGACCGCAAAATACAATAATCTGTCAAACATTTTCATTTCAGGAGGAAGAAATTGAAGAACAATAGACTAATGACCTGTTGAAGGTTACATTCAGATTAAGGGCAAGGTCATCAAATGCATCAGATTTACTGTGCTGATGTGGCAGATGAAATTCAGTGTGTCAGACACAGCGGCAGATGTTTTGTTTGGAATTTTTCGTTTGCTGCTACCTCTCTTAGTCAAATTCTACAAAACAGACAGCATAAAAGAGGTTTTAGAAGGATTCCCAAATACAAAAGTCAGTGCCAGAGAATGTCTAAATTTGGATTGTTACAAATTCACCCAGTTTGTAGTCTGCCCCGACTGCGACGCTTTGTATGGTCAGGATGAAAGCTGGCGCAAAGGACCTCGTGAAGAAAGAATTTAAAAATATGTACTAATGTAACATTTCCAAATAACCCAACCCGTAGCAGACATGAACCTTGTGGAGCAACTTTGCTCAAGTCCTCATGGAATGGAAACCGAACTCAAAGATCTATGCAGCCAAAAAAAGTTCATTCCTTTCAAAGCATATATCGATTGGAGGAACTTCTCGCTTGTCCTGGATTTAAGAATGATCTCTTGGGTGGTGGAAGATTTGATGATGCCGACCCAGCAGATATATACGATGGAAATATTATGAAGGACTTCAGAGACAAGGAAGGAAAGCCATTTTTTCAAGACAAACGGAACTTGGGTGTAGCTTTGAATGTGGATTGGTTTAATCCATACGAAAACAACGAATATTCCCTTGGAATCATCTACCTTGCTATCATTAATACATCTGAAGAACATCATTTCAAATGGGGAAATGTGTTGATCATTGCAATTATCCCTCGACCAACAGAACCAAAGCTATACATCAACTGATATTTAAGTCCCTTTGTTGATGAGCTGCTTCTTTTTTGGGATGGTGTCTTAATCAACGAGGATGAATGCCTATGGTTTTGTCCAAGTGAATCTCGTGGTTGATGATTTAGGCCACCATGTAATATTCAGTATTTTAAGACTTGTGCGTACCTTCATCATATCTATGGAACCCTGTTACACTACTGCACAACCCGCATAGTACCACCAAGGTAGCACCATGTGCACTAATGCTCAGTCGATTGGTGTAAGGTAAATTTCCTCATCTTGAAAAGATGTTTTCAACAAGCACAAAGTAACTCATGAAAAGGAATTAAGAAGCCCAGTTTACAATATGGAGTACGCAGACAGATGAAGACATGCTGAAGAGATTATAATTGAGGCAAATTGAGCATAGCAAGTTGACAAGTAGGGTCAATAAACACTTTGCATCGTCAAAAGTAGTTTTATTTCTGTCTTAAACTTAACTCGCTAGCACCAGGCTTCTATCACGCTTGTATGAAAATGAACGGGCTAGAGACGGGCTAGTATTGTTGAGTAGCCCACCACTTGTCATAAGAGCCATTGTTGCAGAGATAGACAATTAAATTCAGAAAAAAAGTACCATTGTTTTAGTGTATACGCGCAATTTTGGATAATAACGAAACCATCATTATGGATTCTTTCAAATCATAAGCACAATTTTGGCTAATAATGCATAGCTATCATTATGTATTCTTTCACAGTATAAGTGCAACATTTGCTAACAACATAAGTCTTATCATGTATACTTTCACAATGTAAACACAATATGCCTAATGAGTCATTTAGCATTCCACCAAAGGGTCATTGCCCTTGCGCGAACCATCCACCTTTCTGCAAATTTCTTGAATTCTTTTCCACCATTTCGGGATATTTTTCTAAGAAGAGTTTTTGGGTGAAATTCACCTTCTTCATCAATTCACCCAGCACCAGTATCTACACATCATAAATTGGCCCATGGCTTATGGAATTCAGTCTCTGCCCTCTTCTGAAAGCAAAGACATGGACCGGAGACATCGTTGGCTAAGATATCATGTACAGCCAACATCCAGTCCTCCGGATTACTACTGGAATCAGAAAGAGGCGATCGTGCCTTAGGTGTGTTACTGGACTCACTGCAGTCTGTTGCATCACCAACAACTGCAACAACGGTGCTTTCCAACTTTTGGAAATACATTACAGGCTCGGCTTTTCATAAATCTCTGTTTTCATTGAATTCTTCAGTAAATTTTCATAGTATTTCATCAGCCGCTTCTCTGAATTGGTTGCTTATGAGCTGGGATGGATGTTGCGATTCCAGCACATGTGCCACTTCTTTCTTGGGTCTGCAGATCACTTTCTGTCATGGGACGAATGACTGCAGCATCAAACATGAAATCTCTGCTTACTATTTGGGATTTTGACTGCAGTGCAAAATGCCCAAATCAGTAATAGGAAGACAGATTTGAGCTGAACATGCATTACCATCATATCTGTCTCCAGCAGTTCTACAGGATACATAGATACCGCACTTGAATCATGGGTAACATTCTTCAAGGACAGAAAGCATAACAAAACAATCAGAAATCAAAAACTTTGAGGCTTAGCCACTTCAAGATCATTGAAGGAGATTAGTGTGTATTTCGCAATTTGAACCTATGATGCAGTCCCATAATTCAGCAGTTTGGAATTCCATAATTCCATGATTTCCAAAGTCCGCAGTTCCAGATTCCGTAAATTACACCCATCAACCAGCAGAGACAATGAGAACCACAAGACCAATGCGGCTGCAGCTATCTGGGATGAGGCCTACCTAACACCACAACCCAGTATCCGTAACGGACGAAGAACAGGAATTTTGGGAAAAAAGTAGAGAATTGAACAAAGAAAGAAATACGCAGGAGAGCAAGTATTTTGCTATCAGCACTAGATCATTCAACAAAGGAAAGCCAAATTTTGTAGACCTTTTCAAACTTATCATCTGCAACAGTGTTACCATAAGAATACTAGGAATGAGATGGGCAAGAGAAAGGAATATTTACCAGTTTCATCTTTCCAACCTTCACTCCTACGCACCTTGCATGCACCCAATAGTCACACTAACCCGTGTCACAGCCAAGCCATTCATTTCCCCCCTTGCATTTCCCTTGCAACTCCAAGTCCTGATCACACTGGTAGCTTGTGCTACAAACATCTATTTTTGCAAGTTGCAACACTTTTACGCCTCTTTCGAAAGGGATGCTCTTTTAACGACCTCAGACTTCACTACCCCTGACCATACGACCATACGACCCTAGAACCAAGTTTATATTTTTAGCTGACACGTCTTTATCAGCACTTGTGGTTGACTGGTGAACGTGCAAGACATCAGTATGTGTTAACATTACCTGGCCAGGCACAATTTGATGTATTCGTACAGAACAGCACAAGACATTAGAAACCAAGTTTTGGTTATCAAAACTGCCCCCTTGAAGAATGAAAATGAAATCGATAAATATCAATGTCAAACATCCACAAAAATATGCTTCTTTGCTTGATTCAAGTCATAAAATCAAATTCATTCACGTATAAGCTAAGGGCCATGAAAATAACAAATTAGATCCTGGAGTTGCTAGCCTGGCTATGCACTGTGATCCAGAATTGCAAAATAAGGGAATAAAGTCGAAAAATGAAGTTTGGAATATCAAATCCTTTTTACATCATCTTTATTGAACACACCCTGGGGGTCAATGTAAAAAAAAGATATTTAAAATCGGTCAAGGGATCGTCAAGATATTGATTTTTGAACTTTGGCCTAATTTGTTTGTTTGTTTACATTACTATTTCCGGAATAGTGCTGTTTTGAGGCAGTTTTTAAATCCTCATTTCTCCATCTAGGAAAGTCCGAAATTCTTCATTTTTGTCTCACTTGGAACTACTGTTCATGTACTTCAAAGTAATGTCAAGACATGTTTTAATTTCTTCACTTTTGGAACTTCTGAAAGCAATTTCATAATGGCGGGTTTTCGAGAAATTAATGGGCTTGAAAAGTTAATTGTGAAATTGAACACTGAATGCAAAAAAATTGTATCAAATTGCATGAACCAAATGAATTCTATGATTTAAAGCAACTTCCCCTGCATCTTTTTGCCAAAGGGCTTGTACAAATTCGTGGCCATAAAAATTTTCTGACCGTTCAAAATTTTTCGGTGGCCACTTTTGTGTTCTTTATTTTATCGCACATTTTGAACAAATCTTAGCACATAGGCCCACTAAGTGAATTTACAAAGACCAACCATCATTCATGTGGTCCAGAAGCAAGACAAGCAACATTTACATCAGCTTACAAAGTGCAACGTTGCTAAAAATTGATGATTTACAAGTTTTTCGATTTTTATTATGACGAGGAATGAGCAAAAACGCAATTTTTCTGCAAAAAAATCTACCTAAAGGGGCGCAATTAGGCTACAAGCAAAGAAATTAATAGAGTTGTACTGTAAAAATCACATTCTAGCAAGGAAAAACATCAAAATTCAGAACTGAAAATTTTTTCGTCAAAAATCCTTCAAAAATGCATAAAAATGTAGGTTACACCTGAAAATTTGAAGGGCTGCAGATTTTTTATGGCCACGAAATTGTACAAGCCCTTTGACAAAAAGATGCAGGGGAAATGGCTTTGAATCATAGAATTTATTTGGTTCATGCAATTTGATACAATTTTTTTGTATTCAACGTTGAATTTCAAAATTAACTTTTTAAGCCCATGGATTTCTCGAAAACCTGCCATTATGAAATTGCTTTCAAAAGTATCAAAAATGAAGACATTATAGCATATTTTGAAATTAATTCGAAGTACATGAATAGCAGCTTTATGTGAGACAAAAATAAAGAATTTCGGACTTTCCTATGCGGAGAAATGAGGATTTAAAAACTGCCCTCAGAGCAGCACTATTCCGGAAACGGTAATGTAAACAAACAAACAAATTAGGCCAAAGTTCAAAAGTCAATGACTTGACGATGCCTTGACCGATTTTAAACATCTTTTTTTTACATTGACCCCCAGGGTGTGCTTAATAAAGATGGTATAAAAAGAATTTGATATTCAAAACTTCATTTTTTCCTATTTCTTCCCTGGCCTGGATCACAGTGCTATGGAGTTGTGCCTTGCACCATGCTTCCTGGCCTGTTCAAATTGCTTGAGAAGATAGCAACGAAGTACGAAAGATAAATCTTGAATAAAAATATTTCTTGTACAGAACTATAAAAGATGAAACAAAACTGAACATACTTTTACATACCTGTGCTTCTAAACTCCCTTGCTACCGTCCAGACCCAAAATTTGCTCACCGTTGTCATTTCATACTCGCGGATTATTTCGTTTACAACACTGAAGTCTGGCGTGCCACCATGGAAGGAGCTCTGACCCAAGTGTTGGAAAAAATGTGTCCACATTTCTGGATAAGCTTCTCTGAGAAGATTCATTTTCAGATGGAAAGAAGTACGGAAGAGCTTCCTTTAGAGAGTTGCATCATGAAAATAAAACTAAATTTTGACTGCCAACGCTTATTATCTTGATTATGGTCATAGGAAACAACTTGCAGGCTTTATGATTTGAAAAGGTCTGCAGAAGAGGAAAATAACTTCCAATAGTCTTGGTAGTCTTACCCCCTTTGTAGAGGCTATGATCATGAGAGAAAACTATGGGATAATCACAGAGAGTAGGAGACAAGTAGTGAAGGTACCTCAAGAATGTTCAACAAAACAAATGTTGTTACCAATGTTTTTTATTCATGTTGAACAATAGATGATCGATCCACCATCTCAATACACCATATACATGACGAGGAAGTCATGTCACTAATGGTTTTTGAATAGATGCTCGCTAACCTCTAGTCACTGCCCTTTGGCATGAAACCTGCATTTCACCAACCTACAAACCTGCGTTCTATACTTGCCATGTGATAAGTGGGAAGAATGCCAACAACAAACCACAGATTACTCTGGAGCATTGTATTATTCATAATCATATGTAAAAGTTTTAAAAACAAAGAAGATGCACTAAAATTTGTGGAAGAGGATACCCAACAAGAATACCAAATACAGGATCAAAAAACAAAGCCAAAATAAAGGAAAGCAAACATAAAAAGGAATATCAGAAACTGAGGAAGAATGTAAAGAAGAAACATTTAACAACAGTGAAATAAGCATAGATAGCTCAAGTACAAAAAGGGAAGTGAATGGTGAGGATAATGACACTCTGAATGAATGCGGAAAATGCTTTAAAAATGTAGGATGAAAATCAAAAGTCCTAGGCTGTATTTTTTTTCCGTTGCCACAAAAATGTGGAATGAAAAATGAAGAATGCTATGAAGTCAGAAATTAGTGAAATAAACAACTGCTTTCAATTGTCACTAGATAGGCTTGTCTTCATAATCCACGAGACAAAATATGAGCTTAGATTTCCAACTTTTAGGCCTTCCTGCAATGCAAATTTTATTGCCAAAACGCCAAAGGCCTGAAGGTTTTCTTTGCTTCTTTGCATAAATTTCCATAAAAAGAACTTGCCTCTTTTGCGACCATAATGACATTATCAGGTCTGGTTGGATGGGATTTTGGGAACTACCCCGTCTTAAGTTCACATAGTTTGTAACCATCAATTTTTCTCCTCACTCGATCCGGCGTCTTTGTGGTGAGAAGTGGCAATGTGGCTGTACTTTGGTTTTTGCAGGAATTTTCATTTTGCAAGGCATAGGTAGAAAGGGTGTGATCACATTTTCTATTTCCTCATTTACTTTTCGTTTAGACTCTTGGCTTAACATCAACAGTGGTGTGATTGAAAGACATGAAGTGAGCTGGCTGGCCAATACATGTATGCACAACCTTGGTTGCAACTTTTCCAAAGTTGATCTGCTTCACCTACAAGAAGTTTCAAGAAATTTATGAATCCTTTTAGATGGAAAGCATGGAAAGATTACTTCTGCTCCCTAATATTGCAATTGCAATTATGGCATTTTGAAGAGATTGCAGAAGAGGTAAGGACTTCTTTTCACATCCCTTGTGCCAACATGCAATGTTTTTGCTGTTGACTCTGCACATCATCCTGAATTTTGCAAAAGCCACACATGTCTTCATCTCCAGGGATGAGAAAACTGCAGTCCCTTGCATGCAAATTGTCATTTGTGATAAAGGGTGACAATTCTTTTAAAGTCCTTGTATAGAAAATGGTCATAAGGAAGATACCACTTAAAAACTGAAATGATGTAGGCCAAGCTTTCATCTATGATGACCTCAAATTTTGGCAAGAGATAAGGCCACTGATATTTTGTCAATGTGACACCATTCTCCTCAATTTTGATTGACCACTCTTTGAGAACTAACTTCCCAAACCTGTTATTCACATCCTGTAAGTTTTGGTAATAGGAGTGGACCTTTTTCGGAATAAACTCTTGAACAATTGATCTCACTGGTCTGGTGATCTTCTTCTTGAATGATGATAAATCAGAAGACGTCGTTGGCAAGTTTTGACTTGGCAAAACTCCAAACTTCACAAATTTCTTGGTCACTTTTTTGCCTTCATCTGGAAAATAAGGGAATCTCATCAGTTGGCATCCTTAAGACAGGGCCTTTTTTAACATTAAAACTGGGGGGGGGGCAATTGCCCCTCCATCCCTAGAGTTTGCCCCCCCAGTCTCTAAATTTTTGACCCCAGAAAATTATCCCTTATTTTAACTAAGTTATTTTCAGAACATAAGTTATCTCCGCCATCACTGCGTTGGATTACAAGGCAGGATGCGAAAGCCACGTGTAAATGAATGGAGTAGGGTAACGGTACTTGTTTAGTAATTTCATGGAAGAAATCCATCGAGGCAGCTCATTGTTCAATGCGCAGCCCAATGATTTTGACAATCAAAATGTTATTATGTACAAGGCTAGCGGCTCTCCAGGGGGGGCCTATTATAGGTTTGCGGCTTCACGGCCTCGATCCTATTTCTACGTGCGGCCTACGGATTTGGCAGTGGGTTTTCTACGGCTTGCGGCTTCAGCATAAGACGCGTCTTGCGTCTTTCGGTGTGAATTGGCAACGGTTTACGGCTTTTAAGATGCGGATGCGGCTTCTAGCTAAGATAAATCAAGAAATGTAATTGGAGGAACTTAAGAAAGAAAGGAATCAACGTTGATGCACGGTTGACAAGCTATTGTATAGTTCGGTAGGCAAGAACGACGTCGAAAAAGGTCATGTTCATATTGAGCATATTGATTGATATTATTTCTATTCAATGGCATATCCGTTATTCAAACTAAATTGACAAATCCAGTGAATAGTCAGAAAATCGACAGCCCAGTCCAGTTGAAGATTTAAAACATTACAAGTTTAAATGGAACGAATGTTCGGATCTATTCCAATTTCCATCAGCGTGTAAAAGTGGACATGCATCCATTGTATATTGATTACAAGACAAAGGAGAAATTAGATCTTAACAACAGTTGTAGTTATTTGACTGAAATATGCACTCTAGGGCAAATTAGTAAAGGGACTATCCTAAAAATTTTCTCGAGATTCTCATTTATGAAAAAGTCGCTACGTTTTCACAAAACTATGCATTCAAAATTCAATAGATTTTCGTAAGGGTTAGATCGATACAGCAGCTCGTTCAATGAAAAACAGTGAGAAACATAAGAACTGTGATACACATGTTTCTCTTTTCTTATGGATGAATAGTTGGTTATGTACCTTGCCAAAAGGCATGTTTTACCATAGCGGCTGTGGCTTTGCGCTAAATTTCGCTGCGGATTACGGCGTTCAGCTCATTTTTTTCACGGTTTCGCGGCTTTTGGACCCCCCATAATAGGCCCCCCTCCAGTGAGATCCGGAATAGCTGGTCGCATACCGATAATCAAAGATCAACTCAAAAGTTCCAAAATATATTAGAAACTACGTGGAAATACGAATGAACAAATGAATTTCAAATGAGAATAAACTTCATTTTATTCATTGCAAGTAGCTTTGAAGGGCATGGTCACAAAAATATTCAGCAAGTAGCCCCTACTTTCCCATACTTTCTGGCTTCGTTTCTATCAAATCAGACAAACCGCTCCCTTTTCTATGACTTGCCTCCCCACTTAAAATCCGTTAAAAAAGGCTCTGCCTTAAGAGTGGGGCTGATGGACAATATATTCTATTTGCAAGGACTTTTATTTTGTTCATGACACTTTCTAGTCCCTAGCCTCTTCATGTTTACTCTTCATGTTAGGCTACCACTCCTCTGTCCATATTTCAAAACAAAGAGCTTTGGATTGAAGCTCTTCCAGTGTTTAGGCATAGCCTGATATCATGTTCACTCACAAAGAAATTTAAAGTAAAAAAAAATGAAAGGAAAAGAAGAAAAGTGAGCCTAAGGCCACTCTATTCAAAAGTGTTTGCAAGAGCACCTAAACTTAGGTGGTCAGTCATGAGTGGTTAAGACACATTTTAGCTATTGTTATCTAATTTATGTGGGATCTGCGATCTTAATAATTTTAGCAATGGCGGACAGATCTTTCGTTGCTGTGGGGTCTGCATGACCTTGGTTCATGCAAGCCATGACTCTTTTCCATTCACTTCTAGCTGGCACATCACCGATAGAAGGCAATTGCAAGATTGCTCCTTCCTCCTGCTGTCTTTGCTTCTTCCATCTTGGTTGTGAAGAAATTTTTGACTAGAGATGGATCGCGACCAAGATTTCGATATTATCAGCACTGCTTATTGGATGAGATGGGAAGAGCTTCATTCACGAAAGGATTCCTCCTGAAGGATTGGGCCAGGTGAAAAACGCGGACCCCGCGGACCTTCCCACTTTGGTCCACAATATCAAGGTCCGCGTTATTCAATTCCACCTAGGAGAACTGAATAGCGCGGACCTCATGATTTCGCAGACCCTAATAATGAACTGCCGTCTTTCTTTCCTATCAAATCTGTGTTTACCCTTATTGCAAAGCATTTTGAAGGTCTTTTGATAAGTTTTACATTACCTCTTAATCAAAATTTGAAGAAAACAAGTTGCAACGAACTTAGGCCCGCTAGTGCAAATAAGTTTTCCCGCAGAAAAAATGATTCGGAAAGGACTTATACCCACGACCAGCAACTGTTCATATTTCTTGTGCTGTAGCAAGGTTGGTCTTCCTTTTGAGCAGAGTAAGTACTCTGGAATAATTTAAGCAGGGTCCGTGAAATCAAGGTACAATACAGCCAGCAGAAACTGAATAACGCGGACCTTGTGATTTTGGGGACCCTAATAGTGAAAATAGAATTTCTCCTTTTGACTAGCAAATGCTTAACATTACCCTCTTATTTCCTATCAAATTATCATTCCCTTCCAGTTTTCTGCTTTTGCCGGTGTTTTTCTTTGGGAAACTTGAGAAAACACAATGAGAAAACTCTTGAGAAAGAGTTTCACTACATTTAAACATTGCTAATCGAAACGGCAGATCCTATGCTTGTTTAAGTCAAATTTATGAGTAAATTGGAGGCTTGTTATTCACAAAAAACATGTTCACAAATAACTTAGTTTTGTAGTCAATCTCATAGATGTTGCAAAATGCTGCATTTTTCAGTTGTCTACCTGTAAATCAACGGCATTCACAACCATTGCCAAGAGCCACACCCTTTAGAAAATCATCACGCCTATAGACAGTTGAATAGTCATACTTTGTATCGCAATATCAACTTTTCAACAAGCGTACCACACAGAGACCACCTACAGAAACCATATGCGACCTCATCAACATCATCTTACAGAAAAGCAATTTTGAGTTTGGCGGACAATCAAAGATTCATTGTATGTATACCATTACTTATGTTCATTTACTTTGTTGCTATGTACCCACTCATATGCATGGACATATAAACAAATCATGGCCCCGAAAACATATGTAATCGACTGAATGACAACCAAAGAACACTCTTCAACAAAATCCGACGCACACAACTTCAATTAATCAAACATCAACACCACCTGGACTTCCTACTAGCTCAAACTGCCCAACACACAGTACCAAAAGGACTCATTCCAAAATCCGTCCCTAATGCCTATCTCCAACCTCTGGTATCAAAATATACTCATTTTCACTCAATCACAGATGCACTTATTAGTCAAACATCATGAACACTCGATCATTAACCTTCACAGTGAACTGAACCAACTCTGATGCAACTTATCCTTTCTATGCGACAATCTTTTACTCCTACAGATTCAATAAAATATATCACATTCCTGTATTAACCTCAAGAACAAGCTTCAGTCAAAAGAATCAAAGAAATTGAAAAGAGACCTACCTAAATCTCATGTAAATATTATCCATTTTGGTGCTCCTATTCCTGTTGATAGCCATTTTGTTAATCTTAGCCATGATAGTAAGATGTACCAGCCATATATATCACCACACCAATATTCTTCCATGAACAGTAACACTTTTTATTCACAATTTCCAGCTACTAACAATAACTGTAGTCATAACACTTCCATTTCTCTGCAAGTTACCCAGTCTAACAATACTCAAATTACTAACAGAAATATTATCCATAACCATAGTCACAAGAAACGGATAGTCGGGAAACGAACAATCACCTATTGTTCTATCTTTTTGTTAAGAAATTAATACTAGTACCCAGTTTCCTACATGCACACAATTTTCAAGATGGCCGCACTCGCAGTTGTGTGTTAGTGTGCTCACAAATGTTTTTAGCTTTTTGTGGAAATGCCAGGCGATAATTGCTCAATCTACGGCTGCTCAGTTTCAAGGAGATCTCAGTATAATGGTATATCATTGTTTAAAGTTCCATCTGGCGAAGGAAAGTTCGAAACGAGTTGGAGACAGAAGCTTATCGCCGTCATCACAAAGGACGGAGTTATCGATGGTCCATTGAGAGCGCAAATTAATAAAAAGAAGTTGTTTATTTGTCAACGTCATTTTGCCGAGGATCAGTACCATCGTCACAACGACAAATGCACATTGATTCCTGGTGCTCTTCCTGCTTTGAATCTTCCTATCAAAAGTATCCATTCTTCATCTTTTGCAGTTAAACCTCGCAAGTCAGCAGATCTTTGCATGCAAGTTTCGTGCCATTAAATGATCAACCTGCTGAATGCTACAAGTCTTTTGATGAACTTTAAACTTGTGCCAACGCTCTCAAGTTAACTGGTTGGAATATATCTAACAAAGTGAACAACATTCTTTTCTTCTCTTTTGCCGATCAAATTCATATGGTACCCAAGTATGAAATTGTGGAGTCTTCCTGCTTCTCATGACTTGTATACCTTAAATCAACGATCTGTAAGAAATATCACAATTTCTTACTTGATCAAATCAACAACATCCTTGCAAATTTGCCCTGGTTTACCAGATCAGTTTATTGGTGGTAGCATTGAACATGCCGTGCCCAAGTTGTTTTCTGTCAATGACAGTGCTGCAGAACCTCTTCATCAAAGCAAATGGCATCGCCCTCCTTCTTGTCTTCTTTTGATTCCTGAATCTTCCAAAAAAATGTGCAGAATGCATAATTGTTGAATCAAAGGAGAAAGTGAGTTTGAAAAGGAAAAGGGACAATTTGAATGCTGCAGCTAAATTAAAAGCTCCCATCTCGTTAACATCCCTAGAGTGTGTAAAGCTTACTCTTCAAAATTATCGTCTCGAAAACAAGCAATTGAAAGATGAAATAATAATGATGCAGAAAGAAATTTCTCAAAATTCTGTGAACGTTGACAACATATGACCTATGATCATCCAATACTGTCTGGGTTTGGCTGCTAAATCTCCAGCCTTCTATGATGAGATTCGTTTTGATGAAAAAACAAACAGTGGGTTTGCTGTATTGCCAAGTCGAAGACATCTCTGTGACTACAAAAATTACATTCGCCGAAAGCAAGGTTTCAACAAAGATCTCATTCAAGAGTTGTGTTCAATTGTGGCTCGGATCCAGGAAATTGAATAATATGGTGTCTTACTATTGGATGAGATGAAAATCAAAGAATACCTTGGCTGGGACAAACATACTGGGGACCTTATTGGTTTTGTTGATTTGGGTGATCCAGAGCTTAAGGTGGATGTATACCAAATTCTTTATGGCAAAGAAATTTTTATCATTTTTGAGGTTTTTATACTTTTTACTACATTAAAGCATAGAGAATCTAATGGATATTACAGTTGTTTGAAATTTTCATTCAAACTAAGGTAAATCAACAATTTGTTATTCGTAGCATCCTTGACAACCAACATTTTTGGTTGCTAGGGAGCAATTTTTCTTTCTATTCGTACCCTCAGAAAGTTTAGAGTGCCGTTTTTACTCTTTGCATAGTTTAGTTGAATTACATTTATTTGGAGACCAGCTGAGTGTTTACATGGAGTACTTAGAGGGTTGAGCGAGTGAATGAATTGCATTTAAAGGTGTGCTGCATGGAGTGAAGTCAAAAGTGACCAAACTCACTGCACCATGTTGAAGAATTTTGACATTGCTCATCGTTTTGATTGGTTATGCCTGGAAGTAAGCAAAGGTCAACTTACAGGAAAAAGAGAGCTAGAGCTTTCTCTGGCAAAAGGAAACAAGAAGTTACTTTGGCAGAAAGTGATGGTAATGTTGCTTTAGGCCCTGTCGATAGGCCATCTTCTGGTGTTGCTCATTCACCATCAAAGAGGAACAGGTCGGAGGAAAAGATCAATGAAAACTGTCCTCTTATCATAAAACAAAATGAAGCAGTTGTTACTAGAAGAAGAACACTTGAGCTTGGAATAGATTCACAAAACAAAAAAATTGTAAAAAGTCATGGAAACCATATCATATCAAGTTCTTGTTTAGAGCAAGAGATATTATCAGCTGTGATTTGTGCCTACTAGGCCACATTCAAAGACGTATGGGTACAAGTTTGAGGAAGTATAAAGCACAGAAGAAAGGATCAAAACTTCAAGATGGTTTCTCAGTTGGTGGACGTGGAAGACTTAGTGATGCAGTCATTGATACCTTTCAGAATCATTATGGTAATGCCATAAGAAAGAATTCTCAAGACATCAATGAATGCAGTAAGCTATTTGGGCTATCTTCTACCACAGCATTCTTGGCAAAGATGAGACTTTGTTTCAACAGCATAGGTTTTGTCCACAGGGCTTAGACTCCTGGTGCAAGTTTCAAAAAGATTGTGTATCAAAAACCAGCACTTATTCCAGTGACAAGTGTCTTCCATCAGTGTTTCGTGATGAGCTCAGGCTAATCTTTGAGAGGCTCAGCTGCAAGACACTGCTGCAAAGGTGCATGAAAGGTTTCACTCAAAACCAAAATGAAGCACTTAACAATACTTTATGGGTAAAATGCCCAAAACGTGGTTTATTTGCGGAACAAAACTTGAAAGTGCAGTGGGTTCATCAGTTTTGTTATGGAACAGGGGAGCTGCCAGTATGGGTTCAGTCTTATAAACAGTTGGAATAAAGGACTTAGGTTTTAATACAGCAGCTGGTTATAGATCAGAAAACAAAGTCAGAATTCAGAACATGAAAGTTAAATGCAACAGAAAGTATAGGAAAAGACGGAAACTGCGTCGTCAAGCAAGAAAGAAAAAGAGTGTTACTGGTGTTTCACACTTGTCAGGTGGATTTGGAGTTGGTAAAGTTGCAGAAACAACAGCTGAGACTCCAAAACACATTAATAAAAAAACTGCAAGAGCTATAGGTGATAAAATTAAGATTCATTTTGTTGACGAGAGAGATGTAGTGTTGAAGATACACCAGAAAAATGGACAATGTAAAGGTCAGAAACATTAAAAAAAGATATAAAAAGCATCTTCTTATGCCAGAAACTGAAATCTGTAAGTTCATTTTATTAGGTGATTGGTTATTGATATCAGAGGAATCAATTTTTCAAGCATAAACAATGTTTTTAAGAACCAGCCAGTTTACTTTTCACATAAAAATCTTAAAATGCGTTTTTCTCAAAACGTCAGTTTTCACCTTCAAGAAAGGATATATTAAAAACTGTGAGTCAGAAAGGGTTGATATTTTGAGGTAATGTGTGATTTGATATCAGTACTGATATGAACAGAGAAAATTTGAAAAATTTTGTTTGATTGCGCTGTTATATTCAAAAACCCATATTTCCTGGTTCCCATGGCAACGGTTGCTATGGTGATAAATTCCTCTGCTCATATCCATTTACACCAATCAACAATCATTTGGTATCAGTGTCAACCCCTATTGAAGTATAGAACTGAAGATATCCTTTCTCAAGTTTTATCCATTGTCTATGTTTCCATGGTAATAGCTACCATATTGCTTTTCGTACAAAAATTTACTGTGTTAAAATTTGTTCAGAGAGCCATATGAAGTGTTACATGTTGTTCTTTGTACGTTTCAGTTTCAGTTTCTACACCAAAATGTCTATTTTTGATATGAAGTCAATTTCTTGAATTCTGGTATACATCCACCTTAATTTTACCACATTGAAGAGGTCAAGCGAATTAGCATCACATGTCTTGGTTTTCCTGTTGAGAAGTATTGTCAATCCTTTCAAATTTTCTTTAGCAAATTTTGCTACAACAAATGCTAAGTCTACTCAGCTTTTTCCATTATTTGGAAAGCAGTTGGAATCCTTGAGGATAAGTGTGGGGTTAAAGTCGTTGGTGTTACCAGTGATGGTGCATCTGCAAACAGAAGTTCGTATCGTATGCATTCGAATATGGCCCGTGTGGAGGATATCAGTGATGTAGATGTTGTCTACCGCACATGTAATGTCATGGCTGAGGAAGAAAGGTCTATCTACTTCTCAGATCCTCCCCATTTGCTGAAAACTGCACGCAACTGTCTTCGCAAGTCTCTTGCTGGATCATGTACCAGAAGTATGTGGAATGATGGGGATTTTTAACTTGGAATCACATCTCCAAGCTGTTTCATGATGATTTGGATTGTGGGTTGCATCTTCTTCCAAAACTCACAAATGACCACATCAATTTGACAAGCTTCTCGGTCATGATTGTCAGACTTGCTGCTCAGGTTTTAAGTGAATCAGTGTCTGAAGCTCTTCAGACATTTGGCCCTCCGAAGCAGGTGCTACTGCCACATTCTGCCTAATGTTTTATAAGTTCTTTGACTGCCTGAATGTCAGAAATACCACTGAACATATCCGAAAAGCCAAGCCATTTTTGAAGCCCTATGAATCAGAGCATGATGAATGTTTCACGTGATTAACTGAAACCTTTCTCAAATACCTTGCTCATTGGAAAGGTTCAATTGATGCTAGACCTGGGCAGTTTTCTGAGCATGACAGAAGAAATATGTTTATTTCATGGCAGACATATGAAGGCTTAAACATCACTGTCCACTTCTCCATTGAACTTGTTCAGTTTCTGCTTTGACAAGGTGTTCCATATGTGCTAACAGAAAGATTCTGTCAAGATCCATTGGAGAATTACTTTGGACGCCAAAGGTCAATGGATCAACGTAAAGACAACCCATCATTGCGTGATGTTGGCTACAACGACAACACCATTCGAACAACCAAACTTTTTCTATCAATCACTGGCAATTGTCGCAGTGAAGATCCTACAATTGCAAAGATTGATGTTGAAACAGTTCCCTGCCGCCCAAGGAGTAAGAAGAAAGCTATAAAATAAAACCCGTATGTGTAAGAAACTAACGTCCTTCATTAGAATTCTATAAGGTCATCAAGTAGCAAACTCAAATCAATGTAGAGCAAGCAACAATAATTCAAGAATATGATATTGTGAGATGTTTTGACATATGATCTTTATCAGTAGACTGTTTTTTAAATAGTTTTGTTGACACAAATCACAGGTTCAAACCTCCCACAAAGCCTATGTTTTTGAACAATCTAATGTACACTGTGCCCAAACTTGTGTGAAAAGTTCCTCAAAGAAGTCTGCACACAATGAGAAACTGATTGGCCTTATTTGAAAACACATTTCCTTAACGTATGTGGGTTTTATATGCTATTTGACTACTGTATTCCTATATTAACCCTATTTTGGTTGGGGGGGGGGCAAATTTGCCCCCCCCCCCTAGTAGATATTTTAAATAACTCTGTGAGGAAGAATTTTATAGCCATGAAACTTCTTGACTTTTTGCAACTACTTATTGTGCAACTTCTCAAAAAGTTTCATTGAAATATTTTGAAAAATGAGGGGGCGGGAGACAGTTTTCTGGCACTGACCCAGGAAAAATCGCAAATTCTCAAATCTCAATTATCGCAAAAAAAGGAGCAGAAGTGGAATATTTTGCAAATTTCTTTTTTAATGTTGTAAAAAAAAGGAAACCAATTAAGAAACTTTTAGTACTAAAATGGACAAAATTTCTTGTTAAACTAAGAAACTTTTAGTACTATGGCCTGATCCTAGTTTCTTATAAAAAAATATGTGTAAATTCTGGGATTAGGTCAAAGGAATCTTTCTGATGCGCACCTACTCGTATAACCCGATAGCAAAGTTCTCACGATCGAAAAATGGAAATCAATCCCAAGCTATGTATCCTAAAATTCATAGATGTAAAATGCATGTTGGCTTAATTTTCAAACCACATCAAACCTAAGTACAATGCAAGTAATTTGATACACGTCAAGTAATGAAATGATTGGTGCTTTATTTATTTAGAAATGAACACTTTGCAATTACATTCAAGCAATCAAAAACAAAAATTATGCTGTGAAACCACCTAAAAGTCACACAAATAACTCATCTTGTTAACTGAGAATCACAGAAAATAGCACATATGGGCCTAAAAGACTTGATTTTTTATATCAGCTATAAAACTTTTACCTGTATGAACCTGGACAAACCGTTCGGCAGAAATCTTCATCGATACCTCGAGTTTAGTACAAAATGAGTTTTCAAGATTCTTGTTTCCTCATTTTTTTGTTTGCATCAGAAAAGAAGAAATGTAGGGGCCTTGTGTTCGACGTTGCTGCTAAAACTGCTCCTCGATAAACATATGTCAAATGAACACACACATTGATGTAATTCCATCGAAATGATACGTGGTTCAATTGCTCAGACATTGAGATCTGTTCAGTTCAGTTCAGTTCATTCATTTTAAAATTCATCTAATACATCACTACAGTTCAACATACCCACCTATTTCATTAACAATGACAAACTGAAATTAAATACAGCACACAAAATAGAAAGAAAAACAGGACAGGATGATATACTTAAAGCAAAATATTGAGAGACTAAATAGGTGAGTATGGAGAACTGCAGTGAGATTAGGGGAATTTCATAAAGGAGGGGCTCCTAAAGGAGGGGATCTAATTTAAAACAAATTTCATTGAAATCGGATGAGTACAACTGGAGAAATGAAAATTTGAAATATTTGGTTTACGCCCATGTAAAAAGTTACGCAAAGGAAATGTAAACAAAAACAATGCCTAACAATTTTGGTAAAACTCAAACCGCAGTTTCTTTGCACTCATTGGTCCGATTTTCATATGGATCTTTGTTCTGAATAGATTAAAGTGTTCTTTATATGATATATTTGAAAGTGTTTGTATTTGCTAGGTTTTGTGTCTTGGCATTTCCTCCATGATTTGCACAATCTGCATCACTGTGCAAAGAATAGTTGAGACATTATAAAACTTTGATAAGAAACCTAATTCGCAAAGTTTATTCTCGCACCATTTCCCATCGTTGTCGATTCGTGAAAGTCAATTTGAAAATTTTTTGCGTTTTTTCCAGCTCGTAACAGTTCTTTCCCGAGAAAGTTTCTTCCCTGAAAGTATTTAGTTTATGGATAAGTTCAAAATGCAGCTCAAACAATTTTGGTCACCTTCGTTTCTTTGAGTCGATTGTCTTTGATAGTCAGTCAACAATAGTTTGTAATAATCAAGGAAGAAATTGATGCACAAAAGTTGGAAAATTTCGAAACGAAACGTGAAATATGTTGTTTACTATCTTGGGATCCTTGTCCTTCTTTTGACATTCCATATGAAATCGTGGGTAAGAAATAGTTGGAATTTCACATTGGACATTGGACTCTGCTGTTTCAGTCCATCCATGAAGCTGTTTACCGCTGCAAAATAGTAAGGTAAAACGGCCAAAAAACTTTGATTGAACATCTGAAGAGCAACATCATGTAAAATTTTGGTGAGGATCTTCAACCGTTTTCAAACGGGGCACAACTTTTCAGGACTCCCTGTACATGGAAAGTTGATCCAAACAAACTCCATCAGATTAAAATAGGCAGGCTAAGCATGTATTCGAAATATAACTAGGATAAATGCAACTATGAAGTCCCATTGATTTACTTATAGACAAATAATGTCTTTGATACAGTATAGTACCTGAATGAATTTAACAACAAAATCCCGTGATTATTGCTAATAAGCAATGGACCTCTTAAAGATAGAACTGCAAGAACCTTTATCATGGAAGTCCCAACAATTCCTGCCGACAGGCAAAGCATGCCTTTGAAATCACAGTGGAAAGAGACACTGCAAAAAATGGTGAAATTTCCCTATGTTCGTTCTGTTGGAAATTTTGAGGAAACGGATACTTTCCTAACAGTCTCCTAAGTGGGAAATGGAAATGTCCGTTTCCTTTCAATTTCCCTGAGAAAACTGTCCGTTTCCCCGTAAGTTTCCATGCGAAAACTATTGGGAAATTTAGATATTTCGTGCTGTGAGAGTAAGCTGTGAAGTCTTAACAATGTCAGTTTATGGACAAAGAATGTCTTCGAATAGAACTGAAAAGAAATCCAATGATGACATTGCCACAATTTGCGTTAATAGCAAATCCATGTCTTCGACATAGAATTGGAACAAACGTTAATGATGAAGGCCCAACTATTTGTGTTTATGGTCAGAGCACGTCTTCGTACTGCAACTGGAATAACATGCAACAATGAAGTCGCCACCATTTGTGTTTACAGGCAAAGGAAATCTTTGAAGTAGAAGTAGATTGAGATTCAACAATGAAGTACCAACGATTTGCTTTTATTGGCAAAGGAAGTCTGGGATACAGCTGCAGAGTCAAATTTAAGTATGGAATTGCCAAAATTTATTCCTATAGGCAGAGCAGCCCTTTGAAAAAGAACTAGAACCAAGTGTAACGACAAAATCGCCACGATTTGAGTTTACTTGCAGAGATTACCTTCGAACACAAAGTGAAAGGAAATTTAAGAATGACGTCGCCACGATTTGTGTTTGGAAGGCAAAGCATGTCTCACAAACAGAATTGGAATGAAAGTTAACTAGAAATGTTTCTACAGTTGTGTTTATAGAAAAAGTACATCTTTGAGCTAGACTTGAGATGAACTTCAACGATGAAATCGCCACAATTGGTGTTCATAGGCAAAGACTATCTTTGACATATAAGTGGAATGAACGGCAACCTTTAAATCAACACACCATCTGTTGGTAGCAAAGCATATTTCGAAGCAGAACTAAAATGAGATTTAACAATGAAGGTCCAGAAATTTCTTTTTAATGTCAAATCTTGTCTTATAAATAGAAGTGGAATGAAATTCAACAATGAAGTCGATACAATTTGCGTTTATCAGACAGGAACTCTTTCCAATGCAACTAAAACCAAATGCAACGATGAAGTCGCCACAATATGTGCTCATATGCCAAGCATATATTCAAAATAGAACTATAATAAGATTTAACAATGAAGTTCCAACAATTTCTGTTTTATGTTAAATCATGTCTTGAAAATAAGAGTGGGAGGAAATTTAACAATGAAGTTGCTACAATTTTTGTTTATGGTCAAAGGATCTCTTTCAAATGCTACTGGAACCAGAAGTGACGATGACACAATACGTGATTTTGGCCTAGAATATCTTAGAAATGAAATTAAAGTGAGAGTAATTATTACGTCCAACAATTAGTGTTTATGAGCAAAGGAAAGCTTCAAAATAGAAGTAAATTGAGATTGAGATCTAAAAATGAAGTCACCACAATTTGTGTTTATAGTCAGAGCATGCCTTCGAAGTAGAAGCAGAATGAGCTTTGATAAGGTTACAACAGTTTCTGTTTAAAGCCAAGGCCTTTCTTGGAAGTAGAAGTGGAATGCAATTTAATGAAGTCGCCATAATTTATGTTTATAGGCCAAGCATATTTTTGGATGAGAGCCGAAATGAGATTTAATAAAGAAATCCGATGATTTGCGTTTATAGGAAAAAGAAATTG
The DNA here is from genome assembly GCA_964020215.1 of Aurelia sp. 3 sensu Dawson et al. (2005). Classification (NCBI taxonomy): domain Eukaryota; kingdom Metazoa; phylum Cnidaria; class Scyphozoa; order Semaeostomeae; family Ulmaridae; genus Aurelia; species Aurelia sp. 3 sensu Dawson et al. (2005). The sequence continues at coordinate 7,859,171 of OZ026577.1, forward strand.
TTGAGATAGAGATAGAGTGACCTTTAACGATAAAGTACCAACAATTTACATTTATAGGCAAAGCATCTCTTTCATATAAAACCAGAACCAAATGCAGCAATGACGTCACCAGAATCTGTGTCTGCAAACCAAGCATATTTTGAATGAAAGCTAAAGTGAGAATTTAAGGAATGAAATCACCAAAATTTAGTTTATATGGAAAGCATGTCTTCAATGTAGAAGTGGAATGAAAGTTATTAATCAGTATCCACAATTTCTGTATACAGGCAAAACAAATCTTCAAAGTAGAGGTGGACTAAAATTTGATAATGAAGTCCCGATGATTTGCATTCCCAGGAGAAGCGTATCTTCGAAATAGCAAAGTTAAACGATGAACTCACAAGTGTCTGTTTACAGGTAAATCACCTCCTCGAAGTACAAGTGAAATGACATTTGAAGATGAAGTTGCTACAATATGCGTTTATATGTAAAGCATACCTTGAAAAAAAACTAAAATGAGATTAAAAAATGATCCTCCAACAATATCTGATATGGCCAAAGTATCTCTTCGAAACAGAGTTTGAATTAAATTCAACAATCAAGTCGCCACAGTTTGTGTTTGTAGGCATGGAGCATATCTCGCAAATAGAAATGGAATGAGATTTAACTAGGATGTTACAACAGTTGTGGTCATTGACAAAGGAACTCTTGAAAGAAGAACAAGAATGAAATGGACAATCAAGCCCCAACAGTTCATGTTTATAGGAAAAGCATGTATTGAACATAACATAGAGGTGGGATGAACTATAATGATAATGTCACCACAAATGGTGTTTACAGGTAAAGCATATCTTCGAAATAGAAGTGGAATGAAATTGAAGAATGACATCACCATAATTTGTGTTTTATTTGAAGGAAAAGCATGTCTTCCAAATAGAAATAGAAATGAAATTTAACTAGGATGTTCTAACAGTTGTGTTCATAGACAAAGAAAAGAACTAGAATGAAAGTTAAATAGCAAGACTCAACAATTTGTGTTTATAGGTAACGTATGTCTGGTACATAGAAGTGGAATGAACTCTAACAATGAAATCGCCACAATTTCTATTCATGGCAAAGCTTATTTCGAAGTAGATGATATTTAACAATGAAGTTCCAGCAATTTCTGCTCACGTCTTGGAAACAGCAGTGGCAAAAACACAAAGATGAAGTCGCTGCAATTTGCGTTCACGAGAAAAGGAACTCTTTCCAATAGGACTAAAACAAATGCAACAATGAAGTTGTCACAATACGTGTCCATATGCCAAGCACATGATGAAAGTACAACTAAAACGAGACCTACCAATGAAGTTCCAGCAATTTCTGCTTATAATCAAATCACGTCTTGAAAATAAAAGTGGAATGAAATACAACGATGAAGTTGCTACAATTTGCGTTTATAAGAAAAGGAAGTCTTTCCAATAAACTAAATCAAATGCAGCGATGAAGTCGTTGTAATATGTGTTCATATGCCAAGTTTGACTCAATCAAAATTCAATGAGATTTAACAATGAAGTTTCAACAATTTCTGTTCATAGTAAAATCATGTCTTGCAAATAAAACTGAAATTTAACAATGAAGTCGCCACAATTATGGTCAAAGCATTGTGCTCATGGTCAAAGGATCTCTTTCAAATAATACTTGAAACAGAAGTGACCATGAAGTTGTCGCAATATGTGTTGATGGCCAAGTATACCTTCGAAATAAAGCTAAAGTGAGAGTTAATTATAGCGTCCAACAATTGGCGTTTATTGGTAAAGCAAAGCTTCGAAATAGAGGTGAATTGAGACTTAACGATGAAGTCACCACAATTTGATTCTACAGGCAGAGCCTGTCTTCGAAGTAGAAGCAGAATGAACTTAAACAATAAAATTCCAACGGTTTTTGTCTATAGTCAAAGGCCTTCTTGGAAATAGAAGTGGAATGAAATTTAACAATGATGCGCCACAATTTATGTTTACGGAAAAAGCAACCCGTTGAAATAGAAGGAGAACCAAATGTAACAATGAAGTCGCCACAATATATGTTTCTAGGCCAAGCATATTTTGAATTGAGCTAAACTGAGATTTAAGGATGAAATCACCAAAATTTAGCTCGTATGCAAAGCATATCTTCAAAATAGAAGTGGAATGAAAGTTATTGATTAAGATCCACAATTTCTGTTTTTATAGGCAAAGCAAGTCTTTGAAGTAGAGATGAGATGGAATAAAATCTAATAATGAAGTCCCAACGATTCGCGTTTCCAGGAAAAGAACATCTTCAAATTAGAAGAGATTAAACAATGAACTCACAAAAGTGTATGTTTACAGGCAAAGCACCTACTTCAAGTAGAAGTGAAATGAAACCCCAAGATGATGTTGCCACAATTTGCGGTTTTATGTAAAGTTTACCTTGGAGAAAGAAGTAAAAATGAGATTTAACAATGACGTTCCAGCGGTATCTGTTCATTGTCAAATCATGTTTTGCAAATGGAAGTTGAATGAAATCAACATGAAGCCGTTAAAAAAATTTGCGTTAATAGGAAAAGGAACTCTTTCCAACAGAACTAAAGCCAAATGCAACGATGAAGTCATTGCAATATGTGTTCATATGCCAAGTATGGCTTCAAAATTGAATGAGATTTAACAATGAAGTTCCAACAACTCTTGCCAATGAAACTGAAATTTAACAATTATGTCCCTACAACTTTGATCAAAGCATTGTGCTTATCATCAAAGGATCTCTTTCAAGTAGTGCTTGAAACAGAAATGACCATGAAGTTGCCTAATTATCTGTTTCTGGCTAAGTATATCTTCGAAATAAAACTAATGTGAGAGTTAATCATAGCATCCAACAGTTTCTGTTTACAGCCAAAGCCTTTCTTGGAAACAGAAGTGAAATAAATTCGACATTGATTCGCCACAATTTATGTTTACGGAAAAAGCAACCCTTTGAAATAGAAGTAGAACCAAATGTAACGATGAACTCGCCACAATGTGTGTTTATAGGCCAAGCATATTTTGAATGAGAGCTGAAATTAGCTTTAATGATGAAATCCAATAATTTGTGTTTATAGGCAAAGGAAATGGTTGAGATAGAACCAGAATGACTTTTAACAATGAAGTACCAACAATTTGTATTTATAGTCAAAGGATTTCTTCATATAAACCAGAACCAAATGTAATAATGAAGTTGCCAGAATGTGTCTGTAGGCCAAGCATACCTTGAATGAGAGCTAAACTGAGATTTAAGGATGAAATCATCAAAAGCTATGTTTGCGTGCAAATCATATCTTCGAAATAGCATTGGAATGAAAGTTGTTGATTAAGACCCAACGATTTCTTATAATAGGCAAAGTATACCTTCGAGTATAAGTGGAACAAAATTTAATGATGAAGTCCGAGCGGTTTGTGTTCCCAGGGAAGCGTATCTTCGAAATAGAAGAGTTTAAACGATCAACTCACAAAAGTATCTGCTTACAGGCGAAAAAAACCCTTTGAAGTAGAAGTGAAATTAAATATTATGATGCAGTTGCCACAGTTTGCATGTATATCAAAAGTATACATTCGAAAAACAGCTTAAAAGAGATTTTAACAACGAGCTTCCAACAGTAGCTGTTATTGCCAAAGTATCTCTGGGAATTAGAAGTGGAATGAAATTTAACTACGATTTCGCTGCAACTCGTGTTCGTAGCTATAGAGGATATCTTGCAAATAGAAGTAGAGTGAAAATTAACTAGCAGGTTTCAAGAGTTGCGTGTATAGACAAAGAAAATGTTCTCAAAAGAACTTAAAGTGCCACTAAACGTTCAGGGATTTTTGTAGAAATTGATAGATATCATCTTTCCCAGTCAGAAACAGAAAAAAAATTTTCTTTACGACCTCTGGTTATTTTTATATGATTTTTCAAAGTTGCATTTTTGGCCCAATTTGGGGTGTCAAGGATGCGGAAAAACGATCCAAGAGGCAGCCTGGGCACGGGACGTTTTTACATCATACCGGGAAGGCAAAGCGAAAGCAAAGAAACACAAGTAGGAAGCTCACACTGGAGGCCGCTATACTTGCAGCTCTACAACCCAAGCAGATGCCTGCCGGATAAAATGTAGCAGAATTTTCGAAGGATTTACACTTTATCCCATGGCATGTCATCATGATAGGTGACTTGGCTCCACCAAAGTGAAGGTGAACGTTAGAATTGAACCAGCAGAAATGCTTCGCCTGATTTGAAACCGGGTTTTTTAGGCCAAGGCCTAGGCCTATGAATTGGATATGTTGGACCTGCGTTTCTTCCGACAGCGACAAAGTTTTCGTTCTTGTGGGAGCAAATGCTATTCACCTTCAAGATTTTGGAGTTCCTGTTGTCCTAATGATATTGAAACCATTCAAGAAGAAATGGAAGCTGCTTCAAAGGAAACAAGGAGAAAGGTACAGTGGGCGACTCTTGCAAATGGACGTTGAATAGGCCTACCATGCTTTAACCCTATCTGACCTTGGGGGGGGGCGGATTCCGCCCCCCTCATACATTTTCACTTATACGTTTTTCCGTGTTTGCTGAATGCCTCTGACACTTAGCGAGTTTAATTTTCTATCATATAGCAATCAAATTGTAACAATTCTGGTGTTCTATTTTCAGCCTTGTCTCCATGGTAACCAAGTTTTCATGCCACACTCTGTGCAAAATATACATTGTATCTCTCTTAATCCCTTTTAATTGGTCCAATTATGTCCAAAGTATGAATTTACATCTATTTTGATCTATGTATTTCATTTCTTTGTGAAAAGTAAAGTTTTACGACCTTTTAACACACTTTCATTTTTATGAAGTCATATGACATCATAATGTTAATTGTGCTCTAGCAACAACAACAACAATGCTAATTAAACTATCGTTTCAAAAATTCATTGCATACACAATTAACAACCTTTGTGCCAAATTTGGTTGCCATATCTCAAGCAACAGCAAAGATAAACAGGGGGGGGCGGAATCTGCCCCCCCCCAGGCATTGAGTGTTTCAAATCACCCAGGTCAGATAGGGTTAAGTTTTCGGCGATGGCACCACCCAGGTGGTGGGGGAAAATTAGTTCAAAGCTGATAAATGTTTCTCTTCTTATTTCAGTGCTTGCCAATTTGTCTGGATTTAGGCCAAGGACAATGTTTTGATAGAACAGCTCTGGTTTCCCCTCAAATAAGAAAGAGGAAACCGGAATTGTTCTATCAAAACATTGTCCTTGGCCTAAATCCAGACAAATTGGCAAGCACTGAAGTAACAAGAGAGGTACTTATCAATTTAAACCAATTTCCCCCACCACCTGTGATGGCACCAGATGACATTGATCAAGCCAGTTGGATGAGTTTAGGGATATTAAGCTGTAGTGTGTTTGTGAGATAGAGAAGATTGAAAGCCCTCTTCTTCACTGTGAAATGTAAAGACACTTCAAACTTACAACAATGCCTCTTACTTCAAAGTCGAAGAGGGTAGGGCAGAGGCAGAATTTTTCTCACCAGCACTAGATTACAGGTGCTTGTACTGTACTTCCATTTCTGGTGACAGATACTGTACAGATTCCTTTAAAAATATCCAGGATGCAAAAGAGAAGTGTTAGAGGCTAGCCAAGAGAAACATTTGCTAGATCTTTGTGACAAGCTTCCCAGATTTGATGTTCAAGTTCAAGTTTCAAGTTTTCATTTTTTCTTTAAATTCCAATACAATACAAATTCCTTTTAACACAACTACAAAACAACATTAAAAATGAATAAAGTAAAGTAATAGATTAGAGAGAAAGCTGAACATAAGTACAAAAAATAACAAAGTCATATAATCTGTATACAAAGAAGGCTAAACTAACTGAAGGGAATTTGTAAGTAAGGAATTTCTTAAGGAGGAGCTCCCTCAATAGGTAAACTAATCGAGGAGGGTGCACCCCCTGTACTAAAAAGCCTATTATTTTACAGATGTAACACCTTTAGTTCATTGAATATTGTAGAAATGTTCAAAGATATTTTAAACTTGGTATTTTGCAGAGAATATGTAAGATTTGAGTTTACGGCGAAATATTGAGACAGAAGGAGATTGTTTGATGACATCAGAAATGCTGTTCCAAGATTTGGCGCCTGCATATCTAACAGATCTTAAACCACATTGTAACGTATTTTTACGAGTCATGAAAATGTCACCTTTAGAGGCCTGCCGTGTATCATAATGATGAACAGCTGTCAAGGTTTCAAAAAAATTGTGGAACAAACGGGGAGAAGTCTTATTGACAGATTCATACACAAAAGTAAGAAGCTTTAGATCAAATAAATCATATAACTTAAGAATTTTTAAATCAGAAAAAATTGGAGTAGATGAAGATGTAAAACCTTTGAAAGAAATAGCTCTAACAACTTTCTTTTGAAGGAGATATATTGGCCTAGTATGGGTGTCATAGGTAAGACCCCATACAATGATTCCATACTGCAGAAAAGAGGAAAATAACGAGTTAGACAAAGAGACCAGAACACTGGTTGGTAGAAGATGCCTTGCTTTGGAGAATATGCCACAAGTTCTTGACAATTTCTCAGACAGTTCACTTAAATGATACTTCCAGCTTAGATTTTTATCCAGAAGGAGACCAAGGAACTTGACATATTTAGCCTGTTTCACATATTGATTACCAATTTTTATATTGATGCTGTCATTCAAAGAATTTTGTGGAGAGTGAAAAATAACAACATTTGTTTTACCTACATTTAAAGCAAGTTTGTTGACATCTAGGCACTTTTTGACATGTCTGAGCTCTTTGTTAACAACTTTTTGAAGATTAGTTATGCTATGAGATTCAAAGTAAATGTTTGTATCATCAGCAAAGAGGAAGAAAGATAACTTGGAAGATGAGTTGGGAAGATCATTGATGTAAATTAGGAACAAAAGTGGCCCAAGGACAGATCCCTGAGGTACACCACAAGTAACATTCAAATGACTGGAATTGCAACCATTTACTGATACATACTGACTTCTGTTACTAAGATAGGATCTAAACCATGCCAGAGCTGTTCCTCAAATGCCATAATGTTCTGGTTTGTCAAGAAGGATCTCATGATTAATGGTATCAAAAGCTTTTTGCAGGTCAAGAAAGATTCAACACCCAAAGTTTTTATTATCCAAAGAATTCTTAATTGATTCAGTCATACTGATCAGTGCATGATTAACAGAATGGCTAGCACGAAAACCAAACTGGAGTTCATATAAGATTTTGTGTATTTCTAAAAAGTTGCATAACCGCTTATACATCAATTTCTCAGCAATCTTACTGAAAATAGACAAGAGAGATATTGGTCTGTAGTTTGAAGCAGTCATGGGGCAGCCCTTTTTGAATAAAGGAATGACCTTGGATTGCTGCATTTTTTCCGGAAAGATACCAGACTGGAAAGATTCATTGATGATAAGGGACAGGGGGGAAGAAATGTGAGGTGAAAGAATTTTTAATAACTTTAAAGGTATACTATTTGGACCTATTGATTTACCAGTTTTAAACAAATCTATTATATCAGATATTTCATATGGGGCTGCAGGAGAGATGAAAAAAGAATGTGGGTTTTTATTACCAAGATAATCCAAGGGAGACTTTGGAGACCTGGGTATATTCTTTGTAACACCATCAGCTACATTAACAAAAAAAGGTTTTTAGACTTATGTTTTCTTCTAGGATCTGGACCATACTCCATACTTGAATAAGTATGCCTTTGATGATGTAAGCACATGAGCCATGTGGACAGCACCCAGCCCCAGATGTTAGAACTGTTTAATAAATCAGCTACATTCAGTGAAAACGACCATTAGTAGCGCAAAATGTTCATAGTCAATAAATTTTTACAGTTCCTTCATGTACTGTTGAAAGAGGCAATGCAAAGCAGTGGAATTTACTCCGTGGCACATGTTTCTTCTGTGGCATGAGAAGCAGTGGAATGTATTCGCTGGCACAAGTTTCCTTTGTGACACTTTGTACAGAAGAAAATACACTTTTTTATCACCACTACAAGTCTTTTTATGTAGGACTGGTTTCTAAGAAAATTTATTTACACTGTCAGTATCTACTAATTACAGAGTAATATTTTGGGATCAGCATGATTGAGGACGGATCAATCACTCTTCCAAAAAAGTGTATGAGATTTTTCAGTACAAAAGGATTTTCAGAGATTTTTAGGAACTTTAATTGAAATACATAAGGATGTGCCCATCAACTATAATAGCAACAGAAATAGAATAGAGAAGCTCAGCCAGGGCTTGTTACACCCTTTTCAAGTCATATGATGATTCTCTTGATAAAACATGTCTTGGTTATATACTTTAAATTTTTTGTGGTATGAAAAGGTGTGCCATAAACTCAAAATGTACTATAATACAAAAACCCAAGAGTAAGGTCACATGGCTAGAAGTGGGTAAACAAACTTTAGCTGTTGTGGTATTCACTGTTCATATATTCTGAAATTGCACAGCACACAAGTTTATAGTTGCAAGGGATGTCAGTATGTCAGGAAGTTGGATGCATGCAAGTTTTGAAAAAAAGATTATTGGATTTGGAGCAACATAATTTTTGCATCATTTTGCTTCCAAAAATGCAAAATGCATTACTTTCAGGGAATTGTCAACTGCACATTGTATTTAGTGGTTGTTGCATCAATATGAATAATCTCTACAATCCTTTTTGTAAGAAGCTAAGAATTAGGGCCAATGCTGGAAGTTTGTTAAAATTGCGAGTTTTGAGTACTCAGAGTTCTTACAAGTTTCTTTAAAGTTTCAATGACAATCTTCATGTTCATCCTCTTTGCCATTGTGAGAATTTCCAAACAAGGTTTTCCAAGCCTTTCCAATGTTAAAATATTACTCAACTAGGGTCTACTGGACTAGGGTAAAATAGGTCAGTTTTAATAAAATTGATAGGGTGAAAATTTGGATAAATTTTACAGAAAACTTTGTTCAGGGTTTCCTCCAGCTACAACTGCTCAAACTACTATGGTGAATTTTGATTTATGAGTTTTCAGGGTCCACTGTTTTCCTGCAATCAGGACTAACCCATTTTACCCCAGAAGACCCCACCTTCCAAGTAATACAGTATGATACAGAAAAAAGTGAAAACAAAAGTCAAAACTACCTCAGATCAAAATAGATGGTTTGTTGAGAAATAGTTTCCCATTACTGGAGTTTCTTAACTTTCTTAGCAATCTAAGAGTTATGTTTCTGATATGAAGTTTTCTTTATAAAAATATGTATGTGTCCTATAGATAATCCATGAAACATCCATGGCTAGTTTGTCCAGTTCAATGACTATGAATGAGCAGCCAATCTGTAGGATACATGAACCAGAAGTGGATAGCAATTGAAAAATGTTTTGGCAGGATCAGACATGTTGAATTTAATTTTCTTCACATTCACCTGCAAAAAAGAGAAAAAGATTATCACACGGTTAACCTGGCTAGCTGAAAGGAAGTGAATGGCCATCACAATGAAACTAAAATCATGTAATCTATCTTGAAGACCCTTACCATGGAGGGGGCAAGGATTTTTTATACCATTGTTGTCTGTGAAGGTATCTTGGGATGCCCCATCCTCAAGGTTATATTTTGCAGTATTCCTAGTGCGTATGAAGGTTTGCTTTTTGCATTCCTGGCCAAGAAAGAGGGTACAATTTACATCAATGGAAAGTTAAATTTTGGCTCTTGATGGCCAGGGTCTACTGGGGTACAATGAGTAAGCCTGGGGGTAAAGTAGGTTTGGTCTTAAATATGGATAAAATCTTGCTAAAACTTTGTGCAGAGTTTTCCTCAAGCTTGAACCACCTGAACTACCTTCCATGACATGGTGAATGTTGATTTATCAGTTTAAGCTCTACTGCTTTCCAGCAATCAATACCACACATTTTACCCTAGCCTGGCCCATACACCAGTAGACCCTACCAAATACTAGATTTCATGATTGTTTGCAGGAAATCTCATGTTTCAGATCCCATGTCTCTGAGAGACATATTCACAAGACGATTCACAGGCTCCTAAGTACAAATAGGGTAGATTGATGCAGAGGACGATTCACAGGTTTGGTCATAGATGTAGAAAATTCATCATTCAAGCACAAAAATAAAATCTTGAAAATTTCGATTATGAAAAAACAACAAACCTCAGCAACTGTTGCAGCATTCACCAATTTCAGACGCCTCTCTATTGCAAGCTCACAGATATTATTTAAGCAAGAGCAATGAAAAGAGCAAGCCAGCAAATGGTTTGTCTCGAATCAGTCCACCATCACCACATCGGAAGTGTGGGCCTAAGCTCTTTCATGCCAGTCACAAAGCACAACCAAAGCTTCTAGAAGCTCTACTTCTGCAATTTCCACGTCGTTGTCGCCATCCAAAAACGTGATTGAAGTATCATTTGTAAAAAGCATCACCACTCAGCAATTCCAAGGTACAGACGATCAACCTTCGTTTTGTTCGATGGTGATCTCTCTGTTGTCAGCGCGTCTTCCCTTGTTGACAAGAAACGTGCATTCCCGGTATGACGTAGAAGGGAGATTCGTTCCCAGTTCCCCGCATGACCCGTCCTTGACACCAAAAACTGCATGGAAATTGCCCCCGTTTCCAGGGAAGGAATTCGAATTTTTCAAAAATTTTTGTCTTATCATATTCTACGGACATCAATCTTTCGAAAAGCAAAAACTCCCCGGAACGTTTAGTGGCACTTTAAATAAAACTTAACAATCATGTTCAAATGGTTTGTGTTTACATACAAAGTATGTCTTGGACATAGAAGTGGAATGAACGTTAAGGATGAATTATAGGCAAAGCATATCTTTGAAGTAGAAGTGGAATGAAATTTTACAATGACGTCGACACAATATGTGTTTGAAGGCACAGCATGTCTCGCAAATTGAAGTGGAATGAAAATTAACTAAAATGTTCCAACCGTTGTCTTTATAGACTAAAGAAGTGTTCAACAAGAAATAAAATGAAATTTAACGATCAAGTTTCATTAATTTGTGTTCAAGGGAAAAGTATGTCTTGGACATAGAAGTGGAATGAACTTTAACAATGAAATCGCCATAGTTTGTGTTTATAGGGAACAAATGTCTTCGACATAGAAGTAGGATGAAATTCAATGATGATGTCGTGCTAGCTTGAGTTTGTAGGCACAACATGTCTTGCAAATAGAAGTGGAATGAAAATTACGTAGAATGTTCCAATAGTTGCGTTTATAGACCAAGGAAGTGTTCAAAAAAGAACTAGAATGAAACTTAACGATTGATTCTCATTAATTTGTGGATCATGGTCAAAAATTGTGTGACATTTCATGAAAAGCAAAAAAAGTACCTTTTTGACAAAAAAGGTCATAATACTTCTTTACCTTAAGTTAACGCAAACAAAATTTAGCACTGTATTGGCATACTTTCGTTATACCAGATGGATAAGCATTTTTCTCAAAAGAGAGTCAAGAATGTGGTTACCATGACCAAATATGCAGTGGTGGGAAAATGTATACAGATTGACCAAAAATGATCCTTAGGCCCAATTTTTTTGTAAATGTCAATGAGCTATGTTGGTATATGATAAAATTGCAAAAAAGAGTCCAAAAAGTCAATCACGAGCAGGTTTTTGTGGTTACTTTGAATGCATGATATATTTTTCTGACAAATCATGGTTTGATAGGAAACATTGGACCCTATCAACAGAACATATTGATTTTATATCAAGTAAAAATTGCAGAAGATTAGCCAAGGTGTAAAAGAGCAAATAATGTGGTTACCTCCCCTTTACAGGGTATCAGCTATATACTCAAAGTTGCTACATATTGTTATATCATTTAATCAAATTTGCTGAAAAAGAAAATGTATCCAGCTTCTGGGAAACTATAAATAAGTAAATTACAATGTGAAGAGCAATCATGTGGTTACCAAGTTAACAACACAACTTTCTTAACTTCAAGGGCTTTACAGAAATGAAACCATTCCAGGTTGCTCTACGAAGCACACAAGATTTGCAGTGTATCAATGATATTTTAGAGACATAAAGTAACCACAAAAATGACTCATATCATTAATTGCAACTTTTTCAAACTCAAGAAGGTAACAGACCATCGTTTGCAGTAGTCAGTTGTTATGGAGTTTATACTTTTGTCACTACATACGTGTTCCTGGAATTGCTTTAGTGAATGTAACCACACAAATCTCTCAAAGTTTTGATGCTGCCACATAGTCAGCTCCTTTTGCAAAATTCTTCAAGCTACTATTTTTTATTTGAGAATTAGTGTACACACAACACTCATTAAGGGCAAAATGTCTTCATTATTATGGCAATGGTAAACAGTCATTGAGCATAATCCATAGTGCTTCAATATTGGTAACCACAAAAATGCTCTTTTTTGCATCACACAAACATATTTCACTTCAGCACACTTTCTCTTCTAGTAATATTTCAAACATAGAGTGAGCAATATCCCTAATGATGATAATGATTCATGAAAACAATTGTTAAATTAACAACATACGTTTTCATACGCCCTAGAGAAGCATAGCTTATCGAGTCTAGGGCGCTTACAAAGTAACAGGAACCTAATAACAGCAAACTAAAGGATTAATTACAGGTATATATGATTTGAATATAACGTGGTTAAATGCAGTAAGAATGAATTACATGCAACAGCGATTAATACTGAAAAAGATGACGATAAAATCAATACATTGAGCAAAACAAGGAACAATGTTTACCTTCTTATTATGAAATCATTGCAAATCAGAATAAGAAACTGATTAAAAGTAGGAGCCTAGCTGATACTCTTTCTAATAAAACAGTACATACAACAGTGTCCAAAGTAACCACATTGTAGGCTCTTGAATCACTGGAAACCACAAAATATGCTCAAATTCTCAAACAACAACCTTATTTGCAGCTCTATACAAAATTTGGTAGCCTTAGCTCATTTCAGTAAACCGTTACAAGCCATTGAAATTGCAAGGTATGAGTAACCACTTCTGTGGTAACCACATTTTGTTGCTCCTAAAAGAAAGCCTTATATGTCTCTTGATACAGAAAACCACCGAAAATAGTTCTTTTTGGAAAATGTCAGAAAATTTATGATCTGTGAGCAATAATTCTTTGTTTCAGGTAACCATTCAAAATGCTCGTTCATTGACACTCAAAACAAGGATATCTCCAAATGTCACAAAACATGGGTTAATTTTTGACCATGTTCTGTGTCTCATGAGAACAGCATGTCTTGGAAATTGAACGTAATAAACTTTAATGATGAAATGGCCACAATTTGTGTTTATAGGCAGAGCATATTTTCGGAGTAGAAGTGGAATGAAATTTAACAATGACATCGACGCAATTAGTGTTAGTAGGGAGAGCACCTCTCGGAAATAGGAGTGGAATGACATTTAACAAGAAGTTTCCAACAGTTATGTTTCAAGTCAAAGGAAATGTTCAAGAAATAACTGGAATGAAATTCAACGATCAAGTCTCATTAATTTGTGTTCATGGGCAAATCATGTCTTGGACATAGGATGTAATAAACTTTAACGATGAATCGCCACCAATGGTTTATATTGGCAAAGCATGTCTTTGAAGTAGAAGTTGTATGAAATTTAACGATGAAGTTGACGCAATTTGCGTTCGTAGGGATGGCATGTCTCACAAATAGAAGTGGAATGCAATTTTACTAGAATTTTCCAGTAGTTATGTTTATAGCCAAAGAAAGTGCTCAAAAAAGAAGTGCAATGAACTTTAATGATCAAGTCTCATTAATTCGTGTTCATATTCAAAGTATGTTTTGGAAATAGAAGTGGAATCAAGTTTAACAATGTTGACGGCACAATTTGTGTTTATAGACAAAGCATATCTTCAAGATAGATGTTGAATTAAATTCAATATCAGGACCCAACAATCTTTGTTTGTAGGAAAAGAATATCTTCGAAATAGAAGGGGAATGAACTTTAATGATGAACTCATAAACATGCCTGTTTGCAGGCAAAGAACATCAAGAAAATGGAAGTGAAATGATAGTTTTTGATAAATATATCCAAGTCACTTAATTTTTGGGTATAATAACAAGTTAAGTGCAGCAGAAGCCTAATTTTTATCAATATACATATAATATATTTTTTCTTTCTTTTCAGGACCTGAATAAGCTGGAATAAGAAAAATATATTTAATTCCTTCTATGCACAATTCTATTTTGACATTTGAGTTAGTTACAGTGCCTTGAAATGGCTCTAATTTAAAAAAACGTTTTGAGATGTACAGTAAGTGATAATGGAAAACTGCATACCCTCTCCAAGATTTCTCGTAATGTGATATCAGCAATATCATTGATAGTCATTATGTTGCAAACACTGTTGATGTTGTTGTTGATTACATAAGACACAACAGCTGGAGAAACACCAACCAAGGAAATGTTGCCATGAACTACGCTGTACTCATTTAGTTGACCAACATAAAAAAACATCCGCGAAGAGAGATAATCTGTGCTATGAACAGGTAGCAAATTTGGGTATTGACCCTCAAACATGGCAATGCTGTTCTCACCACATCTAATAGCTGCCATTAGTGCTGTTAAAAATTCTCTAGTAAGCCCTTCAGCATCGATACCTTCCTCCCCAATGAAGTTAACATCTGGTGCAACCCTGAAGTTGAGCCTCTTCTGTTTCACCAGTCTGATGCAATTTCTTAGGACTGCTTGACGATCAATCTAAGACTAATGCAAGCTTGTCTGTCATCAGTCACACGTTGCATCTCTATAAAAGTGCTAAAATTCTGTGCTGGCCTCTGTGCTCTGAATTGACATGCAGCTTCTAATAAGCTAACATCATCATCAAATTCATCATGGTTACTCCCATACTTGACTTGACGGGATGTGCCGCTCAACAGGGTGTCCTTTTACAGTAAAAATTGGGTGTCCCTTTCTGATAAAAATTATGCGACAGGGTATTACAATTGATAAGAAAATTATGCAACAGGGTATCATGTAGAAGGAAATTTTTTAGATTTCTCTTGAAACAATTTTGGCAACATTTTTATGCGACAGGACATACTTTTGGGCCATTTTTTATGCGACGGGGTACAGGGTGTGGAGAACTTTGCCACACATCCCGTCACTTCCCTAGTTAAGTACCCCCCCCTGGGTCGTAAACTAATGTTTGCTTGAAAACATTACATTTCTCATCAACCAGCTGAGCAATTACAATGGTTTCTTTAGGTTTTTAGGTTTTAGGTTTTTTGAAAAATTCTGTGAAAACATTGAACATCTCGGATAGAATTACGAGAAGTTATGACATCTCCGAGATTTTCTCCGATCACTCCAAGATTTTCTCCGACGTCTCCGACATCTCCGAGATTTTTCTCCGAGATTTTCTCCAACATCCCTGACATCTCCGAGATTTTCTCCGATGTCTCTGACATCTCCGACGTCTCGGACAACTCCGTGTTTTCCGCCTGGCCCTATTGTTGCTCACCATTGATTTATTTCAACCAGCATCATCGTGAAGAAATCTTCTCGCTGGTCCTGGGGGACAATATATCATGCCATAATTGTTATCAAAAGTCCCAAAGGAAAGTATAACGATTACACATAAAAAACAAAAACATGTAGATACAAATGTAACTGAAACAAAAGAAATAGTTGTAAACATAGAGACAGTGAATTAGATGTCCATTTTCAAACACCAAACTTTCAACATCGAGGGTACAGTAAATGCGTCCACGGGGAACTGATTAACATTTATTTCAACGCATTTGGGGATTGCAGTAGAACGGTAAATGATTTTGTTTGTATAGTCATGGGAGATACTTCATTCTGAAATGTTCCCTGGACAACTGCTGCAATAATTTTGATAAGAAAACATTTAGGAAGCGGTTCAAACTCCAATTGCTATGGAAATTGGGTTTTTATTTGGGAAAAACAACGGAAATTACAGGGCCTGTTTCAGGTCGGCGGAAACTCCCCGCACGGACGCAAGAAAAAGAAGGTAACCTTCAAGTTGGCAAGCAGCATTACGAAACAAGCCCGCATAACAAAATGGACTCCTCCGCACGGAGTTTCCGCCGAATTGAAACTAGCCCTAAGCTAAATATAGCTGCTAAGTATTACTAACTACCGGGTGAGTCAATAAAAACGCCGGCATTTCAAAAAATACTGCTTCCTGAATACCAAAGCAATGGTGTTGAAAACTGTCTTGTTTTATCCCCGATATGTCAAATTAGGTTCAGTAACTTACCCGGCTTTAATTGGTCGTTCCTTCCCGTCGAAATAGGAGATTTTCTGCAGACAGCCCGTTTCGAAAACCTGCAAAAACGAGCGAAAACAGCCAGCAAAATTTCCCTTTGTTCTCCTTCCTAGCAATAATGACTCCTGGATGAGCTCATGTATTTTGTCCTCATGGGAGAATGGAATCCCCCTCAACATGTTATTCATACTAAGGGGAAGACTTTTCAACCATCAAAAATGAAAGCACATGCTAAAGCATGCTGAAAGTCATCGTTGTGAGGTAAACACATTAGGGACTTTTGCTTGCAACTTTAGCACGTTTTTTAACATTTCTCAAAGGGACTCAATTTGGAAAATTGCCTGCAGAATTTGAACGGAGTGACCGATTTTAGTCAGAAAAATTTCCAAAAATAATTGAGCATGTTCGCTACTAAATCAGATATTGCAAAATATCGTTGCTTATATGGTCAGGGAGCAGTATCCTTTCAAACGCCGGGCGTTTTTTCTGACTCACCCGGTAGAAGAAAAAAAACTCAAGTCAGATGAAAAGAGAAAAATTCCTCATCATACTATGGACAAGAGTTCCCCTTTTGCGTTCAAAAACTGAAACCTGTCATCTGTTCCTTTTACTCCAAGACAGCAGTTAATGTCAGCAAATGCAAACTCAAAACTTGGATTTGATTTCACCAATGTCTGGGCAAGTTTGAGTAACTTTGCTTGTCTGAATGTAAGGTCAACGTAGATATGTTTATCTTTGAGTTTCTTTCGTGCACGGTAAACTGCGACTCTATCCTTCCAGGAATTGAGCTAAACAATCATTGCCTGGCCCTCAGTTCCATCATCATCCGTGGTTTTCTTCCCAACGCTATGTGCTCTATCCATTCCATCCTCAGAAATGTCTACTTCTAATTCAGCAAACACATCCATTACTTTCTTCGTGCATTCTTCTGAGGATTCCTTCTCATTCTGAGGTAACTGAATACCAGTTATCCTCAGACAAGAACGGCGACTATACTGTTCATTATCATCAATTTTTTACCTCGAGATCTTGCATATGAGCTTCGTACACAGACAGCTTGTTTTCCAAGCCTTGGATTTTATCTTCCAAGGGTTTCTTTATTTCATCAATTTTTTCCACAAGGAGCCTTTCCATCTTTCCTTCTAGACTCGCGATAAGATTCTGCATATCATCCTTCGTAATTAAATCCTGAATAGCATTTTCGATGATACCTTTGATCGTTTCTTCATCCGTGGATTTGGCTGTTGAGGCGGCTTGACGAGGCATGAGTGACTTAGGCCACGATTCGCAGCGTAGCTAAATTCAAATCAACGTACAACGGATACATTCTTCAAGGAACAAATACACCAAGTTAAATAACCATAACAACTCTCCTCAATTTATACCATTCTTTAAATCTTACGACATTAATCAGTAGCCCCTTGAACGCTTTTAAAACCTATTTCATTTGGAGCTTCACAAAACGTGACTGACTTGAGTCGACGACGCGGCCAATTTCAAAATAAAAATGCGGCAACATTACCTAACAAACAGTGCACGTAAATTGAAAAAATTCAACAGTAATGTTTAAGTTGAGACTAATGGCGAGTTGCAAGAGAATTTCATTGGCATGTAGGAATGCATGCCAATGAATTGGAAAATTTGGATCTCAATTAGTCCCCCATTGAAAGAATTACATGCAACTTTCCCACTACATGCAACAGAACCATTACATTCAAATGATAGAAGTACCATGAACTATATCCTCAGTTACAAAAGCCATATTGTCAAGTTATTTGCGAGCAACTGGCTAGTAGCGATAGATCTCCCACATACACATGAAGCACTTTCCTGAAGTATTTTCTGTGTAGCACATTCTTTGAAATCGGGCCTGTTCGGTCCTTGAGAAAAATGTGTGTTCTGCCAATTTTACAAATGCACATGGATTTTAGCTAGTGCCTTGAACTTGAATCCTTGATCCCTACAAAAAGAATCCTTGAAACTTGAATCCTTGATGTTAGCTAAAAATACAATTCTGGGCTCAAAAGCTCAAGGCTCGAGGGCATGGAGATTAGAAATGCTCTAGTAAAACTCAGTCTTCTTAAATTTTCATCATCGAAGAAAAAATTGGTTTTTCGGGCATCTCTGAGTTATAGGAGGCCTCATTTTGACCTTGTGGATGATGTATTAACAGTAGCGAATAGAAACAATACTTGATGTGCCGAATATCAGATGAGGTTCTGGCTGGCATTGCCCTCATTGTCTCGTAATGTGCAAATTTGATTCATTGATTTTGACCAACGGAAATGTTAGGAGCGTCCTCCAGCCTTTCAATTGTGGCAACTATGGCCATATCATCAGGCTACCATTGTCCCACAAAATCTGACATTCTAGATACACCAAGGATATAATTTTAAATAACTGACGACCCTATTTATTATCATTTGCAGGCGGCCTCCTGTCTTCAGAAAACCATAGTGGCTCAGACAGATGTAGCTTGAAAACCCTTAAGCATAAGTTTATGGAACACAGTTTGCACCAAAATAACATAAACTATGTACATAAACTATATTTTTGTGCATTTTTGTGCAAATGGTGTGATGGTCATTGTTCTATGATGCGTCATTATGATAGTCATGATAGTTCCTATAGGGTCATGTTGGAAACAATAGAAGGCTTATCTTGTTGTCAACAAAATTGTGGATTTTCCCTTAAAGGACAGATCAAGGCAAATGCCATTTCCTTATGTATTTATAATTTTAAAGTATGGGGAATCCGATGGCAATAATATCATTAATTTGCGCCTCTGCAAAGCAGAAGCAGCAAATTATTAAAATGAAGAGGCTCTGGAATGCGTTCCAAGTATCGGCGGTTGAGCTTGAGCGCGCTCGTGTCCAAAAGAATTTAGCCAATGGGATTATCAAATTTGTCTGATCATGCGGAATTTCACGGGATTATGCAGGAATGTGTTTGTTTTGCGTTTGTTTACCAACAAAGAGAAAAATGGTTAATAAGTTCCTCCTAAAATGTGTGCGTACGCATTTGGTCAAGCAAAAGATGACCATGAGCAAAGAGAATTACTCCTTTTTGTCAAGTTTGTGACGAAGTGAAACATACCAAGCCAAAAGACCCACTCAGATGTACGAGGAAGGCTGTGTGGTGAGTCGTGTGGTTACTGAGTTTTCGAACTCAAGATGGGAAGGTGAGTAAAATGGTATGTGTACAGACTTTATCTCCAAGTATTTCATCGTTGATTTTGTGACTTTGAATATGCATATTCCCCTGATCTATCTAATTCTGCCTTCAACCCGTCAAATTCAGGCCCTGCTGTGGTCTACGGGCAAAGCAGCAAACTTATGAAACATGGCCCGCTCCTAACGCAAACATTCGCCATGTTGACACTGATATCATTGCGGTATACCCCACTTCTAATCAGGTTGATCGGTAAACTTAACAAATGTATCCTTATTTTCAACTTTGGCTACAATTTGCAGTCAACACAATGCAGAAAAGTCGTATGATCAACTGCATTTTCACTGTTGGGCTTGGAAAGGAAAGTTGAGTCAAATAGGAACCACATACAAATTTTATTTTGAAATATTTTGCTTTGACTGTTTATTGTAGATTGCACATGATATTTATGTGGTGCAACGAAGGACGGTTTGGCTTCCTGCATCAAACAAAACAAAAGTTATGTTGGTACGCCCCTTTTCTTCTCCTTCCTCCAGTGCTTGCAGCATACCCCGGCGGGTGCAATTGCATACCAAGGGTACTGGCACGCTTGTCCATAGAATCTTAAAATGACCCTTTTCTCTGATTTTTCAAGAGCCGAAATAGACCCCTATCTCTGAGAATTGTTGGTGATATGACCCCTTTTTTTAAAAAACTCTGATCAACCAAAATTTAATAATGTGTGTCTATTTTACCCCTAGTACAACAACAAATATATTTGCATTTATACATACATCTAAAAATGTTTTGTACAGCCTTTTACTGTTCATATGATAATAAATCACGTTTTCGGACTGAAAGGGCTTGCATAGAATGCATTATTGGACTGCCACCCATCACCAACCAAATAATTTAGTTAGATAGCTGCTACCATTTTCGTGTCTTATTGCATTCTACAACAATCATTACATTTTGCAATTCATCCTGAGTCAGCTAAATTTTCATTTCTTAAAAGTTGAAAACAGAAGAAGACTATCTATGATCAAGATGAAACAAGGATGAGCACCCCAGTTCATGTCTCTCATAACCTCAGATAGAGCATCCAGCCCTGGCACTCAGCTGAGCTGGTTGGACCTGGGTTTCAACTAGGCCAGTAGGGCGGGGAAGGGTCAGTAGACTAGTTGGATCATTTATAGCCAAAAAACGGTTATATAGACTTGGTCTTTACTCTTTATTATGTTCCACACCTTTAATGTGAAGTCAGCTAAGATGGTTTATAATAGTGGGCAAAGCTTGTCGGCAGCTTGTAATGAAATTGCTATTGCTAAGGCAAATGAAATAAATTTGCATCAATGAATCTTACCCTTGACTTGACCGCCATCGCAATCGTGGCGTGGCCCTTCTCTGCATGCGCTCCAGAATGCTTCTCGTTTTGGTAAATATTCGTTGTATTTACAAATATAATCCAGCCAGGTTAGATGCTATCATTCTAAACCAAGGTTGTATTAGTTTCTGTTGCTACCAACTGTACAATTTTAGTTGTTAGTAAGATGTCTCCTGCTAATATTTCTTTCACATGTTCACTTTTCATTCTTACATTCAGCAACAACAACACCAAGGCTACCATTTTTACTTTTGGCTTGTTGCCTGTTCCTTCGCAGAGGCTTTAATTGTCAGCACAAAGAGCATTTTGTATTACGTCATAACCCCACGATGGACTGTATTTTCTTCAAAATCAAGCAACTTTGGTGAATGCTCTGTCACATTTGACACTTTATTGGAGACGTTTTCTTAAATGGATATTAGGAAATGATGATTTAAAGTCGATTATTTTTTTGAAAATTAGTTATAGATCAAATGGAAAGCCCTGGCTGTTATGATTTGATTGTCCATGATTTGACGATTCTACCATAAACCCCTCAAAGCTGAATAGGATGAATAAGAGCAGAACAATAGCGATCGGTAGAACAGGACATTGAAGGGACATTGAAGAAACTGTTTGATCATGATATTCCCCAAGGCTATTTTGGCAATATATTTCCAAGGCTACGTCATACGTGTTTGTTTACGATAATCGATATCTTTGTTTTGTACAAACAACTGGATCGTGTGGTGACATTGTCCTTTACGAACAGCAAACAGTAACAGGGGAGGCCAAAAGGAGAATATGTCACTTCTATGTTCTACACAGCGTCCTAACGCAACATAACTTCCAGAGGCGTCCTTTCGCAACACTAACCTTTTTTAAGCGTCCTTCTGCAACATAACATTTCTAACTAATTCAAACTAGATATTGATACAAAACATTCACAATAAGGTCACAATAAAGTAACACATTTATTATCAAAGGTGTTTGCCAAAGGCAAATTGTCGACCTGCTCTAGTTCTAATTCGTTGATTTAATTCTAGCCAGATTGAGAACCGTGAAAGAGTAGCGAGGTGCCAGGAAGCTGAAAATTCAATTTCAAAATCATCACGATCGTGCATTCAGTACAATACTAAACCTACGGAGACCTCAGAAAATGTTCCCATTCCCATTGACTCGTGTTGGGCTCGTGTTCTACTTCTGTTCAAAAGGTCATCCCAGGAAATTGGATTGCTGAAGGCCGAGCTGAAGGCAGGTGCCTCCTGGCATATTTCTGGAGCTGGAATTGATAGATTATCTTAAGTAAGGTTGTTTTTCACCTCATACTTTTGAAAGAAACATTATTTCTCTCAGAAGTATGCGATGGATAACAAGAACAGCTAGCTAATAATAATTGAGAATAAAGCTGTCATGCAACCTCTTAGTTCATTCCTGTGAAAAGGCCCGAAATTGTAACTAGATACCAAAAATAAAAATCCAACTGAAATGAACAACAAGATAACATTGAGAGATTTTTCGGCTTGGGTGTATTGCTATGCAATAGCTACCGTTTTCACTCAAACTCCTATTTGGAAGACGCAAAACTTTTTTCTTAGTTTCAGTGTGTGTGTTTATCGAATTATCGACTCCTATTCATCGAATAATTTTTCTACTTGAGCTAGGTACAGCGCAAACTTTATCATATTACATGGCCGGTGGAGAAGGAAAATGGTTGCAAAAAAATCTGCTCACCCTGTATGACATCATTGCAAAAAGCACAACTGCCTGTCACCTTTTCCTTAAAAAATACATCTGCCCCGTATTAATGAACAACAGATGTTGTATAGTACTATAGTGGCACCGATGAATTAGCCAAATATCATAAAAAAGCAGTTCATCGCTACAAGAGCCTTTGTCAATGACCGATGAATCCTTCTTGCAAGGAGCTATCAAGGATATTTGGCTTCGTTTATACACATCTTTGCATGCATTTCTCAACTTGCATGATTCACAATTTTGTCC
This sequence comes from Aurelia sp. 3 sensu Dawson et al. (2005), assembly GCA_964020215.1. Classification (NCBI taxonomy): domain Eukaryota; kingdom Metazoa; phylum Cnidaria; class Scyphozoa; order Semaeostomeae; family Ulmaridae; genus Aurelia; species Aurelia sp. 3 sensu Dawson et al. (2005). Next base: position 7,881,934 of record OZ026577.1, read on the forward strand.
TCAAGGTGAGCTATTTTATGTTTAAAAGTTCATCCTTCCTTGAGCTCAAAAAAGGTTACTGCCCCGTTAAAGTCCGTTCATATTTGCTTAATAAAAAGTGTTGACCCAGTTGAGTACGAACTCAAAAAAGTAGTTGCCCCGTTACATTCTGCACCGGCCATGTTATAAAATAATGAACTTTGCACTGTCCCTTACTGCACTTCAAAGAAAATGGCTTTTCTTTTCCTCCTTGAACGTTGTCTGCCATCAACATCTCCACTGCTGTTCCCATCCACCAAAACTACGGCGCGGCCATCTGCAGCTCTGCTTTCCGCCGAATGCGACTTGTTTTGACAACGACTGTTTACCCTCTTAGATTTTTGCGTCACATTTTGAATGAATTCTGTCAACACTTCCTCGTCATTTCTGCTCAAATCAAAACCCTTGTCATCATTGATAGTTAGTTTTACTTTTGCAATCACATTTTCTATTGAGAACTCTGTTATTTTCTCACAGTTGTAGATAAACGTGCTTCCAACTTTTGTGTACAAATTGGTGAGAATTTTTAATTTTGGATATTGATCTTGTTGCTTCAATGATACTTGTTTTTTGTACTCCACTGTTCCTCTTCCCATATTCCGCATTCTCAATACCCTTCCTAGCATGAACGTAGGGGGCCTGTCCTTATCTTTAATGTAAAGTCCAACATCGTCAAACAGAGATAGCTCCTCAGATTCCAGCTCTCGACATCCAGCTTGAATTGCCACTTTACTTCTTACACGCCTTAACCGGTCAGTCGACAAACCTTTCGGATCTGAATTCAGCAACGCAAATATAGTTGACTTGTGTACTTCCCCTGTACCCGGGACGTTCAATGTGATCTTTTTGTTGCCGTTCTTTCGTTCATCTCTATCTTCTAAGTTTTCAGGATCAATGAGATCTTGGTCTGAAAGCTGCCTCAAATGAAGTGCTAGCTCAGGAAACATTTCGGTATGTTCACTTGCACTTGACGGCAAAGAACATTCTTGATGAGATCTAACAGGAACCGTAGAATCCGCATCATTATGGTCTTCCCACATTTGTGTATCGATACTGGGTTCAATCGTTGAATCAATTGTATGAGGCTTGAAGAACCAATTATTTGTAGGATTACTTTCTTCTTCTGTAGCTGGACATATGCCAATTTTCCGAAAAGTAGACTGGCATTCCTTTAACCCGCTTTCCCATGCTCCTCCAAAGCTTCGTCTAAGGGAAAATCTTGAAGGTCTGGCGATCTTTCTGGCGTTGAGTGTCCTTTTAACCAAATATTCTCAGCTTTCCTGTGTTTCTTGGGGTTGTCCGGCCCATCTTTGTCAGCATATATCTGGTGTAACATTTGCATATGTGACAGATTGCGGTACATGTCTGTTATCGTGTCATTATGTTTGTTTAAAATAAAGGAACCATTCGCAGAAAAGTACTCTTCGCAAACATCACTACCTAATCGTTGAAAACAGATTGGCACAGAAGGGGCAAAATCCCGAGAAGCACGAATAAATAACACGATGTGGTGGCAAGAGATTAGCAGATCCTGGAAACTTTCTCGTGAGATGAAATTTGTTTGCAATTTCATTCCTTTTGTGTGGTGTACCCAGAGTCTCCATATTCGAAGAAAATTACAGACATAGGACGCATTTGTAACTCTTTCAGTCAAGGAGGCTTGCACAGAGTAGAAAATTTCGACATATTTCCAAACCATTTCTAAATACAACATGGTACCAACCACGTTTTCTTCCCAGCATACAGCTCCATCAGCAATTTTGCTGAGGTATACTCTTACTTTAGGGAACAGTACTCTTTGCGCACTCTCCCAGTTCATCCTATCTGGCCTATCTACGTCACTTTGTTGAAGTCCGTGATCAAAAGCAGAAAAACTTTGACAATCTAAAAGAAACTGGATATGATTCATATGACAAAGTTGACCTCCCAACGATAAAACCTTTGATGGATGCATAAGATGATTGACCAGCTTTTTGGCATTATGTATGAAGTCTTGGTCAGACAGATCTTGGACTAGTTTCTTACCAGCAACGTCTACCAGCAGTCCACTGTGAGTGAAATTTTCATGTTTGATTTTGTAACGCTCACCAAGTTTAGAAGTGGAATTTTCTAGCATCAATTTCCGTCTTCGTGAGTCACCATCCGAAGCATGACCTACTAACGGGCCAAGAACACAAAGCAAATGATCGTTGTATAATGTCTTGATATTATTCCATTGATTTCTGACCATCTCGCTGGTAAATTTATTACATACGGCTTGAAGTAGTATTACAAATGGAGGTAAATCGATATGAATCGGATTTATTATAATTGCTCTTGCATGGCCTGCTTTCCGATTCTTTTCAAACGCAGTGACAAGTCTAGAGTAAGAGTTTTCATCATCTCCGACTTCATGCACAAAGTTTGGGACACAAACATGCCCTTCCTCTTCACGACCACACCATCCCCATCCCTCATCTCTTTTTATGTCCCATTCAATTTTGCTAATAATGACAGTTTCATCTTCTGCTGTTTCTGTGAGAACGTCCCCAATAATATTTTTACTGGACATGATATCAGAGTAAACTTTCGCAGCATGTTTGAATATTCTCTCGTTGGGCTCTTCAGGATAGTAATCAAATTGATTTTGTCTTCTGTATCGGCGCTGAGTGTCATCTGATGGACCATTCAAGTTAAATGCTAGGAAACGAGCTGCCCTAGGACCACCTATCGTCCTAAGACCTTCATAAAGTTGTTTTGTGAATTTACCATATCATGATTTCTGGTTTGTAAAATTCTTCGTAACTTCATTTATGAATTTCAAAAGTTTGGACTTGCCTCCCAACAAACCTCTGTCGTACGCTGTATTCAGATTATGTATAATTGCAGAAACGTCACCTCTTTTTGAATGCTCTCCAAGTTTTTGTGATAGTCTCACTTTCGTGGCTTTATTCCTTGCGATTTCTTTACACAAATCATTGACTCTGAAACGAAGTTTGTTGCAAAGTTTTCTGTATTTTCTTAACTTTTGAAGGCTTTCTCGCTTATCCAAATATCTATTATTCTTGCTTTGCTGTGACATGCTGGAGGCATTCGGCAATGCATTTCGATGACAATCGCTAGCTCTTTGCACATGTTTAACGAATGATTGCTCCTTTAGTATTTCTTCACAATTGCTGCATACTTTCTTCTTTGAATTAAACAGGATACGTTTACATCTGGTGCTTCTAATTGTTCCTATCACATGTCTATATTCAATGTTCTCTCTAAATTGTGGTTCAGAGTACCAAATCACCTTGCCATCTCTTTTGGCCCCCTCGGCATAAGAGGTCTTCAGTTTTCCTACTTTATGCTGCTTTCCAGAAATTGAAATGTTGTCTTGATATAGTCCAAAGCAGTAACTGAAGGAATGCTGTTCCTCGCCTAGTCATGAAGGTTTTCTGGGTTTCTTGGATTTCAAAAAACTTTCAATGGATGACTGTTTTCGTTTGCTTGAGCCTTTACACGACTTCACATGCTCTGTAATGTTAAACATAGCATTGCCCCTTTCCGGTGCCAAACTGAGAACTTGGTTGCACGAACGACATCTGACATTATTACCTTTGGCTTTTCCATACATCATTTGCTCAAATTTGGCTGGAAATTGCTTTTGCACTTCATCATACATGGTCTCGATTCTCGACATCTTGGTCTGCTCACTTAATTCTAAAGATTGATTCTTTGGCATCTGAGCTTCTTCCTCAAGGAATCTTTTTACATGTTCAATATGGAGAGGAGTCTTTAAATGCGCTTTCACATTCGACAATGCTTTGCTTTTATGACCAGCTTCGATAAGTTTCCTCTTGTTCTTTTTTGAACAAGGTACACAAATGACTTGATGACTTCCAGTGCTGCTCATTTGAAGAACGAGGGTATCTTTCACGGCCAGCTTGTTTTCATATAGTTTGGCTATTACGGAGTCAAAATATTTGTTGTCATCAGAAGACTGGCATGCATTACCAGACAGCTGTACTTTAATTGCCTGCACATCTTGTCCACTGGCAGATCTCGAAATCTGAAAAGTACGGAAGCCCATAGCGGCCAGACAAAGTTAATCTAAAAGTTACGGACAAATGTTAGATTGAGATACTAACTTTAGTTTTAGGTACAAACAAAATCTTAGACCATAAAGGGCAAACTTTTCTTTTAGGTACAAACTTTACTTCACAGAGGACAAACTTTATTTCGCAAGGACAAACTTTATTTCGCAAGGACAAACTTTATTTCCAGGGACAAACTTTATTTCGCATATGACAAATTTTATTTCGCAAGGACAAACTTTATTTCACAAGGACAAACTTTATTTCCAGGGACAAGCTTTATAAGCAGGGGACTAACTTTATTAATTCAAACTTATTCAGGTCAAACTTTATTTTCAGGTACAAACTTTAATTCGCCGAGGACAAACTTTGTTTTTCACAGAGGACAAACTTTATTTCGTTGAGGCAGGACAAACTTCACTGCAAGGTAGCCTTTACATGAGATCGAGGCAGGCATCTTCCCGCCAAAACTGGCTTTGGTAGGAAGGCGGGTGAAGAAGCAAGGGAGATAGCTATGTTCTGTCAAGGCTGTGGAAGAAAAAGTGAAGATGGCTGGAAGTTTTGTGTCGGCTGCGGGAGGCAGCTGCACGTTTCAGCCATATCAACAGGTTTCAAATCCCTGGAAGGCCCAGCTAATAGGCCCAATAATGATGATGCTGATGGGAAAAAATGCCACGTATCATTTGCCGAATACATGAAGAACAGAAAGAAGACATCCTCCTCCATTTTCGAGGGGAAAGCAAAAAAGAAGCAGAAGCACGCCAAATCCGAAGATGTAAATGTGAAGGTAGGTGATGGTGGTAATTTTCAAACAGAATTTATTATCTAGGGGCCTTGCATGAAACCCATAAATCGATTATCTGAAATTTTAGATGCAGCAAGAGCATGCAAATTGTTGTTAAATAATGTTGATGATGATGGTTGGTAATATAATATCTAACTGAGGAAGGTTTTATTACATGGAAACGTTGATGATAGAGCATCGTATTCTTATTTATGTTACTTCTATCTATAATTCTATATTGACACATGCTATCGATAATAAATAATAATAAGAATAATAATTATAATAATAATGATAATAATATTGGTTTCTTTATTCACTGGTGAGTGAGGGTGTCATGGAATGGTCGTCAGAGGGCCTAATTATTTCAAACAAAAAGTAAAAATAGTATTTTTGATTAATATATTTGATATTAGTTTCTTTTTGTAATGTTTCATGGTGCTATGTAACACAATAAATTCTCATTTGCAGATTAATGTTGCACTGGCTTACCTGAAGAGTGGCAACTTCACAGCAAGAAGAGGGACATCACTCCCAGTGACTGTGTCCAAAAGAAGTGGGAAAGACTATATAACCTTTGCAGCTAAGTCAAAACATGCAGCTTTCAACAAAAAATTTGTTGACTTTGAAAGAGATAATGTGCTATTATATTCTGATTTTGAGCCAGTTTTTCAACTTCCAGGCAACAGTGAGCCATTTTCATTGGAGAAATACCAGGAACTGGTTGGCAGAAAGTATAATAGGATAACATTTTACATTTGTGAAGCAGATGAATTTGTGGGTATGTATTTGTATTTTTAAATTCAAGTTTCTCTTCATTTTGTAAATTGAGATGAAGAAGATTGGTTTGCATTGGCACTTTGCCAGAATATTTGCTGGTCCAATAAAACAAAGAAACTGCATTGGTTTTCAGTTTGTCAAAAACTCAAACAATTACAAAAATAGATTACTAATATTTCAAAGATTTCAGAAATAACATTTTGCTGAAATGAAGCATTGTCAAACGTGTTTGCTAGAAAATTGCTAGTCTAAGATCAATACATATCAGTTCACAGCTTTGCATTCCTGTTTGATGATGAATCAATCTGCAAAATTCTAAATCTGTCAAACTACAGTATGCTTTCTTGTATTTACAGATTTCATGGATGTAGAAATGAGTGAAAGCCAAGATGAAGTTAAGTGCAACCCAAATGATAAGAAAACAGATACCGTGAGTCAAGATCTGGAAGGAAAGTGTAATCCAGACTGCCTGACCGAAACAACTAATAGCCAAAATGTGAGAGGAAACAACAACACAACCAATATTGTTTCAAATCAAAATCTGGACCAACTGACTTCAGACAATGAGGTGACAATATTAGCATGATGTTGCACAATTTTGAATAGGGATGTGGTGTGCTTTTTAGTTCTGTTGCAACTGAATTTAAATGTTATCTCACTTGATACCAAGATTCCTAGCAATGAATGAGGCTAGAAGCATCCATTCTATAATGGAAAAGGGCATTCACATTCAAAAACAATGGTACTCTTATGACCTGATTATTTTGCAGAATTTGAAGAAAGAAAACATACTCTATTTCAATATCAAACTGGTTTAAAATTCTACTTCAATCTGCTCCATCAGAATTAGGCTTACAATAATTGGGGGACCAACCTTGAACTGCCTTGTATACTGTGCCATACACTATAGAAAGTTGTGACTGACTTTTAATTTGCTGATAGTGCTTGAAATTTGTACTATGTCATAATGCTCTGAATGTATGGGTATTTGGAAAACTAAGACCTTGAAAACAAAGACCTACTGCAAGACCTCAAAAACGAAGATCTCAAAAACAAAGACAACACACCTAAATCGCTTTCTAAAAGAATCTAAGGGTAGATGGTTTTAAAATATTTTGCTGTCTTTGTTTTTGAGGTCTTCGTTTTCGCTTTTGAGGTCTTCGTTTTCCAAACACCCCAGTGTGTATATCATATTGATCTCATAGAGTGTATGGTTTTGTCCTTAAAGGTAGATGCAAATTCATCTGGAGAGATCACATTTAATTTCAATGGGCTCAATTCATCTGCAACCACAGCAATAATGCAGCCAAATTATTCTGAATACTGCAATTTAATCAATGTCAGTAGTGGTGATGAGTCTCTGTATGAGGAAGATGAAAATTTCCAGGCAGTAATTTTGGAATCAGTTGCCCATCAAGCAGATGACTTAAGTAACAAGTAATATACAGATGTACAGTACATGCAAACTTATGCCTGCTTGTCCCTTCCTTGTATTCCTAGATTTGCTGATATCACTTGGTCAATAACCACTCATACTATTTCTCTTAAAAATTGGGCCCAATGTAGGCCAATGTAGAGTGGTTCCATATTCACCATTCAAATTGTTAGAATTTAGTGTCCAACCAGACAGGAGGCGCCATTTAGATAGTTGTTGTTATTGTGTACAAAATTTGGTTGATGAGGCTAGATTCTTAAAGTAACGATGGATTTATTTTGCCTCTACAGAGTAAGATACTGTATATCTGCTTGAAGGGTATGTGACTTGCAATTTATAGGTCAGAAAAAAATCATTCTTTGTACTAAGGGTTCCTTTTCAATATTCAAGCTCTTCAGAACAGACTTTGAAGCAATTTTCTTCAGTGTATGAGAACATCCTCTAGTTAAAGCCATTTTGAAAGAGTGTGCCCACTTTTTCCAAGTAATACTACAGTGTGAGTTCCTATTGACCATAAGTAATATCAGTGAATCAAAGAATGCAGGGAAACAAGGGACAAAAGGGCATAAGTCCGCAGTACATACCTTGCACCTGTAACACTGTATTCCAGAATAAGAATTGTTGAGACTGGTTTTTCATGAATGAAGCAATTCATGGTATGTCTGTTGATCAAGAGTATGTGGACCAAGAATTGAGCACCATTGCAGCTAATGTCTCAACTGCACGGAAAACTGACCCAGAAGTACTGCATACAAAAGTTGCTGAAACATGCAGACGGATAGAGACAGCTGCCATGTCATCTTACAACCCTGATGCACTGACTCAATTACAGTCCCAGCTAAATTCAGCTCTCCACACCTTCATTTCAATGAATAATGAAGCATTCCAAAGGATTCGACCAGTTTTGCAGCAACCAGCAAACAAGAACTTGGAAAAACAGCAGCGATTTTTCAGCATTAAAAAGAAACGAAAGAAGGAACAGAATGTAAAGTATGCAAAGCCAACTAGACAGCAGAAACAGGATTACTACAAAGAACCTGAATGGCTTCCAGTGCATGTAACCAGAGGGGAACCTGTGCATGCCAAGAAAACAACACCAGAAAGTCCAAACATGAAGTCGGTAACAAAATCAGGTATTTCCATTGCATATATACAGTACAAGTGTTGCGCATATCATAAATGGTTTCCAGCCAAACCATCGATGTTTAGAGAAATCAGCACTCTTTGTTTGATTCAAGTATTCTTATCGTAAAGTATAGAATCATTTGTCATGTAAATATGTGAAAGGCCTGTGCTGTAGATACTGACTTAGTTCCTCAAAATATGTAGTTCCATATCCTTGAAGATGCTCAAAGAGAAGTAAGGGATACCTTACTTACAGATATCTTACAGATAATGCTACAATACCGGGTGAGTAAAAGAAAACGCCCGGCGTTTGAAATGCTACTGCTCCCTGAGTATCTTAGCAGCGATATTTTGCAGTACCTAGTGTGAATAACTAATTCAGGGGGATTCAATTCTCCAATGAGGCCAAAATACATGAACACATCCAAGAGTCATTATTGCTAGGAAGGAGAACAAAGGGAAATCTTGCTTTGTGTTCCACTCGTTTTTGCAGGTTTCTGAAAGGGGCTTTCTGCAGAAATCTCCTATTTCGACAAGAAGGAATGACCAATTAAAGCAGGGTAAATTACTGAACCTAATTTGACACATCGGGGATAAAACAAGACAGTTTTCAATATCATTGCTTTGATATTCATTTTTTCAAACGCCGGACGTTTTTATTGACTCACCCGGTAGAATCCACTAGCTTTGATTTACACACAAGTAAAACGCAATTAGCTACTGCAGAAAAAGAGAATTCCATGCCCAGTCGGTCAAGTCCTAACAAAAAGAAGACAAGCAGTGACAAACCAGGGTAGCTAGTTGTTTGTTGCACATTCCAGAAATGGTTTTTGAGAGGAAGCATGAGATTAGATTAAAGGAAGGATATTTATATACCTAAACATCTGCCTCAGCCATTTTATATGGTTCTCTGGCTTCCCATTTGGATGTCAATAAAAACTATGAAGCACGGCCAGCAACAAAGTATCTGTAATTTATACTTGTAAATCGTGATTTATAATTGGACCTCTTCTTTTCTTAGATTTTGAAATAGTTTCTTAACTTAATTTGAATGGCAAAATAGCACATACAAACGTACATAATATGATATGCATGCTTGTTTTTGTTTTGCCTTTCACAGAAAAAGAAATCAATGAAATACTAACCTTCCTTGGTGTGAAACAGCCCAGAAGCCATAGAGGCAAGATTTCAGCAAGTGAACTTCTTATAAACGATGAGTACCCTACAATCGAGGTTCTGGATTATGACTATGAAAGAGGAGAAATACAAGACCAGTTCAATCCAGAAGCATGGGACTTGATCACTATGGCAGGTAGGGCTGGTCACCAGCATGCAGAATTCACTTACATTATGGGCCCTGTGCACATCAACATGACTAAAAGCCTTATTGACTGCTAGTAAAATATGGCTGTATTTGTCTTGATAAGAATTCTTGGAAGTTTAATGTAAACATTCTTTGCACAATATACTTCTTAAAAACTGTAACTTTTTCTCAAGAATTCTTAGGAAAGAACAAAGTGTTAATGTGTGAAAGGCCCATACTGTTGTCATCATGCTAGTTGTTGACACATGTCGAAAACAAGAGCTTCACAGCCACACAGAGCCTAGACAATGACTGAAGCAATGACTCACAAGAGTACAATAAACATGATTATTAAACTGACATCATTGGAGCGTGGCATGACATAGATTTTGAGTAAATGTCATCAAAGAATGGTCTAATCATCAAGATCCATACTTTATCAATTGTCCTGTATGACTGATCAAATGCTAGAGTTTTACCCTTATTTGAACTTTTGTAATCATCCTGTGGCTACTGATTTAACCTTTGACCAATGATTATTTTATTTGAAATTTTGCAGTGGGAGAACTAAAACGTGAATGGAAATGTCATCATTGCAAATTGGCTAAGAACATCAACATGATAATGTGTGACAGTTGTGAAGAATGGTTCCATTGGTAAGTGACTAAGTATTGAAATTTATTTAATGATTAATTGTATACTGAATATTTACTGAAAATACTGAATAACTGATGGAGAACTGTCAGCAGCAGAGGCAGCAGCAATGAACCTTTTGGCTGTTTACCTTTCGTAAATTTTTAGAAAGAATCAAGGTTATTTTCAAATCATTTGAACCCATAAGATCTGACACCAGTGGCATGGTGGCCAGGGGGATGCTTTAAATGCGCCAGAGAAAATATGGTAGACATTTTTGCTTTAAATATAAACTTCTGGCATTTGAAGATATTTTAATGAAATTAGAATTGGAACTGTTCCATAAGGAAATGATAGGTAGCACACAAAAAGATCACTAAGGAACGCATTTAAAATGTGTTTAGAGGAGGCAGTTTTTATTCCAATTCTAAAGTGTTTAATTCAGGTGGTGTGAACTAGACTTAAATCAAGAAAGCCACAAAAAACATAACACAAAGATCACCTGCGATTGATGAGGGGTTCAGGATTTCAAGGATGGGGGCTCAATATTTCAGCATCATTTTTACTAGTTTCATCTACTTTCAACTTCCCACTTCTAAATGTGTTGTCTTTCAGGAGCTGTGTCAAAATAACCAAGCAGCCAGCTGGGTCATGGTATTGCAGCATCTGTGACTTGATTTAAGGCAGTAAGGCAATATTACAGTATCCAGTTAAAATGAAACATTTGCTCTTGGATGAACAGGCAGCGTTACAGTATCTGACTTCTCAAGTAGAAAAGTGGAGTTTGCCATCCGTCACTTTGAATTTGTTTGAATAACATATTGCAATTCTGCTGCTATAGGTATCAACATACAGTAGATAATCTTTGCTAGACACTAAATTTTCACAAATTTTGTCAACGCTGCAAATCATTTCTACTTAAGAAGTGGTGATGGGCGTGTTAGTACTCAATTTATACTGAAAGTTCTTCACAACTTTTAACTGTATATAGGTCTGAAAAAGTAATCTATAGCATACTGTATTTCCCAGAGAATAGGCCACAGGAAAACAAAATTTCATTTTATGTGATTATGCTGTCTGGGCAAAAGGGCCATTTTTGCTGACAGCTCAGGTGTGCAAGGGTCTTTTTCAAACGTCTCAAGTACAATACAGACCTCAGGCCCGTCGTAAGCGGGGGGCTGAGGGCCTTCAGCCCCCCCCCCAATAAGTTGCTGAAGCTTGTTGATTTTGTTAGTGAAAAGGGCTATGAATACCAGGGTTTTAGGAATGAAGATTGGAACTCACATATATTTGAGGAAGCTACCAGAATCTATCAAAGATGAAATCTTTTGATGTCATACAAGTCAGGACAAGTCACAAGTTTCAAAATTTTCCTGGAAAGTCTCCCATCAGTCATGATCCTTTGCTTCTTCAATGGCAGATTTTCTAAAAATGGGGCGCTTTCCAACAATCTCAAGAGCATGGTCATGAAAAATTTCCTGGGGACGAGCCCCCAGGTGCCATTTTCTTTGCTTTTTTTTTGCATCTTGTTTCAGCCCCCCCCCCCAATATGAATTCCATTCAGAATGACCTGGACTTTATGCATCCATTTACATTTGTTTTCCAGCCACACAACTAGAGAATATTCTTACAGCTTGTCTGGAATTTTTGTATGAAATAACTATTGTCTGTCATACCTCTCCAGAGTGTTTGTCAGAATGATGAATTTTTGAAAATGTTTAAAGGATTCTTGAGAATTCTTTTTGTTTTCATATCATTAGGTATTCTGTTGTTTTGGAGATTTTGTTCTTTCTTCTGTTCTACTATATACTTTATACTCTAATGTATGTATAAGTATGGAAGACAACAGTTCAGTTCAGTTTTATATCAGGTTAATTTTTATATGCTATTCTAAATTTCAGCCATAATCATAGCAGTTTTTCCACATTAAGTGTAGCCAAGAATTTCAGCTCATTTATAATAAATTACATACTATGTATTTCTATTAGATATTAGTTATTGTCTTCTGCTTTTCCTGAATGAAAGCAACAAAGAAGTCAAATTTGGCTATTCAAGACAGCAACAATACAGGTTTTAGAACAAGGGCATAGGGGGAAATAAAATTTAGGGGACTGCCCAATTGATCCATAACTGGAAACCATTCAGTTGTTCCAAGAACAGAAAGTTTAGCCAGGGTCTGGCATTGTACAAGATTGTAACAAGCTAAGCTTTTTGGGCCTAATAAAGTGCAAAAGAGTTGCTAATAGCCCAAATCTTCTCTGGATTTGGCAGCCACTCCTGTTTTGACAAGCATAAATTGCTGATATTTAGACCGTCGGTTATGTGACCGATATAAACAGCTTCGCGTAACAGCAAATAACTTGAAAGATCGTACCTGATCGCACCTGCCAAGCAGAAATGAATCGAACATCGCAGCTTTGCAGCTTCAACATCCGCCATTGCAATCTTTGTGTCTCAGAGTTGTTGATGTTGCAATACATCCGCATTCAATGATTGCGCGCAAGTGAAACGACAGAAATAACGAGGCTGTGTTGTTCGACGGTCAACAAGAAAATAATCGGGCATATTTTCGGAGCCGGAGCTTTGCTGTATTTACCGGCTAGTCTGATCAACATTCACTGAGTCAAGTTGGGTGAACTGGAGCAGTCCATTGGCAAAGATTATAGCAACATTTACCCAACTTTTTCAGGGTACCCATTTTACCCCATTCTACAAACTTACCCTGCTGTACAACAACAAAAAGTGAAAAAAATTTACAACAAAACTTGGACATTCAGCTAAATCAGGCCAAACAAACAGTTTTCCACTGTAATGAAACAGAAAACTCTTTAAATCTTTAAAACAAACAAGCTAATGAGCTATAGTGCCTTGATCGAGTGCCCTCATGAATATTGCCTTTCATGAAGGACTTAACAGTTAAAAGCAAACCACAAATGAATGGAATGAGACACATTTTCTCCTATTTCAGACTTTATCATTTGACCTGAAAATCCAATCACATAGTCTAGCTTAAGCCTTAAGCAAAATATGCTTTCCTTTTCAAATGAGCTTTCAAAAACAGCATCTCCAAATTCTCTTTGTGGTGTTCTTGAATGAAACAAGTATACCTGTTGGATAAAGGCACTCACCTAGAGAACTATGCTTAAACAAAACATTGCTTATAGTTAAGTAAGGCATTGTGTTGGATATAGCTATAAAATTGTAAACATTTAAAGGTTACCAAATCCTTCACATTCAGCTTCCAATGTGCCATGAAGCACTTTAGCAAAACTGACATATGTTTCATGGCATACAAGCAAAAACCATTGCCTGAAACACACAGCTGCCTCAGGAAGTGACTTGTGGCACTCTCTGCATGAAAACTGACAACAATCTTTGGATTCAAACCAATAACAGGAACAGACTTTAGTGAGGTTGCAAACTGTAACAGCTTTACCAGTGTTGATATATCAGCACTGTCAATAAAATCAAATCAATTCTATGCACAAGTGGGAGCTTCTCAATGATTTGTCTCTTTGTTTCATCTTCACTCCATTGTCTGTTGAGTTGAAATTGGTCAAGAATGAGGCCATCAGCTCGCAGTTGGGTACGCCAGTGATGTGCTGGAACATCAGATGCAGATGGGTCTGGAATTACCACAATTGTCCTGTATGTGATCTGCTGAACTTGCCTTCCTCTCCCCCTTTGATAAGGGTGCTGTCTTTGAGATCTGGAATGAAGTTTAGGACTCAGTTTTTATGATATATTTCATAATAGCATTTTTTACAAATTGAAGTTCTGGCAATTTCAAAAGTTCTTTTTCATTTACCCAGTTAAGTTTAATTTTGAATTTAAAAGTGTTGACCTGTTGAAGGTCAGCTTCCACAATCCTTGTGACAGGAAGACTTAACCTCTTGCATTGCATTGCAAGTCAAGGTTACCTTGAAGTATGCCAAAATGAAGCAAAATTTCAGCCTTAGGAACCGTTCACAAGAAACCTTCAGCACCTGAAAGTACCGTTAATGACCTGTAACATGGGGCACTTTCAAGGCTGAAGGAAGCAGATTTTCCTAAAAATAGAATGGGCCCTTCTTTGTTTATTCCAAGGTCTTATAGGCTATGTGCCCTTAGTTCACCCAATTCCTCCAGCGATGAGCACTTGTCTAGAGCACAGTGGACCCAGGGATGGAAATAAGTCAAACAACTTTTCTTCTAATATAGCAGCTCAAAGTTTTCGTTTGGAGCACAAGAGTTGTGTGAACAAAATGCAAGAAACCCCATGTCAATATCTCTTTTCTAAGAACAAATATCGTACTTTGAAGTGACAGTTTTTATCGAAGATCAGAAGTCTTGACAACTTTGGTCACATTATTTTGCAAAAGTCACCTGTCTTCACAAAATCAACACTAGCGGCACAAAATTTCTCAGATAACCTTCATAACTGGTTTCTAATGGATTAGGTAGATGGATTATTCAAAATCATCATTCAAAAGGCAAAACTTTATGAAGAAAACAGAAATTTTAAGGTTTTCTGAGGTAAAGACCCACGGTTTTCCCCTTGTTTTTAAGCTATTTTTACCAAGATGGTTTCAGTTTGCATGGAATTAGAGTCCAATCTCCACCTATGGGCCCCCTAAACCATATGATATTTGGAAAGCTCATTTAACAAGCTTTCAAATTATGTATAGCAATTAAGTATTTGGATAGCAGTTTAGAAATAAATGACACTCTATTAACGGGTACACTTACCCATTCAAAACCCGATGATTTTACCGTCGTTAGCAACTGAAGTCACAAAATGACTCCTAAAAGTGTAGAATAGCTACAGAACCTTCACACATGATTTCAGATGGGTCATCTTGATGGATTATTAAAAATCAGCGTTCAAATGACAAAAATTGAAGAAGAAAGTATAAAAATCTTAGGGCAGTCGGAAGCACCAACCCACAGTTTTCCCTGTTTTTGGGCTATTTTCACCCAAGTGGTTTGAGTTTGGATGTAAATTAGAGTCAGATCCCCGTCCATGGGCCCCATAAACCATATGATATTTGGAAAGCATATTTAATAAGCTTTCGAATGATGTACAAAAATTATGAATTTGGATAGCAGTTTGGAAATAATTTATACTTTTTCAAAGGCTAACTTTGCCCATTAAAATATCCAATAAATTATTTTATCGGTAGCAACCTAAGTTCGCAAAATGCTTCATACGCGGGTATGAATAGCTCAAACAACCTTTACATGCAACTTTTGATTGATTGGCTTGAGAGATTACTCAAAACTGACATGCATTAGCTTCAGAGTACAAAAAGTCCTGAGAAAAATGCAAATTTTAGGGTTGTTGGAGGCAAAGATCCATGGTTTTACCCCCGTTTTCACCAAATTTCACCAAATATTTTCAATTCGCGTGTAAATTTCAGTCTAATTCTGACACAACAGGTCACCAAAGCCAAACTATATTTGGTAATGTTATTTCCATTTCATTTGGATCTTTTGAATGTGCAACAGCAATGCTTTGCAATGCCCTTAAGTATGATACCTCGACAGTACTCCCAAAAGTAGATGGACAACACATGTTTTTAGCCGTAAAGTTTGTATTCCTCATCACAGCATCGTCAAACAGGCGTCAATCGGAAGATCTCAAAGAGCGGAGTTTGAAAATTGGGAGGAACTTGAGTTTTGAGGTAAGAAAAGGGGGTTTGATGTTGCTAAGATTTGAAACAAAGAAGTTGCTGGAATTCCCAGGGGACTAAACCCCGTTTTGTTACCTCAAAACTCAAAATGGTCTCAATTTTCAAACTCCGCTTCTTGAGATCTTTTGATTGATTACAAATCACCCACTAATCTTGCCGTATTACTGTTTTAAAGACTTATTTCCAAAACTTAGCATTCTGGGTCCACTGTGTAGAGACACCTAATCTGATCTCTCCATTCTTCCCTTTAGCTTTGCTTTCTTATGTCGAAAGATATGAGACAAATGGGCTAACCCAATGTTTATTGCCATGTCTGATAAACATGGAACAAAGCAAAATATCAGTCTCCTTCGTCTGTCACAGCGCATTCTTTGTTTATGAATGACGTGGGAAAAAATTTGATAAAGAAAGCATGACTTACCTGAATGAGGAGTCAAATGCACCCGACGTGCTGGACGTGGTGGCAGTGGCAACTTGAGCCATCCTCGAGCGACTAGAGTGAGCACCGAAGACTGCAGACTGCTGCCTCTGCCCACGTATTGTTGGAAATAAATTCCTTAATGATTGATTTATGGATGGCCTTTGGCGATCCATGCTCAACATGGCGGACACGGGCCGCCTGGCAGAGGTATTCGCCCTAATGACAGAATTTGTTGCAGTGGGATTATTGCTTGATTCTGTTTCTGCATGATTTAGATTTGCTCCAATACCGAGAGAATACAGCAGACGCCATCCTTCGTTCGCCAATTCACTGATAGCGGATATAGCGTTCTCTAACCTTGCATCACGTTCGTTCGACGCCATCTTGTGAATCAGTGCTTGTGCCTGGGGTCGTGCCCATGTGACACGTGTGGTGTTTTCCCGCCACTTTCCGATTGGCCGAAATGCATTATGTAATGCCGAAATGCATTATGCCATGCCGAAATGCATTATGCGAATGGAAATAAAAATGCTGCTCTGCATGAAATCATCAAGGAACTGCACGAAATAACATGAAATTGCAGAATAAAACACAAATAAACTGCAGTTAATAACACTGGATACAATGGGAATGCGCTAATGCAATGCACTAAATGTTATGATATCTCTGAAAAGAAATATTACGACATAAAAAATGATATCGCATGTCAGTATAAAGTAAATAGGGAATTTTGGCACAAAAAAACACACCATAGTCGGTATTCTTCCTTGTATCTGACTAGTAAAATTGAAAAATATAATGATTAAAGATATTTGCAAGCCCATTGAAAATCCCGCAACCTACTTTCAAGCGATTCACCAAACAGCTGCCTTCATTCATATTCCTACGGAAAATCCACTCGGCTAAAATCTCTGAAACATCGGATTCTTGGGGCTTAGGACATCAATGTAGTTCTTCTTAACCCTATCTCACCTGGGGGGGGGGGGTGGATTCCACCCCCCCCCCCAACCGTATTTTTGGCTACGTCTTGTTCAGAATGTGTGAAATGATCCTGAGATCTCCTGACTTTGATCCTTTATCTAATTACATTCAAAATGTAAAAAAAAATTGTTCTAATTTTAGAAATGTTTCAATGGCAACCGATGTTTTGCTTTGTACTCTGTGGAGATGCAACATTACCTTTATCCTGTGCTTTCGTCATTGCTCTGATTGAGCCCAAATTTGCAGTGAACATACATTTTGATATCTACTTTTAATATTTGCGAAAAATTTTTATTATATTTACTTTTAATATGCCTTCAAAAATATGACATCATATAATTAGTCTTTGCTTATGATGCTTTAGCAACAACAACAACATCGATAATTAGATTTTGATGATTCAGTTTCATTGTTTACGTGATAATTAACATCTCTACCAATTTTTGGCCTCATATCTCTAAGAACGGCCGAGAAAAACAGGGGGGTGGAATCCACCCCCCCCCAGGTATTGACCGCTTCAAAAGTCCCAGGTGAGATAGGGTTAAGAAAAGTTAAGTATTCTGACCGAAATCTGCTGCCATTAAGTCCATTATGTTGTGGTGTAAGCTTCAAAGAAGTGAGAGACTTCACATCTAGTTTGGCACGAAATTTTCTGATGATTTTTCATCAGTTCAAAATTTTTTTGCTTTTTCTATAGTGATTTTCTTTCACAGTTAGATGTTCTCAATGCTAAAATCGTGATTTTCTTTATCATTTTGTTGTTTTTTGTACGTCTCTGGACTAAGAAGATACACATATTTCTTTGTATAAGAAACTCCATATACGAAGCTCAGCTCTCAGATCGGCAAAAATTTAAGAAAATCCAATGCTGGAAAAATATAACTTAAGTATGGTGGCCCATTGTTCTCATAGCGATTCTTTGTACATTCACAAATTAAAATCCAAAATTATCTCAAAGTGGATGAACATAAACCAAAACAATGTCTTCAAAAATAATTCTTTATTTCTCCACATCGTGTGTCAATTACGCGTAATAATGAATAAATAATCAGGTCGGCAGTTACAAATATCCTGAAATGTTCAGTTTCGCGTTCAGTTTGACTCCGACTTCATTGAGCTATGAGCTGAAGAAGAATAAAGATTCATCAAAAATCTACAAAATTCTTTTGTTCTAAAAACAAAAAGATATGCTAATAGTTTCTACTCAAAGTGACCAACAGCCACGCAGATTGGATAAATAGGAAGCTAATAGGTAAGAAATTGTTTAATTTTTACCCTCCTTTCCGGGGGCGATGATGTACCGATTTGACTTCCCTTTGTTCCAACGCTTTTTGAAGATACCTGGGGGGGGGCTACTTGACTTCAAATGCATTGGTGTGGACTCCAAGAAATCATTTTTTCACCCGTATTTAGATTTTTTCTACCCTCCTAATTTGACTTATGCTGATCATCACCTTCTCTGTTAAGGTAGAATCCCAGTACTTTTTTAGGAAAAAACTATAATTTTTTCAATTTTTTTTTATTTTTTTATCTGCCGCAAAAATCATTGGAGAAAATAAATTTTAGCATCAGAACTCCATAAGCGATATCAATTACTGATTATCACAAGTTTTTTAGGTAGCTGTAAAATTATTCTCCTTAGAAAAGCCCTAGCAACGAAAATCGGTTGAAAGAAACAGAAAGTTTCAATGTTGAATCCGCTTTTGACGACTCCTCAAGCCTCTGAGTCCGCATTTAAGACCTAGAGGTTCATGCAGCTTTACATGGGACAACTCAGAGTAGTTCTACATGAAGTACTTGTGTGCAAAACACTGCTTCATTGGAGTCTCTGCTTGTCTGACTATTTTCGTCCTTGTTTCAAGATATTCAGTTGTAAAAATTGACACAATTTTATGTCATGAAGCCGGTTAAATTCCGCAGTATTAAGAGAAAGAAGCAAAGGTTTAAAGGCAACAGGTTCACTGGTAGCCTTACGAAGTCAAGACAAGGTACAGAAGACGAAGAGCAGTCGATTTTGGAGAACATTGGTCAAGGAGAAGAGGAGGAGACTCAAGATAGTGGTGCAGAAATTGCCAGGGCATTTGTGGTAGGACAAAGAAGAGAAAGCCAACAAGAAGATGTTTCTTCTAGCAATGAACTGACTGAAGACTCCTTTTCGTCAACAATTTCGTATTCAAAACTTTTAGGCAATGAGGTGAGTTTTGATGAGACCAAAGAAGATGTATCAAAGCCTAGTGGCAACAGAATCATTGATCTCGAAATCTTGGGAACCTTCATAACAGTCGTTTGTTGCCCAGAATGTAGCCAGGCCAAACTTGCACTTCAAGGGATCAACAAGCGAGGCTCAGCAACCTGTTTCAGGATAGTTTGTACTTGTGCTACTTGTGAATGGAGTTACCAGTTTTGGTCTTCTGCCAAAGGGAAGTTTGGTGGTTTTGATGTAAATAAGAGGATAGTATATTCAATGCGTAGTTGTGGTCAAGGATATTCAGGAATGGAACGGTTCCTTGCTTTTATGAATCTGCCAAAACCTATGGCAAAAAGTAACTATGACAACATTGTGAGGACAACAAAGAATGCAGTCAAGTGTATTGCAGAAGATACAATGAAGATGGCTGCCCAGGAAATTGCTGAAAAAGGGCACAAAGATGATGATGGCATTGTTGATGCAGCCATATCATGTGATGGTTCTTGGCAAAAGAGAGGTTTTTCCTCTCTCAATGGCCTTGTTGCTTGTATCTCTATGGATACTGGTAGGGTTGTTGATGTAGAGCCCATGAGCAGATACTGCAAATCATGTAAACAAAATGAAAAATTAAAAACCACTGACCCAGCAAGATATAAGATGTTAAAAGAAAGCCATACCTGTGGCAGTAATTATAGTGGCTCAGCGCCAGACATGGAAGCTACTGGAGCAAAACGCATTTTTGAGAGATCCAAACAGAAAAACATCCTTCGATATTCTGAATTTTATGGAGATGGAGATAGCAAGAGTTTACCAACAATTGAGTATACCTATCCTGAGAAAAGAGTTCTAAAACGCGAATGCATAGGACATGTACAAAAGCGTGTTGGGACTCGACTGCGGAAGCTAAAGAAGAATATCAAGGGCTTAGGAGGCAAGGGTAAGCTTACAGAGGCATTGATAGATCGCCTGCAAAATTACTATGGGATTGCGATCAGGAGCAATATTGCTAACTTAGGAAGGATGAAGCAGTCCATTCATGCAACTCTTTTTCATGTTGCTTCATCAGATGTCAACAACTGGCATCAGCACTGTCCAGAGGGCAAAGAAAGTTGGTGCAGTTTCAAAGCTGACAGAGCAAATGGCACCAAAACTTATAAAGCAGGAAAAGGTCTTCCTCTGGCGGTGCTGCAGCATGTGAAACCAATATTCAAAGATTTGAGTGAAGATAGTCTGCTAGAGAGGTGTTTGCATGGAAAGACCCAGAACCATAATGAGTCCTTTAATGGAATGGTATGGAACAGAATACCAAAGACAACATATGTTGGTTTTGATCAGTTTCAAGTTGGTGTTTATGATGCAACATTGGTAATAATGCAGTCATCAAGATATATGAGAAATTGGGGCTGAAGCCTGGAAAGAACACATACATTGGCTGCAAACATTTAAATGAGAAAAGGCTAAAAAATGCTAGTATGAAGGAAATGAAAGAGACAAAGCTTAGGCGTCGTGTGCTAAGAGGCAAGAACAAGAAAAAAGCTGACAATGATCTTGAAGTTGAGGGGGAGACAAATGCCTGTGGTGCCTACTGAACTAAAAGTGTTTGTTTGTACAGTAGATTGAAAACAGAAATTGTGGAAAGCAAAACTTTGATGGGAGCTAAATAATTTGAAAACTTTATATGTTGGAGCAAATTTAGTTTTCAGTAGTAGTAATACAAATTATTTGGAAACACACAGAGGAAGCTCCAAAATGTTCCATTTTTAGCTGATTTTGATGCTTTAACAAAGCCTAGTTGGTATATGAAAAGAATTTGAAAACAAATGGCACAAAGACAAGGAATTTGTAGATTTAAATAAACCAAAAGTTTGACCGCAGTTTTCTCAAAATGTAATTTTTGACTGAAAGGTGACATTAGAATTCAGATTTTGTAAAAGCTACAAAAGATATTGAGGTGAAATTTTGCATGTGTCATTAGTAGGCCTTTGTCTATGCAATGTACTAGAATGAACTTGATTTTGAGCTCTGTTTGTGATTTAGGGCATGAAAAATGTACTTTTAGTTGTGCGATTTACCACTTTTCGTGGAATATAAAATTTGAAATTTCCTGCAGAGATTTCTGCATGATTCTAGTACATTGCAAGCTTCAAATATGAATGAAATACACTTGAGAAAATCAGACTTTGACTGCTTATCAGTTCCAAGAAATTGCCTCCATAATCTACCCTAATTTTCACTATACGCCATATCAAAATGGTTGCCATGGCAACATGGTGGCCGTTATTGGTCTAAATTTCGAATTATTTTCCTATGTTTTGTACCCTCTATCATAATAAAGTCCCATTTGAAACCTTTGTGCCCTCAGATCTGTAGCCATGGCTTGTATTATATCCCAAGCCTCTAACATACCATTTTCGACCATAAAATGACCAATCTCTTCAACCTGATCCCACTATGAGAACAATGGGCCACGTCGGGAACATTGAAAAAGCGATTGCTTTCTAATTTGCAATGAGAACGATGGGCTGCTAATGCATGACCATTTTCAAATTAATTTCAATTTTCAATGTTGGTTTCAATGTTCAGATTCTCTTATCATTTCAATTTTTTTTCAATTTCAATTTCAAATGTTTAAATTTTTTTCCAAAATATTTTATATTTAATTTTTTTTTAATTTTTCTTTACTTTGTTTACTTTTTAATGTTTATTTGAAATATCTCCTTTGTTTTTATTTCAATATCTATATTTTTCTATTTACTTTTACTTTGAATTTGGTTTACTTTCCAATTGAAGGCTCTATATTTTATTGATTTTGGATTTTACTTCGTGAATGTACAAAGAATCGCTATGAGAACAATGGGCCACCATACTTAAGAAACTTGTTTATTTTCAAAGTAAATCTTCAGCACATTTTCAGTTAATTTTCACTTGTTCCAACATATAAATTGAAATGTACAGGAGTAATGTGTAAACATTGATTAGGCTACGAATTATCGTCCCATTTCTCTCTCTCTTGTCTGTTTTCAGCAAAATCACTGAAAGATCACTGCTTTAGTCAGCATGACAGATACCATAAAAAATTCAATTGATAACAGGAAATTTGGCTGCAGGATCTTTCTTGATTTGCAGAAAGCATTTGATACTGTAAATCATAGCATTCCTTTGATGAAGCTTGAAAACTATGGAATTTGAGGACCTGCTTTAGAGTGGTTTGAATCTTACTTATCAGATAGAGAGCAATACGTTACTGTGAATGGGTCTAACTCCAGCTGTTTAAATGTTACATGTGGAGTTCCACAGGGTTCAGTCCTTGGTCCCCTACTTTTCTAAATTTTTATTAATGATCTACCAAATTCAACATCTGTACTCTCCTTCTACTCATTTGCAGATGATATTAATATCTACTTTGAAGCTGAAAATCTTGACAAGCTGCAAAGAATAGTAAATAATGAGATAAAAAAGGTTAAACAATGGCTTGATGTAAACAAATTGTCATTAAACATTGATAAAACTAATTTCATAATGTTTAAATTTCCTCAACATTCATCATTGGGAACAGTAAATATCAAAATTGGAAATCAACCAGTAAAACAGCCTAGGTGTGTAAAATTTCTTGGTGTTCTTTTGGATGAAAATCTTAGCTGGAAGTACCATTTATCTCAACTTTCTAAAAAACTGGCTAGAACATGCGGTATGCTTTTCAAGATAAGACACTTTCTTCATGTTGATGTTATGATCTGTTTGTACAATTCATTATTTTCTTCCTTTCTTCAATATGGTATAGTAGCATGGGGACTTATGTATAATGTTCATATCAAGCCTATACATTTGTTGCAAAAAAGAGTGGTAAGAGCTATTGCATTTGAGCATTTTACTTCACCCTCCACTCCCATCTTTTCTGACTTGAAAATCTTGAAGCTTCAAGATCTTTTTCAGTTAAAATTGCTTTGTTTATGATTGCGTCAATAAGAACTCTCCTAATTGCTTCCGCGATTTTTTTGAATCAGTATCAAATGTTCATCAGTATGGTACACGGCAAGCCTCTAAGAATGACATTTTCTTAATTCGAAAAAATACGTTGAAACATGGTATCAGGTCTGTACGTTTCCCTGGTGCTAAATCTTGGAACAGCATTCCAGTTGACATAAAAAGATCATCATCTGCTTTCAGTTTTCGTCAAAAGCTTTGAGCCTTTTTATTTATGAAATACAATCAAAGTTGATCCTAAATGGATAAATATTGTTCTGTCACTCAGTCAATGAATAAATAAGATTCAGAACCATCTTAACCCTATTTCACATGGGGTATTTTTCGATATTTTGGCATGGGGGGCGTTTTTCGCCCCCCCTCCCTCTTTTTCTCTGAAACCACAAAAGATATAACAATGAAACTTTCCTCCATTGTTGTTTGGACAACAAACCTTCCAAATGTAACAATGGTAATTAATTACTCACGTGATTTGTTGCTAGGCAACCAAAAAACAAAGGAAAACTGGCCAATTTATAGCTGCTTCGCAAGAAAAATTCGGCTATTAGCAATCACCGGCCCTGGCCCCGGTCTCGGCCCTATGGCACTCGGCCCCGGCCCTAGAAATTTGATGATAGAGAGTTAAAATTTTGATACCAGTCTATTTGTTAGGCCAAGTTGTATTGGCAAACAAATGCTCAAATGAAGGGTGATAAGTGTTGAAGAGAAACAACGAATCAAACGCAATGTCTACGTGTCTTGCGCAAAATCCTGGGGCTGTAGTTTTGCAGTCTTGTCTTGGCGCGCATCTCAGTAATTCTATTGTCTCCAGGAATCCCATCGAAGACAAAGTATTGTTAGCCATTGTTTTTGTAATGTCATTGTTCTGTCAAATGCTCTTTCAATTGTTACTCTCGCTTGAGACAAGGCCAAATTGAATTTCTCTTGGTTTGCATCCATATTTTTAGAGTATGGAAAAGGTTTCATTAGCCAGGTAGACAATGGATATGCAACAAACGTACTAAGTAGGGTCGAATTGTGTTGTTTTGGCCAAGATCATGAAGAGGGGCTGTCAAAATGTTTCATTTTGGACTTGCTGAAAGATCCATGTGTTTCTAAGCATGCGAGAATCATGAACAGACCCAGGAAAGCCTGCTGACACACTCAGAAAGATCATATTCCCGTCACAAATTCCCTGGCATCCTATGCTGTAGCGCTGTTTTCTATCAAAGAAGTCAACAGTGCTTTGTTCGGGAGCAGTTATTTGTACATGAGTTCCATCAATGGCAGCAAAAACATTTGGAAGAGTAGACAAATCAACGAAGGTATTTACTGATTCTTGGAAGTCCTCGTGAGTCTGCGGCCAAGTTATAAAAATATTCCTCATATGAACCAAAGCACCAATGAAGTCTTTCGTTATACGGCCAACTATGGAAGAGGAAATTCCAAATTTCTGCCCAACCGATCGGTATGATTCACCGTTTGCCAGCCACCAGAGAGAAACAGCCACCCGTTTTGGAACTGGGATGGTTTCCCGCATATGATACTGTCCTTTAACCCTAAAATCGTGCACTGTTGTGCAAAGAAAATCAAACGTTTGCCGACTCATCCTGTAATGTGAACGCCAATAATTTGGGTCCAGGGGCACGTTTGCATCTCTTTCATGGTATGCTTCGAATTCACACTTCTTTCTGCGATAAACCCAAGCACATCGATTGCGAAAAATATTTGCAAAATGCCATATTGCTGCTCTTTGCATGCGCAGATTCCTTTCCCTTAAAAGAAATGCAGTATGCACAAAATGTCTACGAAGCCTCAGCAGCCTATTTTGCTCCAGAATATAAAAAGCTGTCAGAAGTAAAAACAAGAATTCTTCGTCTAACATTTTGTTTCTTTCCAATAATTGATTTGAAAACTCATCGAAGGCAGAGGGATGAAGGAAAAGAACCCAACGTATATTGCGGAAATGGCAATGGCTATGAGCGTCTATTCTCTAATTGGTTTTAATGATAATGACCTTGATGACAAAAGATTTAAGAACGTTGAGCACCTCTGTTGGGTGCTTAACTTGCTCAAGCGGCCCCTTTCATCTGTGCTCAAGTTTTGCTCGAGGAAAGTTCATCAAAATAACCATGTACACAAGCCAGAAACTCGCTAATTTGCTTAATTACCCAAAATGCTCAAGAAAGTTGCCTGTGTACATGGGGTCCATGTCTTGTTTCGTTTCGGCGCAGTGCAGAAAGGTTTGGTTGGGGGGTGGGGGAGAAACGCCCCCCCCCCACAGTGGGCACGCATGAGGACATTTCACAAAAAATGATTTTTGAAACCACAACATCCATTATGATATACTGCAAGCCCAAAGAGTGCATTATTGAATAGAAAAGACAAAATGCATTTATCTTTTTCTGATAAAGAGATATTGCAATTTGAATTTGCCAAAATATAGACATTTTTTCACTTTGATGTAATTCTTCATTTTTTGGATATTCATGCATAAAGCTAAAGAAAATCATTCTAAATTTTACTTTTTGTGTTCAACTTAATGTTGTGATTGTTTACATCCTTTTAGAATAGGATTTCAGTCAGAATTTTTCTGTTCTGTGCCAAATTTAGGCATAGAAATGCAGATTTTTAAGAAAAATGTACGCATTTTAGGGGTGAATTTTTCCAAATATTTGTAAATAGCTCAACAGCCTCAAATTTGGCCCATATAAACCATATATGATCCTGAATCTATGAATTATCAGCTTTCAGATGAGCTTAACCAAATATGGGCCCAATTTGGGCCTTTTCGATAATTCAATAAAACAAACAATTACACCCTTGGGAATTCTGGAAACGCCTGTAGCAAAAAAGCTTCAAGATCACCAATAATATGTCATTTGAACCACCAATTTACCCTGATTCTGAATTTGAACTTCATTTCTTGGTAGATTGCGTAGTTTGTTAATTATAAGCTATTCATTGTACCAGAGAGACATGCTTTTTGCCAGAACTAGGGTCCAGTCTTTGGGTCATAGTTCATAAGGTGTATATGTTTCTGAAAAATTTATTGCAGATTTGAAATTAGGAGGAACTGGAGTCTCAGATGACATGCAGTGAACTCCTTACTTTTTTTCTAATGCGGAGGTTGCCAAACTCCCAAAAGAGCAATTCATTGTGGCTGATGGTGTAATGTGAAAAAAATTCACAGAAACAATTGCTGGTTTTTTAATTGAATAAAACATCTATATTTTAGTTGTCAATCTTCGATAAAATGTTTATTCAAATAATTCAAACAGTTGCTGCAACTAGATGCCTTATAAAATCTTGCTACTTTTGGTACATGTGAAATGTCCTCATGGCTCCCTATTTATGCCCACTGTGCTCCCCCCCCATGTGAAATAGGGTTAAAGAAGGGTGTGCTCTCTCCTCGATTAGTTTATCTATTGAGAGAGCTCCTCCTAAAGAAATCCCCCTGCATGCAACATCTTATGTAAATTGTTATTTTTTGTGTGTTATTATTAGTATGTTTATGTTATTCGTAGTCATTGTAAGTAATTAGTGTTTTATTAAGGTGTTGTAAGTAGAGGAATTTTAAAATATGAACTGAACTGAACTGAACTGAACAACAATGGAGGAAACAAAAACCCAGGTAATTGTTTTCCTTTCAAAAGAAGAAAATATCGCTACATACTCTGCAGGGTCGAATAACTCCTTTGTGCCATTTATTGATCTGCAACGAGGGTCTATAAGAAGTCAACTAATTTGTAGCAATGGTAGAATTTCTGTTCCTACGGTTTTTACATTTTCGTTGTAGCTCAAAAGGGCTATTCAAGCAACAAACTACAATGTGCTTTCATATCATGATGATGTTGCAAATAATAAGTGGACGACAATGGTCAGTTAAAAATTCTTAAACAGAATAACACTCATCCACCTTTAACTCTGTGTCAAGAACTGCTGCAAACAAAAATGTTTCATCCATCTCATGTTTACCTTGGCACCTTTGATAATAAAGACGGGAATTATTAGTATACTGGTTATCATTTGATCGTCTTCAGTAAAAACAAGTAAGGATTGCTTGATTCCGTGAACTGCTTGAGGGAAGTGTCCCAATTTCTTGACAAGATTTGTGTTCATACTCGAGGTAGATCGACGAATATCTTGAATAGGACGTAGTGGCAATTTTTATCATGATCTTTCCCGTCTGAAAGCATTCATCTTCAATAGATTGGTATGTATCGCAAAAGATTACGAAGGTATCCCAAGTGCCACCTTAAGCATATTCTGTATTAACGATCTAAGGAAACAAATAAATACCATCCTCTTTCAACTTTCAGATGCAATTCCAACCTCGTTAGAAGATTCAGGATTCGAAGAAGAAAAAAGTTTGGAAGGATCATCAACAACCATTACCAAATCATTAATCCTGGAAAGAGGCATTTGATAAGCTATTTAGGTCAGCAATAT
Organism: Aurelia sp. 3 sensu Dawson et al. (2005); assembly: GCA_964020215.1. Classification (NCBI taxonomy): domain Eukaryota; kingdom Metazoa; phylum Cnidaria; class Scyphozoa; order Semaeostomeae; family Ulmaridae; genus Aurelia; species Aurelia sp. 3 sensu Dawson et al. (2005). The sequence goes on from OZ026577.1 coordinate 7,909,747, forward strand.
CCAGCGAATCATCTCTTTAAAAAGAAGTCCTGGTCACGACCAACATTGGAATGTAAGAGATTTGACATGCCAAGGCAGCCAAGGAGGCCTGGTGCCACAGGTGCAGCAAGTTGTGGTGTTGGAATCATCGTCTCTGCTCAAGATTTTGTAATGGCAAAAGCTGCAGACCAGCTTCCACCTAAGATGGAGAATGGCAAAATCTGCAGATCAGCTTCCACCTAAGATGGAGTGGAGCTTTGATGACGGCGATAATCATCGTATCCGTTTACTGAGGGAGTTGCACCAGGATTATATTCACAAAAACAACCTCAAATAGAATTAGGGAGACTCGTAATATAAAGTACAGCAGATTTTTAAGTTCAGATGTTGCACAATACTCTCTGTAAACAGGCTTACCATCATCAGCAAATGATTCTCTTGAATATTTGCCTTTAATGTTACTGAACCATTTTTGCCTTTTGGTCCTAGCTGAGGTCTCACAAAGAAATTTTGCTAAATTGAAATATCTTCAAACTTCTTGAAAATTGGTACAGTAATTACCTTCAAATGTTACTTAGCCTATGACAAACATATCCTTCTCGCTTTCCACCAAATGCAGTCCATTTGGCCTTTCAGCTTAATGGAGCAGAACTCCATTGCGAAATGATTGATTTCGGCATGATAGAATTCTTTATCATAGGTCATCTGGGGTCATCAAATCAGTCAATCTATTTATGCACTAACTTTTGTGATGGATTAATAATCATTGGTATTTCGATTTGCTTATGATCATGGTTGATGGTATATTTGTTTGATTTTGTGAATCTCAGGTGCATGGCAACGAGAGGGGCGTTTCACATAAACATGGTTTCACTCATTCGAAAAATTGTTCGGTCATTTACGTAGGTAACTGGGGTTAACGCAGGAGGCGCATTGCATTGTCCATTACTCATCATGCGTTACTTCCCGCATTCGTTATCCATCGTGCTCAGCTCATGTTGGTGTCTATAGTTGTCGCAAATCAGTTTAATAATTCATCGCTGGAAAGTATTCTTCGCTGGTATGCCTCCAAAGAATGCAGTCTCACAGTTGGAGAGGAACGGAGTTTGTGATGGCGGTCTCCCCCGGGATGATTGGCTTTGAGAGAGAAAACCCGCTCCCACTCCCACTCACCCACCCGCTCCCACTCAGCGGGTGAGAGAAAACCCACCCACTCCCACTCAAGCCCCACCAAATCGCATTGTCCAAGTCCCCCTTGATGAGCTGCGTGCCATAATAAGAGAAGAAGTTCAACTTCAGCAAGGGAACCAGCCTTCCAGCAACCCCAACCAACCACCTCTACCCGCTGCCCCAGAACGCAACGAATGCCCCCCAGACAACCCTCCTTTCCCCTACTCATGCCCAGCTCTCCCCAGCCTCCTGTCAAGCCACAAGTCAGGCACCGCAGCACGTCATTCCAGAGAACCCCATTCCTGTTGCATTACAACTTCCTACTGACGTCACCGGTACAATAGCAGCCCAAGATTTCCAAGGTAACAATTTTACTTTGAATCCAACACAATGTCTGACTTGCCTCCGCTCTCGAATAACATTCTGAAAGCAATTCAAAAGAAGGAATTTGTTTATTTCAATGCATTGCTGCCTACCTCTTTGTATGATTATACGGCAGATCAGCCAAACCTGAATTTTCAGATCAATCCTAACGATTTTGGTAACAATACCGTTGCTCTGTGTTCTTCAGGCAACAAAAAAGTAAAAATCAACAGCGTCGCATCGTGGATGCAAGCTTGGAATCTTTTCATTAGAGCTACAGTCTCCTATTACCCCAAGATGGCTCCCGAACTATTAATGTACCAAGAGTATATGTGTAGGCTCCAACGCAGCTACCCTTTAACCGCCTGGCCCCGCTATGACTATGCATTTCGTCTTGCCATCGCTCAAAAACGATCCTGGCGTTTCCTGGTCAAAAATAAATGATTATGCGTTTAACCAATTCATTCGTTGTGCTCCTCCCCAAGATAGCACCCACAAAAAGCAGCAGTGCTTTAAGTGTTCCCAAGAGGGCCACTATGCAAACAATTGCCCAAACGAAACCTTTCGCCCGCCCAGGTCACAACAGCAGAGCAATTTTCTCGCCAACCAGGTTTTTCAAAACCCGATTCACAACTTCAGCAAAGCATTTGCCTTACCATGCCGCCATTACAACAACAACAACTTCTGCAAAAACCCGCAGTGCCCCTGGCCTCACTCCTGCAACAGGTGCGGAGGAGATCACCTAGGAACGGCTTGTAGGGCATCTCGTGGAAAATTTCAACCCGCTTCCAAGTATAAGCCCAACACCAATTAAATTAGACTCTCTGGCACGAGAACTACAGTGTTATCCCAATGCAGATTTTAAAAACGAACTTATAAACAGTTTTACATTTGGTTTCAAAATTGGGTACTCAGGCCCAGAATTTTCCTACAAAGCTTATAACCTGAAGTCAGCTGAGACATACCCTCATATTATAGCAGGCAATACATTAAGTGAACTTAAAGAAAAGCGTGTTGCAGGCCCTTTTGTACTGCAACACTGCGAAGTTGCATTTCCTTCATTATTTGGTGCGAGGAGTCATTTTTGCTTTGATCAATGTTTTAGGCCATTTTTCAGTCACTTTGCAACCATAAAATTTTTGTAAAGTTGCATTTACCTATGTTTATGGTGCTGGCGAGACAACAAGAAAAATCACAAAAATACTTCAACCTTTTGGCTTTTAACTAGAATTAGAGTCATTCAAATCTGTGAAATACCCTTGCTGTTATGAATTTTCAAAAGTGGTCACATCTAGATTGAATAACGGGAGCGCTACTTTGAAACAGAGACTGGCTTTCAGATAATTTCTTACCGTCCTCTAGCTGCTGTTTATCCTTCAATTCAACAAAATCATCGTCAGGTATAACTATTCGCGAAGACTCTGGCATGGAGGAAGTAGAGCTCACAACTTCAATTATGATCTTTGGAGTATTTTGAGCAAAGTGGGTCAAAATAGGATGAACTGTAACTGAAAGAGAAAAGATATATTGCTTTAGTTAAATAGCTATGAAGATTTACAGGAATATACACGTAAGAGTCCCCTCAACAGAAGAGATAGAGCTAAAAGACTTGACTCAATCGCCTTCCTAATCAAATGTGCTTAACAGATGGTACATAGTTCCTTTTAATGAAACTTTAAACGAGCTCCTTGTCTCTCCTTTAATAAAATTTACAGCTGAAGAAGTAAGATTTGCGCCCATACGTTGCAATAAGGAAAATAAATCTTGCGAAATAAAGAAATATATAGCGATGTGATAGACACCTTGCAGTTTATCCTTTCCTTTGATGATTTCAGGAAGCTCAATCTCCACCTGACAGTCCGTATTAATGGCAAAGACACTTAACCTATCCTTTCCTTTATGTTCCGTGGCAAGACGAATCTCTAAATTTTCTCCGAAGCCAAGAGACTTGCCAGTCTTCTGTAATCCTCCTTGTCCGCTGGAAGGAAAACATCAAGGGAACATTCATCGCATATACGGCTAATGAAGACTGTATCAAAATTTTAAACCATTTGGGTATGACTGTTATTAAAAGCAATATTTCTAAACACCAACAACAAGACAGACCTCCCAAGCAATCAAAACTTAGAAAACTAGCTACTTGTTTTCAACAAAATGACGTAGTCTCTGGTTTGTGGTTAATTTTGAAATTTGAAGTAATTCTAATTTGCAACAAAAAAATTTTTAGTGACTGTATTAACCACTTTTGTTAAAACATGTAATAAGGCTACAAGAGTAACCCATTGAAATGGAGCCCTTGCGAAGCAGCAGCACAGCGTCGCTGCGCCGATGCATCGCAGGGACTCAATTCGACTTTTTTTATTCACTGCTACTTCGCAGTGGCTCTATTAAATACATATCCAAATCTCAAAGTAGAGGTATGAACCACACTCAACACTCATCAGTATCAAAACATTTTTGAATATTGCAGTGTGTCATAATCAATATTCTTGCCTGATCCCCCTGATCTGCAAAACCAAATCTGGAAATAAACATGAGAAATTTTCTTTGGAAAATTAGGAATGCACTCTGGTTTATTAATTTTGAATAACAGTGACGTTGTCTTCTTGAACAAATACATGTATACACTCTAAAATATGATAGTCTCTGTCAATAATTTTATGCACTACAAAGCAAGTTGTGTGTAGTTCTCTTACCTTACGAGAGTCTTCAGTTTCACCAAATTTCGTAAATTTCTTGGGATCCAAACCCTGAATTTCTCCTTCTGCACATGCTCCAATTTTGATTTGCCTTGCTCGTAGAAAATCGCTACACATTCTATCAAAGAACTGTCAGCTTCGCCTTCAGAATCCCCCGCACATGGGACATCTTTGGATTCAACAGCGCTCATGGCCTTGCTTGCAGGGCTCTTTACCTTGCTTGCTCCAGGCTAGGTCTAGGCTCTTTTCGCAATTGGAATAAATCAGAAATTGAAATGAGTGCTCTCTCTCGCTCTCTTTCTCGCTCTCTCAGCGGATGACATTTCAAAATATTCACAGTTGTTTGAGAAATGCACAATTAGCATGACCACTTGTTTCCTGAATTACATAGCATCAACCGTTAATGGGCATCGTATTGGTTCAGGAGCACGACGACGGGGGTTTTGGAAAACAAAATAAAAGAATAAATTCCCCAAGTGTAATTTTCTGAAAGGCTGGAGGCCTGGCCTAGGTAATGCGGTCTGGTACACAGGCTAGGCAACCAACCCCCGCTCGTCATGATGGTCTCTTTGTCCAGGTTTAGCGTTATTGAAAGAGATGCAGAGGCAGGACTTTCATTGGTTGATGATCTTTAGTATGCACCGAAACCTATCTCCTTCGCAGCAGTGATTTGTCACTGTTATCCCTCGCAACATCCTTCTGACGATTACACTTCCGACAATCTGTCAACGATCATTTCCAGGGAATTTTCGTTCTCGTTTTTGGGCAACAGTTCGTTATTGCCAATGCGGAAGTTATTGATTTGGCGAAATGGCAAATTCTGGCCGATCTAGTCTAAAACACCACACGAGTGAACACGAATGACCACGAGTGAACACGAATGACCACGGGTGAACACGAATGACCACGAATGAACACGAGTGACCACGAATGAACACGAGTGACCACGAATGACCACGAGTGAACACGACTAGAACACGAGTGAACACGAATCGAAACTGACGAATTCTACTGGAACTCGAATGAACACGAGTGAACACGAGTGGAAAGTTGTGAAAGTATGAGATTGTTTGCATTTTAATGCTGTGAGATGGCACTATTGTCAACCACGATTCTTTTTGCACAAAATGAAAATAGTGTTGGGTTAGTGCACCCCCTGCCTGTGTAAATAGTTGTAATAGTCCCTCCTTCGTATATCCTGATATACTCCGTGTTTTGTTATTCGCTCATTCGGTTACAGTTCTTACATATCGCAGTCTCGTGTCTTTCGTAGCAATCTTTGGGCAACAATAGGACAAAGATTATTCAGGCCAAGAACGACTTTCAGATCATACGAAAGTCGACTTTGGCTTCAGGAAGAATCATGGTTATCTAGGACGTAAAATCCAGTTGGAGGGGTAGCCTGCGCGCAGTCTTTCTTGTATGTAAACTGAAAGAACTTTATCCTTCTTTCAATTTTACAAAAGAAAGACTGCACACAGGCTAGTTGCAGGAAACTGGAATGTCAAAAGAAAATTGAACGAGATATGTTTTTGTCCTTTTACTTGATTGTAAAGGTTACCAGTTTGTTTCAGCTAAATTCATTGAAGCATACAAGTTTCTTATACAGGAAACCTGGATCAGACCATAGTACTAAAAGTTTCTAAATCGTAGTACCGACAGTTTCTTACTTTTTGAATGAACGAATCATAATGCAGTTTCCAACACTGATATAGAGATGTTGCTTGACAGAAAAAAAAACAGTTGGGCAGGAAAAGTGTTTTATAAAGATTCTACTCAAGAATTAGTATCCAAGAATCATAAATCCCTCTGGAGGATGATGTTTAAATGAGCACCTCTAGTTTAACCCAGTATTGAGCATCGCAATGAAGAAAACAACGGTTGTTGTCGCTATTCCCAGAAATACAGCTCTGCTTTATCAATTGAAACTCAAAAGCCCCAACAAGTATTATTCCAGCACAAAAGATCCTATCTGCACTTCAAGAAGTAGCTAAGCAATCCATGCGCATTCCATTCGCAATTGTTCATAACGAAAACGGTCAATGTTGAAAAGATCCAACAGCTAGTGCATTCTTCCCTTTTCCTGTCTATTCGAAGTGGATTAATAGTTTGCTTTTGATATTACGTTGTCGGCTTTTGTGTTGTTCATCGGTGTTCATTCGTGTTCATTCGTCGTCATTCGTGTTCATTGTTGTTCATTCGTCTTCATTCGTGGTCATTCGTGTTCATTCGTGGTCATTTGTGTTCACTCGTGCTCATTTGTCTAGTGTTTTAGACCAGACCATTCTGGCCAATTTTCAAACAACGGATTGACATTCATTTCATTCCGGTTGACAATCAGAAGAACATTATTGTATTTGCCTTGAAAAGGGCATAAGGCACATAAAGCAGCCCGTATTGTTTGATTGTCAAGGGACTATGACATGTATGAAGAAACGGAAGAGACCACAGGTTGTCTAGAATCCTATGGACTTGGTCATTCTGTGTGGTGCAGTGGCATGGGGGAATGTTGGGTAAACCGATCAGATGCCAAATTGTCAATTCGAAGATTTCGTGATTCTAACAGTGCGACTCTTGGTTCAAAGGCTTTCAGTTGAAAGATTCTTTTTTTGAACTCTGTTTGCGTGAAAATGTTGCAGACACAGACACAGACTGATGCAGTTTTACCATACCATAATAACTTTCGTTACAAACTGATGATCAACCATTCAGCTTTCTCCTTATTTTTGATTTAGTGATGCCTGGTGCAAAAATTTTTCACACAATGTGGTACGTGGAGATACAAAATTCTTGTCAGATAATCTGCTCGTACCGTCTGAGGTTCCAAGGGCTCTTCAAAGAACCAACTGTCCCATCAGGCCTTCCCTGAAAAATGTGTACTCCTGATTAAATGCTGATCTATGCTATTTTCGACTACATCTTGCAAGATCCACACATTTGTCCTCAAAATGGATAACTCTTTTCTCAGATTCCGTCTTGAACTCATAGTAAGTCACTCCCCTTTCATAATTTCCCCAAAAAAGTGATGACCCCCTTGTGTAAGGGAGTGGTCATTTTTAATCCTGGGTACCAGGGCGGAGGATAATTTCGCACAATTAGAGAAATTTCACACCCCATCTTGAACATAGAAAAAGTTTTTCGTACCCCATCACCTTTCAGCAAAATGGTTTAGTACCCCATCCAGAAGTCCTGCATAGATATATGGACAGATAGCAAGTTGTCCCAGGCGATTTTCATATATACTGGTCAAGTGATTCATCATTTCCAGACATCTGTTAACTTTTCTTTCAATCTTTGATCGGTGACTTCATTCAAGGTTTTTTCAAGAAAAATAGTTTTGTAACCCATAAGAATTGCTCTTAAACTTTTCGTACCCCCACAAAATAATGGAGAAAAGTTTCATACCCCTGCGAAAAATCCTTCGCCCCGGTACCCAGGATTAAAAATGACCGCTCCCTAAATGCTAAAAAAGCAGTGGCCTGAAATTTTCAGGGTGTACCGATGTGTATCAGCCACCTATAGAGGCCATAGAGGTGGTTTTTAGCCAAGACTTTCCAAACACCTGCAATGAACCCGCTGAAACGCTGCCCCGCCTTGGTAAGAGGATGACCCGCCAGGAAAATGTGTTTCCCTGCCAAGATGTCACGTTTAAGTCACTCTCACGCCTTGTTTCTGTTGCTTCCCTTTGAAATTTTTTACCCGTCAAAAATTATACAATTTCAATCACAGATAATGGCCAAAAGGCTAGATTTTTCCCTTGATATTTTCAGTCTCCGCTGAAAATGTATAGTTAAATAATTTCCCCAGCTGTGCGCACGTTTAATGTCCTGCGGGGTCGCTACTGGGGGGTGTCTCTAATCATGGATGATTTTCGTAGGAAGCATCTCAAACTTGGGGGGCACGACGCATCGAGGGCACTTCTTCCTTTAGAAAAAGGGGCATTTTCTGAAAAAAGGACACTTCTTTGTTTATTGCAAAATCTTTGGGGGCACGTGCCCCCATTGCCCCCCGGTTCCTACGTCTATGGCAAAAATGTTTCGCAATTGGAAACTCTCCACCAAAATTCATTGTGGATGTGAGTCCCCACCCCAGAGGACATCCCTTGAAATTCTTGTCACATTGAATCCTCGAACCATAGCTAACAACTATACTTGAATGATAGCACAAGCATAAGTTGAGTGTCTGTATTTTATTACAACACGATCGTATGTATGTTTCTTCAATGATGCGATCGTGCGACAGGGCAACCGACAAACTGTCGTTCGTTGTCGTCACTGTTGCGTCGTGAATTGGGTTGCGGTGTTGGTCTAAAAATTGCTGCTGTGAAGGAGATAGGTTTTGGTGCATACTAAAGATCATCAACCACTTTCATTACACAGCGCAGCAAAGTGAAAGTGAAAAAAATGAATAGCCCTTGAAAGAGAAAGCTTTCACGAATTCCCGCATGGAAACTATCGATTCACGAATTCCCGTGCATAAAAAAGGAGTTTTCACGTTCACGAGCAAACCCTCATTCACGAAATCACGCCATAATTTTCCCCGATTCACGTTTTCACGGTCCAAAAATGGTCCAATCCAGCTTCACGTAATAGCTATTGGGGGCCACCATATACGCTAATGCTACCAAATGCTAACGTAACAAGTGGTAACATCTAATGCAAATCACTGACCATTTTCCCAGTTCTTAATTCTAAAAAATACCCAGGTCAGTCATGATAAATCTGAATCATTCAAATATGACTATTCTAAATTTAAGGATGACAAATTCCTTGAGGACTTTAATCAGATTGACTTTACTTATTTAGAAAATAGTGACATGGATGTGAGCAAAAAATTTGACAGATTTTTTAAAGATCTTAATACTCTAACAAATAAGCATGCACCAATCAAAAAGAGGAATGGAAAGGAAATAAAGCTGAAAGATAAACCATGGATAAATAGTAGGATACAAAAGATGATGAGAATCCGAGACAGAGTTCTGCAGAAACTAAAGAAAAGGTCAACTGATGATAACCTTAATTTGTATAAAAAAATTTAGAAATCGTGTATCTAATGAAATTAAAGAAAATAAAGCAAGATACTTTCACAACTATTTTTCTACCAAATATTTTTCATTCAGTCAAAATATGAAAAATTATGGTCAGGCATAAAGACTATCATATCTCATAAGTCTTCAAATTCTTCTTCAATTAATAAGATGAAAGACAAGAATGGAAATGTAACATCTGACCCTGACAAGATTTCAAATATTTTTAATGACTTTTTCGTAAATGTTGCCGAGGATATGACAAAGACAATCCCTATGACTCCTAAGTCTCCACTTGACTATTTATCAAATAGAACTTATAATTCACTTTTCCTTACCCCAGTTACTTTTATTGAAGTTAATGACCTAATTAACATCTTGAATCCATCTAAATCTGTTGGCCCTAATAGTATACCCATAAAACTACTAAAAATCATTGGATCCTCAGCTTCTCCGCTGCTTGCTCTCCTTGTAAATCAGTCTTTCCAGTCTGGTATTTTCCCTGAAAAACTCAAGATAGCCAAGGTGATAACTCTATTCAAGAAAGGGAATCCTGAGTTACCATCTAACTACAGGCCAATTTCTCTTCTTCCTATCTTCAGTAAGATATTTGAAAAGTTGATGTATAGAAGACTTTATAGATTCCTTGAAGTACATAATATTCTGTCTTCTTTACAATTTGGTTTTCAAGAAAACCACTCTATTGATCATGCCCTAGTGAGTTTGACAGAAGCCGTGAGGAATACACTTGGCAACAAGGGATTTGGTTGCGGAATTTTTATATATTTGCAAAAAGCTTTTGACACCGTTAATCATAAAATTTTGTTATCAAAACTGGAACACTATGGTGTGCGTGGTTTTGCCCTTGAGTAGTTTAAATCTTACCTGTCTGATAGAAAGCAATATGTTTCTGTTAATGGAAATAATTCTAACTTGCTTTCAGTTACTTGTGGTGTACCTCAAGGTTCTGTATTAGGTCCCTTACTTTTTGTTATCTATGTCAATGATTTACCCACTGCTTCAAAGAGACTTACTTTTTATCTCTTTGCTGATGATACAAACATCTACTGTGAATCCAAAGATTTACCCAATTTAATTAAAACTGTTAACAAAGAACTTAAATCCATAAAGAAATGGCTTGATGCTAATATGTTATCATTAAACATTGATAAGACAAGTTACATTATCCTTCATCCTTCTTCTGTGAATGTTCCTTCTGACTCTGCCATAAAAATGGGGGAAAACATATTAAAAGGGTAAAGTTTGTTAAATTTTTAGGGCTCCTCTTAGATGAGCATCTAAGCTGGAAATACCATCTCAGTGGACTTTCAAAAAAATTAGCCAGAACATGTGGGATCTTTTTCAAAATAAGAAACTTGCTGCCATTAGATGTTTTACTCTGCTTGTACAATGCGTTGTTTCTGTCCTTTTTACAATGTGGACTAATCGTCTGGGGTCTAACATATGCATCCTACATTGAACCCGCATCAAAATACATAAACACACCTTTATCAAGATTCATACTTTCAAGAATTATACAAAGCAACTCTTTCTTGACAAATTAAGTAAAATCAAATTTCCAAACTACATGGAATACGGGAATATCAACACTGCATACTCCCATTTTGTAGAAGTGATCACGGGCATTATTGACGAGTTAGCCCCTGCGAAGGAAATTCGGGTAAAAAAGGACTCGCAGGAATGGATGGACCAGAAAGTCCTTGAGGGAATTGGAACTCGTAATAAACTACTAACAAAATATAGAACATCCCAAATTTATTCTGATTACATAAACTTTAAGAAAGCTCGAAACCGTGTGCAGAGTTTAATCAAAAGAAAGAAAACATCTTTTATCACTGACAAACTTAATGAGAATATAGGAAAACCCAAAGAACTATGGAAGTGTTTAAAATCCCTGGGACTATCGTCAGGAAAAGATTCATCTTCTAAAATTTGTCTGAACAACAAAGGTAGCCCATGTTTTGATGATAAAACAAATGCTGAAACGTTTAAGGCTTTCTCTTCAAATTTAGCCTCTAACCTAGTTAAAAAACTCCAACGGACTCCTCACAAGCTAGACAAGGTCCGTAAGTACTACCAACACCTTAACCTTACCGAGCCATTCTCACTTGCCCCCACTTCTCTTGAAAATGTTCTGAAGCTCTTAGAAGAAATAAACCCTTCATAAGTGACTGGGTTGGATAATATTGCAGGGAAATTTCTCAAGGATGGTGCAACTGTTTTAGCAAGGCCAATAACCAAATTGTGCAATCTCTCAATCCTTCTATCTACTTTTCCCGATGGTTGCAAACAAGCAAAACTGAAACCACTTTTTAAAAAAGGATCAAAGGGCGATCCCAAAAACTACCGACCTATTTCCTTGCTTCCGCAACTCTCTAAAATTGTTGAAAAGATTATCCATGGACAAGTACAAAAGTACCTTGATGATAATAATATTCTATACAGATACCAATCTGGCTTTCGCGCACATCACTCAACTGATACTTGCCTCTCCTACCTGAATAATAAGATTCTCCAAGGATTTGAAACTGGTATGTTCACAGGTATGATTTTGATTGACTTACAAAAAGCATTTGACACAATTGACCACGAAATTTTCTTGGATAAAATAGCATGTCTTGGTTTTAGTGACTCTGCCATTTTATGGTTTAAATCTTACCTTCAGGACTGATCATTCTCAGTCAACATTGGGAAGGAATACTCAGACCCTGGAAATTTGTCTTGTGGAGTCCCTCAGGGGTCAATTCTCGGTCCACTCATTTTCCTCCTTTACGTGAATGACATGGTGTGGGCTGTTGACTGCGACTTGCTTCTGTACGCGGATGATTCTTGCCTAATCCTTAGAGACACAGATGTCGAGCGTATTGAAAACAACTTGAATAGAAACTTTAACTCTCCCTGCAACTGGTTTGTTGAAAATAAGCTAAGTATACACTTTGGTGAGGATAAAACCAAATCCATTCTTTTTGCACGGAAAAGATACAAAAACCTAAAAAAGATGGATATTAGGATGGATATAGAAATCAAACAACACTCAGTGGTCACATATCTTGGATCTGTTTTGGATGAGAATCTCTCTGGGGAGTCGATGGCAACCAAAATGCTTGGAAAAATAAATGGCAAGCTAAAATTCCTGTACAGAAAACAAAATTTTCTGGATTCCTCCCTTCGTAGGTTGCTCCTAAATGCTCTAATTCAACCTCATTTTGTTTATGCTTATAGCTCATGGTACCCAATGTTAAATAAGAGGCTGTCCAAAAAAATCCAGGCGGCTCAAAACAAATGCATCCGACCCCATCTTAATTTAAAAAACACAGCATACGTTGGGGCCACAGAATTTAAATCTATAAACTGGCTCCCCACTAAGCACAGAGTAGAACAAAATATCTGTGTTAATATAATTAAATTTTTCAACGGAACTGTCCCAGCTTATGCTGACGAAATATTCCATCCAGCCGACCAAAGTCGAATAACGCGAAGGTCTAAGTTTAGACTAAACGTTCCTTTTTGTAAGGGTAGCACAGGCCAAAAATGTCTATCTTACCAGGGGCCAAAAATATGGAACAGTCTCGCATCAGACTTGAAATCTACCAACAATGTCAACACATTTAAACATAAGATCAAAGAAAATTTTTTTAAAGATATACAAAGGAAGGAAGATGATGTATATGTGCATTATTAACACCTCACACACTCTCTTACTACTGATTTGGTTCTAATAAAAATATTTCAATAACTACTAGAATTTTCTTTTCTTCCATTAAAATTTTTCTTTCATTGACACCTTTGGAGGGACCATTATGGAATCAAGGTCGCACTGACCTTTTAATGCTATCCCTGCCATTTTACCCAAGGGTGTTTTTAATTTAGATAGCTGTATATATTTTAATATCACACGCCTGTTATTAGACTTTTCTTTTTAAATAGGTTTATTCTATTTTAATATTTGATCGTATTTGTTATGTTGGCGAAGTTATACATACATACATACATACATACATACATACATACATACATACATAATCACATGACCGACGTTGTGGGCCCTTTGTAGTTACATCAACGTTGTGGGGTCAGCAAAAGTATCATGATAACTTTGTGTTCAGAATGAATTCTCCTGTCTTTGTACGCCTAAATTGAAAGGCACAGGTATACACACCTGACCTATATCTGGGAACACTGATTAAATAATATTAGCTTACGTTGTGGGGACATGCAAAATTTTGCCTACGTTGTGGGGACCTTTTCTTTATATTTGCTTTTCAAGTTATTTATTAACCAGAAATTGGTATTATCTGAAATATTGCATTGGGTTATTCTAATTTTGGTGCATTTTAACAAAGAAATTGAAGGACACTCTCTACACACTGTTGTGGGGTCATCTCTTACATATCTTTGTGGGAATTTCCCTACACACCGCTGTGGGCTTTCGTTTACACATCTATGTGGAACTTCGATCTCTTTTAGTTGTGGGGACATACATTCATATCATGCAAGGAAAACACATCGTTTGTTTGGCAAAAAATTTCCAAGTTTGCTTATCCTGCCTGAGACAACGGCAGAAAGTATAAATTGCCAAGGCATGCATATATTATGACATTTTTTATATAATGAAGTCAATTAATTTTAATCTAACAACATATATAACAACGAATGTTTAAACTAGAAAACACTCAAACTTATAAAAAACTCTTTTTGTAAACATTGGTAAGAGCATACTTTTTATAGCCTTCACTGCTTTCACATCCATTTCACATCATAACTTTGCCAGTGAAGAGGATGCTTTTTATAGCACTTGTCAAAGAGCATGTTCATACTCAGAATACTGTCAGTTGCGACTCCAAGGTTTTTGTAGCTTGTCATTTTGTTATCTCTTTACTTTTACGATGAATTTGAAGTTTGATGGTGCTTTCGCTACATTTTTAGTGGTTCCAAACAGAAGAATTTTTTTTCCTTTAACGAGGTTTACAACAAGTTTATTTTTTATGGAAACATTCACAAAGCCTACCGAGATCCATGTTGAGTTTCTCAGTGACATCAATTTAGCTGTTTCAAAAAGGTGCACAACGATACAGTGACACTGTATCTTATGCATATATCATTACTTTGGAGTTTCTGATTACATCTGTTAGATCGTTGAAATCTATTAAGAATAACAATGGACCAAGGATCAATCTTAGAGGCACCCCTGGGTGAAACGGCTAAGATTCTCTGACCGTCCTTGCCCTAACTCAATGATCGCTTTTTGGTTAAAAGGCAATCAGTAAACCGTTCTAATCTTCAATCGTGTAGGCCATATTTTGAAACATTGGTTAAAACTTTCTTATGCATGGCTGATGGTGTCGAAAGATTTCAACAAGTCTGAAAAGCATGCACCAATCAATATCTTTCTTTGTCAACTTTTGATCATATTCCATCTACGAAAAATTGACTGCTTGTTCGGCAGACATACCTTCTCAATACTCTTGTAACAATCTTTGCCTTTTTAAACAACAAGAAATTTGGCAAAATGCACATCAACAAATTTTTCGGTGTCCCAGTGCCCTGTGGTGAATCAGCTTCTTACTTTGATCTGTGAGCTCTAATGAAAAGTAAATACTAGCTCATTTATAGGGCGAGTCACAAGGTGGGCAAATCAGAAGCAAAAAAATGCTTCTTTCACAGTTAAAATAGTGAAGTCTTTGATCTGAGACTGCTATAGCAAACATGTTCTTCAAGAATTCAAATTTAAGATTATCAAAAACTGAATACATGAAACAAACAACACAAAACCTATGGACTTTTGCTGCTTTGGAATGGAAGGTAACAGAAACTTAGCAGTATCAGAAATTTAAAAAGGTCTTTGGGAATGTTGCATTCAAGTATGTAAGTTGCAATCTTTGTGCGATGATGTCTTAAAAAGTTTAAGATTGGTTAAAGCCAGAACCCATGTGCCATTCTCATTCACGATTTACGTGCAATGAAATTTAAGATTGAAATTCAAGATCTAATTCTGTAAGAGACACTCTTCACTACTTGATTTGAATTTCAATTGACAGTACGTCATGGGCCAAAATGAATCTTGGGATTTTTGCTCCCACACAAATCCCGTGCCGACATTTTCCTAATTTCCCTAATTCTTAATGTCTGAAAAAGAGTGCTTTTCCGTAACAAACATTTCACATTTAATGTAGCCTTTGACTGATTAACATTTTGGTTTTAGATATCGGCCACACACTTTTTATCCCACTGCTTGCCAAGCGTCTAAAAATTTTTCGTCTAAAAACAGCTTCAGTACGATTTGTATAATCCATTTCACTCATATTACCATGTGTGTATTACCAGGTATCTCAAATGATTCATGCCAGTTGTACATGTCATTACTTCTTCTGATAGCGAGAAAATCGCTCTATCATAATACCACAACTTACGAGAATATGGGGGTGGTGCATAGTTTTTCACGGACAGTTTGCCATGAACGTGTGTCGTTTTAGTGGATACAACTATTAAAGAAGGCTGGGGAATTATGCCATGTCCCCTCATTGCTGCGAAGACAAGGTTTGATGTTTTTAATATCTAATTGAATACAAGAATAGCATAAAGATAAAACACTGCATGTGCCCACAACACTGCTATGGCTTGTTTGATGTGTATCGTCTTAAGTAGACACTATGATAAGGCAAAGGTGGAAAATTATTGGATGTCCCACTACGTTGGTATGGCCAGTTTTGATGTGTATCATTTAAAAGTAGACACTATGATAAGGCAAAGGTGGAAAATTATTGGATGTCCCACTACGTTGGTATGGCCAGTTTTGATGTGTATCATTTAAAAGTAGACACTATAATAAGGCAAAGGTGGATAATTATTGGATGTCCCACTACGTTGGTATGGCCAGTTTTGATGTGTATCATTTAAAAGTAGACACAATAATAAGGCAAAGATAGAAAATCATTGGATGTCCCACTACGTTGGTATGGCCAGTTTTGATGTGTATCATTCAAAAGTGGACTCAATAATAAGGCAAAGATGGAAAATTATTGGATGTCCCACTACGTTGGTATGGCCAGTTTTGATGTGTATCATTTAAAAGTAGACACTATAATAAGGCAAAGGTGGAAAATTATTGGATGTCCCACTACGTTGGTATGGCCAGTTTTGATGTGTATCATTTAAAAGTAGACACTATAATAAGGCAAAGGTGGAAAATTATTGGATGTCCCACTACGTTGGTATGGCCAGTTTTGATGTGTATCATTTAAAAGTAGACACTATGATAAGGCAAAGGTGGAAAATTATTGGATGTCCCACTACGTTGGTATGGCCAGTTTTGATGTGTATCATTTAAAAGTAGACACTATAATAAGGCAAAGGTGGATAATTATTGGATGTCCCACTACGTTGGTATGGCCAGTTTTGATGTGTATCATTTAAAAGTAGACACAATAATAAGGCAAAGATAGAAAATCATTGGATGTCCCACTACGTTGGTATGGCCAGTTTTGATGTGTATCATTCAAAAGTGGACTCAATAATAAGGCAAAGATGGAAAATTATTGGATGTCCCACTACGTTGGTATGGCCAGTTTTGATGTGTATCATTTAAAAGTAGACACTATAATAAGGCAAAGGTGGAAAATTATTGGATGTCCCACTACGTTGGTATGGCCAGTTTTGATGTGTATCATTTAAAAGTAGACACAATAATAAGGCAAAGGTGGAAAATTATTGGATGTCCCACTACGTTGGTATGGCCAGTTTTGATGTGTATCATTTAAAAGTAGACACAATAATAAGGCAAAGATAGAAAATCATTGGATGTCCCACTACGTTGGTATGGCCAGTTTTGATGTGTATCATTTAAAAGTAGACACAATAATAAGGCAAAGGTGGAAAATTATTGGATGTCCCACTACGTTGGTATGGCCAGTTTTGATGTGTATCATTTAAAAGTAGACACTATAATAAGGCAAAGGTGGAAAATTATTGGATGTCCCACTACGTTGGTATGGCCAGTTTTGATGTGTATCATTTAAAAGTAGACACAATAATAAGGCAAAGATGGAAAATTATTGGATGTCCCACTACGTTGGTATGGCCAGTTTTGATGTGTATCATTTAAAAGTAGACACTATAATAAGGCAAAGGTGGAAAATTATTGGATATCCCACTACGTTGGTATGGCCAGTTTTGATGTGTATCATTTAAAAGTAGACTCAATCATAAGGCAAAGATAGAAAATCATTGGATGTCCCACTACGTTGGTATGGCCAGTTTTGATGTGTATCATTTAAAAGTAGACACTATAATAAGGCAAAGATAGAAAATCATTGGATGTCCCACTACGTTGGTATGGCCAGTTTTGATGTGTATCATTTAAAAGTAGACACTATAATAAGGCAAAGGTGGAAAATTATTGGATGTCCCACTACGTTGGTATGGCCAGTTTTGATGTGTATCATTCAAAAGTAGACACAATAATAAGGCAAAGATGGAAAATTATTGGATGTCCCACTACGTTGGTATGGCCAGTTTTGATGTGTATCATTTAAAAGTAGACACTATAATAAGGCAAAGGTGGAAAATTATTGGATGTCCCACTACGTTGGTATGGCCAGTTTTGATGTGTATCATTTAAAAGTGGACTCAATAATAAGGCAAAGATGGAAAATTATTGGATGTCCCACTACGTTGGTATGGCCAGTTTTGATGTGTATCATTTAAAAGTAGACACAATAATAAGGCAAAGATAGAAAATCATTGGATGTCCCACTACGTTGGTATGGCCAGTTTTGATGTGTATCATTTAAAAGTAGACACAATAATAAGGCAAAGATAGAAAATTATTGGATGTCCCACTACGTTGGTATGGCCAGTTTTGATGTGTATCATTTAAAAGTAGACTCAATCATAAGGCAAAGATAGAAAATCATTGGATGTCCCACTACGTTGGTATGGCCAGTTTTGATGTGTATCATTTAAAAGTAGACACTATAATAAGGCAAAGATAGAAAATCATTGGATGTCCCACTACGTTGGTATGGCCAGTTTTGATGTGTATCATTTAAAAGTAGACTCAATAATAAGGCAAAGATGGAAAATCATTGGATGTCCCACTACGTTGGTATGGCCAGTTTTGATGTGTATCATTTAAAAGTAGACACGATGATAAGGCAAAGATAGAAAATTATTGGATGTCCCACTACGTTGGTATGGCCAGTTTTGATGTGTATCATTTAAAAGTAGACACAATAATAAGGCAAAGATAGAAAATTATTGGATGTCCCACTACGTTGGTATGGCCAGTTTTGATGTGTATCATTTAAAAGTAGACTCAATCATAAGGCAAAGATAGAAAATCATTGGATGTCCCACTACGTTGGTATGGCCAGTTTTGATGTGTATCATTTAAAAGTAGACACTATAATAAGGCAAAGATAGAAAATCATTGGATGTCCCACTACGTTGGTATGGCCAGTTTTGATGTGTATCATTTAAAAGTAGACTCAATAATAAGGCAAAGATGGAAAATCATTGGATGTCCCACTACGTTGGTATGGCCAGTTTTGATGTGTATCATTTAAAAGTAGACACAATAATAAGGCAAAGATAGAAAATCATTGGATGTCCCACTACGTTGGTATGGCCAGTTTTGATGTGTATCATTTAAAAGTAGACACAATAATAAGGCAAAGATAGAAAATTATTGGATGTCCCACTACGTTGGTATGGCCAGTTTTGATGTGTATCATTTAAAAGTGGACTCAATAATAAGGCAAAGATGGAAAATTATTGGATGTCCCACTACGTTGGTATGGCCAGTTTTGATGTATATCATCGGTCAATGTAAGCACTTAGCGGGACCTGATGATAGGCTTTATTCTGTGCTATGTTAAGTGTAACCTTAGTGCGACAATTAACCACGTCGTTATCACTTTTTATTGCACCTGCTTTTAGCTAATTGTACACTGATCTTTGTCTATTTGTGTATTCCTTACTTCTTTGTAAGGCTGAAAATATTAAGCACTTCCCAATTTATGTCTTGAGGATCAAAAATGTGTTGGATCAACGCTAGGTTGTCTGGACCTGTAGAAAAGCATCTCCATTGAGTGCTTGAAACCCTGACAACCCTGACACTTACTGATATCTCCATCAAAAGTACTAAAACCCAAAACTTTTACAAATCACACGAAATACAAATAACAACAATCCTACCTAAAAATAACAATTAATATCATCGGGACCCATATCAAATTTCCAAACGCGAGCCATAGGGTGAGCGGGAGATGGACCATATGGGGGGACAAGCAAATCAACGGGATAAAAATTGACTGATAACATTTTTCGAGTAACATTTAAGTCTAGGCATAAAACATGTTTTAGCCATAGATGATATGGAGAGAACTTTCACATTTCATTGTGGACACATCACTTTTCAGTTCCATTCTTACTGCGACATTTTGTGGGACCTGAAAACTTCTGTGAATACATAGACCTGAATTGTGCTGCTTCCATTCATTGGGTCAACTTGCATCCTGGTATATCAAGAATCCATTGTGGGAAGAGGAGACTTTCGCGCCAATATTGTTCAGTTTCCCGCCAATTGTCCATCATGCTTTGCGGTTTCACACAAGTAAAAAGGCCCAAAGCAAAAGCAAGAGATTGACATCGAAAAGACCGCGAAAGAACGAGCAAAGATTCATCTATTTACTGTAAGTATATGGCTTGTTCATAACTTTTAAATACCAATTTAAGCCCGCAGGATGACCTTAAGCAGCACAGTTTCAGTTCAGTTTCATACGAATTATCAATCACGGACTCTGAGAACGATATTGTGAAGACAGGCCTACCGAAGTCCACCTCTGCCTGATGGCCTAGACTCTAAGGCCTACCTTCTAGGTAGACCCAATACTCCAAAAATCATCTTCCTTGCTGGCCAAGACTGGAAAGTTTGCTGCCTGATTCCCGCTTTCTGCAGCATACACGTAAGATTTCAGCTATGTTTGCAATTTTGTTGCCAAAAGGTTCTTGGAGAGGGGATTTATCAAAGATATATTTTTTAAAGATATATTTTTCTTGGAAAGGTTCTTTATCAAAGATGTGGTTCATCTGTGCATTCATGAGAGGTAGAAATCCTTGGAGAGGGGGATCCATTTCTTTATGGTAAAACATCCGTGGCCCCTGCTGGAAATAAGTCTCTCAGACTTTCGCAGGCTAGCCACATTAAATATAATACCTACCTACCTGTACAGAAAACAAAGCTTCCTGGATAACTGCCTTTGTAGATTGCTTTTAAATGCCCTTATCCAACCTCACTTCAATTATGCACGTACTGCATGGCTCCCAATGTTAGATAAGAGGCTGTCCAAAAAATCCAATCGGCACAGAACAAAGATATTTGGCAGCTTCTTGTTCTAAACATCATTTCTCTCTCTCAAATAGGACGAAAATTTCATGGTTTCTCTGACACCATGGAGAGACCCAGGGTAAGTGAATTACATTAAATTGAAAGCATACGTCAAAAATCTTTAAAGATCTTGGAAAGTTCAGTTTACAATTCTATCACCTATTTATATATTTGAATTGAACAACTTGAAAGAAACTTTAACTACATTACCATAATTCTACCATAGGACCTTCCAGAAATTGTAAATGTCTTTTTGAAAGATTTCATCAGCTCATTTAAGGATGGGATTTCTATATTGCAAACTGGAAGGAAGAGTGAAAGAATTGTGCTAACCATGGTTTTCTTGCAAATTATTCCATGTTCCCTCAAAAAAGTAGAAATTACCATGGTTTTAATTTGTTTTCAAAATTTCTTGAATGCAATGAAATAAACAGTTTCTCACAAACTAACCTGAATTACTTTAATGTGATAGGTATTTTCATGTTGTAAGTTTTCAGTATTCATTAACTAATATATCTAAATACATCAAAGAATACAAAAGGAATTTACCTAAATCAAAATAAGACAACCAATAAAAACATGACAATAAAACACAGAGTACTACAAACATATACCTACAACAGACACAAAAGAAATGGGGAAAGGGACACAGTACAGTACAAAACATAGAATGAGCATGGGTTTCAGGAGCAATCCCCACCCAGCAGGACAACCCAGAGTGAGGGCAAAACAACAGAAAATGCAGGCCAAACAAGTGATAACCATGTAAGGACCCACACCCCTTCATTGGTTGTAAGCCTTTCTGGTCCACAGTAACTAGAGTTTGATCTTACTATTTTGCATTACATCACTGATAGCAAATCAATTCAGCATTTGTATCAAGAAGAGGATTGCCACTTGCAGCTTATTTTGCTATCTTACAAAGCTGAGATTTCACATACCTGAAAAGGTCTATTGCATGTCTGATGTATATCACTGGCTTATCACAATTCTTGTGCATCACAGCATTTTAAGTATTGTATTCTATCTATGTTTAGTTTCTTGAGCCAGGGGGTGAACTGGGGTGGGCATTTTCACCCCAATGTTCTAAAGGCTGGCAATGCCCCTATCTCTATGAGTAATCTCCCATCATTTAATTGCTTCTCTAATCACTGCACATTTCTACGTTTGTAGAGATCCAGAAGAGGATCTGTTGGGGATCCTGTTCAGGTTGCAAAATCATGGATACGGCTAGGGGTGGATCAAGCAGGCTTGCACAGCAGGCACATCAATGATAACATTGGTAAGAAATTGTTCGAGAAGCATTATCCTTTGTTGCGTAGCATCTTTAATGTATGTTGAGGGCCAGGTTGAAAATGCGGAAACTGCAGAAATTGTGTAAAATGTAATCTTCATTCATAACGGGATAAAAAGGGATCCAAAAATTTCTAGATCTAAATTGGCCTTTTCGGGTTTCAAGATGAGAGGTGATTCATTGAAATCAGTGCATAATTCAGGATTATATAGCTGCAAACCATGATACATCATTTTGGGACATCTGGTATGTGTTCAAGGCCGGTATATAGCTATATATATAAATTCCTACATAGCATTTGTGGTGGCAAAGGTGTGATCTTTCGTCATCACAAGTACATATTTATTATGTGTTAATGTAGAAAGCCAGGTGAATCGCGGAAACTATTTTCTCTTCTAAACAATAACTTCCATGGAATTCACTTTTAGATTTTAGCGGGTATTTGATGGATATTTCTTGAAACAAAAATTCCCCCTCCCAAAGTCTACGAGAGTTTTTGGGAGTGAAATTCCCATCTAGGCATGGGCCTAAGTTTATAAAAACTGTAAAGCAAGCGACACAGGGGCAAAAATTGATCTTTTTTATGGCAGCTAAAGTGGTTTCCATTGAACTAATCATCGCAATTTCACCGACATATATGATAAACTTGGTATTTACATATTTGTTTGACTTCAGTTTGCTGGCTTTGACAGAGGGGCATTAACTCCTGAACAATCTCCTACACCTTTCGCAAAAATCTTTCTATTTTCAAGAACAATCAATAAAAAAGCCATGATCTTTTCGCTCTGAAAAATCCTAGTGTGCTTTTCAAATGAGTGAAATAGCCCTCAACTTTGACGTTTCAACTGCGGAATTTGCTTTGGCCTTGCATCCAAAGTGAATTCCCCAAAAAATTTGCTTCGCAGAAGCTATTGTTGAGGAGAAAGCAATAGTTTCCGCATTTTCCTCGGTTTCCGTCGAATTCACCCCACCAATGTAGAATATCCTTGATTTATTTTCATAGGATTTGGTGTCTTCACCACAAAATCTTTCAAGAAAGGAGAATTTCTCCTGCAATATGCAGGAAATGTAGTTACTGAGGAAAGAGCCCAGAAGCTTGAAATAAAATATGCAAAGGCCAACAAAGGCAGCTATATGTACTTCTTTAAGCATGCTGGCAAGGAGTTATGGTAGGAATTTAAGGCATTTAATATAGCTTTAAGTTTCAGACCAAGATTTAGATGGCACTAACTGATGGTGTTGAGTAATTTTTCTGAGTTTTTTATTTAACTTGGTTTCAAAATATCTGGAAGTTGCCAAAATGAAGTGAAAAGTAAATACTAATCAGAGAATCGTTGACTGTATTTGACTCTTCTCAAAGGAATGAATGAAGGAATGGATTTTATGAATGTTTAAGAATGTTCACAGTAAATGTTAGAGTGTATCAGTTCTCAATGATTTTTGATAGAAACACTGCATAGACTGATCAGTCAATCTGACCTTGAAATAAACAAAAAATTGAGACCAGGCAATATGCCTTTTTGCGTACCTGCTATTTTTGAAATACTACGTATCTTTCAGTATTGATGCGACAAAACCTGACAACAGGTTGGGTCGATTGGTAAATCATCATAAGATTGGAAATTGTCAGATGAAGAAGGTGATTGTAGACGATAAGCCTTTCCTCTGCCTGTTTGCAACAGAAGATATCAAAACAGATGAAGAATTGAGGTACAACTATGGCGTGACAAACTTGCCATGGGAAAACCAGGTATGTGAGTTGATTCTCTTTACACACCATGTGAGGATAGCAATAACAAGCATCAATCTTTCTGTATTGAATTTTGTTGCAGGAAGAAGCTTTACATCACAATGCCTGTCAATAGGGTGCATTCTAAGTAAGAATCTTTTGAGTGATTGCTTGACACTGTAAGAGCAAGGACATATATTGTTACAATTGTATCTGTTTTGCTTATTGATTTTTGTCAACAGTTTCAACCAGACATTGTGATACTATCCTCTGACATAAGTCATGATTCCTTTGGCATTCTGTTTGTTGACTGTTATTATCCTTTCTAGGATCTTTTGCCGCAATCACCAGTGTGCCAGTTGCCTATAAATGAGGTAAGGCTCTCTTTGTTTCATTGGTTCAATATAGAAAAGGTTGCTTAGGTGAATGCTGTGCAATATACACTTGCTAGTTTTGATAAGTTTCAGTTTAAAGTTGCAATTACAAATATATCCAGATACATGTAAGAATACAACCTATGTAAACTAGCTTAGGATAAACAATCAATAAGCATAAATTATGCATTTATACACTGTATTACAATGAATACGTTGACAAATGGAAACATTACTGATGTGCCTTAACCAGCGCTCCAGGAGTTCAAGACAACATGAATCAACTCAGGTAAACGTTTAACACAACTTCATTGAATTAACCTAACATAACAATCAATGTTTTGTCAAACTGAAGTCACTCACAACCGGCTGCCAGTTCGGTTAGTCCGAAGAGAGCGTTCTCGCCCCCGCATCGTCTCTTACATTACACCAATTACAAGAAAGGAGATGTACACATGGAGATATTAGTGTAAGGAGCAGCCTTATAATAGACGAGAAGCTAATCAAGATTGAGCCACTCCCTAAGAGTTAAAAAGACTAAAACCAAACAAATTAGTTTGATAAGATTTGAAAATTGACAGATTTCGTTACAAACAACCTTTTTATCAGAGTTTTCATGTTATTCAACTGAAATTTTGTATGCAGGCTACGAATAAGTAGAATTCACCTTTTTTCCATCACCCCTTTTTTGTTTGTTCTTTCACATCTTGATTTTTTATTCTTGGTGTCTAATTTCTGAAGAAGCTAGGTGTGAAACATCAGAAAGCTTTCTATCTTTTGAGGATCTTTTCTTGTGTTTGCAAAGGCAAGTTGTGATTTTCGATGAGTAATGCAAGTAGAGATCATGAATGCCAAAGCATGTGGCAGAAAACACAAAGGCATAGCGAGTGGATTATTGCAGATGTGTCATATAAATATATGCACAGAGCATAACAAACAACTTATGCAATGTGTTTGGGTACACAAACGCTCTCAGAGCAAAGATGCTTCACATTCATGATATTCCTTATCAGATGGTTCATGGTAAATAATACACATATATAGTTTGTATGCCTACTTTTGATGTCTTGTCTTGAGATGCAATATATCAGGTCTGATGAATATCTCTTAAAGCATATTTTTGGCATTAAAGATAAATTTTCATCATGTTCAAGGTGAAATATTATATATCCGCAAGATGAGTAGGTCTTGATTTGAATGCTTGCAAGATTTGAGCCCCATGCTCAACCTCTTTCTCATGTTGCTGTTAAAACTGGCTTTTTACCTGCAGGACACAATCATCCAACCTGGTTCACCAGTTTTTGGATTAATGGTTTGTAGCAAATGATTCTACTACTTTCAATTCAAACATTGTCATGTCATTGTCACTATCTGGTTCAGTGCAACTTTTCACTGTGACGTTCAATTGTTGCATGTGGAGAGGTACTGAGTGCACCAAAATAAACTATGCACTTTTGACAGGCCACAATGAATTGTATCCTGGACCAATTTTGAAGGTTTATGAGTTAATTTTTAGCAAAGATCCTGGCCTCAATTAGAAGCATGTATTTTTTATGCATTTGTTAGTCTTCTGTTTATTGAGCTATAAGTGATTTTCTTAAAATTTTCTATATTGAAACCACTGAAAAGCAGTGAAAAAAACGTTGATCAAATTTTTTAAAGACTCAATGTGAATGGAAAAAGAGAGAACGTTCTTGTGGTGATTCGGGGACCTAGAAACTGATCAAAACTTAATGCATGTTTGACCTTATCAAGTCATTTCACTACTGTTTGTCTTTTAACCCCCTTGACACAGGAAGGCAGTACCTGCATAAAAGTATGGATTCAATGAGATTTCAGATGAAAATACATTTCTTTGTATCATGAAAAATATTTTTACTTTCCATCCAAAGTAGAACTAATACTTGTGCATTAGATTATGCTTGATAAATTTCTAAATCCCCAAAGCACCACAAAAACATTCTCTCTTTTTCCACATTCATGTTGAGTCTTTAGCAAATTTGATTAACGGTTTTCAACCGTTTTTTGCAGTGTTTTTTGTCTTCATCTTGTCAGTTGTCTTTGGTGTTTGCACTAAACATTAACAATTTATGCACATGATGCAATGTTTTACAAGCCACTTTATTTAGCCTCTCCACAGACAGTTCTAAGATCTAATAAAATTAATACCTATTTGAGTATTTGGATGACCATATATTAATGGGCAATGATACTCCTTGCATTGAATAACAATTCACCTTTTGAATGGTCATCATGCGATTACAGTACATCTGGTTAACTTTATCTTAGCAAAATGATCCTGCTTCCAAAGTCCCAAATGGATTGACACCAAAACAAGATGTGCAGGTAATTTGAAGTCGTAACTGCTTACTGTTTTGCTCTTGATCCTTAGGACTCTTTTTAGAAATTCCTTGCAAGAATTTTTCATGTTGTATTTTATGCCAAGGAGACAGGCCTTCAGCAGATAAAAAGCTGAATGCTCCACTAGGATATTTCAGATGAAAACATATTAATGTCTTCGGCATTGAGTATCGATGCTGCTGAGTTTAACTTGCAAGCAAGCAAGCAACGTTTATTTATTTGTTAATGCAGGCTACGTTTCTAGCAACTGCAGCTAATGAGAAGGGGGAATTCTAAACACTGCACCTCAGCCACTTGCCACACGACCACTTTCTGTTAAAAAATAGCAACACAGCTTTGGCAAAGTGACCTGGCATTTCAGATGCTTTAGGGCAATTTTTTTCTGCAAGATGCCAAATATGTTCTTTGATCTACTAATTATGAAAGTATTTTTTTATTTTTGTTTTGCTCATCCAACATATATATTTACTATATAATTCAGACAGGAGCATAAGTAATTCAAATAAAATATATAAGGTAGTGATCACCCAAAAGTACTTCCACTGCTAGTCACCTATGCCTGGTTATTTTCATACTGTCAGCTTTCTCTGCATACTGATTTATTTCCTCCAGTCAAAAACTTGGCTTTTCTATCTTTCAGTTTCAAGAGCCTGTTTATGACTCAGATGAGGATGATGATAGACCAATTTTGCCTGGCTATAATACCTGCATGATAGAACAGGTACGAGAGACAGTTGCAATCGGGTCTCTTTATAGTGTACTGGTCATCCCAGACCCTATATTCTGTTGCACCATAGAAGTTGTGCAAAGTGATCCTTCAAATCAATTGATTACATTCCAGGTATTTGTATTTTGCTAGCATAGCCACAGAGGGGGCCAAATCCGCCCCCTTGAAGTGATTGTTTCAAATCGCCGAGGTCAGATAGGGCTTATTGCTTTAAAAAATCGTAGGTGTGGTGGCTTTTATTGATTCTATTTAGTAAACTGCTAAGTGAATTGTTCATGAAATGTGTTGTGACAAGTCTGACATCTTTTACTTAATGGAAGTATGCTTATTCTCCTCAGTCATTTCAAATTACCGCTTCATGTGAAGAACATGATGACAAAAAGCCAGCAGAGATTGGATATTGCTTTCCAAACCCACAGGTTAGAGAAACCATTATTATGTTGTGCTCAGCTGGCCAGTTTTGAAACATTGAATTTTTGAATAATAAGAATCTACTTAAGGATCTGCTGCCAGCAAAGGTATACTCTTTGACTTTCATTTTAGCCAGGCATATACTGTATATAATTTGGTCCAATAACAGTATAGTCAAGGGTTCATAATTGGCGATATTGGTCTGGGGAATGATCAATCATCTTGAGACCCTGACAACCTACTTTGAAAACGTAGATGAAAAAAGTGACTTTTGAAATTTCCCACTTCAAACCAACAATGTTGAGATACTGGCTGACTCAAAGGTAAGGCCGAAAAGTCGCAGATGTCGGAGATGTTGGAGCAAACTCTCAAACTTTTTCAACTCCGACTTTTCGTTTTTGTCGTATATGCCAGAGACGAAAAGTCGGAGATGTCGGAGCAAGGATTTTTTCCCTTTAATTCGGTAGATTTGGATAGTAAATTGTTGGTTACCGTTGAATATCTATCTCCTTCAAATTTTGCTGGTATCGTATGAACGTTTCCTCAAATTTTGCTACCGTCACATTTTTCACAGTTTTCAAAATGTGCCTGTATCCTGTGAACGCAGTCAAAATACCACATTGCGTTTCCCTTGGATTGACACGTCCACGGAGCATCGAAAACTGCCTTAGAAGAAGGGCATTTCACAATAAGAAATTTCTCAACAAGAGGAGAAAGATCCCTGCTCTGACATCTCCGACTTTTCGTTTATGGCATATAGGGTCATAGCTCCAGTCTGCGGACAACAAACAAAAGCTCTGGCTTTCGACCATAAAAAGACCGTAAATCCTCGCACTGTTCTGGTCATTTTAACTTTGTTTTATACTCATTCGGAAATTTCCGTCGATAATTTCTTCGGGCACAACTGATCATCTCCTGAGCAAATTAAAACTTGACAACCAAGAATCACTTCTTTTGCCAGCATCCGTCAACAAAGCTGTAAATTTTTACTTTTTGTTGTAAATCGTCGTAAAATATTCCGTTGAAGCTTTCTTCACGCTCCGATTGTTTGACTATGCTTTATTTTCAAATTCCCTTAGGTGCGCTGGTGAATTCGCCTCGTATTTAGGCTTCAGGGGAGTTAAAATTCAACCTTGTACCGACACGCTCCGTCTCCAGTCTGCGGACACATGTTCTTCCATTTGTTTCTTCTGCACTTTATACTTGCTGCAAGTCTCGTCCGTTCGTTATTCGGGCCACTCCGACTGAGTGGCCTGAATAACGAGATAACGAACGGACGAGACTTGGAGCAAGCCTACCTGCACTTCGATGCTCTGTGGAAATGCGACATTTTAGGCCCAATTTTTACAGGATGTTATGATCGATTTCTTTCGTTAATTTTGGCTTGGATATATTGCTTATTTGAATCAATGCGATTTGGAAAGTATGGTAATGTGATAGCAATGATCAAATTGTTGGAAACATTCTGAAATGATAAACTTCAAGGTAAATTTGTGGCGAATTCATTACTTGTCCGCAGACTGGAGACAGACAACAACACAAAAAGGAGCCAAGGAATCCGTTTTTGGAGACATTAATGAAATTTAATTTAGATATTCTGATAGCACATATTTTAAACTACTTTTGTTGCGATTCAAAGGTTTGTATGCAATTTCTAAGTGATGATGATTACCAGTTGAATAATACTGTCCGCAGACTGGAGCTATGACCCTAGAGCAAAAATGAAAAGTCGGAGAAAGATCTCCGAGGCTATGTTAGAACGTCACTACCATAGAGCATCAAAAATAGCCCCAGAAGAAGGCATTTTACCATCAAAATCTACCGAATTAAAGAAGAAAATCCCCGCTATGCCATCTCCGACTTTTCGTTTATGGCATTTAGGGCAAAAACGAAAAGTTGGAGTTGAAAAAGTTTGAGAGTTTGCTCCAACATCTCCGATATCTCCAACATCTCCGACTCTTACCCTGACTCAAATGGCTTGGAGATGAGTCCAGCTAAGGGTATCATTTTCAGTATAAGCCTAGCCAAGGACATCAATTTTCGTAGAAATTTGTCTCGCCAATAGTACCATTTTCCTAAAAATTATACCGGGTGTCTTAAAAATGCATACAGATTTGACTGCGCCAAGCAATATCAATTTAGCTTCAATCAGTTAGAAGTTACTCTTAAAATGTTCCGCGATAGTTGACTTCAAGATAAATACCTTGTTTGTTGGTATGGGTGATCTGAGTTTTTTCACCTTTTATCACGGACACTGACTGATTCATTTGCTTTGTTTAGAAAAATTTCTTAGGCCAAAACCCCAAGGCTCTGGTGGAACTAGTTTATGGTACCAAGGGGTATTGGAACAATCCCAATTTAAAATATTGGATTTGATGAAAACAACATGAACAGAGAAAACTTTTATGCCATTCTTTTGTACTGTTTTTAGACAAATCGCTATATCTCCATTTATGTTACGTTTACAGAGTTTTACCATTTTATGATTTTCTTCTTTACTTTGTGTCACATCGTGTATTGATTTTTATGAGCATACGGTTCAGTTCAGCCTTAAAATCAAGTCATTTAGGAGACGGCAACTCCAAAAATGAACTGCAGCTACATTGACCATTGAATTGCCCACTGCTTTTCTTAAAAATACGTAAGTTCTATGTTTTCTGTTTTGGGAATTCATTTACCTCTAACTTGTTATGGTTTTCTTTTAGGAAAAGGAGATAATTAGAGCTGTCACAGATGCCATTCAGCACTTCAAACCGATTCATGAAGACAAAACTGTGTCCAAAAATGTAAGTTTGGTCTCTCTTGTCTATCAGGAGAGTCTGATGTTTTCTCTGCTGAATTACTCACTTGATTGTCTAAGTTGGGCAGAAAATAAGATAATGAGAAAACTTTCACCAGCAAAATCAATGGAATGTGGATAGCCCTGACTTATGGAGCTCCTTAAAATAGATTTACTTGGGAGTCCATCTGCCTTGCTCAAATACTACCTTGCTACTAAGCAATAAAGGATGGAGTGTGACAGTCTTAGATTGTTGGTAAAGGGCTTTTGAACGGCCTGGAACAGCAAGGATGTGGATAAATATGAAAATTTTCCATCTAGTGGTCTACAGAGTATGAAATTTCAGAAAGTTTATTGTTCAAGTTGAATGCAAGCAAAATTTCATTAGTCCATGTGATTTTCCATGTTACAAATTGAATATGGAACGTAATATCAATCACACATCGGGAGTCCCTCTGCTTGGCTCAAACACTAACTTGCTTTTTAGCAATAAAGTAATAGATTGTCAATTTGGAGAATTATTATGCCTCTAAATTCATGGTCGTCTTTTAGGAAAAGGAAGTAAATGGAGCTGTCACAGATGCCATCCAGCAGTTTGAATCAAATCATGAAGACGAGACTGCCTCTGGAAATGTAAGTTTGATCCCTCCTCTTGTCACTTAGAAGTCTGATGTTTTCTCTACTGACTTATTCACTTTATTGTGTAAGGAGGTGAGCAAAAGTGAGATAATGAGAAAATTTCCACCACTTGATTGAATGGAATGTGGATACCTCTGACTTATGGAGTTCCTTAAAGTATATTTACTTGGAAGTCCTTCTGCCTGGCTAAAAACTACCTTGCTGCTAAGCAATAAAGGATTGACTGTGACGGTCTTGGGTTGTTGGTAAAGAACTTTTGAACAGCCTGGAACAGCAAGGATGTGAAAAAATATGAAAATTCTCCATGTGATGGCCTGCAGAGTATGAAGTGTCAGAAAGTTTATTGTTCATGTTGAATCCTAAGCAAAATTTCATTAGTCCATGTGACTTTTCCATGTTACAAATTGAATATGAAACATAATATCAATCACACATCTCTGAACTGGGTATATCCCAATATGTTAATATTGAAGATGATGGTGACGATATTGTTGATGAGTTGTGTTAAAGTCATGGCACAATTTATTTTAAAACGTTTCTAACGCTCAATTGTTACAATTTATAGGTTAGCCTGGAAGATGATTCTGGTCTGTATGGAGATTTTCCAGAAATTAGTGCAACTGATTCTGACTCCAGTGTAAGTTCTGTAATGAAAAGAGCAGTACGGTTATATTGCTAACTATGTTGTTGAAATCTTTTATGGTGCTATCTTTACAGCCATGAGAATCAGAAGTAAAATTGACAGTGTAGACGATTTTGGGACGTCCCTTTAGCTGTGGAACTTTCAAATATTGTTTGCGTATCTTGCGAAGATTACGATCAGTATTGAAAAATGTTGTTTAGCAGATTTATTAATTGATGCAAATCATCCAGATCCTATATATCCAAATTGTTCCAAGTTTATTCCTAACATTTATTCATCAAAGATCTGAGCTTTCATAAGGTACATTAAAATCTGTCTACCTTAAGTGGCTAAGGGCACAGTAGTTAAATGGTTTTGCATAAAACAAATTTAAAGTGCATGATGTCGTTGCTTGTTTAACACATGAAGGGAAAATTTCGAAGGGTATCAAAATGATTAATTCTTTAAAAGAAAAATGATGAGGCTAAGCAGCTTTAGCTAAGGGCATGAGTATACTAAATATAGCCCATTGTATTCCATTGTACTTAATTATCTGGAGAAATAATCAAATCAATTGGTTAAGAGAAAGCTTGGAGTCATCTTTCTATATATTATCTTTATTGGTTCTATCTTTATCTGTATGTATACTGGGTGTCTCAAAAAAGTATCCTTTTGACTGGAAATAGGAACGAAAAAATAAGATATTATTACTCTCAGAATGAGCAGCTAAATTTACCAATCTTCAACTTAGATTCACATACCTTGCATTTAAAAATCGTCTACGAAGCACCGGAGATACAAGCTTGCAAAGTCAAAATTTACAGTGCACCCAAAACAAGAGGTTTTGTAAAAGGACCTTGCCCTGATTTGCTGTTACAGGCACATTGCAAGAGAATTCGAACTTTGACCTTTAGCCTTTTCTTTTGAAAAGAATTATACCTTGAAATGCTTCAATTGTTCTACAGATAATTATTCCTTTGAGGAATCAATCGGTGCATTGTCCATCCCAAGTGTCAAAAAGGAAGAAAAGAGCACATGCATGTACATTTTGGAGATGTGGCACAACTTTATCATTCTTGAGCCTGATTCACACTGGGTAGTTTGGGTCGTTGGGGTCGTGCAAAAAGACTCAAAAGACAAGGGCAGGGTTTTGAGTCCTTTGTCTTTGGGTCTTTCTGCACGATCTTAACGACGCTAGCTAACGACCTTGTGTGAATCCGGCCTTTCCGCATCTGTATTACATTTGTTTATTCAGGACGATGTCTAAGAGTCTTTCATTCTTTTCAAAGGAAAGTTAAAGTTTACAGGTGCTTTGGAAAATATGCATGATACAAATCATGGCTAGGCCTTTTTTCAAAACCTCTGGTTTCAGGTGAACTGTAAATTTTGATTTTGCAAGCTTGTATCCCCGGCGTTTGGTGGCCGAATTTTGAATGCAAGGTATGTGAATCTAAGTTGAAGATTGATGAATTTAGCTGTCCACTCGGAGAGTGATAATATCTTATCGTTTCATTCCTATTTCCAGCCAAAAGGGGGTAATTTTTTTGAGACACCCAGTATATCCATCATTTGTCTTTAACAATTTTGATTTATCTGTAACATACATGTCCTTATTTACTGTTAGGCTGCCGACGATTTTGTTTCAAATCGATTTAATCCAAGGGGAAGCAGAAAAAGAAAGGTAACACGATAGCATTTTTCTATTTCACCAACTGCTTGAATTTTCCCGATACCTATTTGCTATCATTCATGACCATTTCAGTTTTTTCATATTTTTAAAGATATCTATTTCATAGTTTTTATCGAATCGATGAACTGAAGAAGTACTCAGTGCAGAGAGCAACTTTCTGTGGAAACCAAATCATCAATTTCACTCCCATTCAGATCATCTCCAAACATTTTGCTTTGACCAGACGGAAGTGACATTATTTAGATCATTCCCAATGTGCATTTTCACTAATGAGGTACAAATCCTCAATCTTAAATCAATATATCAATATTAACTAAGCTAATTTTGGTAAGAGACAACGCTTTGTTTGCAGCTTGCTTTCCATAAGTACAATTTAGAAGTTTCATTAAAAATTTTTCATGCAAAGTTACATATACTTCAAATGTAAATCATGGGTACGTTTAAAAAACAGTGTAAATTAAAGGCAATCCAGGATTGGCTATTTCCAGAGCTCATTTTGTTTACCCATGAAGAAAAAAAATGCCAACAGTGTGTTTGTAATCTTTACATACAAGACGTTTATTAGATATGGAATAAATCTTTATAACTCTCTCCTTGAACTTTGTAGATACCCCCTGAAGCAAATGTTTTTGATTATGACGGCAGTGATGGTAGCTCTGATGACATAGTCATGGATCCAGACTTTGTTTGCAGTACAGACGCATCCTCTGAATCAGATCAAGAGTTCTCTGACAACGAGATGCTACCATGCCCAATGATGGCTATTGATAATGTTATGGATGAAAATGATATTTCATCAGAATGGAGCTGTCATTCTGCACAGAAGAAATCTGAAACCACAAATAATGCAAGAACCAAGGCGTCAGAATCATCGATGAGTGCACAGACGAAAACAGGTGATCAGTCATGCAGCCCAGAGATGGAAGTATCAGAAGTATCAGGGATTGTAGAAGCAAAATCATCGACTGACTCTAAGAAAGAAGGGATTGCTGCCACAAAACTGGGTACAGGATCTTCTGCTCCAAGTATGAAACAGAGTTACCTGCTTTTATCTTGTTTTGGAAATTTTCTTCCGTTTTTCGTGTTTTTGAAATTTTCTTCAACTTTGTCTCCTGTTTTGTCTCTGTAGACTTTGTTTGCAGTCTTCTCTGTAATCTTCTGCCCCTCTAAATTTTTCATAATTTCATTGCTTTCTCTCCTTCTTCCATCAACTTTATTAAATCCTGACTTAAAAAGCCTTCTTCAGTGTGTGCTTCTGCAAAAAAAGTTCAAGTTAAGCTCGTCTGTCCGAAGCTAGCCTGTTTTGCCAAATTCCCTTTATACCTCCTCCTTCAAGTTTCTCTGAGAGTGTGAAATGCATTGCTTCATTCAAAGATGATTCAGCAAACACAATAATTTGTCCTTAGATAATATTCAAGTTGCAATACTTGCAGACACAAGTTTCATGAAGAAGAAGGATTGGATATCAGTCATTAATGCTTTTCATTACCGCTAAAAAGATTTCCAGCATAGTCCTTTTTCTCACTAGAATGTAATCGTACGGAAAATGAAATTTGATTTGCTTCGAAAACAACCTTCCATTTTGCACCAGCTCCTGTTGTTTACCTGCGGTAGTCATTTTATCGTGTGAGAAGTACTCGTAATTAAAGGATAAAAAGGGTTGAAGTAATGTATGCAGTAGTTCATTAGCTCTGGTCAATTTCAATAATTTGAACTATTTGGTTCAAAAGCCTGATTACACTATAATCTCTCCACCTAATTTGTATTGGAATACTCGGCAAGAATTTGAGCGAAAAATTGCCAAATGCCACCAGTTATGTATCTGAACGGTACTGAATTTACTTAAGAGTTTGCTGTTCTTTGTCATTGGTACTGAACGTAAATAGCTGTGTATCTGTGTGGATTCTTGTATTTCAAGTTCTTACATAATCTTTATCACAAGATTACGGTATAGAATTGCTTCTGATAACCTGGCAACGCAGATCAGCAGTTTACAGTCACTTTCAATAGGCTAGTGCTGCCTGCAAGAGTTTGATGCTTGTAAGAAGTGATAAAGCAGCTGCTCCCATCATAACTGACTATGAAGGGTGTTGATAGGCAACATTCTCAAAAAATGAAGATGGTTTACGTTTAGTAGTGATGATAAATAGAAGCAAAATCCATTCAGATCAAATACGGTTCCGCTGCAAGCACCAAATTCAAGCTAGCAAGTTTAGTTCAAATTCTCGCCCATTCTTCTTAAATGCAAATCAGGTGCACGGATGTCAGAAAGGTTTATTGGTAAATGATGACTGTTTTGGCGATTAATAAATTTGTACAATTGTTTCAGTTATCTTTAATAATGATTCAGTTCTTCTTTTCTAGCAATAACAGTGCCAGCAATGCTGAGGAATGAGCACGGAGATCGAATTTATGACAAGACACACACCTGCTACTATTGCAACACGGAATGCCTAAAGATTGGTCGTCATTTGCTGAATGCGCACAAAGGAGAATCAGAAGTGCTAAAGATACTAGCTATAGGACAGAGTACTGCTGCCGACAAGAAACGAAGAAACCTGGAAATCGACCGTTTGAGGTATAAAGGTGACTTCTATCACAACCTTACTGTTTTAAAAACAGGAGGTGAGCTTAAAGTTTACAGAAGACCAAACGCAAATGAACAGTGTGATGCAACAGCATTCACTCCCTGCACACACTGCCTGGCATTTGTTAGGAAGCGGGAGCTATGGCGGCATGTCAAACAGTGTCCATTCAATACTGAAAAGCGTCCAGATGAAGATGAAAGTGTTGTCCACAGAAAACTGCAGTATGAAAGTGAAATGCTGCTTTTTGCCAACAAGCTTCCGGATGGATGTAGCGAAAGCCTCTCGTCACTTGTTCTAAGCATCATGAAACGTGATGCAGTCAAGAGAGTGGTTACTGGAGACAAGCTGATCTTGTTAGTGGGTAGTTCTCTTCTTGAAAGAGGTGGGAGCAGCAAGATTTCATACATATCCCAAAGAATGCGAACTCTTGCAAGATTAGTGATAGAACTGCAAGAGCAGACAGGCAAAAAAAGTGCTTTACTATCAGATTTCATTGCCCCTAACAGCTTCGATGAAATTGTTCATGCTACTAGGTCGTTATGTAGCTACTCTTCAAGCAAGCAGGGTGTGGATTCCTCATTTGGGAAGCCAGGTCTAGCCCTAAACATAGGGTATGATCTAAAAAAGGCTGCAGTGTTGCTGAGGGGGCAAGGTCTGCGCTCCAAAGACTCCGTTGTGTTAGAGAATGTGAACACCTTTCTACAGCTATTTGAGCTTGAGTGGAAAAATAACATCTCAACGTCAGCCGTTCGTTCTCTTGGGGACAAACAGTTTGAGAAGCCAGAAGTTCTGCCCTTAACGTCGGATCTGTTAAAGCTGAGATCATATTTAAAGGAGGAAATAACAGCGTCAGTGGGGAGACTGATGTCTACTCCGACATTATTCGAATGGCGATTTTTGGCAGAGCTTACCGCGTCTCGCCTCATTATCTTTAACAAGCGGCGTGGGAACGAGTGTACCAAACTAACCATAGAACAATTCGAATCGCGACCCAAATGGTCTGAACATCAAATGAGCGATGTCATTGACTCTCTTCAACCCTTGGAAAAGGAGCTGTGCAAACGGTAAGTTAATTTGTCGAGAACCTATGTTTCACTCTGTTAACACGATATCAGGCTCAGAGGCTGATTCCATCCTCAGCTAAGCTGTCCATAGCACAATTTGCAGTGCAGTCAGCGACTACCTCTTATAGAACAAGTTAATGTTTCTGTTATGATCTTCTGTCTACTGAAATTTGACTTCAGTTTGGTTTACTGGAACCAATCTGCGATTTGAAACTTTCTTTCATACATGATTAACTAATTCATTTGCAAAAATTGCAGCGTTTGAATGATTTTAAAGCTAAGAAAGGCAACAAAATACATGGAATTTTATCTTGGGCCATGATAATTTCATGATTAGTTCATTAGATATTCCAGTCAAATCGTCACAATGTCAGCTATAAATTTTGAATCAACTTGTTGTGGAATTTTTTTGATTCAAGTAGAGCCATTGGCATGTTTTAATTGATAATACTTTTCTTTTAACTTTTAGTCATATTCCATACGTTCATGAAATGAAGGTATATAAAATAAACTGGACGTAGAATGTCATAATGAATGTTTCAAATCAATTTCTTGATTTCCTTTCATAAATGCAAGATTTTTTTCAATGCAGGTGATCGTAAAGCTCTCGACACAAAACTTTATCAGTGTGTTCTTTTCATACTTATCCACATTTTTTGGTAGCTTTTACTTTCCATTGAAGCCATGACTGGGAAAAGGAAGGAGGAGGAGCCAGTTGCCTCCTTTTGTAAACCAAGGCTGAATAGGCTTAACTGTTCGCATTCTGCAAAAATTCAACAAATTTACTCGTCATGTGCATATGTTATTCGACATTGTTTCCAGCATCCCAAAAATATCTTGAAAGGTACATCATGGGAGCATAATAAATACAGTAAGCTATTTCTGAAGTTATATAGAAGATTAATGTAAGCATAGAAATTAAGTTAAAGTTTCTAACTTCATGGCTACTTCATTTCTTATCCTGGTTTACAATTCAAGTTCTGCCACCAAGAAACAACGCGTATTTAAAAGGATTGTCCTATTGCTTCATTTTCCGGCCTAGATAAGGTGCGTTTACCCTGTGTTGCATAAGGGCTCAAATCTTTGCAAAACATTGAAATCCAAATTGTAAAATATCGATCATTCAACTGAATTGATCAAATGGAACTTTTAATCGCCTACTGTCATCCCAGAGAGTGCATTTGTGATATCATCATTATTTTTGGAATTACGGCGTAGTTAAATTTTATTAAAGGATGTAATATATGAGGTATCTGAAACTTTGAAAATCATCATAAATTGTAAACTGATCCAAGAGTGACAAAATAACCAATGCAAGAAATGGTCAGATTTTAAAAAATCTTCAAGATGGTACCAAGGGGAAAAACTTAGCTTTTATGAATTATTATTTAGTGATTAGATGATGTTACAACTTCAAGGACAGCAACAATTTTGCCGTTGGTGTAACCAAGAAAAAGATGCTTTCAAAAATGCCCTTTCTGGAATTATGGCAAACGACAAATAGTGCCGCACGATCTATTCCTTCGATTTAATTAGGCGGAAACATTTACGCATTTGTTTTAACTTCCAATGTTGTGTTTCAGGTTAGACCTTGTTAATGTCAGAGGAAAACGTGGGAATAAAGTGCCAATTATTATGACTGTGGAGATCGTTCAAGCGATCAGAGCACTGATCATGTACCGAGACAAAATCGGTGTCCATGGAGAAAACCGCTATGTCTTCGCTGCCCCAACAAGGGGATCCATGAATTTCCTTCGTGGATATGACTGCCTTTCCTCTACTGTGGACCGACTGCAGCTTCAAAATCCGGGAGCCATCAAAAGCACAAGGCTTCGAAAATATATTGCCACAGTGTCGCAAATCTTGGATCTAGGCAATACTGAATTAGAGTGGCTTGCTCGCCATATGGGACACGATCTCAGTATTCACAAGGAATACTATCGACTGCATGACCACACCATCGAGCTGTCCAAGATAAGTCGCCTACTGCTGGCAGTAGATGAGGGAAATGCAGCGAAATGGGCAGGAAAAAGGCTAGACGATATCAGTGTCGATGGTGAGTGTAAATGAAGAAATCTTACCTGGTGTTTCTAATGCGGTTCAAATGTCCAATTTTTATTGGCGTAACTTTTTACTGCCAGCACCCGATATTGTGAAGGGGAAAGTATGGAATAAGGCCCTTTTATTGTTTATTGTCATTTACAGATTTCCTTCATTACCGCTTTCTCTAACCCCAAATGTATGGTCATCAAAGTTTAACTCTTCAACTGTGTTCATCAAACACACAAATTTTGCTGCTCTGCACCAGCCACAGAACCACAGAGCTCACAGAACTCGTTGTTTGAAAGTAATTTCGCACCACTGCTGTCTGGAACTTCTCATTTCAGTCTTCTCTAGAATGTAACAGTAAATTATCGAACGTGCAAGACATTTCAGGGTCCACACGATCTTGCAACTTCATTCTCTGCCTTTGGTGTGGGTTAAAGAGAAGAAAAGCTTCAATCTCTCAAAAACTTCTTGCTTTGAGGTGGCCATTTGAAATTGCTGATTATCAGAAATTATCAACCTTAGAGAATCAAACAAAGTGTATTCGCAGCTGCAAAGCAATGATGTTGCCCAAAGCCCTTTACAAAGCCAGAATGTGTAACACAATAGCACCAATTGCTTTTGATTGATTCAAAGCCATTCGCGATTCGCGATAGAAGACAAACGAGATTCTGTCAACCAGTAATTCACAACAAACAAAGCTGCACAAGTTTCTCTGAAATCTTTGTAGCAAGCATGCTCGTTGTGCATTCCAGAAATAGTTGTTAATAGTAAACCTGATCATATAACAAATGAAGGAGAATTGAATAAACATCTACCACAGGAATTTTATTTGTTTAGTATAGAAGTTGATTGAGAGACGATTCTTTATCTTATTTTTGGGCTTAATTAAACTGCTCAGCTTCTGAACCAAACAAATAGAATGCCCACTGCAGATGTTTAGATACTGCCTCCTTCTTTCGATATATTCTCAATATTTTCTCTTGAAAACCATTTTTGGAATGCATAACGAGCGTGCTTGCTACCTGAGCTGAAGAGAAAAATTTGCAGTTTTGTTTGCTTTGAATTACTGCTTTGAACTGGTTGAGAGAATTTCCTTTGTCTGCAGTCGCGAATCGCTTTGAATTCAGGTGCCAATCAAAAGCAACTGGTGCTATTGAGTTAAAAAATCTGTCCCTGTTATCGCGATGCTTTTGTGTGAGACGAAACATTTGAGACTGTATTCCAATTTTCAATTGAACGAAATTGAAGATCCTTTCAGTTTATTGTGCAGCTTTATTTCAGTCCCCAGGGGGGAGTGGGACACTTGGTCTGCAAAAATTCAGGGAGATGCCGCTGGAAATGGTGAAAAGCCACCCTGTCTCCTGAAAATGATACCCTGTCCCGGAGGAAACGTTCTTAAACAATACCCTGTCCTTGAGTTTCTTCAGACAAAATTGTGCCCCGCCTTGAAAATTTGTACGAAATCCATCGGAAAATGTTGAAATGTTACCATCCAAGCGATTTAAATCCCATTCGCGGAGTGCAAATGGCCCACAACGACGTTTCTGAGTCAAAAATCACATTCTCCCCAAAGTAGATTTTAGGCTATGCTTTTATGCTCTAAGGCAAATGTTGATTCCAATTCAATACTGCTATTCTCCAAGTAATACTGTTTGTTGACTGAACCACCTTTCATATCTCTATACTTTGCCATCATGTCACAAATACGTGGCAAAGATTTTCATGAAAATTTTCGTCAAAGGTAGATAAAAACTACTTAAATGATAAAACTGAAAAGGAAGACAATGCAAGTCAATGGCATGGCCATATTTGTTTTACACTGCAATAGGACAAAGTTAATAGATTACCAAAGCACGATCCCGTGGTAGAATAGCAACGTTTTTATTTGATTCTTTATTAGATAGATAATTCACAGTAGTTTATTTATGCTGGTAGGATATTTTTTCATTTCATTTAACATTCTTTAAAGTTGGTTATTTACAATAGCTACAATCATATAAATACAAAGCAACTAATTCAAACCAACTACAAACTAAATAATTACATAATATAAAGTATAATATAATATCCTATTTACAACATACTTTGCAGCTGCAGTTTGCCCCCTTCCATGTTTTTATTTTCTTTTTGAAAGCTGCAACATTTTCACATATTTTTATATCGTCACTTAGAGCATTCCAAAGAATGCTCCCTCTGAAGGTCACCGAGTTTAGTCCAAAGGTATGGGTTTTTATTTGAGGCAATTTTACCAAATCTTTGATCCTCAGATTGTATTCAACTTGTTTTTTGCTGAAAAAATCCCAAAGGTAGGATGGATTCAGCGAATTCAGAGTTTTGAATACCTCTACCATTAGTTTTTGAAGATTTTTTATATGAATTGTTGTATCTGCCTCTCTCATTAGACACACGTCAAATGATGCATCATAATCCTTATGGAGCACCCGGAGTGCACGTTTATGTGTTCTATTTATCTCTTTGTTCGCAGCTTTGGAAGAAAACATCCAAATTAATGGGCAATAATTGAAGTTGGCCAACACTGTCGTATTAGGATATTCATGGACAAAGGGTACAGATGATAAAGTTTTTACCTTGTAACACTGCTATACCTTAGATTCATTTAATTTGCTTAAGATGTATATTAACATTTGTTCCCTAGAACTACCAATCGAGTATGAAGAGGAAGCGATAGGTGATGTGGTCGAAGATGACTTTGAAGATGCATCCAACCAGCCTTCAAACGAAAATGAAGGAATCGATTCATCCGCCATTGGTATGTGTTCCTGATTTTCACTAAGATTTGTGATGCATAATGTTTAGCTTAATAGCTTTATTTTCTGCCTTTATTGATGAAAGTAGCTTGTTAGAAAATTTAGAAGAACTGGATGCAACGCTAGTAATGTAAGATGAGCTCTCATTTGGGCAGCATTTCTTTCAATTCATGTAAATTTGATTCACAGGCATCAGATGCAGATGGTTTTGATGAAGTTATTCTATATCTCAGACCTTTCAACCCAACCGGTTTTTCTTGCAAATGGGGCAAGAACCAGTTTTTAAGATCACCAAACCAAGAGTACTATCGAATGAGAGAAGATCCTGTTTAATTTTCTTTGATACCTCATTTCGTTTCCAAGTTATCCACTCATTCTAAATATCAGTTGATGACGTCATTTTGTTTGGAAATTGCGGAGATAGATTACTTTTGGAAGGTTACTGTTGTGAAAAGCATTTCAGATGAGCTCACTAAATGTAATATTAATGTTAATGTCTCGTAAATTAATACGATATTTAGAAAAGGATGTTAATTGGAAGCAGATTTTTGATAAGATTTTTCTCTAGGAACATGATAAATCTGGTAAAATTTCTTAGCTTTTTGCAATCAAGATGATGTAATCAGCGAACCACATAATAGTGTTGAACTCGAAAATGAAATAAAAACTTGGTTAATAGCTACCAATTGGATAAGAAAGCTCAATACCTTCAAGGAAAAAATAGATATTGAACATGTGATACCCGAAAAGTGGATAAGATGAAATTATGGTAAAGATTGATTCATTTCTCAGTCTAGAGAAATTATTTTCTTCTTTTAGTATCAGTTCAGCCATTGCCAGACGCAGCAATAGCGGAAAAGAAAATAAAAGATAGAAAGCCAAAAGTCAAGCGGGTACCTTGGTCAACCGAAGAGTCTTCCGCTGTCTTGGCACACTTTTCGGGCTTCATAAAGCAAGGAAAGGTGCCAGGGAAAGGTGATGTTGAAAAGTGTCTTAAGCTGCATCCTATTCTTCAAAGCAGAAGCTGGAAGATTGTGAAGGACTTTGTTCGCAATCAAATAGTTCGAGTTAATAAATCAATTAGATAAGAAGTACAACTTCGGAGTTGAAATTGACAATTTGTTTTGAGATTCAAGTTCATGAAACCACTAGAACCATTGGTCATTGTGGTGAACATATGAGGTTTCCTTTGATAAAGTCGAGGTTCGCTCAATACATTTTTCAGCTATGCAGATGTCAGTTTCTAATTCTAATTTCTAATTGAAAGTAACAAGGACAAATTTGTGTTTTTCCAAGCAAGCTCTGCCTTTGAGGAATTATTTTGTTAGGTATGAGTCAAATCTTTAAAAAAGCAATGACGCAATGATCACCTCAACCAGTTGTGTTACTTTTGTAAGATCACTTTTTTATGCCTTGAGGCAAGTGTTTTATCACTCTGCTCCAGGCGACATGATTTCTTATTCCTTTTTCGCGCATTTCGAACAAAAAAGAATTTTCATGAATCCAGCAATGCAGATATTTACAATTCTAAAAGGTAGAAGAGGAAAATCGGAGGATACTCTTCAGGCTTCCATCTATTAATCAAAGTTTGACTAATCCGCCACCTCATTCGTTCTTGTGAAACATGTGAAATACTTTTTGGTTCACGTATTGTGATATGGATTCTTCCGTGTGTTCATACTAAATTGGAAACGAAGCAGTATCTTCTTATGTTGAATTTGTGTAATATTTCATAGTAATATTTCATAAGTTGTAACCTTTTTTGGCATTTTCTTGCTATGACAATGATTTTGCTGTTCTCTGTTCCTTTGTTTTTGCTAATGTTAGGTCTCCCATCCACCTTCTAAAGAAGCTAAAACATGACCCATGATCATAGACTGGTTTCATATTTAAAGGGGCGGGGTGAGAAGCTTTTCAGGAAATGCTTTATTCGGCGGTTTTCCGATGAGCTATTGCGACTATTCAACACAAATTCAAAATGTATGTCGCATTTTGTACATCAAGCTTTGTACTATGAACTGATGCAAGTGAAGTCTTCTTATGCATTGGGATTCCTGTGATATAAATGGATTTCCAAGGAATTTTTTCGTTCATTTTCACCCAAACATCTGCCTGTATCTAGATATGGCTCTCTCCTTTTGAGTTTAGCTAATTATTAAAGGAATTTCTCTTTTAAAAATTGCTATGTTTGATTCACAACCATGGATTTATTTCACAAAACGATCGATGATACTTATCAAAATATACTTTAATGCCATAGAATAAAAGGACTAAACGTATCGGGCCGTGCCCTTCGTCAGTAGTCAGTAGTGTTCGTCACTACTGACGAAGGGCACGGCCCGATACGTTTAGTTCTTTTATTCTATGGCGTTAAAGTATATTTTGATAAGTATCATCGATCGTTTTGTTACTAATACGTCGCCACACGCTGCACTGTTATTTGAATGGATTTATTTCGTTTTTCTTATCCAGTCCCTTAACAAACAGATTTGATTAATAGACTTTAGTTGCAGTTAGCTGCAGTACAGCAACAAATCTTCTTGTTACTTCTGTAGATTGTTAGTTATCATTCATTAGAGTTCGTTTTCTGACAACAATATTTTAAAACATGTATGAATGCATGATTATTTTGCTTGTTTTGTTAATGAGAAAATGCCAACTGCACTTCATGTCTGCATCTTTGTCATTCATATTTCAGAAACAGTTTTGTCCTGACTTGTTTTCATCAAATAAGTTTTCAGAGGAAAAGAAAAACGTGAATGACTGTCGCTATTTTCTGTTAATAATTCTAGTAGTTGTAATGACTGTCAGTCATATCAAATTTCATATGACTTTTGACTCAAAGGAATCCTCAACCTCGTTTTGACCAGATTAACTGAAACATCCCCATAGTTTTGACCGGCAGTTGTCCAATGATAAGTGGGACAGAGCGCCCATGATCAAAAAGGACTATAAGAGGATCTATCTTCAATCCGTTTTATTTGTTCTCTCTACCAGTACTCAGGCAGTTCCACGGCTAATCAATGAGACCCTGCAGAGCTAAAAATGCCGTTATTCGTTGAAGACCAATTGTACAAATGATAGTGAACAAACCAAAGCTATCTTGGTATTTGGGATAAATTTTTATTTAAAATGAGCTATGTTCAAAGTGTCAAGGTTAAAAATTTCATTATAAAAGCTTGCTTCCAAAGTTTCATAC
The DNA here is from genome assembly GCA_964020215.1 of Aurelia sp. 3 sensu Dawson et al. (2005). NCBI lineage: Eukaryota > Metazoa > Cnidaria > Scyphozoa > Semaeostomeae > Ulmaridae > Aurelia > Aurelia sp. 3 sensu Dawson et al. (2005). The sequence continues at coordinate 7,954,685 of OZ026577.1, forward strand.
ACCGTACTTATTTTGGCTTCTTAAACAAGGAACGTGTGTAAAGCAGTTCCCACAGATACTGGGTTGACAATTTGACATGAGCATACATATGTCCCCACATCGTCATGTTAACATTAGTACACTTGGGTTGTGGGGTCAGTGAGAAGAAGGGTATATATGGTCTCCAGCGAAATTATAAGTGGATCTAGATGCAAAACGTTGTGGGGACCATATGTATGTCCCCACAAAGTTAACAGTCCCCACAACGTAGGTGTGTAATATAAGTGTCGTCCCCACAATGTCGGTCATGTAAAAACATACATACATACATACATACATACATACTAACATGACTATAGTTGTGGGACCTATCATTTTACACTTACATTGTGGGGACAGGCAATTTTCATACTTAGCTCTAAGACAGTAGTGTGTATTCAAGTTTTTGCATGTTTTCTGTTCCCACAACAACTGGCGCACAATGCATGCAATGTGGCGCATTGATCTTTTTTCAAGTTTTCTCATTGTGGGGACATTGCAAAATTCACTGGCACTGTGGGGACACTTATGATACACAACCTCATTCTGACATGACTATTGTTGCGGGGACTATGCCATCCTGCATACATTGTGGGGACAGCTGATATTTGAATGATATTTGATATTTGAGACAGCTGATATCTAAACAACAGTAACTAGCAGTGAAGAGCTGGTCGAAGGAAAAGAAAGAGCTTGACCATGCACTAACTTTAATGTTATTAGACAAGAGATCAGAATTTGTGTATCTACATTGGGGGACTTTTAGTTTTACACCAAAATTGCGGGGACAAATTTTCAGTTTAGCAATTATGGGTCAGAAATACTATACCACAGATGATGTAAGTGAATTATCCTAACAGTTAACCCAATTTTTTGCTTAAATGATGGTTGCTGAACATCAGATTTGTAAACACTTGATCTACACACTTTCTGGGGACATTCAAAGTACACACTTTCTGGGGACAATCAATGTACACACTTTCTGGGGACATTCCATGTACACACTTTCTGGGGACATTCAAAGTACACACTTTCTGGGGACAATCAATGTACACACTTTCTGGGGACATTCCATGTACACACTTTCTGGGGACATTCAATGTACACATTGCCAGTATCAGTAATATGGATGATGATACTCTTTGTCATTGACTCTTGCTTGGAGATCCATCTCTAGGTACTATTGAAAACAGAGTAATATTGGAAGCGACGATCTCATTCATGAAAAATTCTGGCCGATTTGATTGATACAACAATACCAAGCCAGCAGCAGCAGTTCCCTATTCCTACTTCCCTGTGTTTGTGTTTGTGTTCTTTTCTGTTTTTCTTGTTTTTGTTCCGCATTGCTGAGGTGGATTACTGGGATAAACCATGCACTGCAATATTTTTCTCTCGTTTTTTACGGCTAAGAGTTGAATAGCTTTAATTTCTTTTGACCAGTAATCTGCCTTGGCTCAGTTGTTTTGTTGTCGTTTGTGCGTATTGTATCTTGGTTTCGTAGTTTTGTTCTTTGTTTACTTAAATTAATTGGATTTGTAAGTGCCATCCATAGTGAAGACCCGGTGAATTTATGTCTTTCTTCACTATGGATGGCACAGTGTAATATAACATTCTATATTGTAGTTTTTAATCTTGATATAAGAAAAATGTACACACTCTCTGGGACATGCAATGGACCAACAGTTAGCATTAGGATTTTTAAGCTTAGGATTTTTAATTTTGAATTTGAATAATTTCAATCCAATGCTATCAATCTACATCAAAGAACTTTCCAATTATGTATTATTACTTCTAAAACCCCTTTGAATGGCCTAAAATCATTCCTCAAAATGAGTAAAACCTATGTTTCAACTTTTCAACCATGCAACACTAGGCTTGCAATTAGACATTAAAGCATCTATGAAATATAAACTATTCTGAACTTCAAAGTCTGTGGCCAAATAATGTTGCCCAAACAAATGATTATTGAAACTTTACTACCAAGTCCTCAGGAGTTGGATATATGATGATCACTACTTGATAAAATATATGCATATTAATTGTCCAAAATTTGCATTTTACATTCATTTATTGGCAAAGTCAAGAATAAGAAAAGTTACCTTGTCAAAAAATCTTGCCTTGAAACATGAACAATTTTTGTTAGCCAGTCTTTGTCAATGGAGTGTGGCTCTTCTGCTGCATTCTATATTCATTTCTGAATGGCAGGAGAGGTGCAAAAATTATTTCAACACATCTAGGCAGAATTGTGTGAAGTTCACAATTTGTCAGATCCAATTTGCTTAAGATCATGTTTGCATCCATAATACAAATAAAACTAAGTATAAAACAGAGAAAGAACAAAACAGTTTTCGCATCTTTGACTGTAGGGTACATCCTATGTCAACTTCACTCCCATGTTACTGAGAGGCTATCAACTTTTCTAAATCCATGTTTTAGTGAAATCTGGTGGTTTGTAGCCTCAACTTCCACTTTCAGAACAGTCTTCTGCCAGCACTGCTTGAATTTGATACTTTTATCTTCTTAATCATGGCCATTAAAGGAAGTTTTTCTCCTTTTAATACTGTAGTCTAATGCAGTTCAATATCTAGCGATGTAAGGGTAAGCTCCCATGATGTTAATGATCATGGCAGCAAAAAATCTTTGTCCTTTGTGCCCAGTGTGATTTTCTTCCCCTTAGAGATAGTAAAATTTATCTGTTTATCCTAGTAACATCGCTTTTTGTGCTCACCACCTGCCCTATTCCTTGCAACTTTCATTGAAAACATGAATCACATTTAGCCTGATAGAAAGTTAATTATTCCAGGAATGAAATGGATCTATAGAGAGTGAACAAATTTATCATTAAGTTTCCATTGTCTTCACAACATTTTGGCACAGCTAGATTAATCAAGAAAATTCCTTTTCAACTCTAAAGGCAGAGGAATGCAAAAAGGGCATTTAAAAACTTCCCACTCTATCTATGGAAGGGGGGAGGGGGTAGGCCAGGTCAAAATGGATCAACTGTATAAAAGTTATATCAATCTTTGATCAAAGTGATCAATATGAGCTTCTTGACAGCCAACTATGGATATGACAAGGTGAAACCTCAGTAAGTCACAGCACATATTTCTGCAAAACCGCATTCTGAGCTGACAAACAATTTGTAGGCCACTAAGGGTCGAACCTTCATCATCAAGAGAGGGGACAGGCTGGGTACAGACTGTAAAATAGAATCAATCAGTGATCACTGATAAATCTTACCTGTGTTGCGTTGTTTTCAATGCTTTAACAGAGACAGCTATCATCATGAACGTCACCGAACGGTTCACCATATCTACACACACAACGTCTTTTCTGCTTGGCCAGGCCCCGCAACAACAGGAAGAAAAACAGTGTGATTATTTTTTGTGTGATAATAAAAAACGCGCCAAACCTTCCTGCAAACGAGGCTACAAATTGCGCCACAGCAGCCACCCAGCCACCCAGCCACACATCAAGTCTGATCCCTGCGAATCGCAATCGCAAGAGTCGCGATCTCATAAACTACAATACTGTCAGCCTTGTAAAAATGACAATATTTGATCATTTTTATACAATTGGAAAAGCTGATGGGTGACAAGTTGAAAATTGTGTTTTTCGCGAAGTTTCACCAATGAATATTAAGCCTTTAAAAAATGGCCTTTTATAAAAGTTTTACATCATTTGATTGCTTTTTACATGAGGATTGATAATATTGGATTAGTTTCGTACTATTAGAAAAGCTAATGGGTGAAAAGTTGAAAATTGTGTTTTTCGCGAAGTTTCACCGATGAACATTAGGCCTTTAAGAAACGGCCTGTGATAAAAGTTGTACATCATTTGAATGCGTTTTACATGAGGATTGATAATATTGGATTAGTTTCGTACTATTGGAAAAGCTAATGGGTGAAAAGTTGAAAATTGTGTTTTTTGCGAAGTTTGACCAATGAATTTTAGGCCTTTAAAAAACGGCTTTCTATAAAAGTTGTACATCATTTGATTGCTTTTTACATGAGGATTGATAATATTGAATTAGTTTTGTACTATTAGAAAAGCTGGTGGGTGAAAAGTTGAAAATTGTGCTTTTCGCAAAGTTTCACCGATGAATTTTAGGCCTTTGAAAAACGGCCTTTTATAAAAGTTGTACATCATTTGAATGCGTTTTACATGAGGATTTATAATATTGGATGAGTTTCGTATTATTAGCAAAGCTGGTGGGTGAAAAGTTGAAAATTGTGTTTTTCGCGAAGTTTCACCGATGAATTTTAGGCCTTTAAAAAACGGCCTTTTATAAAAGTTGTACATCATTCGAATGCGTTTTACATGAGGATTGATAATATTGGATTAGTTTTGTACCATTAGAAAAGCTGGTGGGTGAAAAGTTTAAAATTGTGTTTTTCGCGAAGTTTCACCAGCGAATGTTAAGCCTTTAAGAAACGGCTTCTTATAAAAGTTGTTCCTCATTTGAAAGCTCTTTACATGAGGATTAATAATTTTGAATTAGTTTTGTACTATTAGAAAAGCTGGTGGGTGAAAAGTTGAAAATGGTGTTTTTTGTAGTGACTGTAACGATTCCTCAAGTTCTAGTTCAACGGATATTGCAGGCCCATAGCGAACTCTCAAAAAAAGGACGACTATTGATTTAACATTGATCTTGCCTCTCCATAATTCTATAACGATCTGACTAAGAACACGTGTACGAAATGTAATTTAAGCTTCTACACGGAACTTACGATTCTATCTACCAATGAAATTCAGTCTTTGCGTTTACGTAAATGAGTGTTCTTATCAAGTGTTCAAACAAAGTCTCCACATGTGGTAATTGCCTATTGCAAAATTTGATATTAGAAACTACAGTGAGTGACGCAATGGTGATATACCCCGCAGTGCATTACAGTTGAAGGGAAATTCCGACACACTCCCCTCCTTGATTCATTGAGAATCAAGAACCAAACGGGTCTTCCACTGCGCATCCTTAGCTGCTGCACGTTGCAATCCCTTGCGCGTACCCTGTGGGGTGGGGTTATCATTCTCTTTGTTCTCATTCACCACTCTTTTTTCACTGTTTTCATCTGCTACTACACTTCTAATTTCTAAAGGAAACAAACATTGCAAAGAACGAGTCAAAATTTGGTGCTTACCCTTATGTCCAATGCGCACCTTTGCTCCTCTTGCTATTCCATCCTTTCCAGTGATTAATTGTATGATCACTCCCATTTTCCAATTGCTTCTTTTCACATTGTCCTCCTTCACTAAGACCATTTCTCCAATATGCACTGTCCCTTGTTGTCCCTTATTCAGATGATGCACTTCTCTCAAATCTGCAAGATATTCCAGTCTCCAACGAGACCAAAAGTGGTCCAACTTCTTAACAAGATACACAAAGCGCCTTGTAAAAGAAGATGGATCCTCTTCAAGAGCATCGATATCAAATTCAAAATGATCAGAAAGAGCAGACAAACGTCTCCCATGCATAAGGTGGAAAGGGGTTAAAGCATGATATCCAAATTCATCATAAATATAAGTCAATGGCCTTGAATTCAGGGTAGATTCAACCTGAGTCAACAATGTTAGCAATTCATCATACCTAAGCCTCGCATTTCCCAAAACCTTCTTGAGACAACGTTTTACGCTGCCCACCAGCCGCTCAAAATGGCCGCCCCACCACGGAGAGCGTTCCATATTGAATTTCCAAGTGATCCGTTTCACCTGCAAAAATGAAACAACAGAATGATCACGTGCAAGTCTTTCTAAGAGTTTATGAGTGAACTTGAAAGTTTTCGCATTGTCTGAATTGATTAAGTCTGGGGTTCCTCTGCGTGCTGTAAAACGCTGCATGCTACGTACAAATGTTGGCCCAGATAAATCTTCAACAAGGTCTAAATGTATTGCACGCGAAGTACAACAAACATACAAAACAACATAGCATTTTTCCATCTCACCTGACTTTGACCTGTGGAACAAAGGACCAGCAAAATCAATTCCAACATTAACAAAAGGTGGTGCCTCTTTCACTCTAAAGTCTGGTAGGTCAGCAGTCTGTGGTGGTGCATAGGACTTACCTTCTACCTTCCTGCAAATGAAACACTTTCTGAGCACCCTTTTGACAAACTGCCTACCTTGTGGAACCCAATAACGTGATCGAAGTTCTGCAAGAGTTGATTTCAGACCATTGTGACACACTCTTTGATGACAGGCAAAAACTACCAACTCTGTAAATCGATTTTCTCTTGGCAGAATTATTGGAAACTTACCATCGAACTCCAAGTCAGAGTAATTCAACCTTCCTTTGCATCGTAATACTTGCTCTTCTTCAAACAATCCTAAATTCTGTTTCAATTGATTAAATTTGGGTTCCTTACGTAAAGTAGATTGGACATCTAAAACCCAATATTTCTCTGCAGCAAACATTTCCTTTGCACTTACCTCTGAACAATTAATTGGCTGTTTCTTCTTCTTTGCCTTCAAGTTTTCAATAAATCTTACCACCAAAGATGTTACCTTCAACAAACGTTCAAGTGAACTGAACCTATCAATGTCAATAATGTTGGATATACCTGTTTTCTTTTCACCAACTGCAGTTGCAACCAATGCTGATTTCTTTGTCTCTTGGACAATCTCAGGTGTATCCTCCAACAAAAGCTCAGTTGGCCAATGTTCCCTGCCCATGACAAGCCAATGTGGTCCATGCCACCACAATCTACTGTTCTGTAAAGCACTTGCAAAAACACCCCTTGATCCAAGGTCAGCAGGATTGCATATTCCAGCACAATGTCCCCAATTTCCTTTCTCTGTCATTTTCAAAATTTCGTCAACCCTGTGCTGCACAAACTGTCGCCACTGGCCTGTGTTTTTGATCCAATAAAGTGCTGTTTTTGAGTCCAACCAAAATCTGCAAGTTGATATCTGCACCTGTTGGTTTAAAGCTGCAAGAACAACATTCATTAGCGTAGCCAGAATTCTGGCTGACATCAATTCTAGTCTTGGAATGCTGAGCTCTTTCAAAGGTGCTACACGAGTTTTTGCACAGACAAGATTTGAGACAATTTCTTCTTCTTCTGTCTCATAGACCAAATAGATCATGGCGCAATAAGCCTTTTTGCTAGCATCCGCGAAGCCATGTAAAGAGCAGTTCTTCACCTTACCTGCCTTGTCATCATATAAACACCTGGGCAAAGAAATTGTTCCAACATCATTTAGATCACTTACCAATGATTCCCATTTTGCCCTTTTGTCCTCTGGTAGTTCATCATCCCAGCCTAAATTTTCAATACAGATCTCCTGAAATAGAACCTTTGCGTTGACAATCACTGGACTAACAAGTCCAAGTGGGTCAAAGAGTTTGGCAATACTGCTCAAGATGGTACGTTTTGTTACCTTTGCATCCTTTTCCACTTTACCTAACTTTGTGAGATCAAACACTAGCTTATCAGCATCAGTGTCCCAAGAAATACCAAGTACTTTGGTCTTACCTTCTTCTGTTTTACTTCCAAGTGTCTCCTTTGCAAAACTCTCCTCATTATCACCTATTTCTAAGTTTCTTACCTGTTGTTGTGGCTGTTCGTGTGACTTGAAAGCTGCTTGTAAGGCAGGCTCACAACTTTTCCATTTTCTTAAATGGAACCCACCAGCTTTCATCCTTTCCTTAGCCTTATGGTAAAGTTCTTCAGCATCAGACACATTCTCTGCACCAAACACAAGGTCATCAACATAGAAATTATTGGCAAGTGTCACCACAAAATTTGGGTCCTCCTGCTGATATTGTGCAATGTGATTGCGGAGAACGGCATTAAGTAGGAACGGCGACGTATTTACGCCAAAAACACACCTATTAAAGTGGAATACCTCTATTGGTGAATCTGGATCATTAATATCTTGAACCCATAAAAATCTCAAAACGTCTCGGTCAACAGGGTCCACTTCAACATTCAAAAATGCCTTCTCTATGTCTGCTACCATGGGCACCTTAAATTCTCGAAAGCGTACCAAAATATCAAAAAGCAAAGGCATAAGTGAAGGGCCTACGTGTAAACAATCATTAAGGGAGGTACCTGACTTCTTCTCCTTTGATGATGCATCATAAACGATCCTCACTTTAGTTGTCTCTGCTTCATTACGAATCACTGCATGGTGTGGCAAATAATGCTGTTTTTCAGGGCATTCCAGTTCTGCAACCCTTTCAATAACATTCTGCTCTAATTGTTCCTTAATGATTTGATCATAAGCTTTCAAAACTTCTGGCTCATTTCTTAGTCTTTTGATTTGTCCCTTCAACCTGGAAAGACTAAGAGCAAAATTAGATGGAAGGGGTTTATGCCCCACCTTCCAAGGCAATGTGACCGAGTAGCGCTGACCTGTAAAAGAAACATTGTCAAGCAAATCATCATGCACCTCATTTGTACTGGTTATGCCCAAAGTCTCTAAGTCCCATAATTTGTGCATGTCTTTATCAGCCTGTGAAGTAGTCAAAACTGAAGGTTGGGAAGCAACAGCAATATTCAAATTCACATGTTCTGATGAAGCTAAAATCTTACCTGTAAGAGGTCCTGAAAGTACCCAGCCAAGTTTTGTTTTTACTGCAACCGGATCTGTAGGCTCCCCTCTTATGACTTCATCCTCTTGCAGCAAATAAAAACTGTCGATACCCACAAGCACATCTACAACGAGAGAATCCTGCAAACAAGAAACATCTGAGAACCATATGTTAGCAAGATGAGGGTAATTCTTCTTCAAATTTTCAGGATGTTCATTAGGAATCTCTGAAATATGCTCTACAACAATGGCATTTACTTTTACAGAAGGCTTCTGACTCTGTACTGGAAATAACTCAATCTGCACTACATCTCTCTCTCTTTCGTCCACATTATTGGAGCCAAAGGTCTTAATCCCAAGGATTTCCTTCCTAATGGGGCTTAACCCTGCGCGATCCACTACCCCCTGGGTCACGAACGTCCTATGACTGCCCGTATCAAATAATACGCGTGCCTTAACTTGATGTTGTTTACCCTTAATTAAAGCTTGCGCCGTCTGCAAAGCTGCCCTCCCCCAATTTCCTACATTACCGACACAAGAGTTGGTGCTAATGGGTGGGGGTGCGCTGGGCTTGGGTGTCTCCTTTTCCCCCTTCGCGCCTTGAAACTTCTGCTCGCAGATTGAAGAATGGTGCTTTTGTTTACAATCCTTACAATAATTGCGTACCCTGCACTCAAAAGACCTGTGTCCCTTGCCTAAGCAACAGAAACATCGACCGGCTTTCAAAATGAGTTTCTTACGTTCCTCCAGACTGGATACACTGCACTGAGACTCTTCATGTTCTTCGCCACAGAAGACACAGCAGTTTCGATTCCTTCGTGATCCTCCATCTTGTTTCTGATTTTGCAATGTGAGCAATGCACTTCCTGAAGTCAAAGGGGTTTTCCCTGGCGGCCTCATTTTCATCTCGTCGTCTCGTTTTCCTTTGAAAATGGGTGCATTCTTCTCTCTGATCTCAAGCTCCTCCTTGAACGCTGCCAGCATCTCCTCAATGTTCCATTCCTCATAATTTGTGCTCCCTCGAATCATGGTTAGTCGTACGGATTCTGGAATTTTCTCCATCAATGAATCAACCACAATGCCGGAATACGTGTCCATGTCGATATTTAACGCTTCCAGTCCTCTAAAGTGTACCTCAATACTGTCATATAGCTCCCGCAATTTCGTGACATTTCTTTCACTGAAGACCACAGGCAAATTCATCAGATCCTTTATGTGTGCTTTCCTGATTAATGAAGGTTTGGCAAATCTTTCCTGCAACAACTGTAAAGCAGCATCATAATTTTTCTCCGTGAGCTCGAATCCAGAAATGACCTTTTTTGCTGAATCTGCAAGGTAGTGTTTGAGATAGGAAAACTTGTCCACTGTTGAAAGTTCTTCGTTTCCGTGAACAGCAGATACAAAGCCATCCCAAAACTCTTGCCAGTCTTGAGGTCTTCCCGAAAATTTAGTGAGCTCCAATTTTGGTAATTTTGCTCTAACCTTGCGTGTTTGTGATGATGTAGAATTGAGGCTGTCCAGTGATATCTGCGAGTCGCTTCTTCTTATTCCTGTACTCTGTTCCTTCGTTGCCAATTTTTCTTGAATTGTAAGGAGTGCCATGTTTATTTTCTCCTGCACGCTTCCACATTCTTCGATTTCCTTTAAACATTCGTCTTCCTCAGTTTCATATGTTTCCTCTGAAGCAAGCTCTTTCTCCGTAACCAAATCTAGAATTTGCTTGTCCAGGGTCCCTAATATTTCAAGCTTTTCTTTCAGCTGCATCTCGATTTGTTTCAAGCTTTTCTTGTCATCGTTTCCTTCTTCAATTTTGGCTATGATTTTCGACGTGTATCCCCGATGTCCTCCTCTAATTTTCTTCAGTTTCAAGAGTTCTCCCATTGTTTCTTTTACTTGCAATCCGTTTAGCTGCGGTGGACCAGATGTAGTGACTGTAACGATTCCTCAAGTTCTAGTTCAACGGATATTGCAGGCCCATAGCGAACTCTCAAAAAAAGGACGACTATTGATTTAACATTGATCTTGCCTCTCCATAATTCTATAACGATCTGACTAAGAACACGTGTACGAAATGTAATTTAAGCTTCTACACGGAACTTACGATTCTATCTACCAATGAAATTCAGTCTTTGCGTTTACGTAAATGAGTGTTCTTATCAAGTGTTCAAACAAAGTCTCCACATGTGGTAATTGCCTATTGCAAAATTTGATATTAGAAACTACAGTGAGTGACGCAATGGTGATATACCCCGCAGTGCATTACAGTTGAAGGGAAATTCCGACATTTTTTGCGAAGTTTGATTAACAATTTTTAGGCTTTTCAGAAACATGCTACTACAAATGTCTTACATTGTCTGAAAGCTCTCATCATGCGATTAATGATATTGTATTAGTTTTGTAAAGTTAGGAAAGCTGGGGGGGGTGAAAAAATAAAATCTGTTTTTTGCAAGGTCTGATTAAAGATTTTTTAGGCCCTGCAATTGCACGTTTTGCAACGAAGCGTTGCGAAACGTGTTCCAAAGTTTCTTAGAAGGAAGGAACTGTTTTCCTTCCTTGTATCTCTTCTTCTCTTTTCCACTATGTATCTGAACTTCTTTTTAGTATTCTCTGCTTCATTCTTTCTGATCTTGTATTCCTCAGCAATTTGTGCTCATTGTTCAACGCTTTTCCTTATTTAAAGAGTAGAGAAGAGTAGAGAAAGGAGAGAGAGTAAAGATGTGCAGGGAAGTAACTTTGATTGCGAATTGCGGAGGACGAGATCAGAATGAATGAAGTGAATAAATGAAGGAATGAATAAATGACAAAAATCAGTTTCCTAATGCCCAACTTATTTGTTTATCTGCGAGCACTTATTATATTTATTTGCCTGGAAACAAAATACATGAATCGTTCAAGAAAATGTTTAAAAACGGCATGTCGATAAGATCGTTACCGTTTCACCTGCATATTAACGGAAACTCTACTTTTAAATGAAATCCAACAGTACGGAGCATGGAGTCTTTAAAAGGACCCAAGAAGAATCAAATTTGTCTGTTTCTATGTAAAAAGCACGATTTTGCTTCATTGTTCAAAGAAAAATATTCTAGACAAGACAAGGTCTTGTGGTCTGCAGTTTAGCGTATAGCTGAGTTTCAATACAAATTTATGAAATTGAGAGAAGGTTGTATGCTTTCACACCTGTGATGTAAAACATGGACGTAATGGAACACATCTCTGTGGCTAGACTTTTCACCATTTCAAGGGATTCTGGAGCATGAGACTTTTGGAAATTCATATTTAGAAAGTCTTTTGATGAAGATAAGAATATAGCAAAATTATATGGATCCAAGTTGGCCTTAAGCAAGAGATGCTATTTAAGTCCTTCAGAACAAGACAATGATTGTTTTTCTGAAATTGTTCAAACGGGGAAATTTTTTTCTGGGACATCCGGTCTCACTTCTATCAAATCCAGTTTCCAAATGACAGAAAAATCTTAGCTCAAACTTCCCAAGAAAAAACAAAAATTTCAACTTTTCACCTATCACCTCTTCTAATTGTACAAAATTAATCCAATACCATTGATTCGTGCGTGAAGAGCTTCAAATGAAGTATGACATCATAAAATGCGTTTCTGATTCGCGAAAAACACAATTTTCAACTTTTCAGCAGTCAGTTTTTCTAACTGTAAAAAACTAATCCAATGTTATTAATGCGCATGAAAAGAGCTATTAAATGATGAATAAGTTTCATAAAAACCCGCTTCTGAACGGCCAAAAATCTTTTGTCAAATTTCACGAAAAACACAATTTTCATCTCTTCACTCACTAGCTTTTCAAATCGCACAACAGTGATCAAATATTGCTAATCTGCATCTAAATAGCTTTCCAATGATGTATATAACTTTTTTGTAGAAGCTGGTTTCTGACAAGCATAAAAATCGTAGGTCAAACTTCATGACAAATATAATTTTCAACTTTTCACGAACCAGCTTTTCTGATAGTACAAACTAATCGAATGATATTAATCTGCATATAAAAAGTTTTCAAATGATGTATAACTTTTAAAACAAGCCGTTTCTTAAAGGCCTCAAATTCATTGCTCAAATTTCGCGAAAAACACAATTTTCAACTTTCCACCCACCAGCTTTTCTAATAGTATAAAACTGATGCAAAATTATTAATCCTTATGCAAACAGCTTTTGAATGATGTGCAACTTTTGTCACAGGCGGTTTCTTAAAGGCCTAAAATTCATCGGTCAAACTTCGCGAAAAACACAATTTTCAACTTTTCACCCACCAGCTTTTCGAATAGTATAAAACTGATGCAAAATTATTAATCCTCATGTAAACAGCTTTTGAATGATGTACAACTTTTATCACAGGCCGTTTCTTAAAAGCCTAAAATTCATCGGTCAAACTTCGCGAAAAACACAATTTTCAACTTTTCACCCAATTCAAAATTATTAATCCTCATGTAAACAGCTTTCGAATGTTGTATAACTTTTATCACAGGCCGTTTCTTAAAGGCCTAAAATTCATCGGTCAAACTTCGCGAAAAACACAATTTTCAACTTTTCACCCATCAGCTTTTCTAATTATACAAAACTAATTCAAAATTATTAATCCTCATGTAAACAGCTTTTGAATGATGTACAACTTTTATCACAGGCCGTTTCTTAAAGGACTAAAATTCATCGGTCAAACTTCGCGAAAGACACAATTTTCATTTTTTCACCCACTAGCTTTTCGAATAGTATAAAACTGACGCAAAATTATTAATCCTCGCGTAAGCAGCTTTTGAATGATGTACAAATTTTATCGCAGGCCGCTTCTTAAAAGCCTAAAATTCATCGGTCAAACTTCGCGAAAAACACAATTTTCAACTTTTCACTCATCAGCTTTTCTAATTATACAAAACTAATTCAAAATTATTAATCCTCATGTTAACAGCTTTCGAATGTTGTATAACTTTTATCACAGGCCGTTTCTTAAAGGCCTAAAATTTATCGGTCAAACTTGGCGAAAAACACAATTTTCAACTTTTCACCCATCAGCTTTTCTAATTATACAAAACTAATTCAAAATTATTAATCCTCATGTAACCAGCTTTTGAATGATGTACAAATTTTATCACAGGCCGTTTCTTAAAGGCCTAAAATTCATCGGTCAAACTTCGCGAAAAACACAATTTTCAACTTTTCACCCACTAGCTTTTCCAATAGTATAAAACTGATGCAAAATTATTAATCCTCGTGTAAGCAGCTTTTGAATGATGTACAACTTTTATCACAGGCCGTTTCTTAAAAGCCTACAATTCATCGGTCAAACTTCGCGAAAAACACAATTTTCAACTTTTCACCCATTAGCTTTTCGAATAGTATAAAACTGATGCAAAATTATTAATTCTCGTGTAAGCAGCTTTTGAATGATGTACAACTTTTATCACAGGCCGTTTCTTAAAAGCCTAAAATTCATCGGTCAAACTTCGCGAAAAACACAATTTTCAACTTTTCACCCACTAGCTTTTCGAATAGTATAAAACTGATGCAAAATTATTAATCCTCGTGTAAGCAGCTTTTGAATGATGTACAACTTTTATCACAGGCCGTTTCTTAAAAGCCTAAAATTCATCGGTCAAACTTCGCGAAAAACACAATTTTCAACTTTTCACCCACTAGCTTTTCGAATAGTATAAAACTGATGCAAAATTATTAATCCTCGTGTAAGCAGCTTTTGAATGATGTACAACTTTTATCACAGGCCGTTTCTTAAAAGCCTAAAATTCATCGGTCAAACTTCGCGAAAAACACAATTTTCAACTTTCCTTCCACCAGCTTTTCTAATAGTATAAAACTGATGCAAAATTATTAATCCTTATGTAAACAGCTTTTGAATGATGTGCAACTTTTGTCACAGGCCGTTTCTTAAAGGCCTAAAATTCATCGGTCAAACTTCGCGAAAAACACAATTTTCAACTTTTCACCCACCAGCTTTTCTAATTATACAAAACTAATTCAAAATTATTAATCCTCATGTAAACAGCTTTTGAATGATGTACAACTTTTATCACAGGTCGTTTCTTAAAGGCCTAAAATTCATCGGTCAACTTCGCAAAAAACACAATTTTCAACTTTTCACCCACTAGCTTTTCGAATAGTATAAAACTGATGCAAAATTATTAATCCTCGTGTAAGCAGCTTTTGAATGATGTACAACTTTTATCGCAGGCCGTTTCTTAAAAGTCTAAAATTCATCGGTCAAACTTCGCGAAAAACACAATTTTCAACTTTTCACTCATCAGCTTTTCTAATTATACAAAACTAATTCAAAATTATTAATCCTCATGTAAACAGCTTTCGAATGTTGTATAACTTTTATCACAGGCCGTTTCTTAAAGGCCTAAAATTTATCGGTCAAACTTGGCGAAAAACACAATTTTCAACTTTTCACCCATCAGCTTTTCTAATTATACAAAACTAATTCAAAATTATTAATCCTTATGTAAACAGCTTTTGAATGATGTACAAATTTTATCACAGGCCGTTTCTTAAAGGCCTAAAATTCATCGGTCAAACTTCGCGAAAAACACAATTTTCAACTTTTCACCCATCAGCTTTTCTAATTATATAAACTAATCAAATATTGTTAATCCTCATGTAAAACGCATTCAAATGATGTACAACTTTTATAAAAGGCCGTTTTATGAAGGCCTAAAATTCATCGATGAAACTTCGCGAAAAGCACAATTTTCAACTTTTCACCCACCAGCTTTTCTAATAGTACAAAACTAATCCAGTATTATCAATCCTCATGTAAAACGCATTCAAATGATGTACAACTTTTATAGAAGGCCGTTTTTTAAAGGCCTAAAATTCATTGGTCAAACTTCGCAAAAAACACAATTTTCAACTTTTCACCCATTAGCTTTTCCAATAGTACGAAACTAATCCAATATTATCAATCCTCATGTAAAACGCATTCAAATGATGTACAACTTTTATAGAAGGCCGTTTTTTAAAGGCCTAAAATTCATCGATGAAACTTCGCGAAAAGCACAATTTTCAACTTTTCACCCACCAGCTTTTCTAATAGTACGAAACTAATCCAGTATTATCAATCCTCATGTAAAACGCATTCAAATGATGTACAACTTTTATAAAAGGCCGTTTTTTAAAGGCCTAAAATTCATCGGTGAAACTTCGCGAAAAGCACAACTTTCAACTTTTCACCCACTAGCTTTTCTAATAGTACAAAACTAATCCAGTATTATCAATCCTCATGTAAAACGCATTCAAATGATGTACAACTTTTATAGAAGGCCGTTTTTTAAAGGCCTAAAATTCATTGGTCAAACTTCGCAAAAAACACAATTTTCAACTTTTCACCCATTAGCTTTTCCAATAGTACGAAACTAATCCAATATTATCAATCCTCATGTAAAACGCATTCAAATGATGTACAACTTTTATCACAGGCCGTTTCTTAAAGGCCTAATGTTCATCGGTGAAACTTCGCGAAAAACACAATTTTCAACTTTTCACCCATTAGCTTTTCTAATAGTACGAAACTAATCCAATATTATCAATCCTCATGTAAAAAGCAATCAAATGATGTAAAACTTTTATAAAAGGCCATTTTTTAAAGGCTTAATATTCATTGGTGAAACTTCGCGAAAAACACAATTTTCAACTTGTCACCCATCAGCTTTTCCAATTGTATAAAAATGATCAAATATTGTCATTTTTACAAGGCTGACAGTATTGTAGTTTATGAGATCGCGACTCTTGCGATTGCGATTCGCAGGGATCAGACTTGATGTGTGGCTGGGTGGCTGGGTGGCTGCTGTGGCGCAATTTGTAGCCTCGTTTGCAGGAAGGTTTGGCGCGTTTTTTATTATCACACATAAAATAATCACACTGTTTTTCTTCCTGTTGTTGCGGGGCCTGGCCAAGCAGAAAAGACGTTGTGTGTGTAGATATGGTGAACCGTTCGGTGACGTTCATGATGATAGCTGTCTCTGTTAAAGCATTGAAAACAACGCAACACGGGTAAGATTTATCAGTGATCACTGATTGATTCTATTTTACAGTCTGTACCCAGCCTGTCCCCTCTCTTGATGATGAAGGTTCGACCCTTAGTGGCCTACAAATTGTTTGTCAGCTCAGAATGCGGTTTTGCAGAAATATGTGCTGTGACTTACTGAGGTTTCACCTTGTCATATCCATAGTTGGCTGTCAAGAAGCTCATATCGATCACTTTGATCAAAGATTGATATAACTTTTATACAGTTGATCCATTTTGACCTGGCCTACCCCCTCCCCCCTTCCATAGATAGAGTGGGAAGTTTTTAAATGCCCTTTTTGCATTCCTCTGCCTTTAGAGTTGAAAAGGAATTTTCTTGATTAATCTAGCTGTGCCAAAATGTTGTGAAGACAATGGAAACTTAATGATAAATTTGTTCACTCTCTAAAGATCCATTTCATTCCTGGAATAATTAACTTTCTATCAGGCTAAATGTGATTCATGTTTTCAATGAAAGTTGCAAGGAATAGGGCAGGTGGTGAGCACAAAAAGCGATGTTACTAGGATAAACAGATAAATTTTACTATCTCTAAGGGGAAGAAAATTACACTGGGCACAAAGGACAAAGATTTTTTGCTGCCATGATCATTAACATCATGGGAGCTTACCCTTACATCGCTAGATATTGAACTGCATTAGACTACAGTATTAAAAGGAGAAAAACTTCCTTTAATGGCCATGATTAAGAAGATAAAAGTATCAAATTCAAGCAGTGCTGGCAGAAGACTGTTCTGAAAGTGGAAGTTGAGGCTACAAACCACCAAATTTCACTAAAACATGGATTTAGAAAAGTTGATAGCCTCTCAGTAACATGGGAGTGAAGTTGACATTGGATGTACCCTACAGTCAAAGATGCGAAAACTGTTTTGTTCTTTCTCTGTTTTATACTTAGTGTTTATTTGTATTATGGATGCAAACATGATCTTAAGTAAATTGGATCTGACAAATTGTGAACTTCTTAAAATTGTGCCTAGATTTGTTGAAATAACTTTTGCACCTGTCCTTTCATTCAGAAATGAAATAGAATGCATCAGAAGAACCACACTCCATTGACAAAGACTGCCAAAAAGAGATTTTTCATGCTTCAAGGCAAGATTTATTGACAAGGTAACTTTTCTTACCCTTGACTTTGCCAATAAATGAATGTAAAATGCAAATCTTGGACATTTCATATACAATATGCATATGTTTGAGTAAGTAATGATCAGCCTATATGCAACTCCTGAGGACTTGGTAGAAAGGTTTGGTTGATCATTTGTTTGGGAAACATTATTTGACCACGAACTTTGAAGTTGAGAATAGTTTATATTTCATACATGCTTTAATGACTAAGAGGTCTGCTCTTTTCCTAGAAATTCTGAATTTGGGAAATATACTGTGCCAAAATATATTGCAAGAAATAGTCATAACGTACTGTAGGGTGGCCATGTTTCCACAGAACTACATTTAAAGCATCCTAATCAGCCTCTTAGTTGTTTTTCTATAACAGATCACTGAATCCATAAATATTTCTGCTGTCTGACTTGCCAGGAACATCTTTGGGTCTTCACATTTTTGTAGGTACTTAATAAGTAAATTTCATTACTGTCTTATTAGCAGAAAATATTTTTGAAGACATTAATTGGCAATACACCAAAGGGGGACTTCATAGAAAATTTTCAGTCCTTGTTGTCGAAAGATATTGTTTGGCTATAAAGATACATTGGGGAGGAGGGGGGGGGCTTGATATTTACAATTTCATTGCTGTTTTATCCCAGAAGCATTTATTGGTAATACACCCATTTTGGGGGGCTTATGCTCAAGTTTCAGTCATGTTTTATCACAAGACATTAATTCGTAATACACATATTGTGGGGACTTCATTAGTGATGTCTGTTCTCAATGAAGGTGTTGTGGCGCCGTGGTGTAATCCTCTGACATTGCAGCCAGAACAGTCAGGCGGAGTGGGTTCGAGTCCCGGTAGGGCCCCACCACTTGAGCGTCATGACAAGGGGTCGCGGACTCGATTAGGTCTGCTCTATTTCTGCGATCCCAGCGCTTGGCGCTGAAAAACGCAACTTCACCTTCACCTTCTCAATGTCTTTCAAAGAAGATCTGTTTTGATACACATGTATTGTGGGGACATGATAGTTGAATTCCAGTCCTGTTTTATCTTTAAGACATTCATTGACAATACACACATTTTGGGGACTTAATAGTTAAGTTTTATTCTTAATCTCTTTCAAAGATATTCTTTTTCTATACATAAGCATCATATGGACTTGGTAGTTTTTTCATAGACTATTTTGACATTTAGGAAAGGGGTCAGGGGGAGTAATACTGTTCTGGTAAATGGCAGATATGATTCTGATTCATGGCTCCCATATGGCTTTGCTTTCACGGATCATTACTTGAACTATTCAAATTGTGTTTCAAATTCACAAGGCATATGGGTCGTGAGACAGCTTTTCAGGTACTTTTCAGGCAATTTATTTCTGCTGTTTTAGCGTCAACTTGAAACCAATAGATTTGAAGATTTCAATTTATGGTTCTTGAAGCCATTTATCCGAATTGTGGCAGCCATTTATCAGAATTATGTCTACCATTTAACAGAAGGATATTGCTCTCCCCAGACCCTTTCCAAAATGCCAAAGTGGTCTAGTTCTGATATACTTTGAAGGCATTCATTCGCAATGCACACATTGTGGAGACATCACGAGTTATGTTTATTCTCAATATCTCTCAGAATGATATTTTTCAATACACATGCATTGTGGGGACAAAGCAGTTGAATTTCATTCCCATATTATCTTCAAGACATTCATTGGCAATACACACATTGTGGGGACTTCATTAGTTATATTTATTCTCAATATTTTTGAATATTGATCTTTTTCAATACACATTTATTGTGGGGACAAGAAAGTTTAAGTTGATTCCCGTATTATCTTTAAGACATTCATTGGCAATACACACATTGTGGGGACTTCATTAGTTATATTTATTCTATATATCTTTGAAAATGGATCTTTTTCGATACACACGTATTGTGGGGACAAGAAAGTTTAAGTTGATTCTGGTATTATCTTTAAGACATTCATTGGCAATACACACATTGTGGGGACTCCATTAGTTATGTTTATTGTCAATATCTTTCAGAGATGACCTTTTTAGATACACATGTATTTCGGGGAGATGATAGTTGAATTTCATTCCTGTGTTTGGAGCTGGATAAAATGTGTGCATTTCTGACAGAGAGGGGGGCCCCCTCTATTTTTGCAAAACTACGAGAGAAGTAGCAATGAAGCTTGGCTCAGTTGTTCTTTGGACAATAACCTTTGCAACATAACAATAGATCTTAATTGGTCACGTGATTTGTTGCTAGGCAACTAAACAATGAAAAAATGGCCAAATCTTGCAACTGTGGGAACTTTCATTGTGGGAACTTACTTAGTAACACACATTGTGGGAACCTACTTAGTTATATTTATTCTCGATATCTTTCAAGCATAATCTTTTTTGATACATGTGCATTGTGGGGACATGATATTTGAATTTCATTCTTGTGTTATCTTTAAGACATTCATTCGCAATACACACATTTTTCGGGGGCTTCATTGTGAAATAGGATATCTATACACATGTAGTTTGGGGGCATAACAGTTGAATATAATTGCAGTTCTATTTCTAAGACAGTTAATCCTATTGCACACACAGTGGGGACTTCATGGTTAAGTTTCATTCTTACTCTCTTTTCAAAAAAATTTTTTGTCTGTACACATGTAGTGTGGGGACATAATAATTGAATTTAATTCCAGTTCTATTTCTACTTATTTGTTTATTTGTTTACTCAGGTCATGCTAAGGCAGCTCAAGAGAGCTGATGTGGACAGTTAGTTAACAGTTAATCCTATTGCACACATAATTGGGATATTCTTAATCTCTTTCCAAGATATTCTTTATCTATACACATGTATCGTGGGGACATGATAGTTGAATTTTAGTTCCAGTTCTATTGCTGAGACAGTTAATCCCAGTGCACACATTGTGGGGACTTCATAGTTAAATTTCATTCTTAATCTCTTTCCAAGATATCCTTTATCTATACACATGTATCGTGGGGACATAATAGTTGAATTTTAGTTCCAGTTCTATTGCTGAGACAGTTAATCCCAGTGCACACATTGTGGGGACTTCATAGTTAAATTTCATTCTTAATCTCTTTCCAAGATATCCTTTATCTATACACATGTATCGTGGGGACATAATAGTTGAATTTTAGTTCCAGTTCTATTGCTAAGACAGTTAATCCCAGTACACACATTGTGGGGACTTCATAGTTGAGTTGCATTCTTAATCTTTTTCCAAGATATTTTTTATCTATACACATGTATTGTGGGGACATGATAGTTGAATTTTAGTTCCAGTTTATTTGCTAAGACAGTTAATCCCAGTACACACATTGTTGGGACTTCATAGTTGAGTTGCATTCTTAATCTCTTTCCAAGATATTTTTTATCGATACACATGTATTGTGGGGACATGATAGTTTAATTTAATTCCAGTTCTATTGCTAAGATAGTCAATCCCAATACACACATTGTGGGGACTTCATAGTTAAGCTTCATTCTTAATCTTATTCCAAGATATTCTTTATCTATACACATGTAGTGTGGGGACATAATAATTGAATTTAATTCTAGTTCTATTTCTAAGACAGTTAATCCCAGTACACACATTGTGGGGACTTCATAGTTGAGTTGCATTCTTAATCTCTTTCCAAGATATTTTTTATCGATACACATGTATTGTGGGGACATGATAGTTTAATTTAATTCCAGTTCTATTGCTAAGATAGTCAATCCCAATACACACATTGTGGGGACTTCATAGTTAAGCTTCATTCTTAATCTTATTCCAAGATATTCTTTATCTATACACATGTAGTGTGGGGACATAATAATTGAATTTAATTCTAGTTCTATTTCTAAGACAGTTAATCCCAGTACACACATTGTGGGGATTTCATAGTTGAGTTGCATTCTTAATCTCTTTCCAAGATATTTTTTATCTACACACATGTATTGTGGGGACATGATAGTTGAATTTAATTCCAGTTCTATTGCTGAGACAGTTAATCCTATTGCACACATAGTGGGAACTTCATAGTTAAGCTTCATTCTTAATCTCTTTCCAAGATATTCTTTATCTATACGCATGTATCGTGGGGACATAATAGTTGAATTTTAGTTTCAGTTCTATTGCTAAGACAGTCAATCCCAATACACACATTGTGGGGACTTCATAGTTAAGTTTCATTCTTAATCTTATTCCAAGATATTCTTCATCTATACACATGCAGTGTGGGGGCATAATAGTTTAATTTAATTCCAGTTTTATTTCTAAGATAGTTAATCCTATTGCATACATAGTGGGGATATTCTTAATCTTTTCCAAGACATTCTTTATCTATAAACATGAAATGTGGGGACATAATAGTTGAATTTAATTCCAGTTCTATTTTCAAGACAGTTAATCCTATTTCACACATAGTGGGGACTTCATAGTTGAGAAGTTTCATTCTTAATTTCTTTCCAAGAGATTCTTTATCTGTACACATGTAGTGTGGGGACACAGTGGTTGAATTTTAATTCCAGTTTTATTCCTACAACAGTTAATCCCAATACACACATTGTGGGGACTTCATAGTTAGGTTTATTTGAAAATAATGTTTTGTCCATAAGCACAGTTGTTAGGACTTAAATGTTAAGGTCTATTCCAGTTTGAGTTCGAAGTTATGCTTCGGGTATAAATAAACTTTGATGGTACTAAACAGTTTAATTTCATTTCAGTTCTTTTCAGTGGTATCGCTCACCATACTTTAATACAAAATGTTCCTTGTTCGTAGATAGATTTGATTGCTGTTCTACTTCAAACATATGTTTTGTGTTTAACATACTAGACTAGCTGATGAAAGACAACGATGGAAGGTTGTTACTTGCAACCTTCGAGATGAGGAATCAACTTGGTGATGATGATGAGGCGGGATTACATATTCAATTTTTATACTGGTTCTATTTGAAGACATACTTTACCCAAAGATACAAATCTTTTATCATTCATAGTTAAAATGTCATTCCAGGTCCATTATGTTTTGCCCATAGCCACAATTGTTGGGAGTTTATTGTTAAGCTCTATGCCAGTTTTATTTCGAAGGCATGCTTGGGGTATAAATGTAATTTGTTGATACTAAATAGCTCTATAAACTTCATTCCAGTTCTATTTCCCTGACATGCTGAGCCTACAATCAGAAATTGTTGGAACTTGATTCTTAACAATCCTCTTACACGAATTCCGACACGTATTTCTTAACACCATTATTCTGTCTGTTATGGCTACTTGTGTGTTTTTGCCCTACATTGATTTTTGTACTCGACCCCTGTCGGTAAATTGACAAAAACCTGCTTTGCTATCTATTCCATCAACAAATTCAATTGCAATATCAATCAAGCTGTAATGTCTGCTCTCTCTTTCTGTAGATGAAGCTATCTGTTGCTGATAAGCGGAAATACTTTTTGGCCCGTTTCATGCTATAAGAAGTAATCTCACTGACAACATTTGTTGAGGAGAATCTTTGCAGCTTCAATTACTTCCGAAATTCCAACTTTTCTTGAATATTCCCATGTCCTTGAAACAATTTTATCAGATCACGTGGTAGATTGTTTTATTCATGGTTTTATTCATGGTTTTATTCATGTTTATTGGACATTTTTCTCAGTTCACGGTATTTTTTCGAAAACTTTGAGAAGCGAATATCTACAAATCATTTGGGAGGCTGAGGCCTCCCCCAGCCCCTACTTGACTGTTTAGATGTTATCCCATCTCTTTTTTCCTAAACATGCTTTTCTTATGAATTTTTTTGAAGTGTATACTTAACTTTCATTCCACTTCTATTTCGAAGACATGCTCTACATAAAACACACATTCAGGCGACTTCATTGTTAAATTTCATTTCACTTCTATTTCCAAGAGATTCTGTGGTCATAATGGATAATGTTGGAGGTTCAATGTTAAATCTCATCTTCATTCCATTTCTAAGATATCCTGTTTGGTATCAACACAAATTGTGGCGATTTCATTGCTAAAATTTCATTTCACTTCCACTTTCATTTCACTTCTTTCTCCAAGACATACTTTTTATGAGCACTTCCTTTGTTTATGAGCACAACTGCTGGAAGATCCTAGTAAAACTCAATTATTCCTCTATTTGCGAAATATGCTCTGCCTACAAGTACAGATTACGGCGACTAAATCATTAAGTTTCATTCTACTTCTATTGCCAAAAGATACTTTGGCCATAACAGATATTGTTCGAAGCTTATCTTTAAATCTCACTTGAGCTCTATTCCTATGACCTGCTTTCAATATAAATGCAAAATGTAGCGACCACGTTGTTAAAATTTCATTTCACTTCAACTTCGAAGACGTACCCATAAACATACAATCTTGTGAGTTCATCATTGGAGTCAATTCCTCTTCGATTTTGATGAGATGCTTTGCCTTTAAACAGAAATTGTTGGGTCATGATCATAAAATCTCATTCCACATCTTTTTCAAATGCATGCTTTGCATATAGAGATAGAATGTAGCAACGTTTTCATTAAATTGATTCAACATATATTTTAAAAATATGCTTTGTCTGTAAGCACAAACTGTGTTGTCTTCGTCTTTAAAGTTCATACACCCTATTCACAATAATGTCAGTTCTTTTGAAATGCTCATTCGCCCCGAGATGGTGTGGAGCTAAATCTCTAAAGCTTTCATTACTTTCAGCAAGACGTGAAATACTTTTACATGAATGTACGTTCAATAGGGATAGTGTAGATTTCTTGCTGTGCTTGAATTTGCATCATTGGCCTCGAATCGAGACTAATTCTGAATGAGGTCTATTCCAATTCTATGTCCAAGACGTACTTTGCCAATTGACACAAATTGTTAGTGACTCAATCGTAAAATTTCATACTAGTTCTTTTACGAACATGGACTTTGTCTATAAACACCTGTTGGAACATTCTTTTTAAGTTCCTTTCCACTGCTATTTGTGAAACATTCTGTGCCTGCAAACACAACTTGTGTCGACGTCATCGTTAAATTTCATTCCTCTTTTTCTTCGAAGATATGCCTCACCAATAAACACAAATTGTGGCGATTTCATCTTTAAGGTCCATTCCACTTGTACGTTCAAGACATGCTTTGCCCATGAACTCAAATCAAGGAGACTTGACCGTTAAATTTCATATAAGCTCTTTGTTGAACGCTTCCAATGTCTGTAAACACAACTGTTGTAATGTTCATGTTAAAATTCATTCCACTTCTATTTGTGAAACACACTCTGCCTAGAAACACAGCCTGTGTCAACGTCATCACTAACTTTCATTGCAATTCTTTGTCGAAGATATTCTTTGCCTACGAACACAAATGGGGGCAAGTTCATCGTTTAAGTTGATTCTACTTCTATTTCCAAGACATACTTTGCCCATGAGCTCAAATTGATAAGACTTAATCGTTAAATTTCATTCTAGTTCTTTGTTGAACACTTCCTTTGTCTATAAACCACAACTGTTGGAACATTCATCGTTATCATCATCATCATCCACCATCATTAGCCATAGAGGCCACTGCTGGCCGATACAACATCCATTCTTTCAACCCGTCCGTTTTCCTTGACATTCAGGTCACACTTTTTTGTTCCAGGTGTCCACTCTGTATTGTGTTGGTCCATCTGTCATTCTCCATTCTCCCAAGGTGTCCTGCCCAAGACCATTTCATTACCTTTGTTTTTTCCATAATGTCATCTAACCCTGTTTTTCTCTTATCCATTCGTTTCGCTTATCTTTCCTTGTTATACCAAGCATTGATCTTTCCATGTTCCTTTGCGTTACTGCTAGCCTTTTTCTTTACTTTTTGGTAAGTGATCAAGTTTCCGAACCATAAGTCATTGCTGGTAGGAATACTTCATTCGTAAGTTTCCTTTTCAAACATATCGGCATTTTCGTAGGTGATTCAATAGGGGACTTTACTGACCAAGATTGGCCCATCCTTGTCCAATTCTGCTACTTATCTCCGTCGTGTTGTTATTATCTTTTATAAGCGAGTCCTTCTAATCTCCGAGCCCTCGAGCCTTCGAGCCTCAAGTTCTTGAGCCCCGAGCCTTCAATACTTAGAGCCTTGAGCCCTCCAGTCCTCCAGCCCTTCAGCCTTCCAGTTGTATTTTTAGCTACAGGCTTTCATCTTAGAAGTTTATCCTTTTGCAAATGTCAAGGATTCAAGTGCAAGGCACAAGCTAGAATCCATGCGAATTTATAAAATTGCCAGAGCACACATTTTTCTCAAGGCCGAACAGGCCCGATTTCAAAGAATGTGCTAAACAGAAAATACTTCATGAAAATGCTTCATGTGTATGTGGGAGGTCTATCACTACTAGCCAGTTACTCGCAAATAACTTGACTTGACAATCCGGCTTTTGTAGCTGAAATTATAGTTTATGGTACTTCTATCATTTGCTTATAATGGTTCTGTTGCATGTGGTGGGAATGTTGCAAGTGGGAGTTTCAATGGGCTGTGGGGGACTACAGTAACTGAGATCCAAATTTTCCAATGGATTGACATGCAATGGAATTCCCATGCCATTCACCATTAGTCTCAACTTTAACGTCACTGTTGAACTTTTTAAGTTTACATACACCGTTTGTAAAATAATGTTGCCTCATTTTGCATTTGATTCTGAAATGTCAAGGCTTGAAGGCTTGAAATGCAAGGCTCAAAAGCTCGAGGCTTGAGGGCTCGAAGGCTCGAGGCTCAAAATGCAAGGCTCAAAGGCTCGTGGCTCGAAGGCTCGAAATACAAGGCTCGAAGGCTCGAGGCTCGAAGACTCGACATATAGAATACTCTTTGTAAGCAATTGTCCCAAATATGTATCGCTCTCCACTTGTTTAAACTCTACATCCTCTGCTGAGATATTAAAATCATTCCTATTTGCGTATATGGTGCCCATAATCTTTGTTTTCACTTTGTTCAGCTTCATTCCATCTTTTTTGTCCTGCATCAATCAATAATGTCATTATTCCCCGCAGTTCCGTGATGGACTGAGAAAATAACACAATATCATTTGCAAACCTTAGATTGCTTAGACTTTCTCCTTGAATTTTAATGCCTTTTCCTTCAAAATCAACTCTCTCCAAAATTTCTTGCAGTGCTGCTGTGAAGAGATTTGGGGATAGTGTGTCACCTTGTCTATCTCCCTTGTTTAGGTCACTTTTCCAACTTAATGCGTCTGTTTGAATTTGTGCTGTACTGTTGGTATACACATCTTTTGTTATGTTAATGTATACTTCATCTATGCCTTGATTTCTCATTGCTTTAAATATGGCTTCATGACTTATGGAGTCAAATGCTTTTTCATAATCAATAAAAGCCATGTAGAGAGGTATCTTATATTCCATTGTTTTTTTCCATGATATGTCTGATTGTATGAAGGTGCTCCATTGTTGAATATCCTGTTCTATAAGCTGCTTGTTCCGGTGGTTGACTTTCGTTAAGCGTTCTTTCTATCATATTTTTTTTTACTGTTTTTATTGTTTTTTTATTTTTACTGTTGGAACATCAAAGGTAAATTTAACTCCTCTTTGTTTGCACGACATGCTCTACCTACAAATACAAATTGTGTCAACGTCATTGTTGAATTTCATTCCACTTCTAACTCGAAGATGTTTTTGCCTATGAACACAAATTGTGGCGATGTCATCGTTAAAGTTCATTCCACTCATATGTCCAAGACATAATTTGCCCATGGAAACAAACTAATGAGACTTGATCGTTAAATTTCATTCTAGTTCTTTTTTAAACGTTCCCTTTGTCAATAATCGCAACTGCTGTAGCATTCTAATTAAATCTCATTCCACTTCTATTTCCAATTGATACTTTGGCCATAACTGTTATTGCTGGATTTCCATCGTTAAATCTCATTTTCGTTCTCTTTCGAAGTCTTACTTTCGATATGAACGCAAATTTAGGTGACTTTATCGTAAAATTTAATTTCACTTCTACTTCAAAGAGGTACCTTGCCTTGTCTGTAAACAAACACTTTTGTGAATTTATAATTTAGCCCCTTCGTTTGCCAAGATATGCTTTTTTCCTGGGAACATAAATCGCTGTGAATTCATCACTAAGTTTTATTCCGCATCTTCTTCAAAGACTTGCTTTGCCTATAAACAGAATTTGTTGGGTCATAATCAATAGCTTTAATTGCACCTCTATTTTGTAAATATGATTTGCATGTAAACGTAAATTTTGTTGATTTCATCGTTAACATTCAAAATTATGCTTGGCCTATAAACTCATTTTGTGGCGAATTCATTATTACATCTTGTACTGGTTATATATGACAGAGATACTTTGCCTATAAATACAAATTCTTGGTATCTAATTGTTAAATTATTTCACCTCTGCTTCCAAGAAACGCTTTGGCTATGAACAGAAACTGTTGACTTCATTACTAAAGCTGATTCTAGTTTTATTTCAACGATTTCCTTTGCCTGAACACTTGTTATTGGATTTTGTTGTTAAATCATATCTTAGCTCTCATTGAAAAGTACACTTTGCCTATAAACACATATTGTGGTGACTTTATCGTTACATTTGGTTCTACTTCTATTTCAAAGAGCTGCTTCGACTATAAATACGAAGAGTGGTGACTTCATTGTTAAACTCATTCTTGTTCTTCTTTCCACGATTTCCTTTGCCTATAAGCACAAATTATTGGACTTCATTGTTAAATCTCATTTTGAATCTCATTTCAAAAATATTCTTCGCCTATAAACACATATTGTGGCGACTTCATAGTTATATTTTGCGTCTGGTTCTGTATGAAAGAGATGCTTTGGCTTTAGATATACCGGGTGAGTCAGAAAAGGGGCGTTTGACGGACTGTGGCGTCGCATTGAGCTACTCTATTAACGTGAAATAAATTTTTCTGTGCAGCCAAGAGTCTAACTTGGATCATAAACCATTTCCCATCGATATAGGTCATTTGATGCATCTTTAAAAAACATTTTCTTTGTAAGACCTTGTTTGGGAGTGTTGCAAACTGGTGAAATCTTGGACCAAGCCCCTTCAGCCGTTTAGCCTTGCCAGAGTTGCAGGTATACGTTGTATTATCAGGGGATACTGAAAAAGTTAAGCCTCGCTTACAGTAGGTCGCTTAGGTCGCTAGCATCGTGCAGAGAGAACCATGAGACAAAGACGCAAAGTTTTAATTCGTCTTTGGGTCTTTCTGCACGATTGTGTGAATCAGGCTTCAGGAAAAAGTGTTGTTTGCTTGTTTGCATGAAGTCCCATTGCGATTTACGGACCATTCATCTGCGTGAAAGAAACCTCTTCGCAAGACACAGAAGCACGCATTATTCATCATAATTCGGTGACTACTTCAAGTCAGAAGATTCGTCGTTACTCCTCTCCAGTAGTCACGATCTTCAGCTCCTCTTATGCATTGCTTAAAGTTTAACTTTGTCCATTCCATGATGTTCTTCATCCATGATTTACGTGGACGTCCCCTTGGTCTTTTCGCACATACTTTTCCTTCCAACAATGTTTTTTGCATCATGTCTTTCCTTACTAAATGTCCAAAATATTGTGTCTTTCTCATTTTTATGTTCTTTTCTAGTGACAGACCTTTTTCATGTATACGTTCTAACACCTCCTCATTCGTAGTGTGACTTGTGTATGAGATCTTAAGCATTTTTCGATACATCCACATTTCGAAGCTGTTTATTTTCTTACATGTATCAGCGTTAGGCGTCCAGGTTTCACTTGCATATAAAAGTGTTGATAAAACATGACATCTGGCTAAGCGTTTTCTTGTCTCAATCTCAATGTTTCTTGCTGTTAAAACATCACTCATATTAAGGAAAGTCTGTCTTGCAATTTCAATGCGTTGTCTTATTGCAGTATCTGATCTACCATCAGATGTGATCGTTGCCCCAGGTACTTAAAAGTTTCCACTTGCTCTAGAGTAGTTCCATCCACCTTTATATCGACTTTAGGATTCTCTAGATCTCGACTGATTACCATTGTTTCTGTCTTCTTTATATTCATTTTTAGACCTCCCTTTAAAGGGAATAGACATAGGTATATCTCATAATCGCTATAAATAGGCCAGAGAAACGCCCACAAATCCATTGTTTCTTTAGCTACACAATGAAACCGGATGCGTCTAAGCTGTCGCGTACAATAGATTATATTTTTGACCTGGCCCGGGCCAGCTTTTAACCATGTCGATTCCCTTTAAACTTTCTGATTTGACTACATCAACAATTAGTTGCAGACCCTGTGCCGACTCCGCAATTAGGGCAGTGTCATCTGCATACCTAAGATTTGCTACATTTTTGTTACATTTGTAACTTGTCGGCTTGCTTGAAAATATCTTCTGTATATAAATTAAATAATTTTGTCGATAGAATACATCCCTGCCTCACTCCTCTTTGAATAGCAAAGCTGTCTGATTCTCCTTCTTCTAACTTTATGCTGGCTGTGTGATTCCAATAAAGGTTTTGTATCATTCTCAGATCCATTGTGTCTATGTCACAAGATTTTAACTTACTCATTAGCTGATCATGATAGACCCTGTCGAAAGCTTTTTCATAGTCAATGTAGCAGACAAATACATTCTGTTTTACTTCCAAATATTTATCGAAAATCAGCCTTAGGTTTAGTATACCTTCTCTCGTTGCAACACCTGAACTAAATCCTGATTGTGTTCCTTCAATCTCTTGATCTTGCCTTCTCATTTCTTTTCAGGATCGCTTTAAGTATAACTTTGGTGACATGGCTTATCAAACTGATTGTTCTATGTTCGGAGTATTCCAGCGTGTTTTTCTTCTTTGGTGGTTTAATGAAAATAGCATGGGTGAGATCGTGGGGCATAACTCCCGATTTGTAAACTTCTTGACAAATCTTTACTACAATGTTAATCATTGTATCATCTAATGCCTTTAAATGCTCTATCATTACATTATCTGTTCCCGCTGCTTTTCCTGTTTTTATGCCCTTTATCGCCAACATGATCCCCTCCTTAAGTAATTCTAGCCCTTCTCCTACTTGACTATTTACAGAGTCTGATCTATTCTCGTCTTCATACAGTTCTTTGATATATTCTACCCATTGCTTTGCAACTTCCTTTTTGTCAAAAAGAATACGACTGTTCCGGTCCTTGATACATCCACTCGACGTTTTGATTCCTCTCTTCCTTTCCGTCATTTCTTTCACTTTTTTATGCATTTCTTTCATTTTGTGGGACTTTTCAAGGTCTTCCACTTCTTTACATAATGAATTGTACCACTCCTCTTTGCGTTCTTTACTTCTCTTTTTTATCACCTTGGCTATTCGCTTATACTCTGGAGTTCCTTTCTTTTCCCTTCTCTCTTTCATCATTTCTAGTATATCCTCTGTCATCCAAATCTGATCTTTCTTTTTCTTCTTCTTAGGAAGTACCTTATCTTGCGCTGCAATGATTCTAACTTTGAAGCTATCCCATTGTTGATTTATTTTATCTTCTTCTTGTTCATATTGCTCCAATTCTTTGCTCATCAAAGCATCAAAACGATTTCGAACTTCAGTCGCAAACTGCTCCCTACATTCATCTTGTTTTAACAAATTTACTTCATAGCTATTCTGACGCTCGGACTTCTCCGGTAATTTCAGCTTAAGTTTTAGCTTTGTGGCAAGGAGATTCTGGTCAGTCATTACATCTGCGAACATCTTTAACGTGATTTTTGAAACG
Source organism: Aurelia sp. 3 sensu Dawson et al. (2005) (assembly GCA_964020215.1). Classification (NCBI taxonomy): domain Eukaryota; kingdom Metazoa; phylum Cnidaria; class Scyphozoa; order Semaeostomeae; family Ulmaridae; genus Aurelia; species Aurelia sp. 3 sensu Dawson et al. (2005). The sequence continues at coordinate 7,986,106 of OZ026577.1, forward strand.
ATTTTTTACTAAAATAAAGTCAATCTGATTACGATGTTGATCACCAGGGCTCATCCATGTGTAAAGTCTACGTTCATGGTGCTGGTAAAATGCGTTAGTGACAATCAAGTTCTCTTCTTGACAGAATTGGATTAATCTCTCTCCTCTTAAATTTCTATCTCCAAGACCAAATTTGCCTGTTACATGAGCAGTCTCCTCTTTCCCTACCTTTGCATTCCAGTCTCCCATCACAATGAGGACATCAGTACTTTTAACGAGTTTCAAACACTCTTGTATCTCATTGTAATATTCTTCAATTACTTCATCGTTGTGATCTTGTGTTGGTGCATAGCATCGTACTATTACAACATTAAAAAGGTTTTCCTTCAATTTTTAACACCATCACCCTGTCTGATATAGGAATAAAGCCTTGAACTGATTTTGACCATTTCTTCTTCAAAATGATGCCTACACCGTTTGCATGTTTTTGTGCTCCTGAGAAATATATTACATGTTGATCTTTATCGATCACACCTGAGTCTATCCATCTGGTCTCTGCTATGCCTAAGATATCAATGTCTAATCTTGTCATTTCTTGAATGCAGTTATCAAGCTTTCCTGCTCTATAAAGTGTTCTCACATTCCAGATGCCAACTTTCAGAAGCCTGCCTTTGCCATTCATATTGATTATATCAGATTTCAACCTCCCGTGAGGGGCTAGATTGACTTCTTCATGATTCGGAACATAATTCGCACCAACAGAACGACTTGGTGACATCTCTTCTCTGTCGCATAAAGTGAATTCAGCCGCAGGGGTCCCGGCTGGATCCACTAAGTTATCTATTCTATATCTACTGGGATTCATAACTAACTATGGGGAATTAGTATTCAGTAGGGCCCCGATCCTTTCTGAGGTGACTAGCCACATAGTCCTTATGCGCCTCTATGTGCCATGACGAGTCACATGTCTTGCAGGTTACGCCTTCCAAGCTATTGATCATGTATGATTCATCTGCCTCCTCGCCGATCCTGTCTTCATGCACTTAGGGTTGGCGTCCCAAGCACACACCAGCCATAGCCAGTCCCCTTCACATAGTTTAGCACCACTGGCGAGTGGAGTTTCCGGGGTATGGCCGACAGCGTGCACAACTGTCTTCTTGGAGCCATATGTGAAGGTTGGCATGATTGTTTAGGACCAGTGTCCCCACCCACACCCAACTTGATTTGGGTGTGCGCCAGGCAGGTTCAACAAAGGTGCTACCTATAACGATCATCCCCAATACGCATTATTAGTGTCTTTCAAACGTATTCTCCAAGCAAGGCAAGCTATGATAAGACATCCCAAGAGAGAAAATACTACCTCCTAACTATTTCATTCTCCCCTGATAATACCATGTGTACCTGTAACCTTTGCCAAGATAAAAATGCGGAAGGGGCTCAGTGAAAGATTTCATCAGTTTGCAAGATTCCCGTACAAGGGCTTACGAAGAAAATGTTTTTTGAAGAATGCATTAAATGACTGATTTCGATGCTGAAAGGTTCATGGTCTAAGTTAGACTCTGGGCTGCACGGACAAATTTAGTTCATGGCGAACGGGTGGCTAAATGTGATGTCACAATCCGCCAAACGCCCCATGTTTTTTCTGACTCACCCGGTAAATTGTGGTGAGTTCATTGTTAAATGCTCTTTCACTTCTATTTCCAAGAAACACTTCGGCTATAAACAATAATTGTTGGAAATTTATTGTTGAAGTTCATTCTTCTCCAACTTCGAAGACATGTTCTGCCTTTAGACAATTAGCATAGAGCTCAAATCTTTAAAAAGGTGGTTGTAGGATTCTATTGCATTTTTCTTTGAATTAGAGTGCTTGGAAGGAACTTTGGGTAATTTGCAGTAAATCTGCCGTGGCAATTTTTTGATAACGTGATTATTTCCAATATGCTTCCATTCATAAATTTTGAGCCTGTGACTTCATCAAACTTCGAAATCCATAACCAGAAGAGCCACAGATTTTTGTTTGCCACCATGCAGGCCTTCACAAACTATGGTTTCCTTGAAGACTGTATCAATTTCCATCGAGTAATTTTAAGATTTGGATGATTTTAATTTCATCACATTTTTGATGAATTTTTGCAAAAATAATCAAGGCCCCTCCATTTTGAAAATAATCCAGTTATCAAAGAATTGCCACGGCAGAATTACAGCAAATTACCGAAAGTTTCCTTCAAGCACTTTAATCCAAAGAAGAACGTGATACAATTTTACACTCACCTTTCTCAAGATTTGAGCCCTAGACAATGGTAACTGTGGTGACTTCATCGTTAAATCTCAATTTACTTCTGTTTTGAAGCTTCCCTTTGCCAATAGACATTAATGGTTGGACACAATGATTAACTCTCACTTTTGTTTTATTTCGAAGATATACTGAGCCAACAACACATATCCTGGCAATTTCATGGTCACTTTTGGTTCTAACATTATTTGAACGAGATCCTTTGACCATAAACTACTTCATTGTCAAATTTCATTCTACTTTTATTTCCAAGACATGATTTCACAATGAACAGAAATTGTTGAAACCTTACTTTTAAATCTCAATTTAGTCCTATTTCGAATATAGACTTTGCCTATTAACACACAATGGGGCAACTTCATCGCTGCATTTTCTTTTAGTTCTTTTTTAAAGAGACCATTAGTTATAAACACAACTTTTTGTGACTTCATTGTTGAATATGATTCAACTTACTTCTAAAACATGATTGATTATAAACAGAAACTGTTGCAACTTCATTGTCAAATCTCATTTTCTTTCCACTTTGAGGGTGTGCTTGGCCTATGAACAAATATTTTTGCCGCTGCATTTGGCTTTAGTTTTATTTGAAAGAGATCCTTTGACTATAATCAAAAATTGTGGCAACTTGATTGTTAAATTTGCTCCACATCTGTTTCATTAGGGGGAGGAATTAATGCAACTTCATTTTCAAATCTCATTTTAGTTCCTCTTCGAAATGTGTTTTGCCATCAACAGGGATTGTGGCGATTTCATTGTTCAATTTCATTCCACTTCTATGTCTATGTCTTTGCCTATAAACACAACTTGTTTGGGCTTGATTGTTAAATTTTATTCTAATTCTTTCCAAACATTCCTTTGTCTATGAAGAAAACCGTTGGAACATTCTAGTTAAATGTCATTCTAATTCTATTTGCGAGAGATGCTCTTACTACAAACACAAGCTGTAGTAACTTCATCGTCAGATCTCACTTTTGTTCTATTTTGAAAATATGCTCTGTCTATGAACGCAAAGTGTGGCCGATCATTGTCAAATTTCTTTCCATTTGTATTTTGAATATGTGGTTTGCTTTTAACAAAAACACATTGTGGCGACTTCATTCATAAATTTCAGTCCACAGCTATGCAAGACTTGTTTAGCCTATGAACACAAATGTTTGGTACTCCATCGTTGCTTCTCATTTCTAGTTCTATTTCGAGGATATGCTTTACCTTAAACACAAATTTGGCGACTCCTTAAATTTCCCTCCGTTGCCATATTCAAGACATACTTTGCCTATAATCACAAATTTTTGGTACTTTATTATCAAATCTCATTTTAAGTTCTATTTCGGAGATATGCTTTCCCTACAACACCGTTAAGTCTCATTGTCTCTAAACATGAATTATGGTGACTTCATACTTAAATTCGACCCTACTTCTGTATCCAAGACATACTCTGCATATACAAACAAGTTATTGGTACTTCTTTGTTAAAGCTCGTTCTAGTACTATTTTGGGGATTTCCTTTGTCTATAAACAGAAATGGTGGCAACTTCATTGTTACACGTTATTCCACTTGTGGTTAAAAGACATGCTTTGACAATCAACGCTAACAGTTACGACTTCAACATTAGCTTTTATTCCAGCTCTATATCATCAAAGTATGCATTTGCTATAAACACAAACTGTGGCGTCATCATTACATTTCATTTCAAAACGGAACATTTCCATTGCAGTGTTGCTTTATGTTTGGTTATACTTTGTTGATTATGACAGCGGAAAGAGGGACGCTGAAATGGCATTGAATACTCATCTGTAGAATATGACGTGTATCATTCTGTTGATGATAATACTTACATGTTAAATCGAGTTAATATGTTTTGAAACGCTCACCAAATACTATAGAAAAACAATAAAACGAAGTACCGTTAAAGCCTTATTTAACTCCCCTCTCTGTTTAGCCCCCCTCTCTAACAAGCCCCTCCCTTTCTTAGTCAAAATTTGAAGTAAGCCCCCACTCTGTTAAGCCTTCCTACTTATGCAAAGTTCTAGAAATTACAAAATATTTCCATTTACGTAGTGACAATACCTTGCATGTTAATTCTGATATGCTTGGGGATAAAAACTGTGTTGAATTTATGTGTGGTAAAACTGTATGTTGATTCCGCAAAATATGGGATAAAAGAACTGAAAAGCTACCAAATATATCCTTGTCACTTGATTTTGTGAATAAGCCCCCCTCTGTATTAAAGCCCCCCTCTGTTGGAAAGACCCAAATTAAATAAGCCACTGGGGCCTAATAGAGCTTTAAGGGTACTGCCATGGCCTAGTTTGCAGTGTCCCTTTGCTGTTAGTTTTACTTTGTGGATTATGAAAGCGAAAAGAGGGACGCTGAAATGGCACTGAATACTCACCTGTAGAATATGGCATATATCAACCTATTGATGGCAACTTAGATGTAAGATCAAGTGAACGCATTTTTGGCACGCACACCAAACACTTCAGAAAAAAAAATTATCCAAATGTGTATAATGTCCCCGGAAGTAATGAGTTTTAATTTTAACATGACAATACACATGTCCCCACAACCTCATGTCTACATTTCCTACACTTGCATTGTGGGGACATTTTCTCTTTAACCCTGTTCGAGGTACCATACCATAAACTATGGTTTTAAGCAGTTCTAGCTTGAAAACGTTCTGGGGACTTAATGTATGTCCCCACAATTAGATACGTCCCCACAGTGTTGATGTGTATGGTAACTGGCGTCCCCACAAGTATGGTCATGTAAATACATACATACATACATACATACATACATAACCAATTTTTAAACTGCAAAAAAAAGCTGTCAGAGCCATATCATTTCAGCCTCCCTTATCATCCTCTCTGCCAATTTTTAACGACCTTAAACTTCTCAAACTTTCTGAACTTTTTGAACTCCGACTTTTAACTTTTGTTTTTGACTCTGTTAATTTAAGACAGGCCAGTCAAGGTGCTCTATATTTGTCTTGAATAAACAGTCTTCAATATGGTCTAAAGTCAATTCGTTATCATGGTGCTAAACTTTGGAATACATTACCAGTGGAACTCAGAAACGCTCCATCAAAAATATCCTTCAAAAAGCAACTGAAAATTTACTTATTGAACAAGGCCTGTCAGTAGTACCAAACTATTTTTGAGAGTCCACTTTTTTGGGATGGGGGTCTTTTGCGCCTCTTATCTTAAAAAGATGGACTGTAGAACTCTAATTTATAATTGAAAAGCAACAACGTGTATTTCTTGGAATCATTCAAATTCAACCAAATTCATTTGAGATTATACCAGGATAGGGGGGGGGGGGCTCTCTCCTTGATTAGTTTACCTATTGAGAGAGCTCCTCCTTTAAGTAATTCCCTCCATACAATCTATAATGTTTTTCTCTTTGTTAGCATATATTGTATTAATTTTCTATATCATTGTATTAATTTTCTGTAATAGTGTTTCATTTCCTCGTAGTTAAGTTACTTGTTGGTATTGTTATTCATAAGATTGTATGTAGTGAATTTAAATATAAATGAAACTGAAACTGAAAAAGAGAAAGTGGTACGGATAAAGCATGACTTACATCCGAGCTGACTCAAGGTCTTTCTTGCATTTTAGGGAAGTAATTTCAGGTTGGGCATAGCAAGTGTATGGAGATCTAATAGCCGGTGCCAGTGTGCTATTGCCAGGAAACGAATAGCTAGTCATTGGTTGCATAGGTGTTGATCCTGGAATGTGTTGATTTGATCCTTGATATCTATTTCGATAGTTTTCCACTGAGCTTTGATAGTGCATTCTTGGATATTGTTGGGGTGCATGGAGCTGGAGATTCTGGCCATTAACGTGTCTAGATTTTGTGCCATGGTAAATGGTATTTTTCAAGTTTTTTTTTTGCAAACAACAGAATGCCCTGGAAATTGAGGTGTTTCGCATCATTGAAGGTTGAATTTTTGTTTATTTCAATTTTGCTGTGTGAGATAATTTTGACATTTGACATTTTCTCACATCGTCTTTTGATCCGAAAATTTGCTGACTGGATTGTTTCATTTCAACTGTCAATTCTTGGAAGCATTAAGGATACCAGGATTCTTGATTGTGGGAACTTTTTTTGAAAGAGCATGTATGGTTTTGCAAAATTCGTCTGTGCATGCACTTTCAGTCTTTTTTCAAAATCGTTTGCACCAAAATGACAGATAACTGTGGATGGGTGTTTCTGGTTGCAAGGAGTGTTGATGAAATTTTCTGCATTGCTAATGAGAGGGCATGGAACTTTTACTGATTTTTTCCTTGGCAGAAGCTTCAAGGATGATGAAAAATCAAATTATGACAAAAGATTAGATGTGTATTTTCAGAAGCATGCCTGGTTGGATGAAGAGGTCAACACGAGATGGCTCCACAATAGAGGGGTATCACCCTAATTGAGGGTATTCTTCATTGGACGAATATTCCTGCTCAACGAAACAATTTTCAGAACAAAATTTACCATAAACACCTTCGTAAACTCTTCACTATTGATGATATAAAATTTGTTTGTCATTGGTGATGTTGTCTTTAAGAGCGAGCTACTCGAGAACATAGTGGTTGAGAGGGCCTAAATTTCCAACGTCGCCCTGGTTGAGAGTATCCAAACTTTCACATGGTTTCAGGTAAATTTAAGATAATTTGACGTTAAAATTAGCAGAATATCAACGATTATAGAGTTTTTGTCGTTATCAAATGTTTTCTGGTTGCATTTACTGTGTTTCGTTGTCCTAAGCACTGACCTTTGTTGCCGCTTTCGTTGAAAGACTTTTCAAGCAAGCTGATTTCAATTTTCCTCCTTCAATGAACTGAACGATCCCTAAATCAACTTTTGATTTTAAGGGAAACATTTTTTACAGTCCACTGATAGAACAAACTGTTTTTGCACCGTAACATGTCCTTTCACAACAAATAGTTGTCACCTGCCTTGCGTTGACAGTGCAGATTTCGTTCAAGAACCGGAAGATAGTAAGATACCACAGTACCCTCAACCAGGGCGACTTTAGGCCAATCTGACGGCGTGCAAAACGAAGCCAGTCGTGGCGGAAGCGGATGTCGTATCTCTGAAGTTACGTGAAGTACTTATTCTGGACAAGCGGAGCTTGGTGAGAGGCCATTTGTTTGTTGTGAAAGTTTTGACAAAGTCGAGAAACCAAGAAAAAGGAAAATTGTGCAACAAAATGTGAAAGGAAAAATGGCGGACACTTACAATTACATCTCAAGTGGCCTTCTTTGTGCACTGCTCCCTCTGTTTGTGAACGGAATTTTAAGAAACACAAACAAGGAAAAAATTTAGCAGATGGCTTTACCAAACTATTTTTGCGAGCTTTTTGGTTTTAACTAGGCCCAAATGACTGTTAGTCAGCAACAAACGCAAGAGAGTTAAAATCGGTCAAGACGCGTTTACCCTCAACCAGGGCGATACCCCTCTACATTGATCCCTGGAATGAATGGAAATTGGAAAGATAATGTGCTGTTTGCTGATAATGTCAGTTTTCAGCTTGCTGATGCTTTTCATAAAGAATGCAGGGAAAAAATCAACACATATACCTTCTCCCTGCTAATCATACTGACAAAGTCCAACCTACAGGGTGTCTCAAAAAAATTGTTTGACCTTTGATTAAATACTAAAAAATGACGATACGCTGAATGGACCTTTGGTCAAGTCACCCTTTTCCTGAAGTTTTTGAAGTTCAAGTTTGTGCAAAAGCTGAAACCAGAGGCTTCAAAATGGCATTTTTGGTAAAAGTCTCATGGGTCGTTGTTTCTGTTGTTTCTCAATTGTTTCAGGGCGAACCAAGTGGTATTCAAACAGGTATTCGATAACCTAACTGTCACGCATATGGATGCTTTGAGGAAACAGATTCAGTATCTGGCGTAGAGATTGGACGGATGTGTAAATTAATTGCGACCTAGCTTGGAGAGAGACGCAACGAGGCGAAATTGAAAATATAACACCTTTCGTAAGTTTTTTGTTTTCAAGAAATATCCGTGAAAAATCCCTGTAAGTCACATTATTTTCAAAATCTTTTTTGTGCTGTTTTTGGACGAGTGATACACTTAGCCCACACTCGCTGACATAAAAGATTGGAGGTTGGTGCTTGTGGGCGTGGACAAGGCCAGATAAGGGAAGAACAAAGGAAGCTCTGCCTCCGAAGGTTACTTACCTCATTAGTTATTCTACCCAAGCAGTTGTTCTTGGGTTGTTCCGCCTGTTCTTATGTAGTCCTTGGCTTGTTCCGTCTGTTCCTGGCTTGTTCTTGGGTTGTTCAGGTTGTTCTTGGGTTGTTCCGGGGTGTCCCATCTGTTAGTAACAAGGTTTGGAAGAAATTTAAACCGTTGTTTTCAAATAGTATGGTTAATGAAAAAATCGTATTGATCGAGAATGATAAAATTATAAGAGACGACAAGGACATTAGCCAGCATTTTAATGAATATTTTGCTAACATAACTGACAGGCTGAATGTTCCGAAATTCCCTGCTCCCCCCGTACAACTTACTGGGGACCCTGTTCTTGATGCTATACAAAAATATGCCAGCCATCCTAGCATTCTTATGATCAAAGCGATGGCTCAGGACAATGGATGGTTCAAATTCTCATCTGTTGATACCACTCTTGTTTTCAGTGAGATTTGCAAGATGGATTCCTCTAAAAAGACAAGTGGTGCTATACCCACTGATAAACTTAAAACTAGCCTCAAGTGCTTGCTATAGGGAGATTACATATCACATCAATAACGCTATCTGTACTAACATGTTCCCGAATATCCTTAAGCTTGCAGATATCTCTCCAATTTTTAAGACGGGTGAAACCTTCGTAAGGGGCAATTTTCGACCACAGGTGGCGGAGAATGGTTCAGTACTTGCACGATTCAGCAATGCATACAAATGTATTAAAATTTAGTCATACTTGCCAGTTAACTGTGTTAATTTCTCTGGAATCCTCCATTGGTTTCACAGACTCCTATCTCCACTTCAAATTAGGCCAAAATTGTGTTGTGTTGTTGCAGTTGTATTGGATATTCAGTGTGGAGAAGAAAAAATATGAAAGGTCTGCAGGTTCACGATCGGCCTCACGGCTAGCCACATTTTCTTCTCATTTCCCTGCCGCTCCTCGGCCATTGACTGGCTGCCAAAGTACATCTGACCAATCCTCAACAACCCCTTCGTCTTCTCATGACCCTCGTATTTCCACTCGTATCACACAGAAAGTGCTAAACGAGAAATTGTGAATGTGGGTCTGCTTCATTTTCAATCTCTTGATGATCGAGGAAAGTAGCCGGAGCACGCATTGCACAGTCTTGCTAATGCGCAGATCAAATCGAAAAGGGGCAGGCGCAGGAATACCAGAAGCAGACATGGTATTCCTGCGCCTGCGCCTTTTCGATTTGATCTGTGCATTAGCAAGACTGCGCAATGCGTGCTCCGGCTACTTTCCTCGATCATCAAGAGATTGAAAATGAAGCACTAAAAAGCATAAGATCTCAAAAAGAAAACACTGTAAAAAACTTTCAAGTGCAAGGCTCAGTAGTTAAAGAGCTATGGAACTGCGCATTGCCTTCTGCTCGGGAGTACTGGTTCAAGGCCCAGCATATGCTGCCACGTAACATCTACAATTATACAGTTCGCTATATGAATGACACTCTGCCCTCGCTCTCCAATTTATTCAGATGGGGTAAGAGTCTTACAGCCAGTTGCAGTCAATGTAGACACGTTCAAACAACGAAGCACGTTCTCTCTGGCTGCTCGTCTTGCTTAGACAGATACACATGGCGTCACAATTCAGTTCTCTTAAACCTTGCAAATGTGTTACAACCATTCGTCAAGTAGACTTTCGTTGACTTACCTGGAAGATTCTCAACTCCAGACATCATCACTGGACCTAGTCTAAGACCTGACATGATTGTAATTGATAAAAGTAATAGGATGTACATCATAGAACTAACTGTTGGTCGCGGATCGAACGCTGAATCTAACGCAAAGCGTAAAGCAGAGAAATACAGTCAATTACTTCATGATGAAGCATTATGTAGGACATGTAAGAGCATTTAGTTGATTAACCTGGTAATGACAACCGGAAGCGTCTTCTCTAATGATACAAGATCATTTTTCACAATGCTGAACACCCTCAAAATTGACAGTTCTTTGATCAAATACACAGCAGTTAAAGTTACATGAATCTGCATCAGAACATTGTACTACATATTTTGTATGAGAGATAAGGACTGGTCATCACCTGAACTTATGGAATTTTGAATCAAACTTTCATTTTTACGCGCATTAACTCTAGATTTCATACTGTGTATGCAATTCCGCCATGCCTACTTATTTAGAGAGTGGTTGTATTGAATAGGCATAAATAGAGTCTTTTTACTTTTTTATAGCATTTTAGAAACATATGTACTAGGATATATTCAATGAAAAGTTTCCATTATTATTATTATTATCATTATTATTATAAAATAAAAAATAAAAATATAAAAACAAACACTGTTGGATTACGTAAACGTTTCAATTAAATTCTTCATCAGTATCATTACTGATGAACTGATGAAGATTTTAATCGAAACGTTTACGTAATCCAACAGTGTTTGTTTTTATATTTTATTTTCTGTTTGGCTTTGAAAGATGGTTTAGTTCGCTTTTATCATTATTATTATTATTATAATTATTATTATTATTTTATTGATTGGTAGTCAATTATGTGTCTTCTATAAGACAATCCTGGACAAAACTCATCGGAAAAACTGGTAAAATTATGATTAATGAACGGCTAGAGAGTAAACACATTGAAACATATGATAAGAAAGATGGTTGGTCGAAAATCTATCGCCGCAGAGATGATTGCTTACATAAAATATAAGAAAAACACATTGGTAAAACCACTTTCAAAAGAAACAGGAGTATCTAGGTCTTACATTTATCATCTGTGGAAGGAACCAGTTGGAGCAAGGAGCCTTAAAAGTCGATTGAGGAAAGAAGTTTGTGGCCAACCATCGAAACTTACCCAGTGGGGCAAGCGGAGAATTTTGTGTCTTATCAAGAAATTAAGAGATGAAAACCGAAATTGGACCATGAGGAGAATGATGGAACAAATGGACATTACTGATATATCCGTCGGAACATTTCAAAGATTTTTGAACCACAACGGTTATAGATATTTGCAAGCTTGAAAGAAAGGACAATTAAGCGACAGTGATAAACAAAAACGAGTTGATTTTGCAAAGATGATGATGCAAAATTATCCAGCAAACATTTGGCAGGAAGGGATTCCCTTTCATTTGGGTGGAGTACAATTTGTTTACAAAAGAAATCCGAAAGACGAAGCGCAAGCCCCAAAAGGAAGAGTCTGGCGTAAACCATGTGAAGGACTTCTACAAGGATGCACTGCAAAAGGAAGTGCTTGTGGCACTGGAGGAAACTATGTGAAATTTGTAGTTGCCATAAGTTATGACAAGGGAGTAATTTTTGCTGAACCTTATCACAAGATGGATGGATAATATTTTGCAGGATTTTTAACAAGAAACTTTGAACAGTTCATAAAGAATCCTGGAAAAAAATCAAGATGTTGGTTACAGGACGGTGACCTTTCACAAAATTCAAGTTGAAGTCTTGGGGGGCAGGGAAATGGATCGCTTGTCCCTCCAGTAACAGCAAAGGTTCTATCCACGCAAAAACCTCATTACCCCAATGAACATTGTTGAACAAAATGATTTCAGCATCTTCAACTCCCAGCCAGGCATAGCTTGTCGTCGCCAGGTTGGCAAATGTTGCAAAAATACAAGTCAATGGACTGAACAAAGAAGTTTTGTCGCAATTTGCAGGGCCCACTATCATCAAATTTCTGAACTTTCAGCACCCCTTTTCCAAAAGATCTCTCACGGCTGAGGCAAAAACACATGGATGCACATTGTTTTGTTTCAGTACTTGGAGAGCACATTTGCCATTTGCCATTACATCCATCCACACACTGGGCATCGGATTTGCTCTGCCTGACAAGGGACATTCAGGATTTGTTTTCCCTCTGCAACGTTTTTGATGCATTCTCCATTTTCCATGTGCATGCAATGAGCTCCTTTAAGCTTTTATCTGATTTACCCAGTACAAATTCCACTAACTCACATTTTCCTTCTGCTTTCTGGGTGTTGGCCAAAGTTGGAAAGATGCAGTTCTTTCTTAGGCCCCCTTCACACTACTCCATTTTTGTTATTATCTGTTTTTGTTGCATCAAAGCTACCGTTCACACTGCTCCGCTTTCTTACAAAAACGGTGAGAAAAACCTCCGTTTTTGTGGGTTCACACTGATCTGCCTGATAACAAAAACGCAGGGAAAAACATCGGTTTTCGTGTGTTCACATTGCTCCATTTTTGTGAAGCTCATTGTTGCACATTGAAGCGTTTTCAAAAGCCTCCATTTTTATGGATATCCACTTTTGACAGCGTTTTTGACAGCCTCCGTTTTTGTGGCGTTTTTGTGCAGATCAGTGTGGACATTTACACCAAAATGGGGGTTTTTCACTCCGTTTTTGTACAAAAACGGAGTGGTGTGAACGGGGCCTCACTGACACTAGATGGTCCAGGTTTAGCTTCACTTTCCAATCATCTCCTCTGCTTTGCATCACGACGGAGTGCCTTCGTTGATGCTTTTGTCAGTGGAGATTTTCCTGATGCCAAATTACGGATGTCCAGGAATATGGAGTGCATATTCATCTCCTTCAGTGACATAATTGTACGCACAATAATGGTTATCATGGTGAGTCAAGAGGTGCACTGATGTGTCATTAAGTATCCATAAGAAACTTTTTCGCTCCTTTCCAACGCTTTCGTGCACTTAGCTTTATAGCCATGTGATAATGTTTCCCACCATCAGCATGATTTTCCATACAGCAAAGCCAATGCTGAACGGTTGCTTTGCTAGCACCATTTTGGAATGCATCCAGAACACAATCGGCAAATGATTGTCTGCTTAGAAATTTCTCCAAGTTTGAAAATGAAGAAATGCCATTTATATATGAAGGTACATATCTAGCTGATGGAGGAATTTCTCTAACTGAATAAAAAAATTTAATTCAGGGAAGGGGAGATTATTAATGTCAGTCAAACATAATCTTCATGCAAGGCAAGTTATGATAAGGCATCCCAGGGGAGAAATACAGTCTCCTAGCTATTTCATTCTCCCCTGATAATACCATGTGCACATGTAACATTTGCAAAGAGAAGATGTGGAAGGGGCCCTGCCCATAGTGCATTCTATTTTTTCTGTCCGCCGGATGTTCCCGCCAGGGATCTGAGCATAGCAGGATTCCACGCCAATGCCTTTTGGGACTGAGCACATCAGTGGAAATTTACGCCACTACGCAACCTAGGTTATTTGATAAAGAATTCCATGATGATCAACATCTTTAGCCTTGATTTTAGTTGAGTTTTTCCTTTGGAAACAGGACATTAAGCAAACCATAAATCTTGTGTTTTTCACGCACTGACTTGAGTTGAATGAAGAGTGAAACATGTAGTAAACTTTGCTTCTGGCAATCCAAAAGCCTCAAAAATCTGGTCTGAAAAGAATGAATTTGCAAAAATTTTGCATTTAGTTCTAAAGAATCTGATATATAGTCGTGATCATTCACAGTTTTAACTGTCCTTCGAAAATGCCTTTGTACGAAGACCAAGGATGTCAGCAAAAAATTCCTGTCTGGACTGATGGTGTTCTTAAGTTCTTGACTATGTTGCTTTTCTTAGCATGTACTGCTACCAAGTGGACCAAAGAAAAAAGAACTTTGTATGTTTCAGGTTTTAAATGCGAAAATCATTTGAGATAATGGGACATGATGATTCGCGTGAAAGGAGGTCTAAGACCCTCAATTAAGGTTAAAAAAAGTCATGTAAACATAAGCGCAGGGGGAAATAAAACTTGGGGGGCTGCTCGATAAAAGATCTATTGTTTACAAAAATTTTGCCCGACGTTAGGCCGAGACTGATTTTTGCAAATTTTTCAAAATTGGGAGGGCTGCAGCCCCCCAGCCCCTCCGTCTCCTACGCCTATGCATGCAAACACATGTAAAGTAACAACTTATGACCTATAGAAATCGCTTTTTGATCATAGAGGGGAATGAAATGGACATGCATGTTCCTCTGAGAGGATTGCTTGTCTCTTTATTCACTCATTATCCATTTTAAAAAAGTAAAGTTCCTTTTGGCCCAGCCGGTATGTACTTGTTGGGGAGACGAGATCGCATTGTCCCAAGAAGCTAATGTGTTCCCGCGTGCGGTAGGTTAAAGCTCATGCGTCCGCCAAAGCTTCAACTCCAAAACGCTACTGCGCATGAGCTTTAACCTACTGCATGAGGGGACACATAAGTTGCCTCGGACAAAGCACATCTTGTCTCCCCAACAAGTACAGTTTCGTTGATGCTGATAGCTTTTTTCAAGGCAACATGACTGTTGGTTATTTTTGATAAATGATGTGATTGTGCGGTAGTCCATGATTTAATTTGCAATGAACTCAGATTATTTCTTGGCGTGAACGATTAATAGAAATATCATTAGAGTTAATTAAAGTCGGCAACTTATAGTAAGTAAGGTAGTCTTGCATCAGATGATTTGAGTCTCTCCAGCACTTTGCTGCGCTTGTAAGGATTTCTATCACCAATTATTGGCAGGGCATGTTTCTTCAGACCTTTCTCTTTATTGCCATTTATGTACAATGAAGCAACCCTTTCAACCATTTTCTCAGAATGGAGTATGTTTGGCAGACTCCAGTCCAGCTTCGCTCGTAATGAAAGGTTTTCATTTAGTTGACCCCCATGCTTTTGTTGGCATTTAACAACCGAATAAAAAGATTCAACTACTGATTCTGGGCCACCCTTTGCCAAAGCTATGTCAATAATCAGACAAATCTCCCTGCCTAGCTCTTCATAGACTTCTGCATCTGTGTAAAATGACTGTATTATGGCTTTTTCATTGACGAAGACTTCATACTTTCTTTCATCACCTGAAAATCTCATTGTGAATTTAAGGTCGAGTGACACATTATGTTCTGTGATTGAGAATGCTTGCAAACATCGTGCATCTTTGGCCAACTCTTCTGCAAGGCATTTGCCTTCTTTCTTTGCTATCACAAACCACTTTCCCATGATGTCTTTTCGTTCCCAAAGCATCATTTTCATTGCTTGCTTGAACTTTCTGTGCAGAACATGGGCAAGGCCAGGATGAATTTCTAGCAACCCATCATCAATGGCTGACTTTACATGCTCTTGAGAAGAAACATAGGTTACAAATTTCTTGAAGCCTTCTCTCCCATATTCTTCAAGCTTGATTTCATCAATGGCTGGTTTGCCATTCCTCCGTTCCCCACAAAGAAGGGATATGATTACTTCTATGTCAAGGCAGGTTAAGTGATGACACATATCAGTCACGCATTTGTAGTATCTCTTGTTAACAGCTTCAATGAGGTCACAAACAAAAATTGCAAAATCTTCCTTACAATCAGCAGGGTCCCTCACGACCCAATTTTCAACATCATCATCATGTGAAACAACCTTCCAACCGTCAACCAAGCGCTGACCATCAAACTCTGACTTGTCAATGATCTCATTGATATGTTTGCGAAGTTGCTTCAGGGAATCTGGGGGATTTTCGATATCTTCCTCTCTTAACTCTTCAAGCCAGCTTTTTGCCCTTTGCCACCAGATGCAAATTTTCCAACAAGGTGCAGAAAGGCTTTGCACTTTAACCATTAACTGCATAAAAATTTCCATTACGTCCACGATCATGCACAAGTCGATGACAAAATCTCTGCCAAGAATCTCAAATTCCTTTATCTCATTATATCCAAATTCACGGAAGGCCTCAGCGTAGATACTGAAGTTGACAAGGATGTTGCAAAATTGTTGGTATTGTGAAGACCAAAATCTTGTTGCGCAGTTACCTTGCAGCATTCTAAGTTTAACTCCCTGAGACTGAGCAATTGCAACAGCACTGCTAAGCATTTTCCCTCATTGAAACATTGCATGCACATTCTTTGACCTACTGATTGCAGCCTTCAAGAAGGATCCGGAACTGCCAATTTTATCATCTCTAACATCCAAAATTGCAAGGTTGAGCCAGTGTGAAGGGTCCCAGATGACTGCTGAAAACGTTGGGTCTGCCTTTACACCCAGCTCCTTGAAAAGGGTTTTTCCAAACTCAGTTGCCTGGTATTGACCATCACAGGCTGTTCCTTGCCATTGGAGCTTCAAATCGAAGCCAGGGTTGTCACCATATGCAGTGTGTATTGTATGGATAATTTGCTTTGCTAGCTGATTAGCGTTTGCTCCAGATACTTTTCCTGCAGGGCCATCCTTTTCCGGTTTGTAGACCAAGGGGGAATCAACTGGGATTGCCACTCTTACACCATCACTCATTGGACATATCATAATTGCCTGGTTGCTCATCCGCTGTGGGGTGCTCTTGTCAGCAGTGACAAAGAAATGGGGTAGAAAATTTGTAGAAGGCAATGGTTTTGCAAGGAAAGCTGCAGTCTGCTCATCAAGCCAAACTTGCATAGCAGCCATGATTTCGTTGAAATGATTCCTTGAGTGGCCAAGGTCACCAAGATCTGATCCAGTTGAGATATGAGCTGCAATTTCTTGCTCAAAACTTTTGGCTGCAGACTTCGATTTGATCACTGACAGTGCGATTTTTACAATATTCTTTGTGACCATCTTCCCCCTTGCTTCACGTTTCTTTCGCAGAGCATCATGCTGGATTGCTTCGTAATGAAGTGTAGAGTTTTCTCCAGCACACCCTAAGTGACTTTTGATATGCTGCTTTGTGTGGTACCAGTAGGCATTTCCACCAACAACGACTTGCTCTGACTTTTCTGGAGACAGCAGCAATCCAGATGACAGCGAACCAGAGTATTTCCCTATTCCCCTCAATGCCACTTTTTCCACGCTTCCTTCACAGTTCCCAAGGAAACGACTCTTCAAAAGCTGATAGCAAATTTCACAGCGAATAACAGATGGCGATTTCTGAGCTGCATCACCAGGGTAAAATCTCATTGCAGGAATACACTGTGTTAATTCTGCAATGTTGTGGATCTCCTTCCAGTCGACTCCATCTTGTGCCTGATCCACCTGAATAGACTGTGGTAGTCCTTGAGTGTCACGCAACTTGATAGACTTAACTGATATAGACAAATCATCAAGCTTTTGGCAAAGAACATCAAATTGTTTTCTTGGAAGTTGGTTTTGCAGATCATCTGAGCTCAGTTGAGACTCGGCACCAATTTCTTCCTCCGTAAACTGGACTTTAAATTCATTGCTTGGTCTTGGGCTCAGCAAAGACTGCATCGAGCATCCTTTCATCATTACTGGTGGATTGATACTTTTCAGGAGCTGGCTCTTTGCAGGTTCTTTTGGTGCCTACAAAAAAATTTAACTAATAAATGCTGAAAGCTGCATCAAAATAGTGAACACGACAGCAGATTGGAATATTATGACTGACTCCAAAGGGAGGCTTTGAAAGTTTTAATGTTTTGTATCCATCATAGATTGGTTCAACTGGCAGCTTTGTGGATAGGATATGCCATCATAGGACATATATAGTTCTACAAGAATATGGATCTCAGAGTGCACAAATTAGAGTGCATTTTCCTTCTACAACGTCCAGGATAGTTCATGAAATGATCAAATATTGTGCAACAGCATGGCTAACTTTTTTTAGAAAACTTTTTACGGCGAGGGGCATTTCAATCCTTCGAAAAAGCATACGAGATTTTTTCAGAACAAAAGGATTTTTATGTATTTTCCTTGAAAACAAAAGGATTTTTGCCAAATGTGGACAATATTTTTGGAGTGAAATGCCCCTCGGTTTACGGTTGCTAATTTGTCTTGCTTCGAGTTGATGAGGTGGGTTGCTGGGCAACATGGCAGTCCTCAGGGACCAAAAAGTAGAGGATTGTCATGATTAATTAATGCTTGGTTAATATCTAGGTAATACATAGCATCAAATTGTGTGGTAAGCCTTAACAATAATGATTCATATCATTTCTCATAGCATTCAAATCGAAAATGTGTGCAGTTTATTTGTCAGGTGCAAAGCGTAACTTTGTTATGAGTTTTAAGGATTATATTCATCTTGTCTCCTTGAAGCCTGATTAATGCTAGAACAGAATGACATCAAGAACTGAAATGCTTACCTTTGATTCCAACTTTCTAGTTCCAACAGCGTTGTCTTTCTCCTTGGAAATTTCATCAGCTTGTTTCAAACTGGTAGCATACTTCAGCTTTGCTGCCCTCATTTTCTCATTATCGCACTCAAAATGAAGTATCTGTATGTCCCTCATTGTCTTCCCAACATGTCTTCTCTTCAGGTGCCTCTCTTTGGTGCTGTTGTCCCTTCTAGACATGATGTACATCGCAGGTTCCCTCTCTTCTTCAAAACAAGTGATACAAATGCATTTTCTTTCCTTTTCTGAAGATTTTGGAACTTTCCGTTTTCGTATGTCATCAGATGTGTAGGGAGTCAACCACATTTTGGTTTTTTTCAGTGGAGGTTCCTCGTCACTGCAGTTGTTGCAAAGAACTTTTGATCCGAAGCCTTCTTCATCTTCAGCACCTGGTACAGCGCATGGAATATGTGTTGGCTTTTTACACGATGAACATGAATGGGCGCCTGTGCACTCCTCCTTGCAGACACAACAAAGCAATTTTTCCTCTGATTCCATTCTGACCTAAAACAGTAAGATTTTATCTAGAAATTTCGTTAACTCACTCTAGACAGGCCCATCATTGCTGTCAAAGGAGTAGGCCAAGGTAGTTAGGAACATAAAAACAGAATTTTAATTATTAAGTCGATTACATGTTGAAAATCAAGATGAAACTAGGTTTCAGATTGTATTAACTAACTTTTGACATCTGACAACTCCTGAAACAATACCCTCGAAATGAAACCTCCGCTTTATATTGGACCATGATTGGACCCTTCACGTCCACTTTGAAAAAAGATGTTGCACGGTATCCGATTGAATAATAAAAGATATAGCCATCACTTACCTTTTCAAAATACAATACTGATTGCCTGCAATTCGTCTTTTGTAACCATGAGAAGTGAATGTACAGGAACGGATGAGTGGGTATTATGGATGCCTGGAACGTTGTGTCAGGATTGACGAATGATCGCACAGGTTCTACACTAAGTTTTTGTATCAAAAAGCGACTTAAGATTTACAACAATTACACCACTGGCTTGCTGAGACCGATTGATCAAATCACACTAAACGGCTTCTTTAAATACTGAAAGGGATACAAAAAAATAGTCCCGTTACTTCATCACTTAAATAAACAACAAAAGGAAAATTTACTGCGGTGACGACAACAACCAATCCTACATGGAAATACGATATCGATAACGATCTGATGAGGCCTAACAGATAAAGTACGTAATTACCTTAACATCATTTAATGTCCTTGGAAATTAAATAAAAGCAGACCAAAATAAACAATATGCAAAATCTAAAAATTGAACATTACTTATGTTCTAAGAATACTTGGACTTGCTACAAGTCTCTCTCTTGTCATCACAAGACATGGAGCAGAAAGAGGGAGGAAAGACAGGCGGAGAGAGAGACTTGTAGGACTAGAAAATTGAAAGCGAGACTCTTTTGTCCACAGGCAGACGGTGGACAAGATTCTGTCCACCGGCAAATCCTTTGATGTAGGCTGAAAGCCAACCAAATGAGCGACACGTGTCGTTGCATAATGATGATTAAATCTAATGATCTACTTCTTTGTGTTACGGTCTCGGTTTCGATTTCCTAATCTAACAAGTCTCTCGCTCCTTCCATTTCCCTTGCCCTCACATTCTGCATCTTACGATTCTACATCTTACGATTCTACATCTTACGATTCTACATCTTACGATATGTGCTGAGAGTAGAGAGAGACTTGTAGCAAGTCCAAAGAATACTATACAGAAGCCAATACACAGAAAAGGAGAGGGCGGGAAATGCCAATGTCTATCACAAAGGTGGGTTCGAGCAAAAGGCATTCTATCGCAACAATTGTCGTTGCCATTGCAACAACCCCTAAAGCCTGGAAGCCTGGGCATAACTATTTTGTTCTGAGCCTCCTTTTGGAAGCAGAACAGAAATGACATACATCGATGACCTTGGCCTCTCGTGTTTTGCATGCATCCATGGATGCATTGTTGATCAGAGTGGCAAAGAACACAGCAGACAACCAAAGAAAGGACTAGCTACACTGGTTTCGGTAACCATTTGCCGCCACGCCAGTTCATTGAATTTATGATTAAGATATTGCGCCACGCCAGTGCTGCCCGCCAGACCATAAAAACTATGAAATCTCCGCCAAAAACCTTGGCGTGAAAAAATCGGAAGATAGCTCTCCGCCGGATTTCTCCGGCGGGAGGGCCTCGGAATGCACTGTGGGGCCCTGCAAAAGATTTCACCATTTTGCAAGAATCCAATACTGAACATTATGGTCAATAAATTTGATATCACTGTCTGCCAAACACCCCATGTTTGTTCTGACTCATCCGGTATAAGGATGTGTTATCAACATACTGTATTCTACCAACCTTCACTTTCAAGAATGCCTCTGGTAAGAGATTCTTTAAATCTTTGGGTTTGCATGTTCCAAAATTTGGGCTGTATCCATTTTTCAGCAATGCCTTAAAGGCAATCTGTCTCATTCATAATTGGCCGAGATTATAAAAGGGGATTAAAAATTTGTATGGCAGGATTAACAAACAAGAATTGGAAAGAGATCGTTTTGTGAATTGAACTGAATTTTTATCATGCGAAAAATTCAAAGAGTCTGGGCTCTAGCTCGTTTCCTTTGTCCAAGCTTTGTTCCCTAAACCAATCACCTGCGTGACAGAGCTCCTTTAATTTAGAAATGGAATACTGAGGTCAATCCGCTATAAATAATCTCATTCCAAGGGTTTAAGTAAAACTTTTAAACACATCTTCTTTATAAATTCATTCATTAAAGTGAATATGACGCAAAAATTTTTATTGATGAAAAACGTCAATTTGAGTGTGATGATTTTGAATTTGACATTAAACTTTTTAAAACTGAACTGTTTTTTAGTTACAGCCTTTTGAAAGTCAAATTTCTTCACAAAAAAGTGTCCGGGGATCTAGGTTGAGCTTTTTGACTTGTGACGTAAAGTGTTTGAGTAGAATTAACCCCATTTTCTGATCAACCCCATTTTCTGAAGAAATAAGCATCTAAATCAAAAAATAAGGTACACCATCATGACCAGCGATGTTTAATGCACATTATTAGATAATAAAAAATGTTCAAATCATATTCACTTTAATGTCATTTGCCTTAAATGGACTAAAGAAATAGACCATTTAGCTACTTAGCAAGATCAAGCATTATTTAAATTTTATACACAAGACTCAATCAAGTGGCATTAGAGCTTCTATCCCTAAGGGGCACGTTCCAAAATTCTACGAAATGGAGCAAAGTATCATTTGCTTGAAATTCTTTTTCAGGTTCAGGTTAAACATCAATAAACCACAACTCTTGAGGGATTAGACTTTGTGTTTTATGTCATTTTGAGAATTTGTCATCCAAGTATTTCTCCAAAGTTGAATCTCAAGCAGAATTTGATTCATTCACATTGAGTCTGCTAAATTACGTGCCAAGCATGCCAAACGTGCCAACGTGCCTGCGTGCCAAATTTCCTTACGTGCCAACGTGCCATGACATGTTACGTGCCAACGTGCCTACGTGCCAAATGTTCTTACGTGCCAACGTGCCATTACATGTTACGTGCCAACGTGCCTGCGTGCCAAATTTCCTTACGTGCCAATGTGCCATGACATGTTACGTGCCAACGTGCCTGCGTGCCAAATTTCCTTACGTGCCAACGTGCCATGACATGTTACGTGCCAACGTGCCAACGTGCCTGCGTGCCAAGTTTCCTTACGTGCCAACGTGCCATGACATGTTACGTGCCAACGTGCCAACATGCCTACGTGCCAAATTTTCTTACGTGCCAACGTGCCATCGCATGTTACGTGCCAACGTGCCTACGTGCCTACATGCCTACGTGCCAAATTCTTTTTCGTGCATTATTGCTGTCACATGTTACGTGCCAAAATTTCTTACAAGTTTGCACTCCAACGTACCGATGTGCCAGCATGTCACTCTAAGATACGAGTCTGAGAACAACTTTTGGTTAAGGCAGAGCAATTTCAATGTGGGCCCCATAACTGAAGATGATTTAGGCATCTTGTGTCTAAAAATTTTCTTTTCTTTTTAAACCGACATTCAACGTTTGCTACGCTGTCAGGTTAATCAAACTTTAAACAAACGGGGA
Organism: Aurelia sp. 3 sensu Dawson et al. (2005); assembly: GCA_964020215.1. NCBI lineage: Eukaryota > Metazoa > Cnidaria > Scyphozoa > Semaeostomeae > Ulmaridae > Aurelia > Aurelia sp. 3 sensu Dawson et al. (2005). The sequence goes on from OZ026577.1 coordinate 8,008,739, forward strand.
AAATCTGCTAGAAATTATCCAAAATTTCTTCGATACCACTTAAAAATCACCTACTGCCCCACTTAGCCCTTAGCTCTAATCACCCACTGAGTCATTAATCGAATTTTCAACTTACGATCGTTTCAACAGCGAAAAAGAAAATAGACTAAAATCACCCTGTAGGCCCAAATTACAATCTCCCACTTTATCCTACAACAAGAATCATCTTTTTGGCAACTAAAACAGGTCCACATTTCCTGACAGCCGCCTGACGGGCAGGAAAAGTGGGTAATTTTTGACACTCGTATCGCAAGGAATATGAGCTAATATATTCTGTTCATTTTGTAAAGCAGTTTACTTTGTCGTCGATTTGGGGTAAAATGAGGAAGATTGTTAGCCAAAGAAAGCTCCTTTTTTAACTCGAAAGAAAGCTCGAATATGTTTTATTCAAACTAAGAAGTTCTGAAGCTTCTTTACTTATATACTCTCCGAGTACTTTCATTTCATTTTAAAAGAAACAGCTTATAAGAAATTTTGCCCTCCCTTTAATAAAAAGGTAAGAAACTTTTGTATTTGGGAACTCTTTCCTTGGTCAATTGAAAATGTTTTGACACTGTACAGTAATAGTAAATGTTTCGACAGTGTTTTCAATGTGAATTATGTCATTATCGTGCTTTATGATCTTACCAAGTAATTTGGAACCCCTTCTAGCAACAAATTTAACAGTTGTACTCTTGGCAAATGAAGAAAAATAAGCCTCAAATGAAACTGTTTGTAGCTGGATGGCCCAAAAATTTAAGAAACTGCCTACGAATGGACCGCACACGACAATTTGGTACGCAGGTAAATTGGCACATGACGGGCAGGAACGTATGCATGTTTGCACGTAACATGCAATAGCACATTGACACGTAAGGAAATTTGGCCACAAGCATGTTGGCACGTAACATGCAATGGCACGTTGGGACGCAAAGAAATTTGGCACGTAGGCACGTTGGCACGTAGCATGTCATGGCACGTTGGCACGTAAGGAAATTTGGCACGCAGGCACGTTCGCACGTTGGCACGTAACATGTCGTGGCACGTTGGCACGTAAGAAAATTTCGCATGTAGGCACGTTGGCACGTTGGCACGTAACATCTCATGGCACGTTGGCACGTAAGAAAATTTGGCACGTAGGCACGTAGGCACGTTGGCACGTAACATGTCATGGCACGTTGGCACGTCTGGCACGTTTGGCACGTAATTTAGCAGACTCATTCACATTTATCCAGCACCTCAAATTTTCAACTATCTGAGCATTTATTTGCACTTAGTTTATCCATTTCATCTTTTAGACTAAAAAAAATTATCCATTTACCTCCTCAAATGTTCTGGTGGGTGGTTGCTCCCAAGGGTTCCCACTATTCCACCAATCCCGATAAGAGCTATCAGTTGAACTGACTTCCAATGCAACAGGAAAAGTTGGTGTTGACACCTGGCTGTTGATGGGTGTGGAAGTTAAATTTGTCGGTAAAGTTTCACCCTCACTTTCACACTGTTCCTCTGCACGAATGAAGGCAAAAACAGCAGAACGCCTCCCATTCCCCCTTCGAAGCGGATCCAGTCGCCTCTCCCTCCAACGACCTCGCCCTTCCTCATCATCACTGTTTTGGGGTGTTTCTACTTCCTCTAACTTTTTTTCTCTACCTCCTTCCTGTATCGCTTTACGGCACCTCCATCTTTTGGGTCTAACTCTCCCCTCTTTATTGCATCCTTGACCTCTAAATTTCTTTTATGCTGTTGGTAAACAAATTTGATTCAGTCTAGATCTTTAACTACAAACAACGCTGAAATCCACCGAAACTTGCAGAAATGTTACTGATGCAATGATCTGGGAGGTTTTGGAAATTAGCCTGTTTTGGGAATTTCAGAAGAACGGCAAGACTTTGACTGAGTATTTTGAGAAAACTTTTAGTGAAAATATGGTTGACTATTTATATCTTGAGACAAATGCAGCATATGGAACAGTTTTAGTGCTGAGGAAAGTTAAAGCACCATTTTGTTGGTGATCCAAGCCTGTAGACCTCACGCAACAACATTTCAAGCTACATTTTGTGATCATCTATTTCATCACATTTTTCTGATTCACCTGGTATATATATTTATTAGTAGCAGATAATCTTTTAAGAAAGCTTACACAATTCACACTATTAAGTTTCTGAAGTTTGTGCAAGGCACATCTTTATCTTGGGTTTGCTACAACCGTTACTCTGCATCTTTTGCTATCATAATAGCGCCTCAGGCTCTCCAGGACCTGCTCCATTGGCATGCTGGGCAAATTTTTTGCCTTCATGTCATTCTTGGCTGTCTGATACAGCTCTTCTGTCCGGGTGATAAAGCTGACCATTGTGTTTGAGTGTAATCTTTCACGATCTCACTGCACAACTTAAAGACCCTTTCCTGACCAGCATCCTTTGCAGCCCTTGATTGCTGTTCTCCACAGCTTCCACTCGTTCGCGATAATTTCTGACACCCAGAAATTATCACAGTTGTAATCTGTCTTATTCTTCAACCAAAATCGCATAATTTACCAACAAATGATATCAATAGTCTTTTTAGTTCATAAACAATGTATTTAGGCATATATTTTCATATTCCATGATCGGGGTTGTGAAAATTAGACAAAAGAATCTTGGGTCACAATGACTGAGAGAGTGAACAGGAGTGGAGAGGAAATTATCTAATTTACAGGAAAGAAAGCCTCAAAGGGCGAATATATCTCGTTTGTTTGTTATGGTCAAGCATTAAATTCATCAAATAAATGCATGTGAACGCAAGGATTAAAACTGAGGAATGCAATAAACTGTACAGTACCCTCCTCCTTGGATTTGATTCCTTGTTCAAGCAACAACGGGAAAATTTGCCAGGGTGAGAACAGGTAGGTGAAAGTTTATCAGTTCAAATTGGTCTTCTTGCTCTCATGAATCATATCTGCAGTTATTTCTCCAATATCCAACTGGTCTTGAACCGAGATCTGACAGTAATCCTTCGTCGATACTGAACTGCCGCCATAATTTGTTTGCAATGGAATGAATACATGATTTATAACACCATCGTAAAATTACTATAGATAAAATGGCGGCAGTTTTGCTTTGATGATAGATAACTTGGATTCGTTGTAATCAGTCTATACAATTTTTGTAAACAATAATAAAGGCTTGCAAAGGGTGCCAGTCAGTAAAGGGTCTTTAAAGGTGTTTTTTTCAGGATGCTGTGAAAATGACAAAGATATTCTATTAACCCTTTCCTTCTTGGATTTTTCTGGATCTTTCTGGTGAAAAGGCTTTATATCACTGTCAATTGGACAAAAAACAAGGAAAATATCTTTTTTTCAATTTTTGTGCCCCATTTCAAATCGTTGTTGTACAACAACATTATGAAGATATGGGTAATATGATGAAAACCAACAATTTCGGCTTAGACAGTTCTTTGGGGCAAAAAAGCACTACAATGCCTTGCAATATGAAGAAGATTGAAAATCCATTCATCATTTTTTGTCTCCCACTTAACTCTGAATGCTTGAATAGTTGCCAGATGGTAACCAGGGGGCATTTGCTAATCCACGGCACCACGGCGCCACGGCACCACGGCACCACGGCACTACGGCACCACGGCACGACGGCACTACGGCACTACGGCACTACGGCACTGAGTACTTTAACCAGTTCATAGAATTCCGTTGAAACATCTTCAAGAAAACTGTTCTGGCAATAATCTCATCGACCAGTAAAGTCCAAGGTTCACCAGCTCGTTTGTGAACAGGCCTTTTGTTCCTTCAAGCCTGTCCAGAGGTTAAACAGTAAACACCAGCAGTGGTTTGGTTCACACAGGATGTCCTTGGAACCTTTTCTTTGGTTACTCCTCAGCCGAAGTTGGGCAAGTTGCCCCCCCCCCTCTCCAAACAAAATAAAGTTATGAGTTGGTACCAGTACCCAAGACTTCTCCTGTCAGCCCCCTCTTGGGAGATCGGATCTTTCTTGGGGATCGTTCTTGAAAGCAAAGGAATTCGTGAAAAAGGAGTCCGAGGACAAGGAACCATTATCACCCCTCGGCTGATGTGGCCAGTTGTAGTTTTAGTACCCTGGGTACCAGAGCCTCAAAATTTAAATGAAAGGATTTTCTGTTTATTATTTTTTGGCTCTGGTACCCAGGGTATAGTTTTAGTAGAACTAAGAAATTTTTAAAAGCTAAAATCATGGATATCATGGTAAAAATATCATTGAACCTCTAATCTTGAGCAACATTAACTAACCATTTGTGTTTTCAACATAAAAAGCACTGTTTATTCCTATATAAGGCGGAAAATATATCTTGCACAATAGGGGACTCTTGCCCCCTTAATGCCCCTTCTTCCCTGTGGTACTACACGTTTTTGTTCATAAGAAGCTAGGATCAGGCCATAGAACTAAAAGTTTCTTAATTTAACCTGAATTTCGTCCATTTTGATACTAAAAGTTTCTTCACTTGTTTCTTATTTTTTGAATGCAGAATTATCGATGTGGTCGCTAACGCTGCAGCAGATATGTTTCTTGATATTTAAAACATTATATAGGAATAAACAGTGTTTTGTTATGTTGGAAACACAAATGGTTAGTTAATATTGCTCAAGAATAGAGGTTCAATGATATATTTACCATGATATCCCTGATTTTAACTTTTAAAAATTTCTTAGTTCTACTAAAATTACAACTGGCCACATCAGCCAAGGGGTGATAATGGTTCCTTGTCCTCGGACTCCTTTTTCACGAATTCCTTTGCTTTCAAGAACGATCCCCAAGAAAGATCCGATCTCCCAAGAGGGGGCTGACAGGAGAAGTCTTGGGTACTGGTACCAACTCATATAGTGAGGGCTGTTAGCCCACAAAAATAGGTGAATTGTGCAAATTGTGATACCAGCATGAAAATTGGTAGAGATGGGCAGTTTGATACGCTGAAAAAGATAGGATGTGGACACAAGCTGAAAAATGCCCTCTTGTGCTATTTTTAGACTGGGGTACTAGGTTCCAGGCCTCTAAAAGGGATATTGTAACAACTTTGCTGCAAATTGTGGTACTGCCATGAAAATTGGTAGAGGTGGGCAGTTTGATACGCTAAAAAAGATGCAATTTGGACATAAGCTGAAAAATGCCCCCTTGTGCTATTTTTAGACTGGGGTACTAGGTTCCAGGCCTCTAATATGGATATTGTAATAACTTTGCTGCAAATTGTGATACCCCTATGCAAATTGGTAGAGGTAGGCAGTTTAATATGCTGAAAAATATGGGATGTAGACACAATCTGAAAAATACCCCCTTGTGCTATTTTTAGACTGGGGTACTAGGTTCCAGACCTCTAATATGGATAGTGTAATAACTTTGCTGCAAAATGTGGTGCCGCCATGAAAATTGGCAGAGGTGTGCAATTTAATACGCTGAAAAAGATGGGATGTGGAGAAAAGCTACGAAATGCCCCCTTTGCTATTTCTAGATTGGGCTACTAGATGCTAGGCGCCCTGCCCCTTTTCCCACTTGGTAAATTCTAATTCAAAACCAAGAATTCAATGTCAGCGAAAGGCATGTGTTGATTATTCTGTTTAATGTTGCTCTGGTTCGATTGTGACGTGTTTTGAAATGTCCTATTATTTGCTATTGTTGTATCAAATTTAATGGTGCCTATCTCCTTTCAAATTTTCGAAGTATTCACACTTGTATTGTCTATCAATGTGAGCATGTCTAGCAACAAGGCTATCTAATAACAAAACAAAGAGTTTCTACGATCGATTAGATTTTATTTATCACGAGAAATGCTGGTGTTCCTGCGAAGATCTTGTTGAGAAACCTCTTTTACAGCCATCAGTATCGAGCAAAATGTCACAATGTCACAGAAAAGGTTTACTTTGCTAGATGCAGTGACTGACTTTCAGACACTTAAAGCCACAAGATCAGCAAGCCGAGATTCAGATTTTGATCTTTGTTTTATTTGTCAAGAGCCGTCGGGAGAACAACTTGTCTGTCCAGCAACTAATAGCACTCGAACCGATAAAGCTAGTGGTTACCTTACCATTGCACAGCGGTTGCAACAGTTCCATGCCATTGGTGAATTATCTGCAACCATTTCTGCCAGAATTAGCTATCTGAGCTGCGAAGATCTAGCTGCAAAACTTGTCACCAACGAGGCAAAATTCCACAAGAAATGCAGAAATCGATACGACAAACAACACTATGAGAGAGCTTCAAAGAAAAGAAAACAATTTGTTGATGATACATCCGAAGATGTGTCCCCTCCTAGCACAAGAGCAAGGTACAGTGCCAAGAATTTTCAGCCAAAATGCTTTTTTTGCGACAGAGAAGATTCCGTTGAAAATCTCACCCAGGCACAAACTTTTGAGCTGGATAGGAAAGTTCGCGATGCAGCCAGTCAGCTTTGTGACGAGAAACTCTTAGCTAGGTTGAGTGAGGGTGACATGATAGCTGTTGAAGCTCTTTATCACAAAACATGTCTCTCTGCATTATACAACAGGCTTCGAGAACTGAGAAGTTCCCGACCGAAAGAAGACTCGGATAATGCTATCATAGAGGGAATCGTTTTGGCAGAAATCGTGGATTATTTGAAGAGTTCTAATGAATCATCGGCGGCCATTCCAGTTTTTAAGCTCAGTGATATCAAATCTTTATATTCTCAGCGCCTGAAGGAGTATGGATCTCCAGATGTTTGTATTGAGAAGATTCACAGTACACGCTTGAAAGAGAAGATTCTTGGCCGCATTCCAGAGCTACATGAAAGTCGAAAAGGAAGAGATGTCATACTTACTTTCAAGGAAGAAGTTGGATCTGCCATTTATACAGCGTGTAAACAGGACTACGAAGAGGATGGAATTTGTTTATCATCTGCAGCAAAAATCGTCAGGAAACAAATACTTCAGCATGATCGTGCAGCTGAAAAAGGTTTACTTGCCAAAGGTTGCCAAGAAGCATCAGTCCCCAGGTCACTTGTCACTTTGATAAGTAGGATAATTGGTGGAACAGATATTACTGATAATGTTGCAACTGCCGAAAGCAAAATTGCACTGACCATTTCACAGCTCATTCAGTTCAATGTTGTTAAGGAAAAGCGCCGTAAGGGCAAAGAAGTCGATAGCCTCCGACATAGCAAAGAGCTGGAAACACCTTTCCCATTATTCACTGGATTGCTAATCCATGCCAAAACCCGAAAGAAAGGAGTAGTGAATACCTTTGCACAGAAAGGTTTAAGTGTTACATACGAAAGAGTACAAGATGTACAGTTGAACGTCACCAAGCAGCTCTGCAAGAAGTACAACGAAGAAGGTGTCGTTTGTCCTCCAAGTCTTAGAAAAGGTCTTTTCACAACAGCAGCAGTGGACAATATTGACCACAATCCTTCTTCAACCACTGCAGTAAAAGCATTTCATGGTACCAGCATCTCTATTTTTCAGCATCCTGAGACACCTTTGGAGCCCATACAAACCGATTTAAAAATTGACATCAAAGATTCATCTACAAAGATAGAACTTCCAGAATCCTACACAACTCTTTCACCGACCAAAACAAAACCTGAAGAATATTCATTACAAGCTGTAAACTGGAATGACGAGTCAACTCATGAAGCTAAGGATGAAATGAAAGATTGGTTAGAACACCTGGTGAATCTAAATAAAGAGGACAGCACGAGTGACATCAAAGATCGTTTTTCTTGGTCAGGCTTTCACTCAAAAAGATCTGCAATTAGTCCAGTCAAATCTACCTCAACGTTGCTTCCACTACTAAATGAAAGCGTAAACTCGACTGCTATGCTGCGACATACTATGGGAGTTGTAAAGCAGATTTTGTTGAAGCTTAACCCACAACAAGCTGTAGTATTAACGGCAGACCAGCCCGTATATGCCCTTGGTAAGCAAGTTCAGTGGATGTACCCTGAACTGTACGGAGAGAGTAAAGTAGTAATGATGATGGGAGCATTGCATATAGAGATGGCCTTCTTAAACACAATTGGTGATTGGCTTGAAGGTAGTGGCTGGGTAGAAATCCTTGCAAAGGCTGAAGTGAATACACCTGGAAGAGCTGAATCGTTTCTCTCTGGTAGCCAAGTTAAACGCTCCAGATATGCCCATCAGGTGTCTTGTGCAGCTCTTTACCTTCTTCTTCAAGAGGCCTTTAAGCGCAGTGAATCTGATCTCCCTTTTGATGCCTGGTTGCGCCAGAAATCGAAGGAATCTGTGCAATTCAAATACTGGGAGACGGTGATGAATCTTGAATTGACTCTACTTCTGCTCGTCAAAAGTATCAGAGAGTCCAACTTCCAAATGTTTGTTAACGCCCTAGAGCAAATAGCACCTTGGATGTTCTCCTTGGACCACACCCATTACTCACGCTGGCTTCCAATATTCATCAATGATATGAAGCAGCTCTCAGCGAAGCACCCTTCAGTCTACGATGAATTTAGAAGAGGCCATTTTACGGCAAAAAATAGTTGCAGGAAATTTTCGAGCATATCGGAAGACCAGGCCCACGAGCAGAACAATAAATTGGTGAAGATCGACGGAGGTGCCATAGGAATTCTCGACAATCATATGTCAATGATGAAATGGATGGTAGCAGGTCCAGAAATCTCTCGCCTTTTACATTTATTTGAAGTTGAGGGGGCCAAAAATGAAGAAGATTCTCCCCACCACGAAGACACTGATGCCCATGAAAAGCGCTTCAGAACACATGTGTTATCATTCAAAAACACATTCGATGAAGCTGGGAGCCCATTTGAGGAGGAGGATATTCTGGTGCATGTTGTCTCCAGGCAGATCATGAGTGAGGCAGCAGCTACATCAGTAAGAACTGCATACGACACAGGAAAGAAGCAGTACGATGACTTTGTACACACAAGGCTTCGCACATGTGAAGTTTCAATTCATACTTCAATTCCAAAGAATAAGCTACCCTTATTTCGCGCAAAGAATGCAGTATCAACTTCAAAAGAAAGGCTGAAAATGGTATCTTTAAAGCAAGATTGCAAGCTGTTTGCATCCCTGTACGTAGCCTGCCAAGCGAGAGATGGAGATCTTAGGGAGTTCTTCCGACACGAAAATCATGCCAATCCGCCTTCCATATCAGAATATGGAAAGCTGAGACAGGGACACAAGGCGGACTTTTTGAAATGCATAGAGAATCATGTTGAAGCAAAATTGCAAAGTCCTCAAGTAACGGCTAAGATTTTAGATGGTGCGGCAATTGTTCAAATGACGCTTCCTGGATCAACGACAACATTCGGTCAGTATGCACAGGTCTTTGCAGAAAGCATTTTGAAGGAATTGAAAAGTGACCCTCTGTGCCGCATAGATGTTGTGTTCGATCGATATTTTCCTGATAGCCTGAAGTCCGACACCCGTGAGAAAAGAGGGACCGGTACACGTGTAGCCGTTAAAGCTACCACTCCAATTTGCAACAACTGGCGGCGATTTCTACGCGTAAACGAAAACAAGGAAGAGCTTTTCTCCCTTCTTGCAAAGCACCTCGAAGACAGCTTTGTCACAGGAAAGATCATAGTAGCAACATCAGCCGAAGATATTAGATGTAGTTCTATCATCAACACAGAATCCCTTAGTCCTTCAAATCAAGAAGAAGCTGACACCCGCATGTTCCTTCATGCAAAACATGCTGCAGTTAACGGACACAGACTTATCAGCATTCGTACTGTGGACACTGACGTCGTCGTGATAGCGATGCATGTATTTAGAAAGTTGAACATTGAAGAGCTATGGATCGAATTCGGAACGGGGAGAAACAAACGGTGGCTTCCAGTACATGAATATGTTGCGAGTCTTGGGGACGATGTATGTGCTGCACTGCCATACTGGTATGCATTCACTGGTTGCGACACAGTGTCATCTTTCGGTGGCCGGGGGAAGAAGATATGTTGGGATGTTTGGAAATCACATCGTGATGTAACGGACACATTTATAAGGTGAGATGTCACATTCTTGTTATCATGCTTTGTAGATTTGTAAGGTTTTAACTACATAAAGTCCATGAAGCAAAGGTAAGTGAGAGTGCCAAATAATTGCCATAGCATTACCCATACAGCTACAAAATGATCTAATCATCTTTCAGGTTATCTGACAGCAACACCAGACAAATTACTGAAGAAGACTTCAAGTCTCTCGAGCGATACGTAATCCTGATCTATGACAGATCGAGCACATTGGAGGACGTGAATGAATGTCGCAAAGCACTATTCACCAAGAAAGGACGCAGCATCGAGACTTTACCACCTACTAGAGATGCACTAATTCAACATTCTAGGAGAGCGCTACTGCAAGCGGGGTAAGTTGATCTTTAACTGAATTACGTTAAGTTATAACCACGTTTCTAAGGGCAGCCAGTCACTTTCATTGATGTCTTTTACATTGCAGCCACTGTTCAAGACTTCTTATCAACGTTGGTGTCATATTCTTAAGTCCTCGTGGCAACTGTGATACGCAACACAGTCCAGCATATTTGGCTAAAATGATAGCTGGGGTAGATGACCATAAGAATGTATCTATAATAACGTATCAAGAACAATAAATCTTAGTTTCATTGCTTCTTACTTTTTCAGCATCATATGGGGCCAATCACTGGAAAAATGGCAGGATATACCTGATGTAAATGACTTTGGATGGAAGCAAGAACATGGTCTTATATCTCCAAAGTGGACGCTGCTACCAGAAGCATCTAAGGCTTGCTATGAACTGGTAAAATGTGGATGCAAACGAAACTGTGGAACAAGATGCAAATGCAAGCAATTCAACCTGGAATGCACCGACCTTTGTCAGTGTGGAGGGCAGTGTCACGAGATAGTTAATTGACGAGAAGACTTACCTATCGTGTTCATACATATATAAATCTAAACCATGCAGTAAAACATTTTGGCAATTAGCTAGTGTTGCAACACCAATTTCACATTTCAGTAGGAAATACTGGACCAAATAAGCAAGTCTTAAAAGAAAATCGGGCCATTTTTACACTTGTTTTCCCATCCAATCTTTTCAAGGTATCAGATTGCCCATTTCTACCAAGTTTCATGCTGGTATCACAATTTGCAGCAAAGTTATTACGATATCCCTTTTGGAGGCCTGGAACCTGGTACCCCAGTCTAAAAATAGCACAATAGGGTATTTTTCAACTTACGTCCATATTGCATCTTTTTCAGCGTATTAAACTGCCCATCTCTACCAATTTTCATAGGGGTATCACAATTTGCAGCAAAGTTATTACGATATCCCTTTTAGAGGCCTGGTACCTAGTACCCCAGTCTAAAAATAGCACAAGGGGACATTTTTCAGCTTGTGTCTATATCCTGTCTTTTTCAGCGTATCAAACTGCCCACCTCTACCAATTTTCATGGCGGTACCACAATTTGCAGCAAAGTTATTACAATATCCCTTTTAGAGGCCTGGTACCTAGTACCCCAGTCTAAAAATAGCACAAGGGGGCATTTTTCAGCTTGTGTCCACATCCTATCTTTTTCAGCGTATCAAACTGCCCACCTCTACCAATTTTTATGGCGGTACCGCAATTTGCAGCAAAGTTATTACAATATCCCTTTTAGAGGCCTGGTACCTAGTACCCCAGTCTAAAAATAGCACAAGGGGGCATTTTTCAGCTTGTGTCCACATCCTATCTTTTTCAGCGTATCAAACTGCCTATCTGCACCAAGTTTCATGCTGGTATCACATTTTGCACAATTATTGTAATAATCTCCCCCACTAATAACTTTATTTTGTTTGGAGAGGTGGGGCAACTTGCCCAACTTCGGCTGAGGAGCAACCAAAGAAAAGGTTCCAAGGACATCCTGTGTGAACCAAACCACTGCTGATGTTTACTGTTTAACCTCTGGACAGGCTTGAAGGAACGAAAGGCCTGTTCACAAACGAGCTGGTGTACCTTGGACTTTACTGGCTGGTCGATGAGATTATTGCCAGAACAGTTTTCTTGAAGATGTTCCAACAGAATTCTATAAACTGGTTAAAGTACTCAGTGCCGTAGTGCCGTAGTGCCGTAGTGCCGTGGTGCCGTAGTGCCGTAGTGCCGTGGTGCCGTGGATTAGCAAATGCCTAACCAGGGGTTTGAAAGACGAATAAAGCCAAATTTTTAGAGGTTTTTTATGACTGACAAACAATTAAAGTAGTCAAGCTGTCATTTTTTATTTATATCTAGTCAGTGCAGACATTTTTTTACTATTTTTACCATTTGCAACCATTCATTCTTCAATAAATTGGTCGAAAAATATATGTCAGACTAAAAGAGTGTTTTCAGTATTCTGTACAGATGTAAGACATAACCTGAAACAGTCAATCAGATTTAACACAATTTTATGTTAAGCCCCTGGAAAGTTCTCCCCTGTAAATGCAGCGTTTTTATGTCAATGTCTATTAAAAAACTAAGAAATACAATACAATGTTCTGTGCTGTCCATAGCAGAAATAGACATGTTGTCATCTGGTTCTGGCTATGAACAGCACTTAACAAACTCTTTAACAACAATCAAAAAGAAAAAAATAAACAAGAAAATCAAAGCAAAAGAAAGGAATTTAAGCACTCTGTGCACCATGACATCACCCCGCCTCCCACCTTGACAAGCGCTAGTATGCACTAACCCGGGTGATTGAATTGATGTGAAAGAAAAACTGCACCGGCAAAGCCTATGCTAAGATGGTTGAAATCTTGGTTGCCAATGGGTGATGCCATGGCTCACAAAGAGCTCACCTAAACCCACCCTAAACACAAGAGAGCAATAGGTCGCTGATCGTTCGGTCGTCAAAGAACTCCCTAAGAAAACCCTGGAAAATCAAAGATGCCCCAGACCACATAACCGCCACCCCACCACCGAGCCGCGCAAACCTGACACCGCCAAAAAGAGCCCGGCGAGCAGAGCCTGGACCCCACAGAGGCCACAGCCACCACAGGATCCCGGACCAACCCACAAAGCCCCTCCGAGCGACACCCAGCCCGTGGCTACCTGGCAATGAAAGCAGCAGTCCCACGGCCAAGGGGCATCGTCAGTCCACAGAATCCCCGGGAGCTCTTTAGTTAAGCCTGTTTGTTGCTTTAATATATGCTATGGATGCCTCTAAAACAATTCTGTTTTCAGTTACTTTGAATTTTGGACTGCCGTAAAGAAGCAAATTGAGTAAGGCTCGTGAATTTATATTACTTAAGTCTAGTCCTGGAAGGTGTGAAAGTTGGCCAAGGAGATCATTGCGCATAGGAACAAACAAAGGGCAGTGCAGGAAGAAGTGTGCATTATCTTCACAAAGGGCAATGCAGCTGTTTGTTGCATAGACTCACGTGTACGCCATCAATAGGAAGCTTTTCCTTGCTTGGATGATACTGGCTGTTTTGATGGACCTGGTTGCTCATCACTGCTGCTTGTCTCTCCCAACCCATCATTTTCATCTTTATCGTCACTGCAATCACTGGCACTCGCATCATCTTGCTCTTGAAAATCACTCTTATCATCAAAATTTTATTCCTTCTCGTTTGATGCAGTTGTTTCAAAACCAACAACCTCAACATCAGAACTATCATTTTCATCTTCACTGCTTTCAGGGTTGGGTAGCATAATTATCTGCTTTTGTAACGGGTTTTGAATTCCAGATTTTGCTATAGTCGTTCTATAGAATGATCTGCAGCAAACAGCATCTGAAAATCAAAAGGACACTGATTTAGGTAATAAAATTCGTTGGAAGAAATCAAAGTCAAGCCAAGAAATCAAAATTTGATACACCTGCTGATTGTGTCAACTAGATCGACCACTTATTCCCGTAGTTAATTGCCATCTCGTTGCCAGCAGAGGACGTTCTTCGATGATTAGGGGATTCTCGAAAAAGAATCAGGCTGTTGGCAATCGCAACATCAAACAAAAACCAGAAAATGTATCTCCACCGACGCCAAGATTTTTGGTATGTCATGTATTGTGTACGTATTTGATCATTATGATCCACAGCATTCATGTTTCCGTTATAACTCTCCACTGGCAAGGGGCAAGGTATGTCTCTACGACCTCCATTTCTGCCTCCTCAAAACATGGCTCATAGGAGAGACAGGATTTAAATTTGCTGACAAGATATGGACCAGTTTCCTTGACTGTTTCCCTCGCCATGCAACAGCTGTCAGCGCAGTGTTACCCATCTAGAAGATTTCCGAGCTTCCCTCTTCCTTGCATACATTCTTGTCCTTTATTCCCATAGCAATCCTGCTGCATTTGACGTAATTTTCCCACAGATGTAGACATCCTTCTCAAACCTTTCTTCTACCCCTGCCACTGATGTAAAATAATTATCTGTAAATCTGTGATGCCCTTTCCCCTCAATGTTTTCGATTAATTTTATTACAACTTTCGCCCCTAGCCCCTTATCTGCCTGACCTCCCTCTGGATTGCCAGTGTAGACTGCAAATTCATTAGAAAAGCCACAGGCATGGTTGGTTTGGTTGGTGTCACAGGCATGTACTGCTTCAGGCCTAAATGACCGCTAAACTTAATCATGGCTTCATCTATGGCAAAATTTTGATGGGGCTTGTATGCATCCAAACACCGCTGGTTATGTCGATAACTGGCCTTATTAGGTACAGTATGTCATAATTAGCACAGCCTTTCGCTGGCATTTGAGCCTTGTCTGCAACATGCAAATACTCTGTGGGCTTCTGGAAATGGTTTCGGGACATATGTTTGGAGATAGGAAAGTTCCCAAAAATCTTGTCATTGCTCCAATACATGTTGACAGATGGTAAATTCACAATACTCATGTAGATCCTGATGCCAATGCACGGCTTAATTTCATTAGCATTTCATCAGTGTTTGTCTGGCAACATCGGAGGATGCCTCTTGAAGATAGCTTATTTGTTTGTCTCCAAGGCGATCAAGTCGTAAAGCTCCTCTGGAAAAATTTGGTGGAAAATGTCTAGTTCCTTCGCTCCTTTATCCAATGAGACAATAGGCCCAGCATCTTGTTTGAATAGGAGAAAGTCTCTGTTGCTTGTTAATTCCTTATTCCAGGCTATGTAGCTTCACGTCCCCTCCAACTTCGGGATTTTCATTTAGGCCAAAGTCTTCCCCTTCATCGTCACCTGCCCCTTTGCTTTCATCTTCCGAAAATTCTTCTACCTCAACATTGCTCTCATCTCGCATTACTTCATCAAACCTTGCCCAAAGTCTTCCATAATTTATTTCTGCTTCAGTAAAACCATAAAATTCTTCCTCGTCCTCAACTGTTGATAAGGAATAGTCTGCCATTTTGTGCAAAGCAAAATGAGAACAACAGAAAATGGTGTACAGAGTAAACATTCAACAATCAAAGGTTCATTGTCATTTCATTCAAAATTTCAGTAGTGGAACCCATTGTGTTCTTTACAGGAAAACAAAGCCTTGTCATTCATTTCTCCAGCCCTATTGTTATTTTTATTGAATCATTTCTCCTAAAGTCACAATACAATGGCATTTGATGTCATTCCCAATGACGACTACAGTCGCTATTGTCGTAGAACACGTGATGTGTTGTGAGAACCACAGTCGTTATGGAAATTTAGACTTTGAAACCCTGTGACAACTACAGTCGCTCTGGGCATGAAAGAGCGAACATATCTTAGTATTCTATACCACTGTGCCACTTGTTCTCCTTCCTTCCATCCATACATTGTTCTAACGTACTTGTAAAACATATTGATGATAGTGTGTCTTGATCAAGTACATTTGCTCTCAAAGGTTCCGCTATTCATAGGAAAAGTAACCAATCAGGAGACGAGAAATTATATCCAATCACGTCGCGTAAATTCAGTTAACCTAAAGTCAGCTTGCTTGAAAAGCATTTCAATGTAAGCGGCAACAAAGGTCAGTGCTTAGGACAACAAAACACAGCAAATACAACCAGAAAACATTTGATAACAACTATAACTCTTTAATTGTTGATATGCTGCTAATTTTGGCATCAAGTTATCTTAAATTTACCTGAAACCATGTGAAAGTTTGGATACCCTCAAGCTGGGTGACATTGGAAATTAAGGCTTTCTCAACCACTATGTTCTGGAGTAGTTCGCTCTTAAGGACAACATCACCAATGACAAACATATTTTATATCAACAACAGTGAAGAGTTTACGAAGGTGTTCATTGTAAGTTTTGTCCTGAAATTTTTTTCGTTCAGCAGGAATATTCAACTAGCGTAAAATACCCTCAATCATTGCAACACCCTCCTAGTATCATAGGTAATTTCATTATTGTATACTTTTAAAATTGAATATGGAAAAAAATAAAAATCCCCGTCTGATCTACACTCAACTCACATCTTCTGCACTGATGTTGTTAATGTTTATGACATATATGGCGTTTTGAAAAACTCCTAAGGGCACTGTATCACAAAGCTGGTGGGCAGGAATCTTGTTCAATATGGGTTCTATGATTTCTTCAAGTTTTATACAAGAAGTTATTTTCTTCACAGCAGTAGTTGATCCTCCAGTTCCCTATTCTAGAAATGACAATGATAAGAGAAACTTTAAAGCCCTGTTTATACATTAATGTTTATTAACAACATTGGTTGCAAAAAGACTCACTGTGGCTTTCCATTTACACCAGACCTGCCAAACTATACTCAGAAAAGGGATGTTTGGAAAAATAAGACCCTGAAAACAAAGACCTAAGGCCTTGAAAACAAAGACCTTAAATGCTAGGACCTCAAAAACGAGGACCTCCACAACAAAGACCTTGAAAACGAAGACCTAAAGAACTAGAGTTTCTTAGAAGTTTTGCCATCTTAACACTAATTTCTTATACCAGCAAATGTAAGGGAAGACCTTCCAGTATCACTTAATTAAATACCCCCCCGGAACAAATTAATCATGATTGTATTAGATTGAACTAATTCCAAAATGGTCCCCAGTGAAAGGTCTTTAGGGAGTTCTCACTGTTATTGCTAGGTACAGGGATGGAAGAAGGAAAATTTTGCATCCAAGGTTAAAGATTGGAACTTTTGTTTTGAAATTTTGTGCCGCTACATGAGCTTGAAGTGCTGTTCTTGTTTTGTTGTCTGCAATGTGTGTCCTATCTTCGAGGAGCATCTTAGTGACTCTGACTTTGGGTAGTTTCTTTTTTCGGCCATCTTGGTTGGTTTCGGCTCTTGATCTTTGACAAGAGGGCCTATCTGCTCTAGAATCCACTTTGCTGCATCTGCCATTGTCTCATATCCTAATCTCTTCTCGTACATGTCAAATTGATCCCAAAGTCGTTTTGCATGATCACTGCATCCAAGATTAATTTGATACCTTTTCCCAGAGAGGTTTGTTTGCCATTTTTGTGTTTTTGCCGGAGGAGAATGAAGCTGTGGATCATCATCGTCCATCTTGGTTTTTGCTCAACTCGCATCGTAGCGCCCCCGAGAAAGTGATCACATGAAAGCTATCACGCGATCTGCCTCGCGCAATTCCATTGGATGATGATCAAATCTATTTTTAGAAACCAATGCGATCTCATCTTTTAACTCAGTTGATTCACTTTAAGGGTGTGATGAATGCATGATAACTGTACATTTTCCAACTCTATGAATGTAGAAGAGTAAAATTGGGTACTTAAACTCTTGAATTGAAAATGAAGTGAAATGAGTTTTGCACTAATCCCCAGTAGAAAATAACCAGTCCAAAGTGTCTGAGTGGTCTGACAAAGGCGAGAAGACCTCAATGAGGGCACAATCATCATCTGGTAATGACAACGAGTTTTATTCGTCGTTGCAACATGACCCACTGGCGTCTTATCCTGAGGAGCCTGATGATGGAATGGCGATGGCAAAGGGAGAATGAGGGATCGAAAGGATCAGCTCGAAGACGAAGCTGATACACGACACAACCGTCTCAATTGTGATACTCTATTGCAAGGTTTATAGAATAAACTCGTTTGTAATAATTCAGCTAATGTTGTATGGTAAATTCATCTGTCACTGGAAACTTTCAAAATGTTTCAGAAAACTCATCAACCTCATAGCACATGTACCCATATTATAAACTTCAACAAATCAAGATTTACCTAGAGCAGCATTTTGTACAAAGTAATGGCAATTTTCATGCAAAATGAAGCAGCATTATACATGCATGTATGTATATTTTGCCATCAAATAAAATTACTATTTATGATAAAGAAACCAAAGAGAAATCCAGTTACAATGATACTAAATTTTACAGGCAAAAAAGCTTAATGATTAATTTAAAAAATACCCCAGGCTAAAAATGGTAGGGATAGCATGAAAAAGGTCAATGCAACCTTGTTTCCATAATGGTCCCTCCTGAGGTATAACCAAAGAAATGTGATCTGAATAACGGCTTTTGTCTGCAAAAAATGAGAAATCCAAAAAAAAACCGTCCTTAGTAAAAGACACATATTTCATCTTCCTCTTTTTGTAAACTTCGGAAATTTTTTTTTTTTGATCTTATGTTTGAATGTATTAATGTTCTTTGATGACTTCAACTCGGATGGAAGGCTATTCCATATTTTGGGTCCTAGATAAGATAGGGATTTTTGTCCAGCATTACTTTTCCGGAAAGGAAATTCCAATTTGAATTTGGACCTTCGCGTTGCTCGGCTTTGGTTAACTGGATGGAATATCTCACCACTGTACGCCGGACCATAATGTAACCGTACCTTTATTTGCTCCGAGGTGTTTTCTCTTCTGGTTCGT
The DNA here is from genome assembly GCA_964020215.1 of Aurelia sp. 3 sensu Dawson et al. (2005). Lineage (NCBI taxonomy): Eukaryota > Metazoa > Cnidaria > Scyphozoa > Semaeostomeae > Ulmaridae > Aurelia > Aurelia sp. 3 sensu Dawson et al. (2005). The sequence goes on from OZ026577.1 coordinate 8,027,443, forward strand.
TTGGTACATCAACAATTCAGTGCATAATGTCACAAACTAAGAAAGCTTTTGTGTTACTACTGGTGTCAACATCGACCAATTCTAACGTCGAATGTATCGAGTAAGCAGCTGCACCAAAATGCCGAGAGCACAAGCACAGGCAAGGTCAAGTGCTGCCGAGAGCTGAAATAAAATTCATTCTATGTCTCCATAAAAGTTGATACAAGTTGCGTTCACAGTCTTCTAACTGCTGGTTGGCCTAACTTTACCCAGCAAATGCAAGTCACAAACAAAAACAGCACCTTCACCCTTCGCATTTCTTCTTGACATCGCAAAACTCTCTAAATTTGTGGATAATGCTGTGCTTGATTTTACAGTATTGCACCATCACTAATTGGAGGATTTAACACCTGACAGATTTGATAAACAAACAACAAACTTTGCTTAATCCTCATTATGTGGTCTTTAGAAAGAAAATTGCTTGCAACGAATTATGACTACATTACATTGAGAGCTTCATTGAATAAATTCATCTGAATGAAATATCAAAATAACAGCATTTGGGAATCGCGGAATTGTACGTCAGAATCATGGAAATGGTCAGAATTCTTCACAACCCAGTTTATTTCGTCGAGTTTCTTTGCTCTGAGTTGTGCAACCCTGGGCTCAATACGTAGTAACGACTCATATGCTTCCTTCATTCATCTCGCTGTAGATCACTTGACGTCAGAGAGGTCTGGTACCAAGCGTCCTTACCACGTTCATTTGGTGCCAGAATTTGAATGAAAATGCTGTTTTCAATTCTAATTTTTGAGAAAACTGGAAGGAATATGACAATGAAACCAAGAAAAATGAAATCTACGATACTGATTTAGCTGAAACGGTCAAGAAAAAATTTCGGTTCATTTCCACTTTAAGATTTATTAATTTTTTCTACTTTTTAGCACCAAATTTGGAAATTGAGTGATTTCGGTGAAAGTTGTCAGCTTATATCAGTTCTTATTGCTAATACCTTTGGGCCTATGATAGATACATATGTACCATTGTATTCTACATAGAACAAGGAGCACAGTGATATATAACAATCTACCATTGGAAAAAGAACCTTTAAAATTAAGGTGCTGCAATTTCAAAACATAGCAGAAATCCGTACATGCTAAAACGAGGAACGAGCCAAAACCACCCAAAACCAGCCACAACCACACACAACCACCCACAACAAGCCAAAATTTCCCACCCACAACCCGCCACAACCACCCACAACCAGCCAAAATTTCCCAAACTTCAGACCCAAAACCATAAAATTGTTAACATTTAGTAGCATCCAAAGTTTTAAAATTTAGCATCAGATCAGTTATTTGGGAGCTAAAAAGCAAAAGTATGTAGAGATTCTTACGTAATATCATGATAGTTTCTTAAAATCAACAGTTTATTGATAGGAGATTAATAGGTTTCTGTAATTCATGTTGTCCTTATCCATGGGGATCTCCTGTGTCTCCGTGAATCATTAGAGCCAGTTTAGTGATACTAATCGCGCTGTTAGTTGTGCATTCCTCCATTCATACTAATGTGGCATAACAAGTCAGTTGTGTAAAAAAAGCTTCAGACGCAGTAAAAAACATTTCGCTAGCGCTATCTTACAGTTTCTTAACTTTTCGGTAATCTGTGAGTTTAGTTTCTTACAAATTGTCTCTGATGAAATAGTACGCTGCAAATAGAACGTACGCAGTGCGCTGTATTATTCTTCTATTATCTTAAGTCTGATCTACGGAATTGTTAGAGTTGCTACAAGCCCCTCACAGAAAAAACTGGAAAAACGGGGAGAGAGGAAAAGGCGTTTTAACCTTCTATGCTCTTCGGATTTTCCACGAGAGAGAATTGTAGCGAGTCCACAAATTAGTTGTGAACAGTGTCAGACGAAATGAATGCGATCCCATCGACTATTTGCAAGGTAATTAATTTTCAGGAAAATCCCTGATACCCCCCTTTCGGATATATTTAGTATGTTGGATGGTTTTGTGTCATTATGATGTGGTTGTTGGTCTTTGTGGGTCGTTGCAGGTGGTTTTGGGTCGTTGTGGGTGGTTTAGGCTGGTTGTGGATGGTTTTTAGCTGGTTTTGGGTCGTTGTGGGTGGTTTTAGACTGGTTGCGATGGTCTTGGCTGGGTGGTTGTGGGTGGTTTTGGGTAGTTTTGGGTGGTTGTGGGTGGTTGTGGGTGGTTTTGGCTCGTTCCTCGTTTTAGTATGTACGAACAGAAATCAAGTTTTTTGGGAAAACACCAATAAACATTAGCTAACAATCAAACGAGACTATCTCATTAATGGAACCTTAGTTTTCATACTTGAAAGAAATAAATGCAGCCTGTCACTAGAAAAAACAATGCCAGATAATAAAAAAGTATAATTCACTGCGACACTGTCTCTTAAGTTATTTCAAACTATATTTTACGTTCAAGAAGGCACCAGCTTCGTACATTCCCCCTTGCTTCTCTTTAACTTTCTTTTGTTGACTACTTTTTTAAACCTCAGCTGTCTTCTTCTTTTCTTTTTTCCTCACTTTTTGATTGATCTTCAATGTTTACTCTTTCAATGCTTGCCTGTTTCCCTGAGATTTCCAGGTTTACACCTAGATCCATCTCTAATACACGGTGAAGGAGAAGTTTGAATGAGCTTCCCATTCCAAACTGGCAAATGGCTATGCATGTAGCTGTTTCCACAACCTTTTTACCAACATATGTAATCCTGGGGCAAAACCTCCAAATGACATTTTGCAGCGATCCATTTGGACTTTGTGTGCAATTTTGTTGACACCTCTCGAGCAAGGCTCTTTCCATCAGTCAATGAAACATTAGGACAAGCTTCGTTCTATGTTTTTTGGCAATGTAGAGGGTTGATCGTTTGTAGCAAAGTTCATACACATTCTACATTGATGCACATTCTTCATAAAATAACATTCACATTCAAGGGTTTTCATTAATGTTCTCGTTCATAATCAAGGAAAACAATTCATATTCAAGGCTATTCATTCTTATTCAAGGAAAAAAATTCACATTCAAGGCTATTCATTCATATTCAAGGAAAACATTTCACATTTGAGGCTTTTCATTCATATTCATGGGTTTTCATTCATATTCAAGGGAAACAATTCATGTTCAAGGCTTTTCATTCATATTCCAGGAAAACAATCATATTAAAGGGCTTTCATGCATATTGAAGGAGAACAATTCATATTAAAGGAAAACCATTCATACTCAACGGTCGTTATTCATATTCAGAGAAAAATTCCCGGATTCCCGTGTAAAGTTGTTCAACAAAAAGTTCCTAGCCTACACGGAGACCCATTATTCCAAAAGAAGAAAGGGTCTACAAAACAAAGAGCAAAGGCTTGCTACGGCCACCCAATTAATTATTCTAATCCTCTTTCCAAATAATGTGTGAAATGCGTCTGAACAAAGAAGGCTAAATAAATTAAGTTTCTAGAGATCCAGAAACCTTGTTGCAAGCTTTTGCTCTCTGTTTCGTACACCCTTTCTTCTTTTGGAATAATGGGTCTATGGGTAGGCTAAATGTTCCCAGATTCCTTTCAAAAAATCATTCAACAAAAAGTTCCTGGATCTTCTTTTGAAACCATTCAACAAAAAGTACCAGGATGATGCATGAAACCCTTTCCTTCTTTGCTCTATCCCACCAAATGTTCTAGTCTGAACAAAAAGGCGATGGTAGCCGGGGCAGAAGACAATTGACTGAGGCAAATCATTTAAGAAGAAATCCAAGTGGCCAGAGAAAGTTCATCAGTAGGAATAAGTCTATTAACATCCATTGCATCATCTTCAGATAGGCCCACCACAAAATTGTGAAACCTGGTAAGGAATTTTTAGACCTCGTGTCTAAGGGCCTGTTTATATGAGGAAAAACACCTCACTTGCCAGGCCCGGGGCTGAGAGGTGAGATTTCACCTTCCAATAAAATCCTTTGTTTTTTCATTTCGCATTTACACAACGAACACCACACCACCGGTATAGTGAAGTCCCACGTCACTAGAGGTGGAATCTCACCTGGGTGAGGTGAACTTTTTCCATATAAACGTAACACCACCGGCATGGTGAGGTGAAATGAATTTCTTCATTGATTCTCATTGGTCAGTTCATCATGATTTCACCGAAGAGAGACCTTACTCCACCTCGGCTCTCAGCCCCGGGGCTGACAGGTGAGCTGAAAGATCTCACATAAACAGTGACTGAAATTTACCTCGCCTGTCAGCCCCGGGTCTGGCAGGTGAGGTGTTTTTCCTCATATAAACAGGGCCTAAGCTGCATGGCACAGATGTTAATTTTTTTTCTTTGTTTGGTTTCTTCTTTTTCTTTGGCACATTGTTTTCTTGAATGGATCTTTCTCTCTCTTTCTCTTTCTCTCTCTCTAATCTCTTTCTCTAATGGATCTTTCTTCTTCTTCTGTTTTCGTTTGCATGAAGATTGTGGTGCATTGGCAGTTCAGTGTTGCAGTTCAACTTGGTGCATGTGATAGTGGTATGGTGGAAGGTTCTGTACAGATGATCAGTGGAGAGTGAATAGGTGTCGATGGCATGGAAGGAAGTGATGGCGTTGATATAGACGTGTCCTCGTCAGAATGTTGCAAAATTGTGTGCATCTTAGGTGGACTTGAACTTGTGGCTGTGGGAGGTAATGTGGTTGTGGGCAATGATCTACTGTGGAATGACTTTTGGATCTGGGCATATGGTCGAGAAATGCATTTGATTGAAAGTGTTCTGGTGATCTTGGTGATAATTGTGATGCAGGTCCGTGTGAGTATGAGTAGGATGGATATGAATGTGAGTATTGGTGGGGATGTTCTTTGTTGTCTGGCCCTAGTTGTAGCTCTAAACTGAAGGAAGATGATGATGATGGTGGAGGTGCATCTGATGTTTGTCAAGTGTATCGTGGAAAACCTTGTTTCAGTGTTGGAACTGTTGAGGAAATGATGTAGATGGGTGGTGCTGCAATACCGTGACAATGTGCGATGTATCAGTGAATGCAGACATGTTGGTGTTCATTGCTTGTATGTTAGTTTTATCAGAGGGTGGTACAGACGTTTGTGTCATTTTTACAACCTACGGAAAACAGGTTCACCTGGGTACCTCTTTGCAGAAATACCGCCTGAATGAGAACAATCTTATGACTTAAGACATCCTAGCGCATACGATCAGAATGTCGGCAGAACTACTCGTTTCTCGCCTACCTACTTCCAAAATGTTCTTTATGAATGGAATCTGCTAGATCAGGTTGTCTGGAAAAGTGGGAGTTGGGTAATGGGAGTGAGGAATGGTGAGTGGGGAGTGGGTAATACGGGAATCAGATCAGCAATAGCCTCAGTCTCTGAATGGTTGTCTGGAAAAGCGGGAGTTGGGTAATGGGAGTGGGGAGTGGGGAGTAGGTAATGAAGACGAGGCAACAGGAGTTAGCATTAGTTCAGTCTCAAAAGTTTCCAGTTCAATTCAAAGGTTTCATTCACTGAAATTTTCGAGAAGAAATCTAGCCCTTATGTCAAAAATTAGGTAAAAGGGATGAAGGTCTGTATGGGCAGCTGGTATGGATTAAGTATTTTTTGTAAGAAGCTATTTCTGTAGCTTCTTAACTTGGGGACTAATTATATGCAGTAAAGTTGTTCCTTGTAATTCCTCACGCTCAAATACCAATCGAATTGAAGCATGTTTGAGATCAATCGGTCAAACCAGGCAGAATCTATGGAGGCTTTAAGAATGCTCTTGTTGACTGCTCTCCAAATATGGTATTACTTTGGTCACGTGATCAGAGTTACAACAATGAAATGTCAAAAAATTAATTGCCAATTAAATTTGGCCGAAAGTCACAAAGTTTGGTGGTTAAATTACAGGCCGTTTTAGTGCAATGTAGAAAAGTGTGGTGGGGGGGGGCCAAAAACGCCAGAGGCTTAATGTAGTGGTAGATTACGCCATTGTGCCTGTGAGTTTTTGCATGATTCTTTGAGTCACGATAAATTCTAATTACTTCAATAGTTGAATTCCTACTAAGAACTAAACATTGTTTTAAGGTGAAGTGTACATGGTTGACAGATAATTGCAATTTTGTTTGAGACTTCTACGATCAACCAAGGACTGAACTATTATGCTGAAATTCACATCAATGTTTCCCTTTTTTCCTTTAGCAACAAAGTTGAACTTCAGCAATGATAAAGTGGTACCCAAAAGCAATCACGCCTCCTCTCCTGATACACCAGTGCAAATAGACTTTGTGAATGCTAATGACCCTGTCTCGTTTGTTGAGTGATGAGGAATTCTCACTACTAACATCAACCCTCGTATTGCCTAAAGGCTACAAAATTGAAGCTATAGGGGGTAGACGATTCCAAGAGTCTTCGACCAAAGAGAGGTCATGGTTGCGGTACAGTGTTGCCGAGCAAAGAACATTTCGTTTGTCATGCATACGCTTTGGTAATTTTGAAAGCAGCAACCCTAAATTGTCACCATTTGTTTCAACAGGGTTTTGCAACTGGAAAAAGGCAGTTAGTAAAAAGGAGAGTTATCTTGACCGTCATATGAATAGTGAGACACATTGAGATGCAGAAGTGAGGGTAAGCGGTTTCTTGAAGACCCGCCAGCCAGGCACTCACATCGAGGCAAGACTATCAAAACAGACTGCCGAACAGCAAGCATGTGCAAAAAAGAGGCTATTGTCAATAGTTCATGTAGTGATAAGATTAGCGATGCCGGCAGTTGCTGTCCGGGGAAATTTGAATAAGGAAGAGAATGAAGAGGATGGGAATTTCTTATTTTTTGTAAAATGGAAAGCAACTTTCCACAAAGCTTTAGAGGATCACTTGAGACATGCTCCAAATGATATCAGGTTTAATTCTCCCCGCATTCAAAATGAAATTGTTAGCATATGTGAGAACATCATCAGTGACCGAACGATCTCAAAAATCTCGAGGTATTGGAGTGTCATGGCTGATGAAACAACAGATGTTTCGTCCACTGAGCAAATGAACATCTACATACGATTTGTTTATGAAAATGCTGAGGTATGTGAAGAGTTCTTGGGTTGCCGAAAATTAAAGAAAATGGATGCACAGTGTCAGTATTTGATGTCCTCATTCCTGCGCTGAAGAACTGGGGTCTGGATCTTTCAAGTCTTGTTGGACAAGGATATGATGGTGCATCTGTTATGAGGGGTAATAAGAATGGACGTTTCTAGAAAGTGGCAGACCATTACCCAAATGCAACATATGTCAATCGTTGCTCGCATGTTTTAAACTTTGCAATTGCTGGAGAATGCAAGGATGTGGAGTCAATTCAAGACCACTTTGACAATGTTGCAAAAACAACTAGTTTTCTCAGAGACGGCGCTAAGAGAAAGGAGATTTCTAAGCAGACTGTGGCCAGTGGAAGTCATAAGGAATTGGTTGCTCTTCTCACGGAAACAGAATGAAAATGATGATTCTGGTACATACGAGGGAGTGGAGAAAGATCTTAAAGCATCCAATCAAGGAATCTAGGCTGAAGCAAGGAAGATTTTAGTGCCAAGGCTAAGTCTAACGCAATGGAGCTCAAAAGTAGAAACACTCTCGGCATTGATGGCAAAGTATCCTGCTGTGTTGGAAACACTCAGAATCATTGCAGCTCACAGTAATGGCGAGCCGAGGAGCAATGCCCAGTCATACATATTTCTAATACATTCACCTCCTGGAAGACCCACATTTCATTGTAGCCCTGGTTGGTGGACAGTACATCCTAAGTTTTACTGCTCCAGGCAAAGGACTGCAGCATGGGAGAGGCATATGCAAATGTCAACACAGCAAAAGAGTACATTAGAGCCTCATGAACAGATGAAGTTTGGGAAAAGGTATGGAAAAGGATTGAAAGCATCGCAAAAGTCATCGGTGTTTAAGTCAGAAAACCGTGCGTAGCATGCGTTTAGCGTAAACAAGCAAATGCAGGTCATTCCAGGGATCAATCAAGTCTGGATTATTTCCAAATCAATTTTTTCTATCCTTTTATTGATCACGTAGTGGAAGAGCTTGAAACAAGATTTGCCAATGCTCATGAGGGACTAATCCCTGCCCAAAGCCTCATACAAATTTATTTAAGTGGTACAGTAAATCCCCACATATAAGAACCTACTTTTTTGAGAGCCAGGCTGAAATAGGTTCTTATTTCAAAGACACTATGACTAATATCAGGGTAGATATGTTCTTATTTGAAGAGTGACTTGTGTACGCCCTTTCAGAGTCATAAAAAAGATTGTCAGCACTATCACTTGTGTTTGAAGGGTTTTTATGGACCTATACCTAACTGGGGAGGAGCATCAACATTTAACAGGCAACTGTGGCCAAAATTAATTGAGTAACAAAAATAAAAAATCAATTTTGCTACCCCTGCAATAAGAACCTGTATTTCATCAGACTGAAACAGGTTCTTAATTGCAAGGTGCATAATTCAGGAAAAACAACCTCTAGGTTCTTATTTTTGTAGGTTTTAATATGCAGGGATTTACTGTATGACAAATGAGAAAGTAAAATCTTTGATGTATTACTATGGAAATTCCTCACATTCCTTGAGCGAGCTTGCCTTGAGAGCGAAATTTGCACATGGAAGCAGGCCAGGTCAATAACGCGGAACGCCAAAATTCTGCAGAACCGCGGAATTTAAATTCCGCGATAAGATGTTCCGCGTTATTGATTTTTGCACAAGGCCAAAATAAATAACGCGGAATTCGATTTCGCGGAATTTTTTCAAACTTGATAAAATTCGTTTTTATACCATAGTATCGATTTTTTTGTTTTCCTTTCATGTTCCTGTCCCCAAAAATATCTTATTTCATGTAACGAAAGTATTAGGACTTTACTTAGGCCCATCTCGAAGAAACAACGTTTTTCCTTTGAAGATTAGCATTGCGTCAAAAGTTTGAAATTACTTATTTTGCTGTATTTCCAAGACAACGATAATAAAACACTTCAGTTCTTCATCTAAAGCCATGTAATAGGTCTCTCAACAATCGACTGGCCTGTCCGACGTGTTCCGCGAGATGGAGTTCCGCGTTATTGATTTTTGCATAAGGCCAAAATCAATAACGCGGAATTGGATTTCGCGGAACTCCTTCAAACTTGATAAAATTCGTTTTTATGCCACAGTATCAATTTTTTTGTTTTCCTTTCATGTTCCTGTCCCCAAAAATATCTTATTTCATGTAACGAAAGTATTAGGACTTTACGTAGGCCCATCTCGAAGAAACAACGTTTTTCCTTTGAAGATTAGCATCGCGTCAAAAGTTTGAAATTACTTATTTTGCTGTATTTCCAAGACAACGATGATAAAATACTTCAGTTCTTCATCTAAAGCCGTGTAATAGGTCTCTCAACAATCGACTGGCCTGTCCGACGTGTTCCGCGAGATGGAGTTCCGCGTTATTGATTTTTGCATAAGGCCAAAATCAATAATGCGGAATTGGATTTCGCGGAACTTTTTCAAACTTGATAAAATTTGTTTTTATGCCACAGTATCGATTTTTTTGTTTTCCTTTCATGTTCCTGTCCCCAAAAATATCTTATTTCATGTAACGAAAGTATTAGGACTTTACTTAGGCCCATCTCGAAGAAACAACGTTTTTCCTTTGAAGATTAGCATCGCGTCAAAAGTTTGAAATTACTTACTTAATAAGCAGTCAGCGTTTGTCCTTGTCTTAGATATTGTAGTAGAACCGTATAGTATTTTTATAAGTGACTTAATTAGCAAACTGTATTGTAGTTGTTAGTTTAGTTCCATGTCTTTATGTTATGGCCATGGTGTTGACATTTATTTTTGCTCTCATGGCATCGTCCTGTAGTGTTGCATAATTATTTAAAGTATAGTTGAATGTAGCCTTGTAGTAATATCTTACATGGATATAAAAAAAAGATCACCTAAGTGTCCCACAGTTATTTCCTCGTGTCCTGCTGTCAGCTATCCGCCCCCCTGCAAAGCCTTTTTATGGGATCCATGATCCAAAAGGCCTATCCTTTTTAACTCAATTGAGAGTCAGTCTCAGCAAGCGAAATTATCACAAATTTAAACACAATTTTAGAGATACCACAAACCCCATGTGTCCAACAAATGATGGCATTGAAGATACAGAACACTTCTTGTTGCTCTGCCCTTATTTTGATGTACATAGACGGGACCTCCTCGCTGGAATCTTTGCATTACTACGACCACTTGGATATGTAGATCTTGCACATGATTTTTTGTTAAAACTGTTATTATATGGTGATAAAGATTTTCCTGACTCAGTGAATAGGCATATCCTTGAACTTACATTAAATTTTATACATAAAACTGGTCGATTCGATTGAAGTCTTATACCAGACCCTTCCATAAGCCACCCAATTGTAGCGTTGTTTTGTAACCATTGTTTTCAACTTTAATTTTTCTTTTTATCTTATTTAGTTTTCTTTTGTCTTTGTCTTAGATATTGTAGTAGAACCGTATAGTATTTTTGTAAGTGACTTAATTAGCAAACTGTATTGTAGTTGTTAGTTTAGTTCCATGTCTTTATGTTATGGCCATGGTGTTGACATTTATTTTTGCTCTCATGGCATCATCCTGTAGTGTTGCATAATTATTTAAAGTATAGTTGAATGTAGCCTTGTAGTAATATTTTACATGGATATAAAAAAAGATCCCCTAAGTGTCCCACAGTTATTTCCTCGTGGCAAGCAGTCACTATTTCCGTCCGCAAACCATTTGGAGCCACTAGCTGTTTCTGAAAAGGTTCATTGCAAAATTGTGCTAGGGGCTTCTGAAGATGAAATAATAGCCCATCCTTGATAACATAGTCATCGCACATCGCAACAATTTGCTTTGATAATTTAAGATGGTCCGTTAATGTTCCATTCTTCTTAACATCGATTATCTTTGAAAATAGTTCATCCCTTTTCTGAAGCGTTTTTACATTTTCAATATCAAAACCAGTGTCAATAAAGACAACTAAAGCTGTGAAATATTATTCTCTTGTGGAGCTTCATTATCAATTGGTGTTGGTCTAGATAATCAGTCTGCATTTCCGTGCCGCTTACCTGGCTTTTGCTGGCCTTTGTTGGATCTCAATATCATAGCTTTGCAACGTTAGCGCCAGAAGTCCTAATCTTCCCATAGGATCCTTTATATTTGAACATAAGATTAACTGAGACTAGTATGAATATGAGTACTTGAATGAAATATGTTAATAATGCGAGTACGTTGAAAGTAATGACTGTATCAAAAATGCTTTTTCTAACGTTTTGCAAGATTTGAGCCCTATGCTCCTCTGGGTCCAGCCTAAAATGTACATACCCTGTCATTCATTCATTCAATACTCTCCAATTAACTTTCTTTTCATAAACTTCTTGAGGAGAAGGAATGAATTTGTTCCCTCTGTGAGTCAAGAGCATTGCTGAGCCACTCAACCGGTCATGTGATATTGATGCTTGAGTCCAAAGCTTAAATCGTTGAAGGCCTGAAAATGATCTCTCGCAAGAAACACTGCCAACGGGTACAGTCATGAAGATGGTAAGGACTTTGTTGATTGCTGCATTGAATCTTGCGGATCATTGAACTAAGGCATGGTTTGCTGTCTTTTACTTGTCTTTTGGTATGCTTTTGGCAGAGAACTGTTGCTTCCATGGGCCAGGTCCATAACGCGGAACCCGCGGAACTCGCGGAATTTTTGTTCCGCGAAATCAAGTTCCGCGTTTTGCCCTTGCGGTATAGGGCCAAAGACCAAAACGTGGAACTCGCGGAACTTGATTTGAACTTTATAAAATAAAGACTGTTCTTCCTTCTTTTGCCTACGAAGCGGTTCATCTGCGTTTTATAGGCCTCTCATCAATGGGCCCTGGGCAGACAACGACAGAACCAAGACAGAACCTTTTCGAAATTGGAAAGAAATTCCGCAAGTTCCGTGTTTTGGTTCTTAGCCCTATACCGCAAGGACAAAATGCGGAACTTGATTTCGCGGAAAAAAAATTCTGCGAGTTCCGCGTTTTGGCTTTTGGCCCTACACAGCGAGGACAAAGCGCGGAACTTGATTTCGCGGAATTTGTCTGTCAACATAAGAAACTATTTTTACGTTGAGTTTGATCGATAAACTGAAGTTTACTTCTTTGCCTACAACTGGCAGTGTAATTTCCTAATTCGGCTGAGCAAAACAACTTTCGTAGGCCTTGGTTCTGTCGTTGTCTGGCCTGATCACGATTTAGGCCCATTGATGAATATCTTAGATTTAATGGACATCCTCCAATCATGAGCCCATTTGCTAATCAACTCCAGATCATGGTTCATGTCATTGGTAGCTGTATTTGAGTCGTGTACTATTGTAAACAGTGACTTAGGTTATCTGCGGACTTCTGAGAAAATTAGACAAATGTTATTGCCCAGGAATGTATACAGAAATTGGTTTTAGTTTGCCAGTTGAAGGACCATTTGATTGCGTGGTCGTTGGTATTTTAGGCCCCTTTCCACTTTCAAAGAATGGAAATTGTTACATTATCATCTTTAGGGACTATTTGACAAAATGGGCTGAGCGTTTTGCGATGAAAACTGAGAAGTACAGGTCGTATTGAAGAATTGCGACAAGGAAGTTGTTTGTCAACATTCAGCAGCTCATGAACTATTGTCTGATCGTGGAAAGAATTTTCTTGCTGAAATTTTAAAAGCAGTGCGTGAATTTGTAAATATGGTATACCTTATGCTCTGTTGTTCGTATAGAACTGAAATTCAAGAGACAACTAAAGAATCGTTATTTTATCTTTTGTAACGAAGGGATCCAAGATTACGTATTGGCGTAAGCTTGTTGCCAAGAGAAAAAATATTTCAAACGCCAATGATTATCGTGATCACATTCTTATTTGTTTATGAGAATGAAGGAAATTTGCACAAGACAATAAACGGTTGTCGCAACAACAACAAGAGCTTAATGGAAATGAACATGCTAAGGTGCCATCATATGAACCTGGACAACATGTTTTGTTATTTACAGCAAATAATCATAAAGGACTTTGGTTGAAAGTTGTTCATAATTGGCACGGAACATATCGCATTGAAGAGAAATTATCGCCAGTGAAATATCATTTAGAAAATGGAGATATTGTACATGGTGATCTTTTAAAGACATTTATCACATATAATCAACAATCAAACCCTTTACCGGAAGATCTAGTCGCAGTTGAGGAAGAACAACTTGAAAGTGAAGAAACACCGGACAACATAAATGCAGAAAGTGATAGTGATGATGAATATTTGTCTGCTGATGAACACGAGGTTGACAAAATTTTAGAGAAGAAGATAATTTGAAACAGAGCTGGACGTTTGGTGACCCATTATCTTGTGGAGTTGAAAGATAAAGATCTCAAGGACAGTTGGAAGCCAGAAATGAATCTAATGTGTCAACAGAATATTACAGAATTTGAAAGTCAGGTTATAGACAAAACAATGCGGTGAGACCTGTCCAATTATTTCTTTTTGCATAATGACTTTTAAATGTATATCCATAGAACTCTCCCTGAATATGTATTTCATATGTCTACTATCGTAGGAGCTGTAGACTAAGGAAGGAGGTGTTAAAAGGATTTGTTGTTGTTAACCGTTATTATCACATTTCATTTGATACTTATCATGTGACTTAAGACATGACTTATAATGCTAGTATTGAGAGTGTAAAATGACTTGGACATTGACTTAGCCCTATCTGACCTGGGTGATTTGAAACACTCAATGCCTGGGGGGGGGGGGCGGATTCGGCCCCCCCCTGTTTATCTTTGCTGTTGCTTGAGATAATGCAACCAAATTTGGCACAAAGGTTGTTCATTATATAAACAATGAATTTTTGAAACAATAGTTTAATTAGCATTGTTGTTGTTGTTGCTAGAGCACAATTAACATTATGATGTCATATGACGTCATAAAAATGAAAGTGTGTTAAAAGGTCGTAAAACTTTACTTTTCGCAAAGAAATGAAATATATAGATCAAAATAGATGTACATTCATAGTATGGACTTAATTGGACCAATTAAAAAGGATTAAGAGAGATACAATGTATATTTTTCACAGAGTGTGGCATGAAAACTTGGTTACCATGGAGACAAGGCTAAAAATAGAACACCAGAATTGTTACAGTTTGATTGCTATATGATAGAAAGTTAAACTTGCTAAATCTCAGAGGCATTCAGCAAACACGGAAAAACGTATAAATGAAAATGTACGAGGGGGGGCGGAATCCGCCCCCCCCCCCAGGTCAGATAGGGTTAGGAGAGAGAAGACATCACTTGACTATAGTAGACCAGTAGGAAACCGACACTTGAATAGTGCGGGAAATATGCTTGCATAGTTACTTGAAACTCGGATAAAGGCTCTATTTTAGACTGGATTTTATATCCATTATTCCTACCTTTTAAATCATCTTCCACCACTTTGATATTCAAAGCTTGCATGATGAAAAGTATCCTCATCTATTTCTGGGGTCCCCTAGTAGTATTTGATGTATTCTATCACCATTATCACATTTGGATGAAAAAGGTGCCCAAATTAAGTTTTATTGTGATTTTCCAGATTCTTGACCATACAAGGGAGAGTACTGACAGGAGCAAAAATGATGGCTAGTCTTATGTTAACTTTTATACTTACAGAAAGCACACATGTGAGGCTATTAGCACATTAAATTTGGTTGCTCTACCTATTATCAATCAAGACTTAGGCAGGGAGGGGGCTTTTTTGCCCCCTCCACAACCAATATAGGATGTATCAGATATCCAAACTAGTAGAGTTGAATCACAAGCAAAAGCAGCAAAATCTAACAGTGGTTAAATAATTTTGTTTTTTGTTCCTCTTTGAAGTAGCATTACCCTTTTTCCTTCACAGATACAAGTTCCCCATCTAAGAAGCAGTGGACTGACGAAGAAGCAAAGGCAGTGGATTGAATATTTGCAGGTATGTTATTATTTAATATCAGTATACTCTGTAAATTGGCATGTTAGCATTATTGATTCAGTTCTACCCTTTCTACTATAAAAAAGACATGGGAAAATATAAAAAAACAGGTTGTGCATATCTTTTAAGATGTTTGCAACAGTTTTTGAGTCACCTAGTAAGTTAAATCTAAGTCTGTTATGTTTAGATACCTTGCAAGTCAAAAGAGACCCTGTGCTTGAAGGACCATTGCTCCCTGAGTGCACAGGCAATGCCGTTTTGAAGTATCTAAACAATATCATGTGAAATGATGATGATGATTCATGAAATACCATATTAGTTAAAACTAACTACATATGATTCATGCGCCCCATAAGAAGCAGAGCTAATCGAGTCTGGGGCGCTTACAAACAGAACAGAACTGTTGATTATACAATGCTAGGTTGTACAATATGAAGTTAAAACATTACGATATAAGAATAACTACTCACGTACATGATAAACTACTTACAAAACAACTAATCTGATAAAACATATGTAGGAAATAAACCCTAGTTTATCATTTTAAGTAGGTAGAAACAGAAACATGATGCAAATGTGTGCTGCATTGTTCATTGAATTATGTTATACTGTGTGACACTTTGTACAGTGTGTGCTGTTATCTGTTTAACGTTCTTCATTTACATTTTTTTCTTGGTTTTCTTCTTCTCTTTCTTAGGTGGCACATTTGCATGTGGTTCTGTTGGTGGTGCATGTGTTGTGCCTGATTTTGTTGTTGTGGTTGGATGTTTCTTCTTTTCTTGGATGATGATTGTGAACTTGGTGGTGCAATTGTTGTTGGTGCTGCTGTTCCTGGTACAGAGGAGATGTGTGGTGGATATTTTTTTGCTGACGATTTGTGGTGCGACATGGGATGGGATGGAAGGAGTGGTATGGAAGTGCTGGCTGTGGGGTGGTATGGATAGAAGATGTTCCTGTTGTGGATGCTGCATTGTGGTGGCATTATGGGACATGATGGATGTGCATGCCACCTGAGATGGGGAACTCTTGGCAAATGATCTGAGTACAGGCACATTGTCGTATGTGATCCGATATGGCATAGGACTTGCTAAAGGTGAAGAGATTGGGAAAGTTGTGATAGGTGGTGGCAAATTTGTGCATGCTGGTGGCTGTGCAGTGTGTGGAATGACCGTGGAATATGGTGAATCAATGGCAGGTTGTGGGTATAGAGTTTGGTTTGATTGTACTGTAGGGTGTGAGTGAGCAGATTGGTGTTATGGAGGTTCAGGTTCTGGATTTGCTTCTGCTGGTTGGAGTATGTCTATTGGTGACAAGGTGCTAGTGGGTTGTGCTGATGGTGATGTTGCTGTTGGTGCTTCTGCAACAGGTCCTGGACCCGTGATTGAATGTGATGGAAGTGACCCATGTAAGCTGGACTGTGCATGTGGATATGTTTGTTGTTGTTGGGTACTTCGTACTGGATGGTTTCTCTCCTCTGTAGGAATGACAATTGCTGGAGGTTGTCGTGCAGGGGCTGCAGGTAGATGTGGTTGCTGATGTGCTCCTCAGCTGCTCCACAAGGTGCTGGACAGACATGTTGTTTGTTTGTACTCCTGCCCCTGTCTTTGGGATATGCAGCAGAGGCAGCAGATCTAGGATGTTCTTGCTACGTTTGAAAGCAGGGTCCGGTTGTGGGGGAAAAGACATGAGGTTAGCGTAATTGACAGGGTTGGCCAGCAGTTGATTTGCCACCATAAAGTTTGTACCAATGGTGAACAAGGCACCTCCAATTTCCATTACCTGTAACATGGCATTCCGCACGTCATCACTGGGATTTAGTATGCTGAGTGCAGCGGCTCTTTTATCCTCATCTGTCTTTGGCCCTGTTTAATCTCTGTGAAACTTCTTTAATAAATCTTGGAGTGGTGTGATGTTGGGTATGAAGTCTGACAGCTTGTATGTATGTATGTATGTATGTATGTATGTATGTATGTATAATTTTGCCATACAAATAAATAGAATTACAATTTATGATAAAAAAGGAAAAAAAACCAAAAGTGAAATCTATTTACAGTAATACCAAATTTACAGGCAGAAGAAAAAAAGCTAAATGATTAATTTAAAAAATACCCCAGGCTAAAAATGGCAGGGATAGCATTAAAAGGTCAATGCAACCTTGTTTCCATAATGGTCCCTCCTGAGGTATAACCAAAGAAATGTGATCTGAAAAAAGGCTTTCGTCTGCAAAAAATGAGAAATTTAAAAAAAAAACGGTCCTTAGTAAAAGACATATATGTCATCTTCCTCTTTTTGTAAACTTAGGAAAAAATTTTCTTTGATCTTATGTTTGAATGTATTAATGTTGTTAGATGACTTCAACTCGGATGGAAGGCTATTCCATATTTTGGGTCCTAGATAAGATAGGGATTTTTGTCCAGCATTACTTTTCCGGAAAGGAAATTCCAATTTGAATTTGGATCTTCGCGTTGCTCGGCCTTGGTTAACTGGATGGAATATCTCACCACTGTATGCCGGAGCAATTCCTTTGAAAAATTTCATTATGTTGACACAGACACATTGATCAATTCTGTTCTTTGTGGGGAGCCAATTATAGCCTTAAATTCTGTGATCCCAATATGTGCTGTGTTTTTCAAATTCAGGAAGAAACGAATGCATTTGTTTTGTGCTGTTTGGATTTTTTTGGACAGCCTCTTATTCAACCCTGGATACCATGCAGTGCATGCATAATCAAAATGTAGCTGAACAAGAGCATTTAAAAGCAACCTGCGAAGGGATCTATCAAGGTAGTTTTGCTTCCTGTACAGAAATTTTAGCTTGCCATTTATTTTTCCAAGCATCTTAGTTGCCATTGACTCCCCAGAGAGATTTTCATCCTGAAGACATCCTAGACATTTGACCTCTGAATGTTGCTTAATCTTTATATCACCCCTCCTGATGTCCAATTTTTCCAGGTTCTTGCATTTTTTGTGACTAAAGAGAATGGATTCAGTTTTGTCTTCTCCAAAATGAATGCTTAATTTGTTTTCTACAAACCAATCACAGAGAGCATTGAAATTTCTATTCAAGATGCTCTCTATTTGCTCAATGCTGCTGTCTCTAATGATTAGGCAAGAATCATCTGCATATAGAAGCAGGTCACAGTCAACTGCTCGTGCCATGTCATTCACGTAAAGAAGGAATATGAGTGGACCAAGAATTGAACCCTGAGGAACCCCACATGACAGATTACCATGATTTGAGTATTCCTTTCCTATGTTGAAAGTAAATGTGTTGTGATGATCAAGGAAGGTAGGATCGCTTAGAAGTAATGGTGTGTTTTCATTGATAGTACTTTCCAATTCTGAAATGGCAGTGTTTGGTTTACGTAGCCACTTGGAACCTTGGGCCTCAAGCGATCAAATACTTTTTCATCTGGATGGAAAGCTTTTTGTAATCCATAGGGGCACAGAAAGTTCTTGGGGAAGTGGTTGTAGTATCCGACACCAGGTGTCTTGCATTCATGTTGATGAGACATCTAAAATGAGGAAAAAGGAGCATTAATGTTTATGTACAAATTGTTATTTAATGTATGCAAAATGTGTATTGATACTATCTATGCCGTATATCAATGCTGATGTATATTGATAGTATGACCCAAAAGTATGATCTATTTGTGTACTTATATCATGTGGATCATTAGAAACTATAGAAATATGTATACTGAAACTCTCTCTGATATATACTAGCAATAGTAAATACTATAGTGCCCCTTGCCTTCCCCAGCATTCGACTTGATCAGAGTGAAGTCATGAATGAGTTAAGAGAGATAAAACTTCTCTGCTTCCACTTTTCCACTTTTATTTTTCAAGAGAAAACTATCTGAAAAGTTCCCCGGGCCTTGATTCCCTGATCCGATTGCAGTTTCATTCCCTGTTCCACATTCCGTGTTTTGAAGATCGCGAACCAAAGCAACCTCCTTTCATCGCAAGACAGTGTTGACGTCACTGGCAACGGAATACACATACCTTTCTTATCAGCCAATTTCTTAAATATTTCTGTTGTGTAATTTCAGTTGGGAAGACATGATAGCCTTTGTTTCATGATCCAAACGAAAATACACCCTCACAATTGCTGCTCTCTGAGACTTCCTTTAGGAACTGGTCTGACCAGTTTCCAGAGCGATCATTGTATTACCTGACGCATGATTGGCCACTTACGCGATGAAATTGAAAATTCAAGAAAAACTAGTTTTTCAGACTTGTTTTCTGATGGCAAACCGGCTGAAATTTCTTGAGATTTTGAGCCCACAGCACCTTTTATTCTCTTTACGTGCGTTGTTCTACATAAGCCCTGCTTCGGCGCAGGGCAATAATTTATATATGAGTATTTGTTTCATAGACTTATATATAGTTATGGTAACAGTGACTGATCACTCTTAGTTGAAGGTATGTCTTCTTAAGCTTCCTTACTATGTCAAAGTGGTGATCACAAGGAAGTTGTTTTGATTTTTTTTATGTTTTTGTCAATTTTATGTCTTTTTATTTTTTCTTTGTTGTCTATTTTTTGGGTTTTCTTGAATATTTGTCGTCTTTATTCAGATTGCATGTTGTACGCAATATGATGCTGAAGCAGAACATTTCATTGATACTGCTCTGCTGGAGTGAAATGACTGACTGTCAATTGAGTTGTGAGCAACAAATTATCCAGCTGCTGTACGCATGATAGTGTAACGAATGCCGTACCTGGAGGTGTCGTTGGTGTGTCCAGCCAAATTATCACCTTGTGCAAAGTTTGTCCTTGGATTTTGGAGATGGTTGTGGCAAAACCAGGCATACAAGGATATTTAGTTGTAGGTTTGTCATTCAGTAGCCTTGTTACTGGGAAGATGTTGATGATAGTGCCCGGTGGATGTTTAGCAACTATTGTATTTCCAGTGATCCCAGAGACATTGACAATTTGGCCATTGACACACCCTGTTTTTTGTTGATGTTTTGAGTTATAATCAATTTCATCCCTATGTTCAGTTTCAGTTTCATATTTTAAATTTCTCTACATACGATTTATTTAAATTAACCATACAAACAAGCAACTAATGTATACCTACAATACAACATTACACACAAAGAATTAATACCTATTTAACACTTAAAAATTGTATGGAGGGGATTTCTTAACGGAGGAGCTCTCTCAGTACTTAAACTAATCAAGGAGAGAGCACCCCCTGTTTCAAATTAATCACATAAATTTCTCACATTAATTTGATTTCTTCAAGGAAACAGAAATTACGGGTAGATGGCGACTTTCTGAATCAAAATTTCTATGATCAACTTTTGTAGTTGTTTTGAAAGAGGAAAGCTTTGAGTTTTTTTCAAAAATATTAGCAGAGGGTGATTTTTTTATACCCACAGGAATGTCATTCCAGCATTTAGCTCCATAGAAGCGCACTGACCTAATGCTGTATTGCAGCGTATTTTTCTGGGTAAGGAAAATATCATTTTGTTGGCTTGCCGTGTACCATACCGATGAACAGATTCCACTAATTTGAAGAAAGAATGAAAACAAAGAGGCAAGATCTTATTCCCACAATCATAAACAAAACTGAGCAGGTTCAACTGGAAGAGCAGAGACCTCATTGCTAGTTGATTTGTTACTGGCTGACAAATTTGAAATCCTCCTGTGCTCGCTGGATATCTAAGACCTTGCCTTCTCTCCTCATATTCATGCCTGAATAATTGTGGTACGAGGCCTTGATCTTCTGGACGTCCTTCTGCTTCACCCTCTCCAATCTCAAATCCTAAGTCAACAGCAACATGTGGTGAGTAGGCCATCCTTGTAGCGCGTTTTGTTCTTCTCAAACTTCGCCAATTTCAATTTTCATGTGCTTCTTCGAGTTGCCGGTTATTCCCTTTCCATGACCATTACTGGCCACCAAAATGTCACGAGTTAAACGCTACTTCAGTGGGAAGAGAGAAAATAAGCTTTTTTCATAAACTGAAAGCTTCAGTCTGTCTCTTCATAATCAACTGAATCCCGCTATTGTCGTGTTATCTCTTTGAACGCCTACTGCGCAAACAAAGAGAAGATTATAACAAAGGACTACATTACAAATCATCACACTATGATAGTTTGCGCAAAATAACCAAAAACAGACTCATCCTGGTCAACATGGAAAAGGGTGGGACCTGGAAATGAGGGGTGCTCATTATTTGTTTTGTTTACAAGCTTTAGGTTCTTGTAACTGGTTGTGGTTACAAAGAATTTTCCAACGCCATAAGTTGTATCAACGCAAAAAGGAGTGCAGTTTTCATATTTAGTGGAAAAGTTTCACAGGTTTATGAAAGTTTGTGCAGTACTTACAATGAATCTTATTGAAGGAGTCAGTTGTACGCAACAAAAATTATCTGGGAGACAGTTTGCCTTGACAATAAGCTCAGAAATTTCATCTACAGTAAATTCCCACCTTTAAGAAACTGCATTATAAAAATTCAGGCCTGATTTTGGTAAATGAAATAACTGTCTACGAGGAACTATCCAGGCTGATTCATGTTCAGTTTCTTTTACAAAGGTACATAGTAGTATTTTATGGCATATATTTGAATATGGCTCCAATAAGTCTCAGTTCTCTAGAGATAAGAATGAAAGTTTTATTCCCAAATTATTATAATTTCAAGAAACTTTCAGTACTGACCTAAACTATCAGCTTCTTGTTCAACTTCGCGTATTTAAAAAGCGTTTCTTAAGGTAAATGAACGGAGATGTAACGACATAATCTAAACATAGCACAAAAGAACGGCAGGCACCACTAATCTTCTCATTGTTTTCATAGGTCGAAAATATCAAATACAATAGGTTATATTTAGATTACCCAGTCCCCTTAGCTTACTTTGCTTTTAACCCCATTGATTTACTTTAACAATTTTGACAGCTGTTTGGAATACGAAATTGTTTCTTATACCATGGTACATACACCCTGCTTTGAGGAAATATATTCTAACATAAGAAACCAATCAGGCTGTTTTTGTGAAATGAGTTTCTTAAAGACGGGACTTAAAGACAAATGACGGATACATAGCGGCAAGTTTAAAAATAGAGCAAAACTTGGGCGCCTGCCATCATTTGTCCAATTGTTTTGATATGATCTCTAGAGATCATCAAATACAATGATTGAATACAATAGACTATATCTAGATTTCCCAAGGCCCTGATTTAAGTTGTCTTGGATTATGTCTTATAACGCCTAGCTTACAAAGAGAGCAAAAGATGGCCGCCAGCCATCATTTGTCCCATTGTTTTGACAATCTTTTGAGATCATAAAACATATAGGAATACAATAGGCTATTTTTAGATTGCCCAGGCCCCTGATTTAAGTCGCCTTATATCTCCGTCATTTGTCTTTAACTGTACTTTGTCCTTTTGTCTTAGTGTTTTTTGTATGTAACGTACTTGATCTATGCTTCTAGGTATGCAGATGCTGCTTTGGTGCCTTCTAATCCCCCAATGTCTTCAGAAACTTCATCAAATACCGGCTGGTGTAATCTGCATAACGCAGGTTGCATAATGCAGGTTGCAGGTCATGTTTTATGGCCAAGGGCTGCATGGCTGTACCACGGGGCCACCTTGTTGATGGCACTAAGCTTTTTAGTTTCAGGGGTTCTGGTTTCAAAGCTTACCCTTGGACGTCAAAAATTGCTGTTCTATGATATAATACTAGTAACAAATCATTAGTAAGTGCACGTGCCCCATTCTTAAGAGACATGCTTCACTGATTCGGAAAATTACCAAAAATGAGATACACGTTTTTTTATAAGAAACTGGTTTGTAAGAAACTAGTACTAAGATGGCCAAAATTTTAAGAAACTCTAGTACCATGTCTGAGAAGTACTAAGAAACTTTTCAAAGTTCAAAGCATGAATTTTATAGCAAATAGATTGTTGAACCGTTATTATTGGGCAATATTATCAAACCATTTGTATTTTCAACATAACAGAACACTGTTTATTCCTATATATGATGTTTTGAATATCAAGAAACATATCTGCAGCAGTGTTAGCGACCACATTGACAATTCATGCATTCAAAAAATAAGAAACCAATTAAGAAACTTTTAGTACTAAAATGGACAAAATTTCATGTTAAATTAAGAAACTTTTAGTACTATGGCCTGATCCAAGTTTCTTATAAAAAAAGTGTATGCAGTAACTGACGTGGTTTTCTTCCTGACGAGAAATCCTTTATTGGGGAGAAACAAGAATCATATTTTAAAATAGTGGACTGAGATTACACAATTTTGGGACTTTTTATAAGCTACCGCTCATAAGAAACTCAGACTGTCATATCGCCAAAAAATTAAGAGCCTCTGGCATGTTTTACTAGAAAACAAAGTTGTACAAAGTTGTTACTTTAGTCTCACTTGCTCCTGTATCATATTACTCGTCAAAATGTCAAATCCATAGTTTCTAACACAAGCATTTATGTATCGGCTTGTTCCCCCCCCCCCCTCTTCTTCTGTCAAACTCTGTGAAATCTTTAACTTTGCCTAATTATCGACTCCACATGATTTCGAGGAACCTGTTTAAAGTCAGCGATGTGCCCGTCGAAGGCCTTGGGTGCTCACAACCAAATGGTGTCTTTGCCAGAGAAAATTTTGTATTTTGTTGACGAAGATGCCTTTCTCTTCAAGAAAAATCTGCAAAAAGTGCGTAAAAATCCTAAATCCTTCCAGTTTCAAAAAGCTTGTGCACGCTATTTTGAATGAGTGACATACCCTTGCTGACCATTTCATTAGGCCTAACTCAAGAACCCATGTAAACAACCCTTTATTTCGATTCGTTTCCAGATACTGATTAAAATCAAACAACAAACCAAGTTTAATTCTACACTGCAGTTGATTAAATCATAAAAGGACGACCTATTTGAAGTTGAAAGCAATTGTATGTCAACGTAATACCTCAAATACCGCTGATGGCTGTATTTCATTTCCTTTCAAACAAGGAACAACTAAAAACAATTTGAGTACTTACAGCCAGGAGTAATTACGCAATAAACAGTTCACTGAAATGATGTGAGCACAATGTGATTTCTTTTGTTAGATTATGCAAATTATTGATGCAGACCTATTGACCAGCGGAAAATAACAATGCATAACAGAATATGCGTGGACCAGGAACGAAACTCGGCTGCTTCCTAATGGCGAGCGCTTCGCTCGTGCAATTAGTCAGAGTTTCTTATGGAGCATGGAATAAATTTGATAATTAAAAGAAAATTCCCCTTGAACAATCATAAAACATTCATGACAATACACAAGGTTATTGGGCATACCATTACAATTGCATCATGTTAGCTACGCATATTGAATAGGATCAATAGAATGATGTTACTCATTGATTCCCCATTGATTTGACAACAATGGTTTTTGGTTATCAAAATCTGACTCAGAGGCAGTTGATCATTTGCAACTAAGCAATCTATTTCATGATAATGATTTCCTAATCCTGTGGCATGTTCTTTTCAAAGGAACAGTAGTTGTTACATACCAGTAATTTACCATTCCCCCTGACGGAGAAATGTTAGCCTTCCATGGGTGAAAGCCCCTCGGTACAGCCATACTGCCTTTGGCCATAAAACATAACCTACAGCCTGCATTATGCTACCTGTGTTATGCAGATTACACCAGCCGATCAAATACAGAAAGCAGGCCCTTAGATATTTTGAATGTTGCAGATACAAGACGTTTCTTTCTACTAGCAGATGTGGGAAGAAATTTGGCAGAACCCTTTGAATTTCCATGCTTCTTTGGACTTACCTTGTGTGGTGTACCTGTAAAGAAATATTTGGTGATCATTAGATCAAGTTGGATGTTGTTGCTGTCAAATCCTATGATGGAATTCCTTTTATAGTCAGGGTAGTTGAGGTGTCTGAAATATGTGGTTGTAAAGCGGTTGTGCTAAACACCGGAACTATCCAGAACCATCCAGATCCACCCAGAACCATCCAGAACCAGCCAGAACCATCCAGAACCACCCAGAACCATCCAGAACCAGCCTGAACCATCCAGAAGCAGCCAGGAACATCCAGAACCATCGGCACAGCAAGTCATAGACAAATCCATTCACTCGTTGCTAGTGTCGTCTCAAAGAAATTGGCGGAGTATGAAAATAGCGTGCTAAAATACAAATTGTTTTGCTTTGTTTGCCTTTCTTTGTCTCCTGTGCTTAGGCTCACTGCATGAGGACCCTCAACCTAAGGCCTATTTATACTAGCTGGATTTGGCTCCAACCAGCTGCAGAGGGTCTCAAATCTCTTCAAGCATTTACACAAACCCAGGAGCCGGCTCAGGTCAACCTTTCTTGTGGATAGGGTGGGTCTGTTGAGGTAGGCCAGCTGTTTCTACAATTTGTCAACACGGGGTCATGTAAACGCTTCAAATAGCCAACCTGGGGTGTTTTGGGCAAAACGCATTATAATGAAACAAAGGGCAGACAAAAAGCCAACTCGCCATATGTCAGCTAATGCAGCGCACAGGATTGCCCCTGGGTTGGCTGATATACCATGCCTCAGAGCTGCCCCAGGGGGGGGGGGTGAATTTTACTCCACCCCAGGTTCCTGTAAATGGGGCCTTATGCTCATCCAATTGAACTGTTGCTGTTGCTGTTGTTATTGTTGTTGTCACTTCAGTGAGAGGCTTATTTCCAAAACTCTTCTCATAACAGGAAAATCTTCCAATGAGGCAGGGCTAAGCTTGACTGATCAGAATTCAAGATTTGGAATAACGTTCTTGAATTTTTCTTCAATTTAACTTTCACATGTTCCACTGAACTGCTTCTATGATCAAATTCTCAAAGTAGCGAGCAGATTTTGAGCTCTTTTGCATGTTTAAAGAAGGAGAACATCACTTGTTGGTTGAAGATTTTTGCTTTAATGGCTGAAAAGAAATATCTACCTTTGCTAGTATTTACCAGAAATGCAGCCCTGACAAGGAATTCCGATTGCAAGCACCCAAGAAAGTTTTGATGGAATGCCCTCTGCTTTTGTTAACAATGCCTCTCGCAACCCTGCGCTAGCATTGATTTTACAAGGGCAGATTTCGTAATACAATAGCATAAGTCGCTTTGGTTCACACCTCAATTCAAAGCGATTAGCGAATGCAGACAAAAGAAATTCTCTCAAGCAGAAATTGAAAACAAACGAAGCCGCAAAGTTGCCCTGAAACCAGTACAGCAAACTCTCGTTTGGTGCGGGCGAAGGGAGGCTTTTAAGGGAAGGTATGTGCTTATAACAAAAGAAGAAGGGTAAATCAAAAGTTCTATCTCGCGGATTTTGTTTGTTTGATTCAGAAACCGAGCAGAGGGCATTACAATTTTTGCATAATTATTGCTCAGACGTACGCAGTCACTCCTCAGCTCCTGAATCAAATAAACAAAATCCGCAAGAAAGAACTTTAGATTTACCCTTCTTCTTTCGTTATAAGCACATACTTTCTCTTGAAAACCTCCCATCGCCCGCACCAAACGAGAGTTCGCCGTACTGGTTTCATGGCAACTTTGTGGTTCGTTTGTTTTCAATTTCTGCTTGAGGGAATTTCTTTTGTCTGCATTAATTAATCGCTTTGAATTGAGGTGTGAACCAAAGAGCAACTGATGCTATTGTATTACAAAATCTGCCCTTGTTCATTGATTTAGAATGTTTGAAAATTTGAAAATTGTAAATTAGAATGGCCAGGAAAACTTTTTGGTAGACATCATTTACTTTTGCTCAGAAGTCCTCTTTCAATAAGAATTTTGATCTCTTGTTGGCCCGTACAAGATTTGAGCGATTGATGCTAAAAATTTTGCTGAAAATTCCTGATAGTCTGTCTTAATGTAGCATCCCAAGAAAAAATCTTAAGCACATTAACCTTTACTTTGGCTTAGAATGACTCTCCCGATCACATTCCAACATCAAGAAATATTGCTAACCTGCTTCATCTATAACAGACTACTGCCTTTCTCCATTGTTTTTAAAAGGAATTTAAGTGCACAGAAACTTTCAAATGGTTTTTAGGCTTGTTATGTAATGCTCTTTCCATTGCCGTCTCCTCAATGCCACAAAGTTTCCGACTTTTAAGAAACAATTTTGAGTCTCATGGAATTCAGGGGAAGTGCCCCCTAAACCCTCCTGAAGTTCTGCCACTGACTGAAAGGGCTTGTGGGAACTTACCTAAAACTTTGTGCTGGCTGCCTCTGGATGGCTCCAGGTGGTTCTGGATAGTTCTGGCTGGTTCTGGATGGTTCTGGGTGGTTCTTGATGGTTCCGGTGTTTAGCACTACCGGTTGTAAAGACATATTGATTTGCTTCAAGTTTGGTCATTTTGATACAGTACAGGGCATTCTCATGGTATGTGTTACCTTACCATGTTCGACGGTCACAATCCTTCCAGAGCTCCCACAGTTCTCCAGCTGCCACTGTTATCAGTTTTCCAGTCTTCCCTATCTTCCAATTTTGTGGTATCAACTAGGAGAGAGCAATTGAGTTGCAGTGCCGATGGCCGTTTGGTACAAATCCTACTTCAGTTACGCTTAATGAGAAGATCTACAAGCTCTTGTTTAGTCCAGTTAGTTTTGCCAATCCTAAGAATGGGTAAATCTTTGTCATTGTTCAGGTACCTTGGGTCATCCGATTGCCTTCTTGCATTATCAGTTCTCAATTCTTGTTCAGTGTTAGGGGCCGATTATATGAGCGTTTTCAGCCTGTGGTGGAATTTCAGCCCGGCTAGGGGAGGTGAAACTGGCGTGCGTTTACATGAGAGTTTTCGGCCCAGATTGGAATTAACTGCTGTTTTCGCGCCAAAATCATTCAAAGTTTATAAGTTCAAAATGGTTTTGCAAACAATGGTGCGGAAGATGTTGTCCATCTATGTTCTCCAATTCGGCAATATTCTCTAATTTCTGGTGGCCCAAAATATGAGGGATTATCCTTATAGATGATAGCCGTGACCCTGCGAACGGCCTCATATTGTTTTGCCTCGCCTGCATTGAAGTCACTGCTATTACATTCCATTTGGCTGTGGTTGGTTGCTAAACATTGAATGAGATTTGCAATTATATATCCAGCAGTTTTCCATTGGACGCGTTCTTTGCTGCTTTCACTTGCTTCCGCCAGCTTTGGCAAGATTTTTGTCGTTGTTTTGGCACGAACTGTACTAAAAATGCGTGTTCGCACACTATGTTCTCAGCCTGGGCTGGAAAAATTTGCGATTATATGAGAAATCTCAGCCCGCCTGGCTCAAGGAGGGCTGAAATTCCAGCCCGGGCTGGCTTTTCAGCCCAGGACGAAAACTTCTCATGTAATTACCAACTCAGTCTTACAAAAAGTTGACTGCAGAGGGGGGCTGAGTTTTCAGCCCGGTTAGGCGGGCTGAAATTCCAGCCCGGGCTGAAAACTCTCATGTAATCGGCCCCTTAGACTTCTCTGTTGCTTGGTTAGTGCCATGTAAAACATAGTTCGCCTTCTTGATTGCTCTTCTCATCCACACTGAAATGTCCTCAGATGAAGACTCGGATATTTCCTGGAATGAAAGAATGAAAGAAATATACTCAGAATATGAAGGTAATGAATATTTTCAAAGCACATCTGACTCATCAGAAACATTGCCATTTCTAAAAACTTGAGTTTATAAGTCAGAATTCAGTAGGAACGCACCACTGACAGACTAAGGTTTCCAAAATCATGCTGTTTAGTAGGCATTTGCTAATCCACGGCACCATGGCACTACGGCATTGAGCACTTTAACCAGTTTATAGAATTCTGTTGAAATAACTTCAAGAAAACTGTTCTGGCAATAATCTCATCGACCAGCTAAGTCCAAGGTACACCAGCTCGTTTGTAAACAGGCCGTTTGTTCCTTCAAGCCTGTCCAGAGGTTAAACAGTAAACACCAGCAGTGGTTTGGTTCACACAGGATGTCCTTGGAACCTTTTCTTTGTTTGCTCCCCAGCCGAAGTTGCCCTCCCTCCAAACAAAGTAAAGTTATGAGTTGGTACCGGTACAAAAGACTTCTCCTGTCAGCCCCCTCTTGGGAGATCGGATCTTTCTTGGGGATCGTTCTTGAAAGCAAAGGAATTCGAACCTCTATTCTTGAGCAATATTTTGTTCATAAGAAACTAGGATCAGACCATAATACTAAAAGTTTCTTAATCTAACTTGAATTTTGTCCGTTCTAGTACTAAAAGTTTCTTAATTTATTTCTCATTTTTTGAATGCAGAATTATCGATGTTGTCGCTAACACTGCGGCAGATATGTTTCTTGATATTTAAAACATTATATACGAATAAACAGTGTTTTGTTATGTTGAAAACACAAATGGTTAGTTAATGTTGCTCAAGAATAGAGGTTCAATGATATATTTACCATGATATCCATGATTTGAACTTTTAAAAATTTCTTAGTTCTACTAAAACTACAACTGGCCACATCAGCCAAGGGGTAATAATGGTTCCTTGTCCTCGGACTCCTTTTTTCATGAATTCCTTTGCTTTAACAATCCCCAAGAAAGATCAGATCTCCCTAGATGGGGCTGACAGGAGAAGTCTTTGGGTCTGTGGGGTCTTCGGTACCGGTACCAACTTATAACTTTATTTTGTTTGGAGGGGGCAACTTTGGCTGGGGAGCAAACGAGGAAAAGGTTCCAAGGGCATCCTGTGTGAACCAAACCACTGCTGGTATGTACTGTTTAACCTCCGGACAGGCTTGAAGGAACAAAAGGCCTGTTCACAAACGAGCTGGTGTACCTTGGACTTAACTGGTCGATAAGATTATTGCCAGAACATTTTTCTTGAAGTTAGTTCAACGGAATTCTATAAACAGGTTAAAGTACTCAGTGCCGTGGTGCCGTAGTGCCGTAGTTCCGTGGTGCCGTGGATTAGCAAATGCCTGTTTAGTATGACAGTTATGCAAATTCTCATAAGCTTGACTTGATCAGTCATTGTATAGAAACGTTGCATTCCCCCAATGCTTATTCAGAAATGAATGTTAAAGGACAACTGACACGCAAAATTAAGTTGGGCTGAAATCGTTCATTATGATGAGGTAGTTATGGAATCGAAAAAATTTTTGATCTACCTTTTACCGTTTTTGAGATATAAACTAACAAAGTTGAAAAACGACAATTTTTCCGAAAATTTGCGATGTGAGGCAAAAACAGTGATCAGTGGGCGAGAATTTGTGACGTCAATGATGACATGTTTGTAAGCGCATTATATTGCTCCATACGAATTCTTACCAAAGCGCTGCTAACAAATCTTCTTTTCAAACATCAATACCATGGCGTTCTTGGATTTGAAATTGAAAATTGTGTTTCTTGATGGATTCACATTCAGAGTCTGAGTTTGGTTGCTCAAATATGAAAACAAATGCAAATATACAGCCGTTCATGTTTGAGCCATTGCTAACAGCAGCTGCAGAGGTAGCCTCAACTTACGATTTCGACACAGACATAGACATCAACAAAGTGGAAATACAGATTGGTGAGTTGTTAATCCAGAAATAAACATATGCGTGTTAAAGTTCTAGTTCTCATTACTTGCTTTAATTCGTCGAAGAAGCTTCACTTTGGGCCAAGCACAAGTTCCCGTGGTTGGGGAAGTCCAAAGTTCCCGTAGCATTATTTCTCGGGAAATTTTCACAGCGAAATTCTCTTTGGTGACTTTTAGTTTATCTTTACACTGGAACCAGGCAAGGAAATGAACCTGGCTGCAAGTTTAGTTCTCGTTTATTTTTGTGATTAATCACAACAGCTTCAAACTGAGTACCCTGAGTAGAGTTTCCCAAGGAATTTAATAGGCCATGCCAGGAATGCAATTGAGCTCACAAGAAGCAAAATGAAATAAAATTCAGGCAACATACAGAAAAGTTTTTGGAGGCCATTGCTGAATGCAAGCAGTAATGGAATAAAGGGTATTATCCTTGTGCATTGAAATAAACTAACTTAGCGAAACTGTATTGAATTTATTGCTAACCCCATAATTTCTGGTATGATCGGGTACAATCATCGGTCATGTCAGGCTTTATGAGAACAACAATTGGTCATAAGCATATGGAAGTTTCCCTGCATCTTAGTTCTGTTTCACTCAACATGTTTGAATGCGGAAAGTTAATGGTAGGAACGTAGGAAGTTGTAGTTTTTCACGATAGTTGAACAGCGCACTGCTGTTTTTGAAAATTTAGTACTTCGGAACACAGATACACGAGATTATTCTGTTAGGCTTTCCTGTCGATTTTAAAATCTACCTTTTTGTAAAGCAAGGTCGGACTTAGGTTCTCTGACCGAGTTTAGGCAGCCACACGGTACCAGCAGCAAGGATAGGTACACGAGAGCATGCAATTAAATTCAATCAATTTTACTAAGAAAAGTTAACATTTCCTTTTGATTCCTGACTCCAAAACTGCGAAAGATCAGTGGGCCTGAAATGTTCGCCCGCTATGCTCAAAAGCCAGCCTTTCAACAGATCTGCGTTTGTTGGAAAACGAGTAAGAGACTCCATTTTTCGTGCAATTACTGTATGAGATCTGCATAGAAGTAGTTTGTATGTCTATTGCACAAGTCAACCACAAAATGCGAAATGTTTGTTGCATTTTCAACCTGAGTGATGCTTGTGTGTGCTGCCTAACCATTGTCTATGGCCCAACAAACATGTCACCTTTGACGTCACCCAATCATTTTTATGACACATGCCGAGAATTTTGTTTTCACTTCCGAGATTTCCCGAGGAGTAGGAATGACGTCATTGACACATAAACGTGTAAATAACGGGAAATTGAGGGCATAAATGAGAAAAATGGTTTCAGATTTGAGATCACAAGCGAATTCTGAAGAGAATGAGCCCAACTTAATTTTGCTGGTTCTGGTTCTCCTTTAAAGACCAGTTTCAAGTCTGAATCCCTTTTGGCTTTGATCTCTAACACATATTTGTTGTTCCTGTTTTCTCTTATTAATCTATTTCCTAGTGGCGTGTTCTTACGATATACTGAACTGTATCCAGTAAACCAGTTATACAATACATAACGTTACCTCTTTGTCAGTCGCTTCATTTCCTTTAGTAGGGCTACCATGTCTGTCATGCAGGTGACCTGTGGTAATAACATTTGTTCATCAGTGTATCATACATATAGTATGCATAGTGTCTAACCGCAAACCTTTTTCATGTTCATGAATTAAAACAAGAAACAAGTAGAGAAAACATGTACCAATTTCAAGGAGAGCTAGTCCTGTACTTTAAACTTTGACTTGATAAATGCGCAGTTCAACTGAAAGGAATTTACGTATATTCAGTACATTGCTAACTGCACTTTATCTAGGATTTAGAGTTACTAATTACCTTCACTGATATCATCAGTATTGATTGTTGCAGCATCATTAACCCTATTTTAACCGGGTGAAAAAAAGTGATTTTCTACGGGGGAGGGGGCGTTTTTCGCCCCCCTAATTATCTTCGGAACTGTAATAGCTATGACAATGAAACTTGCACTGTGTTATGATTAAACAAAGGAGAATCCAAAAATAGCATCAATTAATTTTTAGTCACGTGATTGGTTGCTAGGCAACCAAAAATAGGGCAAATTTTGACGAAATTGAGCTATCAGGAAAAACAGTATATTTACATTAAATAACTGGCTAAAATCGGCTAAAAACTATCCAAATACTTACTTGATAGCCTTAGTTTGAAATTTCAATCAGTCTCGTATGAATATTTGTGGTTCCTAATTAATTAACTAAATAAATAACGGTAATTTGATTCAATGCAAAATTGTTTCCTCAATAATAATGCTTAAACATCATCAATTCCACATAATTTGGGTGAAATCAAATAGTTTTATCAATATTTCAAGTCATATAAAAATTGCTAATTCCTTAGAAATATGACGTCATAAAGGTGTATGACATCATAGAAATTATAAATTTCTGATGTCAGCAAATATAGATAAATCGTGTATCAAATGAAAGTACTTGTCGAGGCAAATCGAATGGTATATGTATTGACGAGATTCAGCACAAAATAAAGAAACTAGAGATTTTCTTTGTGACCACTTTCCAAATATGGGCATCTGTTGGTCACGTGGTCTAACAATAGGCATTGAAATTTTTATTTTCTGATTGCCAGTTAAATTTTAGGAAAAGTCAGCAAGTTTTAGTGCTATAGCTATCATCGTTTAGGAGCTTGCCTATTTGATGAGACACAACAACTTTTTACCATATCTATGTTGAGTTTAAACACTTTCATAGGATTTTTGAGTCCGTCTTTGTTTTGCAGATTGAGTGGGTCATTCTGCAAAACGAAGACCAAAATATTTAGCACTTAATTTGCTTGATTTATGCTTGTTCGCCTACAGCTTGCCAGAGAAAGGCCTATTTACACTGGATGTTGAAAATTTCAGAAATAGTATCAACAACAAATGCTTCAATGAAAACACTTTCATTGCCTCTCAATGCCTTTAACTCAATTTTTACCACATCTCTTTCCTTTGTTTCAACATTCTGGGCCCCAAAGGTCTTTATTCCCAACTCTTCCCGCCTGGGGGGGTTCTATGCCTGAACTCTCTACCACACTGCGAGTAATAAACGACTTGTGGCTACCACCAGAGTCAAATAAAATGCGCACATTAGATCCCTCATGACCAACAAGAGTAGCCTGTGCAGTCTGCAAAATTGCCCTCCCCCCAGATCCTACGTTACTTAAACTAGAGGTGGTGGTTGCCTCAAAGGGAGGGGCAGATGGGCTAAGGGTGGTCTTGGCAGCAATTGGGGCTTAATCGCAAATACTAACATGATGCTTGCCCTCGCAAGTAGGACAAGAAACTCTACTCCTGCACTGGAAAGAACGATTATTAGGTTTTAAACATGAAGAACAACGTCCAGACTTTTTAATGATACTCTTACGCTCATCCAAGTTCGTGAATTTGACGCAGTCCTTCTCTTCATGGTATCCTTTGCAGCACACGCATTGTCTGGCATTGTTTTCCCTTGTGTGAAGGGAATTTGCTGTACTCCTCTCCTGCTTAGCACAGGTAAAACAACCATTTGTAGGCCTGTTCGTGTTGTTGTTTGCGGTTTTCCTCGTTGGCTTTGGTTTTGCAGGTTTCTCAAACGTCAGCGATGTCAGCAAGGGAATGTGACTCTCCAATATCTCCAAGTCGACTCTCCTTCATTTCCCATTCAAGCAGCTTCTTGCGATTGTTTCGTATCAAATTTGTCCTGACGTCCTTTGGAAATTTCTCCATGATGAGCGGGACCACGATGCTTGAATACGTTTCCATGCCAAGTCCCATGGCCTCAAGTGCACGAAAATGAGTCTCGATTTGATCATAAGCTGCACGTAATCCAATGACGTCATCTTCCTGAACAGTTGGTGTGGCTGCCATCTCATTTATGTGGGCACGTTTTATCACCTCAGGCTTTGCGTAGCGGTCTTTCAAGCATTCCAACGCCGATCAATAATCTTTCTCTGTTTGACGAAATCCTGAAATCACTTTCCTGGCTGGCTCCTCAACCAAATGTTTCAAATACGCAAATTTGTCAACCGTGGAAAGTTTGTCATCGTTATGAAAAGCAGATTCGAATGCATCCCAAAACTCTTGCCACTCGCAAACGTCCCCACTAAACTTCTTGGTTTCTAATTTTGGCAGTCTAGCTCTTATCTTCTTCACTGCTGAATATGTAGAACTTGCACTCTTTACATAATTTATAGAGTCATACCTTTTCATAGGCTGTAATTCCTCTGATAATTCTGCAATCTCGAATAATGCTAGGTTGATTTGTTCATTCCAATTGCTTACTTCGGCAACTTCAGCAACACAAGCATCCTCGTTGCTTTCAAAACTCAGCAACTCCAAGATTTCACTGTCTAACGTTTTCAAAATCTTGACTTTTGCCGTAAACTGAGATTCGTAGTTTCTTATTCGTTGCGTACTGACATCCTCTTCAAGAAACAATGTGTTGATTTTATCCAAAATTCTTGTGACTTCAACTCTATGGGCCTTTCTCACTATCTGCTTACTTGCTCTTGTAGACATCTTGTGATCTTTTTCTCAACGATCCGATTAGCTTCGGTGGACCAGATTTTACAGAAGTTCCAATTCTGCTGCGCTAGTTCATCGAACGAAAGAGATCACTCAAAAAATAAGGCCGTGTGAGATCTTCAACTTCATCTATGACACCGTCATACCTCTTACATTTGAAGTTTCTTTTCTAATCTGACTCAAACTATACTCAACGAGTATTTATTCTACCTTGCAAATACAGAAATAACTGACCAATCACAATCGAGAGTTCGTAATAAGGAAACTCCTCCTGGCTCGTTAAACTTAGTCAGCTACCACATTACAATCCGTAGAGAATACCGCTGCCTGTAAGGCGTCTCTAGAATTTGCTAACGGTTCTTACAAAATGTTCTTGTAGATACAAGGATAAAAGTTCAATGGTTACAAGTATGACTAACTACCGTTCATGCTCTAAGCAAAATACCTGAAAAGAAAAACTTGTGAATGAATGAATATGCGCGAGCTGGGTGCGGAACTGTAGGGGTGGAAATTCCCTAACAGAGGCAGAATACAAGTATTTAGTTGTAAAGCCAGTGAGCATTGTGATTTAAGGAGGAACTTGACAAAATAAGACCCGTCTGTCCACAGAAGAACAGAATCCAGACATGAATCCTGAGAATTTTGAAACATTTTGTAATGACGCTGGTGCAGGAATGATTTGTAAAAAGATTCATGAATCTATGTGATGCGAAAGAATGTCTGAGAGTAGACATAACCTAAACAAACTTAGGACAATGGTGATAATATGCATGCTGATTTATGGTCGCTGTCAAAGGGCTAACTACTTTCAACTTGCTCTCTCAAGGACATTAAGACAGTTTGGCTTAAGTGAGCAAGGGTTGATTTCAATAAGAAACTTGGGTATTGTTGCGTATCCACAAACAGTACGAGCTGTAGCAAAATCTTTGGCTGCCTCCCAGTCTAACAATCTGGTCAGTTTCTTCCAGGAAGCTGTTCAGAGCAAACAGTTTATTGTTGTGATGATTGATGATTATCACAACATACACACAAAACATCGAACTGAGAAAAAGACTCAGACAGACACGGTCCATATGGCAACCCTGCTTGTGAAAGCTTTCCAACAGTGAAAGCAATAAGCAAAGATGAAACCTAAGTCCCTCTGTCAAGCAAAGATCCTGTTCAAAGTGAACAGTTCAAAGAATCCTTGGTGAAAAAATGTCATTGTTAAGTGGATCCTATGGCCAAAACATGCCAATTTGGGTGGTTGCAAAATACTTTGACCCAAACTTTGCGAGGCAACGGCTCATAGTTCATGATTACTAGCAAAAAGAGCTGTAATGTCCTTGAGTAAGGATAGCGAGGGAGAGTTCAGAGACACGACTACAGCTTGAGTGTGGTTATCTGAACTCAATATAAATGGGCTGATCTAGGTATTTACAAGACAAATAAACAATTACATAAGTACAACGGTCATCGTTTCTATTTCTATCTCCAAAATTCTCAAAGTTACACAACGCCTAGCTCTTTGTAGGTATGCTCACTTAACAGCGTAAATCTTATGTTGTTGCACCGCAAAGACGGTCTTTACACAGCTCCTTGTGTGTGTTTCTCCCGTTTTTCCAAGCTATGACCTCCTCCGTGTACAATGCAAACAAGATGCTGTACTTGACTGTGCATCTTGAACTTTGTTCAGCAGCTTGTGCCGGAGCTTGTGTTTATCTTTCTAGAATCTCGTGATTTCTGACGAATCTCTCCTCCTCTACGGGTGATGTAAGCCAGGATGTTTTTTCTTTCCAACAGATTTCTCTGCAAAATGATTTCAGTGTTTCTTTATCCTCGTCGCCAATGTAATATCCTTGAGTAAGGATAGCAAGAGAGAGTTCACAGACACAACTACATCTTGAGTGTGGTTATCATAACTCAACATAAGTGGGCTGACCTAGGTATTTACAAGAGAAACAAACAATTACATGAGTACAAAGGTCATTGTTTCCATCAAGTGCATTTGTGCATGTGTGCACATAGCTTGAATACTACAAGAGCTTCAAAAAATGAGATGCATGGATGGGGGTGTCTACAAAACGTGGCCTACACCATTTGGCCTACCATTTGGCCTACCATTTGGCTTACCTTTGGCTCACTGTTGGCTTACCTTTGGCCTACTGTTGGCTTACTTCTGGATCACTGCTGGCCTACTTGTGGCTCATTGCTGGCCTACCTAGCTTGCACATGGTGTACCTGTAGCCTACCATACCCATTCTTGTTTTCTTTTGTGTACCAAATATTTGTCCGAGGGGCAATTCACTGATTTTTTTTTCGTACACCTTCCTCGAAATCACAAAAAAAATCACATACAAAGTCACGAGAAATATCACATACAGAAAGCACCAAAAATCACAAATCACTGAAAAATTACTGGAAAATCACACAAAAAAATCATTAGAAATCACTAAAATCACAAAAAATCACAGAAAAAAATCATGTGATTTCAAAATCACAAAAATCACGTACGCTATTTTGAGAAGTGATTTGCCCCTCGTATTTGTCTTCTGTTGTATGCACATGGTCAGATGTTTCCAAGCATCAATTGGGATCTCGTAACTGATGGTTGATTTGACCTCAGTCATATTGCTTTTAATACAATGCCCCCCTTGGTGGATGCGAGTTTCGACCTAAACAGCTTCCTCGCAGCAGTACAGTGCATTAGACCTAGACCAAGGACAGACACTAGACCTTGCTTTTGTAAAAGAGTTTCTTTTGATGAGACTCTTTTTAGATAAGAGAATTACTGTATTACTAGTAAGGATATATGATAACCAACAGTTAAAATGAATAGTTGAAATCATAAGATTTCTTGGTCATAAAACACTTTGTAGTAGGCACTACTATGTACGTGAAGCAACAAAATGACCTTGTAAACTTGCATGTTGACTAATTTCATCTCCAACTAACTTTTATCAAAAGGCATGTTTTAGTTGCTCGGCCCCAACAACTGATGTCAGTGTTTTCAATGTAACTAGATTTTAGCAAACTTAGCAAAATTTTTGGTAACATTTTAGGCTTTAAGTCCCTTGGAAATCCTAGGAAGCCTCCCTTCACAAAAACTTATTTTACCTCATTCATTCAAAAATGCTAATTGTTGCAAACCATACTGGAAAGTCAGATTTTGCTTTGAGTGACTGGCTTTGCTGCATGTGATACAGTCCACTGTTGTTGTTGCTGGTACATCTCCAAAGAAAACACAGAAAACCAATCAAGACAACCTTATTGTGGCAGGTCCATAGGTCATAAGTGTTGCTGATACAAGTCTGGTAGGCCAGCAGTGGGCCAGTGGTGAGCCAAAAGTAAGCCAACAGTAGGCCAAAGGTAAGCCAACGGTGAGCCAAAGGTAAGCCAATGGTAGGCCAAATGGTGTAGGCCACGTTTTGTAGACACCCATGGATGGTTGCAAACTTGTTGACTCCATAGAACTGCCTCTCAAGTCGTCAGCAGACATTCTTTCCGCCTTTAATCACATGCTCTCTAATGGTCTTTCAACCTATCTTGACCAGTTTCTTGCACCTTTTGTTGCTGACTGGCCAACACAGTTCTACATGCGTCAAATTGCCTATTGTAATTATAGTAGTGTGCCAACTCTTTCTAAGAATATTGCTCCAGTTATTGGTTCTCTTGCAATTTCTTTAAATGCCAGGGAATGCGTCACCCTACATTTCCATTCTGTGTTTTCTGACCTATACTCTTATCTCTTTGGAAAAAATAGATGGCATTCATTGCTGTTGTGGAGCTTGGATCTAATCAGTGTATCTTTCAGGTTGCAATCTCGTCTGTAAGCCATAAGTGGTGGGGCAGTCTGTAAACCATGGAATCACAAAATGGCGGAACGAAATCATGAAACGACGGAACAAAATGACAGAATCATAAAATAATACAATGTCTCTATGTGGTACGCTCCTACTAACTCTAGAAACTGTGTCAATGACCCAAGTTTCCTTGTTTCTCAGTGGAAAACTAAAACTTTGGTAAACTGGTGTCAAAAGAGCAATGCAAGTGACAAGTTGCGCAGGATTCCCGGGTGCTTCCCGTTGCTGTGCAATGTTCAAATCATAGATGTTTATGGATGCATGAAGGTACACGTATGTTTGTTTTGCTATGTGAAACTGAGGTCCGGCGCTGGTAGGAAGTTTTAAGGCCATTCTTTAATTTTAGGGCCATTTTGCTGCCAAAAGTTTTGTGCATGTAGTTTTGGTCAAAAGGGCAGATCAGATGATGATGATGATAATGATTCATGAAAACAATTCTTAAATTAACAACATACGTCTTCATACGCCCTAGAGAAGCATAGCTTATCGAGTCTAGGGCGCTTACAAAGTAATAGGAACCTAATAACAGCAAACTAAATGATTTATTACAGGTATATATGATTTGAATATAACATGGTTAAATGCAGTAAGAATGAATTAAATACAACAGCAATTAATACTGAAAAAGATGACGATAATCAATATATTGACCTAAACAAGGAACAATGTTTTCCTTCTTATTATGAAATCATTGCAAATCAGAATAAGAAACTGATTAAAAGTAGGAGCCTAACTGATACTCCTTCAGAGCTTTAAGATAGCTTTTTGATGACTCTATGTTTCTCAAATGAGAGGGCTGGGAATTCCACAAACTGGCTGCTTTTACAGAGATGGCACAATTACCGAATCTAGTTTTGGTTTTTGGCACTTGGAATAGATCATGTTTCTCGTTTCGTAGTTATGTAAACTCGATCTTGTTTGAAATAGGTTTTGGAAGACTGCCGGTAGTTTATCTTTTTCATTTACATACATATGCATTAGTTTCAGGATCTTGTGTTCATATTGGTCAGAGATCTTTAAACCATGAAAATCTTTATGTATTTCATTGGTAGAGGCAAGCCTACTTTTGTATTGTAGGATCTTTAAAACCCTGTTTTGGTGTACTTGGCTACGCTGAATTAGCTTTTTGGTTGCATCACCATAAATTTCAATGGCGTAGTCTATTCTAGACTGGATAAAAGCATTATATAAAGAGCGCAGACATTTTTTTGGCAGAAGGTCACAAATTTTTCGGAAGATGGAGGTGTAACGGTTGATTTTGTATCCTAATTCATCAATGTTCTTTTCCCATGTAAGTTTTTCATCAGTGACTGACCGTAGTTATCTGACACTGTCTGATTTTTGTATGACATCACCTATACGAACCTCTGGGGTGTTAAGTAATAATTTCTTTTTCGGAGAGTATATGCAGCAGATTGTTTTGTCTACACTTAGCTTTAAACGATTAGCCTTGAACCATGTATCTATTTTTTCCAGTTCAGTTTTTGTGTTTTTAACCCTATTTGACATGGGGTATTTTTTCGATATTTTGGCATGGGGGCATTTCGACATTTTCGCCCCCCCCCCTCTTTTTCTCTGAAACTACAAAAGATATGACAATGAAACTTTCCTTCATTGTTCTTTGGACAATGAGCTTTCCAAATATAACAACGGTAATTAATTAATCACGTGATTTGTTGCTAGGCAACCAAAAAACAGAGGAAAACAGGCCAATTCATAGCTGCTTCACAAGAAAAATTCTATTTAACTGAATACTTAACCGATTTTAATGAAAATGGTCTTAACCATTTAATCCCAGAGTATCAAATACCTATGAAAAATGTGCGCCGCTTACATAAGTAACAATTTTCATGTAACTGATCATCAGAAAAAACCTTTTTTTCAATTTCATAGATTTTTATGGAAATTACTGCTAT
The DNA here is from genome assembly GCA_964020215.1 of Aurelia sp. 3 sensu Dawson et al. (2005). Lineage (NCBI taxonomy): Eukaryota > Metazoa > Cnidaria > Scyphozoa > Semaeostomeae > Ulmaridae > Aurelia > Aurelia sp. 3 sensu Dawson et al. (2005). The sequence goes on from OZ026577.1 coordinate 8,068,178, forward strand.
GTTCCCATTGGGAACAATGGGAAGATACGTAGACATTTTCAAACATAAAATTTTTCATGTTACAGTAACTTTGCAGTGTGAAAATGAATGTAACAATTCTGAAATGGAGGAAACATCACAAATACAATCAGAATATATAAGTCATGTATGAAATCCATCAAAACGGACAATACTTTGATCCAGGATAAAATAAAAAAATGAACAATTTGTTCGATTTTTTCTCTATTTTGACAAAATTTGCAACGAACTTGCGTCTTGGCTGGGTTAGGAAAGTGAGTTATGATTGCACATGTGGCGCTACGTGCGTATTTTCTCCTTTAGCAATAGCTGTCACTAATTCTGAGACAGAATTCTGAGCAATTGAGTGCATAAATTCGCTTTCACTCGTTTTCTCATGCCCTGTAGCAACATATGCCAAAAACACAACATTTTGTCAAGGCGGAGCAAGTTTACCGAAGGTTTCCTACTTGATATGAAAGGTTGCAGAGGAAAGTTATTTGAAGCAATTTTAGCAAGTTCATCATCACGGCAAGGTGAAACACACAGTTCCTTTGTGCTCTTTGACTGATAAAATCAAAGATTTAGGTTTTCTGTATCCTTTGCCATATTGATACTATTTGGCAATCTTGAAGGCAATTGCTTCAAAGATTCACTGATGCATTTATCCTCCAGTATCCAAGACTGAGAGATATTGGAATGGGAAGCAAAGCTGATTATGTCTTTTGGTTTTTTTTGGTGACATTGCAAATTTTTATCCCTGCAGCAGTTTCTGTGATCTTGACTTTATGATTCATATTCCCATATCTTACGGCTGAGCTTCCAGCAATCTCCACTTACATCTTTTGAGAGTACAAAAGTATCCCATCCAACCTCACTCTCTTCTTCATCAGTGATTTTCGCATGCTCAGACGGTACAATCACAATTGTATCAATGTCACAACGTTCCTTGTTGCTCAGCATGACTGCTTTAGGGGCTTCTTCTAGAGCAAGATGCGTTTTTATTTCATCGTCATCTGCATAGATACAGTATTGTTCCAGAAAATGTTTGATTACAAGACAATTCGATGATGAAATGAAAAAGCCAAATTCCTAAGTCATTCCTTTTTAGGGTTGTGTAGCAGAAGGAAGACAACCACTTTATGTTAATCCTGAAGTAAAAAAATAGCACTGTTTTCTACTCAATTTTAGCATTTTGATCTTCACATTCCAAAGCACAGCCATGCCGAACAAAAACGTACCACATTTTTCTGCATTTGAGTGCAAGTAGCTGCTGAATCATATTTCATGGACAAGAAAGGAGAACTACAGATCTGCCCATTGTTCCCATTGGGAACAAGTAAGGAATAACCAGGCGGCTCCTCCTCATTTCAGGATGAATACTGAAAATCTATATTTTGAAACAAAGTATGACTATTCACCTGTCTATGGGTAAGATGGTTTTCAAAAGGCATGGCTCTTGGCAATGGTTGTCAATGCCTTTGATTGACAGGTGGACAACTGCGAAATGCAACATTTTGTAACATCCATGAAATTGACTAAAACACTAAATTTATGTGTGAATATGTTTTTATGTGAATAACAAACCTCCCACTTACTCATACATTTGTTAATAATAACAAAAAGGTTGATGAATACACTGTAAACAACCTTTGTACCTGATGTTCCCAAAGGGAACAATGGGCAGAACTGGGTTAAATGATAGAAAATACATTGTGCAATTAAAATATGTACTTTGAATCAATCTGAAACATCTATTTATAGACCAATTAGCGCTTAATTAGCTTTATTACTTTCTACTTATTGTCACTGCAGTTTTCCGTAGTTTTCTTGCTATTTCTGACATAGATCAACTTAACATGCATGAAACAAACAAGATTAAGCTAAATTGCAACAAAGATCTTAATTAATACATTAATTTACCGTAAAAGCTCTATTAAGCCCCCGGGGGGCTTATTTAATTTCGGACCTTCCAGAGGGGGGGCTTAATAGAGAGGGGGGCTTATTAGAGAGGGGGGGCTTATTCACAAAATCAAGTGACAAGGATATATTTGGTAGCTTTTCAGTTCTTTTATCCCATAGTTTGCGGAATCAAGGCACAATTTTACGGCTGAAATACGTAAATTCGACACAGTCTTTATTCCAAAGCGTGCCAAAATTAACATGGAACGTAGTGTAGCTAAATGAATGGAAAATATTTGGTAAATTCTAGAATTTTGTATAAGGGGGGGGGGGCTTAAAAGAGAGGGGGGGCTTATTTCAAATTTTGACTCACAGGGGAGGGGCTTATTAGAGAGGGGGGCTTAATAGAGAGGGGGGGCTTAATAGAGCTTTTACGGTATTCGAAAAGTAGCATCATAAATGTAAATGACGTCATAGATATTAAATTTTGCTGATGTCAGCAAATTAGCAAACAATTATATATCAAGTGAAAGCTCTCATCAAGAGCAATCAAATGATACATGTTTGAACTAATGTGGATGAGAAACAAAGAAATTATGGATGTTCAAAGCTGTTTTTTCTAAACTACTCTCCAAATATGGTGCTATTGTGGTCATGTGATCAAATCTAGAACAATGAGGCATTTAAATTTTGATTGCCAATTAAATTTGAGTAAAAGTCACAAAGGTTTGGTCATCATATCTTGTGTCGTTTCGGCACAGTGTAGAAAAGTTTGGTTGGGGGGGGGGGGGTGAAAAACGCCCCCCCCCATGTGACGTAGGGTTAACAAGATCGGTAATGTTTTCATTGGCAGCAAAAATGTTTGTGTCATCAGCAAAAAGACGTGGCTGGAGATTTGTTGAATTTACATATGTCATTTACATATGTGGTAAGTAGTAATGGTCCTAGAACAGAGCCTTGGGGGATGCCAGTATTGATAGAGCTAAGTGTAGAGCTTTCCCCATTTACAGCAGTAAATTGTTTTCTATTAAGTAGATAACTAGAAAACCATTTGTTGACTATGCCACGAATGCCATAATGTTCAAGCTTTTTCAGGAGGCTTTTGTGGTCAATCGTATCAAATGCCTTTTTGAGGTCCAGGAAGACGCCTAAGACCAACTTTCCTTTGTCGAGATTTTTGTAGATTTCTTTCAGATCACCTATTCATCCACTGTAGTAAGGACTGAAAGCTAGTACACGTATTTTGTTATGAGAAACGTCTTATATGAAGCTCTACTGTCAGATCGCCAAATGAACAAGGAACCCCAGTACTAACAAAATAAGAAACTATTTATATTGCTAATAGGAATTCTTAATATATCTTGACTTTACTTTACTTTTTTCCTGTATTAATTTACTTGAAAGGCACCTAACTTACATCTAAGGATTGGAAATACTTCAAAAAAGCTTCCTTTTAAATGTTCAAGGGGAAAGAAGAAGCAAGTACATCAGACTGACTGTCATGGAACCTTAACTTAAGAAACTTAATTTAAGAAACTTTCAGTACTGGCCAAAATCTTAGTTTCTCATGAAGAAAATGCGTGTAAGTTCTTAGTTTCTTAGTTTATACAAATACATGTATTGCGTTCAATGTAAGTTGTGGTTTATTCCTGCCATTTTCTTAAAAAGCATCAAATTCCTCATCCTTAGCTACAATCGAGGAACTTTTCACTCCCAAAAATCTCATACACCTTTGGCAAAAATCCCTTTCTTCAAGGAAAATCCATCAAAAATCCAAATAAATTCCTTTGTTCTAAAAACACCTTGTACGCTTTTTCCAATGAGTGAATTGCCCCTCGGGTACAATGTCGAAAACAGTGCCCGAGATCGCGTTTTGAGGACGCTAACAAAAAGAACCTTGAATATTCTTTCCTTTTGAAGGTAGAATATTGATCATTTCTTGACAGGAGCCATGTTAAATTTGTGTACATTGATGCATTCATAAACATCTATGATTTGAACAGTGCACAGAGATGAGAGGAACCGGGGAATCCCCCGCAATTTGCATTGCTCCTCTGCCGCTATTTTTACCAAAGTTTTAGTTTTCCACTGAGACAAAAGGAAACTTTGGTCATTGGCACATTGTCTACAGTTAGTAGGCACGTTCCAAATAGGGACATTGTATTATTTTATGATTCCACCATTTTGTTCCCTTCATTTCATCATTTCGTTCCGTAGTTTCGTCATTCTGTGGTTTACAGACTGCCAAGTGGTGGGGCTGAGAAAATTTGTCACGTTTTGGCATTGGAAGAAAGAATACTAAAGTGTCAAAGGTATTCTCCTTGAGGCTTGGTTGCTCCTACGATTCTTCAGTGCTTCTTGTCTGGGGATCTTGATAACCTTTTGAAGTGTGTCATTGATTACCGTTGAAGGATAACCATTGTTCACGAAAAACGTGCTCATTTCTTTTGCCTTCTCTTTAAAATCAGAGAAGCCCACATTGCTTCCACTCTGTTAGTCGTAACACCTGTCACAGGGTCCACAAAATGTAGCGTGTGATTGACTGTTCCATGCATGAATCCTTGCTGTCCTAACTGGTTATCAAAAGATAATGTCAAAACAGTTGCTATTGTACAGTGTTCAAACACTTTTGAGCGATCTCGGAAATTGAAACTGCAAATAACAAAAGTTTGTTAGCTTTTCAAATTCAGACAGGTTCGCTTCTGAACGTTCTACAAGCGGTTTTCATAAAAAATAATGTGAATGCTTGAAGGGCAGAAGTTTGCCATTGATCTCTCCACGCTGCACTCGAATTTCGAACAAACCACGTGAAACCAAAAATATATTTTAACGGTTCTATGAAATTAGAACCGAGGTTTGATCGAACCATGACCATTGTGCACATTCGAAAACCATACACAATGTAAACAAACTTTGTTCAAAGATACTTTTGCCTGTCTGATGTCTGGTTGGAGAGACTTTTCAACGAAACTGTCAGTATCCTTTGACAAAATTCGGTACTAAGCCAGTGGGGCAGGGAAAAGGGCTAAGAAGTAATGAAACTGGCAGGAACCTGTGCAACCGGCAAAATATGAGACCAGGAAAATATCACGATAGTTACACGAGCTTGTAGTTTCCTTGCAACTGAAGAAGTGCTTGTCGAAGAGACAGCATCAATGGACATTAGGAAAGGTTTCTCCTGCAAGAGTACCTTTCTAGCAACACAGCTTTGTAGCTGTATACAAAATGCTAAAGGCCATTAAAAACTTCCATCTACTCACCATTGGCTTCGATGAGTTGCTGAAGCTCTTTCAAAGCCTCCCTGGCCCAATCGTCCAAAAGAGCCTGCATTACATCAAGTTCTTCTGGTCTATATACACTATTATCTACAAAAATATTTACATTACTGACATTATTATTTACATTATTTACATTATTTTTTACATTATTTACAATATATACATGTTCGTCTATTATGGTTACAACTTTTTCTGCAAAATCTGCTATTGCTTTGTGGATCGCTTCCATGACTAATGGTGAAGAACACGGTTGCAGCATGTGTGTTCCACCAGAAGAATAATTGAACGCCTCTTATTGTCTATTGACCAATCAGTGATAGTCTGGGAAGAACATCACACCCCCAAAGACAATACGAGTTTTTTTGAAATGTGAGAACAAGCATCTTGGTAAAGTGTTTTGTTTTTGAAAGTGTTAATTTAGAATAACGAACTTCAGCGTTATCAAAGGCCTTACAGATTCCGTAACAACAGCCATGGAAGCTGCCTTTTGAGCAGAAATATGAATATTTGCTTGTTTTAATCTTTTGTGAGGGGGGTTTTCGGAGGGCTAAAATTGGCCAAACCCGCAACCCATAAAACCCCAAAGCCCACGTCCTTCGTGAATGTTGAATGGAAGATAAGGGCTCAACGGAGGAGCATGTCACGTCCTTCATAACAACTCGTACACCATTATTGGCAATCTCCTTGAAATGCCTAAATATTCATGTCTAGAGCTGACCAGTCAATGTAAACAAGCGGAAATTGCCTTTGATTGAATTCAATCGTAAAGAATTTTGTGATGCAAACACAGATGATGCAATTAAGAGTTAAATGACTTTCTTTTGAAAACTTGGCATCAAACTTCATAATCTTGCAAAGGATTGTTTGCGTTGCTTGACCACCTAACAATAACAGTCTAGCATTAATGCCCAATTTAGAACCAGGGCAATATTGCAATTATTTCGCATTGTGAGGAGACATTAAACGACGAAATCTCCCAAAAACAAAACACTTGCCTAACATGTCAGGGCATGAAAGAGGCCAGCTGTGCTGTGTTTTGGACCAGATCAGGCCAGGGAAACATTCGCCAAATAATCATCGCACATGCGAGATGTTTGTAAGTAATTCACTGCTTTTAATGTTAATCAGATATTCTTGTCCTACGACCAGTCACTACGCTGTTTTTTTGTTGCTGAAAATCGGTCTTGTTCAATGTTTTAGGATTGGCTTTTCAGGAGCTATGGGCAAAGGATGGCGAAAACAGAAAAAGACAAGAAAGATGCAGGCTAGTATAGTAAAACATAAAATCTTGTTATTTATGAATTACCAAAAATGTAATCAACAGTAATCAACGCTAAAATCAACATGATCTACCTACATTCCCGATATTTCTCAGGGATAGCTTCAAAAGGAATGAAGGTGTCCCGTATATTAATTGTAAAGCTTGATTTCTCATGTTGCATGGGGGGAAATTGATACCATCTAAAACTTCAATTCACTTATTACTGACACTGCAATTTTTCTGCGAACCAAAGCAATTGATTATGAAGAATCACTGATCTGAACATAGTTGATATGATCTGAATAACTGAAAAGTGCATCGCGCTGTAAAGACGCAATTGGAAATCCAGCTTTATTCCTTATAATTTACACTATTGTAATTCTATGTGTTCAGCGTAAACCTCACCACTAAAGTGCTTATAGGGGCTAAAAAGTCACTGTACTTCTCCTTTGCAGAAAGTGATTTTAATACTAAATCAACATGATCTACCTACATTCCCGATATTTCTCAGGGATAGCTTCAAAAGGAATGAAGGCGTCCCGTTTCTTAATCTTCAAGCTGGATTTCTCATATCGCATGGGCGGAAATTGATATCCTCTAAAACTTCAATTCACTTATCACCCACACTGCAATTTTTCTGCCAACCAAAGTTATTGATTGTGAAGAATAACTGAAAAGTGCATCGCGCTAAAAAAGATGCAATTGGAAATCCAGCTTTACGCTACTGTAATTCTACATGTTCTACGTAAACCTCACCACTAAAGTGCTCAGGGGCTAAAAAGTCTTTGTACTTCTCCGTTGCAAAAAGTGATTTTAATACTAATTAGAGGCGGCGAGAAAAAAACTGCTATTTTTCCTCTTGCTGCAACTTATGTGACATAGGATGCAGTAATGATGATTCATCAACGATAGTCATTCTTTAAAAGGTGGTCTTGCCTTAGCTGCTGTAAGGGGCTGGGAGGAACGTTGCTGAAGGGGGTATCACTTTGTAAAAATATCATACATCTTTGGCAAAAATCTTTTTGGTTTAAAGACAAATCTCTCATAATCCTATTGTTTAAAAAAATCCTATACACCTTTTTAGGAAGAGTGATGAACTCAGCAGAGACAAGGTAAGGATACCTAACTTGTGTAACGATTGCATCAATTGTTCTGTCAGCTCACGAACTTTGAAATATGCAGGGTGATGCCAAAATTTGCAGGTGTTAAATACTAAAAGTATGCTGGCCTGTAATGACAAAATTATGTAACTTGCAAATGCGGTGCGAATGCAATGTTATTTCAAGAAAATCCTTCAGATGGTATTTTTGACAGGTGATTTGGATTATAAAATGCATTGGGAAAATGTAGGAAAAGTTTCAGATTTCTATTGAGGTTGAAGCATTCACTGAAATGCAAAGTTACACATAGTTGTCGCTACTGCCTGAAGAATCCTGATGTTGTTCCTTAACACGATTATGAATATCTACTTTTTTTGATCGCAGGTGGTAAAAGTTGTGGCTCTCGTCGTAACACACATCTCCAGGAAAAATCAGGCTAGAAAATGGTTCAGTATACTTAGAGCCAATTTTTGAATTTGTAGCAGTTTGCTTCTTCCTCAACCAGCTCGGCAAGTGCTGCTCGTTTTGTCTCCATGTCAACCTCCATTACTTTGGCCAACCAAATGTCTGGCTTCCTTGCTGTTGATGCACCACTGACTAAGGCAACAATCTGGTCAACGGAGGGAACATCACCACTGGTATTCATGCTTTGACTGTTGAAGCCGAGGTTGCGGGAGGTGTCTTCCGCAAGTGCCGCTGCCCCAATTTGAGTAAGATGCTGAGACCTCTTTGTGTGGTAGTATCTTTTGTGTGTCTTCTCAGAGTGTGTCATCAAGTGACTGATTCCTTGCAATACCTCAGGTGGCTTGTTAGATGCGGAGCTGTAATTTGTCACTGCTTTTCACACTTGTCCTTGTGAATTCAGCACCATCAGAAAATGACTTGTAGTTGTGCTTAAGATAATGGGAAAATTGCAAACTGTTTTGGAAAGGTTCACCATTTCGGCGCATAAAGAAGAAATTGTGCTGATGTCCACAGAGAAGCCTGCCACGAACTTTCATGTATCGTTCTATTGTGTGAGTCAGTTCCGGGAAACAGGAGAGATCTAAATTTGTTTCGCCATAGACTTTGGCAGTTTTATATTCTCGAAGCCTGATGACAATGCTACCATTATCATGATATTCTATGAAATTGCCAATGCCTTGGGGGGCATCACCATGAATAAGACGCAGGCACATGTAGTCGAGATTTCGCACCTGTTGAAAGGACAAAGACAAATGAACAACCGAATCACACCCACCAAATCGTCTTGGGGATGTTTTTGTTATCATGAAAGGTAACAAAGGATTTACTCTGCACATGAGAAACAGTGTCTCCTTCACGCTATGAATCCCAAGGTGAAAAAAGAACTTAAAGAGATATTTGCCTTTGTTTTCCGTGTTACGCAAAATCTAAACAGAATGCACAGGACTGATTGAATATCTGCCATTATTCTTTTATTGTGACAAAAAATTTAAATCTTAGGATTTGGAAAGTGTGGTATTATGATCCAACTGTGGGTCGTTTTCGCTCATTTTAGATTGTTTTGAGTCGCTTTGGGCACTTATGCAAATACAAAAAATGAATGGGCAGCCAAGATCCTTTCTCCTTTTAGTTAGGATCACTTAAAATATCTCCTTAAAGCTTTACTATCACTATAATTACGTTCCTAGCCTCGCTTTATCAGTTGTCTTCTAACGTCATGAGAGACGGTCGTCAGATCCCTTTGTCTTCCTTGCTATGGAAAGTTATACCTTGTTGATCTTCAAAGAGCATCAAAAGGAAACCGCGCTAATCCTCATGACCGAACGATACATGCGAGGCTGGCAACTGAATTATTGGCTGCCAACAATTCAGGCGTGGTTTATGTAGCGATGATAAAGCTTTAAACGCATTTTCTCTTACAAAGGACTGAATTGTCTTAAACTACCAGCACAGATTTCAAGCACTCGAACGAGTTTCTTACGATTTTCTTGAACGATAATTTAGAAGTGATGATAGAAAAATGTTTACAAACAAGGGAAATATTTTGTGCATCAAACTTACCGGTGCAACTGTCGCATACATTAAGAGAATTGCATGGTTGTGTAACATTCACGCACGTTCCATCGGGGATCCTTCAAATGTCTGGAGCTCTGTTTTCATTCGACGGAGAACTTTGAGCACGTCCTGCCAGTCAAATTTACTCGTATCTTCGCTGAATATCCTTCGCTGTACCTTGTACCTCTTCTGCAATGGACAATACATGATATGAAAATCTGAGCTTGGGGAAAAATATCAGGAACGATCATGGAATGCCAGATTGGAAAGAAGTTCCCAAAATAAATGTCTTTCCACAAATCATTGATGAAAATTTCTTACACTTGACCATTAATCACGGCGGGGGGGGGGGGGGGGGGTTCTCAACTAAATTTCGGTTAGGGGTGTGCCGCCCACGGTAATGCTGTTTGTCCAATAGACAGAATTCATGAGAATACACGTTTTCTATAAGAAACTGCTTTATAAGAAACTTAAGATGGCCAAAATTTTAAGAAACTCTAGTACTATGTCTGAGAACTCCAGTACTGTGTTTTCAACATAACAGAACACGGTTTATTCCAATAAGATGTTTTACATATCAAGAAACATGTCTGCAGCAGTGTTAGCGACCACATGACAATTCATGCATTCAAAAAATAAGAAACCAATTAAGAAATTTTTAGTTCTAAAGTGGATAAAATTTCATGTTAAATTAAGAAACTCTTAGTACTATGGCCTAAGTTTCTTATAAAAAAACGTGTAGTGTTTCTTGTTTTGTACAAATTCTTGTCAAAATGTTTGTTAATTGGCTCAAGAATTCTATCATTCTCTTCTAGATTTTGAAAATTGCAAGATTTTCTGGATGATCCTAGCAATTTTTGCAATTGCAAGTCTATTCAATTCTTTGCAGTGATCCTTGGCATTTTTATGCAGGTGCATTGTGAAAGTGAGATGACAAAGTGCTTCAGTGAACTTACCTCAAGCGGATTTGATAAATTGGAAATTCTTCTTAGGATTCCATGGTCCTGAACTTTTTTGGCACACTTTCTGCTTTTTGCAGCCTGGAAGGTGATCGCATTCTTGATAGCAGCTAGGTAGTTCTTCACGCTGGAGTGACCCATGCCAATGTCAGAGAGAAGATAGTGGGCAAAGCTCTTGACAAGCTTGAGTTTTAAGCATGGCGGAGTCCTGGTTTGGGGTGATTCTTTTCAGTTACCAGGCATTGCACAAAGACAAGAATTTGTTGTCGCAACTTTTTGATGGAGGCATCGGAGAGTGCACAAGAGGCTCGCTTTGGATTGAGTGGAGTGCTATAGAATGTGATCATGTTGTCAATCTCGTGTTCCACGTCAGACGGAAAGTTTATCCTTATTGGTATCCCCATACTCCGCCTAGGGCCATGTTGTCTCTTTCGTGGGTTTGGTCCAAGCTTATCATGGCTGGGTTGCTCCATAGGGCTGCTTGTGCTGCTGCTGTCTGAAGATGATTCTTGTTAAAAAGAGAGGAAAAATGTTCATGTCTTTGCTCTAACCACTAAAAAGAACTTTTCAACAATGTGGATAATGCATCCCACATGAGACAAAAAACATTTTGCCTTCCAAAGAATTTTCATCATAGAGTATCAAATGTCAGGTGACAACCCTCCAGTATGTTGCCTTAAGCCATTCTGTACAACCATTTTGTACAATTTCATACAGTTCCTCTTGGATCTTGGAGAATTTTCAAATGTGCCAATTCTTTGTCACTGATCTCTGTATGAAAACACATACTAGACAACACACCTAAGCTTCTACAAAAGATCCAGAATCAGGTGAAATTTTTTATTAAACTTCACTTTATTGAGGCTTAACAAAATTTCACTTGATTTTGGTTCTTTTGTAGGAGCTGAGAGGTGTGCTGTCTAGTGATTCTTATGCTATTGCTAGAAGAAATAGACACTTACATGATCCTTTGCCTGAGTGGACAGTGATTGCAGTTGATATGGCTGTGATGCTTGGATGCTGCTGTCTGAGCTATCAGACTGTTGACCATCTTCATTATCATTGCAGTATTCATGAATCGCTTTATTGGTCGTATGTGAGCTCTGGGAAAGCATTGGAGGAAGCAGTGCTGGAATATCTTGTCGTCTGGAACTGGAAGGCTGGATGAGCATAAGGCAGTCAGTGGCAAGATTTGATTGAGGATCTTCAGCAGGATTCTGCATTGGTGTGGCACCGACGGAATGGCTTATTGGAAGAACAGAATCATTCAGAGTTGCTGTATGTTGAATGTCATCCCATGAGATCAGTGTTGCATTTTGTGTTTCTAGCATAGGATGTGTATGCTTGACTGGTGTTGTTTCCAGGTCAGGAAGATTTCTGTCATCAAGATTCAATGGTACGCTGTCATAATGAGACTTGGCAGGTTCATCAACAAGAGTTTGCATTGGTGTGGCACCGACGGAATGGCTTATTGGAAGAACAGAATCATTCGGAGTAGCTGTATGTTGATCGTCATTCTGCGACAGTGTTGCACGTGTTTGTAGCAGACGGTGTGCATGCTCAACAGGTGTTAGATAACAACCTCCTTGTTTCTTCCCGTATTGCTGTTTTAGCTGTTTGCCCAGTTCCATCGGTGCCAAGATTGCCAGCATGTTCAGTCGCAGCAGAAATCCGGAAAGCATGTCTTCCTCATCTCATGGACCAGGATACATTCTGTATTGAGGATATTGTACCTGGCACATTGTGACAAAGGATCTGCCATATCTGTAATAGCAAAATGCATTTGTTAAGGTATGCTGCAAACAGTAGATTTTCTGACCCTGAATTTTTCAAATTTAAGCTAGGCACGAAAACTTGCATAGTAGAAATGTATAGAAGCAAGTTTCCGGGAAGTTTCCAGTACCAAAATCTTATCAACATATTGCAGTTCCAGGTTATTTATGAAATTGGGATTAAAGTGAAAGTGTGCAAGGTTAGAATCATTTTTTTGGATCAGGCTAAAACAACTAGATTTTGAAAAAGAGGGGGATGCGTAGCAAACTCCATAGCACTGCTAACCTAATGTATTTAGTTTTTGTGACAAACTCAAAACTTTACCTAGTACATGAAACAGTATTTTGGTACGGGGAACTATGCTTCTACATCTCTACTTTACAAGTTTTTGTAGTCAGCTTAAACTTGAAAACATGAAACTTGAAAACATTCAGGCACAGCAATTTCACTTATTTGGTTGCATAAATTTAACAGTCAGCCTGAACAGTGAGTTTCTTATATACATTTATTTGTGGTTTTCTCTGGCTGTCAAATCTGACTTATCAAACTTTATTCAAACAGAGAATTCCTTCAAGGTGTGCTTTGGTTTGAACAGTTTGGATGCTTTGCTACCAGACTGCATCCAGATCTGTATCCAGATATTGCACCCAGATGTTACTGCCAGATCTGGTTTAAGAAAACAATTGCAGCATAGAAACCATATAAAATTGGCTTTTGCTATCTTCCAAATACAATGCTCACATAGAAACTGGATAATGGAGCCCTAGCGGCTTTAGGGCAGCATAGAAACCATAGAAAATTGGCTGTTTGCTTTCTTCCAAATACAATGCCGACATTCAGATACAACAATGCTGACATACTGGAGCCCTAGCGGCTTGGGGTTAGTCCTCCTGCCGCCTTGTAACCTTGAGTAGCAGAATCCCTACTGCATTACGACATGATTTTATGGAAATTACGCGCAAAAAATTCAAAATTTTCCCAAATGTTTCTACCCCATGAAAAGTGTTGGAAACGCAAAGGAAAATTTCAAATTCAAAGTTCAAATTCACAACAAGAGGATGTATGAAATCATCATGTTTTAATTGTCATTTGAAATAATCCAAGCTGCATTTTGAGCATTGCAATTTGATATTATCAGCAGGAGAAACCTCCTCCTTAAGGAGAAGGACCGAGTTTAGACTTTCAGAAAATGTGAGTTTTGCATTACATACCTAGAACTGAGGAGCATATCATACTCATGGAAGATGCCGTACACTATTGAAAAAAGCATTTTTCGACCAAAATGCTTACAGGACAGGAGCAATCCTTGCAAATTACCACCAGCTTTCTCTTTTTGTGGTATGTTTTTTCCAAAGATGATATGCCCTTGGACTAAAACGACAATAAAGTAGGAAACTAACCTCTGTGTTCTTTGCTTTCTTCCAGATTGTCGCCTTTGATTCATCATCTTTGAAGAAAAAAGAAAATGGTTAGAACTATAGTGTGTGGAATTGTAGTATTTATGAAAATTGTTGCAGTTGTCGAGTTTGTAATGCAGCTACATTGTAGTTTTTTTTGAGTCTCTGAGTCTCTAATGGCGTTTGCACGGAAATTTTATTTCTCACTAAACTTGGTGTTATTTTGCCTCCAAAACTGCCTTTCGCTGCGAGCTTTTTTATGATTCTAACACTCTGGAAAAATTGAATTTCGTTCACCTTTACTTGATTTCTAAAACATGTATTTCTGCTAGATCGAAGTAAGTTGTTCAAGAAGGAGTGCTAAAGTCGTTATATGAAGAATAGTTCAAATCAACGCTAAGTTACAATTGAAAAATGTTACCTTTGACAATGGAATGAGTTGCTTCTAGCCTTCCAGTTCCAGCAGAAAAAATTGTCTCAGTCGTCGGTTGGCTTTGGTAGTGCAGTGTGAGGCAGAACCCTTCGGGCGAGCGATTTATTCACATTCGGAAAGATCGTTAAGGGCAACTCAGGATGAGAAGAGATCTTTGAAACGCCGTCAGGAAAATCGTTAACGCGATTTCTCCTGACAGGAATGTTTTAGAAGATCGGCAATAAATCTGCGAATTCATTTTCGGATGGTAACACAATATACCGTAATAAACTTTTACAACTTCTGGTTCGACATAGCAAAGTTCTTACGATTTCTCGAAAGGATCCATTTAATCATTTTTGAAACATGGCCTCACAAAGCGGGGAAACAAAGTTAACGTTGCAAGAAATATTTATTAGATCACACGCTGCCGACTATGGTAACTAAGAATGAATGAATCATTAGTATGAATGAATGAAGGAAAAAATTAATGCCACAGAAAATGGTCAAGGTTTTTGATGTTATTCCCTTCGTGATGAGATTTCCCGCTTTTGAAGATAGGGTTAAGCCTTCGCCATGAATGAAGGAGCGGAGCACAATAATACTACTGTATCCCGTGAGAAACATGAAGGCGTGGTTTTTCATCATGGCTTGATTCATAGGAACCAGATAAAGATAACTATGATTCCATCATTTTGTTCCGTCATTTCATCATTTTGTTCCGTAGTTTCGTGATTTCTGTGGTTTACAGACTGCCAAGTGGTGGGGCGGAGAAAATTTGTCACGTTTTGGCATTGGAAGAAAGAATACTAAAGTTATCATAGATGATTTCTTGATAGGTATTGCCAGAGGGTGGTATGTGAGTGTCAAAGGTATTCTCCTTGAGGCTTGGTTGCTCCTACGATTCTTCAGTGCTTCTTGTCTGGGGATCTTGATAACCTTTTGAAGTGCGTCATTGATTACCGTTGAAGGATAACCATTGTTCACGAAAAACGTGCTCATTTCTTTTGCCTTCTCTTTAAGATCAGAGAAGCCCACATTGCTTCCACTCTGTTAGGCGTAACACCTGTCACAGGGTCCACAAAATGTAGCGTGTGATTGACTGTTCCATGCATGAATCCTTGCTGTCCTAACTGGTTATCAGCTGCCAATTCATCCGACCAAACTATCAATCCTGGTTGAACCCAGTCTACGATAATCTGTAAAAGTGTCCCGGCGTCTCTCCTTGGTACAGGTACCAAAAATCCATGCTTTGCTTGGACATCGCATCCACCCATTATCCATTGTTCTGCAACGACGTGGCCACGATTATACTTCCTTCTGGCGAACAGGCTCTCGTCTATCTCCACAATCATTTAGGAAGGTTTAGGAAGTACTGCAAAGCCACGTCCCTGCAAAACTGATTCCAGTCTGTCACTGTCTGCTTCCCTCCAATGTCCAATTTGTGCATACACTCCTCGATGGACATTCCCCTTGAGCGGCCAGCACTCCAGGCCCACACATGCGTGAGCCCCAAGATCTGATACAACTGGAGCTTTGAGCCCTCAAAGAAACTCCCCTTGCGAATGTTTGCTGTTGCTTTGCATTGTGGGCAGGCCCATATGACGCCATCCAATCCTTGATTGTAGATGGTGTGCACGATATCCCACCAGTCAGGATCATGTAGCTGTGAGGCTTCCTCGCATGATACATGGATTCCTTATGGTCAAACCTATATGTTGCAATGGCCTAGGCAGAAGCTGCAACGGTTGTTCCACAACAACCTGCACATATTTGACTTTAATGACTTTATATATAGGGTTGGTCCTAAATTTTCACGAAAGTGAATAGTTTTCTCTGTGTTTCATATGATGTTTTCTCTTTTTGAAATATAGCTGAATTCACCCTTGCAAACTTCATAGTAAGCCAACTGCTACTGTTTGGGAGTTAGCATGTTCTTTCATTTCTGTAAAGCGGAAATGATTTGGGTCCTCATTCTCCGCCAGAAAGGTTGACAAACTTCAGAACAGTTGTAACTGCCGACCTGATTATTTATGTGCACACAGGTATGACTTTAAATTGGATGCGTAATTGACACACGATTTGGAGAGATAAAGAATTCATTTTGAAGATGTTGTTTTAGTTTATATTCATCCACTTTGAGACAACAATATGAAAATATGATTTTGTCCATTGTTGACTTTGATTTCGTTGAGCTTTGAGCTGAGGAAGAATAAAGATCCATCAAAAATCCACAAAAATGCTTTTGTTCTGAAAAACGTTTTACGCTTTTTCGAATGAGTGAAATATCCCAAGCGTCCATGAGATCACAAAGTGATGACATGACTTAGCTCTGTTTACACGTATTTTAATAAGAAACTGCTCATACAAAACTCAACTCTCAGAGCGCTAAAAAGGTTAAGAAACTCCAGTACTGGGAGGGCAATAGCGAATGCCTAAGGCAATTTCTTATAAACAATACAGAGGTAAATTTCTAGCGCTGAGAGAGCCCATCTCCTCGGCTCTTCGTGGGGCAGAGCTAGAGGTATTTTCTTTCGCTCAGATAGAGCCCTGCCTCCCCCGCTCTTTGATTGGCAAAGTGAGAGGTATTGTTTTATCGGCAAGATAGAGCCTTATCTCCTCAGCTCCTCATAGGGCTAAGCAAGAGGTAAATTTCTATCACCGAGAGAGAGCCCAATCTCATTTGCTCTTTGTAAGGCTAAGCAAGAAGTAAATTTTGTATCCCAGAATTAGAGTGTATCTCCTCAGCTCTTCGAGGGGCAAAGCGAGAGGTATTTTCCTTTCGCTCAGATAGAGTCATATCTCCAGGGCTAAATTAGAGCTCTTTAGAGCCCAACATGCAGTGCCCTTTAGCAACCATCTGTAATCTTGAGCTGTAAATACTTTGCTCCTTCTGCTAAATGCTAACTCTTCAAGTAAATAAATTTGTAGCATTAGGTTTCAAAGTTTCCCTGCTTTCATAGTTTCTTAGGCGGGCAGACTGCAACTTTTTGAGACTTGTATTAAGTTTAGACAGCTGTTGTTAGTTTTGGCATTGTTTTCTTGGAACTGTAGATGAATGTGAGTGATTGCCCCTGTCCTTGAGGGTTTTCTTGGAATAAGCTCGAGGCTCTTGCTCACGTGACCAATACATCAAGGGCCAGCAATAATGGCGGACGGAGTAAATATTTCCCGAAGCTAGTGAGTGATGTTTCTTTGCTGATAAACGATGGAATTTGAGGTTAGAAGTTATGATTTATATATCAAATTAATCCCCATGTTCTGGGCTATTGATTGATATATAACACATGTATAATACACATTCAATTACGAAGATATAAGTATAAAAGCAATAGACACTATAATATTACGGTCAAACAAGGGTGTGCGATTCTAGGATAGCGCGCAAAGAATGCCTTTCTTTGGAAGAATTAAGGAAAATTTTGTAAAGTCACTACTGTGAAAAGACCCCTACCGAAGCATACCAAGGATTAAGCAACATTGTGCAAGCAAAAAAGTAATCTGCATTGAAGTTCCTGATGTGTGGTTTGAAATTGCGTGAGCAAATTATTGTGTCAAATCAAGATGACATTCTGCAAATGAATTGTCAAATTGTGAAAAATAGACAAGACAAGATAACAAAACTAAAATTCACAAACTGATGAGGAGAAGGGACAAGTTGAAAGCAATAAATGCCCAACGATAATTGAGAACCTGTCAAATCTCGTTTGGTTGTCCACGCAATAATTGGGAAGCAATAGAAACGATGGACAATGGGACTTTTATCAAAATGCCATTCAAGAGGCTTCGTTTAAGGTTTGAGCTTTCACACAGAATTGAACTTCAAGGTCTTGCAACTCCATGAATTTTTTGCAGATTTGCAAGATTCTGCTGTTAAAAAAATAATTTAAACCCTTAATTAGATGGGTTACTTACCAAGTATCCATTCCAAACATTGTTATTTCTTAGCAGTTAATCAAACGTAGAGCATTTGTTAGACACCCTATAGATGTGTGCTGTCAAGGCCTTAAGGATGCAAATCCAAACAAAGAAATACTTCAGTTTTGGCCCCCGATATCTTGGAAAGATGAATTGACCATACTCCTTCTAGTATGAAAGAACTTAATGGATTAAAGAGGCTCTACCAGCTAGCACTTCTAAATAGGAGTAGCGGATATGTTATGAGTAAAGAGACTTTGTACATGTATAAACTCCACAGAATTTGCTAATCCAATCAGATTTTTTCATACCATCAGCGATTGTAGAGACACAAAAGGAGCTTGAGCAAAGAATTTCAGATGTGTTTAGTTAAAGCCCTAAACACACGTAAGGTCACTATGCCATGCACCACTTAGATATGAATTTGTCATTGAATTTTTTATGTTGACAGGCTAAAATTTTAATTTGTTTCTAAAAACCTTGTACAACCCTTTTAAGAAGACAAAGAATGGAAATCGTCTTGTGATAAGTGTCTGGAGGCAACTGCCTTGGATGATTTTCTTTACATGGGGGAGTCTGCTTCAACTCTTGCTTTTTCAGTGGCTGGCAAGATGCCATGCACAAGCTCTCATTGTGTCTTTCATTAAGTTTTTTAATCAATACAGTCAGTTTTCCACTGCACCATCCTTGCCTCTTCACCTACTTTGCGCCACCCACCATTGCCCTCCTCATTGGTCATAACTTTGTGTTTGTGTTTGTATTTGCATTTTTGGTTGGACAAACATCTTATCTCGTTAATGACAGTTCTGTTTGTTTCTTTTTTATGTTCAAATATAAAAATTTACAATGTATTCCACATTTGACTATACCTTTATAATTACTTTACAACACTACCGGTATGATACCATGGGGAGCGAAAGACAATGACTACCCCATGGCCAATATAAAAAAACATGTAACGTTCAACTAACTACGAGCACACTACGAGCGATTAAAAACTAATGGACTATAGATTCTGTTCCACATCAGGTGTCAGGTCAGGGCTGCGATAACTTGAATGGTGTCACAAATGCAACTCGTTTGTTGTGGTAGAAAAAAGAAAATGCCTGACATGCTGATATCTGGTGTGAAAAAGAATCTACAAGGAAAGAGAACATTTACTTTATGGGACTTGATGGTTGCTTAGTACTGCAGGCTTATTATATTCGACGAAACGAAACGAACGAAACAAACGAAACGGGTTCAATAACAAACGGATAATTGACCAAATCAAGAGCAAAACCATGAGGTTCTTTTCAAGAGAGTTGTTTTGCACAGTTAAGGTAAGAAATTGAGTTGCTTTACTCATAAAAAGTGATATTTAACGAAATGAACCAAACGCATTCAATGAAATATGGATGATTTGCCATAAACACGAAGATATTGTGCAAGATATGAAAAAGGAAATGCATCATTTGGTTGAACAACTTGCATACGGTAAGAGTATCTTCGGGTAAAACATTTCAAAGGCCCATGGAAAGCAGGCTGGGACGTAGGATGCGTGTCAAACTTGGACGGCACAACGCCTCGAGGGCAATTTTTCCTTAACAAGGGGCATTTTCTAAGAATAAAGTGGACATTTCTTTATTTACTGCAAAACCTTGGGGGTGCTTGCCCCAGTGCCCCCGGTTCTTACGTCTATGAAAGCAGGAGGTCTATTGGCAGTCCCTTTTGACAAGTTCTATGATAAACATCTTATTTAGTTTTCGTTGTAATAAAATGCAATGAGACATGGCGCAAAAGTATCTTACTCCAGACCCTGAAAGTATGGGGTCTGTGCAACCGGGCATTTGCTAATCCACGGCACCACGGCACCACGGCACCACGGCACCACGGCACCAAGGCACCACGGCACCACGGCACCACGGCACTACGGCACCACGGCACCACGGCACTACGGCACTACGGCACTGAGTACTTTAACCAGTTTATAGAATTCTGTTGGAACATCTTCAAGAAAACTGTTCTGGCAATAATCTCATCGACCAGCCAGTAAAGTCCAAGGTACACCAGCTCGTTTGTGAACGGGCCTTTCGTTCCTTCAAGTCTGTCCAGAGGTTAAACAGTAAACACCAGCAGTGGTTTGTTTCACACAGGACGTCCTTGGAACCTCTTCTTTGGTTGCTCCTCAGCCGAAGTTGGGCAAGTTGCCCCCCTCTCCAAACAAAATAAAGTTATGAGTTGGTACCAGTACCCAAGACTTCTCCTGTCAGCCCCCTCTTGGGAGATCGGATCTTTCTTGGGGATCGTTCTTGAAAGCAAAGGAATTCGTGAAAAAGGAGTCCGAGGACAAGGAACCATTATCACCCCTCGGCTGATGTGGCCAGTTGTAATTTTAGTAGAACTAAGAAATTTTTAAAAGTTAAAATCAGGGATATCATGGTAAATACATCATTGAACCTCTATTCTTGAGCAATATTAACTAACCATTTGTGTTTCCAACATAACAAAACACTGTTTATTCCTATATAATGTTTTAAATATCAAGAAACATATCTGCTGCAGCGTTAGCGACCACATTGATAATTCTGCATTCAAAAAATAAGAAACAAGTGAAGAAACTTTTAGTATCAAAATGGACGAAATTCAGGTTAAATTAAGAAACTTTCAGTACTATGGCCTGATCCTAGCTTCTTATGAACAAAAACGTGTAGTACCACAGGGAAGAAGGGGCATTAAGGGGGCAAGAGTCCCCTATTGTGCAAGATATATTTTCCGCCTTATATAGGAATAAACAGTGCTTTTTACGTTGAAAACACAAATGGCTAGTTAATGTTGCTCAAGAATAGAGGTTCAATTATATTTTTACCATGATATCCATGACTTTAGCTTTTAAAAATTTCTTAGTTCTACTAAAACTATACTCTGGGTACCAGAGGCAAAAAATAATAAACAGAAAATCCTTTCATTTAAATTTTGAGGCTCTGGTACCCAGGGTACTAAAACTAGAACTGGCCACATCAGCCGAGGGGTTCCTTGTCCTCGGACTCCTTTTTCACGAATTCCTTTGCTTTCAAGAATGATCCCCAAGAAAGATCCGATCTCCCAAGAGGGGGCTGACAGGAGAAGTCTTGGGTACTGGTACCAACTCATAACTTTATTTTGTTTGGAGAGGGGGGGGCAACTTGCCCAACTTCGGCTGAGGAGCAACCAAAGAAAAGGTTCCAAGGACGTCCTGTGTGAACCAAACCACTGCTGATGTTTACTGTTTAACCTCTGGACAGGCTTGAAGGAACAAAAGGCCTGTTCACAAACGAGCTGGTGAGCCTTGGACTTTACTGGTCGATGAGATTATTGCCAGAACAGTTTTCTTGAAGATGTTTCAACGGAATTCTATGAACTGGTTAAAGTAATCAGTGCCGTAGTGCCGTGGTGCCGTAGTGCCGTGGTGCCGTGGTGCCGTGGATTAGCAAATGCCATGCAACCGTCACTCATCGCAGAATTCTTGTTAACAAACTCTTTCCAATTAAAAGAAAAGTCCGCATTAGACAATCTGATCATCCCCTTTTTGGGTAAAATTTAGCAGTTTTCTATTGATTCCCATTCAAAAACCACTCATTTTCAAGTGGCTATCTATAAAAACATCAGAAGGATAGGACATGATGTTGAGGGGTTGACAGAGGGTAATGAGCATGGGCACATCCGAATTTTGGGGTTTCGAGAATTTTTAGGGCCATTATGACGTCATAAATGGGGATCAAAGAGAACATGTTTTTCGACTTGAAGTTACGTTCGGAGTTGATGCTCTATGGTTACTCAACCGATTTTAGAACGGAAAAAAGGTTTCAAGAGACCTGTCAACTGGGGGTCTTTTAACGCAATTTGGGATTCCATACTGTCCCCAGGGGGTCCATGCGGTGACCTAGAAAATGGGGTAAAGTTTCTACCCGCGTTTTTTTGTGCGCTAACTCGGTCTTGCGCCGGACAAGCGGCTTTAGCATGTCAAAAATCGAGGAAAAACTACATTCTTTACCCAACGAAGCTTTAATCTGCAATTTACCTTCAATATTCGAAGAAAAACGAGCCATTCTTTTTTGGAAACTGCGGTCAAAGGTCCCTAATCTTCCAACTTAGGCCCATTTTTACACCAAAGGAATCGTGCTCGTTTTCCTATTAAATGTACTTGCTAACCTCATTTTATTGTCTAAATACCTTTAAATGGGTTGAATAAAGGTCCTCCAAGTATTTGTATCTAATTTTCAGATTAATCTTCAGAATTATTGGCTCTAGACGACAGGCCATTTTTTGTTGATTTTTCGTTCATTTGTTCCTGTTTCTCCAGTTTGGGGACTTACTACATGCGAGATAAGAGGCGCAAGTCTCCTGATCCTTTGTTTATCTGTGCTCATTGCATTTGTACTAAGTACACAGCATGCAGTGAGGAAAATGTTGCGTCAGCAACACACTTTTCATTTGACACTTATCACATTGCCTGCATAATGATAAGGGTGCTGTTGATGGGTGAAATTAATTTATGGACTGGTAACTCAATCGGGGTGGTTCTGAGTCATCAGACCCGCATTTACGGTTTCTGGAAATTTTCATTAGACACTGATCAGATTAGAATTTCTCAACTTTGCATAATGACAAGGGTGCTTTAGAGGGGTGAAGATGATTTATGGTATTTGACAGTTAATACAATCTTTCACAGTTAACTTATGACAGTTCAAAGTTACATTAAGGCCCCTGTAAGATTTAACACTAAAATAATAAATCTCAGGGGCAAAAACTTTTTTCTTATAGAATACAAGTTTTTAATCATTTTCTTTGAATTCAGACTCATTTTCCAAGTATAAAACTTCAAAGCCCTCATTGCAAAGATTATATGAGACAAGTCATGCAGTTGAAAGTTACCTTTAGGCCCCTATGAGATCTAACACTGAAATAACAAATCTCAGGGGCAAAAACTGTTTTCTTATGAAATATGTACAAGTTTTTAATTATTTCCTTTGAATTCAGACTTATTTTCCAAGTGCAAAACTTCAAAAGCCCTAATTGCAAAGATTGTATGAGACAAGGAATTACAGTTGAAAGTTTCATATAGGCCCCTGTGAGATCTAACACTAGAATAACATTTCTGAGGGGCAAACACATACAAGCTCTTAGTTGTTTCATTGAAATTCTTTCTTCGACTTTATACGCAAAATTTTGGTTTGGGAATATCTAATCTGTGCGAAACAACTCTCTTTAAATGAATCCTATGGTTTTGTTCTTGATTTTCAAATATCTGTTAATCCGTTTCGTTTATTTCCTTAAATATCACTTTTTTATGAGCAGCCCCATTCCTTCGACTTTTTGCAAAATTTGCTTTAGGAATATCTGATCTGTGTGAAACAACTCTCTTCAAATGAATCATATTGTTTTGTTCTTGATTTGATAAAATATCCGTTTGTTATTGAATCCGTTTCGTTTGTTTCGTTAAGTATCACTTTTTTATGAGCAGTCCCATTCCTTCGACTTTTTGCAAAATTTGCTTCAGGAATATCTGATCTGTGTGAAACAACTCTCTTCAAATGAATCGTATTGTTTTGTTCTTGATTTGATCAAATATCCGTTTCGTTTGTTTCGTTTGTTTCGTTCGTTTCGCTAGCCTGCGTGCAGACTCTCACGTGAAAAATTGAAAGGAAGAGGAAAAGTAGAGTCTGCGCAACTGAGCCGCTCTCATTGTTCGCTGACATCAGCACTTCGTTTTAACTACAGCAACAACAACTCTACGGCAGAGCGTCAGAAGATGGCGGAATTTGAGTTTGGTTCTGAAGTTAAACGTCTTGCACATTGTGGAATTTGTTGCTTGCAGTTGAAAAAAAGAATGACTTGAATCTCATCCAAGGTAAAAATAATCATATGGAAGAAATTCGCGATCTGTCCTTTGGACCACAGCTATTACTACTGCCAAGGAAACTGAAATACGTTTGCAAAACTTGCCTAACGCTTCTCGTGCAAAGACAGCAACATAAGCGAAAAGTCCAAGAGCTTGATAAGAAACTAGCCATAAATTTCGAAGATGGTTTAAAAAAAGACACAGTTCATTTTAGCAGTTCTGAAGAACCTGGAAGCTCTTTAAGCGAACAGATTTCTTGCAGGCCTATCTTCATGACAAGCACTCCAGCAGCAAAGGAACCAGCAAAAAAGATTATCATTTTGAGTGCAGCTACGAGCAATAAAAGTAGCAAGTGTAACAGGGCAACCAAATCACTTGATTTCAATGTTGGTGAGGCACAACTACGCAAAGATACAAAGGTTGAAGTTACTGTTAATTGGAGAAGCAGGTCAAAGAATAGATCCCTGCCTTCAGATCTCATTCCTCTTGGGACCATGCTGTGTCGTGGTACCTACAAGCAAATCGCAAGTGCTGCTTGGAAGCACCATCAAATAAAAAGCAACATAATTGCAAAGTTTCTGAATGAAATCGAAAAAGAATGTAGATTAGTATGTATGAGAGGCTCTGAGAAAAGAGACACAACACCAAGTATCCTGCGACAGACAAAAAAAGAAGACATTCTTCAATTTACTTTTGATAAGCTGAAGGATGAATTGAAGCAAAAATCACCTCTGTTGTGGAGCGTTATGAAAGCAGCAAGTACATCAAAGCCAAAGTCTGTAACAGAGCAAATGCCTTGGGTCAGGGCTGCATGCATGGCCATATCAGTCTGTCTTAAATGTAGACAACCCCACATGACTGCATTGCAACTCTTAATTAGTATCATAATTCAGCACTCAGGAATAATGGTGAGTTGTCTACTTCATTTCTTTCTTGCATTTTTCAAGTTGAAAAGTATTCTCTGCAAGCAAGGGCCTCTTTAAACATTGACCCCAACAAAACAATTGATTACCCCCCCCCCTCCCCCCAAACACTAGTCCTTTAAAAGAATTCTTGCAAGCAGGAAGTTATCTAAAAATAATCTCAATTTGAATATCATTCTTCTTTACAAGGAACTCGAAAAAACTGAAAAACAATGGAACTTCCTCCAACCAATCAAATAAGGTTCCGTGATTCGAAGGAACCTGTGAACAAAAAAAGCGGCTCAGTTGCGCAGACTCTACTTTTCCTCTTCCTTTCAATTTTTCACGTGAGAGTCTGCACGCAGGCTATCGTTTCGCTCGTTTCGTTCGTTTCGTTCGTTTCGTTTCGTTGAACATAATGAGCCGTACTGCAGATATCTCAATCAAACCGACTAGTTTCGTGGATAAAACGTAAAATCAATTTGAGCATATAGTGGAACCTCCATTAATGGACACCTCTATGCAACAGACACCTCCGAACAACGGACAAATATTTTCGTCCCAAAATGCACCATGGCAAAAGGTGACACCTCCATACAGCGGACACCTCTCTACAACGGAAGATAAAATTGGTCCTATAAGTGTCCGTTATATGGAGGTGCCACTGTACTTCTATTAAAGTGATTGAAAAGGTTGTGATCACCATATAACAAAAGCTGTGTCAAAGCATCCTTAGAGAGATCGCCAATTTGTTTGTCTGGTTGTAATAATTCAGCAATTCCGGCAAGAAGATCTTGTCGTTGAACATCAAATGAGGGGCAGAGCAACAAAAAGTGGTCCGTATCTTCAATTCCATCACTTGTTGGGCACATTGGATTGACGGTATCCCCAAAATTATGCCTGAATTTGTGGAAATTTAATTTGCTGAGACCAACCCTGAGTTGAATAAGATAGGATAATCCTTTTGGATCGTAAATTCCAAAGACAGATTTTGCAGGGGGGGACCGATTATTGTCAAGAAGCTTTTTCTTGAATACAGCAACAGAAGGTGCATGTCTCAATTCAGGTTCATCATTGATTGATGTACCGGGTGAGCCAGAAAAAAGTTCCCACTTTTGAAAATTCATAACACCAAGGCTACTCCATGGATTTGAATCATTCAAATTCTAGTTAGAAGCCGAAAGATCAAAGTATTTTTGTGACTTTTCTCGCTGTCCTACCAGCACTACAAATATAGGTAAGTTTAACTTTACAAAAATTTCATGGTTGATTGATTACTGAAAAATGGCCCAAAACATCTATCAATTCATAAATGACCTCTCGCACAGAAAAATGAAGGGAATGCAACTTCTCATGGGTGAGAGATATCCTCTAGGCATTAATTTCCTAGGCATTGAAAAAATCTTTCATATTTGTTTGAAAATCGATGTCTTATAACTCTTGAAGGAGGTGAAACGCCCATGGCCTATTGTTCGATTTGAATAGAATCCTTACGATTTGATCAATGTTTTAGGCCCTTTTTCCGTGATTTTGCAACCATGAAATTTTTATAAAGTTGAATTTACCAATATTCGTAGTGCTGGTAGGACAGCGAAAAAAATCACAAAAATACTTTGATCTTTCGACTTTTAATTGCAATTGGTATGATACAAATCCGTGTAGTAGTCTCGGTGTTATGAATTTTCAAAAGTGGGAACTTTTTTCTGGCTCACCTGGTATATGGCTTGCAAAATGGCTTCCTTTACCTGGATCCTTCAGTGAGACTTCGAACATTATAACAATCAAAGGATCCATCCACGAACGAGCAAAATTTTGCTGTCTCCTGACATGTGGGTCCTCCATATAATCATAACCCTATCAGGCCTAGGGTATTTGATGCTCTAGCAAGCCTAGGAGGGGCTGATTTGGCCCCCCTAATTTACTTCTGTTCTGGACAACCTAGAGCCTTGGAACTTTGCATGTCCATAGAACAACTTATGATGAACGCAAAAATGAAATTTATTTTTAGATATGTCACGTGACCTTTCCATGACCTTTCCATGTGACCTTTCCATGACGTCACATTGTTCCATTTTCAAACTCAATAGAGTTCAGTACTAAAAATTTTCAATCGTTGATTGTGAGAAAATAAAAGGCATTAAGGACGCAAGTCCAATTCCATCGTATTCTATGTCTAAATAGTATTTGCTCTGTGAAGGAAAATTAGCAAAAAGTGATGACATCATCACACAGGAATCCAAAGAATGCGCACATGCGTAGTGCCAAAATCCGCAAAACCATACGCTCAAATTAAAAATTAGCTAATTCATTGGATAGAGCATCAAAAGTAGTATGTATTCCTATCTTTTCATCATTTTATCACATTAGCTGTAGATTTCATTAGGAATTATTCAATATTTTACACATACATCTCTTGAAAACTGGTCGCGTTTACCCCTGGAATGAATTTGTTTTTTTCAAAAAATTGATTTTACATCATAACAAGGATAAAAACTAAAAGTTGGAAAGTTTCAGTGTTATAAGTGCACTTGGTAAAAATCTACAGACAAAAAAACGCTAGGGGGGCTGATTCGGCCCCCCTAGGCTTGATAGGGTTAAAGGTGGTGCCAGAACAAATGTCTGTGGAACAAACCCTTTCAAAGTTTCATTACACTTCTCCTCAGCTTCATGGAACTTCTTTTATTGCAATTGCAGTAATTCTGCAAATTTCGTTGCCATTTCTTCAACCTCCTTTCTAGCTTGGATCATCTCTCCATGACAACCAGGACCACTTTCTAATTCCCCATAAAACTGCCACTAAAGGTTCCAAGCTCAAGTAAAAACTGCTCCAAATCATCTCAATTTTCATCAAATTTGGTCTGAATTTCCATGAAAATCTTTCCAAGCAAACAACTTTTGGAAAAGATAGCTCCCGCCTTGTTTTTAGATGTTGGCAAACTTCCTTCAACCTCTCCACTGGTTGATAATACAGCTTTGCCTCAACTGATAGCTGTAGCTCGTCTATTCCTGCTCTCAAAGCCAATCAGGCAAATCGCTAGGTGACTCCTAGAAAGCTGTCAGAAACCCTCCAACAAGGGAAAATCTGGTAAAAACTGTTTTCCAAGCTGTACCTTTTTGGGGAAACCCCCTTGACAGCTAGACTCCTACGTCTGTAGACGTGGGTTCGCAAAAAATAGACTTGACTGAATTTTCTAAGAGGATTGTATTGGAATGGATGTAAACCAAATTGATAAACTACTGTCGAATAACTTGATTGAATATCAGATTTGTATTGTGTAGCCTCAAAGTCTTCATGCCAGCTAGTTATTAGTCATTATTAGTTGTTACATTGTTCCACGGTTTACAGGAACCCTGGTTTGAGTGTTGAGTTTCTCATATTTATCAAGCTGCCACTAGATTACGATATTATTTCCCAGGGCTGGTTCATAATTTCGGACCCAATTATTTCGAATCAATTTTTAGCAAAGAAGGAGTTGATATGCAGTATAGGATTATACTGATATGCAGTATAACCCCTGCATCATCTTGAAGGAAATTTCATGGAAAATTCAAAAATGTTTCTTTCAACCCAATGTCACAAAGTTGCAAGTAGATGTATCACTACAAAATCACAATTACGTAAATAACAAGTTCCTACGCAATGTTTATCGCCAAAATCGTACTTTGGTATGATAGTCAATAAAGCAGTTATTTTCCTTCCTGATACAGAGGTAGACTGAGTCTTGTGACTGACAACCATCACAACAAAATGTTGTTTTTGACATGCTGAAAGGACATTCTTTTGGATCAGCTTCTGGATTCATGCTGAACCAATGTGCACGTTTTTTCTCAACACTACACATCGGTGGTCTTTCCCTTCACCTCTCTTTGGCAGATGCACTCCTACATTTGCAAGCCTTGCTTCATCTTGCTCAATATTGCTCCTTCTCTTTCTTTGCCTTGACACGAACATTGCCAACTAACTTGACAGCAAGTTCCTCTCTAAAGGACAGCAGGTCCCCCTTCCTTCTGCCTTTAATGTGGTGAGGCTTGATGTGCCCCTCAATCACATAAGCATTATTTATTGCCTTCATGAGGAAAGATATGAAAATCCTCATGTAGTACCTCTTTTGCTTCTTGTCTTTTTTGATAACAGACTGCTGATCACTCTTGTCTACTCCTGCCATTTTCCCATTGTAGTCAATGATTAGTTTTGGACATTGGATTTGAACTTGTTCATATCTCCCATCCTTCTGGGTATTTCTGGTGATTGGTTCACCCATAGAAGCATCATGGATAGAACTTAGAAAGTACACAGGCTTCGAATCCTTCCACATAAGGGCAGTTAGACGTTGAAAGCTTGCAGATACGCTTTCTCCCCTCTTCATAGATTTTGCATTCTTAGAGAGCAGGTCATGTGGATAGTATTTACGATTTGACCTCATCGTTCCACAAGTATAAATTCCTTGACTCACAAGGAATAAAACCAGGGGCACACTGGTATAAAAGTTGTCAATATACAAGTGATGGCCTTGATAGGTTAGATCTTTCATCAAACCTATGACCACTCAATCAGTCTTTCCCAGCTCACCAACATCATCTTCTTGACCCCCAGTCTTTCCCAAGTAGACTTCAAAATTCCAGCAGTCACCTGTCTGCGAATCTGCAACCACAAAACTTTTATTCCAACTTTCACAAGCTTTTGAGGCATTCTCTGTGTCCAAGCAAGGTATCCCTTGAATGGTATCATGCTTTCATCAACAGAAACGTCCCTTCCCAAAACGTACGTTGCCATGAACTTCTTCTGCAAATGGCCAATAACAGGCCTAACCATATGCAAACGGTCAGTGTTATCCGGGGGCATATTTGGATTGCAAAAATGAATAAATCTTTGAATTTCTCTGAAACTATCCCTTAAAAAAATCTTGTTTATGTTAGTATGAAAAATCCACTTGCTTTCTTCCGCAAGGAAGTAACTCTCATTTCTCGGCGTCATTAGCAAACTGTTTGTAATGAGGATAACCCCCAAATATGCTTTGATCTCTTCCAACGTCACTGTCCATTTTTCTTCTCCGTCGGGCCTGTTCAATTTTTTCTCCACATTTTGGATAGTCCAGTCCACAATTTTTAGCAGCAGCTCATCAGAAAAAAATAGTTGGAAGAAATCAACTGGCTTTGCATCTAAAGGAAGATTGATGGCTTGTGCTGGTTTTGGCCTATCTTGCATGGCTTCAGGATCAGCTGATTGTGGTTGCACGCTTCCCCCAACTGTCCACTTCACCTCTGGCATTTCAAAACGAAATCCCTCAAGCTCTTCTTCGTCATCCTCCAAATCAACAAAAACATTAAAAAAAGCCTCAGTAAATTTGTTCGTGAAATCTCCAATAACAGCAGGGGCAAAATCGTTTCTTTCAAAGAAAGCTACTATCATCCGAGAGATCTCCAGAGTCAAAGGCCGCCATCCTTCAAGTTCAAAAACAATGTGGGCCTAATCCAAAATAACGTTTAACCGTCAATTTCTCAAAAAGTTTCCATTGAAACATACAACAAAGAGCACACAGGGCTGCGGTTTAGCCCTTTGTCTACTGGATTATGCTAATGATGGGAGTCTATGGCAACAAACTGCTGGTGGAGATGAGGGTTTAAAGCGGCCTTTCGCTTTTACAGGGAAACAAGGTTAAGCCTCCGGAGCGGCTCTTCGCAAGGAAAGGGTTAAGGACTGTAGGAGCTACGTCAAGTTGAAACGACGGTAAAAACGGAACTGACGGTAGCAGACTAAACAGCTCCACATGGTTTCGGTCCTTGAACCTCTCTACCAGCTGGTTGATGGTTGATGTCAAGGAAAGGGATACATAATGCACGCTTGTAGCATTCCTATGTGGATCTACTTTCAACGTTGTGCCGATTAACTGACCAGCACACGGCAGTTCTTGGCTTCTGCGGATCAACACCGACAGAAGATGCAATGCCAACTGCCTGTTGTTGCCAGTCATTGAATTTGTCATCAACTTCACCTCTCATCTCTTTAAGACGATTGATAACATCATCAGTCATATGATATCCTTTGAATATGTCTTGGTTACGTTTCTGTAGTTTAGAAACCAGCGGCTTCATCGGCTCTAAACCGTTTAATGCTACAGTGAACGCCACTATCTGACCAAAATCTCGCGCTTGTGCAAGGAGACCAGACGCTTTTATGGCAAGGTAAAAACTTGGAGATGTAGGAGATGTCAGAGATGTCAAAGCAAAATTCTCCGACATTACTCATCTCGAACTTTTTTACCTGGCCCTATGTGCTCTACTAAAAAAGTCTGAGATATCATATCTCCGACGTTTCTCAACTCTGACTTTTTTACCTGGCCCTATGTGCTGTACTAAAAAAGTCAGAGATATCACATCTCTGACGTTTTTCATCTCCGACTTTTTTACCTGGCCCTATGTGCTCTACTAAGAAAAGTCAGAGATATCTTATCGGAAGTTTTGACCTGGCCATTTCTTCACCTTGGATCTACATATTAGTAAAATTAGATGTCATAGTTAATCACTATTCATTGTGGACGGTAAATGTAGCTCTTTGAACAAATAAAATGATGATACGTAAAGAAAACTTAGTCATATTATAGGCAATTCTAGTCAGATCTCAGGATTTCCGTTGACATACTTGTCACACCCTAGTGTCCTAGGGTTATGTTATTTCTACCCCTAGTAAATGCTTAGATCTGTGCATTTCGTTTGAAACACGTTTCGACTGACAACTAAAACTTCAGAAGTTTCTCGGTTGCGCACTGCCTCTAGAGTTTATCAATTTGCAACGAGACAAGGAGAGTTTACCCACTTGGACTGGGATTTGATGGCATTGGCATTCCTATCATTGTCTGCAACGAGTAAACTGAATCGTTATCTTCATTATTTTATAATCATCTCCATAGGCTTAATGTTATTGTAAATTCAACAACCAACATTCTAGCATAAGCTCCGCGCAATTTCTGATAAGAAACTAAGAATATGGTTCAGTCAGTACTGAAAATTTTTCAAACTTGTTAGATTTTTAGTACTCAGAGTTTCTTACGAGTCTCTTAAAGGTTTCATAACAGTCTTCATGTTCAGTATCTGTTCCCTCGTGAGCACTTCAAGGCAAAGTTGTTCTAGCAATTGTTGGGCATTGCTCATATACTTTGCGAATAATATGATACAGGAAACAAGTGAAAATAAAGTAAATGTGTCACAAGATTTTCCTTTTCAAACTAAATACCGGGTGTCTCAAAAAAAAGTACCTCCTTTTTGACTGGAAATAGGAACGAAACGATAAGATATCATTACCCTCCGAGTGGACAGCTAAGTTTATCAATCTTCAACTTAGATCCACATACCTTGCATTTAAAAATTGGCCACCAAACACTGGAGATACATGCTTGCAAAGTCAAAATTTACAGTGCACCCGAAACCAGAGGTTTTGTAAAAGGGCCTAGCCATGATTTGCTATCACAGGCATGTTGCACAGGAATTTCGACTTTGACCTTTAGCTTTTTACATTGAAAAGAATTATACCTTGAAATGCTTCAATCGTTCTACAAATAGTCATTCCTTTGAGGAATCAATCTGTGCATTGCATTCCACTCCAAGTGTCAAAGCAGAAGAAAAGGAACACATGCATGCTCATTTGGGAGATGTGTGCACGACTTCATCATTCTTACCACATTTTTGTTATATTTGTTTAATCAGGGCGATTTCCACGAGTGTTTTTCATTCTTTTCAAACGCGAAAAACTGAAAGTTAAAGTTTACAGGTGCTTTGGAAAAGATCCATAATACAAATCATGGCTAGGCCCTTTTACAAAACCTCTGGTTTTGGGTGCACTGTAAATTTTGTCTTTGCAAGCTTGTATCTCTGGTGTTTGGTGGACGATTCTTAAATGCAAGGTATGTGAATCTAAGTTGAAGATTGATAAGTTTAGCTAACTACTCGGAGAGTAATGATATCTTATCGCTTCGTTCCTATTTCCAGTCAAAAGGGGGTACTTTTTTTGAGACACCCTGTAGTCTCTTAAGTTACATTTTCCTATTACTAAAGTTGCTTATTTTTTGGTGATCTGCTACTTGAGTTTATTATAAGCAGTTTCTTATCAAAAATTACGTGTATGTAGCCAGGTATCAAACCAAAACAGCAAAAAAGTAGAAAGCATGGAATAGCATAAATTGCCTTGAATAGTGAAACCACCAGGCGGAAGCTTCAAAGTATTTGTCAAAAATTTTTCCAAAGTTCACTTGTAGTAATATCAAGACCCCAAGTAAAAAGGTGGCAAGGTAAAAAAGTCTCCAACTTTTTTAATAGAGCACATAGAGCCAGGTAAAAAGGTCAGAGTTGAGAAACGTCAGAGATATCATATCTCCGACTTTTTTAGTAGAGCACATAGGGCTAGGTAAAAAAAGTCGGAGATGAAGAACGTTTTTTCTTTGGTAGCATCCTCAACAGGAAGACTGTGGATAAAAGTGCAAGTATGTAAGTCTAGTGTACATATAATATGTTAAAAAGGATACCATTCACAAGAAACTAAACCAGATTGCCAAAAAGTTATGAAATTCCAGTACTACTAAGAAAATAAGAATCACTATTTATGGATGCAGTACATCCTATGTTTCCTGAACCACATCCAGTTTGAAGATACTCAACTAAAGTCTTAAAATTAGAAAGACTTTCAACATGGTTGGGAGATGTTAACAAGAAACACAACTCAAAATCTGATAATTTTTAGCAGAATTTCAGAACTGGGTTAACTCCTTTGTTCCTTATCGAAAAATATCCGAGTGCAACATGTTGGATGCAATGCCAGCAAGCATCTGCAGAAAAGTTATACCAATATTTAGGGAGAATCATTTGGGCGAAATGCCCCAAACTAAAGCTCATGCACTGAAAATAAGCAAAGCACCAAAATAAAACAGGCTGCAGTTTCAAGTGGATGATGAACGTGTGTCCCAACTCAAAAACAAACATAAAACTGAAAGCTTCCTTCCAACCCCAATTTTTTCAAAATGATGAAGAGATTTGGACAGTCAGTACTCTATCTATGATGATAAGAACTTTCAAATAAAAACTCAAAAAAGGGTTTTTACAACTTTTCGTTCATTTCCTATGTCGGAAACATTGTTGAATCTTCGTCAAAAAATGACCTTAAAATTGAACTGCTCGGGAAAGGTTCTTCCACTGCGATTTCTCATCTGGAACACGGTTACAGACTTAGAACAATCAAGGAGACATCTGATTGGTTAAAAGCCAAATAAGTAAATTGTTTAAAGAAATAAAGAAACAAGGAAAGACAATCATGTCGCAAACGATCAGGTGATATTTCCGGTCACAAAATTTCAGCGCAGAGCCCGGACAAAGGATCTGGCGTGAATCGAATGAGTTGCGCACATACCACAATACGCATCCACTGCTTGAAACAAAGATAGTTGCTTAAAGCACTCCCAAAATTGTATTTGGCCATAGAACCGTCGTTTTATTGCAAAATACTAAAACTAGCTATCAATCAGAAGTGTTTTGCAATTGGAACTTTAATCTTGCGATAGCTGTGAAATTTTGATGACTTGGGAGGGGGTATCAAATTTCATCAAGAATGCATACAAGCAAGGAACTGAAATGCAATCACAGACAGGCAACAATCAAACTGGTTACTTTGTGCAAAGTCTAACTTCATATTATCATTTCTGAAGTCCAGTGGTCTCAAACGAAATGTAAGAGATAAGAAGAACATCGTGCAACCAAAAAAACCTCTAAAATTCCACAGAACCAACTAGTCAAACATTTCGTGGATCATAAAATTATTCAAGTTTTGCTTACTTATGTTTTTCAAGTGGTACCTACTTTGCAGTATTCTGCTACAAAATGACAGTTCTATGTTCAAAACATTTTTCGGGCTACAACATTTTTGGGATTACTCTAGTTGTTTAGTAATCAGATAGAAGGCAAAAATAATCGGATACCCATTTATATACAGGTACGAGGAAATTCTGTACGAGGAAATTTCTATAAATGAGAGATGAAAGTATAGATCAAAACAAGGGGATTGAGTGAAGGACATTCGAACATTCACTCTAATTACAGTAATGGCGCGATTGTGGATAAGCCTTGCATCGCTCTCTTTCTTTCTGTCTTTTTTTAACTTCATTCAAATTGTGATTACAGTAAGTTGATCCATTTGGAAAGGAATCAATTCACCAAATCAACAGAAAACATTTTCAGTGGAGTTTTAACAATTCAGAGTGCCATAGGACACACTGACGCCTAATGCTAGAAATCATTCCATCTTACCAACAATGAAAATAACATTCCAGCATGGTCGGTCGTGTGTTGGCACCATGATGTAATTAGTTGGTTCTAGTCTTCCCACATTTTCAGAGCCTGAATACCTTGCCAGCTCTTCGGGTGTAAAACAGTGGTCATCCTACATCAGAAAGATATATACAGAGTCTTTGACTGTATGTTCTGTTCTTTAAGGCTGATTTCCAGTCAGTGGAATTTTCGGAACGGGTGGAAATTCTATTGTTTGCGGGAGAAAATGTTGCGGTGAAATTGAATAGATAGTTACCACTGAGCAACTTTTATTGTCTAAGATTCCTCCCGCTTGGAAAATTGTGCTGACTGGAAATTGGCCTTTACGCAATAAACATGATCGTGGGGAGTGTAAGCATAGGTAATGAATTACTTTCTCTAATTCTATGTTTGAAAGAGCTTTACCATCTTGTGTAATCGACTGTTTTTAAAAATGCTCAAGTCGTCATCATTTTACTTTCCTGTCAACGATAAGAAATGTGCTAGGAAAAACTCAATAACTATTGATGAATACATATAAAAAAATTACGAATTTCTAACCTTTTCAACGTCATCATCCAAGTACTGAGTTATTGACCTCACCACAGCCCCGATAGCTTCATCAACGACAACTAAAAAAGCAATTACAGTAAATTCAACAAATATCATCAATGTAAACATGCTCTTGTCATGGCTTTTATGACATCAATGTGTTCTTATGACATTCGCTATGTACATATGTCTGTATCTGCCAATATTTACAGTGATTACAAAATACTCATTTGCTATCGTTTCCTTGCAATCAATTGAGCTTCGTTCACAATTCAAGGAAATTTGAAGGCAAAGAAGATGACAAGCTAATTCAATCTGTAGATATCAGAAAGGTCATTTCAAAGGATTGAGTTGTGGTGTTACGCCTGGAATTGTCAAAGTATCATTTATTTCCTTCAAGAAATTCTCTTTCATTTTTTATGAATTTCGACTTTGATAAGGCCGCCCGGCCTATTCCTCGTTTTCCAGCCAAACCCGCACACAATAAAAATTGGCAAAAAAATCACCATAGAGTAGAGCATAGTCAAATCTGTGGTCAAATTTGTTCATTTTTCCACTTAGTATCTTTGATATGTCAGTATTGGATGATTTGCAGAGAGAACGTTGTCATGGATTTTTGAAAAACATGGACTTTGATCAGGGCCGCCTGGCCTATTCCTTGTTTTCCGGCCAAACCTGCACACACACAAATTTGCAATAATTACCATGAAATAGAGCATAGTCAAATCTATGGTCAAGTTTGTTTATTTTTTGACTAAGTATCTTTGTTCTGTCAGTATTAGATGATTTGTAGAGAGAAGGTTGTCCAGATTTTTGAAA
Source organism: Aurelia sp. 3 sensu Dawson et al. (2005) (assembly GCA_964020215.1). Taxonomy (NCBI): domain Eukaryota; kingdom Metazoa; phylum Cnidaria; class Scyphozoa; order Semaeostomeae; family Ulmaridae; genus Aurelia; species Aurelia sp. 3 sensu Dawson et al. (2005). The sequence goes on from OZ026577.1 coordinate 8,104,614, forward strand.
AATGTTGACTTTGATCAGGGCCGCCCGGCCTATTGCTTGTTTTCCAGCCAAACCCGCACACAAAAAAAATGGCAAAAATCACCATGAAATAGAGCATACCCAGGGGGTACATAACATGTTGAGGGTACGGGTATGTGCGGCCCATATGGGTGGGTTTTTGGGCCTAAAATTCTCTAAGCAGGGGTTCCTTTTTCGACAGATTTTCCATAAACATAGGTGGGTTATCCAGAAATGTTAGACAAATAGCCAAAAATGGGTCGTTTTCCACCAAAATTCATCATAAAAGTGTGTATAACAGCAAGTTTCAGTAATTAGAAGAGGGTGACTTTCTGAAAACAGGACGGCAGACTTTGTTGCTTAGGACTTACACTTGTTGTCGTTTCTAAGGGACTTTAGCTTTTTTGTGTGTTTTTGCTATTAATGTCAAATAATTACTTATGTCAATGTGTTTAAAATCCAAAATTGTTCCCTAGCCCTGGGGCTTGTGATGCGCTGTAGTTCTTGGTGTTGCTGGTGGCCGCAGCTCTTTTAAAGAACACAGATATAATCTTCTCACTGAAAATAGTGGGCATTCTGTCTGGAGCAACAGCTTTTGCAACTTCTTTTGTACAGTGATCAGGGTCTGTCTTATGAGGCAAACAGATCAATTCTAACTTTGACTATTACGCTTGTCCTCAAGACAGAACGTCTTGATTAAAGAATTTCCATATCATCCCAAGAAATTGTCCCATTTCCTTCCATTGTCTCCTTCTCACCCGTACGTGTAGTGCTATGTTCGTTTTTCCTGTTTTATGTTACCAAGAGTTTCTTGCTCCAAATGGTATGGTATTAGTAGTAGGGTATGGTATTTTGTAAGTAGTGTAGTTGTAACATGCATTGTAATTTTTATATTGAATGTAAAAAAAACAGTTTTCATATTGTGTTCATATGGAGAAATTCCAGCCCGCTTGCTGAGACAGAAATTTGATACGTGTCAAAAATGAGACACATGCACATTGTTTAGAGCCGCAGCGCATGAGCAATGGCGATATCTTCGTCTCGGTAGCCGGGATGGAGTGTTCATATGGGAAAATTTTCATTCCACCTACCAAGATCTCGCCACTACACTGATGAGATCTCGCTAAGCGGGCCAGCCTGCCCACTCATATGTACAGAAATCAAGTTTTGTATTGGAATTAGGGATGAGGTGAGATCCGAGCAAAGAGCTCCGGCCCGGTAAGCGGGCTGGCTCGCCTCCATATGAACAGGCCCTAAGAATGAAAACCACCGCCATGCATGTAGGCAGGGCAATGGCTTTAAAAATCTGATTTCTCACCTAACCGAGAAGGTATTGATGGTTTCTAATGTGATCAAGTATGGGGATACAGAATCCAAGAATGGCACCTTAACATTCTGCTCCAGTATCATGTGATTGATGATGTCTTAAAATAAGCCAAAATTGTAGAAGTCTGTTATAAATTCATGTATCCTCACTCGATTTTGCAGCAATAGGTCTTATTCAAAAGTGCTCATCAAGAACTCTCAATTGATGTACCAAACTATCTAGTTTGCTAACATCTGTGATTTTCAGATGACATCACTATGAGACTCAACTTGAGATTAATGTTACTGATAATACCAATAAAACAAAATGAACCAAACTGAAAATCACTGTGATTGCCCTCCAGTTTCCAGTGCAAAGATGCACTCTTTTTTGTTTGCCTCTATTTACACATGTTACATCGTCAAAACAAGCAAACAAGCAAGTAATGAATAAGCATAAGTCATGGCTTATGGGATCCAATCAGACTCATCTTCATTAAAATGATTGTCTTTACTTGTGGAATCACCAAAATGATCAACAGTAGCTCTTTGCTGGATTCGAGACCATCTATTTCATTCTCATTGACATCAATTTCTTCTTCAGAATACGCCACACAATCTGTTTTGAAGAGGTCTGTTTTGTTTTTCAATGTTATTGAAAAACGCAGACCAAGCATTCCCTTGAAGCATCATTTGTTCAAACCCTTGAATACGAGTTCTCTTTTTTGGATTCTCCTGTCTTTTCACGCGTACCACTCTTTGTGATGTAAGCGATGTATTTATCACTGATTAGGTCAACTGACAACGGTTTCTATTCTTTTGGAGGGTGAATGAATTTCAGCAAATGCCAAAGCCATTCACCATAAGTATTTTTGGGCTTTACTGTGTGCAATGCTACCATTCCATCAATTATTCATCGTGCATTTGTTGGTACAGCCTTGGTCACAGCTTTAGACTCTTCTATGATGTAATTTTGGAAAGTGTGCTTTTAATTTTGGAAGGCTGGAAATTTTTAAATATTTCCATCTGGTGTAGTGATAGACAATGGCATAGTCATTAGTGGGTATTCGACTGCTTCTGATAAGCTAAAGGATCTACTTAACAGAGTCCCAAATGCTTGCCAATCTTGCTTGAGCACTGTAACAGCTTTTGGCATTTTGGACTTCTTCTTCAAGTCAGTAAGAAGCAAAACTTTCTTATGGGCTTATAAAAATTCTACCATACCTTCTACCAGCCTTCTTCTACAAATTCATTGTACTTCTCATCTCCTTACATGCGATTCCTCGTCTCATCTTCTCATCTCTTAGCTGGCGATTCCCTTTTTACAAGTTTAACACCTTCTTTTCTTTCAGGGACAGCGTTCTCTTGTTGTAAATGGTTTGTTTCGTTGTCTCGTGAACGTTGAATTTTTAGTGCGCGTGATACAATTTTAGAACGGATGTTTTTAACTACTACACTTGTTCCTCAATGAGTTAAATGAAGTCCATCGTAATGATAAGATGGATGGCTAAGATTATCGTGTAATAGTGTTTCAAACTATGTTGACTTGCTAGTATTTCAAGTTCCCTGTTTACAGTTTTGATTTTCGATTTGAAAGAACATGTCATATTTGTTGATTCATGGTTTATGAAAGCAGAGAGAACAACTTTTGCTGTTGGAAATTTTGTCGTGATTTGCTTTACTAAATTCTTTAGTTTATTGACTAAGTCAGTGATCAAGCATTGTGTGTAGTTTCATTGTCTTGTGTTAGTTTGGTTTAGTTTAGAAATGTAACTGCCCAATATTAGATAGTGCATTTTTATGCTAAAATGATGATGATGATGATAAATTGGCAACAACCCTTTTCGAAAAAAATTTTCCCTTGATACTGATCAAAGAACTTAATGAAATGGCATTATAATGGTTTTGCCATAACATCCTTTGAGTATTCTAAATATACGAGGCAACCTTATGACTAGTTTTCTGTCAGTTTCAAATCAGCAATTTCATGTCACATGTTGTTCGAATGTTGAACAATGTCCACTGCAAACTGTTCAAAACAAGAAATAAGCGGGTCTTCCTTGCTTGGCTAGTTCATTGGCCCACTGTGGCAGTGGAAGAATCAATCCACGGTTTATTTCTTTCCCTTGCAGCAAAAGCAGATCACATGCAAATCCATTGCAGGCTGGCTGAAATGATTGTAGTGCTGAAGAGGAGTGTAGAGCTTTGCAAATGGCAATCATGGCATCAATGAACAATTAATTTTTTCCAATCAGAAACATGGAGAATTCTTTCATTTCTGGGAGATAGGAGAATAAGATGGTAGCAGTAACATCTGGTAAGGTAGACATTTGGAGTTGGCATCTGGAAATATGTGATCCAGTGGCAGTTAGAAGCGGCTTTTGATATCCAAAAGCACACATCATTTTAACACCAAGGATGAATTTGCCTTATAACTCAACAAGGAACCTCCCACTGTCTTGAGCGAAAAAGTGATCAGTTTCAAATAATCGATCTGGCGAGGCACCAAAAATATCTGGGAAAGATGGATGTGGCACAAAACTGCTTTTGGAGGTCTCTAAATCTGAATTGTTCTACAACTTCAGACACAAAGGCAGGACCTTGTTGAAAATTTCTGAAATTTTTCTACTCTTCTTCGCTTTTGTTCCTAACATGGCTCCAAGATTCGCATAAAAACTTTTGTTAGCAGCAAGGCCGATCAAAGAGGGGACATTGGAAGATGCTACTTTGCCAATTCACATTCTGAACCACTCCCTAAAGCCCTGTTTGGGATTCTCAGTGCTGGAGCTACCACAACCTGACAATGAGACTACTTCTGTTTCGTTCACTGGATTACAAAGTGCTTTACAACTAGCTTTCAGCACTAAGAATAGCATATTGGCAGAGTTTGATTCCGAAAGATCATGTTCAAGTTTTAAGAAATCGCTTTGGCTAAATGATGGCTCTTGGAATGGTTTGGAAGAAAAAGATCTCTTTGTCTGCCAGACAATTTCCTTTTACGGCCATTGCCGATATCTCTGTCCAGACTTCAAAGAAAGTTTGCAGAATCTTCTAGCGTTTCAACATTTCAACTACCTCAGTGCATCTTCTCTAGACATCTGGTTTATGTATCCGGCACATCTTGCTCCAGGTATCAATTCATCACAAAGTGGAACTGATAGAAAATCCTCCATGTTTGTTCCGTGACGGCAGTGCAAAGAGATAAACAGCAACTACGTTAAAATCCACAAACAAGTGTAACAAACGATAAACAACCGGGTGTCCCAAAAAAAAGTATACAGATTTGGTAGCGACTAGAATATAGCACGAATGAATCCGGAATGATTTTTAAAACATACCCCGATAGCTAACTTGAACATAGATACCTCGTTTGTTGATATCAGTGTGTTCAGAGTGAAGATATTAATCTTCAAATGACAATTTTGCCTCCACCTCCAAACCAGAGCTTTGACATTTTGGACTAGGCACATTCTTGAAGCAAAGTAAATAAAATCAACAAAATTTGAAGACGGCACAACAGATGTGTTTTCCAAAGTACAGTTTACGTTAGACCTATCGTCAAGGGAGAGGGAGCTTCAAAATCAGCTTCATTCATCTCAACATCGACAATTGATTTTATTCCTACTGTTCATGGGGGAAAGTACTTCCTTGAGCATCAACACACTCGTGCAACTGTTGAATCATTCCTTGAAAAGAACTTGTTATCAGATCTCTCGGGACTCAAAACTGAAAGGTCTAGAGATCTTTTGGGGGCCAAAAGATGTCTCAGATCTTGTTGATGACCAACCTGGGAAAGCTGCTTCGAAGATACATCATGATCAACCTGATCTCAAGAGATCTGATTTAACAAATTATTTTCAAGGAATGATTCGACGATGTCAAAAGCGCGTTGAGCTCAAGGGAGTACTTTGTTCAATATGGCCGCCAAACGAGAGGGCTCGTGTTTGGGTGTGAGGGAGAAAAATGCTTTAAATCGTCATTTTCCATGAAACTAGTTCAAAGATAACGGTAACAACAGATCGTATTATAGCATGAGCATAGTTTTTTACTGTTCAAAGTCATGATGGAGAAGATTGCAGAAGATATCCCAAAGATCTTGGATCGCGTAAACAACATGGATAAGAAAGTAACCCGCGTAGAGAAAAAGGGTGATAACATTGCGACTGAAATATCTGATCTTAAGGATAACTTGGAAGCCTACAAAAAAGATTCAGATGAGCAGATGAAAGTCCTGGGAGAATGTGTGAGCACAATTGAAATCAGCAAACAGTTTTTATCAGATCAATATGACCGCAACAAACACTTGTCAGAAAACCTAATCAAGAAATCCAGTCAGGCCGATAAAGAATTACAGGAACTAAGAGCATACTTGAAAAAGTTAGATCACTATGTAAAACAAGAAAAGATTGCACGCATAGAGCAAGCTCAATATTTGAGAAGAAACATGGTTGAAATTTCAGGGATTCCCAGAATGGCTGATGAGAAACCTGTTGCACTTATCACCAAAATGGCGCAGATTGCCAAGTTTGAAAATTTTGATGCTTCTTCCATAGATGTTGCTCATCACATTTCGACTAAAGATGAGGTCCCCATCATTGTGTTGTTTACAAACAGAACGGCAAGGGAAGATTTTTACAGTCAAAAGAGAAAGCTAAGTGCAATAAATGTAAACCAAATAATGTACGAAGAGGAGGAAGGAAAATACCCAGATCCTGAAGAACAAAGGGACTCAAGTACCTTCGCATTTCTCAATGAGTCTCTCACAAATATGGATTTAGGATTGCTTATATAATGGATTATAGACATTATCACACTGGTACACTGGGAATATTGGAGAATTTCGTATTAACTTGTATCAATACTTGAACTGAACTTAGCAACTGCGGTCCTGGACGCAGGACTGCATGGGCCGCCCACAATCCTCCATGGATATACTAACATTAAAGGCTCAAAATATCCTTTATTGTGGGTTTTTAGCTGAAGAGTTGCGTAAAGTCAGAATATAGACAGTTACAAACGATTTACACATTTACTTTATGGATATGGAATTGCAATACGCGATATCGGATTACAACATGCCGCTTGGACTCCTCCACATGCCAACAAAATCCTGCCCACCTGTACCAGCATGATCAACGTGGAAATTGCCACTACACAATACATCCTCTCTTATCACACCCTGGACCCCCGCAGCTGCCAAGGCCTATAGGTGGTAGGTATTACTCCCTCTTTATTTAGTTACCTTTATCATCAGTTACATTTTATCATACTTAAGTTGCATTTTACATTTACTTTCAATCTGAACTATCAATAATAAATCACCATTTTTAAGAAACAAAGAATTTACCTAGTACCAAAAGTCTCTTAAAATCATCAGATTTGAACAATCTTCATCTTCTACGTATGTGTGCCCTTGTGAAGATCTCAAAGCAAGGTCTTTTTATTTAGCTCTTCGGATGTTTAGAAATCATTGTACCCAGGTACTTCACAAGTAACATGCAGGAAACAAGTTGACATGAAGTAAAAATATGACAAGTATTTCCCTTATTAAAGACCCATTGCTAACCATGATCCTTTGTGGCACCAAAGTTGACTTTTGTATTATCTGAAAGTCCTTGTTGGCCTAAATTCTGAAAGTCCTTGTTGCTTTTCATTCAGCAAACAAAGGGCCATGGTTAGCAATGGGTTTTAAAACAACTCAATAGTTTCCTACATCATATTTTTCCATTATATTATTTAGAATTTAGTTATGTAAGGTACTTTTTCTGAAAGTTATAGCACTCAGAAAGTACTTGAGTAGCATCTAAGCATGGGAAAAGCTTCAATAACATTGTTATGAAATTTTCAGGAGGACATGGGTAGTGAAAATGAAGATTGTCATGGAACTTGAGAAACTCTGAGTCTGAGTACGCAAAATCTGGTAATTTTAAAAAAATTTCATTCTGTACTGGCCCAAATTCTTTGTTTCTCATGAAAAAATTCATGTAAATGGATTAAGTCATAGGATTTCAAACTGTAGCAAAACTAAAGTAGAAATGTCTAAGACAGGAACACACTTGACCTGATACTGATTGAACAACAAGACAAGAATCGTATGAGTAGATAGTGTTGAAGGCTTTAGGGCAATGCTAGGGCACAGCTAATTTCCTGCTTACAAAAACAGTGTGGCTTTGGAACCTGAGACATGGCAGTTTAAGAAAACAGCAGCTCAGTTTCATTCATATCAGTGTCACAACTGAAATGTTACAAACCTCCACCAGGTTACAACCATTACCAGGAACCATTTTTGGTACAAGAGAAATTCCATTTTGGCCTAAAGGTGCGTTACAAACCCTTTTCACCATAGAGGAGTCCTCTATTAGGTTAGGTAGGCCTTCAGAAGTCACTTATTATCTCATTGGATCTGAGTCTGCTAAATTACGTGCCAAGCGTGCCAAACGTGCCAACGTGCCTACGTGCCAAATTTTCTTACGTGCCAACGTGCCATGACATGCTACGTGCCAACGTGCCTACGTGCCTACGTGCCAAATTTCCTTACGTGCCAACGTGCCATGACATGTTACGTGCCAATGTGCCAACGTGCTTACGTGCCAAATTTCCTTATGTGCCAACGTGCCATGACATGTTACGTGCCAACGTGCCAACGTGCCTACGTGCCAAATTTCCTTACGTGCCTACGTGCCAAATTTTCTTACGTGCCAACGTGCCATGACATGTTACGTGCCAACGTGCCTACGTGCCAAATTCTTTTTCGTGCATTATTGCTATCACACACATAGGATTTCTTATTGCTATCACACATACAAGTTTGCACTCGATTGTACAGATGTGCCAGCATGTCACTCTAGGGTACGCGTCTAAGAACAACTTTTGGTTAAGACAGAGCAATGTCAATGTGGACCCCATAACTGAGGATGATTTAAACATTTGCTTCTATCTTTTATGAACCGACATTCAATGTTTGTTACGCTGTCAGGTTAATCAAACTTTAGGCCGGGGAAAATCTGCTAGAAATCATCGAAAATTTCTTCGATACCACTTAAAAGCTCTAAACGTATGAATCAAATTTTCAACTTAAATCGTTTCAACAGCGAAAAAAGCAAATAGACTAAAACCACCATGTAGGCCCAAATTACAATCTCCCACTTTATCCCACAACAAGAATCATCTTTTAGGCAACTGAAACAGGTCCACCTCTCCTGACAGCCGCCTGACGGGCAGGAAAAGTGGGCGAAGTTTTGACACTCGTATCGCAAGGAATATGAGCTAATATATTCTGTTCATCTTGTAAAGCAGTTTACTTTGCCGTCGACTTGGGGTAAAATGAGGAAGATTGTTAGCCAAAGAAAGTAAGAACATGTTTTATTCAAACTAAGCAGTTCTGAAAGCTTCTTTACTTATGTACTTTGCTCTCCCGTTATTAAAAAGGTAAGAAACTTTTGCATTTGGGAGCTTTTTCCATGGTCAATTGGAAATGTTTTGACACTGTACACTAACAGTAAATGTTTTGAAAGTGTTTTTTCAATGTGAATTATGTCATTATCACGTTTAAGATCTTACAAAGTAATTTGGAAGCCCTTCTAGCAACAAATTTAATAGCTGTAGTCTTGGCAAATGAAGAAAAATAAGCATGAAAAGGAAACGGTTTGTGACAAATTGGCACATAGGTAAATTAGCACATGGCAGGCAGGAACTATGCATGTTTGCACGTAACATGCAATGTCACCTTGGCACGTAAAAAAGTTTGGCACGCAGGCATGTTGGCACGTGACATGTCATGGCACGTTGGCACGTAAGGAAATTTGGCACGTAGGCACGTAGGCACGTAACATGTCATGGCACGTTGGCACGTAAAAAAATTTGGCACATAGGCACGTTGGCACGTAACATGTCATGGCACGTTGGCACGTAAAAAAATTTGGCACGTAGGCACGTTAGCACGTTGGCACGTAACATGTCATGGCACGTTGGCAGGTAAAAAAATTTGGCACGTAGGCACGTTAGCACGTTGGCACGTAACATGTCATGGCACGTTGGCACGTAAGAAAATTTGGCACGTAGGCACGTTGGCACGTAACAGGTCATGGCACGTTGGCACGTTTGGCACGTAATTTAGCAGACTCATTGGATCTGCAGTATTGCGAACAAAAACTTCCAGCAAGATTAACATCTTTCACTTCGCAAAGGTGCAAAATAATACTCCCATTTTATATACAATTCGCATCTGCCATGATACATTTGCGTTGCGGTTGCTGCCTCCGAAAGATAACGGATCTATCAACCGTCAACCGTCTTTAGGCATATTGCGATGTGATTGGCCGAACCTTGAATGATTCCCCTCAAGAACCAATCAGAGCTCAAGTTACTGCCGTGACCCTCGAAATCCCCTTTAAGGAAGACCAGCCAATCACAGATGCCGTTAGATCGGGTACATGACTACTGAAATTTTGCAATTTTGCAAGGTTTTCCTACTAAATTTGACAGACAGAGCACAACGATGAGAGACATGAAGAACCTTAATGAGAGGGAATATATACTGATGATTTAAATGAGGTTAATTTTACATCTATTGTAGATAATGCTGATAATGTAGATTCTGCCTATTCACTGTTCCATGGATAACTAAAGGAATACAAAAATCTATCTCCATAAAGAACATGCTCTATGGTAAATATGTAAGGACACAAGACCCTTTTTGGTATGGAAGGTATGAAGTCTATCGAGATAAACTTAATTCTCTAATAAGGAAAAGTAAAAAGATTTACTATCAAGATCAATTCACAAAATGCCTCAACAACTCAAAACAAATTTGGAGTAATATAAATTCCTTGCTAAATAAAGGGAAGGAGAACCCATCAACTGAAATATTCCTAAATGACAATGGGGAGCTCATAACTAATCAAATTAAGGTGGTTAATAAATTCAATGACTTCTTTGTTAACACTGGTGCAAAAAATTGGGAAAACAAATAGCAAATACCAGGATTATCTTAAAAACCCTGACAAATGTAGCTTCTACTTAAACGAAACAAATCCAGGAGAAGTCCTAAATCTTATCAACAATTTAGCTGTGAATAAATCTTCAGATCTTTTTGGCATTTCTCCAAAACTTATCAAAATAGCATCATCTGTGCTAGCAAATCCTTTATCTCATTATTTTTACCAGATCCTTTGAGGAAGGAAATTTTCCTGACATTCTGAAGGTTGCTAAAGTATTTCCCGTGCATAAAGGTGAATCCATAGCTGTCATGTCAAATTACCGACCTATTTCAATCCTTCCAATAATACGCAAATTACTTGAAAAGCTAATGCAATGCAATCATAATATCCTCATTAGCAAACTTGAATACTATGGGATAAGAGGCACTCAGCTAAACTGGTTTAAATCCTATTTAAGTAATCGTAAACAATGTGTACAAATTGGACAAACCGTCTCCAGTTTGCAGACCGCTCAATGTGGTGTACCACAAGGTAGTATCCTTGGGCCTTTGCTCTTCCACCTATGCGTTAATGACATTAGTCAGTCATCAAACCTGGTAAATTTTCACCTGTTTGCTGATGATACAAGTGTTTTCTGTTCTAACAAAGACAATGAAATGATGGAAGTCTCATTAAATAATGAGCTGCATAACATATCAAATTGGTTAAAAGCTAACAAGCTGAGCCTAAATGTTAAAAAGTCTGACGTTATTCATATAAACAATAAGAGATCTGATAACAGTCAAAAGATAAACCTCTGCTTTGAATCTGAAATGTTAGAAGTAAAAAGTCATGCAAAATATCTTGGAGTTTTATTGGGTGACAACTTGAACTGGAAAGCCCAGATTCAACATGTAAATCTAACAATATCAAAAGGACTAGGAATCCTTGCAAAACTTAGACAGGTGGTACCAGAAAAGACACTAAGATCACTTTATAACTCCTTTATACAACCACACATTGACTATGGCAGTTTAGTATGGGGTAGTTACTAAAAGTAATCTGACTAAAATTGCCAAATCAACGAAGAAAGCTGTAAGAATAACGACTTTTGGACGGAAATATGAAAACACAGCCCCGCTGTTTCAAAAGCTAAACTTATTACCTTCAGAAAAAAAACATTCTGTCTCTTCAGGCAAAGTTTATGTGGAAGTTTGTTCATGGTTGTGTACCAGAGGGTGTCAATGAAATCTTTAACAATAATGTTAAAAATGAGAAATCTAAAACAGACAGATTATTTCTCCCTTATCGAAGGACAAATATAGGACCGCGATTCATATTCTATAGTGGTATAAAGCTATGGAATGAAGGTATTCCATCTGACATCAAAGCAAAAAATGAGATAGCAGAATTTCTGTCTGCATATAACAAACATCTTTTATCTGAGATTTAACTTACAATCTATCTTTCTTTCCAATAAGTCACCAAATCTATCATTCAACCAGTCTCTAGATCTATCGTCAGGAAGCGACTCAAATGTGACAAAATACATGATCCTGTTACTCATACAATAATTCCTTATAAATCAAACGAGCTATGCCATAATCTCAAGAAGTCATGCATTTTTTACTCCTTTGCCTCCAATACACTATGCCTTCGCCTCAAAGCCTATTGAAAAAAACACAAAGGGAACTAAGCTAGATAGTCTCTGGTAGATTTTATCTTAGTTTCCTCAACACGTTCTTTTAGTTAGTCATATATTGTATTTTATCTTTGTATTTGCTTAACCTAGTTTACATCTTACAGTAGTACTTAGCTGTAATTGTGTTGAAATACCGGGTGTCCCAAAAAAACGTATCTGGATTTGGTCGACTCTAGCGATAAGAATATAGCGTGAATCAAACCGAAATGATCTTCAAAACATCTCGATGTAGTCAGGGCTGTTAGAACCAAAATATTGATGAATCGTGCAAATTGTGATAGAAGCATGAAACTTGGTAGAAATAAACAGTTTGATACGCAGAAAAAGATAGGATGCAGACCCCTTCGAAAAAATGCCCCCTTGTGCTATTTTTAGACTGGGGTACTAGGCTCCAGGCCTCTACAGTGGTTTTTATAATAACTTTACTGTAAATGGTGATAGAAGCATGAAACTTAGTAGAAATGCACATTCTGATACCCTGAAAAAGATAGAATAGAGACTTTTCCGAAAAAATGCCCCCTTATGCTATTTTTAGACTGGGGTGCTAGGTTCCAGGCCTCCAGATAGTCATCACAATAACTTTGCTGCAAATGGTGATAGAAGCATGAAAATTGGTAGAAATACACTTTTTGATGCGCTGAAAAAGATAGGATACAGACCGTTTCAAAAAAATGCCCCCTTATGCTATTTTTAGACTGGGGTGCTAGGTTCCAGGCCTCCAGATATCCATTATAATAACTTTGCTGCAAGTGGTGACAGAAGCATGAAACTTGGTACAAATGCACATTTTGATACGCTGAAAAAGATAGGATACAGACCTTTTCAAAAAAAGCCCCCTTATGCTATTTTTAGACTTGGGTGTTAGGTCCCAGGCCTCCAGATAGTCATTATAATAACTTTCTGCAAATGGTGACAGAAGCATGAAACTTTGTAGAAATACACATTTTGATACGCTGAAAAAGATAGGATAGATAACTTTTTGAAAAAATGCCCCCTAATGCTATTTTTAGACTGGGGCGCTAAGTTTTAGGCCTCTAAGATGTTCTTAGAATAAGATTCTTGCGAATTATGATACACGCATGAAACTTGGTAGAATTATATACTTTGATGCGCTAAAGAAGTCAGAATGCGGGCCCCCTTCGAAAAATGGCCCCTGATGCTATTTTCCAATTTGAGTACTAGGTTCCAGACCTCTAGAATGGATATGTTAATAATTTTGCTGTGCAAATTGAGGTATAAACTTTTTATTAGAGAAGATAGTTTAATACGGAGAAAACTATAGGATGCAGAATTTTTGGAAGCATGTCTTCTGATGCTATTAAACTTAAGAGGTTCCTCGTTAAGATAGAAGAAATTTAGAATTTAAAACCGAAATACTGCCCCCGCTTGATCCTCGGTGACAGTTATATGAAGACGGAATCCATTAGACAATGTGGCAAAAGCCATATTTACGTCATGATCCATGGTAATGATTTCCATTTGCGTAATATCTCCTGGCAACAAGAAAGATCCGTCTTGCAATGTAACGTCATCGCAAAACTTATGAGTCAGTTGAATTCTTCTGTTGAGCGAGCAGCCTTCATTTCTTGAAATTCGTCAGTTTACAAAATGTTTGTGTTATGATGGCCACCAAACGATTTGATTTGAAAGATGCGAAGGAAGACTTTGAAACAGCCACAAGACGGAGTCACACGAATTGGGAGCCCTGCTTCATTTGCCAAGAACCATCAAAGGAAATTCTCGAGTGCCCAGCAAAAAGAAGTACGCATCTCGACAAAAGTGCAGGGTACAGAAATGTAGCAGATCAATTAAAGAAGTTTCAGGCGATTGGACAATTAGCTACGAATATTGATAATAGAGTAGGCGAAACCAGTTCCAGCGATCTTTCTGATCAGTTTATGACCAACGAAGCGAAATTTCATAAGCGGTGTAAGAATAAATACGATCGTTACCACTATCAGAAGAAGCGAAAACAACCACTTTCCGAGAGTGACGAATGTCCAACTCCCCCAAGTACGCGTGCAAGATACAGTGCAACCAATTTCCAGTTGAAATGTTTCTTTTGTGAAAAAGAAGACATGAATCATAATCTGACGCAAGCGCAAACTCTGGGACTTGACAGAAAGGTTCGCGATGCTGCAACTGCCTTGACGGATCAAAGACTGCTGGCTAAATTAAGTGAAGGAGATCTGGTCGCTACTGAGGCACGTATCATCTATCATGCCTAGCGGCACCATACAATCGTCTTTGGCGAGTTCGTGAAACAGATAGTGCCAAGGAAACAGAGAGTTCTATAATTGCAGGAATGGTTCTTGGTGAAATTCTCGATTACATCAAGGATTCTTATCAAGCAGCGGAGACGATTCCAATATTCAAGCTGAGCAATCTCAAGTCACTCTATTGCCAACGACTTCAATTTTACGGTGCATCGATGGAAAGTATCCAAAAAGTGCACAGTTCACGGTTAAAGGAAAAGATTTTATCTCTTATGCCGGAGCTTGGAGAGCATAAGCAAGGAAGGGATGTAATTTTAACATTCAAAGGAGAAGCAGGCGCAGCAATTTTCCAGGCCTGCTATCAAAACAATGAAGAAGATGGGATGTGTTTGTCGAAAGCTGCAAGGATCATTAGAAAGCAGGCATTTTCACACCAAAAACCCAGAAGGCCTACTATTTTTAGTGACGGGTGCCAAGAAGAATCCGTTCCGTTATCTCTACTGAATTTGGTCAATATGATGATCGAAGGAACAAGTATAGCAGATGCAGAATCTCGCAAACCTAGTAAAGCTACGCATGTCATTGCGCAATTGATCCGATTCAACATGGTGAAACGGAGGCGATCAACGCAAAATACAACTGAAAATGCTTGACATTCGCTAGAGCAGGAAACACCCTTTCCACTCTATCTCGGCCTAATGGTGCATTCCAAAACAAGAAAGAAAGGCCTTGTAGACATCCTTGCCAAACAGGGAATTAGTGTTTCGTATGACAGGGTTCAAAGCGTTCAACTTGCTGTCACAAAGCAGCTGTGTGCAGATTATCAAGCAAAATAGGTTGTTTGCCCTCCTTATCTAAGGGAAGGCCTTTTTACCACATCCGCGATCGACAATATCGACCATAATCCTTCATCAACAACTGCATCCGAATCATTCCATGGCACTACGATCTCTGTTTTTCAACATCCAGCTATTGAAATGGCAGTAGCACTGCCAGAACTAAAATCGGACTTCGACGATTCGAGGACTGAATTAAGGCTTCCAGAGGGTTACACATCACTCCCTCCTACTAAAGCTGCAATAGCAGAATATCCACTTCAGTCGGTGAATCAGAGTCATTTTCGAAGTACAAATCCGTTAGCTGAAGCAAATGAGTGGCTAAAACATCTGGAACCACTGAGGGATGCACATTCAGATGTCAACATTGCGCAACGTATGTCATGGTCTGGTTTCCATTCTCAAAATGCTGCAAACGTAACGCCAGTGAAAACCTTGTCGACTCTTTTACCACTACTTAAGGATTCAGTCAATTCAACTTCAATGGTACGCCACACCATGGATATAATCAAGCAGATTCTGCTGTTGATACATCCAGAGCAGGCTCCCGTCATAACAGCAGACCAGCCAGTTTACACTCTAGGGAAGCAAATACAGTGGATGTACCCTGATTTATACAGGGAAGATAAGTTGGTGATGATGATGGGTGGATTACATATTGAAATGGCATTCCTAGATGCCATCGGTGATTGGCTGGAAGGAAGTGGATGGGCTGAAGTTCTGGTTAAAGCACAAGTTAATACACCCGGTCGTGCAGAATCATTTCTTTCAGGGAAGCAAGTGAAA
The DNA here is from genome assembly GCA_964020215.1 of Aurelia sp. 3 sensu Dawson et al. (2005). Lineage (NCBI taxonomy): Eukaryota > Metazoa > Cnidaria > Scyphozoa > Semaeostomeae > Ulmaridae > Aurelia > Aurelia sp. 3 sensu Dawson et al. (2005). The sequence goes on from OZ026577.1 coordinate 8,120,374, forward strand.
CGTTCACGATACGCCCATCAAGTATCATGTGCAGGTTTGCATTTATTGCTTCAAGACGCTTTCGTTCGTAGTGGATCTGTGTTATCATTAGAGCTGTGGATTTCAGCTAAGTTGGAGGCATCAGTCCAGTTCAAGTATTGGTATACAGTCATAGAACTTGAAGCAATTCTGCTGTTGTTGGTTCAAAGCATTCGGCAGTCAAACTTCATGATGTTCGTAAGTGCACTAGAGCAGCTGGTACCTTGGATGTTTGCTTTAGATCACACAAATTATTCCCGCTGGCTGCCCATTTTCATTTCCGATCTGAAACAACTTCCAGCAAAACATCCCAAAATCTATGATGAGTTTGTGAAAGGCAACTTTACTTCCAAAAAGACTAGCAGAAGATTTTCGTCGCTACCAGAGGATCAGGCCCATGAGCAAAACGATAAGTTAGTAAAAATTGACGGTGGTGCATTGGGTATTCTTGACAACCATACATCACTGATGAAGTGGATGGTAGCTGGCCCAGAGATTGCACGAATTGTTAAAGCTTTTGAAGTTCGTCAACTTATTTTACATCGAATATGTACATCTAGCTTACTATGTACAAATATGCAAAGTAAACTAATCTAAATCGATGAATATATAATACATAAATAAATATTTTTACAGTATTTTAATAAAATAACGAAATTAAATAAAAAGACTAATCTCCAGACACATATTGACAAGCGCTACATTTACAGTTCGGGCCGTTCCATTTTTTAATCATAGTTTTAAAGCTGTTTAGATTTTCTGCAGATTTTATTTCATTTGACAACCCATTCCAGATTTGAGGTCCCAATGATCGAAGGCTATTGGAACCAAACGTGACTTGATTTGGTCTATAATGCTGTAAGCCATTGGAGTTTCGTAATGGGTAATGAGAAGGTTTTATTTTGAAAATGTCATGCATGAAGGAGGGATTTAAATTTTTCAAAGTCTTAAAAATTTCTACACAGAGAACTCTTAGACGGGAAACATGCATAGTACACTTCTCTGACTTCGAAAGTAAATTGCTATACAAGCTAATGTCATCATTGTGTAAGAATCTAAGAGCGCGTTCTTGAATCTTTTCAATCTTTTGCAAAGATTTAGCTGACGAGAAGTACCATACAAGAGGGCAGTAATCAAAATTTGAATATACAAAGCTTTGGACAAGAATCTTCTTTTCATTAAAGCCAATAAATTTGTTGAGCCTTTTTAAAACATTGAGTTGCGATGCAGCTTTTCTGCAAAGTTCGGAGATATGCTGTTCAAAGTTCAGTTTATAATCTAGTTGAATGCCTAGCAATTTGACCGTTTCTTCCGATTTGACCATTTTTCCTTGGATGTTGAAATTTTCTCCACTTGTTTTTGTTTGATCCTTTCTAATAAGGAGTGCATGGAATTTTTCTGGGTTAGCTATCATTTGATTTTGTTTTAGCCAGGTCAAAGCAACTCCAGCTTCTTCTTCCAACACCTCTACCAAATTTGATAGATTCTTGGAAAAATAAGCTAAAGTATTGTCATCAGCGTAGTTATGTAATGTTGCTTGTTTGATGAATAAAAATAGATCGTTTATGTAAAAATTGAATAGAATAGGGCCTAAAACAGAGCCTTGGGGTACCCCTGATAAAATAGTTTGGAACAAACTATACGTATTATTGATTCTAACAGACTGCTTACGCCGTTTCAGGTAAGAATATATAAGGACCAGAGCATTTTCATCCAAGCCATAAGCATGTAGTTTGGCTATAAGTAAGTCGTGTGGAATACAATCAAAAGCTTTCGACAAATCCATTAGGATAGCCCCTACAATATTATCATTATCGAGTTTAACCCTCCATTCTTCAATCATTCTTATCAATACATGTTGTGTGCGATATGATTTTCTATAGGCAGCGATGAAGAGCGAAATGGTTTCATCTAAGTATGGGATAAGTTGGTTTTTCAATATCTTTTCATAGATTTTGGAGAAAATATTGAGTATACTGACTGGACGAAAGTTTCGTTCGACTGTACGATTTGCCTCTCCTTTATCTAAAGGACATACAGCGGCGCGCTTCCCATTATTTGGAAACCTATGGTTTCGTATACTGCTATTAATTGCATCTGTTAAGGGGAGTGCAAGTTCAGCTGCAGCTAACAGCACCAGTTTTGGTGGTATTTGATCTTCACCCGTGGATTTCCTACCGTCCAAGGACTTTAGTTGTTCCCTAACTTTACAAACTTCTACCTTGTGAAAAGAAAATGACTTAAAACTATTTTCAGGATTTTGAATGATAGCTAAAATACTCGGATGATTTTTATATTTTTCAAGAATCAACCTAATGATTTGCCGATCATCATCAGTTGCAACCATATCTGCAATGCTGCAAGGTTTTACACCGCTAGATTTTTCTACAATGTTGATGTAGTGATCGTTAAAGATCTCGGTTAGCTCTTTATCTTCAGTTACAATTGCATTATTTTTAACTAAGGAAATATCACTACCAGCTAAGCCTCCTTTGTTAGAGAGGAAAGGTTTGACAAGATTCCAGAAAGCACGATTTGATACCAGTCCATTTTCTGTTGCTTGTTTGAAATGCTGTTTAATTGCCTTTTTTCTCAAGGAAACACATTTATTTCTTTGTCTTTTAAAATTTAGTTCATTTTGCTTTGTAGGATTTTTGTTGTACTTTTTCTTTAGCCTCGTTCTGGTATAAATTCCCTTTTTTAACTCCCGATTCATGAAAGGAGCGCTATTTCCCCGCAGCACTTTCGTTTTTAGAGGGGCATGTTTATCGACCAATTTTCGAAAAGTGCAGACTAGATTATCGTAAGCTTGGTCAGGATCCTTAGGAACATTAAAATTTGCCAGCTTTACATCTGAGAAAAAATTATCAGCAACAAACGTTTTGTAGCTACGATACTTTACTACCTTAGGCTTAAGTCTTGGAATATGAGACTTCATAACAGTCATGACAAGACCATGATAGTCACTTATGCCTGTTTCATAAACCGGAGTTTTTTGAAAGCATCTCGGCCGATTTGTGAGGATGATATCAATGGAGGAACTGCTGTTTTTGGTGAAACATGTTTTGGCAGTCACTAAGCTTGACAACCCAAAGACATCACAAAAGGAAACCAGTTTACTGTGCCCAGTATCTTGCCTGTTTAGGGTATCGATATTGACATCTCCCATAACAATTATGTTGTCATATTTATCTAAAGCAGAGTTTAAAGTTGTTGAAAGATCGCTAAAGAACGCATCAATATTGCTAGATTCAGGGGGCCGGTAAATACTGTAGACAATCCATTTCTTTTTGCTTACTATCAGTTCAGAGCAAAGGAGTTCAAGAGAAGGAGTCTCTAATACTGGAACTCGGTTACAAACTACACCTTTCCTGACATACAGCATAATACCCCCACCGAATTCATTCCTATCACGACGCATAGGTTTTTGGTAATTATTCACAAGAAATGTGTCTGTTTTAAAATCAGAACTTAGTTTGGTTTCCTCTATGACCAAAAGGTCCGGTAAGCATCTTTCCATCAGTATTCTCAAATCAATAATCTTATTTCTAATACTATTGATATTTAAGAAACCAATGATTGGGTGGTTATTGTACTCCGTCCTAAGGCTAAAGAGTTTGTCGATGTCGCATGAACCACTAGATTCTAAGGAAATATCTGTTTGAGTAGGTGATGGGGCTGATGATTCCACAAGGGCTATGCTACTGTTTACCGGGGACAAAGAGCTAACAGATTGCCGGTAGGTGCTAGGGGCCGACTCTTCAGCACTGGAAAAAGAACATTGACCTGTTTGAAAAGCAATTTGAGAAGAATTTGCATGATCTAGTCAAACCCCCTTTAAAAAATCGATGAAATTACCTGTTAATACGTTTGATCCATTTGTATTTAGGTGCAAACCCCAATTGTCTAAATGTCCATTTTGAATGTTATCATGTTTAATGAAGCTGATTTCATATGTTTTCAGTCCCTGTTCGACCAAGATGAATATGAAGATGAATATGATGGAGAGAATGTCGATCAAAGACATCATGAGGACACTGATTCTCATGAAAAATGCTTCAGATCCAATGTGAAAGCATTTCATGATTCGTTTGAAGAGGCAGGAAATCCGTTTGAAGAGGGTGATGTGTTAACCCTATCTGGACCGGGCTTTTCTGAGCATCCTCAGGCCGAGGGGGGGCTAAATTAGCCCCCCCTCAGAGCTCCAAATTGACACGGGCTATAAAGATGAAACTTGGCTATCTTATGTAACTTGATCTGAAAAGTCTGAATATTGTGTTTATTTTACTCTAATTGTTATATTTTCGATGACGTCATCAATTTTCTTTGTTTTTGGCCAAAAACAGTACTCCTACGAATTTTACTGTAAAAACTCACTCGCGTGAAATATTATGCTTGCTTGAAGTTTAATTAACAGATAAAACATCAAAATATCATAAAAACACAAAGTTTCGAAAAAATTATGAAATTTGCAATCTTATATTTATTACCTAAATTCATTACATATATGACGTCATCAATGACGTAATATGAAAATAAAACGAAAATAGTAGGTATTTTTGATATTCCCTTATTGATTAATGGTTGCACAGAAAATTTCATCCAGTTATCTCACTTATGTTAAGAATTATCTTAGTTTGAAGTTTTAAAGGGTTTGACCGTAAAACAAACAAGAAATTAAAAGTACTCTCTGAAAAAATTATTATATTTAAAAAAATACATGAGATATCTTGACAAAATTTTGGCAGAAGATGTGACAAAGATATTTAGGAAAATTCCAAAAAAATTATTGGCCTGGGATTTAGCGAAAAAAAGTTACATAGAAAAACCCTGGAGGGGGGGCTAATTTAGCCCCCCCCCCCGGTCCAGATAGGGTTAATGAATGTCATATCCAAGAACGTCATGAATGACAATGCAGCAAAATCGGTAAGAGTCGCCTTTTCTGAAGGTAAGCGACAGTACCAAGAATACGTAGACAGCAGACTTATCTGTGGTGAAATATCAATTTATGCTGTAATAAAGAGAAACAAGTTTCCTTTGTTGAGACAAAGAAATACACTTTCAACGTCAAAAGTCAAGCTCAAAACGACATCGCTGAAACAAGACTGCAAGTTGTTTGCGCCGTTGTACGTTGCTTGTCAATCAAGGGAAGGTGACATTGCAGATTTCTTTTCACACGAAAACCATTCGCATCCACCGTCAATTTCCGAGTATGGAAAACTGAGAAAGGGCAGCAAAGCTGATTTTCTGCAAATCTTAGCGAATCATGGCAGCACGGAGTTGGAGTGTTCACCAGTGACATCAAAAGTGATGGATGGAGCAGCTTTAGTTCAGATGTCAAAGCCGGGTGATTCCAAATCTTTTGGCCAGTATGCATCAAAAGTTTTCGTCGACAGAGTTCTTAGAACTATAAACAAAGACAACGTAGAAAGAGTTGACGTGGTGTTTGACCGATACTTCAAACAAAGTCTCAAATCGGAAACAAGAGACAAGAGAGGAGATGGAATCCGAATTTCTGTCCGCGAAACGACACCAGTACCCAAAGACTGGGGTCGATTCCTTCGCGTCGATGAGAACAAAGAAGAATTATTCACCCTCCTAGCCAAAGAGCTCGCGAAACAAATAAGCTCTAGCCAAGTAATCGTGGCAACAACATCAGACACAGTTGTATCTAATATGCCGATAGACAGAGGGTCGCTTTCGCCGTGTAATCACGAAGAGGCGGATACTAGAATCCTCCTCCATGTAAAACATGCTGCACAGAATAACCATACAAGAATCTGCATCCAAACAGTAGACACCAACGTTGTCGTCATTGCAGTCTCCATTTTTAACCAGCTAGGAATAGAACAAATCTGGATTGAGTTTGGTACAGGAAAAGACAAGCGGTGGCTACCTGTGCATGAATATGCTGCAAGCCTTGGGGAGGAGATCTGTTCAGGACTTTGATTCTGGTATGCTTTCACAGGATGTGATACCGTATCATCATTTGCTGGTCGTGGAAAAAAGGTTGGATGGGCAGCCTGGAATGCCTACCCAGAAATAACGACTACGTTTATGAGGTAATTTGAAATTTCATTATCTAAGAGCTTTGATTCAAATAGCATTTCAGACCTTGAGTTTTTAACGAATTTCTGTATAAAGATCTGAAGGCAGTATTAATGGTGATAAAATTGAAATCAGTTTACCAGTGCTGAAATGATATTCATTTCTTGATGAACAAACCTGGCTCACCCTGTGTAAATCACAGATACTTCTATGAGTTACAAAACGACTTGCAGTTAGTAAATCAAAAAGAGTAGGACACGATACCAGCGTCACTCGTCGGATACAAGGATGCTTGCAGTGATGAAACGTGAACAATTTGAAAGCAGGAAAACCACAACCTGCATGGCAGGGCAAAATATTGGTATCATATATTAAATTCTTGATTTCGTAAATACTCGCTTTTGTTTTTCGTCGTGTTGCGGTGTTCCTGCTTTCAAACTTATTGCAGTTAGTACCTATCTCGCTATATGCATTCGAAATTGAGCAGTTATTATTTACATTTCTTCAATTTCTTTCAAGGTTATCACGAAGTGACACAAGAGACATAAGGGATGAAGACTTAAAGAATTTGGAACACTACGTTGTTCTTCTCTATGACCGATCGAGTTCACTAGAAGAAGTTGATGACTGCCGAAGATCATTGTTTACTACAAAAGGTCGCAATATAGAAAGCATACCACCTACCAAAGATGCCCTTATTCAACATTCGAGAAGAGCCCTTCTACACGGTGGGTAAGTTAAACATTTTATGGTCCTTGGCAGCCACTTGTTTGTCTTTATCCAAAAGCTTAAGTTCAATTTCATTAATTGTAACGATTCTAACATACAACTTCCATTAAATAACAACTACAAAAGCAAAATTGACAACAACAAAAATGTTATCCTACCACAAGGTAACTAACTAATAGCAAATTTGGATATTAGAATTATAGATTGCACTTATGCCATTTTTACGTAGTTACACTGCTGGGATCGGCCTTGGCTTTTCATTCGAGAATTCAATTTTGTTGATATCAAAGAAGTAATAGATATCTGTTGGCTTGAGAATACACTCGTAGGCATTTACAATGACAAAATCATAGTAAAATATCCTTTCAGTATCATTTGGGGTCAAACAACTGAAAAACAACAGCATTTACCAGATTTCAATGAATTTGGATGGAAGATAACAGACGAGTCAATTCAGCCAAGGTGGATGCTGATACCTGAAGCCTCCAAAGCATGTTATGAACTCGTAAGGTGTGGGTGCAAGTAGAACTGTTCTTCCCGTTGTAAATGCAAGCGGCATAACTTAGGATGCACAGAGCTTTGCAAGTGTGGTGGTCAGTGTTCAGCATTCAACGAATGATAAACGACCAGCTGAGTGTGATTTGTATTCATTTACACTGTATGTTTCTCAATAACTAGTTTAGAGGCCTGGGACCCAGTGTAGGGATAGCAATGGGAGGAATTGTTGAAGGGGCCTGCATCTTTTCTTTTCAACGTACAAAAGCCATGATTTTTTACCAAGTTTCAAGCTTAAATTAGAACTTGCAGGAGCCATATTCTAATAACAATTTTAGAGGCCTGGAACCTAGCACCCCAGTCTAAAAATAGCATTAGGGGGCAATTTTTGAAAAGGTCTGTATCCTATCTTTTTCAGCGTATCAAAATGTGTATTCCTACCAAATTTCATGCTTCTATCTCAATTTACAGCAAAGTTATCGCAATCCCCACTGTAGAGGCCTGGAGCCTAGAACCCCAGTCTAAAAATAGCACAAGGGGGAATTTTTTCGAAAAGGTCTGTATCCTTTCTTTTTCAGCGTACCAAAAAGTGTATTTCTACCAAGTTTCATGCTTCTATCACAATTTGCAGCAAAGTTATTGTAATGACTATCTGGAGGCCTGGAACCTAGCACCCCAGTCTAAAAATAGCATTAGGGGGCATTTTTTGAAAAGATCTGTATCCTATCTTTTTCAGCGTATCAAAATGTGCATTCCTACCAAATTTCATGCTTCTATCTCAATTTACAGCAAAGTTATCGTAATCCCCACTGTAGAGGCCTGGAGCCTAGTACCCCAGTCTAAAAATAGCATAAGGGGGCATTTTTTCGAAGGGGTCTGCATCCTATCTTTTTCAGCGTATCAAACGGTGTATCCTTACCAAGTTTCATGCTTCTATCACAATTTGCACGATTTTTTCACTGACAGCCCTGACTAATAGCCAACTTGAACATAGATACCTCGTTTGTTGAATTCAGAGCACTGAGAGTGAAGATATTAATCTTTAAAGGACAAATTTGCCTCCACCTCCAAACCAGAGCTTTGGCGCTTTGGCCTAAGCGAATTCTTGCAGCTCTGTGAACAAAATCAACAAAATCTGAAGACGGCACAACAGATGGGTTTTACGAAGTACGGTTTATGAGAGACCTATCGTCAAGGGAGCTCCGAAATAAGCTTCATTCATCTCAATATCGACAATTTATTGTGCACATACTATTTACCAGTGAAAGTACTCCCTTGAGCATCAATACACTTGAAATCGTCGAATCATTCCTTGAAAAGAATTTTTATTAGATCTCTCGGGGGCAATGACAGGAAGGTCTGGAGATCTTTTGGGGGCCAAAAGATATCTCCTCTCTTGTTGATAACCCACCCGGGAAATCAGCTTCCAAGATACGAGATGATCAACCTGATCTCGAGAGGTCTGATAACAAATTCTTTTCAAGGAATGATTCGACGATGTCAAAAGTGTGTTGATGCTCAAGGGAGTACTTTCACCGGTGAATGGTAAGTGTTAGATAAATCATCGACATTGAGATGAATGAAGCTGATTATGGGGCTCCCTTGACGATAGGTCTCATATGAACTGTCTATTGGAAGACACATCTGTTGTGCAGTCTTCAAATTTTGTTGAATTTATTCACAGAGCTTCAAGAATATGCATAGGCCAAAGCGCCAAAGCGCCAAAGCGCCAAAGCTCTGGTTGGGATGTGGAGGCAAATTTGTCCTTTGAAGATTAATATCTTCACTCTCAGGGCACCGATATCAACAAATGAGGTATCTATGTTCAAGTTGGCCATCGGGGTATGTTTTGAAAACCATTTCGGATTGATTCACGCTATATTCTTATCGCTAGGGTCGACCAAATCCGGATACTTTTTTTTTGGACACCCGGTATATGATTCTTACTACACTTACTTACTACACTTACTTACTTACTTACTACACTTACTTACTTACTTACTTACTTACTTGGACTTCCGCGTACATTTTGAGGGAGACTAGGTTTTAAAGTGTTTTCTGGTAGAATCAAACATGCTGATCAAAACTAGCTGGGGTATATTTTATTTTTTGGTGGGGAACGGCTAAAAATGGCGGAAATCCATAATGGCGGCAAAAGCACTTTTCAACAGGTGTGATTGCAATCACTTTCGTTAAAATTGGGTCTAATTGTGCTTCAGGTACGATTTTTATGGAAAACCTGAAGCTTGAATGACAAATCAACTCCGTAATTACCGCAAGAATTAAAATGGCGGAATTTCAAAATGGCTGCAAAGAGGGAAGGGGGTTCCATTGATTTTGTGAAAGATCATGCTGTGAAAATGAAAGAAACAAATTTGTGTTCATTTAACTTCAACTGTAATAAATCATCAATCAATGTTAATCAATGTTAATCACTTCTATTTGTGAAACATACTCTGCCTAGAAACACAGCCTGTGTCAACGTCATCACTAACTTTCATTGCAATTCTTTGTCGAAGATATTCTTTGCCTACGAACACAAATGGGGGCAAGTTCATCGTTTAAGTTGATTCTACTTCTATTTCCAAGACATACTTTGCCCATGAGCTCAAATTGATAAGACTTAATCGTTAAATTTCATTCTAGTTCTTTGTTGAACACTTCCTTTGTCTATAAACCACAACTGTTGGAACATTCATCGTTATCGTTATCATCATCATCCACCATCATTAGTCATAGAGGCCACTGCTGGCCGATCCAACATCCATTTTTTCAGCCCGTCCGTTTTTCTTGACATTCAGGTCACACTTTTTTGTTCCAGGTGTCCACTCTGTATTGTGTTGGTCCATCTGTCATTCTCCATTCTCCCAAGGTGTCCTGCCCAAGACCATTTCATTACCTTTGTTTTTTCCATAACGTCATCCAACCATGCCTTTCTCTTATCCATTCGTTTCGCTTATCTTTCCTTGTTATACCAAGCATTGATCTTTCCATGTTCCTTTGTGGTACTGCTAGCCTTTTTCTTTGCTTTTTGGTAAGTGACCAAGTTTCCGAACCATAAGTCATTGCTGGTAGGAATACTTCATTCGTAATTTTCCTTTTCAAGCATATTGGCATTTTCGTAGGTGATTCAATAGGGGACTTTACTGACCAAGATTGGCCCATCCTTGTCCAATTCTTCTACTTATCTCCGTCGTGTTGTTATTATCTTTTATAAGCGAGTCTTTCTAATCTCCGAGCCCTCGAGCCTTCGAGCCTCAAGTTCTTGAGCCCCGAGCCTTCAATACTTAGAGCCTTGAGCCCTCCAGTCCTCCAGCCCTCCAGCCTTCCAGTTGTATTTTTAGCTACAGGCTTTCATCTTAGAAGTTTATCCTTTTGCAAATATCAAGGATTCAAGTGCAAGGCACAAGCTATAATCCATGCGAATTTATAAAATTGCCAGAGCACACATTTTTCTCAAGGCCGAACAGGCCCGATTTCAAAGAATGTGCTAAACAGAAAATACTTCATGAAAATGCTTCATGTGTATGTGGGAGGTCTATCACTACTATCCAGTTACTCGCAAATAACTTGACTTGACAATCTGGCTTTTGTAGCTGAAATTATAGTTCATGGTACTTCTATCATTTGCTTATAATGGTTCTGTTGCATGTGGTGGGAATGTTGCAAGTGGGAGTTTCAATGGGCTGTGGGGGACTACAGTAACTGAGATCCAAATTTTCCAATGGATTGACATGCAAATGGAATTCCCATGCCATTCACCATTAGTCTCAACTTTAACGTCACTGTTGAACTTTTTAAGTTTACATACACCGTTTGTAAAATAATGTTGCCTCATTTTGCATTTGATTCTGAAATGTCAAGGCTTGAAGGCTTGAAATGCAAGGCTCAAAAGCTCGAGGCTTGAGGGCTCGAAGACTCGAGGCTCAAAATGCAAGGCTCAAAGGCTCGTGGCTCGAAGGCTCGAAATACAAGGCTCGAAATACAAGGCTCGAGGCGCGAAGACTCGACACATAGAATACTCTTTGTAAGCAATGGTCCCAAATATGTATCGCTCTCCACTTGTTTAAACTCTACATCCTCTGCTGAGATCTTAAAATCATTCCTATTTGCGTATATGTTGCCCATAATCTTTGTTTTCACTTTGTTCAGCTTCATTCCATCTTTTTTGTCCTGCATCAATCAATAATGTCATTATTCCCCGCAGTTCCGTGATGGACTGAGGAAATAACACAATATCATTTGCAAACCTTAGATTGCTTAGACTTTCTCCTTGAATTTTAATGCCTTTTCCTTCAAAATCAACTCTCTCCAAAATTTCTTGCAGTGCTGCTGTGAAGAGATTTGGGGATAGTGTGTCACCTTGTCTATCTCCCTTGTTTAGGTCACTTTTCCAACTTAATACGTCTGTTTGAATTTGTGCTGTACTGTTGGTATACACATCTTTTGTTATGTTAATGTATACTTCATCTATACCTTGATTTCTCATTGCTTTAAATATGGCTTCATGACTTGTGGAGTCAAATGCTTTTTCATAATCAATAAAAGCCATGTAGAGAGGTATGTTATATTCCATTGTTTTTTCCATGATATGTCTGATTGTATGAAGGTGCTCCATTGTTGAATATCCTGTTCTATAAGCTGCTTGTTACGGTGGTTGACTTTCGTTAAGCGTTCTTTTTATCATATTTTTTTACTGTTTTTATTGTTTTTTTATTTTTACTGTTGGAACATCAAAGGTAAATTTAACTCCTCTTTGTTTGCACGACATGCTCCACCTACAAATACAAATTGTGTCAACGTCATTGTTGAATTTCATTCCACTTCTAACTCGAAGATGTTTTTGCCTATGAACACAAATTGTGGCGATGTCATCGTTAAAGTTCATTCCACTCATATGTCCAAGACATAATTTGCCCATGGAAACAAACTAATGAGACTTGATCGTTAAATTTCATTCTAGTTCTTTTTTAAACGTTCCCTTTGTCAATAATCGCAACTGCTGTAGCATTCTAATTAAATCTCATTCCACTTCTATTTCCAATAGATACTTTGGCCATAACTGTTATTGCTGGATTTCCATCGTTAAATCTCTTTTTCGTTCTCTTTCGAAGGCTTACTTTCGATATGAACGCAAATCTAGGTGACTTTATCGTAAAATTTAATTTCACTTCTACTTCAAAGAGGTACCTTGCCTTGTCTGTAAACAAACACTTTTGTGAGTTTATAATTTAGCCCTTTCGTTTGCCAAGATATGCTTTTTTCCTGGGAACATAAATCGCTGTGAATTCATCACTAAGTTTTATTCCACATCTTCTTCAAAGACTTGCTTTGCCTATAAACAGAATTTGTTGGGTCATGATCAATAGCTTTAATTGCACCTCTATTTTGTAGATATGATTTGCATGTAAACGTAAATTTTGCTGATTTCATCGTTAACATTCAAAATTATGCTTGGCCTATAAACTCATTTTGTGGCGAATTCATTATTACATCTTGCACTGGTTATATATGACAGAGATACTTTGCCTATAAATACAAATTCTTGGTATCTAATTGTTAAATTATTTCACCTCTGCTTCCAAGAAACGCTTTGGCTATGAACAGAAACTGTTGACTTCATTACTAAAGCTGATTCTAGTTCTATTTCGACGATTTCCTTTGCCTGAACACTTATTATTGGATTTTGTTGTTAAATCATATCTTAGCTCTCATTGAAAAGTACACTTTGCCTATAAACACATATTATGGTGACTTCATCGTTACATTTGGTTCTACTTCTATTTCAAAGATCTGCTTCGACTATAAATACGAAGAGTGGTGACTTCATTGTTAAACTCATTCTAGTTCTTCTTTCCACGATTTCCTTTGCCTATAAGCACAAATTATTGGACTTCATTGTTAAATCTCATTTTGAATCTCATTTCAAAAATATTCTTCGCATAAACACATATTGTGGCGACTTCATAGTTATGTTTTGCGTCTGGTTCTGTATGAAAGAGATGCTTTGCCTTTAGATATACCGGGTGAGTCAGAAAAGGGGCGTTTGACGGACTGTGGCGTCGCATTGAGCTACTCTATTAACGTGAAATAAATTTTTCTGTGCAGCCAAGAGTCTAACTTGGATCATAAACCATTTCCCATCGATATAGGTCATTTGATGCATCTTTTAAAAAACATTTTCTTTGTAAGACCTTGTTTGGGAGTGTTGCAAACTGGTGAAATCTTGGACCAAGCCCCTTCAGCCGTTTAGCCTTGCCAGAGTTGCAGGTATACGTTGTATTATCAGGGGATACTGAAAAAGTTAAGCCTCGCTTACAGTAGGTCGCTTAGGTCGCTAGCATCGTGCAGAGAGAACCATGAGACAAAGACGCAAAGTTTTAATTCGTCTTTGGGTCTTTCTGCACGACTGTGTGAATCAGGCTTCAGGAAAAAGTGTTGTTTGCTTGTTTGCATGAAGTCCCATTGCGATTTACGGACCATTCATCTGCGTGAAAGAAACCTCTTCGCAAGACACAGAAGCACGCATTACTCATCATCATTCGGTGACTACTTCAAGTCAGAAGATTCGTTGTTACTCCTCTCCAGTAGTCACGATCTTCAGCTCCTCTTATGCATTGCTCAAAGTTTAACTTTGTCCATTCCATGATGTTCTTCATCCATGATTTACATGGACGTCCCCTTGGTCTTTTCGCACATAGTTTTCCTTCCAACAATGTTTTTTGCATCATGTCTTTCCTCACTAAATGTCCAAAATATTGTGTCTTTCTCATTTTTATGTTCTTTTCTAGTGACAGACCTTTTTCATGTATACGTTTTAACACCTCCTCATTCGTAGTGTGACTTGTGTATGAGACCTTATGCATTTTTCGATACATCCACATTTCGAAGCTGTTTATTTTCTTACATGTATCAGCGTTAGGCGTCCAGGTTTCACTTGCATATAAAAGTGTTGGTAAAACATGACATCTGGCTAAGCGTTTTCTTGTCTCAATCTCAATGTTTCTTGCTGTTAAAACATCACTCATATTATGGAAAGTCTGTCTTGCTATTTCAATGCGTTGTCTTATTGCAGTATCTGATCTACCATCAGATGTGATCGTTTGCCCCAGGTACTTAAAAGTTTCCACTTGCTCTAGAGTAGTTCCATCCACCTTTATATCGACTTTAGGATTCTCTAGATCTCGACTGATTACCATTGTTTCTGTCTTCTTTATATTCATTTTTAGACCTCTCTTTAAAGGGAATAGACATAGGTATATCTCATAATCGCTATAAATAGGCCAGAGAAACGCCCACAAATCCATTGTTTCTTTAGCTACACAATGAAACCGGATGCGTCTAAGCTGTCGCGTACAATAGATTATATTTTTGACCTGGCCCGGGCCAGCTTTTAACCATGTCGATTCCCTTTAAACTTTCTGATTTGACTACATCAACAATTAGTTGCAGACCCTGTGCCGACTCCGCAATTAGGGCAGTGTCATCTGCATACCTAAGATTTGTTACATTTTTGTTACATTTGTAACTTGTCGGCTTGCTTGAAAATATCTTCTGTATATAAATTAAATAATTTTGTCGATAGAATACATCCCTGCCTCACTCCTCTTTGAATAGCAAAGCTGTCTGATTCTCCTTCTTCTAACTTTATGCTGGCTGTGTGATTCCAATAAAGGTTTTGTATCATTCTCAGATCCATTGTGTCTATGTCACACGATTTTAACTTACTCATTAGCTGATCATGATAGACCCTGTTGAAAGCTTTTTCATAGTCAATGTAGCAGACGAATACATTCTGTTTTACTTCCAAATATTTATCGAAAATCAGCCTTAGGTTTAGTATACCTTCTCTCGTTCCAACACCTGAACTAAATCCTGATTGTGTTCCTTCAATCTCTTGATCTTGCCTTCTCATTTCTTTTCAGGATCGCTTTAAGTATAACTTTGGTGACATGGCTTATCAAACTGATTGTTCTATGTTCTGAGTATTCCAGCGTATTTTTCTTCTTTGGTGGTTTAATGAAAATAGCATGGGTGAGATCGTGGGGCATAACTCCCGATTTGTAAACTTCTTGACAAATCTCTACTACAATGTTAATCATTGTATCATCTAATGCCTTTAAATGCTCTATCGTTACATTATCTGTCCCCGCTGCTTTTCCTGTTTTTATGCCCTTTATCGCCAACATGATCCCCTCCTTAAGTAATTCTAGCCCTTCTCCTACTTGACTATTTACAGAGTTTGATCTATTCTCGTCTTCATACAGTTCTTTGATATATTCTACCCATTGCTTTGCAACTTCCTTTTTGTCAAAAAGAATACGACCGTTCCGGTCCTTGATACATCCACTTGACGTTTTGATTCCTCTCTTCCTGTCCGCCATTTCTTTCACTTTTTTATGCATTTCTTTCATTTTGTGGGACTTTTCAAGGTCTTCCACTCCTTTACATAATGAATTGTACCACTCCTCTTTGCGTTCTTTACATCTCTTTTTTATCACCTTGGCTATTCGCTTATGCCCTGGAGTTCCTTTCTTTTCCCTTCTCTCTTTCATCATTTCTAGTATATCCTCTGTCATCCAAATCTGATCTTTCTTTTTCTTCTTCTTAGGAAGTACCTTATCTTGCGCTGCAATGATTCTAACTTTGAAGCTATCCCATTGTGGATTTATTTTATCTTCTTCTTTTTCATATTGCTCCAATTCTTTGCTTATCAATGCATCAAAACGATTTCGAACTTCAGTCGCAAACTGCTCCCTGCGTTCATCTTGTTTTAACAAATTTACTTCATAGCTATTCTGACGCTGGGACTTCTCCGGTAATTTCAGCTTAAGTTTTAGCTTTGTGGCAAGAAGATTCTGGTCAGTCATTACATCTGCGAACATCTTTAACGTGATTTTTGAAACGATTTTTTACTAAAATAAAGTCAATCTGATTACGATGTTGATCACCAGGGCTCATCCATGTGTAAAGTCTACATTCATGGTGCTGGTAAAATGCGTTAGTGACAATCAAGTTCTCTTCTTGACAGAACTGGATTAATCTCTCTCCTCTTAAATTTCTATCTCCAAGACCAAATTTGCCTGTTATATGAGCAGTCTCCTCTTTCCCTACCTTTGCATTCCAGCCTCCCATCACAATGAGGACATCAGTACTTTTAACGAGTTTCAAACACCCTTGTATCTCATTGTAATATTCTTCAATTACTTCATCGTTGTGATCTTGTGTTGGTGCATAGCATCGTACTATTACAACATTAAAAGGTTTTCCTTCAATTTTTAACATCATCACCCTGTCTGATATAGGAATAAAGCCTTGAACTGATTTTGACCATTTCTTCTTCAAAATGATGCCTACACCGTTTGCATGCTTTTGTCCTCCTGAGAAATATAATACATGTTGATCTTTATCGATCACACCTGAGTCTATCCATCTGGTCTCTGCTATGCCTAAGATATCAATGTCTAATCTTGTCATTTCTTGAATGCAGTTATCAAGCTTTCCTGCTCTATAAAGTGTTCTCACATTCCAGATGCCAACTTTCAGAAGCATGCCTTTGCCATTCATATTGATTATATCAGATTTCAACCTCCCGTGAGGGGCTAGATTGACTTCTTCATGATTCGGAACATAATTCGCACCAACAGAACGACTTGGTGACATCTCTTCCCTGTCGCATAAAGTGAATTCAGCCGTAGGGGTCCCGGCTGGATCCACTAAGTCATCTATTCTATATCTACTGGGATTCATAACTAACTATGGGGAATTAGTATTCAGTAGGGCCCCGATCCTTTCTGAGGTGACTAGCCACATAGTCCTTATGCGCCTCTATGTGCCATGACGAGTCACACGTCTTGCAGGTTACGCCTTCCAAGCCATTGATCATGTATGATTCATCTGCCTCCTCGCCGATCCTGTCTTCATGCACTTAGGGTTGGCGTCCCAAGCACACACCAGCCATAGCCAGTGCCCTTCACATAGTTTAGCACCATTGGCGAGTGGAGTTTCCGGAGTATGGCCGACAGCATGCAAAACTGTCTTCTTGGAGCCATATGTGAAGGTTGGGATGATTGCTTAGGACCAGTGTCCCCACCCACACCCAACTTGATTTGGGTGTGCACCAGGCAGGTTCAACAAAGGTGCTACCTATAACGATTATCCCCAATACGCATTATTAGTGTCTTTCAAACGTATTCTCCAAGCAAGGCAAGCTATGATAAGACATCCCAAGAGAGAAAATACTACCTCCTAACTATTTCATCCTCCCCTGATAATACCATGTGCACCTGTAACCTTTGCCAAGATAAAAATGCGGAAGGGGCTGAGCGAAAGATTTCATCAGTTTGCAAGATTCCCGTACAAGGGTTTACGAAGAAAATGTTTTTTAAATAATGCATTAAATGACTGATTTCGATGCTGAAAGGTTCATGGTCTAAGTTAGACTCTTGGCTGCACGGAAAAATTTAGTTCATGGCGATCGGGTGGCTAAATGCGATTTCACAATCCGCCAAACGCCCCATGTTTTTTCTGACTCACCCGGTAAATTGTGGTGAGTTCATTGTTAAATGCTCTTTCACTTCTATTTCCAAGAAACACTTCGGCTATAAACAATAATTGTTGGAACTTTATTGTTGAAGTTCATTCTTCTCCAACTTCGAAGACATCTTCTGCCTTTAAACAATTAGCATAGAGCTCAAATCTTTAAAAAGGTGGTTGTAGAATTCTATTGCATTTTTCTTTGAATTAAAGTGCTTGGAAGGAACTTTGGGTAATTTGCAGTAAATCTGCCGTGGCAATTTTTTGATGACGTGATTATTTCCAATATGCTTCCATTCATAAATTTTGAGCCTGTGACTTCATCAAACTTCGAAATCCATAACCAGAAGAGCCACAGATTTTTGTTTGCCACCATGCAGGCATTCACAAACTATGGTTTCCTTGAAGACTGTATCAATTTCCCTCTAGTAATTTTAAGATTTGGATGATTTTAATTTCATCACATTTTTGATGAATTTTTGCAAAAATAATCAAGGCCCCTCCACCTTGAAAATAATCCAGTTATCAAAGAATTGCCACGGCAGAATTACAGCAAATTACCGAAAGTTTCCTTCAAGCACTTTAATCCAAAGAAGAACGTGATACAATTTTACACTCACCTTTCTCAAGATTTGAGCCCTAGACAATTTTAACTGTGGTGACTTCATCGTTAAATCTCAATTTACTTCTGTTTTGAAGCTTCCCTTTGCCAATAGACATTAATGGTTGGACACAATGATTAACTCTCACTTTTGTTTTATTTCGAAGATATACTGAGCCAACAACACATATCCTGGCAATTTCATGGTCACTTTTGGTTCTAACATTATTTGAACGAGATCCTTTGACCATAAACTACTTCATTGTCAAATTTCATTCTACTTTTATTTCCAAGACATGATTTCACAATGAACAGAAATTGTTGAAACCTTACTTTTAAATCTCAATTTAGTCCTATTTCGAATATAGACTTTGCCTATTAACACACAATGGGGCAACTTCATCGCTGCATTTTCTTTTAGTTCTTTTTTAAAGAGACCATTAGTTATAAACACAACCCTTTGTGACTTCATTGTTGAATATGATTCAACTTACTTCTAAGACATGATTGATTATAAACAGAAACTGTTGCAACTTCATTGTCAAATCTCATTTTCTTTCCACTTTGAGGGTGTGCTTGGCCTATGAACAAATATTTTTTGCCGCTGCATTTGGCTTTAGTTTTATTTGAAAGAGATCCTTTGACTATAATCAAAAATTGTGGTAACTTGATTGTTAAATTTGCTCCACATCTGTTTCATTAGGGGGAGGAATTAATGCAACTTCATTTTCAAATCTCATTTTAGTTCCTCTTCGAAATGTGTTTTGCCATCAACAGGGATTGTGGCGATTTCATTGTTCAATTTCATTCCACTTCTATGTCTATGTCTTTGCCTATAAACACAACTTGTTTGGGCTTGATTGTTAAATTTTATTCTAATTCTTTCCAAACATTCCTTTGTCTATGAAGAAAACTGTTGGAACATTCTAGTTAAATGTCATTCTAATTCTATTTGCGAGAGATGCTCTTACTACAAACACAAGCTGTAGTAACTTCATCGTCAGATCTCACTTTTGTTCTATTTTGAAAATATGCTCTGTCTATGAACGCAAAGTGTGGCCGATCATTGTCAAATTTCTTTCCATTTGTATTTTGAATATGTGGTTTGCTTTTAACAAAAACACATTGTGGCGACTTCATTCATAAATTTCAGTCCACAGCTATGCAAGACTTGTTTAGCCTATGAACACAAATCTTTGGTACTCCATCCTTGCTTCTCATTTCTAGTTCCATTTCGAGGATATGCTTTACCTTAAACGCAAATTTGGCGACTCCTTAAATTTCCCTCCGTTGCTATATTCAAGACATACTTTGCCTATAATCACAAATTTTTGGTACTTTATTATCAAATCTCATTTTAAGTTCTATTTCGGAGATATGCTTTCCCTACAACACCGTTAAGTCTCATTGTCTCTAAACATGAATTATGGTGACTTCATACTTAAATTTGACACTACTCCGGTATCCAAGACAAACTTTGCATATACAAACAAGTTATTGGTACTTCTTTGTTAAAGCTCGTTCTAGTACTATTTTGGGGATTTCCTTTGTCTATAAACAGAAATGGTGGCAACTTCATTGTTGCACGTTATTCCACTTGTGGTTAAAAGACATGCTTTGACAATCAACGCTAACAGTTACGACTTCAGCATTAGCTTTTATTCCAGCTCTATATCAAAGTATGCATTTGCCATAAGCACAAACTGTGGCGTCATCATTACATTTCATTTCAAAACGGAATATTTCCATTGCAGTGTTGCTTTATGTTTGGTTATACTTTGTTGATCATGACAGCGGAAAGAGGGACGCTGAAATGGCATTGAATACTCATCTGTAGAATATGACGTGTATCATTCTGTTGATGATAATACTTACATGTTAAATTGAGTTAATATGTTTTGAAACGATCACCAAATACTATAGAAAAACAATCAAACGAAGTACTGTTAAAGCCTTATTTAACTCCCCTCTCTGTTAAACCCCCCTCTCTAACAAGCCCCTCCCTTTCTTTTAGTCAAAATTTGAAGTAAGCCCCCATCTGTTAAGCCCTCCTACTTATGTAAAGTTCTAGAAATTACAAAGTATTTCCATTTACGTAGTGACAAAACCTTGCATGTTAATTCTGATATGGTTGGGGATAAAGACTGTGTTGAATTTATGTGTGGTAAAACTGTATGTTGATTCCGCAAAATATGGGATAAAAGAACTGAAAAGCTACCAAATATATCCTTGTCATTTGATTTTGTGAATGAGCCCCCCTCTGTATTAAAGCCCCCCTCTGTTGGAAAGACCCAAATTAAATAAGCCACTGGGGCCTAATAGAGCTTTTACGGTACTGCCATGGCCTAGTTTGCAGTGTCCCTTTGCTGTTAGTTTTACTTTGTGGATTATGAAAGCGAAAAGAGGGACGCTGAAATGGCACTGAATACTCACCTGTAGAATATGGCATATGTCAACCTATTGATGGCAACGTAGATGTAAGATCAAGTGAACGCATTTTTGGCACGCACACCAAACACTTCAGAAAAAAAAATTATCCAAATGTGTATAATGTCCCCGGAAGTAATGAGTTTTAACTTTAACGTGACAATACACATGTCCCCACAACCTCATGTCTACATTTCCTACACTTGCATTGTGGGGACATTTTCTCTTTAACCCTGTTCGAGGTACCATACCATAAACTATGGTTTTAAGCAGTTCTAGCTTGAAAACGTTCTGGGGACTTAATGTATGTCCCCACAATTACATACGTCCCCACAGTGTTGATGTGTATGGTCACTGGCGTCCCCACAAGTATGGTCATGTAAATACATACACATACACACGCACGCACCAAAACAAAAACTACGTACAGGGACAGATGAAGATCACGAAGTTCCTGTTCTCAAGGGCTATTAATTTTCGTAGTCTAATGAAGCAAAGCGTCTGGATGATTTGATGTATTCTAATGTAGCTTCAAGAACCATTCTTTTGACGATGTATGGAAGTTCAGGATTTCCATACAACATCAGCGAGCAAATAAAATCGTCATCGAAATTGGAGACATCCATGCTCAGAATTTCTGAGAGCTGACCAAGGAAGTTTCTGCGAAGATGATGAAACATGGGGCAATGCAGGAGAAAATGCTTACTATCCTCGTTCGCGGTACCGCAATTACATAGTGGACTTACAATGTTGAATCTATGCCGAAATCTATGCTCATTCAATGCACTGAACTTCAAACGCAATTTTGTTAAGATTCTAACACCTTCAATATCATATATGTTGTAAACAGAGTTTTCAGCAGGACGTATTTTCGACAGGAGTTTGCGCTTAAATTCAGCAATAGACTTAGAATTCCTTGTATCTCCATCAAGTAAATTCCATTCGTAAGGTGCATTACTGAAATACGTATTTGAAAAACAGACTGTCCTACTGACAGACGGGGTATATATGCGCTGATTTCTAAGGTCATAGTTGGTTACCCGTTCAGCAGGGATTAGATTGAAGAGATATTCGGGAAGTTGATTGTTTTTGAGGTTGAAGAAATGACATAAGCGTCGGTACCATCTTCTACTGTACAGGGTTTCCCATCCTAATTCATCGTACAGTCTTTGCCTATTTGTACCTCTCCAGGCACCAGAGACAGCTAGTGCTGCAGAATACTGCGTTTGTTCAAGTTTTTGTGTAAAACCTAATCGCATTTCAGGGTCATACCTGTGATACAATAGGTCACCATTGTCCAGATGAGGCCTGACATATAGTTTGTAAGTTAGATTAAGGACATTTCTAGGGACATACTTTGAGAGATATCGTATAAGCCCAATTCCTAGCCTTGCCTTAAGAATGGCTGCTCTGATGTGGCTCTGAAAATTTAATTTTGAATCCAAAATCATCCCTAGATGCTTGTGCTCATCTTCTCCCTTAACTTCATCGTTACCTAGCAGTAAGGGAGGGCGGACAATTCTAGCTAATTTGGTAGAAAAGATTACTTCTTCGGTTTTGTCCGTGTTAAACTGCATTTTCCATTGCCAGGCCCAAAGCCGCACTTTCTCAAGATCTCGATTCAGTTCTTCAGCACCAATAATCTCGTTTTCAATCACCGAAAACAACAAAGTATCATCTGCTTGTGTAAAATCTTGGCATCTGCTTATGAATTGTGAAATAAAGTGGTTTTGTAAAAACTGGCCACAAGCTCGTAATGCATAACGAAGAATTCAGTATAAGTAAAAATGACGAGATTTCTAGAAAAACTTATTGTGACCAATAATTCTTATCTGCGCATCATAAGTATTGCAAAATAAGGCCATCACTGATTGGAATTTACATATTTTCTATCAGCATTGTTCCACTTAAAAATGAAATGACCAATGTTGCGTAGATGAACATGTAGGAACGTAGCGAAAGCAAGTATCACAACCTAAGCTATACACTTAAAGATGGGAAAATGGAAATGTTCACATCATCTGCGCGTCATTGCCAAACATACCGTGTGTCCCAAAAAAAGTACTCCCGTTTGAAAAATCGCCAAAACTTGGCTATCATGCCTTTTCTAAAATTTTCTTTTTGATCCCGTTTGTCAATGGCCCAAAACAATTTGCAGATGATAAAATCTTTGTTTTCGGCACTTAAAGAGTATGAAATAACGCATTGAGTAACCTCATTCTGAGCCATACTTTTTAAGCAATATCGCTAATCTTGTCCAAAAGAGCTATTGTATTGAGATTTTTCGATGTCTTTCAAGTCAACAATAATAGTTGATGTTTCTTACTGACATTTAAGAACAAACCAGAAGCTTTACAGGCAAAAGAAATTAATCTGGTAGTCATCAGAGCTTTTGCAGTATGCGTCAAAATCGGTGTCTCTACAAAGTGCGAAATTGGCTAATTTGAAAACCAGTCACGAAATCAGCTATAGCTGGAAAAATGATTTGGTCTTTGATCTACTAGCCAAAAAAAGAAATTTGCAGATCGGCCACTAATGAAATTTTCGTGATTTTTCAAACAGGAGTACTTTTTTTGGGACACCTGGTACATTTACCTCATTTAAGTACTGCACCATCCTACCAAAAGCGGCGGCCTTAATTGTCCTGAAAACCATTAAATGAATTTTGCATAACAAAAGCATCGGTCGGCATTTTAGGGCTTCGTTACTGAGAGCTTTGGCCGGGGAAAGTGTTTATTTACCTGCTTCTTATTCAAAAGTCAAATGAAAAGTCACTTTGTTTGTTTCTTTGATAAAGTAACAAAAACCTGAGGACAACATTGAACACGATTTTGGCAGCATAGCTGGAGAGTTGGACCATAGAAAGAGTAGATTTCTGAAAGAAAAGGTAACCGACTTTAGAGCTTCAAATCTGGACTCTGCGAACTTAATGGATCTAACAAAAAGTTTTCCTCTTCGGATTAGTTTAAGTTGAAGAAAAATCTTTGATTGACAGTTAAGCCTATTGTTCAAGGTGAATGAAATCAAATCAATCAAAGATGTCATGCTGAAAAACAAGCTGTAGTCACCTGTTAGATTTTAAATCTCTTTCAATTTGAATTCACGTGAAACAATTTGTTAAATATGTACATAAACAACATATCTATTTGTCTATCACTTGTCTAAATGTTCTGGTGTGCTTATCTTTGTTGCTTTCCTCACGGAAAATTTCTGCCAAAGCAAAACAATTTGCAGAATCCGTATTTGAAACTATAAAATTTGATGGTCTTCGCTTTAAGAAATCTATCCTTTCTTCATTTTTTTATAGCTTACTCCTCCAGCTACACTGCCAAACTCTTGTTCAATGTTGTCCGAAGGTTTTTGTTACTCTTATCAGAGAAACCAATGAAACAAACGTAGACGAATTAACAATTATTTCATGGCAAAAACACAGTGGAGAAAATTTCAATGGCTGATTATTTTCTTGTGCAAATTGTGTTGAATGAATCCAATTACATACATGTCGTTAAATCTTTGAACTGCTCCGGTTTCTGATTGGTCAATTGTACAATAGGACACTGAGACAAAGGAGTCGCAAGGAGGCCATGAGAAACGGCGGTTTCTGAGAACATGACGCGCGTTAAAGGGAATCAACATAGTTAAAAGCTGGCCCGGGCCAGGTTAAAAATATAATCCTTTGAATTTGATAATTTCAACACGTGTGGCTTCATTGTGGAGCCAAAGAAACAATGGATGTGTAGGCGTTTTCTATAGCCTATTTATAGTGGCTACGAGATATAGCTACGTCTATTCCCTTTAAGTTGGCCAACAGCTGTTACGAAATTATACAGGTGGATGGTCTTACATTTGAGCCATGATAATGTTTGAGCACAATGTGCATACCAAAAATTTGTGCAAGTTTCTTGAATTTCAGAAATCTAATCTGCGATGTTTAGTGAAATGCTGAAACAAAGGGTAACAAAGTCATATTCAAGGTTCAATTTTTTGAAAGTTGAGAGCTTAGAATTTTTAATGTAAACAAAATTTGCACAATGATTCTAGAGACCCCCTCCCCCCATACACAATTCAAAGACATGCAAGACAATGGCGTAAGTCTCTTTCATCGCTCTCGCCATCTGAGAGAAAAGTTGCATTGTATTGTACCCCTTTCACTGCTTTCACAAAACAAGGGAAGGATTACGAAGGCTTTGTTCGTCGGAAGAATACCCATTGTGATCCAGAAATCGTGAAGGTCACTGACAGGAAGTAGTTCTGGTGATCTTCACAATTTCTGGATCACAATAAGTTGTTTACATGAATATTTGCAAGGGTGATTGACCTTGTTCAACCTTTATCTATTGCTGCACAGTTTCTGTTCAAATAACTTCAAAGATCTCTTTGTTGATATTTGACAGGAGAACAGAAATCTATTTTCCTGTTTGTTGTTCCTTTTCCAAAAGATTTAAAGCATTAGAGCAGTCAAGTAGAAACACCTTAAGACAGACAAGTAAACAAGAGGGGATTTTCATGGATTTTCACTCATTCGAAGCAGTGTACAAGATTTTTCAGAACAAAGGATTTTACGGACTCTTGATGGATTTTTTCTTGAAAACAAAGGGATTTTACCAAAGGTGTACAAGGTATTAAATCTCCCTCGAGTAAGAGATGGCAGTAAAATGCCCCTCAAATAAACGTGGAAGGGCTTATGCCATTTAAAGGCCTATAGATCAGAGAAATTGGTCTGCCTTGTTATTGTGTGTGAAAAAAATGTTACCAAGCACTAAACTTTCTTTCAAACTAGTGTGAGTGCTGCACCTTTTTAAACATTTCCGAAAGGTCAAATTCTTGGTTCTTGCTATGTACAGATTTACATCCGTTCCCGCCACGGCGTGTTCTCCTGATCTCAGCACGCGGTAACTTGCCCATTTGCAGTCACAGGGAAACAGCAGTATGAGATCTGCAGTACCCTTTGTTTCTGTATTCTATTGTTATGTGGACCAATCACAAGCCGGAGCAGTTCAAAGATTTAACGACATGTAATTACATTTAAGGCCGCCATTTTAGATATGGTGATGCAATACTTATGCGAGCTAAGTGTACATACATGCTTGAATAAAATGGCAGACTTTTTTGGGGGCATTCGGCAGTGCAATGATAACGCAAATTAATTCTCAGAATTCTTTACCTTAAACTTTTCGTATTTCACTCGTCCCTGGATTTGCTCAAATGAAAAGCGAGAAAGTATCGCTCTACCTTTCTCAGTTTCTTTCAAAAGATTCTCGATGTTTGCTTTGGATAGTCCCAATGACCTTTTAACCATCTTTGCTGCTGCCATCTTCAAAAAAGCACCCTCTTCACGTGTAAAGATTCTTGACAATCTGTCAGTCGTTGCTGCATTTGTTGTCTCTGACTGCCCTTCGTTGTCCTTTTCAGCCTCACTCTCAAACATCCTGTTGATTCTCTCGTTCAATTTTTCGGACGGCAAATTCGCTAAGACAGCTTTAGAACACTCTCCGTCTTCTTTCGTGAACAAACTTCGCACCTTGTCCTGAAGCTGCTTATCGCTGATCTCAGGAAGTTGTGGATGACTGCCTTTTTTCTGCCTGACATCTTCAATGGGTATGTCTTTCTTCTCGATGTTATCTGAAAGCAATAAGATGTTTAAAATGATTTACTTCTGACCCATGAAAAAACCCTTTCGTGCTAAATTAAATTAAAGGGGCCCATTAGCCATGTACGAAGAACGCTGGTACATGACAAAATCTAAAACAGCTTAGAGAAAATGCTTTTAATAAGCCATTGCAAAAAGGGAAGCGCACAGCTAAATTAACCCATTTACCTCCTCCCCCCCCAGCTGGGTTGTCCGTACCACGATCTTAGACTAGTTTCTAATTATTAATCTTTTAAAGATTTGTATCTGTGTATCAAGGTGTATTAAGCATTTTGCCAAGGCTTCTGAAACCTTTAAGGAACTCATAAGAAATTCCGAGTACTAAACATAAGATCCTTTTGGATGATTACGAAGTCCGTCTTGGGCTAAGCAAGCATTAGAGGGTATGAATATTAATTCCTTCATAACCCCAAATGATCGTTGATGCTGCTTTAGCTGCAAATCAACAGGATATGAATTTTACTGCCAAAGTTGCCTTCAATCGAAGATAGATTGAAGAGGTACAGTAAATTGTACCAACAGGCTGCCCTGACACCGAAGGTGCGTCCTGCTGGCCAGCGAAATTTTGTTGAAGGCGGGGCTAAATGAATTTAAAGATCCACTGCTAATCATGATCCATACTGGTGCCAAAGTCGAGTTTCCTATTATCTGAAAGTCCTTTTTGGCCTGAATTCCCTTTGTCTTTCTTTTCATTTCGCGCACAAAGGATCATGGTTAGCAATGGGTTCTTACGAGACTGTTTTACGGGACAGAGCATGAAGGAAATAATCTTAACGAAGACTTTGCCAAAAACCGCTATGGAAGATTGCTAAGCTTTTCACTGCTTTAACGAAGACTTTGCAAAAAAGAATCGCTAAAGAGAGATCACTCACATTTCAACGTGCTTTAAACGTAATTAAGTTGCTAATTAAGTCAAGTTTGTGCCAATTCAGCTTAAAGTTGTTGTTGTATCAGTGAAAACATCATTGTCATTTATCAATCTTATGGTGTCAAATCTGTCCAACATGAAATATGCCGACGTGAAATTTTGCTATAGGATCGCAGAAAACTTCTGTGCTGTACGCGCTTACGATGCGTTTTCTTTATTTCATTGGTAATTAGTCAACTTTAATTTGTGAATTGGCCAACCAAAATTTTCGTTAATCACATGACAAATGCGATGCTGCCATTGTGCAGCGGTGATGTGATGGCGCAGAGGCGCAGCAATACGTCAGCAGTTGGCAATCAATTGCATTCTTTGGGCATTCTTTGCATTCGTCGGTAGTATCAAAGAAAAGCATTCTTGGTTCGTGGGTTAGTTAGTTAGTGTATTACACCTCCCCACTCCTACATATACTCCGTTTTAGTTCGTACATAAAAAGGACATACGATCATTTCCATTCGTCAGTTACTCTAAATATCAAACTGCAAAACTTTAAACACGTCAAGCAAAGAGACGCAATTGTAGCTTTTTGTCAGGAAAATTATCCCTTAGCGATTCTAACCAATGAGTTAACTATCGGGTGATTAAAAAACGCCCGGCGTTTGAAAGGCAATTGCCCCTGAGTATGTAAGCAATGATATTTTGGGATCCCTGATTGATAGCTAACATGTTCAATTATTCTAAAAAATTGCCCTGGCTAAAATAGGTCACTCCGTTCAGATTCTGTAAGCGATTTCTTAAATGAATCCCTTCGAGAAACCTTAAAAAGTGTGCTAAAATTACCGAGAAACAATGACGTGGAACAGTTCATACAGTAGAGTCCAAATTTCAAGGATAAGAGTAGTTTCAATATGACAACTACTATCCTTATTATGTTGAAAATAGAAGACTAGAACATCTGCCCTTCCTCGTAGAAAAGCACATACTGGTGTACATAAGGCCACGCAATAGCTTAACATGACATGATTTGACATGACTTGACATGACAGCATGGATGTAGTGTTCAGAGTAATGGAAATTCTAGGTTGTGCTACGAAAATAAAACTTCCGTGTTGTCTGCGTACAGGTTAGCCTACGAGAACTTAGGCAAGTTTCAAAGTCATCAAGACACAGGATGCAGAGTAATGGACCAAGATGAGGGAATGTTGCATTTACCATGCGCGAATCAGCACAGGGAGTCCAAGATATAACAACTATGCAACATCTTCAATTTCTATTCGCCATATGGTTGATTAATTTTACTTGTACAATTCTCAGTTCATGGTCTGAGGAGAGACATTGGCATACAAAAATGTTACATTATGCCACTTTCATTCAAACTTAGATGAAAGGGTCTATAGGAAAGTTTTCTGATACATAATGCTCCCTTGTGATCTAAAAACAGCTCAAACAAAGAAGGGGAACTGCAAGACGAACACAGCGTCCACTGGGACTACGAGAAGAGTGCAGTGTCCACTGAGACTCAGTCGACATGAAACATGAGGCAGAAATTAGTGCTGTGCTGTGCTGTGTGAAAGATACTACGATGTTCAGGAGTTGTTGTTATGAAAGGGCAGTGCCCCTGCGGCTGGCAGACTGTGCTCAGTGAATAAAGATAAATTTTCTACCCAACAAAATATTATTAAAAACTAACGGATTTGACGAGTATGTACCTTGGTTATGCGTCGCAGCTCCCTGAAATCTCATACTGTTACAAGGTGTAGTTGTTCTTCTAGAATTTTTCGCAATAAAGACAACTCTTACGGAGTGGCTTTGGTTAGGGCCCTTCCCCTGCGGATGGCAGATTGCGTTCAGCAAATACAGCACAATTTTCTACTTAATGTAATATCATTAAAAACTAACGGATTTCACCAGTATCTACCTTGCTTATTCCTCCAAACTCCCTGAAAATCTCATGCTGTTACATGGTGTAGTTATTTTTCTAGAAGTTTTCGCAACTAGGATAGCTTTTGAAATTTCAATGCCTTAGGGTGGCCTTATCGATACTGAAGGCTTTCAATTGCGGAAGTTCGAAATCATTTTAGTCAGTGTTAAGAAAGGAATTCAAAGTAAATTCTCTGCTGAAATTTGCGATTTTTTTCTTCAAAGAAGCTACGTATTGCGGGATAGCAAAATGAATGCATGAAACATAATTCTGTTGGTTGAACAAGCTTCGATTTTTTGGTTTTCGCCACGGAGCACTCTGGTCAGTGGCATACAATGTTCCCTCATCTTAATGGGCTTAGGACAGTACGTTTAGTATTTTAAGTAAATTGTATTATATCTTGTATTTTTATCAAAGCTTGTAATATTTATCAAAGCTTGTAATATTTATTTATCTACCGGGTGAGCCAGAAAAAAGTTCCCACTTTTGAAAATTCATAACACCAAGACTACTACACGGATTTGAATCATTCAAATTCTAGTTAAAAGCCGAAAGATCAAAGTATTTTTATGATTTTTCTCGCTGTCCTACCAGCACTAGAAATATTGGAAAATTCAACTTTATAGAAATTTCATGGTTGCAAAATCACGGAAAAAGGGCCTAAAACATTGATCAAATTGTAAGGATTCTATTCAAATCGAACAATAGGCCATGAGCGTTTCACCTCCCTCAAGAGTTATAAGACATCGATTTTCAAACACATACGAAAGATTTTCAATGCCAAGGAAATTAATGCCTAGAGGATATCTCTCACCCATGAGAAGTTGCATTTTCTTCATTATTCTGTGCGAGAGGTCATTTATCCATTGATCGATGTTTTGGGCCATTTTTCAGTAATCAATGAACCATGAAATTTTTGTAAAGTTGAATTTACCTATATTTGTAGTGCTGGCAGGACAGCGAGAAAAATGACAAAATTACTTTGATCTTTCGGCTTTTAACTAGAATTTGAATGATTCAAATCCGTGAAGTAGCCTTGGTGTTATGAATTTTCAAAAGTGGGAACTTTTTTCTGGCTCACCCGGTATTTATCTGTTTATCTATTTATTCATTTATTTATTTATTTTAAAAAGGTGGACAACTACCAGGAGTGCCAAAAATAAACTATGCAACTTTTACAGGCCACGATAAATCGTATACTGGGCCAATTTTAAAGATTTATGAAGTAATCTTTAGCTAAGATCCTCAATTAGATGCTAGCATTTTTGCATATTTTTTAGTCTCTTATTTATAGAGCTATAAGCGAATGGGAGCTTGCTTATCTTGGACGTAACAATCTCATAAATCTATCTCATAAATAATATATCTCTGCAACTATAACAGCTACAGCAGCCTGAGTAGCTTTTTGAACTCGGCATTCAATTCTGGATAGGAACATTGCCATACAAAATCCCTTAATCGCCACGAAAACATTCTCTCTTGGTCCCTTCATGAGTCTTTAGAAAATTTGATCATCGTTTTTTGGGTCATTTTCAGTGTTTTTGCAGTCAAGCATTTTAAGAAACTCGCCCATAGCTCCCTAAATAGAAGGCTAAAAAACATACAAAAATACCAGCATCTAATTGAGGATCTTAGCTAAAGATTAACCCATAAATCTTCAAAATCGGCCCAGCATACGATTTATCGTGGCCTGTCAAAAGTGCATAGTTTATTTTGGCGCACACGGTACTTTGCCAAGTTTTTGAATTGTACAGTGTTATATTATATCTAATTATATTTCATATTCATAGATTGTCTCGTATCACACTATCACACAATGCATCAACACTGTCATGAAAACTCGTCATTGTTGCACTAACGGCTGGGCTCATGTTATCCAGCATGCTACTTCGAGTTTCTGACGGATTTTAGTTTGAACGTTATTGAAAGAAGAACGAGGGGGGTATGATGTGACAAAGCGGGACAGCTTCCTTCTTTAAAATGTTGTTTGCTTTTTCTGTCTGTCGCACAAATTCTATATTTTTCAGTTATACATACATCTACTCTAGCTTTCGCGAAACAGACAATGCCTCCGACTTTAGCGGCTCTCACTCTGCACTTTCTTTCATCTTTTCAAGTGCCACAACTATCAATCATCCAAACATTACAAGAAGTAAGTTTCATCTGTGGCCATTGCTTCATTTGATTTGGTGTAATTTAGTTACATGTTACATACCGGGTGACCCAAAAAAAGTGAACCAGCGCGATCCGTTATAGAAAGACAACTAAGATGCCGATTGAGATGTTTCAAGCGTAGTTCTGTCACTAAAAGACTACCCAGCATTATGAGTATTTTTCGCAATTTTTTTTGGCACGGTAAATTCCCCGAATTAAGGATTTTGAGGAAAAGGGCAGGCTCAAAATCCTGAAAATGTTGTCAAAAACAGGGGATCGATTTAAAGCCACTTCAGAATTTAAAAACAACGAGGAGTGCGTTTTACTTCACGCTGAGAATAGTCAACTCAGTGGAAAGTTTCCAGGGAAAGTTCATAGTCCCTAGCTGTTTATATATTTGGAATTAATGTGCCTTGTAAACTCATGGAATTTCAAGGGAATTCAACTTTCCACGTAAGTCAAAGTCAGCAAGAATTTCTTACAGAAAAAGCAGGAGTGTCCCTGTCCCTTGAGGCAAGAATATTTTAGGTACCTAGGGACAATAAACTTGCTCTGAAAACTGTCGATTGAGTTGCTTATTCCCAGCCTGAAGTAAAACACGCTCCTCATTGTTTTGAAGATCTGAAATGGCCGTAAATCGATCTCCTGTTTGTGACGACTTTTCCAGGATTTCAAGCCTGCCATTTTCCTCAAAATCTTTAATTTGGGAAATTTACCGTGCTTAAAAAATTTCGAAACTCATAATGTACTCATAATGTAGGGTAGTCTTTGAGGGACAGAACTACGTTTGAAGCATCTCAATCGGCCCCTTAGTTGTTTTTTATGACAGATCGCTTCGGTTCGCTTTTTTTTGGGTCACCCGGTATAAGAATTTAGACTATTGTCTTTTATTCAAAAGATCTGTATATCAATCGTATTTCCAAGATCATGGTAATACTTTGAGAACATTGCAAAATACTACAAAATAGAAATAATTACCTTCAAAAATCTCCAGAATAGCTTCTCTTTCTTTTTCGGACCACTCTTTGCGCTTTGGGGAAGATGCAGCCTCTTGCAATGGCAGCCTTTCAATTTCCGCTTTCGTTTCTTTGGTAGGCTGCTCACTTATCTTGTCCAGTTTCTGCTCGCCACGCATCAACTGTGGCAGGTAATTAGCAGCTTCTATACTTGTTTTTTCGTGGCGCCTCATGTTGTAGTATTTGTCAGCTGTCCCTGAATGATGGGCCATTAAATCAGCAACAGGCTCGTTCAGCCCTACCGTCCTTTCCCTGACTGCAGTTGCTGCTGTTCTTCGAAATTTTGTTGCGTGGACTCTGTGATTCACAAGACCTGTGACAGAAAGTCATTTGCTGTTAGACATTTGGCTCAAACTCTGCAAGATGAGAAGGGTGTTCCCGCTGGAAAGGCTGCCCATCCCCTATGTAAACACAATGCTGCTCTCAAGTACTCCAAAACATAGCATATGAGCCACGGAAGATCATTAAATTTCGTGCCCTTGAATAAACTTGGAACTTTTTTAACACTAAGCCACATGAAATAGGAGCTGATTACAAGCTAGTTGCATCTAATTACGATACAGATTGAAGCAAGGTAAGCTTAGCAAGCCTTTCGATTAGAAATATGATATCGAGGCATCGCACATACTTCGTTGAAAGAAACCTCCAGGTGCTGCAAAAAAGCCAAGTTATAAATTTTTGTTTACAAAATCATACTCTACAATTAAAAATTACAGCAAATCATAAACTTCATGTTCATTCGCGTGAAACTCGTTGACCTTTCCTTCCTGAAGTAGCTATAATTATTAGCTTTAACGAGCAACACTGATGCACAAAGATGGCTGGGTATGTGACTGGCTCGATGTACGCAATCTAATAAAATATGACAGGCTAATTACTACATACAAAGTAAACAATGGACTCTGCCCAGAGAACCTCAAAAATAAATTCAATCCTAGGTCGAAAATTTCGAGATATAACACAAGAAAAATTGATGATTTCGCAATTCCTCGGCTTCATCTTGAATGCTGTAAGAAGTCTTTTGGATACCAGGGAGCAAGTACCTTGAACGAGATCCCAAAGCAAATACGAGACTCTCCCTTATTGAGCTTTTTAAAGTAAGATTAAGGGAGTTCTTGAGGTAGAGCAACACAAACACAACCCCTTGGAAGAGCAGCTTTATTTTTTTGTTGATCTTAATACTCATATTTACTTTGTTATGCTGCTAGGGTATTGTGTCTAAATAAGAATAAAATGAAATGAACTGAGCACCCTTTGCTCCATAAAAATAAGAACATCAAAGGTTGTCTTTCTATGGCGTAGTCTTAATATTGCGAAGAATCACAATTACTCCCTACAGCTTGTTCTAAATTCATGTTAAAAATGAGACTATTTCCATTCCGATAAGCCATACCTTTTGGAAAAAAGGCTTACAGCTTTAATTGCTTGGGCAGAAATACGTTTGTTTACAAGCAGCTTCATCGATTACTGGATTCATCGTTGAAGATGTTGGCAAACTTGTAAATTGGCCGAAAAATAACCCTAAGGTATAGACCGAGAAGTCTCTTGTTTCTGGCAGCTCAAATAGTTATTAATAAGAGAGAACACTGCGTACGCCAAAATAAACTATGCACGTTTTATACTGGACCAATTTCGAAGATTTATGAGCTATTCTTTAGCTAAGATCCTCAATTAGATGCAAATATTTTTGGCACATTATCTTCTGTTTATGAATCTATAAATGAGCTTCTTAAAATTTTAAGCGGGTCATGATTAAGTTTTCTAAAGCCTCACAATTAATAGACAGAGAGAGACCGCTTTCAGGCCGATTTGGAGATTCAGAAATTGATTTGTTAAAATCCAATGTACAAGTGTTCATTGCATAAGGAATGTAGCATCAACGTAAGTTCAAAAGGATAGACATTTCTTTGTATCATTAAGAGTATTTTAACACTCAGAAATAGAGGTGTCCGGTGGGAAACGCAACTTCATCGCAAATCGAAGAACAAGGGGGAAGGCGACGAGCATATTCATCTACCGGGTGTCTCAAAAAAAGTACCCCCTTTTGACTGGAAGTAGGAACAAAGCGATAAGATATCATTACTCTCCGAGTAGTTAGCTAAATTTATCAATCTTCAACTTAGATTCACATACCTTGCATTTAAGAATCGTCCACCAAAGACCAGAGATACAAGCTTGCAAAGACAAAATTGACAGTGCACCCAAAACCAGAGCTTTTGTAAAAGGGCCTAGCCATGATTTGTATTATGGATCTTTTCCAAAGCACCTGTAAACTTTAACTTTCAGTTTTCGCTTTTCAAAAGAATAAAAAAGACTCGTGGAAATCGCCCTGATTAAACAAACATAACAAAAATGTGGTTAGAATGATGAAGTTGTGCAACATCTCCCAAATGAGAATGCATGTGTTCCTTTTCTTCTTCTTTGACACTTGGAGTGGTATGCAATGCACGGATTGATTCCTCAAAGGAATAACTATTTGTAGAACAATTGAAGCATTTCAAGGTATAATTCTTTTCAATGGAGACAGCTAAAAGGTCAAAGTCAAAATTCCTGTGCAAGCAAATCATGGCTAGGCCCTTTTACAAAACCTCTGGTTTCGGGTGCACTGTAAATTTTGACTTTGCAAGCTTGTATCTCCAGTGTTTGGTGGCCAATTTTTAAATGCAAGGTATGTGGATCTAAGTTGAAGATTGATGAATTTAGCTGTCTACTCGGAGAGTAATGATATCTTATCGTTTCGTTCCTATTTCCAGTCAAAAGGGGGTACTTTTTTTGAGACACCTGGTATTCATCATTTACTCGACATATCCAGTGCGGTCAGTTTAATACAGACCCAGTCTATTTTTAATATTCCATTTCGAATCGTCCATGGTTCATTACCAACTCATGGGATAAAGAGTAAACAAGCTATTTATAATCAACATGGATTTATCAAGATCGAAGGAAAAACTCTTAAAAGTAATTAAATTGTCAGCAGAGAGAAACATTGAGTACCTGGAACACTAGTATCTAATGGAGGATCTTAGTTAAAAAGAGTAACTCATAAATCTTCAAAACAGCTCCAGTATACGATTTACAATGGCCTCTAAAAGGTGCAGTATTTTTTGACACCCCGGTCTAAAAATTTGTTTTGACGAAAATGATGTTTTATTTGTTTCCAGCCCTTGGCACATAATGCTTGGCAGTATTACTAATGAAAATGGACAAAAATTTAGTGTTAAAACCATCCTCGTATGTGAGATATATTCAACAGCAAACATAGGGTACCCAATATCCAGCGAACTAACCTGACTTTTTCCATGTTGCATTAATTGCCCCACTGATAGCAGATGATGAGAGACAGCCACCACACCACGGAATGAAAACAAAGCGTTCTGCATTGGCTTTCAAAGGTACTTTGCTTCGTACAAACTTTACGTACATCTCAATCAGCTCAAACAATGTTTCGTGGATAATAATTCGGGCAGCTCCATGCGTTCCGAACGTTTTATGCTTCATTACCTTCATGATGTACACGTTGTCCTTCTTAGTTGCTTTGTAACAACCACTTAGAAGCAAGTTAGCACAGACTCCAGGTCTGTGAGCATTGTTTATGCTAATTTGGGTAATCAGGAAATCACGAACGGACGTGAACATTTGTTGCGAGATGCTGGTCGAGCCCTGCCCTTGTCTGATCATTTCCAGCTGCTTAACAGCATTCCGGCACACGGCTGAAATCTCGTACTTGCTAATCAATCCTGGGGTTATTTCGGTGTCAAGTTTGTGCTCCTCTTTTAGGTATCTGGCTTTCGATTGCTCCTTTTGATAGGTTTTCATCCAGTTTGTGACCTCTTTCTCCATGGTATGAACATAGTCCATGTCAAAAACTGGATGCCTCTCTGAAATTATGAAATTGATGAAATTCCTTAAACTCATCAAATATGATTTGATGGTACTAGCCTTGTAGCCATTTTTGACACAATGTCCCTGAAGAAAGAGAATCTTTATATCAGTGGCATTCATCAGAACTTCAATGCTCATGCCCTCGTCTACACAAGCAATGATACGATAAAGTTCTCCTTGACTTTGCTTCGACGCACGCTCATCTTTACTTCCAGCATCAGGAGATGTAATCCACTGATAACATTCATTAAGAATTACCTCTGTTAACAAATTGTTAGAGTTTTCTATTAGGTCGTCCACTTCTTCAGACCCCACTGATTCACACTCACCACCACTCTCACATCCTGAGCTGAAGCTGCTATGATCTATCTGCTCCTCTTTGTCAGCACTGTCTTCCTGTGCAACGATCTGCTCCTCTTTGTCATCACTTTTGTTTTACTTTGCATCTACCTGCCCTCCTTTGTCACCACATTCGTTGCCCTGTAAATCTGTCTATCTGCTCCTCGACTGATGGGGTGTAGCTCTCATCTAATGACTCTGAGCTCTCGTATTGGTTTGAGAAGAATTCGTCAACTTTTTTCGATTATCTGCTACGATGGCAGCTCTTTCTAATTTTCGCTTTTTTGCTGCCTGAGCTCTGATGCTCCCTCCTTCATATACAACTGCTGATTTGCAGAGATCCCTGTATCTCGGATCTGTAGGGGCAATGCCATGCGCTTTACTCCTTAAGTGGGGTCCCATTCTTTTCACAACTGCTAGGCAACCGTAAAACGGGCACTGTCGGTGCAAATGCTTATCTTTCGCTTTTGGCGTGGCACGTTCCGTTCTCCATTTATATTCTTTTCGAATTCCATGTCTCGATGTTGCATTTGTGCATTCTTCTCTGGAAAGTTTATGAACAAGCCGCATATGCCTTGCCAGTGAAGCTGCATGCATTTTCTTTTGGCAGATTCTAATCGGGCACACTTTGAATCCACGGCCAGGGGCACTTTTGTTTGTTCAATGCTAAAAAGAAAAGTAAAAACAACGATTTGACAACTGAGATCACATTTTGATGGCTATAATTTACAACCATCCGTAAGTGGCATATGATTTTATATTGTTCCTTCCACGATGAACTCACCGTCAAATGCTTCTACATTTCATGCAACGATCCAAATCAAAATTACAACAAATCTATCTTTTCAATATGACATATGAAAATAAGCCCAGCGAATCTATAACAACCTGATTTTAACACGGTGGCCGAATTCACGAGAACACTCTATGTTTGAAAGATAAAAGTGCACTGCAAATCACACGGCCGTAGGAAGTTATGGACCGATGGTTACATGCTACAATGACAATATTATGATTGGAAAGACAAGCAGTTTTATTCCAATGTCAAGGATTGTCTAAATAAATTTGCCTAATTAGGACCTTTGTTCAAAGTTAGATAATAAAAATACTACAAGAAAACGAGAATATATCAGGAACATAGGCCATTCTTCTTAGTAACTTGAGTACACTTGCACAGGGCTTACATGTTCACCTTAACATGCACAGGAAGTTTGCTTTATAAAAGCCCAGGTCTGTACGATAAGGCCACGGGCTATGGATTCCCTTGTACAGCTACACGTCTTGTCAACAACATTTTCAACATCTGAGAGCATATCAGTTTCAATCACATTCATCTTCCTCCTACTATTTTATACAAAATCACAGCGGGTATATAATGACCATATATATATATATAACAACAATATATAAGAACAATATAACAACATATAGGTATTATTTCAATTAAAAATCTTGGCACTTCTAGGAAATAAAGTCATGCCAAAAACATAAAGAATGCCGTAATTCAGAAATATCTATACAAACTAAACATACCAGGTTCCTCTTCACATTCAATTTTATCGGTTTTTGCTTTTCTTTCATCCCTTGCAGTTTTCTGCAGCAATTCCGTAGAGACTGCAAAAAGAGGTGCAACCAGTTAAGTTTCTGTGGCAATTGACAGTAAAATAAACACTTTCAGAAAGTTGTCATAATATTTCAACAAAGATGAATTATATACTTCATGTGAAAAATACTGATAAGTGGCACCAGCAAAACTAGTAACAATAGCATGACAGCCGTCAATATTCAGAAAAACTTAAAACAGGTATTTAGGGAAAATAATCAGCAAAGCTTTCAAAACATTTGATGTTGCAATAAAAACAGCATATCTACTTATTCAGACTCTCAGCCTTAACATTCATGATTTCTTAATTTCTCTCTATTTCTTTAGATGACTGGAGAAACTTTCAGGATTTCCTTCATTATAAAAGAATAGTATAACACTTGCCATTTCATCAGATAATTAGAGAATATATCAAGACCTCCTTCATTATAAAAGAACAGTACAAAGTCTCTATTAGTTTAAATGATTTGAGAAAGTTTGCAGATCTGAGACCTCCTTCATTGTAAAACAACGGACACAACTTGCTATTTGATCAGACTATTAGAAAAATTTCAAGATCTCCTTCAATACATGAGACTAGTATAAAACTCTCTATTTCTTTAGATGACTGGAGAAAC
Source organism: Aurelia sp. 3 sensu Dawson et al. (2005) (assembly GCA_964020215.1). NCBI lineage: Eukaryota > Metazoa > Cnidaria > Scyphozoa > Semaeostomeae > Ulmaridae > Aurelia > Aurelia sp. 3 sensu Dawson et al. (2005). Next base: position 8,159,275 of record OZ026577.1, read on the forward strand.
TTTCAGGATTTCCTTCATTATAAAAGAACAGTATAAAACTCCCCACTTGATTAGATGTTTATAGAAAATATCAAGATCCATTTCATCACATATACAAGAACAGTATAAACAACTCTATTTAAATAGATGATTAGACAGAACCTCAAGATATTTTTCATCATGTAGGAAAAGTATAAAACACTCCATTTGATTAGATGATTAGAGAGAAACTCAAGACATTTTTCATCATATAAGAACAACATCAAACACTCTATTTGATTAGATGATTAGAGAGAAATTCAAGACATTTTTCATCATATAAGAACAGTATAAAACACCCTATTTGAATAAATCATTAGAGAATATAAAGAAATTTTTCATTATATAAGAACAGTATCAAGCACTCTATTTGATTAGATGATTCTAGAAAGTATCAAGGCATTTTTCATCATATCAGAACCGTATAAAAAACTCTATTTGATTAGATAATTAGAGAGAAATTCAAGACACTTTTCACCATATAAGAACAGTATAAAACGCTCTATTCGAATAGATCATTAGAGAGAATATAAAGGCATTTTTCATCATATAAGAACAGTATACAACACTCTATTTGATTAAATGTTTATAGAAAATATCAAGACATTTTCATCATATAAGAACAGTATAAAACACTCTATTTGATTAGATGATTAGAAAAATATCATGATATCCTTCATTAAATAAGAACGGTATAAAACACTTTATTTGATCAAATGACGAGAGAAAATATCAAGATCCCCTTCATCATCGGTAAGAAACACTCTATTTGATTAGATGATCATAGAGCAAATATTAAGATATCCTTTATTGAATACGGTATAAACTCTATTTGATCAAATGACAAGAGAAAATATCAAGATCTCCATCATCGTATAAAAAAGTGTAAAAGATGCTATATATTTGATTAGATGATTAGAGAGAATGTAAAGACATTTTGTCATAATATAAGAACAGCATAGAACACTCTTTTTGATCAGATGAATAGAGAGAGTATTAAGATCCTCTTTATTACATAAGAACGGTATAAAACTCGCTATTTGATCATACTATTAGAAAAAATATCAAGATCTTCTTCATCCTATAAGAACGGTATGAAACACTCTATTTGATTAGATATTTATAGAAAATATCAAGACATTTTTCATCATATAAGAACAGTATAAAACACTCTATTTGATGCGATGATTAGACAAAATATAAAGACATTTTTCATGATATAAGAACAGTGTAAAACACTCTATTTGATTAGCTGATTAGAGCGAAACTCAAGACATTTTTCATCATGTAAGAACAGTATAAATACTCTATTTGATTAGCTGATTAGACAGAATATCAAGACATTTTTCATCATATAAGAACAGTATAAAACACTCTATTTGATTAGATGATTAGACAGAATATCAAGACATTTTTCATCATATAAGAACGGTATAAATCACTCTATTTGATTGGATAATTAGAAAGAATATCAAGACATTTTTCATCATATAAGAACAGCATAGAACACTCTATTTGATTAGCTGATTAGAGAGAAACTCAAGACATTTTTCATCATATAAGAACGGTATAAAAGACTCTATTTGATAAGATAATTAGAGAGAAACTCAAGACATTTTTCATCATGGAAGAACAGCATAGAACGCTCTTTTTGATCAGATGAATAGAGAGAGTATTAAGCTCCTCTTTATTATATAAGAACAGTATAAAACTCGCTATTTGATCAAAACTATTAGATAAAATTCCTTAATCATATAAGAAAAGCACAAACTCTCTTCTAGTGCAAATGACTAGAGAAAATATAAAAATTTCCTTCATTTTAACGAACGGTATAAACCTCGCTTTTGATCAGACGATAAGAGAAACTATCAAGAACTCTTTCATATGTTTGAATTTCATACCCCAGTTCATCTACATAGAGAATATGTCATATCACATAGTATTTACACAAAACTTTACATACCAACTTCATCTTCACCAACTTCATTTAACATTTCTCTCGACACTGCAGGTAGAGGTGAAAAATATGATGAAAGAACGGTACAAAACTCTCTAATTTGATCAGATGATTAGAGAAAATATAAAGAACCCCTTATCATAAGAACAGCATAAACTCTCTATATACTAGTTTAAATGACTAAAGGAAGTATAAAGATCTCCTTCATTATAAAGATCCGTATAAAACTAGCTTCACGTCAGATGATTAGAGAAACTATCAAAAACTTTTTCATACATTTATTTTGTTCCTTAAGGCCCCTACCTCTACATACACAATACGTCATATCACATAGTATTGACACAAAACTTTACATACCAACTTCATCTTCACCAACTTCATTTAACAATTCTCTCGACACTGCAGGTAGAAGTTAAAATGATTGTAAAAGAACGGTAAAAAACTCTAATCGATCAAATGATTTGAGACAATTTGAAGGTCAAATGAACATAGAAAATAAAGAGATCTCTTTCAATATAGAGAAAGGCATAAAACTTGTTTCTGATTAGATGACTAGAGAAACTATCAAGATCTCCTTCATTATATAAGAACAGAATAAAACTCGCTATTTAATCAGGACTATTACAGAAAATATCACGATCCACTTCATCATATAAGAACAGTATAAAACACTCTATTTGATTAGATGATTAGAGAGAAATTCAAGACATTTTTCATCATATAAGAGCAGTATAACACACTCCATTTGATTAGATGATTATATATAGAAAATATCAAGACATTTTTCATCATACAAGAACAGTCAGTATAAAACACTCTAGTTGATTAGATGTTTATAGAAAATATAGACATTTTTCATCATATAAGAACAGTAAAAAACACCCTATTTGATTAGATGTTTACAGAAAATATCAAGACATTTTTCATCATATAAGAACACTATAAAACACTCTATTTGTTTAGATGATTAGACAGAATATCAAGACATTTTTCATCATATAAGAACAGTACAAAACACTCTATTTGATCAAATGATAAGCGAAAATATCAAGATCGTTAGTATAAAACTTGCTATTTCATCAGATAATTAGAGAAAATTAATGTATATATTATAAAACTTGCTATTTGCTCATATGAACAGCGAAAGTATGAAGAGATCCTTCCTCATATTATAACAATGCAAAAGTTTGCTATTTCTGCGCCTAGTGCCTCTACAGCACATGTAGCATAATAGTCATATATATTATTTACACAAAGTTTTACATACAAACTTTATCTTCATGATCTTCATCAAACGATTCTATTGATACTGAAAGTAGAAGGGAAAATGGTTATGTTGTATGAACATCGAAGTGGGTACATAGTCTGCAAATGAGTTAAAGCCTTTATTGTATCTTCATATATATATATAGAAAATAACCTGATGCCTCTGGCACCTCCTTTGCTCTCATGTTTTATTGCTGTTAGTAACAGACCTGGCCGTTTGAGGCGCGCGATCGCGTGCGCGCGCCTCATCACGCACTTCATCAAGCGTGATTTATCATCACGCCCTCGAGAAGCGTGATTTAACACGCACCTCTAAAAAGTCTTCCCCTCAAAATCACGCACCTCGGGCTTTTATGGTTGAGGCAACTAGTGTTCCATATTCTTGGAAGCTTATATCTTTGCCAAAGGGAAATAAATTAATTTATTGATTGTCTAAATGAAATAAAATATTGATGCTTAATTCTTTAAGTGATGCCAATCATAGTTACTTTCAATCCTTGTAATTTCCTGTCTGTGATAGCAAGGGCAGATTTTGTAATACAATAGCATCAGTTGCTTTGGTTCACACCTCAATTCAAAGCGATTAGCATCTGCAGACAAAGGAAATTCTCTCAAGCAGAAATTCAAAATAAACGAAGACGCAACATTGCCCTGAAACCAGTACGGCGAACTCTCGTTTGGTGCGGGCGAAGGGAGGTTTTTAAGAGATGTAATGTGCTCATAATGAAAGAAGAAGGGTAAATCTAAAGTTCTGTCTTGGGCATTTTGTTTACTTGATTCAGGAGCTGAGCAGTGACTGCGTATATCTGAGCAATAAATGTACTAAAATTGTAATGCCCTCTGCTCGGTTTTTGAGTCAAATAAACAAAATGCCCAAGACAGAACTTTAGATTTATCCTTCTTCTTTCATTATGAGCACATTACATCTCTTAAAAACCTCCCTTCGCCCGCACCAAACGAGAGTTCGCCGTACTGGTTTCAGGGCAACTTTGCGTCTTCGTTTGTTTTCAATTTCTGCTTGAGAGAATTTCTTTTGTCTGCATTCACTAATCGCTTTGAATTGAGGTGTGAACCAAAGCAACTGATGCTATTGTATTACAAAATCTGCCCTTGCTGTCTGTGATAATCACACAATATCATGATTCGAACAAGATCACAGGAAGGTCAGATTACATGATCAAGGAAAATGCCATTGGAGTACATGACTTTGCTTTCCAGCGCTTGATCCGGCTTGATCGTGAGTTCAATTGATGAAACAATGAGATGATTGGATGTGGAAGAATTGACGGTAATCAGTTCCTTTTTATTCCAAGACTACTGTAGAGTGATAAAAAGTAACAGGAAAGGCATTCGTTATCAAGCGGCGGCCTAAAATACTAAACTACAAACCTCTGAACACAGAGGAGAAAGCGATTGCTTCTATCGATGCTGACCGTTCAAAATGCAATAACGATCGTTGTTCTCCTTATTTCAACTCGTTTCCAGTGTTGTTTTGTAACAGCAAGTGCTTGAATGCTCTTTTTTTGTCTTCAACCTCAGGAACCCCTCTCCACAGAGCAAAATGAAACGCTCAAAATCACGCACCTCATAAAGCAAGGTGCGTGATTTACCACGCACCACTTAAGTTACTCACGGCCAGGACTGTAGTAACATTGTTGAAAATGAAATTTCGCATAGAAGCTGTAACCCACACAAAATGGTTTTTTCTGTCCTTAAAGTATCTACAATTCGTAATTGAAAAGAATATGAACAGTTCTTGAAAAATTCTCAAGAACTTTGTCATTTTAGGACATGAAAGATTTGTACTACATCATTCAAGGAGAAAAAATAGTGTAAAGAAACAATTGTAACTTTTGACTACATGTTTACTATATCTGATAAATGGCATTACAAATTCATGATCAGTCAAAGGAAATTCTTACCATTTTCTCCATTTTCATCTGTTTTCTGCGAAGATACTACAAAGAAACATGCAGAAACTGAGAGGATGTTTGTCTTGGTATGCATGCTCTATGAGAGTCAAAAAGTGTAACATATGTTTACTAGTTATAGATGGGGTAATTATGATAGTTAAGAATTCAAAGCAGTAGCAATGCTGAAGGATAATTTGAAACTACTGGGTGAGTAAAAAAACCTGGGGTCTTTGATGGGCTGTAACTTACAGTAACTTGTAGCAACCTTATCACCTTCAACTAAACTTTTCCATGCAGCTAAGGGTTGAATCCAAACTTTCAGAAGCATGCTTTTAATCATACATGCAAACAAATTTTTACCAATTTTTTCTTTAAGCTTTGTTGTTTTTGCTTTATCTTAATGGTTTTTAATATTTCCAACGCGCATATAACTCCTTGGAAATTTTGCACACATTTGGTAAAATCATGTTGTTCTTGAGAAACAAGCACTCTGTGAAAGTCTTTGTTTACAAAACTCTTCTATACTTTTTTTGAAAGAGTGATAAACTCTACAAGCATTTCAACCATTATTTATGTGGTACATAAAAGGTTACCAGGTCTTAATTAGTACTGAAAAAAGATTCATTTTTTGGATCATTTGCCATCACATGCCTTAAATTTTCAAGGTGTGCAGGAAGCCACCAGCACACCACACACCAGTAGATTTCATATTACCAGGAATAAGGGTCCACACTGGCGGCTGGTTTTCGATTTAGGAAATCTTTGCCATCAAAGTGTCCTGTCTGTATCTTACAATTCAATGTGCTCCATGTCTGAATGCAAAAATGAAAGTGATTCTTAAGTTGACATATCTACCGTAAATCCTTGAATAAGTGCCCCCTTCGAATAAGTGCCCTGCTTGATGAAGGGCCCACCCTATCGGGAAAAATATTAAATGAGTGCCCACCTCATCCACCCTAAGAAACAGGCGCTTATTCAAAATTTTAGCCAAAAAGAGTTTCTGAGATGTAAGTTTTAGTCATACATGATCAAGGAAGGCAGTTAGCCAAAAAAGAGTAGAAATAAACAACAAAGTTTGTTGTAGTTTTCACTTTTGTCAGTCTTTATTTTCCATTTTTCATAGCACGGAAACTTTTTAACAGGCTGTCACATATATTTCTTAGGAAAGCATAAATAGTGTGTCCTTCTAAATCATTCTTTTACTTTATTGTCTTTGATTGAATTGTTTTTACATCCAGAAAAGTCAAATGAGTGCCCCACTCAAATAAGCACACCCCTTTGAGGCTCAAACATCAAACAAGCACCCAGGTGCTTATTTGAGGATTTACGGTATCTTCTTAAATCAGGAATAACATAATTTACATTGAAGCCATGTCAAAACATTCATGAATGGCTCATTTGAGTCACCTTTGAAAATAAAGCTGTCAATTGGACTCTACCAAGAAAATTTAGAATCTGATCATCACTTAGAGGAAGAGGATATATCACAGAACAAAACAGAATCCAGGAAAGAATATGCCCAAAATGCAACAACATAGCAGATGAAATTCACCACCTAGTGGCAACTGCTATAAATGAAAGGAAATCGGTATAAAACTAATTAAGCAAATCAAAGATGAGCATCACTTTGTTTTGCAAATGAACTGAACGACCGATGCAGTTATACATCTAATGTTAAGTGATAATGATAAACTAGAAAGTTTATACTGATACAAGTTTTATTTATACAACTTTTATTATTCAATCAACTTTCAAGAGAACTATACAATATCAAACATTTATATACTAAATTCATATACAACCCAATATGATTTGTGTTGCCTTTTCTACATTTAGTATTTTCTGCTCACTAATCTGCATCAATATTGTTGCATTCAGTTTCTCAGTAGTTTTGTTATAGTTTTTGTGGAATATGCTATTGATGCAAAGATGACATCTGAAATCACGCAGGTTCTTGTTAAAACAATGGTTTGAACCAAATTTTAAGCCTGAAACACTTTGTGGCAAATTGTTAGCCTTCCATTCACTCTGATACAAATAACAATTCTTATGATTCTTCAAGTCATAGCTAAAGCTGTCCTCAGTGAATTACAACGAATTTTGAATTGAATGAAAATGCTGCAAAGAATCAGATTCAAGTTTCTTGTCAATAAATAAGCACTGGCATACAATTGTGGCCTTCTTTTTGGCTGAAAAATATGCAGCTTTACTTACATTTTGCGAATGATGGTTCTCTAGATGACATGCTTGCAAGTCACACTTTAAAACTGCAGGTTAAAAAATTAATAAGTTATGTATATCCTTTTTGTATATCAGATATAAATGTTCATCATTGGTGCATGTACATACATTGCTTGTCACAGGAAGCTCACAAACTGTGTGTTACTGTACTTGTTAATCAAATGCTTATATAAATAATTATCACTGCTTTCTTGCAATCAATTAGAGCACCACAATCTAGCAAGAAGCAGAAGCATGTTTTTTACAGTGGCAGGGGCCATCAACTTTCAATTTTTGTAGTTTTAATAACACTTTACCGTTATTGGGGAGGCAGTTTTACCTCAGACTGTCAAGAAAATGGAAAATCATACAGAAATCTCTTGTTAGGAATTTTGGAAAACTTGTGTAAAAAAAGTGAAAAAAATACAGGAATGCAGGATAGAACTCTTTACTCTGCCTCACATTACGTTTGGCACATCTTTGGCAATTATCATTGAAATGTCATCATCTGTTAGGCCTATTCAATGCTAAAACAACCTGCAAGGTCATCATGTACTATGACTATGTCTCAAACACTCATGGATCAGTCATATGACTGTTGATGCTGTCCTTCCATAACATAATATTGTGTGACTGACTTTTATTACAAAGGCTTTTTAGGCCATCATGATCCAACTAAAAGTAATACTGAGGCATGGAAGTCCAGATAGGCCTAGGGGTGCCAGTAAATGAATGAAATTGTATCTAATTTCTGTTCTACGATACAAGGTCTAATCAGAGGTCAAACCAGAATTTGAATAAAATTAAATCTGACCAATCAGACTGCTAATTTTGTTATGCCCGCAGATCTTCAACATGCAATTTCAAGCATAACAAAGGAACAACAATAGATTCTATGTTTTAAAACAATGGCCAGGCATGCATCTTTTGTGCACACTTTGCAAACTTATCAGTCTGGGTAGCAGCAGCTATTTGTGCATTTTTGCTACCCCTAAGACCTAGGCCTAGCCTAGGGTGTCAATATATGGTTGGTAACATTTTCTTGACAACAAAATCTGTTTTGAAACCCACTGGCACTGCACTTTAAATGCATTTAATGAATCCAGAAAAAAAGCAAATTTTGCAATTTGCATTTCTCCACTCTTGCTGGATCCTTTCACACATCTTTTGGTAAATTGAATTTCAAGTAAGTCCTAGATAACTGTAGATACGTTGTAAAACGAACTGGGCTTCATGGTTCGTTTGAAAATGACCAGATGACTGTTTGAAACTGATCTTTTTGGCAACTTACATTTTAGGCCTTTACCTTTACTCAAGTTGTCATGTGATGGCCAGCCGGCAGCCGAGAAATGCGATGAAGGCTAAATACAAATCAACATGGACAAATTAACAGATCCAAGAAAGATTTAGGTGTCCGCTAAATGGCTCCTGCATGGGCCTAAACTTTAGGCCATCAACATTCGGAGCGAACAGAAGCAGCGGAAATCAAAGTAACATACAGGCTACACATTTCGAGCAGCTGAGAAACTGGTGGCCGTTTCCCAGTAAAACTTCACATGAATAAATCATTAAGATTTCAAATGGTTCAAAACTTACCCTCTCGATAATCGATCGCTCCAATTTGTTAAAAACCAACTGCAAAGAACACGCTCAAGTTCGTTGTGTGGCGGTGATTTGAAAATGCTCATAAGCCTCATACTGAAACAGGGTGTTGCAAAAGTGCCGCAGATGTTGCAAAAGTGCCGCAAATGTTGCGATTGTGCCCCAGGTTGCAAATGTGCCATGTTGCAAAAGTGCCCTTTAAGTTCCAAATGTGCCTCAAATGTTGCAATTGTGCCATGATGTTGCAAAAGTGCCAAACAGTGTGTTGCAGAAGTGCCCAAGGATGTTGCAAATGTGCCCTCGAATATCCCTTACTTGCTTGCTTGCTTGCTTGCTTGCTTGCTTGCTTGCTTGCTTGCTTGCTTGCTTACTTACTTACTTACTTTCACAGATGGATAGCAAGTGTGATTTTGGAGCTTTCTTGACGATAGGTCTCACATAAACTGTATTTTGTAAAACACATCTGTTGTGCCGTCTTCAAATTTTGTTGATGTGCATCAAGAATTTGCTTAGGCCAAAAGGCCAAAGCTCTGGTTTTGAGGTGGAAGCAAATTAGTCCTTTGAAAATTAATATCTACACTCTTAACGCACTGATATCAACAAACAAGGTATCGATGTTTAAGTTAACTATCAAGGTATGTTTTGAAAATCATTTCAGATTGATTCACACTATATTCTTATTGCTAGGGTCGACAAAATCTGTATGCTTTTTTTGGGACACCTGGTAGAACTTCTGTGATGAAACTAACTAAATATGTTATGAATTAATCTTAGAAAACAATACGCATAGAACTATTTGAGTGATAGCGAGTACTTGGTTAATCTTCTGACGGCCCCATCTGTGTTTGTTTACGGTCATGGTTTCATTGCCGCCACAAAAATTTTGATTAATAGGTAACTAAGCAGTTGCTAGGGGGCAGTTTCCCAGCATTTACATGTCAAATGAGGTCGGCCATCTACCAAAATTAATTAGGTATATTTCTTTGATAATCTGCATTTAATTCAGCATTGAATGATATATGACTTAGTTTTGGTATACTTTGACAAACTGCAGTGGTGAACTATGGTGGCCCACAAGTGCAAACCAAAACTTTCTTTTCAAAACCAAATCTTTCTTTTTGAAACCAAATCTTTCTTTTTGAAACCAAATCTTTCTCTTCCGCAACTCCGCAATTCAAAGGCGTACGCCATGTGAGCATTTTCATTCTCGTCTTGTGCATTTGAAGATGGCTGCCACCTCTTAAGCTGCAAGGTTTTGCAGCTTTTGTGGCAAAAGTTTTCAGCAGCCTACTCCCAAATACTGCTCCCCGTGCGGCACCTCAAGTGTCAAAGCTACAAATTTGGGTATACAGAGGCCAGTGTCCTCGTCTTCATTTATTGATGGGCCTAGTAGGCCAACAACCAGCAGCTGTGCATGACGACAACAGCCCTCTCTTTCAATGGCAGTGTTCAGAAACAGGAAAGAAGATGCCTTTTTCAGACCTTCTAAACTAAAAAAGAAGGATGACAAGGACGTGACGATTCGTATTGGAATTTTCAAATTTGACCCGGAAAAACTTAAGCTAAAAGCACAATGGGGGAAGACCCTTCCTCTTACTGTATCAAGGAATAGCACCTACACAGCAATGTTGGATAAAGCTATCGCAAAAAGAAGAGCTCATGACCTTCATTTCAACAACGGTATTGCTATGCAATCTGAGGAATGCCAGCTTCTTTGTCCAGATGGGATGGATGCACTATTTTTGCCAGGAAAAGCAGGAACATTTTTTGATCTACAATCATATAAGGCTGACCTGGGTGTTCCATATGCCAAAGTAACATTGTACTCTGCTCTCGAAAAGACTTAGAAATATGCAAACAAGAAGAAATAAAGGCGGAAGGAATTGACACACTTGATGATTTAAGTGACATCTTAAGCAGAAGTGACGATTTTGACGTTGGAATCCCAAACTGGTGTGATAATGGTAATATTTCTGTACCCACTTCTCTTTCTGCTCCTGTTCCTGTGGCTCAGTCTGCTGTACCCAAAGAATCCCCTCAAGAAATATTTATAAAGTGCCCAACTTGCCAAGTAAACTTTCCTGAAAGGGAAATTGCCCAACACGATTGCCAACATGCAGATATTTGTGTGGAGACAAGGCACAAAGAAACATTTTCCCAACTCTTTTCTGAGGTAGGTGCACCACAGGAAATTCGGCCAGATCCACCTAGTGAAGATGAAGATGCTCCTTCTACAGCAGAGAATGCCATGCAAGATAAGATGGAGATATTGAAGAGCCTTGAGCAAAACCTGAAGTCACAGAAACGGACCAATGTCAGGCGCGGAACACTGTTTGTTGACTATGTTGAAGCAAGAAAAAGATACTGTTGGATTCTTGGCGAAAGCAAATTGAAGGTTGTCTTTATTGGTGAACCAGCTGTAGACACTGGTGGACCATGTCGAGAATTTCTAACTGGTAAGCCACATCTCCGCTATGCAGAAAAGTTTCTATGTCATCATGCATTCACACTGACACAACTAAACCGGTTATATTTAAACCAGCTTAAATTTCAACCAATCAAATGACTGGATTCGTTGGATTGACCAATCAGAAGGCCTTATTCGAAAACCTGGTTTAGTTTAACCCTATTTAACATGGGGTTATCCATGGAAAAATCTGCAACAAACATCTGAAAGTACAAAAGATGTAACGATGAAGGTTTTGTTAATTGTTCTTTGGACAATAAGCTTTCCAAATATAACAACGGTAATTAATTAATCACATGATTTGTTGCTAGGCAACCAAAAAAACAAAGGAAAACTGGCCAATTTATAGCCGCTTCACAAGAAAAATTCTATTTAATTGCATACTCAACCAGTTTTAATGAGAATAGTCTTAAATGATAGGAAATACGTTGTACAATTAAAATATGTACCTTGAATTTCTGACATAGATCGACTTAAAATGCAAGAAACAAACAAGATTAAGCTAAATTGCAACAAAAATCTTCATTAATACATTAATTTATTCGAAAAATGATGTCATAAAGATAAATGATGTCATAGATCTTAAATTTTGCTGCAGTCAGCAAATTAGCAAAAATTATATATCAAGTGAAAGCTCTTGTCAAGAGCAATCAAATGATACATGTTTCAAGTAATTCGGACAAGAAACAAAGAGATCATGGATGTTCAAAGCTGTTTTTGTCAACTACTCTCCAAATACGGTGCTATTGTGGTCACGTGATCAAATCTAGAACAATGAGACATTTAAAGTTTGATTGCCAATTAAATTTGAGTAAGAGCCACAAAGGTTTGGTCATCATATCTTCAACTCCCTTACAGTTGAATCTTTTTTCATTAGTCATGATTTGACAATTTTGCCATTTACGGGGTGTTACATTGGATCGGGTAGAGCTATCCTTACACAATGTGTATGAGCATGGCCAGGCATATGTTCAATACATGGGGCAAATGGGAAGACGTATAAGAGACAGACTCAACGAACATCGACGAGGCATCATAAACAGACCTTCTTACTCATCCGGGGTTGCAGAGCAGTAAACCAGGACACTCAATACAAGACCTACAACTGCTACCGCTACTCCAGTTACGCGACACCAGAGAGAGTGCTAGAGGAGCAAAGAAAGCATACTTCATTGGCTTGACCAACACTCTATCACCTATTGGACTAAACAGAACCACAGACCGCTAACAAAAATGATTCTATACTAAGCGAATCTACAAGCAAACCCTCCTAATCTTCCCATTTTACTTATTATCACCATCATCGTCATCATCATCATCATCATCATCATCATCATCGTTATCATTTCACAATTATACTATCATATCATCGTCATTATCATCATCACCATCATTCTCATCACCGTCATTGCCATCAGCATCATCATTATCATTACCACATTATGCAACCCTCGCAACCTAACCGACATAGCCCCTGCGTAGCCATCATGTCTAACCAATCACATGTAACCTTTCCTATTCAAATTGTTTTACCTATTAAAAATCTTAAATGTAACTATCATATAACAGCCCTGAAGGAGTCCTACATGGCAGGACGAAATATTGGCAAAGTACATAATCTCAGTTAACCGACTCATTCGCTGTTGTTTTTCGTCGCTTTGGGGTGTTTCTACCTACAAATTCATATGTTGCCTTCTCACGATCTGCATCCCTGGCTGATGGCTGATTGTTATTTGTGAGATTTTGTTGGAACCAATTGAATTCTATCTCATTTCTCACAGCAGCTTCATCAACGTAGTGATTTCCAACTTCGCAGATATTATGGAGAATGAAGCATGCATATATCAATGTCGATGTATTATAAAGTTTAAGGTAAATGGCTTTTGTGAGAACTGCCCACCGTGCCTTGAGGGGCCCAAAGGCACATTTGACAGGGTTCCTGGTGGATCGCAGCAAATTGTTGAACACAACCTCTTTGTTTGTTTGGCAATGTTCATATTCTCTAATGCAAAAATGTGTCAATGGGTATCTTGGGTCCCCAATCAAATTTTTACCAATTCTTTTGGCATACTGTGACAGCAGTCTTGAAAAGCAAGGAAGACTGTTGTTCTTCAAGTCTAAGTTGATTCTTGAATTTTCGAATACCTTGGCATCATGGACGCTTCCCAGCCAGCGGCAGTCCACATCCATAAAAATGCCATTGCAGTTGTAAACTGCTTGCACATTAAAAGAAAAATAGGCCTAATAAGAAAAATAATCATGTGAATTCATGGTAGGCCGCTTCATTCTGATATGAGTACCATCAATGAAACCAAATGCTTGAAGCATACCATACTTAGCTTCAATTTCAGCAACTTTTCTCCCCTTCTGATCCTCATCTCTTGGTAGATGCTGGTATCTTGGGCCAAGATTATAAGTCATTGCTTGACAGGCCTCATTGATAACTTTTGAAACAGAGTTTGTGTGGAGTCCAAAAGCATTAGCTGTCATTGTTAGAGACCCAGTATCCTTAAGGTAGCATAAGGCTATTGCGCCAATCTCCATGAATAACAGCTCAAGGGGCCTTGTTTGTCGAGTTGTTGTCCATCGAACAAATCAAATGCATTTGATTAATTTAATTTAACCTGGCACAGATAGAGTACAGATAAAGCTGGTTCAGCTGTGTCAATGTAAATGCAGTAAAATAAAGTTGTCAGCCCACACTTGCTGCATTGGTTATCCTTTCATTGTTTGCAATTTTCTTTCGATGGATCAAATACCATGCATTCTTTACCTTTTCAAATTCTTTCTCTTCAAATAGATTGATGTGCTTCTGCAAAAATGTTCCGGATTGATGAAAGATACTGATTTCAAGAAGACTGATGAAACATCTTTTCAGATTGCAATAAATCATAAGCTCCTTCCTATTAACCATATCAATATAATCAAGAAGTTCGAAAATATAGAATGCTCATATGACGTTCTGCTTTCGCTTCATCAGAAAAAGAAAGATTTTTAGATTGCAGATGGATGTTCTTTTGCCAGAGGCAATTATTATCATAACTTTTTGTCATTATTGCACCGTCATGGATATCAATATCAGTAGAAATGTACCTATAATGCAAATGCACAAGTGCCATTGTCATGTTGTAGATCAAAGCTCTTATCAAATCATACCTGTTCCAGTTTCATGTGCGAGTAACAGATCTGTCTTGGCGTCATTGTGAGTGATGATTGTTTTGTTTTGCAATTCAATTGTTGATCCGGCTTATAGAGTTGAGGATCGAGGTCTTACTCAAGATTACAGAGATGAAAACATTTTAGTATATGGGACTGATTATTGTTTATATAAAATAAATAACATGCATTAATTATGAGATATCATGAGTTTTAAAATGATTCCTGTTGTATTTGTTTAATTATAAACTGATCGCTTAGAGGTGTCACCGTCCGCTTGGGTGTCGCCTTGGTCCCAGTCCTCTTGGGTTCCCACGTGCTGGTCACATCTCCCGTGGTGACGCCTCTGGGCATATCCACTTGTTTTGAGTGACAGTTCGAGAAAACAGTTCGAGCAGATAGTTGGTTCAGACAGTTCGATCGCTCAAAGTTACAGTACAGTTAGACTGATAGAGCAAAATGGAAGGTATCACATAATATTTGTAAATAGTTTATTGTTATGCTTTGTTGATGAACAGTAAAAGAAATTCTACTCTGTGCTTTACTTTCGATAAGCTCGAATCAACCCAAACTTCCCAAAATAATGGCGCCCACCGTAGGGGAGCTACACAGTAAAGCTTAGAGTATCCAACTGATTTCAACAGAGGAGATTGTCGAAGATGCCTCAAGATTCCGATGAAGATCAAGTCAAGCGACTTATACACACGCGAGGTGGAAACCATGCCGCCATTGCCAGACTCGAAAAGGAAATCTCACAACTGAAAGATAAAGAATTGACTCCAGAACTTTTGTGACGCGTTAACTCGATTTCGCTCTCTGTTTCTCAGAAGCAGAAGTGTCTTACAAGCCTCGATGAGAAGATTCTAGAAGTAATACCGTTAGAACAAATGGAGAAAGAAATAGACGAAACCATGGACTGGGATATCAGGATATCCACACTTTTGCAGCATATCCAAGAGCTCAAAAAATCAGTCAGCCAGCCAGCCAACCAGCCAAGTGTCCGAAGTACACAACAAATCCAGTCAAGTCCTGCCACAGGAGCTTCGGCTGTTTCAGAAGGATCTCACGATCGTAGTTTCAGTTCAGTTTCGTCCGCCAGCAAATGAAATCGAATGAGTTTGCAGGAAGTTACAAATGAACGAAGCTAAACCTTTGGTATTCTAACTTAGCCCACCCATAACAAAGTTCCCGGATGGGACGATCTACCTGGAAGGAATGGACTTCGGAGAAGTGGGATGATGACCAAAAACACCATTTCCCCTGCTTGGATTGACTCAGTTTAAACATGGTCTAAACCTCATTTTTATCAAATCATACCTGTTCTAGTTTCATGTGCGAATAACAGATCTGTCTTGGTGTTGTTGTGAGTGATGGCTGTTTTGTTTTGCAATTAAATTGTTGATCCGGCTCATAGAGTTAAGAATCAAGGTCTTACTCAAGATTACAGAGATGAAAGTATTTTAGTATATTGGACTGATTATTATTTATATAAAATAAATAACATGCATTAATTATGAGGTATCATAAGTTTTAGAATGATGCCTGTTGTATTTGTTGAATTATAAACTGATAGCGAGGAGGTCATAGTGTTACTATCCTACTTCTCAAAAATTGATGGAACTGCTAATTTTTTCCAAACTAATTTTCTCCCTGGGCATGTCTACTGGGAATTCTGCGAAAAAGATTAACTGTTATGATGGAAATTGATACTTTATTTTCTATTCCTTACATCCCTCATTGTAAAGATCATAAGCATTCATTTTTTTTAGGTACTATCATTTTTGTTCATTTAGAAGAAGGGATCCCTATGATGCCGCTAGAAGGATCTGCAGCTATCGCCCAAATGTCACTATTACAAACAACTCAGCCCCTAAAAAGAAGCAAAGGAATGGAGATGAATGAAGTTTTGTTGTGGGTCTGTCAACGTTACAAACCATCTTACGATACCTAAATTTATGCAAATCAATGGATCGTCCCCACAAGATGTTTGTTGCAGATTTTTCCATGGATTAACTTGATCCATTGTAGTTCTTCTGACAAAGGCCACTGGATTCATGACTAACAATCCAATTTTGGTATTTTTCTGGGTTATGACTCAACATTTCTCCTGTATGGACTTCTATCTCAACATCATGACTTGGGGCTTCTTTGACGTCACTTGGAAGAGCATCCCAAACAATGGACCTCTGAACCTCAAGCTAAGTCTGCCAAACTCTGTGTTGGGGCGTGGAGCATCTATAGCGTGTTTGCATCACAAGTTATAATGTTTCTTATTTACCTGATCTTCAAAGAGTCAATTGAACTTTCGGGCAATTGCTTGTTGTGTGCCTGATACATGATAGCAGCTAGTCTGCGCTTGTAAACATACAATAGTGATTTCCAATTAGCAATGCCAAAAACTTTGTGCTTTGGAACAGTACACAGAATTTTATATATAAATCTTGGTGCTTTTATGTGTAGCTCTTCCAGCTGATTAAAGTTGGTGACTGTAGTTGTTTCTGTCAATAGACTGTTGATTTTAACCCTCATCCATATGGGCTTTTTTGACCTACCGTTTATGGGTAGTCTTTTCACCCCCCCCCCCCCCCCTCCCCCCTGAAAACTGCCTTAGACTCTTCACAATTCAATACAACTTGGTACAGTTACAGATCAAGTAGTTTCTAGCATGTAGCACAACTTGGGTCTGGCTGCCACACCTTATGACGTCACAATGATGTCATGAAGTTGAAAACCAGTGAAAATCAGGCTTCCAAGTAAGGTTTCAATTTAAGAAGGATTTGCATGAACCTTTTTGCAGTTCTTAGTTCACTTTAGCCGCAAATTTGACTTGAAAATATCATTTCATTGAAATTAATGATGTTGGAGTGATATTTTGCAGACATTAGCCAATTTGAATGACGTCATTGGCACAATTAATTTGTTATCTGTAAAAATAGACAAAAAGAAGCTCCAAAGTAGTAATACTTCTAGCCTACGCGTAGACCCATTATTCCAAAAGAAGAAAGGGTCTACGAAACAAAGAGCAAAAGCTTGCTACGAGGTTTCTGGATTTCTGGAAACTTAATTTATGCAACCTTTGTTTCGACGCGCTTCGCAAATAATTTGAAAAGAGGATTAGAATAATAATTGGGCGGCCGTAGCAAGTGTTTGCTCTTTGTTTCGTAGACCCTTCCTTCTTTTGGAATAATGGGTCTTCACGTAGGCTATAATGCTTCATCACAAACGTATCATTGGAGTCTTTTCAATGGAAAAAATTTCGAAAAAATTAAGAAAATTTGCTGATTAGCCCAAAATAACGACCATTATGACGTCATCATCAAAGAATGCTGACACCATCGAATTCCAGAAATTCCGGTATCAGATTAAAGCCCTTAATTTACGGATTCATTTGGTGTATGATACTTCATAATATGATCAAATCTTTCCATCGAAATCATCAAAAACAATGATTTGTTTGCTAC
Organism: Aurelia sp. 3 sensu Dawson et al. (2005); assembly: GCA_964020215.1. Taxonomy (NCBI): domain Eukaryota; kingdom Metazoa; phylum Cnidaria; class Scyphozoa; order Semaeostomeae; family Ulmaridae; genus Aurelia; species Aurelia sp. 3 sensu Dawson et al. (2005). The sequence continues at coordinate 8,177,335 of OZ026577.1, forward strand.
CTGCTTCAAAATATGGGCATGTCACGTGACCTGTGAGCTCTATTGTTTAGAAATTTCTTGGTTGAAATGTGGTGAATAGATAATTAGTAAAATTCAGGTAGGTTTGGGGGCATTGCTGATGTCTTTGAAAAACATGGCAAGAAAAACCTTAAGGGGGCCCATGTGGATTAGGGTTAAGAAGCTTTCATGTCATTACGTGAGAATTTCTTGACATTTTTATGAGTTTAGTGGACAGTCCCGCTTTAACTAGCAGGAAGATTGCCTCTATTGAAAAATTAGATGCATTGATGCAATGCTACTAACTCAGAAAGCAATGGAGCATTCAATTTGAAGCTATTTTTATGGGGTACCTGTAAACCGTGGAACAAGCTAACAAATAATAGCTACCTAACAATTTATAACAAGTTATCAAATTACAGTATCAAGTTGTCTGTCTAAATAGATGTATCAACTGGACCACCATGAGTATGGAATGGACTGATCAGTGGATCTAAGGGATAGTAGACCCTGCAAATTTCTGTTTCTGTGGAAACAAAGAAAGAAACAAGAAAGCACACAGGTTTCATTTGCTGCTCACCTCGTTTTCTCTCTGTGCTATGTATCTCTTTTTTAATGCAAATGTGTGAGTAGAGAGATGAAAAGAATGGTTCCCTGTTTCTTTCACCTTTTTTTCCTTACACAACAACATTGATCTTTAGGGGTGCGGGTATAGGCAGCATTCTTTAGTTTCCTATCAGGTACTTGAATGATAACACAACAAAATATGAAGACAGAGAATGAAGGTATTAAAGGCCATATGCAGCCAAATTTTGGTACTCAATTTTTGGATGATTTTAGATAGCTCATAGTGCCATAAAAGCTTTGTGAAAGTTTGAGACGGAAATTATGAGTTTAAGTTAAAGAATAAGTGTGTCAAAGTTGAGCGATTTGGCTATTTCAATGCGACATTGAACTGGTAAATGTGACGTTACAATTATGACAAATGATACAGTGGGCATTGGAGGCGATGTGCAAGCATGGCCACTGCTTCAAAAAGTATGGGAAACACTTTGCGTGGGAGGGTCATTGGAGCACCGGGTGGAGAAAGCTGCAACAATACACAATTTATAAAAGACTTATCTGTCCACACATTCCCTAATGAAAAACTTGGTACCGTTGTTTATACTAAATAATGAGGTACTAGGAGAAAATGGACGCAAAAAATCAGACAGATTTTTAAGCACACTGAGGCCTTTCAAACTTATGCTATCATCAGAGTGCTTCTACGATTTATAAACTAAAAAGAGATTACCGACGGCTGGTGTAAAACGCAGGTCATGCAGGTCAACGCAGGTCAACAAAACGCAGGTCAAATCGTGCGGGCCAAAACTAGTGGCTATGGGCCTACGGGTTTCAGGCTTACAGCCGTCCACATAAAAAGTGCGCAAGAGATGCGCAGCTGGTTGACTTGGAAAGCACCACGACAGGAAGAATTTGAAGACGAATGAGGAAGAATTGCAGTTTGGAACAGGACAGTCAACAGCACAGAGTAAGCTATTTACAGTTTTAGAGACCCTGACATTGTGATTTCTAATCAGTCTGATTAGGTATAAGTTTCAGTGTATAACCTGATCGGGAAATGTGGCTGTGTGGCCTATACCCTAACCGTGAATACCAATGTCATAGGCCTTCGACAGAAATCGAAACACGGTTGAAGAGAATTGATGTGCATTTGCTCTGTTGTTTTTTATCGTAAACGCAGAGCAAGCGGTAATAGACATTAATGTACTTACAATTTGGAAACGAAATAGACTAGTGTGCAAAGCAGAGCATTATCCTACCAGATTGGAAAGTTTGAAAACTGTGCGGGGGATTTTCAAGCAGGGATAAAAATGGCGCTAGATTCTAGGATACCCTCCCTTCTCATGTTTCGTTCCTAGATTTCATTGTTTCGTAGATCTTATTGTTTCATTCTGTACATCTCATTGTTTCATTCTTTCTCATTCTCATTGTTTCATTCTCATTGTTTCATTCTAGAATCCTCCTCTCTCCCCAGAATTCTAGAATGCTCCATTTTTGACCTTCTTACAGCAGGAAAGCTCAGAGAGAGACAAGGACATGATTTAATATGTTACATTTATGAGCAATTCTGCCTTACAACTGTAAATACAACGATTCAATAACTACAAATACAACATTCAAAATCACTGTTTTGTGTACCTACACGCTTTTCATGAGAAACTGGTTTGTAAGAAACTAGTACTAAGATGGCCAATTTTAAGAAGCTCTAGTACTGTGTCTGAGAAGCATTAAGAAACCTTTAAAAGTTAAAAAAAGCATGGATCTTATAACAAATATATCGTTGAATCTTTATTCTTGGGCAATATTAACTAACCATTTGTGTTTTCAACATAACAGAACACTGTTTATTCCTGTATGGTGTTTAAAATGTCACAAAACATATGTATCTGCGGCAGTGTTAGCGACCACATTGATAATTCTGCATTCAAAAAATAAGAAACCAGTTAAGAAACTTTTTGTATTAAAATTAACAAAATTTCATGTGAAATTAAGAAACTTTTGGTACAATAGCCTGAGTTTCTTATAAGAAAAACGTGGACATAGTTTGACAAGGGAGCTCCTTCAAGGATTTCCTAGTGATTTGCATTGCTGGCATTTTAAATTTCCTTGATTGTGGTTTGCATTATGAATAATCATGAACAGCATGGACTGTTTCAACTCTAATTTGTACTTTTTGAACAGCATTGTGTTTCATGCTTTATTCTGTTGTGATAGGAAGATTGCAGATCAACCCATTTGAGCAGAAGAAAAGTTAACTTTTACAGCCGGTGATTTCTTGTAATGGTGTGTATCGATGCACAAGGGGTTGCAATTGCGTATCTTGAAACATTAACTGTTCTCTTTAATTTTCCTTGGGGGTGGTAGACTCCCTTTTTGAAAAGTTTTTGAAAATCAGTCCCAGTCAGGCAAAAGTCTGCCCAATTCTGGGAAAAAATGTTGGAAATCTGCCATTGATGTGGCAGCCCACTTGATGTATTCTACATGTATATAGTGCAGTTATGACCATTCAAAAACACCAACAGATTTCTTACTCCGATCCAGTTAATACCTCACAAAGAATGTAGTTTGCTGTGCAATGATTGGTGCTCCTTTGTTGGTCCAGTTTGGTTATTCATCCATTCCATTGTTGTGCTTGTGTGACTGTTTTGTTTCTCACTTTGGCATGGCATCTCATATTATGTCATTGTCATTAAGTCAGTTATATCTGTGTGTTCTAGTCGCAGTTGCAAGTTATTTTGAAATTGCAAAACAAGTTTTAAAAGATGAATTCTCACCAGTTGATTCACTCAGATTATCAATTCACTTTGCTACTTCACTGCATACATGAGCAAGAATGCTTGACAAGAGTGACTCAAAGAAACGTTTTTGCTGATTGTTTGGAATAATTTCTTCATTTTCCTGCAAATTTGTCTTACATATTCATATTTGGGCTTTACTATTGATAATTTGAGTGAGAAAACTGTTTGTTATATACTTTCCTGTACCACTGACTGAAACAATGATGGTGAGTTTTCCAATGTATCAGATGTGTAAAAAGTTGCAAGATGTATGCAAACCAATACCCACAAAAAGCCTTCTCTTTCATAATACCAAAACTGGGGATAAGATCCTATAAAATTATCTGTGTACATATTCAATGGTATACATACAACTATATTCCAGTGGAGTTTTGTTGTTGCTATGTCCAGTAAACAATTGTCATTCAAGACGTCAAATCATTAAGTTCAGGCATCAAGTTCACATAATTAGCCTACTCAAAGGTTGTAAATTCAGACCATAGCTTCATTTAAATTAAAATTCTTCAGAATAATGAGAGGATTGAGGAGTTCTTGTTATCCACTGCCCCCAGCCGCAAACGCTATATACTGTATTGTTTGATAATAAGGGCATCAGTGGTTTGTCTGTCAATGTTCATGGTGGTGCTAATGCTCATTTATTCATATTGACTTGGTGCCTTTGATGAAGTTTGAACAAAACATGTAGGTATTCAAGTAAATGATATCCGAAACTCGGTTATGAGAAGGTTTTTGTGTGCTTGGGTAAGCTTTGTCCTATTGCTACCTTCAATTTCAAACATAATTGGGGAGATGGATGACAATTTATTCAAAAGACAAGTTCTTTTTGGATGATAATAAACGTTCTCCTTTGTTTTTGCGATCTTTATGATTTGTGACCCCTTCTCCTTAAAGACACGCCGTTCTCTCCTGGTAATTACAATGTCATACGGTACTGGGGGTACATTTCCTAGGCGTGCATCATCTTTTGATCTAATGTTTGAACCACACCCATAACATACCCTTGCTTTAGTTGCTGCTAGAAAGATTACTTTCAAACTATTGTCGTCGGGGGGCTGACTTTGCCAATTTTGTTCAGGGCAATTGAAATTTTGGACTGAGCGTTGAGTAATTGGGTTTCTGGCTCGCTTGCCTCGATCACTTTTCTTTTGGCCAGCATTTGATGGCACTGTACCCTGCAACTGTCTAGACAAGTTAGGCTTCCATTTATTTATTAGCTGTTCTATGAAAGACTCTAAATGAGCAACTGAAATTGCATGTTTGCAGATTGAATGAAATTTGAAACGTGGGCAGTCACATTGAATGGTTACCTTCTGTGCAGAAAAGATTACGGAATGATTGATTTTAGCATTCGAATCAGAGCGAACTATATAACTGCCATCATTCCATGGACACTTCAGAGCTGCGTTGTCTTTCAAGATTGATGCAGCACCTTTCCAATCTATTCGATAATTTTCACTAAGACCAGTTTTAGCAAAGTCTGGCAAAGTGTTGATTTGCTCTGATGATTGAGACAAGTTGTCATTAAGTAGGATCGGTGCAGCTCCCTCGGTATCATTTTCATGCAAGTCAGGATTGGAAAGCCTGTTGACAGGTTGATGGCCTGAAAGAGAGTGTGCATTATTTCCATGATCCCTTGACCTTGGCATACAAGCATCATTGAAAAGAGCAAGTTTGCGTTTCCTCTCAACAGTTGCCATCTGTGCCCATCTGCGTGCTGGGATTAAAAAGCTTTCAAACTTTGGTGCCAAATTATATGGCCCCACCCCAATAATGGCCCTTTGGGCATTTCTATTGTACTCTTCCAAAAAAGCTTTGTATATGTCAATGGCTTCTGAAAGACTACATCGTTTTGAGGGTTGCCCTGATGTCTCAGATAGAGTCTTCTTCTCTCTAATTTTGTTTTTAAAACGAAAATTAATTGACTCTGTAGAGTTGTTGTAAAAAAAGTTATCACCAAGCCCAGCTAACCTACGTTTGCTCAAAATCATACCATTCTTCATGTCTTGTTCAATGAACTTTTTGAAATATCTAGAAACTTGAGGAGTTTGTGATTTACCACATTGCCGCTCTAGATTGTCCCATTTGAGGCAGCAGAGGTAGCTCAATTCATCAAAATCTTTTTCACTTTCACAGTCGATAAGTCCCCTCATTTCTTTTCTTTCCGACCCAAAGATGTCAGACAAAATCGTATTTTTCACAGCACTTGTAAGATGCGGTAGGGTTGCAAGTTTTCTACGAATGTCATCCTCCACATGCTTTTTGCAATAGAGGTTGGTTGCAATCAGGAAGTGCTTGCTCATTCCATTAATTAATGCTTTGTCCCTATCACTTCCAATAAATAGAACAGACTTTAGGTTGTTGTTACATGCTATGACAGTTTGTGCAAAGTAGCCAAAAACTGACTCATCCTGGTCAACATGGAAAAGGGCAGGACCTGGAAAGGATGGGTGCTCGTTATTTGATTTGTTGACAAGCTTTAGATTTTTGTAACTGGTAGTAGTTACAAAAAAGTTTCCAATGCCATATGTTGTATCAACACAGAAAGGGGTGCAGTTTTCATAGTCCGTACAAAAATTGCAAAGGTTTTGAAAAGTTTGCGCAGAACTTACAACAAATCTTATTGAAGGAGTAAGTTGTACACAGTGAACATGTTGAGGGAGGTTGTTTGCCTTGTCAATAAGCTCAGAAATTTCATCTACTTTTTCTTTTTGTCGCAATGTTTTTCGTATATAACGCACTTGATCTATGCTTCTAGGTATGTCTGATGCTGCCTTGGCACCTTCCAAACCTCCGACATCTTCAGAAACTTTATCAAACACAGAAAGTGGACCCTTGCAAGTTTTGGATGTTGCTGATACAAGACGCTTCTTTGTACTAGCAGATGCTGGAAGAAATTTGGCAGAACCCTTTGAATTGCCATGCTTCTTTGGACTTACCTTGTGTGGTTTTCCTGTAAAGAAATAATCAATGATTATGAGATCAAGTTGGATGTCATTGCTGTCAAATCCTATAATGGAATTCCGTTTATAGTCAGGGTAGTTGAGGTGTTTGAAATATGTGGTTGTAAAGACGTATTGATTTTGGTTTAAGCTGGGTCGTTTTGATACAGTACGGGGCATCGTCATGCTGTGTGTCACCTTACCATTTTCAACTGTCACAATTCTTCCTGAGCTCCCACAGTTTCTCCAGCTGCCACTGTCATCAGATTTCCAATCCTCCCTATCCTCCAGCTTTGAGGTATCAACTAGTAGAGAGCAATTGATCTGTGGTGCCAAAGGGCGTTTAGTACAAAACCTACTTGACTTACGCTTAATGAGAAGATCTACAAGCTCCTGCTTCTTCCAGTTAGTTTTCCCAAGCCTAAGAATTGGCAAATCTTTATCATTGTTCAGATACTCGGGTTTGCTCACTGTTTCTTGATCAAATGACCTGCTCTCTGTTTCTTCAGTGCCAGGTTCGTGGTACCTCTCCAACTGTTCTGTCACATGATCAGCATCAGAAATGACGTTATTGGCTTTCTCAAGCACTCGTCTCATCCGTACTGAAATGTCTTCAGCAGAAGAGTCAGATGGTTGCTGAAAAGAAACATATCACTCAAACATGGAGGTAGTTATCATTTTCAAAGCTGATTTCATTGAAGTTCTTTTACCAACATCTGCATTGCCAAGCCTCAAGTTGACATATTAGATGACAGAATTGGATGTGCCAAAAAAGTTAAGGCTATTGAAATATCATAGCACCTAGAGTGCTAGATAAATTTGTATGAGGGAAACTAGGTATTGAAAATCAGGCAGTTTTTGTCAATTCACATGTACTTCGCTTACCAGTTCTATGGTTATACCAGTATTACCATAGAAAGGTACAACCTGCCAGTGCTAATCAAAGCAATTTTTCAAGTTGCATTTTATTGTATTTTATCAAAATAGTAGATGGATGAATAGAGGCAATAGATTCAATAGATGATCAAAACAATTGGGCAAATAGAGGCATACTGTCCTTGATCTGATGTTGGCAAACTAGATCCCTAAATATCTGTCATTTTTGTTGAAGGAGTATTTTTTGCGTTTTTCTGGATATCTTTTAACATTTGCAGGACATTTCCAAAGTATTGGCACATTCTTGCTTATAAGTCTGTTTCTTAGCTGTACTTGCTGTATGCGTAATAACATTAGTGAGCCAGGTATTATTTTGAAGAAAATGTTAGATATATACCTCGTTATCGGTGGCATTCAGTTCTTTGGCAGGGCTACTGTGGCTGTCATTTGAATGACCTGTAATGACGAGATAGATAATCAATAATCAAACAAACTAATGAAAGAAAATATTCCATGAATCAGCTAATAACATGAGAGAATGAAGACAATCTTTTTGCACTTTTAGGAGAATCCTATCCAAAAAAACAGTTTGTAACAGTTCCACTAAAAATTTGCATTTCATTAATGAGTACAGTGCTTTTTATCTAGAACCCATAGCATTACCTGCAAGCATCTCATCTGTGTCAGTCATTGCAGCATTTATGGGACGGTGGTGGATTCGCTTCCTCCTTTTCCTCGCCCTTCGAACTGGTAGATCGAAACTGTCGTCCGATGATTCATCGTCGCCTCCAGCAATAGGAGAGAATCTGTTGCTCAATGGCACAGCACCGTGTTGGTTAACTGGAGAAGATGTGAGTGGTTTGAAACTCCTTTTCTTCCCAATCTTTTGCCATTGATCATCTAGGAGAAAACAAACTCATCAGCGGAAGACAAAACATTCATTTTGTGAACAAGGCCGGTAAGAGTTGTTGTTTTTGAAACTAGAAGCCTGACCACAATAGTATATCGTGGACATCCATAAACTATGGTCGTGCTGAAAATCATTTCATTTCTCATCAAAAGGTTTAGGCATTACGAAGGCTCCAGGTTACTTTTTTCAAAACTTTAGTTAAGATCTTGAAAAAGATGAAAATGGGGAAAAAACTCTTTTTCCGAAAATAGGCAGCAAATGAGATAAAAAACTAGGGCAACAAATACAAAAAGCCGTGCTTTTCTGAATGCTATTAGAGTCTGCAGTAACCAGTGTCTAACGAAAATATTTAGCAAATGTTTCTTTTTCCATCGATTTTCAATTGACTTACCAGTTTTCACTGCGACGAGTGCATCATAGTGTTCATTTGTCCTCAGCAGGTCAATTTCGGCTCTGGCAGGACCACTTCTGCGGGCAGGAGGAATGGGCTCGGTGTAAATACGGTAGCAGTGCTCCTCTTCATCCAGCTCAAAAAGACGAATCTTCACGCAGAAGCAATTAGCTAGAGCATACACAACAAGATCGTTTGTATTTTGACTGTAGACCTTGTCCCTGACGTATCTTTCAAGATCATAGGCTATGTCGTCGTCGTCATTGGCAAATTGCTTGTAATAGTCACCGTTGTTCATTATCTCAAAGCGCACCATCTCAAGCAAGCCAGCATGGTTGGGTATCGCCAGAATCCCTGAATTTCGAAGTGCAGCTCTTACCGAGTGGACAATGCAGTGACCATCTCCCGGCTGTGGCAATACCTTTTTTTCATTGAGGAGATACGTTTCCTTGGTTCCATCATGTTGCTTTACTTCACTAACAATCATATAAAAGAACATTATTGCACATGCTGTTTTGAGGTTTTATAGGTTTCTACAACATTCAAATTAGACTCAAGGCCAATTTACAGTCAGCGGAGTTTTCTGTGCGGGCGGAATTGCATACAAATGCTCCTCAGTAGGAACCATCTATTCAATTCAGTTTCAAAGAGCGTACTTACTAAACGAGGCACAAGCACCCAAAACGATCCAAAACGACCCAAAACCAGATTATAACCACCCAAAACGACCCAAAACCAGCCATGTAACCAGATCATAACCACCCAAAATTCCTAGAACTTTATATCAGATATCAGTTCTTTAGGCGAGGGGTGTAACCATATGGTGTATCACTCTTCGGAAAGGTGTACGAGATTTTTCAAAACAATAGGATTTATTGGGGATTTTACAGATTAATCTGAAAACAAAAGGATTTTTGCCAAAGGTATTAAAGATAATTCTAGGATTTTAGGGTTGTTTTGGGTGGTTATAGTGTAGTCATGGGTGGTTTTGGGTGGTTATAATCAGGTTTTTGGTCGTTTTGGATCGTTTTGGGTGGCCCTTAGGTGGTTCCTCGTTTTAGTAAGTATGTTCAAAGGGGCAATTCCTCTCTCAAGCAATGGAATGTGCGCCCGCTTGGAAAATTCCATCGACTGGAAATCAGCCTTTACGGGTGTTTTTTGCCGTATCTTACCAGCAAGTTATGCTAAATCGTACGAATGTTAACAGAACTGTTGAATCAACGTGAAAAAATTACATTTCCGTACACGAGCGTAGGGAAAGATGAAAATTGGGGGAAGGGGGCTGCCCGATAAAAATTGTCGTTTTCGAAAGATTTGCCAGACTTGCAGCCAGATTTCTTCCCGATTATTGCCTCTTGTTGCAAATGTTTCCAGCATTAGGGATGTAGCCCGCCAGCCCCCTTTCTTCTACGCCCATATTTTCGTCACCCCAGATGCCATTGTTGTTTTTTGGAACAGAGTAGCTGATCAAGCTTAAGTGTGATTCGGCACGGATTTGTACAAAGTCTAATTGACAAAGCTAGGCTGGATTTCTCGAAGTCGATTCAAAATGTTTCTGTTTCGCTTCAAAAACGGCAAAACAGCATCTCGCTGCTCACGTAGCTTAAAGCACAGTTTCCTCATAATTAGGCAGAGAAACAACCATTCAGTGGACGGAACACGCATCTATGGTTTAGAAAGGAGTTCGTTCCCCACAAGGTGGGCAGATTCTATCCCCGGGGGGGGGGGGGTTCTTGACTAGGGAAGTGACGGGGGTGTGTGGCAAACCGCTTAACACCATGTACCCTGTCGCATAATTTTCTTATCAATTGTAATACCCTGTCGCATAGTTGTTATCATAAAAAGACACCCTGTCGCATAATTTTTACCATGAAAGGACACCCCGTTGAGCGGCACATCCCGTCAAGTCAAGTATGGGAGTACCCCCCCCCCCCCCGGATTCTATCCTGTTGGGGATGCGAGATATGCTTTGTCCGAGGAAACTTGTGTGTCCCCCCGTGCAGTGGGTTAAAGCTCATGCGCAGTAGCGTTTTTAAGTTGAAGCACTGACTGGCGCATGAGCTTTAACCCACTGCATGGGGGACACATCAGCTTCCTCGTACAGAGCGATCTCGTCTCCCCAACAATATTGGAATTTTGGTATATAAATAGATATCTCTGAATGTCAAGAGGGGCCCATAACGAGGCCAACCTACGTAGCTGCAACCCCTTAGCCGATGGCAAAATTTTCCACAAGAATCATGACAAGACTGTTATGATAAGTTGTGTTAGGAGTGAAATGCTAGAATTCACCCACAGCAACAGCAAATCTCCTTAGAGCAGACCCATAACCCGGGAAGAAATTACGAAACATGACCCATAAGTGGGGCAAGATATAAAAATTTTACCCATTACCCGAACAAGCACATGTATATACGAGGCCCCCTAGAAGAGTTAAACCCCTCGCTGGCTCCTGAAGTGTAAAGACTGTAAAGAATATACGATATTATGGTGAATATTGAAGACAAAGGTGGTACTCTTTACAGCTTTAACTGTAAGAAATCGGTAAAAGTTACGACATCGTAAAGAACTTACTATTTGTTACTCCTTGCCATGTTCAATATCAAATTTTCCTTTTTATCTGCCTCATCATCGCTTGAACTTATTTGAATGGGACGATCTGCACCCCCTTCCAAAGTCTTTGACCTATGAAAAATAGATTCGATGTAAGGAGAAACACAGATAGATGAGATAGTTTTGCTGAATGCTGAATGCAATATGTAAAAATGGAACATTCGCAGTAGGAGTATCTCCAAAAAGGCATACTTTCGATGTGCTACAGATGAGTTTTATTTTAAAGTTGCATAACCACAACACTCAAACTTTTTTTCAAAGAATTTCCAATAACTTGCATCAGTTGTGATACGATTTTGTACTTCTTTGTTGGGTCTCGCGAACAGTTAGATAGATTGAATTATCTTATTTTTCAGAAATGACCGAAACTAGTGAGCTTCCAAATGCTAAGAGAATTTTCGAAAATTTATAGTTTCTTGGAGGGAGTTTCTTGTCGCCAAAAAGGAAACCATATTTGCAACTGGAAAATGACAAAAGACAATAATACGAAAAGATATTTAGCTACCTTTTCATTTCTGCAACCGTTGACTGAGCCATCTTCTCTCGATGAGTTTAACAGCAAGTGTGAAATCGCGTTGACTTGATCTTGGTGACCACTTCACAAGCTGAATCTGATTTGCAGACAAAGTTGCAGAACCCATGGAGGGTATTTTTATACCCTTTACCGGCTAACGCAATTGCGTTATTGTAACAATGAGCCATGGATGCTATCAGTTGTTAATTGGGTAGCAGAGCAATAAAGTCTAAATTTAGGGACGTAAAATTCCGATAGGGTTCACATTTTGCAATCCTGATTACTCCAGTGGACCCACTGAAGTTTTAGGACATTCTATACCACGAGTTTTTGGTGGCCTCATTATGGAGTTGGGACACTTTCGACTCCCCTGAAATTAGATAGAAGCGCTAATGGTGCATGTTGCAATGTTCACTTGTTACGGATTAACCCCATTGACCAATTGACGTCAAAGGCTGTATTGGTGACTTTCATTGAAGCAACCATAGGGTATTTCGTTTCTCACTTCACTTCGTATGCTTGATTTTCAAGGGTTTCTCCTTCCTCACGTGGGGAAAGTTTTTCAGAATCGGCTGCCTCCTCCTCAGTGTCCCAAGGCCTTTACCTTTAGTATCTGAGTAGTAAGTGTCTTAAAAAATTATGCACACTCTAACGTCCTTGAACAGTGCATGGCAGATTTGTTTTGAACGAAGTTTATACTTGAGTGATATACAAGGTCAAATGATGCGTGTGACAAGATGCACGTATTTTTGTAGGAAGCTAAGAATTTTGGCCAGGGGTGAGCAAGAAAAAATTTCCCACTTTTGACAGTTCATAGCACCAAGAGTGTTCCACGTATTTCAATGATTCAAATTCAAGTTAACAGCTGAAGGATTGAAGTATTTTTGTGATTTTTCTCGGTGTCATTTTTCTCGGTCAAATTAAATTTGTAAATATTTCATGGTTGCAAAATGACTGAAAAGGAGCCTAAAACATTGATCAAATTGCAAGGATTCTCTCTACACAGAACAATACGCAATGGGCATTTCGACTCTCTCAAATGTTGTAAGACATCAATTTTCAAACAAATACCCAAGATTTTCAGTCCCATGGCAATAAATGTGCAGTGGACACCTCTCACCCATGAGAAATGGCATTTTCTTCATTGTTCTTCGTGAGGAGAATGTTGATCAATGTTTTAGGCCCTTTTTCAGTCATTTTGCAACCATAAAATTATATAGTTTCTTGAGATTGTCAGTTCTGTCACCGAATAAAAATAAAGGCACAAGGGCAATCCTGTCGGATCCTTTGATCTTTTTTTGCGACATGATTTCAAACGTAAGAACAATTGTTGGTTAGTTAAACTCGTTTTCGCAACGAGGTTTTGCAGGAACAATCGCACGGAAAACTAAAGCCAATGTCATGAGTTGAAAACATTGAGGAGGGAAAAACTGAAGTTGTAGCGCGTTTTGTTTGGAAATTGATGCTGGTAAGAGAGAAGCAGATACAGAATCAAAAAAACATATTTCATTTTATTTACACTTCACAAATATACTATTGCGAAATTTCAATCACAATTGAAATCTATCGCTATTTTGGTCGACGCTTCAGGAAGGAACGTTTCAAAAGCCCGTGATGATATTGTCCTTCCAACTTTCAAAGCTTACGTGGGCATCTTTATTATTTGAGATGGTGACCTTTGCACTGACTCGCTACCAACGTCAATAGGCTGTAAGCCTGAAACCCGTAGGCCCATAGCCACTAGTTTTGGCCCGCACGATTTGACCTGTGTTTTGTTGACCTGCGTTGACCTGCATGACCTGCGTTTTACACCAGCCGGATTACCGACAGGAAATGTAAGATCATTAGTTCATTATAGCATGTCCTTTGTTGAAAAGTTTATTTTCGTATTCTAAAAGTGACTTAGGGTCGTGAAGTGTCATGAATGCTTAAATTTTGAAGAAAGGTTCTTTAAGGTTTTTATTAGATTTTCCGCAAGTTGTGTACATGTTTCAGGAAATTACAAGATGATACTCCGCTTCGTGACTCTGAAATGTGATTGTTCATTCTTTGACGTAGGTTCGTTGTTTGGCGGATGTAGTTCATTTGACCATGACATAAATTGCAAGACAGAAAATATACAACGTTTTTGCTATTGCAAGTAATTTCTGATTTGATGTCCCATGTCGTTCCATTTGCAGTTTTAAAACTGTTTACTGGTTGTAGATACAGGCGACATAATTTACATTGTACTTTGTTGCATAATTTAATTCCGAGTTCTGGTTTTTCAATCGAGGAGATGGATGTAAATTTCGCATTTGTTAGAATCGAAGTGAGGTTTGGAGGTTGCTTTAATGCGAGGATTGGCTTCGTTTCATTAAATTTTCTTTTTGATTCTGGATCTTGAATGCCTCTAAAGAGGTTTGAAATGGTCTTGATGATGTGGCTGTGATTTAAACTTGGGTAGAATGTCGTGACTAGTGGTATAATGTCTTTTGTTTTGTTAGGTGCGGGACCTTGTAATTTTGCTTTGTGGAATGCATGGTCAATCAAGGAGTTGGGATAGTTGCAATTTGAAAGCCAGTTTTTTAATTCTTGCAAACGGAATTTAATCCTCTCTTCATCTGTAACGAAAAAAACAATTCTTTTTGCTAGATTATATGGTATGGTGTCTTTAATGTGTCTTGGATGTGCACTTTGGAAATTAAGGTAATGATGTGGATTTGTATCTTTATAAAAAATATCTGTTGTAACTTGTGTTCCATTTGAAAGGATCACTTCTACATCAAGAAAATTCAGCGAGTCTGTATTTTTTGAAAGTTTCCCCTCTTCCATTGTAAACGTGATAGCAGGGTGGAAGGCTGTTTTAAATTGTTCCGCATTTATATTTACAGGTAAAATTATAAAACCATCATCCATGTATGGAAGGAAGTTATTTTGTATTTACAAACAAGAATTTCGTCGAAGTATTTTCGTAAGATTTTTGGGAAAAGTATCGCTTCTTCGAGGTAGCCCATTGTTAAGCATGCATACGGTGGTGCAAACTTTGTTCCCATGGCTGTGCCTGATATTTGGGTGAACATTCTATCGTTAAACATGAAATTGTTATTTGTCAGTACAATCTTAGCAGCTTCGAGTATGAAAGACGCGGGAAAACGATTTGGTACGAGATCGGGTCTTGCATTGATCCAATAATCAATAGCCTCTAAACCGAGTGCGTGTGGAATGTTTGTGTATAAACTGACGATGTCGTAAGAGTATAATCTGCCTTCCCTTTCTAACGGTTCATAAGGAAGTTTACGGAGGAAAACCCAGTCATCTTTAACATAAGTCGATAATGTTGAAACGAATGGTTTTAATAAAGTGTCGAGAAACTCACTTAATCTTTGTGTGGGTGAAACAGGACCTGCAACGATCGGCCTTCCTTTCAAGTTGTGGGGTGGTGACATTTCTATGTATTCATCGTTTGATTTCGTAATGGTGTTAATAATTTCCTTGGATTTGTGAATTTTGGGTAAAACGTAAAAATTGCTGCTTTTCCACGTGAAATTTGTGATGAAGTCTTGTTCCTTAGATGTTAATATATCTTTATACTTTTTAACGAAAGTTTGGTTTTTTTTTTCATAACTAACTCATCTTGATTTATCGCAGTTTCCTTGTAATCGTTTCCATTAAGGTGGTCCTGCATGACGAGCTTATCTCTATAAAAAAACTTATCCATTATGACGAAATTACCACCTTTATTGGCCCTTTTCATTACGATATCATCTCTTTCTGTTAACCCTTGCAAAGCGATTCTTTCTTCGTTTGAAAGATTGTCTTTGGCAAATTGTTTTTCTGGTTCTAAGAGTTCGATAAAGTTGCAAATGGTGTTTATTTCTTTGTTACTTGTGTAAATTGGTCTATTTGATTTGTTTCTATGTAGTGAAACATCTTCACTTTCTTTATCTGCAAAAACTTCTCATATTTTGATTTTACGAGTGAAATCCTTAATGTCCGATTTAAAGGGGTTGTTTGGTTTGGTTACTGGGGTGAATTTTGGTCCTTTAGTTAGTAGCGAGACATGTCTGTGTGCCAAGGAGAAGGAAGAAAGGTTGATGATTTTGGCGGATAATGCGGAGGAGGTCTTGGATGTCTCAGGCCTTGGTAGTTTTTTGAAGCATTGTTGTAAGGTTAATGTTGGAATCGTTGGAAACCTTGTCGTGGTGTTGAAGGAAAAGAAATGTTTCTTTGGCTTTGCTGTTGCTGTTGTTGTGCTTGAAATTGTTGCGGACGCTGTTGACGTTGTTGCTGTGGAACTTTTTGATATGGCTGTTTCAGTAGTGGTTGCTTGGGCGGAGTTGGTTTGGGGACTGCTGAGGCTTGGCTTTGTTCTGAAGTCATATCAACTGGTGTTGACATGGAAGAATCTATTTGTTGCGATGAAGCTGAAGTAAGGATGGCTTTGTCTTTTGTAATGATTGATTTCTCGTCGTTGATCTTTTTGGCCCATTGTTTCATGACAATTTGTTGGTCGTGATCGATTTTCTCTTGCCAATTCTTCTTTAATTCATCAATGAATTCTTGGTCCTCCATCTTTGTTGTAAAAAACGTGTTTACATCTGAATTGATCTTATCTATTTTTTCTCTGTTGGTACGTGCTCGTACATTGAGGATTTCGATTTCAGCTCTTACTCTCTGCATGGCAAGGGGTGAGTATATCTCTCCTTCTTCTGTCAAAACTTTGTGAACCCTTTCTTCGCGAAAAACTTTTGGAACATAAGGAGGCTCTTCTTTCAAGCAATCGTCGTACAGCTTTGATAATTGCAAACTTCGGGTTTCCTTATAATGGTAGCCATTTCTAGCTTTGAGCTTGTTGTTGAGGAAATTGCTGTTGACAAATTCAAACTGATTGGCTAGATGAACAACGTTGGTTGATTGCTGATTGCCAAAAGAAGCTGGTATTGTATCCTTCACTTTTTCAAGGATTAATTTTTCGGCTGAGTTAATGATTGTCGGTGTGATTTCGTTGATGATATTTGGTAGGATCTCTTTGATGAAACATATAACATATATTATATATAACATATATGTGTATATATATATATTCTCAAAAGCTCATTCTAAAAGATGCTTTAAAAATAGTATAGACACTCAAAGAAAAACACTTCTAGTAAACGTTTCGGCGTAAGCCTTCATCAGTAATAACTTTTCCAAATCCAACAGAGCATACATATAGATTACGAAATTTAAAACAATAGCCTAGGCGGGATCTTACCTATTACAATACGCATTGAAAAAGTGTTAAAGTAGCGGTAATGACAAAGGTGGCAGGAGAACGATCACAAGAAAGCGCAGAGCAAAGAGCTGCCGAAGTCGGTGTTTGTGTCTGTCTCGCAGGAGCTGGAAAAAATGTCTATTAAAACAAAACAAACGATAGAAAGATCCCAGAGTGGATGGGCAGAAAGAAATCCCTAATAAAACAGCGTGTGTCCCTAACGAAAAGCTGAGTGCAAAAAATCAAAACAACACAACAACCAAAAAGTAAACAAAAATGAAATCTATGTATCTACCTGCCTAGTGTTTAAACCCTTAGGGGCAAAGCAATCTAGCCGATATTGCCAGAAGCTTTCCCGCATCCTATTACCCCCCGTTAGCCTATCAATTATCTTTACGCTAATATCCTTCAGAAACCCCCGGTGGCCTTCTTCAGTGAAATGTCTGAAGAATTCCGCCTGGGGTACTGAGGCCCCCGAATTAAACTTACGACTGCACGCCTTGTAATTATTAAACCTAAGCCTAAAAGGCGTGCATGTGCTACCAACATATTGTACACCACAAACAGTACATTCCAACAAATACACGACATTTGACGAGTCACAATTAAACGAATAGTTTATCCTATATTCCCGGCTATCTACGTTAGAATGAAAATGTTCACTATTGCTCATTACATGACACACTTGACAACGAGATTTACCACAACGAGAACATCCCTTCTTATCAGTCCCCCCATTTCCCTCACTACTGAGCCTAGCCCTAACAAGTATATCCTTAAGGTTCTTACATCTCCTAAAAGCTATTAAAGGTGGCTCAGGAAACACCCTCCTATGCTCCTCCGAATTCGTGAGCATAGGATGGAGTCTCCTGGCAACCTTCCCCAAACCATTGAGCGCTGGATGATATGTTGCAACAAGTGGAACCCTTTCCCCCCTCCCTTGGTCATTGGTCCTATTTCCCGAATTTGCTAGAAGAGTTGTCCTATCCAACCTACGTACCCTATCTATTTGCTCGTTAACTAAAGACTCTTCGTAGCCCCTGTCCTTAAGCCATCCAGCTAACTCGCCTACCCTCTCCTGAAATTGGCGATCTTCCGAACATATCCTACGAAACCTAAGAGCCTGACCATAAGGGATCGCCTTTTTCGTGTGCCAGGGGTGACAAGACTTCTTATGCAAGTACTGATGTGTATCAGTTGGCTTGCAGAACAAGTCTGTCGAAAGGACTCCCCCCTCCCGCACGCTAACCTGAACATCTAAGAAACTAATACTATCCCGTGATTGCTCGCTAGTAAACTTAATCGTTTCGTGGCTACTGTTGAGATGATTGATGAAAGACTTCAGCCTTTCTTCCCCGTGCATCCAGATAAAGAAAACATCATCGATGAATCTCATCCAGACGAGGGGCTTGTCAGGTGAAGCTTCCAACAACCTCTCTTCCAACCGGGTCATGAAGAGATTGGCATAGGCCGGAGCGAACTTCGTGCCTATAGCCGTGCCCAATTTCTGCCTATAAAACCTATCATTAAATTCAAAATAATTATTCTCCAAGACCAAGGACGCCAACCCCACTAGGGTATCAGTAGCCACGCCCGGGTTTTCCCTCCTATCCAGCGCCTCCCTGATGGCCTCTAAACCCTCCCCGTGTGGAATGCTGGGATAGAGTCCCACAACATCAACAGTACACAACATAGCCCCCTCTGGTATCTTTCCTAACTTACTTAGCCTAGACAAAAAGTGGTTAGTGTCCTTAACATACGACCTACTTTGGCTAACCAACGGGTTAAGATGGTGGTCTAAATATTCTGAAATATGCTCCGTTATAGTACCGCTATTGGAAATGACTGGTCGCCCCTTTACACTACTAAGACCCTTGTGGATCTTAGGCAACAGATAAAATCTACCTAGCCTAGAATCTTTCACCTCTAAATACTCAGTCACTTCCTCTAATCCCGGGTCCTCCTCCCTCAGCTCATTCAACCTAGAATTAATGGTCTTACCCAAATTTACCGTGGGATCCACCTCTATTTCTTCATAAACCTGCCTATCATCTAATTGTCGGTTAGCCTCACTTATGTAATCCCCCCTATCCCATACTACAACCGCTGATCCCTTGTCCGCTTCCTTGATAACTATGTTCCTATCAGATTTAAGTTGCTGTAAAGAAAGTTGTTCAGAAGAAGAAAGATTACTAAAATTCTTACCCTCCGGCGAGACAGACATTACCTCCTTCTCCAGCAGCGAAAGGTAGTTTTCAAGAACAGGGTCATCTTTGGGGGGCTGCCACGTGGATTTAGGTCTGAAATTAGCGTTCTCATCTGGTACATAGTCCTCTTCATTGTTTCTGAAGTGCCACCTCAATCGCATTCTTCGCTTGTAGGCCTCCAAATCCTCTTTTAACTTTGCTTTGTCGATGTCAGTGGGAGTGGGTGAAAACTTCAGGCCTTTCGAAAGAAGACTTACGTCTTCCTCCGAAAGTTCCCTCCGTGATAGATTCACCACACTTGTAGTATGGGATAGGGGGGATTACATAAGTGAGGCTAACCGACAATTAGATGATAGGCAGGTTTATGAAGAAATAGAGGTGGATCCCACGGTAAATTTGGGTAAGACCATTAATTCTAGGTTGAATGAGCTGAGGGAGGAGGACCCGGGATTAGAGGAAGTGACTGAGTATTTAGAGGTGAAAGATTCTAGGCTAGGTAGATTTTATCTGTTGCCTAAGATCCACAAGGGTCTTAGTAGTGTAAAGGGGCGACCAGTCATTTCCAATAGCGGTACTATAACGGAGCATATTTCAGAATATTTAGACCACCATCTTAACCCGTTGGTTAGCCAAAGTAGGTCGTATGTTAAGGACACTAACCACTTTTTGTCTAGGCTAAGTAAGTTAGGAAAGATACCAGAGGGGGCTATGTTGTGTACTGTTGATGTTGTGGGACTCTATCCCAGCATTCCACACGGGGAGGGTTTAGAGGCCATCAGGGAGGCGCTGGATAGGAGGGAAAACCCGGGCGTGGCTACTGATACCCTAGTGGGGTTGGCGTCCTTGGTCTTGGAGAATAATTATTTTGAATTTAATGATAGGTTTTATAGGCAGAAATTGGGCACGGCTATAGGCACGAAGTTCGCTCCGGCCTATGCCAATCTCTTCATGACCCGGTTGGAAGAGAGGTTGTTGGAAGCTTCACCTGACAAGCCCCTCGTCTGGATGAGATTCATCGATGATGTTTTCTTTATCTGGATGCACGGGGAAGAAAGGCTGAAGTCTTTCATCAATCATCTCAACAGTAGCCACGAAACGATTAAGTTTACTAGCGAGCAATCACGGGATAGTATTAGTTTCTTAGATGTTCAGGTTAGCGTGCGGGAGGGGGGAGTCCTTTCGACAGACTTGTTCTGCAAGCCAACTGATACACATCAGTACTTGCATAAGAAGTCTTGTCACCCCTGGCACACGAAAAAGGCGATCCCTTATGGTCAGGCTCTTAGGTTTCGTAGGATATGTTCGGAAGATCGCCAATTTCAGGAGAGGGTAGGCGAGTTAGCTGGATGGCTTAAGGACAGGGGCTACGAAGAGTCTTTAGTTAACGAGCAAATAGATAGGGTACGTAGGTTGGATAGGACAACTCTTCTAGCAAATTCGGGAAATAGGACCAATGACCAAGGGAGGGGGGAAAGGGTTCCACTTGTTGCAACATATCATCCAGCGCTCAATGGTTTGGGGAAGGTTGCCAGGAGACTCCATCCTATGCTCACGAATTCGGAGGAGCATAGGAGGGTGTTTCCTGAGCCACCTTTAATAGCTTTTAGGAGATGTAAGAACCTTAAGGATATACTTGTTAGGGCTAGGCTCAGTAGTGAGGGAAATGGGGGGACTGATAAGAAGGGATGTTCTCGTTGTGGTAAATCTCGTTGTCAAGTGTGTCATGTAATGAGCAATAGTGAACATTTTCATTCTAACGTAGATAGCCGGGAATATAGGATAAACTATTCGTTTAATTGTGACTCGTCAAATGTCGTGTATTTGTTGGAATGTACTGTTTGTGGTGTACAATATGTTGGTAGCACATGCACGCCTTTTAGGCTTAGGTTTAATAATTACAAGGCGTGCAGTCGTAAGTTTAATTCGGGGGCCTCAGTACCCCAGGCGGAATTCTTCAGACATTTCACTGAAGAAGGCCACCGGGGGTTTCTGAAGGATATTAGCGTAAAGATAATTGATAGGCTAACGGGGGGTAATAGGATGCGGGAAAGCTTCTGGCAATATCGGCTAGATTGCTTTGCCCCTAAGGGTTTAAACACTAGGCAGGTAGATACATAGATTTCATTTTTGTTTACTTTTTGGTTGTTGTGTTGTTTTGATTTTTTGCACTCAGCTTTTCGTTAGGGACACACGCTGTTTTATTAGGGATTTCTTTCTGCCCATCCACTCTGGGATCTTTCTATCGTTTGTTTTGTTTTAATAGACATTTTTTCCAGCTCCTGCGAGACAGACACAAACACCGACTTCGGCAGCTCTTTGCTCTGCGCTTTCTTGTGATCGTTCTCCTGCCACCTTTGTCATTACCGCTACTTTAACACTTTTTCAATGCGTATTGTAATAGGTAAGATCCCGCCTAGGCTATTGTTTTAAATTTCGTAATCTATATGTATGCTCTGTTGGATTTGGAAAAGTTATTACTGATGAAGGCTTACGCCGAAACGTTTACCAGAAGTGTTTTTCTTTGAGTGTCTATATATATATATATATATATAAATATTCAACAACTAGCGAGCAACCAGGATTTCTCCTTTTTCGGTGCAAACGGAAACATTATTTTAAAATTCTCAGGAAAATCGAGAAAATTAAAATGCGCCACAGCCGGGAATCGAACCACGGATCTCCTGCTTTCCGGGCAAGCGCCTTAACCTTTAGGCTACCATGGCACGTCTTAATTTTCTCGATTTTAGCACCTTATGGGTTGCTTTCGGCTTTCGCCTTTTTCAAGCAGCGTATTTTATAAATATTCAACAACTAGCGAGCAACCAGGATTTCTCCTTTTTCGGTGCAAACGGAAACATTATTTTAAAATTCTCAGGAAAATCGAGAAAATTAAAATGCGCCACAGACGGGAATCGAACCACGGATCTCCTGCTTTCCGGGCAAGCGCCTTAACCTTTAGGCTACCGTGGCACGTCTTAATTTTCTCAATTTTAGCACCTTATGGGTTGCTTTCGGCTTTCACCTTTTTCAAGCAGCGTATTTTATAAGTATTCAACAACTAGCGAGCAACCAGGATTTCTCCTTTTTCGGTGCAAACGGAAACATTATTTTAAAAATTCTCAGGAAAATCGAGAAAATTAAAATGCGCCACAGCCGGGAATCGAACCACGGATCTCCTGCTTTCCGGGCAAGCGCCTTAACCTTTAGGCTACCGTGGCACGTCTTAATTTTCTCGATTTTAGCACCTTATGGGTTGCTTTCGGCTTTCGCCTTTTTCAAGCAGCGTATTTTATAAATATTCAACAACTAGCGAGCAACCAGGATTTCTCCTTTTTCGGTGCAAACGGAAACATTATTTTAAAATTCTCAGGAAAATCGAGAAAATTAAAATGCGCCACAGCCGGGAATCGAACCACGGATCTCCTGCTTTCCGGGCAAGCGCCTTAACCTTTAGGCTACCGTGGCACGTCTTAATTTTCTCGATTTTAGCACCTTATGGGTTGCTTATAACATATATATTTGAATGAAACATATGTTTAGTGGGTTAGATTTGTTCGTCACCATCAACCATCAGGCCTAAAGGCCATTTCTCTAAGTAAAGAGAATACCCTTACGGATTCGTTGCAAATGTTGATGATCTTTTTTTTCGTTTTACATACGTTGAACCACCGACCGTTCTCGGGAACTCATTACCGTTCTCTAATGTAAAGTTTGAATAATATCTTGCAGTTTTTACTGTTCTCAGTTCAAACTGTCGGCAGGAAATTTGGGTCTGTTTGAGAAAATCAGTACCTGTAATGCCGGGGCCCAATTCTTGACAGCATGGAAATGTAAACAAAGTTTTTACCTCATGTGGAAGTTAAGAGAAGGAAATCATTGCGTTTATTGTGCTCGGAAGTGCACCTGCTAACACTGTTTTTGATGTATTCGTTCAGTTTTAACAGCCTCTTCATGTTTGTATAGCCTGCATGCAGACTCTACTGATTGATTCCCTGACAAGAAGTGAGATAACTTAAGGAGGAACCTCACTTCTCTTCAGGGAATCAGTTGAGTCTGCATGCAGGCTATGTTTGTTTGGATCTGAGAGCCATGAATATCAAGTCTTACGCAGACCGACTTGATGAAAAAAGCCCCAAGTAGACCCAAATTGCTCCCACCTTGTAAAATTATCAATATAAAACCTATTGAATTGCAAGAATCATGAAAATCTTTTGACACCTTTCCAAATGATTGAACTTGAAATCCGTTATGATTTGCTAACAAAAATAAATCGTACGGTGGCATGATTGGAAATGGAAAGCCTGCTACGCTGTCAAATTATTATCAAAGCTCGTGCCAGGGAAAGTCTCCAAATTGAAGCACTAGAAATTATCCAATGGTTCTTCTACACCATTGATACAGCTCCTGAACGAAAGAATAGATTTCATCATTTGGTGAGCTACCGTATGAATCAAATTCTTAACCTACAACTGTTTTAACGAAAAAAGGAAAGAGACCAAAATTTACTCCTGGACCCAAATTACTTCCACCTTGCCCTAAATGCTGCAAACACAGAAGAGAAGGTAGTGTAACTTTGATTGAGCATTGAAGAGTCTTTCTAGGTTAAGGCCACTCTTCTTCCTTTCTAAGCTAAGCTTGATATATTTTCAAAGTTTGCAAGAATTTTCACGAAATCAGCGACTGCAGTTTGTTTAGTACAGGATCAGGAGAGTAGAATGGTTTGACTTGACCTTTATCCTTGGTACGGAAAACATGATGTGAAACTGACTTCACTGATCCAAAACCTGAAATTGCAGATGTAAAGGGGAAAATTCATGCTCTGTAGGAGAAAGTATCTATCTCATATCTGGCCTCGAGGGTGGCAATGGTTATGCTATCTGGATTCTCAATTTTGGCCCTTTTGTCATTCTTGGCCTAAGCAGACTTATTGCCAATGGTTCGTATTGGTATAGCTTCATAGCTTTAGCTCCCAGTTGGACAACTCCATGGTCGCTGTTGGATCTAGCCTCATCTCCTTAGTCTAGCCTGTCATAAGAAGACATTTGAAACTCACTGATATCAGTATCTGACATTTCATTTTTATCCTCACGAGCTCCACATGCATTGGTTTTCATTGGCAAGAACAGTGCGTCTTGTTCTGTGGTCATAATTGTGACATCATGCATGAAGGCCTAATGTCACGTTCAGAACCAATTTTCAAAACGGGATTTTGCACCCTTTCCGCAATGATATTGAGTAAAATTGGGTATTAATGAAATCAGTAAAGTTTGAATATTATGAACATAGTAGAAAATCAAAGTCAAAAATTTGGCTGCATAAGGCCTTTACGGGCATTTCATTCCGTTGTTTCTTAGTTTCAGGGAATTTACCACAAAATAATTGGGGAAGGCAGGTACAGAAAAAGTCTGAACAGGTTTGATGTTTGAGAGCCTTTTTCAAGCTTCATGCAGCAATCCACATGACCATCCCCAAATGGGAAACAAATGACAAAAGTGCCACCCCAGAACATGTCACAAATGATCCATACAGCTGTCATCATAAATTCCACCCAGTTTCTTAAATAAATTATCAAGGAGTATAGAAGTTTCTGTTAGAAATTAAATCCAAAGTTTATATCTTAACCACCAGGCTAGTAAAAAAAGAGGATCCCAGTTTGCTTCATTTTCCCAGCGTTTCTAAAACACGGAACAAGCGCAATGAGCCAGTAACAAGCGGAACAACCAAGGAACAAGCCAGTAACAAGCGGAACAAGCCAGGAACAGGCCAGTAACAAGCGGAACAAGCCAGGAACAGGCCAGTAACAAGCGGAACAAACCAGTAACGCATTGAACAAAGCGTGGAATTAGCATGGGTACATGGCTGAACCCCACGAGATAACGTTAACATTACTGCAACAATAAGAAGAACAGGGCCATTTTGAATACGTTGCAGTGTAAAATGAACAAGTAACAAGCAACTAGGAATCACGCAGTGGCGGCGCCAGCTTTGAACAATAGGAAAAGTGGAGGGGGGGATTTTGACGTAATTTTTTAACCTAAAGGTGTACCCAACTGATTTTATGCCAATTTTGATAATTTTTGTGGAAGTAAAATAGATTGATAAAATAGACACGTCCCCGCTGCCAGCTGAATCACCAATGATATTGCCGGAAATTTTTCCGCCTCGACATTTTCCCACCGAGTGGACATCCGGCTTAACGGTATGCCTTCCATACCGGATTGCTCAGACCGAACCGACCAGTCCGATTCGAATGGTAATCCGCTATCAAGTAAACAAAGCAAAGTGAACCCCTTGACATTTCTTTCAATTCCAAATTCAGTCAACACAATAGACACTAAAAAAGCGCATAAGGTTTCTAGGAAGATTTCTACAGGGTTGCAAGAAATTTTTGGGGACAGAATACCAATGGAAGTAGCACAGGGCGGGGTAGGGGGCTCTTCCACGTAAGTATACCCGGGGCCAACCTGGGAAGTGCCGGCCGCGCTTCAAGATATACTTTTTCGACTTTGATTTCCACCGTTTGATTCTAATGCCTCCTCTCAAAGCAGTCATGTATGCCTCGATACAGAAGCTTGACCAATCAGGTTAGTTGTTTGATGTTTTTTCAAAAATTTGACACCTAATACAAAAATAGAGCCAGATGAAAGTGAAAGTATGTTCCAAGTCTATTCCGTGGTATATCAGCACTAAGCAAGTCTAAGGTGAAAGGGGCCTGTAAAATCAGAATAGCGAAATCACCGTCAATTAATCAATGTAAAATACGTTGGATTTTCTTTATCAAAATGAATAGTACCTTACGAGGGACGTATCATTTTTTCTAAATGTCCCCTTCAACTTCGGCAAAAGCCCTTCTCTTTTCAAGACAAATCCGCAAGTCGCTTTCTTAAGCCCTATTTCCACTGAGAAAAATCTTTGCGAAATGCGAAAAAATTTCTCGCGAAGAACCGTCTGCTCATGCGCACTAAAATTTCACCAGTTCTCTGCGAAAAAATTTCTCTGCGAAAAAAGGTTGAACTCAATTCAACTTTATTCGCATTTCGCTTGCGAAACAATAATTTGGCCAATCAGGATGCAGCTGATGACGCACTACCGCATTCCTGCAATGACTGAAAGTTCAGGATTGGCCTAGACAAGTTTCTTCAGAAAAGATTTCGCAAGAATGCTTCACACAGAGTGGAAATTGAAGAGCAAAAAAATTTATCGAGAAAAAAACTTTAAAGACAAATGACAGAGATATAAGGCGACTTAAATCAGGAGCCAGGGCAATCTAAAAAATAGCCTAATTGTATTCCTACATATGATCTCAAAAGATTGTCAAAACAATGGACAAATGATGGCAGACGGCCCTCTTTTGCTCTTTTTGTAAGCTGGGCGTTATAAGACATAATCAGGGCCCTGGGAAATCTGGATATAGTCTATTGTATTCCATTATTGTATTTGATGATCTCCAGAGATTGCATCAAAACAAATGATGGCAGGCGCTCTATTTTTAAACTTGCCGC
Organism: Aurelia sp. 3 sensu Dawson et al. (2005); assembly: GCA_964020215.1. Taxonomy (NCBI): domain Eukaryota; kingdom Metazoa; phylum Cnidaria; class Scyphozoa; order Semaeostomeae; family Ulmaridae; genus Aurelia; species Aurelia sp. 3 sensu Dawson et al. (2005). Next base: position 8,203,882 of record OZ026577.1, read on the forward strand.
TATATATCCGTCATTTGTCTGTAAAAAGAGAATTTTCTGAGTGGAAATCAGGCTTTACGTTATATTTTTCCCAGTGCGAGAGTTTCTTAACTTTATGGCGATATCTTTCTCTTAACCAGTTTCTTGCAACAAAAAGATACGGTTACTTGTTCATTTCACACCGCAACAATTTTTGGAAATTTCCGTTGGAATTGACAGCCCTTGCGGCAATGTTAACGGTATCTTGTGAGGTTCAGCCATGTACTCATGCTGATTCCACGCTTTGTTCAATGCGTTACTGGCTTCTTCCGCTTGTTACTGGCCTGTTCCTGGCTCGTTCCGCGTGTTACTGGCCTGTTCCTTGGTTGTTCCGCTTGTTACTGACCTGTTCCTTGCTTGTTCCGCTTGTTACTGGCTTGTTCCGCTTGTTCCGTGTTTTAGAAACGTCATTCATTTTCCACAGAAATAGAAATTTGCAGGGTCCACTATCTTTTAGATCCACTGATCAGTCCATTCCGTACTCATTGTGGTCCAGTTGATACACCTATTTGGATAGACAACTCAATACTGTAATTTGATAATTTGTTATTAGTTATTAGGTTGTTGTTAGTTGTTAGGTTGTTCCACGGTTTGCAGGAACCTTTTTATGTGGGAAAGAACCCTATTTCCCTACGCTTCTCAATCCAAGAGCATTTGCTTGAATTTGATTGCTTTTTAGCTCCTTAATAGCTGAACTGATGCTAAATTTTAAAACTTTTGGATGCCTTTGGGTCTGATACTAAATGTTATCAACTTTTGGTTGGTTTTGCATCTGAACTTTGGGAAATTTTGGCTGTTATGGGTTATTGTGGAGGGTTTTGGGTGGTTGTGGCTGGTTCTGTCTGGTTGCGGGTGGTTTTGGGTTGTTCGTCATTTTAGTATGTACACCTTGCCAACCAATAAGCCAGTATGAACGCTCTAAGGGATTAGTTTTGCGGATTTCTGCATGAGCGTTTATGCACTTACAAAAGATTTTGCAATGTGAATGCAGCCTTAGGCTTGCCAAACAGTGTTTCTAAGTCATTGAGTCTGTCAGGGTTAACCAGATGGCAAATGAGATTGCAAAGTCTATCTGTTGAGAACACATGCAACAATTTCTTAATTGAATCTGTTATGGTAATGCAAGACTGTGTGCCAATCGATAAGTAGTTTCTTTGTCAAACCTAAATTTGTTTGGAGCTTGCTGACCAGTTTGGTCTTCCAGATTAAACCATGACAAATGAGGGTCATGATTAGTCTTCTCCTCCAGTGGCATTAAAGGCGGATCTCCACCAGACGATTTTTATGACGATCGTCTGAAAAATTCGCAACGAGAAATGCGCAGTATCGTCCATGAGATCGTCGAGCGGTGGTCTGAAAAATTTCACGATTTTCAAAAGTGCTGGAGGGGAATTTTTAATGTTAGCACGGAAAATGGCGGAAGTGAATCAAACTTACCTCAACTACTTGAGGCTTTGAGGAAGCAAGAAACTCTGTTATGAGATTTTGTACTTGTTGTGCTGTTGATCCATCTCCACTCTCTCCTACGGCAGCCACTTTGAATCAACGCAAAGTGATCTCCTACTGGTTGAAAATATGACGATTCGCAAAGCGCTCGACGAAAAGTAGAACTGGTTTCTACTTTTCGTTGAGCGCTTGACGATCTCATTGACGATCTTTTATTTCTTCTGCACATGTGTCGTCGCAAATTTTTCAGACGATCGTCATGAAAATCATCTAGTGGAGATCCGCCTTAAAAGCGATCTTCATTGATTTTCGTCATTCCTTTGTATGAATAGGCATAGCAGTTCCTCTTGTTCCGCCATGTTGAAAATATAATCCATAACCATAGCAATACATTCATTATCTATTGAATGTGTGAATCCTCTTTTGAATCTGGAAGAAAGAATGGGACTTGACATGGGCGTTGATGCCCGTTGCCATATCCGTATTCATCAAGCTGTGAAGCCTCTCTAATTTTAAAGAATTAGCACTTACACACTCCTCCATATGGAGGAAACACTTGTCGTACTTAGAGGAATCATCATTTGGAGATATAATAATTTTTTCGGTCGTTGCCAATTTGAATTGATGTGGAAATACACAACAAGCAGGCGGGAACATGTAAAGCATCAAAAAAAGGAAGCTCATAAACTGAGAAATTTTCACTTTACCTTTCACATTCTTTATACCAAAAGCTGTTCCTGGATCAAGCTATGTCCTTTAACCCTATTCAGCCCAGGTAAACATTTTAATATTCTGGTGCAGTGGGGGGCTATTTTGGCCCCACTCTTTATTTCACTTTGCAATTGCAATTAGGGACCTGGGAATGGTCCAGAAATAGCAGCAGTTGGTAATTTGTCATGCATTTTGCTAAGAAGCCAAAAACAATAGCAGAATGAAGCAAAAAGTAGTGAGATATTTACTGATTTGTTCAAGATATGTAGCTAACTATTCTGCAAAATGATGGTTAGAAGTCTACAAAGGTATTTTAATTGATTATTTGAATTTTCAAAAATGCCTCTGTTAATTATTGCCAATTAAGTGCAATTAACGGACACTTCAAACGATGAAAATTATTTTTGCAATAATCTATTATCTATTTTGACTTCTAATCAACGAAATTAGGCATGTCAGGTCATTATCAGGGCATTTCAAGTAAATTTTCATGAATGATTTACTAATTCATTCATTATATGACATCATAAAGTTTTAAAGTTATATTAAAATTTGCAAATGTAGGCAAATCTCAATGAATTATATATGAAATGAAAGCTCTCTTCAAGACAAAACCAATGGTATACATATATAACTTTACATGTAATCCCACTGGGAAGATAAAATATAATTTAGTATTTTCTGACTGGTCACCAATAAAAGGCATGTGGAGGTCATGTGGCACAATAATCAATGATGAAGGGTAGATAATTATGCAACTGATTGAATTTAATTCAAAGTTAATAGGGTTAACCTAATCCCTTTTCGGACAGTGGCGAGTAGTACAAATTATGGTTATAATCAAATATAGATAAAAAGATATTCATATATAAAAAATAAGGAACAGCAGGAGTAATACCTACCTCCCAAGTGTCTTGCTAGATTCGGTTTCGCAGGGTGTAGTAAGGAAGGTTACAGAATTGGTAGCAATACAAAGACATTGTTTTGTTCTTTCTGTGCTGAATGTCGTGTCCGTCTAGGCTTCAGAGTGGTATGTTATGGTCAGGCTCCGCAGAGGTATGTACCGGCCAATGAGTGATGAGGGTTTCTCGAGAAGGGCGATAAAGCGATAAATAAGTAAATTGTAAGTGTCTCTTATGTCTTCCACTGACTCTACGCAATTCATCAGCTAAAATCCTACTCAGGATATTTCTGGGCTTTAATTTTAGTATATCCCTTAATGAGTAGGCGCCCCCCGCAGCCCTGCGTCCAGGGCCACAGTTGCTAAGTTCAGTGAAAGTTCATATCCAATGTATAACTCCGCAATGTTGATATTTTCTAGATGTTCTGTGCCAATGTAAATAAGTCCAAATCCGTTAATATCTTGTTGGTTTCTTTGCCAGATAATTCTTCGTAGGTAAAGGTGGGTACTGTGCGCTGCTCACATTCGTAGGTGTTGTTGTTGTGGTGTTGTTGTGGTTGTTGATGTTGGTGCGGTAAAATTCTTGGAAATCGGCTATTGTTGTAACTGGTTTCAATATGGCGGTGATATCTTCGTTCTACTAGCGGGTAGATACAGGAATTGCTCCGACCCGAATGTTCTCGTTTTCCTTCCGACGCCAAAGATTTCGTTTGCGATATAAACACCGAAAAGCACTTTGGCTCTCTGTTTTGATTTTATCCTCCTTCGTACAGTAGCCCTGTCCACAAGTTGCTCGAAATTTCTCGAAAAGTTGCTCAAAATGTCCTTAAAAGTTGCTCAAAAAGTTGCTAATTTTTCAAAAAGTTGCCCAAAAGTTGCTCATTTAGTGTCATTTTTTAAGGTCATATGCTATAAACATATGAATAACTGAGATCTATGCATAAGATTAGTGGCACCAAGGATGCTCTTTGTTTCAACTACAGCAGTTTCTTGGAAGTTAGAGCCTTTCATGCTAATAGAATTGGGCTCATCTGACAAATCTTCTGAATTTAGCAAGAATCACTTGTTAATCATGGAAAACAACAACAGCAACAATTGACGAATAATGATAATCATCATAACCATAATCATTATCATCATCACCATTGTCATCGTGATCATCATCATCATCATCATCATCATCATCATCATCATCATCATCATCATCATCATCATCATCATCATCATCATCATCATCATCATCATCATCATTATCATCATCATTATCATCATCATCATCATCATCGTCATCATAGTCAGAAATCGATAATTTCAAAGACCAGCTCTTCACAAATCAAGGTGTTGAATCCTAACATGACCAGAAAACAGATGCTTTACATGTCTAGCTTTCATTACTGTTACAAAGAATAAACAAAATATCATTGAAATCCTTGTAACATTGCTGAAATAAGGAAAAGTTGCTCAATGTTGCAAAAGTTGCCGAAATTCCTAGAAGTTGCCAAAAAGACTTAAAGTTGCCTGAAAGTTGCCGAGCAACTTGTGGACAGGGCTATCGTACAGGTTCACATGAAACAAACATGCACGATACTTGTCTTGCAAGGTCTGTGGCTGGGCGTTGTTACTGTTATTTTGTGTTTCTTGTTTTGTGATTTTGATTGTAAAAAAAATGAAATAATGATTATGGGTTGTCTTGAATAAGCAAAAATATCTCAAAAATGATTTGCTGCCTCCTGAAGTTTCTTAATTTTACAATTTACTTGCTTGTCAAGTATTCCGTAAAAGCATTCATCGATTTTTCCTTCAATGAATTTGTCCTTCTGTTGTTTTACACTGAATAGAATTTCATACTGCGTGGATCACTTAGTTCAAGCATGCAGGGTCTTGCAGATAGGATGTTCAGTCGTACGGAAGTTTTACATCAGACAACAAACTCCCCAAACTTTTAAACTAAAGATAAACTTCCTAAACATCGTGCTTGTTTACTTATGAATGTGTTTGAACTCCACAAATACTCGCACACATAGGAAGACAAATGATAGCCAAAGGGACAATTGTTTGTCTAATTACGGTATAGTGCTCCAAAGAAACATATTCCTTGAAGCCCTTTGTACTTGATCCCAACCACATCAGCATGCATGACTGACCCTCAGTCATGTTATTCATACCGGATATTTCCAAAATATCCCTTTGATCATTTATGATCAGGGTATGATGTTATCTGCTCTATATCTTTCTTTTCTGTTTTGTCCCTTTGACAAACGGTGAGTAGAATGGACAGTTTGTGTCCTGTTCTTTATTTACCCACCTTTGTCCTCAAAAATTGTTTGGTTCATGACGTTCCCCTTGTTTTGACGTGCAAAGGAGCACTTTCTCAATTCGCTCATATCACAATCACGTTTATTTGGGCCTAGCCCGTTGCAAAATTACAAACGGCATGCGTTATCCTTCCTTGCAAGGACTGGCCTATGTGAAATATGTATAAACATGGCACCTCATCTGTATAAACATGGTGTTACAAACATATTCCTTTGATATCTGGAACAGCGGACGTGGGAAGCATAGTTCCCTCACTGCAACACCCAAAGCTGTCCGCCCTTAATGCGAAACTGTGCTAAGTCTCCGGCCAGTAGCCTCGGTCACCGATGAACCGAAAATCGTGTGTTTACAATGATTTTCGGGTCGGAGCAATTCCTGTATTTACCCGCTAGTTTCGTTCTGACTAATTTATCCTGCAAGTTGGGTCGCCTTCGAAGAGCTAAAATTGGTCTACTGTTACTCCATACTCGCTGAAGGATTGGGTTTTGGTCCATAAGGTGCCAATGGTTCATGAGGATAGAGCCCATGTTGACAGTTGCAGAGTCGAATGGAACAATAAATGGTATAACTTTAATGTTACCTTTATGAGCGCCAGTGTTAGATAGATTCACTGCATGTTTTGGAAACAATAAATCATCTTGGTTGATGTTAGATAGCTTTAAAAATTCACTATCTATCAGGGACAGATCGTAGCCCCTCCTAACAAGATTATCTCTAAGGAAGGCCAAGTGTTTCTCTAGTTCCTTGTTATCAGTAATAAGCCTTCTATACGTTAAGGCCTGGCTGTATGTGATGCCCCTTTTACAGTGGCTTGGATGGAAGGATGTTGCTTGCAGAAGTGTGCAAATGTCTGTAGGTTTGATGAATATTGTGCTGTCTAGTACATGTTTATCGTTAAAGTATATGGTTGTGTCTAAGAAGTTGATTTTCTGACTAGAGATTTCATATTCAAATTTGATGGTATCATGGATTGCATTGGCATGATTTATAAATTCAATTAAGGATTTTTCACCATGTTCCCAAATAATTATGATGTCATCAATAAACCTCTTCCATAGGAGGGGTTGGAGTGTGGATGGAGCATGTGTAATAATTATAGTTTCTATACGAGACATAAATATGTTTGCAAAGATAGGTGCCATGGGTGTTCCCATAGAGGTACCATGTATCTGTAAGAATAGTTGATCATTGAATTCAAAGTAATTCCCCCTGAGGACAAATTCAAACATTTGTCTCAGCTTATTGACAGACAAAGGAAGGTTTTGACCATAATGTTGTGTCATGGCGTCAAGGCAATATTGTATGCCCTCATCTTGAGGGATATTGGTGTATAGAGATTTGACATCCAAGGTTGCAAGTAGGGTGCCTTTAAGGAAGCTAACTCTATTCTGCATATTATTTTGCAGGAAATGTTTGCTGTCCCTAATGTATGATGGGATCGTTTGTACTATTGGTTTGAGATAGTAATCTAAAAATTGAGAAAGTTTTTCAGTAGGCGACCCACACCCTGACACTATGGGTCTACCTGATGTGATGTCATCAATTTTTGGTTTATGTATTTTGGGTAATAGATAGAATAGTGGAGTGCGCGGTGAGCTTCTTTGTTCTAAAAAATCATATGTTTTTTTCTGAGATTTCATGCTTTACTAGGAGGTCTGTGAGAAATGTAGTGATCTGGGCAGTCAGTTCTGGAATATCATTTTTTTGACATTTAGAGTAGTGAAGTATGTTGTTCAATTGTCTAGAGGCTTCCATTAGGTATAACCTCTTAGGCCATAAAACTAAAGCACCACCTTTATCCGCTCTTTGAATAATGATATCTCTTCGTTTGCTCAATGTGTCTATTGCTTTCAATTCACTCTGAGATAGGTTGGATGTAAAGGTTTCTCCAGAATTGGTTATGTGGTTATTGATAACCTCAGAGATTTTATCAAAATATTCTTGTAAAGGTATGAAAGCTTCATTCGGTGGGACCCAAGAGGATTTTAAATGAAATGGTCCATTTTTTGTTTGTGTGGGGTGATGATAGAAATGAAATTGCAACTTCATTCTGCGTATAAAGTCCTCAAGACCACTAGTTACATCCTGTGGTGGTACTTTTGGCGGTGTTGGTACAAAGGATAATCCTTTTTGGAGTAAACTTCTCTCTCCCTCAGTGAGGTCAAATGTGCCTAGATTGACAACATTGTCAATGGGTTTGTATTTCACAATCGCTCTATGTAATTTCTTTTTATGGCATTAGTGCCTATTGTACCATGTTCTTTCTTACGCTTCTTGTTTAAAATTTTCCTCAGTGTGGCCCTTTTGTGAGTTTTGTCCTTATTTGGTGCGTTCCTCATATCTGTAATGTGGTAGGAAGGTAAATAGTAAGACTCAGCCTATTATTACTAAAGCCAACCAGTAATATGCTTACATCAATAAAGCGCCATAAGTATAATGGTGTACTACAACATGCGGACTGTATCAAGACCTGGGGGTCTCCCAAGGGCAGCCGGACCCCCCAACACAAAGCCCCACACCAAACGGGTGTATATGGATTTGCATTGAAGAAGTCCATGTGAAGCCCCCCACAGGAAACCTGTGGGAGGGCCCCCCTGCTAACCCCAGGGAGAGCCCCAGGTGCCTCCAAATCCTATTGCGCGCAAATAACAGTATAATGGCCCTATAGCATACTTGGAGTACAGTGATGAAGAATAGGCACGGTAATGTGCTAGCATACAGTGTGAATAACAAATATAGTAAGAACAACAAATCTAGTAAGAATAGTGATTATGAGAAAGGAGATACAGTTCGTTTGCATCTGGTATCTACTGTCTGTTGTTTCTCCTGTTGTTGTTATTATTATTCTTGTTGTTTGCCGTTCTCTTGGCGTTTTCGCATATAATACGGACTATATCCTGTTCATAAAGTCCGTTTAAGTTTTGTATGATTGTGTCGATTCGTAAAGATTCCTCTTGCTGAAGAATCTTATGGTGATCTCTCATTATTTCACAGACCTTCCTCCTAAGGGTTACAACTGCCTCATGGTATTGCACGTCAAGTAGTGGCTTAGGCCTTTAGTTAGATCAGAGTTGAATCTGGGGAGAGTGAAAGAGGGGTAATAGCCAGATTCAATGCTATGAGAAAAGGAGGCTTCCTTGTTCTTATGGTAGGAAAGGGAGATAGGTATTACTCCTGCTGTTCCTTATTTTTTATATATGAATATCTTTTTATCTATATTTGATTATAACCATAATTTGTACTACTCGCCACTGTCCGAAAAGTTACTTTAGTTATCAGTTGCTTTAGTATCGCATTTTAGTTCCATCTTTACATTTGCTTTCACTCTATGCTATCCAAAAATGGATTTAGGAATGCTTACAAAATGGATTATACACACTTCCCATACTGGTACACATTGAAAATAGTGGAGAATATGGAATAAACTTGGATTGTGACACTTTGGACTGAACTTAGCAACTGTGGTCCTGGACGCAGGACTGTATGGGCCGCCCACAAATTTAATGGATATACTAGAATTAAAGGCTCGAAACATCCTTTGTGGGAATCTAGCTGAAGAGTTGCGTATAGTCAGGATATAGACACTTACAATCGATTTACACATTTGCTTTATGGATATGGTATTGCAGTAACGCGATATCGGATTATAACATGCCCCTCGGAAACCTCCACATGCCAACAGAATCCTGTCCATCAGTACCAGCATGATCTACGCAAAAATTACATCCTTTCCAGCTTATCCTGCTTCCCCACAACTGGCATGGCCTATAGGTGGTAGGTATTACTCCCTCTTCACTTAGTTACTTTAGTTATCAGTTGCTTTAGTATCGTATTTTAGTTCCATCTTTACATTTGCTTTCACTCTATGCTATCCAAAAATGCAGACTCTACTGATTGATTCTCTGACGAGAAGTGAGATAACTTAAGGAGGAACCTCACTTCTCTTCAGGGAATCAGTTGAGTCTGCATGCAGGCTATGTTTGTTTTGATCTGAGAGCCATGAATATCAAGTCTTACGCAGTCCGACTTGATGCACAAAGCCCCGAGTAGACCCAAATTGCTCCCACATTGCAAAGTTATCAATATAAAACCTATTGAATCGCAAGAATCATGAAAATCTTTTGACACCTTTCCAAATGATTGAACTTGAAATCCGTTATGATTTGCTAACAAAAATAAATCGTACGGTGGCATGATTGGAAATGGAAAGCCTGCTACGCTGTCAAATTATTATCAAAGCTCGTGCCAGGGAAAGTCTCCAAATTGAAGCACTAGAAATTATCCAATGGTTCTTCTACACCATTGATACAGCTCCTGAACGAAAGAATAGATTTCATCATTTGGTGAGCTACCGTATGAATCAAATTCTTAACCTACAACTGTTTTAACGAAAAAAGGAAAGAGACCAAAATTTACTCCTGGACCCAAATTCTGATCCAAAACCTGAAATTGCAGATGTAAAGGGGAAAATTCATGCTCTGCAGAAGAAAGTATCTATCTCATATCTGGCCTCGAGTGTAGCAATGGCTATGCTATCTGAATTCTCAATTTTGGCCCTTTGGTCCGTTGCCAACTTCTGTCATTCTTGGCCTAAGCGGACTTATTGCCAATGGTTCGTATTGGTATAGCTTGATAGCTTTAGCTCCCAGTTGGACAACTCCATTGTCGCTGTTGGATCTAGCCTCATCTTCTTAGTCTAGCCTGTCATAAGAAGACATTTGAAACTCACTGATATCGGTATCTGACATTTCATTTTTATCCTCACGAGCTCCACATGCATTGGTTTTCATTGGCAAGAACGGTGCGTCTTGTTCTGTGGTCATAATTGTGACATCATGCATGAAGGCCTAATGTCACGTTCAGAACCAATTTTCAAAATGGGATTTTGCACCCTTTCCGCAATGATATTGAGTAAAATTCGGTATCAATGAAATCAGTAAAGTTTGAATATTATGAACATAGTAGAAAATCAAAGTCAAAAATTTGGCTGCATAAGGCCTTTACGGGCATTTCATTCCGTTGTTTCTTAGTTTCAGGGAATCTACCACAAAATAATTGGGGAAGGCTGGTATAGAAAAAGTCTGAACAGGTTTGATGTTTGAGAGCCTTTTTCAAGCTTCATGCAGCTTGTTACTGGCTTGTTCCTTGGTTGTTCCGCTTGTTACTGACCTGTTACTTGCTTGTTCCGCTTGTTACTGGCTCGTTCCGCTTGTTCCGTGTTTTAGAAATGTCATTCATTTTCCACAGAAATAGAAATTTGCAGGGTCCACTATCTTTTAGATCCACTGATCAGTCCATTCCTTACTCATTGTGGTCCAGTTGATACACCTATTTGGATAGACAACTCGATACTGTAATTTGATAATTTGTTATTAGTTATTAGGTTGTTGTTAGTTGTTAGGTTGTTCCACGGTTTGCAGGAACCTTTTTATGTGGGAAAGAACCCTATTTCCCTACGCTTCTCAATCCAAGAGCATTTGCTTGAATTTGATTGCTTTTTAGCTCCTTAATAGCTGAACTGATGCTAAATTTTAAAACTTTTGGATGCCTTTGGGTCTGATACTAAATGTTATCAACTTTTGGTTGGTTTTGCATCTGAACTTTGGGAAATTTTGGCTGTTATGGGTTATTGTGGAGGGTTTTGGGTGGTTGTGGCTGGTTCTGTCTGGTTGCGGGTGGTTTTGGGTCCTTCGTCATTTTAGTATGTACACCTTGCCAGCCAATAAGCCAGTGTGAACGCTCTAAGGGATTAGTTTTACGGATTTCTGCATGAGCGTTTATGCACTTACAAAAGATCTTGCAATGTGAATGCAGCCTTAGGCTTGCCAAACAGTGTTTCTAAGTCATTGAGTCTGTCAGGGTTAACCAGACGGCAAATGAGATTGCAAAGTGCATCTATTGAGAACACATGCAACAATTTCTTAATTGAATCTGTTATGGTAATGCAAGACTGTGTGCCAATCGATAAGTAGTTTCTTTGTCAAACCTAAATTTGTTTGGAGCTTGCTGACCAGTTTGGTCTTCCAGATTAAACCATGACAAATGAGGGTCATAATTAGTCTTCTCCTCCAGTGGCATTAAAGGCAGATCTCCACCACACGAATTTTATAACGATCGTCTGAAAAATTTGCAACGAGACATGCGCAGTATCATCCATGAGATCGTCGAGCGGTGGTCTGAAAAATTTGACGATTTTGAAAAGTGCTGGCGGGGAATTTTTAATGTTAGCAAGGAAAATGGCGGAAGTGAATCAAATTTACCTCAACTACTTGAGGCTTCGAGGAAGCAAGAAACTCTGTTATGAGAATTTGTACTTGTTGTGCTGTTGATCCATCTTCACTCTCTCCTACGGCAGCCACTTTGAATCAACGCAAAGTGATCTCCTACTGGTTGAAAATATGACGATTCGCAAAGCGCTCGACAAAAAGTAGAACTAGTTTCTACTTTTCGTTGAGCGCTTGACGATCTCATTGACGATCTTTTATTTCTTCTGTGCATGTGTCGTCGCAAATTTTTCAGATGATCGTCATGAAAATCACCTAGTGGAGATCCGCCTTAAAGGCGATCGTCATGGATTTTCGTCATTCCTTTGTATGAATAGGCATAGCAGTTCCTCTTGTTCCGCCATGTTGAAAATATAATCCATAACCATAGCAATACATTCATTATCTATTGAATGTGTGAATCCTATTTTGAATCTGGAAGAAAGAATGGGACTTGACATGGGCGTTGATGCCCGTTGCCATATCCGTATTCATCAAGCTGTGAAGCCTCTCTAATTTTAAAGAATTAGCACTTACACACTCCTCCATATGGAGGAAACACTTGTCGTACTTAGAGGAATCATCATTTGGAGATATAATAATTTTTTCGGTCGTTGCCAATTTGAATTGATGTGGAAATACACAACAAGCAGGCGGGAACGTGTAAAGCATCAAAAAAAGGAAGCTCATAAACTGAGAAATTTTCACTTTACCTTTCACATTCTTTATACCAAAAGCTGTTCCTGGATCAAGCTATGTCCTTTAACCCTATTCAGCCCAGGTAAACATTTTAATATTCTGGTGCAGTGGGGGGCTATTTTGGCCCCACTCTTTGTTTCACTTTGCAATTGCAATTAGGGACCTGGGAATAATCCAGAAATAGCAGCAGTTGGTAATTTGTCATGCATTTTGCTAAGAAGCCAAAAACAATAGCAGAATGAAGCAAAAAGTAGTGAGGTATTTACTGATTTGTTCAAGATATGTAGCTAACTATTCTGCAAAATGATGGTTAGAAGTCTACAAAGGTATTTTAATTGATTATTTGAATTTGCAAAAATGCCTCTGTTAATTATTGCCAATTAAGTGCAATTAACGGACACTTCAAACGATGAAAATTATTTTTGCAATGATCTATTATCTATTCTGACTTCTAATCAACGAAATTAGGCATGTCAGGTTATTATCAGGGCATTTCAAGTAAGTTTTCAGGAGTGATTTACTAATTCATTCAGTACATGACATCATAAAGTTTTAAAGTTATATTAAAAATTTGCAAATGTAGTCAAATATCAATAAATTATATGTGAAATGAAAGCTCTCTTCAAGACAAAACCAATGGTATATATATGTAACTTTACATGTAATCCTACTGGGAAGAAAAAATAGAATTTAGTATTTTCTGACTGGTCACCAATAAAAGGCATGTGGAGGTCATGTGGCACAATAATCAATGATGAAGGGTAGATAATTATGTAACTGATTGAATTTAATTCAAAGTTAATAGGGTTAACCTAATCCCCATATTCCCCTCTGTCACCAGCAGATCCCCCTCTGTCACTGGCATTCCACTAGCCCATTCTATTCTGTTACCAGCTTCAATTTCAAAGACGATCCACAGACCGGCCTAGCAAGGACATTTGTGGATGACATGGAGGTGACAGCGAGAAACTTTAAAGAAACAATATCCAAAATGCATGTAAAAAACTACCAGCACTTGGCCACAAATGGGCTCAAGAAGATCAACACCCTTGTGTGGGAGGCAAAAATAATGCACAGCAATGCACTGGTGCAAGAAACCTTTAAATTAGCCTAAAAACAGCCATTTGATAACACCAACATGAAATAAGAGAACTAAGGTAGTCTAACTAGAACTCTTTGATTTATCATCACTTTGAAAGGCTGTTTTTCCTTTAACCAGATGTCTGTTTGTCTTGAAACGAGCATCATCGTACACAGCTTTAATCCATTCATCGTTATCAGCACAGTTTCTAGCCTGTTTTCCACAGCCCATTTTCAAGCCTTCCTATCACCGCCACCAAGCAAAGTAACAATTTGATTGTGCATGTTTCTATTTTTGGAACAATCACAGCACAAAAGCGAGACTCGTTTCAGGCCTAAAACAGTTACCTTTTTGCTTTTCTCTGGCTGCTCTTCACTGGATCAAGGGGGTCAGCTCACACACATCTCAAGATCAGATTGAAATGCAAATCTACGAGTGCAATCGTGGATCAAACAAACCAGTTGATGAAGGGAAGAAAGTGTAAAAGAAAAATATCGTACGGGGACACAGATGAGCTTTTAGACTTTATTCATTCAGAAAATACAGATGGAAATGATTTACAGCATAATAGGATGCAGAAGAAGGCTTCTACTGCTACTTTTGACAAATGTGAAAGTCCTAACCATGGTCCTTGTAAGGGCCTGTTCATATGGAGGCGAGCCAGCCCGCTTCCCGAGACAGAAATTGGACACGTGTCAAAAATGAGACACATGCCCATTGTTAAGAGCCGCAGCGCATGAGCAATGGTGACATTTTTGTCTCGGTAGCCGGGATGGAGTGTTCATATGGGAAAATTTTCATCCCGCTTACCGAGGTCTCGCCACCATAGCAGTGAGATCTCGCTAAGCGGGCCAGCCTGCCTACTCATGTGAACAGAAATCAAGTTTTGTATTGGAATTAGAGATGATGTGAGATCTGGGCAAAGAGCTCCAGCCCGGTGAGCAGGCTGGCTCGCCTTCATATGAACAGGCCCTAAGAAGTCAAGGACAACAACAAAAGTTGGTGATCTCAAAAAGGGTAAGAAAGGAATGTATGCTGATCTTTGCAAAAAGAAGACAGATAAGGAAACCAAGGAAAATCATAAAAGACCACAAAGTCAGCCAATGCAGTGAGGGAGGTAGCATTCAGGGGCATAACAAAGCTTTTACGGAATATGTCAATCAATACCGTAGCCAAGTTTGCTTGTCAACATGCTAACTCTGACGTTTATGTGAAAGAAAGCGAGAATTGAATGAACATTCACCCTGGCTAACGTTTGTGCAGTAGTGTAGGGGTTGCTCAATAAAATGGAGGCTGTTCAGTGTGATACAGGGATAACACGATGTTGTTAGAGGGATAACATGCAGTAGATTTGAGGCTGTTCAGTTATTTAGAGGGATAGCATGTAGTAACTAAGAGGGCAGCATCATGTCATTGGAGGGATAACCCCAGTAGATTTGGGGTCATTCAGTAAGGTAGAGGGATAACATCCTGTCGTTGGAGGGCTGACATCAGTAAGAGAGGGGCTATTCAGTAACTGAGGGGGATAACAACAGGGCTTTCACGTTCAGGAATTAAGGCGTGCGACCAAAAACTCGCGTGAACTGTGTGTTGCGCGCGAAAGAAATACCAAACGGTACCAAAGGTATGTGTCATACTTCCCAAGACCAAGACCTTCCCAAGTCAGTGAGGCATGGACACGCACAAATCAATACACAAATCAGCGAAAAAAAGCTGCTTGAGAAGTCTGACATTTAAGATGGCAAGAATCTCGGAAGAAGATGGCCTAAATATGAGGCTGATTAAACTTGAGCGGAATGCGCGAACAAAGTAGCTCAGCTGCACCCAAAGAATAAAATCAGCATCAGGGAGTTACAAGGTATGTTTTAAAACGAAAATCACTTTTGTCTACAAAATTTTCCGATGTGAACTCCCGAATGAAACATCGCTCTCTTCAAGGGAAATATTGTATTACCGGGCGCGCGATCAATCGCTGCAAAGGGAACGTTTAGGCACGTGCCTGCGTGCGCGCGAGCTATCGCGCGCCCCCCACTGAAAGCCCTGTAAGAAACAGTGCGATAGAGGGATAAAATCATGTCGATAAAGGGGCAACATCAGCATATGAGGGTTGTTCAGTATTTTGCTTGGATAACATCGTTCAGACGGGGATAACATGGTTTGCAGTGTCTTGGCAACCTGCTCACATACTCTGAACAAGTTCAAGGCAAATCTTTGTCCAAAGTAGGTCTTGAAGTTCACCATCTTTCCTGCCAATCCATATGCCTTGTCTGACACCTCACGGTTTGAACCAGGGAGATGTAGAGGGGAGAGGAAACGCGCATTGAAGTGCGCGAGTGAGCTGATATGCGACCTCGTTTTGATGCTACACATAGCAACAGTTTGTTTGGCAGTTGATTACAACGAACATGACAACCGAGTGAAATTGGGAAGTGAATTTTGTTTCGTAAAGTCAACATGGATCTCAGCTGGTTATTTGGTGATGACAGTGGAGAAGGTGAGAAGGTGATGGATTACAGTGTTGAAGGTAGCAATCAGTTTAGTAGCGTTAGTGGTAGTGAAGTGCAGGGTGAAGTAGCAGCAGTTAGTCGTGATTTCCTAGGATCAGTTGTTGCAGGTAGTTCAGTTGTTTCAGAGGCAGGTAGTTCAGGTGTGATTCCAAGGCCACAAAACGTCTTTAATGTTTATTATTTACATGCCAAGTTCTGAGAAATATTGTTAAAGAGTCACTGCTAACCATGATCCTTTGTGGCGCCAAATTCGACTTTCGCATTATATGAAAGTCATTTCTGGCCTAAATCCTCTTTGCCTTGCTTTTCATTCAGCGGAAAAAGGATCACGTTTGACAATAGGTCTTAAGCATAGACAAAGGTGTAGAGTCCAAATTTTGATATTTCTCTTTCTTCAATTTCAAAAGGGGCTAAGCAACGGACATACCTCCCATGCCTCGCATGTGCCCTCTCCTGTGGTTTGTTTGCCCATAACAAAGAATATGCGCAAAGCCTAATGGTTAGCAGAGGGTCTTTAAGGCTATTAAATCCAGTCCAAAGCCTGCCAGCTGAAGTTCACATTGCAGAAAAGTTATTTAATGCGTCGGCAAGTCAGGTCATTCACGATTTCCTAGATTTTTGTGGCAAGGGCATGGCCAATTGTTTCCCTGTTGTTGTTGGTGGCAAAGGTCCCAGTTCCAGTCAGTGTATTACAACGGAAAGAAATTTCAAAGCATTCAGGGTCTCTTGTCAGACTTCAAAGGCT
Source organism: Aurelia sp. 3 sensu Dawson et al. (2005) (assembly GCA_964020215.1). Classification (NCBI taxonomy): domain Eukaryota; kingdom Metazoa; phylum Cnidaria; class Scyphozoa; order Semaeostomeae; family Ulmaridae; genus Aurelia; species Aurelia sp. 3 sensu Dawson et al. (2005). Next base: position 8,220,569 of record OZ026577.1, read on the forward strand.
TGGTTGTCAGTCCTTAACTTTTGTGTCTTAGACGTTTGTTTTGAAACAACAAGTTGCTTACAGCATGTACTGCAGCATCTTTGGCCAACAGCCAAAACTAAACCTTTATTGTCAATAAGCCATCCCATCAACAATGCTGATAGTCAAGACTCTGATGATGATAGTTTAGAAAATGCTGCCATTTTGAATCATGCTGGCTGGTGTGTCAAAAGAGACAAGGGATGATGTGATTAAGATGCCTCCTGTTGTTGAGCTAAGGTTTAAGGAAGGGTCACAACAGATGGTAAAGGTAGAGAAGGTAGCCTTGGATGATGTTTTAGAAGGGATTGGAGAAGATGTGGCAAATGAGTGTGGAATACACAGATTTGAAATTCAGGAACAATTCTTGGGGGTTTTTAAAATGCTCCATGATAAGGCAACGATTATTCTGAGAGATGGAAGATGAGAGATGAATTACTGACCAATGGGCTGACCAGACTTTGTAATGAATCAAAATGGCATCATCTAACCAAATATTTTTGAGACAGCCTTCCCTTATTCAATTAAGTTTCAAATTATTAATATCTTTCACTTAACAGGCAATGCATTGACAAAAAACCAGATGCAACAGTTGAATTCTGAAAATGTTGATGCATGAGACCAAATTGATGCATTCCAGTGGATATCTTTTGGGCAAGCTGCTCATTGGAACTTTATGTTCAAAGACCTAACACTGCCAGAAATTTACAGTGAAACAGTTGTGTTAGAACCATTCGACCGGGTTTTACCAATCAATGGCCCTGGCCCTATGGCCCTATCGCCCAATGGCACTGTGGTACTATCGTCTCGTGCCTGTTTGTCACAAATACCTGAGTATGAGTTTGACAGAGTATTCAACTAGGATTTGTATAAATATTGCTTTAAAAAACCCAAATTCAGATATTGGGAATTCCGCTTGAAATGATGTAATTTGAGAGAACGATGATCAAAGCCTTCAAAGACATCTTTCAAAAGCAACAGAATCAGGCATAGAGGATACTAAACAAAACATATAAAGAGCTTGTGTCAGTACTGAAGGTTTCTTAAAATTATCAAATTTTCAGTACATGGAGTCTCTTCCTAGTTTTGTACGTCTTCCAAACACATTCCCTTCAATAACATGTTTACTTCCTCTTTGACCGTGAACGTTTCAAATGTAGGTTTTTACAGGAAGCAAGTGAAGATATTGGAAGAATATGCCAAAGATGTCCTTGACTAAAATAAAGCTTCTTAAAGCTGATTTTCCCAGTAGTGGAGTTTCAAATGTTTTAGCGATCTGAGGAGAATTGAGTTTTGTTCTAACATTTTTCTCATGGAGACCTTAGCCCCGTTGCTATGAGTTGGAAAATGGTAAAGATTTGGGAAGATTTTTCAGCTCCTTGTATTGCTCTAGTTAATCACGCTACTTCAGGATCCCCCTTGCATTGTTTCCTAAAGCAAGGAAAGTTGCTGTGGGTGATTCCCTGCATCACATCGAGAAAATTTTCACTAGCTTTAGGAGAATTTTGTCCGTGCATTAGGGTATGTTCGGTAGCAATTTTCAAATGAATTCTAATCGAATACATCGCCAAACTCACCAGAAGTAATCAAGACTATTGGACCATAGGGCCATAGGGCCATTGATTGGTAAAACCCCATTCGACCACTATATGCAAAGCGGGCTATACTTTATAAGTATTTGAGTTTGAAATACTGAGTGAAGTTTGCAATTCAATCAAGTCCTGCCTTTAAGAAACTACTTCATAAGAAACTCAGACCTTAAATTTTTGTAGCTGCAATTTTTGTTTTTGCATTTTAACCTGAATTATTCTTGAACAATTAGAAAACAGTAGTAATTAAGGGTTAAGAATAGGCTGAGATAAAAATACTGTAGATTTCTTAAATGTGGGACTGTACCACTACCACATGGATTAAGATCAGTGTACTTTACTGGTGCCAACTTGGAGTAACATCTCACATGCTACATATTTTCCCTTCGTTGCAAGTCTTCTCAGTAAACAAAGATCAATTGTTTCCCTCTGATCCTCCATTTATTAGTTTACTTACCAAGGGAGTTGATCCTGGGGATGTTGCTCTTCTACAAATTTATTTTGTGGGTAACAATATAGACCTGTTCTTTTCAAGGGTGTGCTTTTCACAATTTTGGTCAAAGAAAAGTCAAATTGGTAATTTCCTGATAGAAAGTCAAAGGTTTGGTGATTTTGGTGTAGGGAGGGCAAAAATTTGGCTATTTTCGTTTAGAAAATGCCACCTCATTGCACTTTTGATGTAGAATTTAGCCAAGGGTATCATTTTCACAAAGATTGGTCTAGCCAACAGTACCATTTTGGAAATGTGGGTTGCACACCCCTGCACAAAGTTTAGCCCAGAGCCTCCTTTCCCCTGGTGGTTTCATTTTTCTTCAGGTAGAGAAGCATCAGTCGCTTTGGTTCACACCTCAATTCAAAGCGATTAGCGAATGTAGACAAAAGAAATTCTCTCAAGCAGAATTTCAAAGCAAACGAAGCCGCAAAGTTGCCCTGAAACCAGTAAGGCAAACTCTCGTTTGGTGCAGGCGAAGGGAGGTTTTTAAGGGGAGGTATGTGCTTATAACAACAGAAGAAGGGTAAATCTAAATTTCTGTCTCGCGGATTTTGTTTATTTGATTCAGAAACGGAGCAAAGGGCATTGCAATTTTTGCATATTTGTTGCTCAGATGTACGCAGTCACTCCTCAGCTCCTGAATCAAATAAACAAAATTAGAACTTCCTGATATTGAATTAGAAATTATTATCACTTTATTATCACCATGCCTCACATTTACCCGCTTCACTCCCTCCCGCCCACCCTAATCATACTTGAAATAGAAGAAACTGTCAATGTAGCATAGCAGAACAAAGTACATAATAAGGGAGGCGATAATTTTGCAAACAGCGAAAGTAAATTGAATACAATATGAACATAGGAAATGTGCAACATAGCAATTTTCTGTGTATCAGCGTAACAACTTAGTCCTTTTTGGAGCGTTTCTTCTTCTTCTTGGCAAGGGAGTGGCATATGTCATCTGGCTGGGCAGAAGCTGATGTTGCAGGTGCTGGTGGCGTTGTCATTCCCAGCTTCCTCTTTTCTTGATTTTGATGTGCTTGCAGTAGAGACTTGGTGTGGTATTGTTGTGGTGGTGGTTGTTGATGAAGAAGATGTGCTTGTGAATGTTGAGGTGGACAATGAGTTAGTATGGCTGTGAAGGTTCTGTGTAATGGGAGCATGTGGAACTGGTGAGGAGATGTTTATGGTAGGTGTGTTCCGGAAAGAGGAGTGCATGTCACTGTAACATGGCACGAAGATACTGTCTGCTGCAGACGTTATGTTAGTGAGAGCACTGGGTGGCATGTAGGAAGTACTGCCTGTGATGTATCTTGTAGGAAATGGAGCTCATGGCAGACTCGTAAAAATGGAGGTACTCTGTGTGTATGCTTCTTGACAGTTTACATTGTAGTTAGATGGAATGGTATTGATGTGAAGCTGTTGTGCTGGGTGTTGTGGTGGTGTTTGTGGAGGTGCTGTGCTGCTGTGGGGCTTTTGAACTGGGTGTTGCGGTGCTGTTTGTGGAGGTGTTGTGGCAAGAAGTATCTGTAATGGATCAATGATGTTCATATGCTGCTGACCTTGGTGTGGTGAACCATGTATTGTATTGTGTGGATAATAAGGATTTTCCTGATGTGAATGCTGAAGGAGAGACCGTTCTTGGTGCGGCAGTGCTGTGTGAGATTCCTGTGCATGTTGAAAACGGGGTGCTTCCTGATAATGTCTTGGTGACATTGGTGCAGGTTGATATTGAGGTACATATGCATGTGGTGGTGCAGGTGCATGTATGGGTGCTGGTGCTGGTGCTGGTGGTCCTGCAGGTGCAGGTGCAGGTGCAGGTGCACCAGTGAGTGCAACCACGAGATGATCCACAGATGTGTCAGCTGCTTGTGCTGTATTCCCATGTTTTGGAATATGCAACAGTGGCAACAAATCAAGGACATTTTTTGTCCGTTTAAATCAGGATTAGGTGCAAATGTCATCCAGTTGGCATATGTATCTGGAGTTGAAAAGAGACGATTTCAACCATGTAGTTGATGCCCATTGAAAACAGGGCACCTCCTACCTCAATGGCCTGTAGCATCTGACCTTTCATCTCGGGAATAGGATTTATGATGGCTAAAGCAGCGGCACGTTTGTCTGCATCGGTGTTAGGCCCAAGGTAATCACGATGAAATTTCTTTGGTAGCGTACCCAGTGGTTCAACGGCCTGGATAAAATGAGCAGTTTTTCCTGGATCCAAAAATGTAACGTCTTGCAGCAGTATTTCCATGTTTTCATTCAGTGTACTGCCAAGCTCCCTCATACCTGTATGAGGACACTGGAGCCACTCACATCCTGCAGGCCGCAAGCGTTCAAATACCTTCTTGTCCTGAGGCAACGGCTTTTGTGCACCATATGGCACCAAGAAATTCTTCAGATGATGATTGAAGTACGTAACACCTGGGGCTTTTTTCTGTGTGTAGCGATTCATCTAGAAGGAAATATAAGCCATAAATTATGGATGTCAGGACATTGGACATAATGAATTGTAATTCACATATACATACTAAGGATGTCCCTCTCACAGGCTTCGATGATTTGCCTGAAATAGGTAAGGGATGGTAATTGACTTCCTCGTAGAGGGCTCACAGAGTGAAGAGATGCATGTCTTCCGGAACAAGTAAGAGAAGGGAGAAGTTGTCGACGATATAAATTGTTCATGTTAATAAGGCTGGTAATGTAAGATTCCAAGGTGTCGAGGAAGTATTGCTTGTGGCCCTCCGTCCCAATCTCACCAGCACCACAGAAAACTGCTGCATTTGTAAATTTTTCAAGCAAGAGTGCAGCAGCTTTGTTAAAGTACAGAATTTGCTCAGGCAAGTTAGTGTCTTCAGGTGGTGAAATGGATGGAAGATCTCTGTGAGGAAAGTTACGAAAAAGGTATTGAAAGAAGTACACAGGATTGAAGAAGGAGACATGTTTAACACCAACTAGGACAACTTTTCTTGCTGCATAACGGGTGGGAATGGCAGCTGTTTCATCAAATGAATGGAGCCATTGTAGGAGCGACATATTTTCACACTCTACTGCACGTGCATAGTACTTTGGTAATTTACTCCAGTTTCGTGCTTTCTCTACTGTTGAGGTAACGCGCGTTGCTTTCGACTTGCAGTAGTCCAAGAAAGTTTCTTTGAAGAGAGGAGAGCCCGCATTTCCGGCTCAGCAATGTCCAAAGCCATGCCATATCTGATGGCCGTAGTTAATGGGGATAAAGATCGGCAGTAGAGTGCATCACTGTGGAAAGACTCATGCGCCTTTGACACATAGGATGCTACGTATTTGAGGATCATACCTTTACCATTGGTTGCTTGAACATCCATGGAAGATTTCAATGTACACAGAACTGTGTCTATGTACCCACGTAAGCCATTAGCAAAAGATTCTGCAGAATGAGAAAGGACGATCTCTTCCCTGTTATGGAGTTGCCGTATAGTAGTTGCTGCATCATGAATGGGCAAGGAAGATCTGTTCACAGTCTGATACTAAGAAGGAATTGCCAAGAGGTATTTCACCACGCAAGCGTTGCAAATCAATGTGTCACGGGTGCTTCAACCACACGAGAAAATGAATGTGGACGGTTCCACGTTTCTGAAACTCGAATCTATAGAAGTATGCTTGGATGTTGTTAGAAGCAGTTCGGTTATAGGAGAAAACATTGTTTCGCCAATTGCAGTCATTAGACCCACGTAGGTATCCTCTAACAATCTGCTCGAGAACATGCATAAAGTGGTATGTCTCAAAGCACGGCATTTGTGTTGCACCATATCCAGTATGACGAGAAATGTCATCTAACCATGCTGGTAGAGGAAAGGACCTTTCTGAAGGACTGATGGTAATGAAAAGAGATGGAAATCCAAATTGGCGAACAGCATCTATGAGATAGCGATGTTGCCAATCCCAATAGCCAATGGAGGAAGGTTTCTCTTGTAATGCATAGAAAGCTGAAGAAAGTGCATCCTCAGTTCTGTTGAGGCGACATGAGTTTATGGCACCTGTGATTGCTTTGTACACCCAGCGATCAAACACAAATTGTAGCAACTAGAAGTTCAGAGAATGATCTAAAAGTGGAGAGAAGCATTTAGCAATGAATGATATCTTAGAGCTTCGGCGATGGTCTCCACCATCATGGATGCTCTCACACCAAGAAGTAAACGGATAGATATTAGGCCATATAGCACACTCTATGCCCACCCATTTGTAAATGTCAAAGATATTAGGCTCCACAGCAAAAAATATCAAATTTCATTAGAATTTTCTCTGTGGAAATTTAGAAGAAAGGCACAATTTCCTAGGATTTCTGATGCATGAAACGGAAACTTCCCTTTCCTCATAGTTTTTTCAGAGGAAATTTCTAGTTTCTGCTGACTTTCTTCTTCCAACACCATGGGAAATTTAAAGATATTTTGCTGTGCTCTTTCCCATGACTAACCAAATCATTCCTTATGTCAAAGAATTTTTTATAGGAAGAGTTAGGCGAAGCTAACAGAAACTGTAATGCCCTCATGCATATAAGGCGATCTTCCTCTGATGGCAGCTCAACAATTTTTGTGTTAACTGATGATTTAGAGCAGGTAAAGTGAAGGGTACAGGTTTTTTTACGGTACCCATACTGCATACGTTTGTAAGTACCTGTATCAACATCAAAAGGACGCAATGCTTTGACGCGCTTCAAGGCATCTCAACTCTGCAGGGATACCTGCAATATTTGGCACAATGCATTTATCATCCTTGCAGTGGCATTTAACGGAGCTGTTGCACTTTCTGTTCTTGTTGAAACTTGGCAACAGCTTTTCGCACATAAGGCTACCACAATCTTCACAATGGCTCAACGACAACGTTTTAACCCACAGCTCTAAACTCTGCTGTATGTTTGTAAAGGCTGGGTGGGGTTCCTCTCATGGACCTGCAGCTTGTAAAGCAGCCAATGTGCCTTGATACGCATCACGTCTATTAGCAATTGACTGCAAATTATTGGCAATCCTAGTGGCAGCATTTGCACCAGAATGTTATAAAGTGAAGTGCCTACGCTGCCAATAATTTGCACCTATCTCTTTATTCCAGGGAATAGGCATTGCAAGTATAAGAAAGATGTGAAGAATAAAGTGAATGTACCTTCACAATAATAGCTAGTCCTGAGTCAAAAATGAAGTTTCTTGAAACTGCATGAAATTTACTCCAATAGAAAGATCTCTGCAATTGGAATTTGAAGCAGTTTTTTTCACGAAAATCGGACAACTGGTTGCAAAGTTACAAACTTTTTAGTATCTGAAAAAACCGGTAATTTCTGACAATTTCTAATTAGGAAAACAATAGGCTTGATGGCACCATAAATAACCCATAATAATTAGTGACTTGGAAGATCCATATCTTTTAAGCTATTAACACTACCACACTGAAATTTTTTACACTAATAGTTAGCAAACTAATTTATCATTTCAAAAGAATTTGATGTCGAATTTTCAACTTTATGGGTGTGGTCCTGTAACCATTGTAACAACTGCTGTAACGGTTTTTCTTTGGTTAGAATTCCTTTCAATTGGCAATGTGTCAAGTTGAGCTAATATAAGTACTAATATGAGCTCAACATAAACAATTTAAAAGAATTCACTTCAAATATGGAAATTCATGGGCGTGGTCTTGTATCCATAGCAACAATTACTTTAACCCTTTTGTAGTAAAGACAGCTTTAAATTGGCAAAATGTTCATGTTGAGGTAAGTACCTGTAACAACTCAACATGAAAAATTTCAAAGAATCTGACAGCAAATGCACAAATATGTGTGGGCGTGGTCTGTAACCATAGCAACAACTAGTTTTTGAAACTCTTTTTTAGTTACAAAATACATTAGTTTTAAATTTGCAAAATGTTCATGTCATGTTGAACTGATGCAAGTACCTACCTATAATAGCTCAAAATAAAAGATTTCAAAAGAGTTGGACATCAAATGTGTAAAGTTATGAGCGTAGCCCTGTAACCATTTCAACTGTCTGTTTTACAAGCTTTGGTCTCTTCTTCATTTGCTGCTCGAACAACTATCAACCAGTTTCTCTTGAAATCCTGCAGTAAGCGCACTTCAAAGATTCCATCAATATTGTCATACTTCACCCCAAATTCACAGTCAACATCATATTCATCTTCGTCGTAGACTTCTACGACAGTTCCTTCATACCACACCTCCTCTCCATCTTCATCCCATTTGTGCATAATTCTTTTCCCAAATAACTTTGGAAAACGTTTTTTAGGTTTCTTTCTAGCTGGTTCCTCGGCAGATGCTGCATCTGTGCTTTCTTTGATCTTCCTCATAACTGACATCTTGGCATCATCCAGCAAAACTCGCCGTTCACCTTCTGATCTTATCGATATAGTCGAGATTTCTTCAACCCTTGCCTCTGGACTCTGTGAGCAAAAGTCTATAATTTTTCCTAAATTTTCTTTCAGTTCGGACACAGAGAATTCCTTCCTTTTCTTATCAATTGTTGTCCCCATCTGAAGTAGCTTTTTGTCTGGGACACTAACTTCCAGCACAGCTTTCCTGAAATTGATCTGCAGCTTCAAGGCTTCAAGCTGCTGTTTCTTCTCTTTTCCACTAAGGTTTGCTTCCATCTGTTCCTTGGTTGTCAAGCCCCCCAATCTTTTCAATTTCTTTGCAAAGTTCCTCCTTTTTTGTAGCCTTTGCTTGTTCTCCAACTTTTGTTGCCAGCTTCTTTCTTTCTTGGGAGTCTATCCTTGCACGTAAAATGCTCTTTCTTTTTTCTTTATATAACTTTATCCTTTCTGGAGTCATCTGCATAGCTTCATCTACAAGATGGGCTTGCTCCTCTTCACTTTTTAGTTTGAGCCATTTGCTTGTTTTATTATTAAGAAACATAATGACTCCACTGGCTGCAATTGTTGTTATATTTGGCTTCTGATGAAATTTTCTGTCCATTTGGGCAAAATCTCTCTCAGAGAGAATTTTTGTCCTTTTGCACAGAGCAGTTTCATTAACAATTTCATTTGAAGGCTGGTAAAACTTTCCACCTGGCAGCTGATCAGCTAACTGATTTGTGATAACAAGAGCACAGGTGCAACTGATTATCTCTAAGCACTCCTGAGTGAGAGCATCAAACTCTGGATTGTGTGTTTCCCTAAAAAGTTCTTCGAACACTTCATCATTGGTTAAGCAAGCATCAGCTATGGGGCATTCCTTATCCAACAAAGGGCTGGCATTTGATCCATAACCCTCCAGCTTTTGTTTTAACTGGAGCCAAACAGGATTTAGATCAAATATATGACCATCTTCTTCAACTTTCCTCCACAGTGGCCCAGTAACAAGCTTGTTGAAAATCCCCAATGCTCTAAAACCAGCTAGGTAGATTGGGTTTTCAATGTCGCCAGCAATTGAGGTGTGAAGAAAATTGGTTGACTGCAGTCTTGAAAGAAACTCCTTCAAATGACCTCTGTGGTAATATGCAGCCCCACCAAGCACAAAATAGATATTAAAGCGATGGTGCAAAAACGATGTGATTGTATTCTCTATGCCCAGTTTGCTCAAGAAAGCCTTCCATTCTGCTGCTTGTCCATTTCTTTGATCCCCATGTGTGTATGAGCATAATTTTGAAATCTCATATAGTAGGTCATACACCCTAGAGTTGTTTGTAACAAAGCCACTATGTTTTTCAATACTCGCTGCAAGTTTGACAAACTCTCTCATTGCAGTCTCTGCATATATGCCCAGGTTATGGATAACATGTAATCCACAAAAAACATGATTTATTGTTGCCAGTTTCTTTTTTTCTTCATCAGACAAATCATTGTAATTTCTTATAACATGTGGCAAAGCTTTTTCCCTCCACTGCTTTAGCTGACTGCAAAAGCTTTTATTTGTGACTACTCTATCAGTCATTAAATTTTTGATTGAGGTTAAGAGCTCTGAAACCTTTCCTTCTACCTTTTCTGGTGTAACTAAAAGTAAGGCCATTTCTGTTAAAATGTCCCTAAATGTGTCAAGATAACATTCAGCTTCCCCTGATAACATGTGCTCAACCGACATTGTATAGGCACCACTAGGTGTGAAAATCTGGAAGGATCCTTTCTCTTCAAAGTTATATTTTGTGCCACCCATGTGCAAAACATTGTGGCTCCCTTCCAACATTGCATCTGCAACCTGCATTTGGGCCAAAACTCTAGACTCTACCATCAAACGACTGGCAACACTTTTAGATGGAAGCTTGTCAACAACTGTGTTTCCTAGCTTTTCAAGCACACATCGTATGACTTTCTCACAATTCCTATAGAAGGAGAATTATGGTAATGAACAACTTACTGTTGTTAACTACCGAATGAACGACTCCTTAGCAAGGAGGGTTAATGTCGCTTTATATTAAAGAAAGAAACTGCTTAGCAGAAGGGGAAGCAAGTGATAAGTAGCATGCATTCAAAGAGCAGGGCTTCCACTTGGAAGGAAATTGCCTTCCAAAAGGAAATCTTGGCAATTGGAAGGAAAAAAGAAGGAAATGAAAATTTGAAGGAAATCGGAAGGAACTTTGATGATGAGGTGAGGAATTCGATGGAAATGTGAAATTTATACATTTTATCAAAAGAATCATTGGTTTTTTATTCAAAAAATATTCAGACAGCAGTCTAATTCAATGGAAATGGTGAAAAGGTAGATAAAAGATAGGTGCGATTGAGTTATTAACCACCTTATTTACAAAGACTAGAGTCCAGTCTCCTGTCAAAGAAAGCTCATGCTCGTTTTAGTTGATTTACTTGCACGTAAAATAATGGTAACCATGGCCAAAGAAATATCAACTCTGCTCTAAGATTAGCACCTAATTTTGGAGCAAGTCCAGGGCAAGTCCATTGATGGTGTATTTTTCAATACGTCAACAAGAGTGGCGAAGAGTAGAAGATATTTGAGAAGAATATTACTTTGGACCTACTAGTGACGAGTGGGAGAGAAGTAGAATACTTTTCTCCCCCATTTCAATTTCTTATCATCATTCTGCACACTGTGGTCTGGGACACAGGCTACTGCACGCAGGCTAACGTTTGATAGGAACAAACTTTCAAAAAGTTTGTCGCTGTGGAGGATTCTACCACAGGTTGCTCAAAATGGCTCAAAATCTGTTACATATATCACAAAGGAAGTAGCAACTAGAAATAACATCAAAGGTTGTTTACACAAACGAAGATTTTAACTGGATTTGCACCCATCATAGATGGAAGGAAAATTGAAGGAAATAGTAACCTTTCTGGAAGGAAATTTTGCCGAAAAAAAGAAAATTGGAAGGAAACCCTATGTTCCAAAAGTGGAAGCACTGTCAAAGAGATGACGGTAATGCAAAGGGAACGATATTCTCGATGTGTACTTAGGCATATAACGATAAAGTTGGAAGTGAAACAGATGGTTGTGGAAATGTGGTCAGATATCTAACAGCTACGTGAAAGGGAGGCGGTCGTGTAGGGAACACCGGTACCCCTTGTGAGTTATGTCTACTTACAAAGGAACAGGAACCTTTCAAGTCAATCGACGAGAATGCGATGTAGTAACTGTAGAATTCAGCGTGAACCATGCTACAAAAGAGAGGGAGAACAATCAATAAGAGAAATGAGAGAGGATACAACCTTCTCCACAACACAATATCTGTTTACGTTAAAGATACACAAACAATGCAATTCAACTTTGACAGTAAATGTATAAGGCTGGTATGAATGGAAGTATCGCTGGAATAAATGTCTCTTAATGTGTATGCGAGAATGAGTACAATGAAAAGGGAACAATGTTATCAATATCTACTTACCGAAAAACCATAAACTGTGAAGCGAATGAAATGACGATTGAAAGACGATACGACAACTTGCGTATGTAAACGATTCTACGAGAAAGAGTATGAAGAAGAGTTAAGAATTTATTCAAGACCAAGTAGACGTTTATGGCACGGTACTTGAGCCTGAAGACGCAACATATGCCAAAGTAAAGTGATTTGCAAAAGACAACTTTCTACTGTCTCACTTGCAAAGAGAGAAATAGAATAATAACCGAAGATAGTTATTCCAATAGACGATTGCGCTAAAGATGGCGGTGAGGAATTTTTTACCGAGATGCAATGCGTTCTTTTATCGAATTCCTATAGAATTGTTCAAGATTTGCAATTCGAACGAGATGCATCTCGGTAAAAAATTCCTCGCCGCCATCTTTAGCGCAATCCTCTATTAAGTAATATATGAGGAATATGTTGAAAATATGAAGGATAGTATGTATAATGAACGCTATGCGTACTTACCGAGAGCATGGGATAGTCACATCCGGCGCATATGACTGCTGACCAGGAATGACAAAGATTTTGTGATGTCCAAGTAATTTATAGAGAAGATTTTAACAGCACATGAAATGAAAGTGATTATGTTATATATCATTTGATAGCTTGTTTCCCAAAGAATTTGAAAATGTATACTTATGTACACTTATTTTTAGCAGTTTCAAAGTTATTGATGAACAAAGACGAGTCCCAAGGGAATGGGTTTGTAAACATGACAAGTGGGAAGTATTTTGCATACGAACATGTGATTCTGACACTTCAGGGACACATAGAACGTAACACATAGAATAAAAGTGAGTAAATTTCATATGAGCAGATAGATTATTTAATGCTCTTTTCAACGATATATAGATTTATTAGGTTTTATGCAAAATTCGCAGAGTTATCAGGGAAAAACGGTGGAGTTTCTTGCCACACCTTAATTTCTAAAAGGTCTGTAAGTGGTCCAATATCGTCACACGATTTGTAACTTTGCAACGGTAACAGATATGAATACCAAAATGACACGGGAGATAGATCTTTTTAGGGGGAACATCATGGTGAAATCAATGTTTTGAAATATTGCGTTTTCTGGAAGTTATTGAGCCTGGAAGTTACAATGACATCATACTTAACTTTGAAACAGTAATAGATATGGAAACGAAAATAACATGACAGAAACATCTTTCAGTGCTGAATCTCATAGTGAAAATTGTTTCTATAAATATTGAGTATTCCGGAAGTTATTGGAGTCGGAAGTGATTATGACGCCATATTGAACTTTGTAACAGTAACAGATATGAATGCGAAAACAACATGGCAGGCACATCTCTTAGTGCTGATTCTCATGATGAAAACCGCTTCTATAAATATTGAGTATTCCGGAAGTTATTGGACTCGGAAGTGATCATGACGCCATGTTGAACTTTGTAACAGTAACACATATCATTGTGGAAATGATATCACAGAGAGATCTTTGTGTGGTGATTGTTATGGTGGAAACCGTTACTAACAAGATTGAGTAATGCGGAAGTTATGGCAATCGCAAGTGATTGACAATGTACGTATCCTCAGAACTGAACCCTTATAACTTACTATGCCTTATAACTTCAATTTACGGGCTTATTGTAATTTGCGAAAATTTTCGCATCATGCGAAAAATGCGAAATTTCGCAAATTACAAAACGGGTACCTGAAGTTGTAAAATGCGAAAATTCTCCACTAACGTTTCTTTCTCGTCACTGATCAACACAAAGTAGGCCAGGGACAACGAAGTCTCCGTTTCACAACTGCTGTGTTCCTAGTAACGATTGCCATTAAAGCGTAACTCTTTTCGCAAATTACAAAATACCATGAACTTTTTGTAATTTGCGAAAAATATCCCAATGGCCTACTAAAACAAATTCTTTCGAGTTTAAGGTGCTTATAAGAGTGTCTCTTGTTCGTTGGAAGCATTTAAGTCATCGATGCATCGATCTTTTTTACTGATCGTTTGTCGATTCTTCGCAAATTACAAAAATTTTGTGGTATTTCATAATTTGCAAAATAATTTGCAAAAAATGAACAAAAAAGAAGTAAAAAGGCTCATCGTCCTCTTTTTTATGGTTTGACTGCTTACGCTAACTAAGGGACACGCTTCTAAACTCACAGAAATTCGTGTTTATGGGCCATTTGGAAATTTTTCGCAAATTACAAAAAGTTCAAGGTATTTTGTAATTTGCGAAAAATTTCCAAAAATTAAGTAAAATGGTTTGAATGCTTACACCGCATGTGGGACACGCTTCTAAACTCAAAGAAATTCGTTTTTATGGGCCATTTGGAAATTTTCGCAAATTACAAAAAGTTCAAGGTATTTTGTAATTTGCGAAAAATTTCCAAAAAGTAAGTAAAATGGCTTGTCGTCCTCTTTTTTTATGGTTTGAATGCTTACATCGCATGTGGGACACGCTTCTAAACTCAAAGAAATTCGTTTTTATGGGCCATTTGGAAATTTTTCGCAAATTACAAAAAGTTCAAGGTATTTTGTAATTTGCGAAAAATTTCCAAAAAGTAAGTTAAATGGCTCGTCGTCCTCTTTTTTATGGTTTGAATGCTTACACCGCATGTGGGACACGCTTCTAAACTCAAAGAAATTCGTGTTTATGGGCCATTTGGAAATTTTTCGCAAATTACAAAAAGTTCAAGGTATTTTGTAATTTGCGAAAAATGAACCAAAAATAAGTAAAACGGCTCGTCTTCCTCTTTTGAATGTCTTCAATGCTTACAACGAACATAGACATAGGAACCGGGGGGCACTGGGGGCACGTGCCCCCAAGATTTTGCAATAGACAAAGAAGTGCCCTTTTTATTTCTGAAAAATGCCCCCTTTTGTTTAAGGAAAAAATGCCCTCGAAGTGTCGTGCCCTCCCCCCAAGTTTGAGATGCTTCCTACGTCCCTGACAACGAATAAGAGACTTTCTTCTAATTGGGATCCTTTCCGCAAATTACAAAAAGCTTGTGGTATTTTGTAATTTGCGAAAAATCAACCAACGGTCAGTAAAAAAGCTCATTGTTGTCTCTGGAATGGCTTAAATGGTTACACCGCAGAAGATGTTCAACAAAAATCTGCCAAAAAGGGACCCTTGTTTAGAGAACTTTGGACTAAAAAAATCCACCCATATGGGCGGCACATACTCGTACACCGTCAAAATGTTATTTACAATACCCCCTAAATACTATAAGCTCGAAGGGATTTGTTTTAACACGGCATCTAGATCCGTGGTACTTTGTAATTTGCGAAAAGAGTTACGCTTTAATGGCAATCGTTGCTAGGAACACAGCAGTTGTGAAATGGAGACTTCGTTGTCCCTGGCCTACTTTGTGTTGTTGATCAATGACAAGAAAGAAATATTGGTGGAGAATTTTCGCATTTTACAATTTCAAGTACCCGTTTTGTAATTTGCGAAATTTCGCATTTTTCGCATGATGCGAAAATTTTCGCAAATTACAATAAGCCCAATTTACGTGACAGCTATGACCTATAATTAAGTATGACAATAGAAATATGTTACCAGTATTGCCTCCCGTAGTAACTCGGAAGTATTGTCAATGACGTGAATTATACCATCATTGCAAATATTGTCAGTACTGAACCCTGACAGGTTATGAGCTGCTGTAATTTCTATGTACCTGAGAAACATGACATATCACTTTTTGTGACAAAAGGCATTGTCACCAACTATTGTATACTGAAGTATAGTGTCACTCCTCTCTGTAACTTTGATACAAGATCCATGTGAAATACCTTTAGTACTGAACCCTTACAGCACATTATGCCCTGTAACTCGTATGTTCCTGAGGAATATGACATATAACCTTGTATGACAAAAGACATCGCTAAGTGCGACAATGTCCCTAAGTATGATGTGTTCTGTAGCCATGCACTTCCTGTTAAGCAGCAAAGTTTATTTCACTTCAGTACTGAACCCTATAAGGACAAACTTCAGATGGGCGCGGTGCAGAAACCACCCACCCCAAAATTGCCAAACATGTTTCCGATTGTTACACTAAAAGTATAACTTATTTGCAACAGGTGGCAAGTCTAAGTATTTTTGACCAAAAAAAGTTGTAATACTAACGTGATACATAGCAATCGCTAAATCAGTATGCTACAGACTTAAGACACAGACTACACTGTGTTATGTATTCCGAATCGGGTCAGAAAAATTATACATTATTAGTCTGTTGAGGAACCTGCCACTTGTGTTTGGTGATACCGTACCTGTTGGTCAGAAGGAATGGAATTATATTGACTGGATTATTTTCTCTGTAGAAGCCAAATCTTTCAAAGAAAGGGACAACAAGAAGGGCAGTTGAAGAGCAAATGATGGATTACATGCAAGGTCTTGTATTTTCTTTTTAAGACAAACAAATTACAGTTCAGGAGGCTGCTTTTGCTTGGAATTACCAGCATGTAGACAATTTACACTTGCTATTCATCGGTGAAAGTACTCCTTTGAGCATCAACACACTCTTGAAACCGTCAAATGATTCCTTGAAAAGAGTTTCTTATCAGATCTCTTGAGAGTCAAGACAGGAAGGTCTGGAGATCTTTTGGGGGCCTAAGGATTTCTCCTTCCTTGTTGATGACCCACTCGGGAAAGTAGCTTTGAAGATAAGTCATGATCAACCTGATCTTGAGAGATCTGATAACAAATTGTTTTCAAGGGTTGACTCTACGATGTCAAAAGTGTGTTGATGCTCAAGGGAGTACTTTCACCGATGAATGGTATGTATAAAATAAATTGTCGATATTAAGATGAATGAAGCTGATTTCAGAGCTCCCTTGACGATAACTCTCAGATAAACTGTATTTTGTAAAACACATCTGTTGTACTGTCTTCAAAGTTTGCTGATTTTATTCAATGTGCTTCAAGGATTTGGTTATGCCTAAACCTCAAAGCTCTGGTTTGGAGGTAGAGGCAAATGGTCCTTTGAAGACTAATGTCTTAACTCTTAATGCACTGATGTCAACCAACGAGGTATCTATGTTCAAGTTGGCTATCAAGGTATGTTTTGAAAATCATTTCGGATTGATACACGCAATGTTCTTATTGCTAGGGTCAACCAAATCAGGATACTTTTTTTGGGACACCCAGGACATGTCTGTATTGCAGCGTATTAGTTTGACACATTTCAAGTTTGAAGTGCGTTGTTTCAGCTGGTTGAATTGAGCTTTGCGGGAGGCAAAGCAATTTCATGTCATCACTGCCGATGTTCGTCTACGGTGAAGAAGTCTGTAACAACGCCTCTGAAGAAAAGATTGATACACTACCTCACATCAGAAGCAAAAACAAGAATGATGAGACAAGGCTTGTAAAAAGTTGAAATTACTATTCGGTCTTCTCAAAGGTTTTTAGAAGCGATCGGTACAAAATACTTGACTTTGCTACCAGGACTTTTCTCTGCTTCTTCCTCATTATGATAAAATCAAAATCTGTCTTTCCACAAACAAAATTTTGCGTTAGCCAGTGCGTATGCAAGCAAAATGATGACTTACTTGCGGTTGCTTTTCCAGAGCTGAACCACATGCGTACATACTAAAACGAGGAACGAGCCAAATCCACCCACAACGAGCCAAACCCACCCACAACCAGCCATAACCACCCAAAATCACCCACAACCACCCACAAGCAGCCAAGATTTCCCACCCACAACCACCCACAACCAGCCAAAATTTCCCAAACTTCAGACCCAAAACCATAAAATTGTTAACATTTAGTATCAGACCCAAAAGCATCCAAAGTTTTAAAATTTAGCGTCAGATCAGTTATTTGGGAGCTAAGAAGCAATAAAATTCAATCAACAGCTCCTGGGTTGAGAAACGTATGGAAAAAGGGCAATGCTCCATTGCTTTCTGAGTTAGTAGTATTGCATCAATGCACCTAATTTTTCAAAAGAACAATTTTCCTGCCTATTAGAACAGGACTGTCCACTAAACGGATAATTACGTAGAGATTTTACGTAATAACATGATAGTTTCTTAAAATCAACAGTTTATTGATAGGAGATTGATAGGTTTCTATAATTCATGTTGTCCTTATTCATAGGGATCTCCTGTGTCTCTGTGAATCATTAGAGCCAGTTTAGTGATTCTAATCGCGCTGTTACTTTTACATTCCTCCATTCATACTAACGTGGCATAACGACAAACAAAGTGGCGTAAAAAAGCTTCAGACACAGTAAAAAACATTTCGCTAGCGCTATCTTACAGTTTCTTAATTTTTCGGTAATCCCTGTGAGTTTAGTTTCTTACAAATTGTATCTAATGAACGCTACAAATAGAACGTACGCAGTGCGTTGTATTATTCTTCTACTATCTTAAGTCTGATCTGCAGAATTGTTAGAGTTGCTACAAGCCCCTCACAGAAAAAACTGGAAAAACTGAGAGAAAGGAAAAGGCGTGTTAACATTCTACGTTCTCTGGATTTTGCACGTGAGAGAATTGTAGCGAGTCCACAAATTAGTTGTGAACAGTGTCAGACGAAATGAATGCAATCCCATCGACTATTTACAAGGTAATTAATTTTCAGGAAAAATCCCTGATACCCCCCTTTCGGATATATTTAGGATTTTGGATGGTTTTGGGTCATTATGATGTGGTTGTGGGTCTTTGTGGGTCGTTCCAGGCGGTTTTGGGTTGTTGTGGATGGTTTTAGCTGGTTTTCGGTCGTTGTGGGTGGTTTAGACTAGTTGCGACGGTTTCCGCTGGGGTGGTTGTGGGTGGTTTTAGGTGGTTGTGGGTGGTTTTGGGTGGTTGTGGGTGGTTGTAGCTGGTTTTGGCTAGGTTTGGCTGGTTTTGCATCGTTGTGGGTGGTTTCGGCTTGTTCCTCGTTTTAGTATGTACGAACCACATGAGGTAGCCGCTATGGAATTAGACTTTGAGCTTTCATGTGATCAGTTAAATTCTACTAATCACACTCTGCTGATTGAGCTTTCTTTGTCAACATCTTGTCGGCATATTTTGAAAATGTGTATACCCTGCCTTACTTACATGGACACATTACCTTTAAACTTTCGTTTGAGTTTCATTTTAACTTTTGTAAAATTCCATGCCCTTATGGGATAGTTTACAGCGAAGTTTCTTGAGGCAATGCAACTTTTGACATGCCCAAGTAATATGGCGTGCCATTCCGGACAAAAATACGATTAAAAAACATTTGTAATCGTGAAAGAAAATTGTTTGATTATCAATTTTTGTTGACACATGTTCTTATTTGGTTGACATATCATGTTATCTAGTTGACACAAGGTAATGATTTGGTTGACATAATATGTTATTTGGGCGATTCCACTTTTTATCAAGTTGATTTGTTACTTTTAATCAACACAACTTGCTACTTTTAATCAACATGATGTGTTACTTTTTATCCACACAACTTGTTGTACACTGTGATGATCTAAGTTGTTGAATTTGACACAACCGCACTTTCCTAAATGATTGAGAATGGCACTTGTTATTTCTTTTAAACACACATGTAATAAAAAATCACACAACATGTAATAAAAAATTGCACACCGTCATGGAACGTGGAACGGGATAGTGGATGCCTTGGAATTACATGACGTGGAAATTTCAGACCAACCACCAACCCAAGATTAGGACTGATGCTGGTATTGGTTGGGGGTACAATCATCAGTTTGTTGCTGCGGCGAGAAAGCAAACAGTGATTTCCTGGAAAGGAAACCTGTGATCCTGCGTAGAAAGCATTTTCTTTGTGGAAGGAATTTGTGCGGAGCAACCAACCCCGCTCACACTGCTCCGTTTCCATATGAAAACGCTAATGAAAGCGCATGAAGTTGAAAACAATGAATTTTTAAAACGAACCGTTTTCACAACCCCCAGTAACGACCCCGCTGTAACGTTGCCCCGCCAACGTAGAAGGAGGACCCGCTGAGAAGGCTTGTTTCCCAGCCAAGTTTGAAATTAGAACCTTTCCCCACCATGTCTCTGTTTTTCCCCGTCAAAATTCTTGCTTCCCCGTCAAAAAGTTGTACGATTTCTATCATGGTTACTGTTGATTAGTAAAATTGCATTCAGAGTCGCGATTGGCGCCTTTACATCGTTTTGCTGGAGCAGTGTGAATGCCTATCCTTTTCATAGTGTATTCATTTGAAAAGGAGTATTGTGAACGGGCAGCGTTTTCATCAACAAGAACGGATAGAAACAAAAACGGAGCAGTGTGAAGATAGATTCAAGTGCTGTTGACTTGTTTTCACAATAGATTTAACTTTACCTTGACCACTATGCCTTGGCAACCTGTTGGATTTTTCTGATTTACAGGTCCATGCTATAAACTTTTTTCTAAGAAATGATTCATGTAACATGAATTTAGTAACGTTTCTTAAGTGCAAACACTGAGATGAAGCTTGGAACTTTTTTCTTCATATCCACTAAACTTGAAGGTTGCGTTGTTGGATCCCATTCTTTCAACCACAAAGGTCCCTGCAAGTCCCTTGATTTATCAATAGCAATACACTCATTAAAGCGGCCAAAACGTATCATATTTCAGAAAAGTTAAAGCACGGACCAATGGATCTGGAAGGTGTTAATAGCGGTATTGGTTTTGTTTAAAACCTGCATTCATTGAAAAACCTTAAATGCAAAGCATGATGGCGTTAACTGTATCAGCCAGGACCCACCAAAAAGCATCTTAAACTCTGGGGGTGTGAGACCCTCGGTCATTCAAAAACAGGTTTTATGACTTCACTTCACACTAACACTAAGCAAGTAACAAATGATGTTATCGAAATAGCCTTCATCATAAAATCTTTCAATATGAATGCTGAAAAACAATGAAACAAGGGAAAGAATGAATAGAAAAGCTCTCTATCAGAAAGTTATCAGAATCTCTCCCCCCCCCCCCCCCGGGGGTACGCATTATCAAGTTGTGTCCATGCCAACGTCTTGGGTCTGAAATCTTACTTTAAAATCGATATGTGGGGTATCTGTATAGCAACATGAACAAATTCAGTGTTTCGGGTCCAAAAATATGAAGAGAGGAAGATTTGTGCCGTTTGGTGTCATTCATTACAGTGGCCCATCCATCCTAGGATCAATATTAAAGTCATTGCATTAAAAATCAACGAATGTAGCAAGAAAACCTCTCAGGGACGAGGGAGATTGTAACAGTTTAACAAAAATATGAAAATGGAGCAGTGTCAGGCGGGCCTTAGTTTGAAATGGTGTTGGTTGTTCCGCACAAATTCCTTCCACAAAGAAAATGCTTTCTACACAGGATCACAGGTTTCCTTTCCAGGAAATCACTGCTTGCTTTCTCGCCACAGCAACAAACTGATGATTGTATCCCCAACCAATACCAGCATCAGTCCTAATCTTGGGTTGGTGGTTGGTCTGAAATTTCCATGTCATGTAATTCCAAGGCATCCACTATCTTGTTCCATGTTCCATGATGGTGTGCGATTCCTTATTACATGTTGTGTGATTTTTTATTACATATGTGTTTAAAAGAAATAACAAGTGCCGTTCCCAATCATTTAGGAAAGTGTGGTTGGGTCAAATTCAACAACTTAGATCATCACAGTGTACAACAAGTTGTGTGGATAAAAAGTAACACAGCTGTTGATTAAAAGTAGCAAGTTGTGTTGAGAAAAAGTAACGAGTTGTGTCGCTAAAAAGATCCAAGTTTTGTTGATAAAAAGTGACAAGTTGTGTTGTTTAAAAGTAGCAAGTTGTGTCAATAAAAAGTAACGAATCAATTCGATAAAATGTAGGGAATAGAATCGCCCAAATAACATATTATGTCAACCAAATCAAATCATGACAATCGGGTGGCTAAATGCGATGTCACAGTCCGCCAAACGCCCCACGTTTTTTTCTGACTCACCTGGTATATGTATACATATATCCATGTACATATATATACATATATATAAAGATGAACACAAGAAAAAGACGACTTGGAGTTCCTCTACTCTTTTCTTTTAATCTCATCTGCTATTCTTGACGCGTTTCGACTCTTTGGTCATGGTCAGAAGAATGAGAATTTACCTAGTGGTATGCCCCTTTTATAGCCTTTTTGCAGTCACGTGATTAAAAAGGGGTCACGTGGTGCTAAATTGGGGTCACGTGACGCTGAATATATGAATATGTGTGTATATATATATACATATAGATACTCAAGGAAAAACACTTCTGGTAAATGTTTTGCCGTAAGCCTTCATCAGTAATAACTTTTCCAAATTCAACAGAGCATACACATAGATCACGAAATTTAAAAACAATGGCCTAAGCGGGATCTTACCTATTACAGTACGTATGGAAAAAGTGTTAAAGTAGTGGTAATGACAAAGGTGGCAGGAGAATGATCACAATGTTGGTAGCACCTGATCACCGTGTTGGTAGCACTTGCACGCCTTTTAGGCTTAGGTTTAACAATTACAAGGCGTGCAGTTGTAAGTTTAATTCGGGGGCCTCAGAACCCCAGACGGAATTTTTCGGACGTTTCACTGAAGAAGGCCACCGGGGGTTCCTGACGGATGTTAGCGTAAAGATAATTGATAGGCTAACAGGGGGTAATAGGATGCGGGAAAGCTTCTGGCAATGCCAGCTAGATTGCTTTGCCCCTAAGGGTTTAAACACTAGGCAGGTAGATACATAGATTTCATTTTTGTTTACTTTTTGGTTGTATGGTTGTTTTGATTCTTTGCGCTCAGCTTTTCGTTAAGGACACACGCTGCTTTATTAGGGATTTCTTCCTGCCCATCTGCTCTGGGATCTTTCTATTGTTTTTTTTTTGTTTTAAAGGACATTTTTCCAGCTCCTGCGAGACCGACAGACTTCGGCAGCTCTTAATTCTGCGCTTTCTTGTGATCGTTCCTCTGCCACCTTTGTCATTACCACTACTTTAACACTTTTTCAATACATATTGTAATAGGTAAGATCCCACTTAGGCTATTGTTTTTAAATTTTGTAATCTATATGTATGCTCTGTTGGATTTGGAAAAGTCATTACTGATGACGGCTTATCGAAACGTTTACCAGAAGTGTTTTTCTTTGAGTACCTATGCTATTTTTAAAGCATCTTTTAGAATGAGCTTTTGAGAATATATAATAATATTTGCTAGAAATAGGAATCGAAAGGTAATTGAATGGACCAGTGTACTTGATGTTATCAAGGGCTTCTTTTATTGACTCCCTGAACCTTTGGCTGCATTGACGTGTCAGCGTTATTCTTACCAGATGGATGCCAAATTCTAGGCTCTTATGTAGTTCTTCCGGCGCTACCATGACTCCAGAGACGGCTTGCATGTAGAGGGAAGCAATCTTTTGTGACGATTCACCAGCCAATCTTTTTTGGGCTATTGTGGTCCTTGGTAGCGATGCACAAGGAGCCTGTCACATAATCCCGGGTGCCTTCTTTTCCTCTTGGGCATATTGGTTTACATTCATGGATTTCAAGGTCAGCAGACAGCATTATCTGCATCATCTAAAATTGAAATAGTGCAATTAAGTGAAGTGTGGCTATATCATAAATTTAGTTTTTCACAATTAATAAAAACCTAATGACATAATGAAGGAATGAAGAACAAGCAATGATAAGAGTTTAACAAAATGTCCACAAGGTTGAATGAGGAATTCAAGTTCCAAAGCGAGGCTGGGTGATATCGAGACAAAGCAAATTCATCAACATCAGAACTGATGCATTTTGGTGATGCTGCGTTGTGCATAGTCAAATTCAGGCGCGTGGGAAAGATTCTTACAAAATAGGCTTCTATGGAAGCAAAATCAAATTCAAGATCAATTCCTACCTGACTTTCTACCATGTGTAGGGAATTTGAGGGAGCATCGATGGCCATCCAAAAGCTAACCCCTGGCTTCACATTGATCTCTTCGACTCCTTCGTCTTCATTTCCTTCCTCTCCAGCTTCTCCATGACCTTGGTTTTTGTATCTTTTCTCCCTTTTCTTCTTGCTTTTCTTCACTTCAATTCCAGTTATAGATGATACTATGAGGTGCATGTTCTTGTGATCTCGAAGTATCAACTCCAATTGCCTGCACTTGACTGGTATCAAATTTTCAGTGACCATCTCATCGCATGGTCTTGTGCTCCACAGTGCCCTGATGGAGACAACCAAATGCGATCTTGTTACTTCCAGTACGACGAAAGCTTGCAGTGCCTGCGTTAATGTCTTCAACGAAAGTCTTTGAACTGGCCTATTTTCACCCATAGCCATGCACTAGTGAACATATTCCTGAATATACATATAAATAGTAAGGGAAGGAAATGTATGCGTATTTCCACTTACGGCCAAAATTTGCCCAACTTTTGTGTTTTCGACCAAATCATTCTTTGACAGCCAAGGGTTTCAAAAGACAACCAGAATCAAGAAATCTGGCTGCCAAATCAGCCAAATGGCAACCCTGGATGTCATTGTCACATGTCTATTGTTACAGTGAGCCTGAGGCCTCAGATACCTTGTGATAGGCGACGATTTCCGTCAAATAAATTTGCTTTGCGAGAGAGTAAATCACAATAAAATGGTCATGAGTTACATTTTGACATAATCATAACTCAGACGATGATTAACTAACTACAAGATTTTACGATCAAATTTTTTATACTATTTACGCAAAAGGAAATAATTAGCATACATTAAATTACAAGTAAAGTAATAGGTGCGCATGTGCTAAACGAAAGGAAAAAAGTTAATTCATTAGATTAAACGCGATTACAAGGCTAAGGGATATGACGTAAGAATAAAAGCGATCCTGCTACAGTCCACCCCTCGTTGATAAAAAAATTAGAAACTTGTTTTTAATTTTTCGAAGATACACAATTACAATCAAGCAACTACAATAAATGTCCAAATCAGAATGTTCAGTAAAATTGTCCGTTGAAACTGCAACCTTTCCTTCCAGAAAGGTTACTATTTCCTTCAATTTTCCGTCCATCTATGATGGGTGCAAATCCAGTTAAAATCTTCGTTTGTGTAAACAACCTTTGATGTTATTTCTAGTTGCTACTTCCTTTGTGATATATGTAACAGATTTTGAACCATTTTGAGCAACCTGTGGTAGAATCCTCCACAGCGACAAACTTTTTGAAAGTTTGTTCCTATCAAACGTTAGCCTGCGTGCAGTAGCCTGTGTCCCAGAACACAGTGTGCAGAATGATGATAAGAAATTGAAATGGGGGAGAAAAGTATTCTACTTCTCTCCCACTCGTCACTAGTAGGTCCAAAGTAATATTCTTCTCAAATATCTTCTACTCTTCGCCACTCTTGTTGACGTATTGAAAAATACACCATCAATGGACTTGCCCTGGACTTGCTCCAAAATTAGGTGCTAATCTTAGAGCAGAGTTGATATTTCTTTGGCCATGGTTACCATTATTTTACGTGCAAGTAAATCAACTAAAACGAGCATGAGCTTTCTTTGACAGGAGACTGGACTCTAGTCTTTGTAAATAAGGAAGTTATTATTTGAACATTGAGTATTCCGGAAGTTATTGGAGTCGGAAGTGATTATGACGCCATATTAAACTTTGTAACAGTAACATATATGAATGCGAAAATAACATGGCAGGCACATCTCTTAGTGCTGATTCTCATGATGAAAACCGTTTCTATAAATATTGAGTATTCCGGAAGTTATTGGACTCGGAAGTGATCATGACGCCATGTTGAACTTTGTAACAGTAACACATATCATTGCGGAAATGATATCACAGAGAGATCTTTGTGTGGTGACTGTTATGGTGGAAACCGTTACTAACAAGATTGAGTAATGCGGAAGTTACAGCAATCGCAAGTGATTGACAATGTACGTATCCTCAGTACTGAACCCTTATAATTTACTATGCCTTATAACTTCAATTTACGTGACAGCTATGACCTATAATTAAGTATGACAATAGAAATACGTTACCAGTATTGCCTCCCGTAGTAACTCGGAAGTATTGTCAATGACGTGAATTATACCATCATTGCAAATATTGTCAGTACTGAACCCTGACAGGTTATGAGCTGCTGTAATTTCTATGTACCTGAGAAACATGACATATCACTTTTTGTGACAAAAGGCATTGTCACCAACTATTGTATACTGAAGTATAGTGTCACTCCTCTCTGTAACTTTGATACAAGATCCATGTGAAATACCTTTAGTACTGAACCCTTACAGCACATTATGCCCTGTAACTCGTATGTTCCTGAGGAATATGACATATAACCTTGTATGACAAAAGACATTGTTAAGTGCGACAATGTCCCTAAGTATGATGTGTCCTGTAGCCATGCACTTCCTGTTAAGCAGCAAAGTTTATTTCACTTCAGAACTGAACCCTATAAGGACAAACTTCAGATGGGCGCGGTGCAGAAACCACCCACCCAAAAATTGCCAAACATGTTTCCGATTGTTACACTAGAAGTATAACTTATTTGCAGCAGGTGGCAAGTCTAAGTATTTTTGACCAAAAAAGTTGCACGGCAAGAAATCATCAAGTTTCGACATAGTGTTTTGTGGGTAAATTCTTGGGAAATGTCCCATTTCCAATCATTTCCCCACTTGGAAATCTGGTTGAAATGTGAAATTTCCGAGGCTGGAAACTAATGGGAAAAGGGAGTTTACTTTTCCCTATGTTTTCCCAACACGAAATGCACAATTTCCAACTGCGGTAAACGTCGAGTGTTATCTGTGAAATGAAGGGAAACTCGAAGTGTGCAAGAGGAAATTGTCGTGAAATTCGAAGTGCAGATTGGCGATCTCGGTACACTTCGGGTGTTTCAACGGGAAATCTTGGTGAAATTGTGCATTGCTTTTCACTTTGGAAAGCGCCCTGTTCTTCTTCCTGACAGTATGCCTAACGCTCAGAGCAGGGCCAGTGAATTTCGATAGATCGATTGCGAAAAAGACGAAAACTTTTTCAAACAAATCATTGCATCATTTTCTATATCTACAGGATCTCAGACGAAATCGTAACAACTAAAAAGGCAATAGCTCATAGACAGCTTTATTCATACTGAGTCTAGAACCTAGATAAATTGTCAATATACACCACAAAGAACCCATAAGTTACTTTTCTATCATTTACCCGTATGATATGATGATCTTTTGGATAGAGTATTGCCAGCTACTACCATTACGATGACCAGTTTCTAGGACTCGATAACATTAGACTTCGACGACGGATTCTAAGGCTCGACAACGTATGGCCTGCAGCTAAATATTAAAGATTCTGAAAATGACATAAACTGATGCCAAAGCGCTCACAATAATTGGAAAAGCGAGGTTAACTAAAAAGTATCATCAAACTAATTCTTCTATGGGGATTTAGTATCCAAATGTCCTATTTCAAATGGCATGGATGCTGCAAACTGCATTTACTGAAAAGAACTATTTGGGGATTATTCACCAATCAAAAGAAATATCTAAATTTTGCTCCAAACTAGACTTAAATTTTCATAAATGCAAAGGTTTGCAAAGATAGCAATAACATTGACGCTTCACTTATTCTGGAGACATGTTGAAATATATAAAATATTCTGCAAAATGACTGCATCACACCGCTAATTAAGTAGCAATGATCAAGCAAAAAAAAAATGCTATTCACGAACTGTAAAGTTGGCTAGCGGCTCACTCAACAAACCCTATACGGACATTTGTGAAAACGAAATGACAACCGAAATAGGATTATTTGCCCCACTCCAGAACAGGTATTTGTTTTTCATGACTCCTAAAGGATTTTCGTAGTTGCATTCACCGCTATAACAATAAAAATAATCTGTTGGTTGATCATTTCCAAATAAATGTTCTATGCTTTATGTCGATGAATTCTCGTGCTCTTTGTGGCATTGGCTACGTTCTGTTGTTTTAAAATTTTAGATGGATGTGAAGAGGATCTTTATGGAAAAATACAACACCGAAAGCATCAGTTGCAAATACCGTATAGCCAATGAGTAGACTAGTTATGGGCCTTCGCAAAGGCTGCGTAGGCTAATACCGTAAAGCTCTATTGAGTTCACGGGGTAGCTTATTTAATTTCATAGATCCAAGATTGGGGCTTATAAGAGAGGGACCTATTAGAGAAGGGGGCTTATTTGCAAAGTCAAATGATGAGAATATACATTACATACAGCCTCCTAGTTCTTGTACCCCTTATTGTAAGCAAAACATGCAATTTTACGAGTGAGATGCAAAAGTTCAGCACAGCTGTTATCCGAAACCATACAAGAATTACATGCAAGCTTGTTTAGCGGAATAAATGGAAACTCTTCGGTAATCAGTGATGTCTGTGGAGATGGGGCTCAAAATAGAGAGCTGCTTATCAAATGGTTTGGCTCAAAAATAGGGCTTACCAGAAAGGGGACGCGAAATAGAGCTTTTACGATATTTGTTCCTTCAAAGCTTAAGATCTAATTTCGACTATCTTCGAACTATTTTCAAGAGCTCAATTGGGCTGAGTCACGTAACCTTTCTTGAAACAATGATTTTGCAGTTTTTGTAGGCCAGATTGCACAGATTTTCCTGTATCTTTTAAAATGACATGTTATTTTGAAGATCGATCCTTGAATGTCACAGAGCAAAAATGAAAAAAAAGAAGATTACAGAGACATGAGACATCAATGGAAAAATTCCAAGAGTACCTTTAGTGTGGATTCCCCCTATCTACCAAAACTTGTGCAGAAGACAACAAACACACTCCTGAAACAGTTTAGATTGTAGAGATTTCAGGGTTATTTTCGATTGCGTGACTCAGCCCATATGCAAATTTTTAGTCAAAACAACTTCTCCTAAAACGTTTCTTCTCTATAATTGAGACTGTTTCTTTCATTGGGGACCGTCCTGTTATTCTTGGTTTCTGTTTCTTATCCAAGACATTCGATATTTTGTCCTTTGATACGGTCTTCCGACTGCCAAATAAGTTCTTTGAGTGCCTGAGATTGCCGAGGTAGATTTATGATTTTCATGGAGTCCCCAATGTTCTCTTCGTCTGACGTGCACTCCTGAATCGGCACCCATGATGCACCCTCGTCTTCTCTGTCATATCTGCTCATCGTTTTGAGCACTGGAAAAAAGAACAAAAAGTCATTCACTTCATAAGATCAGTATTCATCAATATCTGAATGCACTTTGGAAGAGCCTTATGGACGCTATTTGAGCAAATTGGTTATTCAGCTAATAGAGTTAACAAAAACTTTTCAATGTGCAAATACAGTTAATTGTTACAGTAACTCTTGGTTAAGGTCCCAAGTAGCTTGAAACGATACATAAATCAACCTGTAACGAAATACGAATTGTGTGCGAAAATCACCTGTCTTCGTATCTTTGAGCAACTTTCCTGGTTTCTACTTTGAATCAATCTTTCATTGCCTAATTTCGAATTGTACATGAAGTAAAACATATTTTACTGTATTTTGCAGTATTTGGCTTCATTTCATTTCGTTGACTGTGACAAAATCAATTAGAACTATGAATTGTACATTGATAAAGCTTTCGTACGATAAAAAATGCTAAATAATGCTCCCATGTACAAAAACTGGCAACATTTTATACAAAGTTATTTTATTTGTGTCTGAATGCAAAAAAGCAAGTTGCACTTGCACAGTGGCAGCATCAGCCACCAATAAGTGGGAGGACAGAGTTAAATAGGGGCCATGGGCGAAGCCCTCAAGAAATTCTGACAAAAGCTTGCAGGATAGCCGCATGATTTTGGCTAGACTGAGTTTGCTATTACTATGACATGATTACACGTTTTTCATAATAGAACTAAGCTGGTTTATAAGAAAGGAAACTCTGTTTGAGAAGTAGTAAGAAACGATCAAGACTCAAATTCAATGATATTATAGCAAATAAGTCACTCTTGAGCAATATCAACCAGTTTTCCTTGCTTTGAATCATCATCATCATTTACGCTCTACAACGACATTGCGCGGTCCACAATAAGTCTCCAAATATGTCCATCTTGTGCCATTTTTTCATGTACTTTTACTTGTATTGTGTTGAAACTACCATCTTTGTTGTTTTTTACTAATGTCTTGAATTCAACCTTTTCCAAATCTTCGCCTATTTGCTTGATCCATGTTAATTTTTGCCCGCCCCTTGGCTTTTTGCAGGGGTTCTTTGCTTCTTTTAATGACTTTCTAGCTGGAGTGTCTTCTGGTAGTCTTAAAAGATGACCATACCACGTCAACCTTCTTCGCTTTATAGTTTGGCTCCATGGAATTGAATTTGTCTCCTTATAGACTTTATCATTGCTGACTTTTTCTCGCCAATTTAGATTCAAAATTTTTCTCATCAGTTTTCTTTGAAATGTATCAATGATCTCTTCATGCTTTTTGGTTAAAGTCCATAATTTGCTTTGAATATAGTAGAACAGACAGATCAGAACTGCGCACGAATGTCCAAAAACTCGTAACTTTGAGTCAACCTTGCTCCGTCCAACAGATCCCGAAATTAGGCAACAGTCCCCGGTGGGGCGGGGGGGGGGAGGTAACTAGCATATATGCTGGTAGGGGATGTGCCATTTTTGGAGTGCCATTTCGAGCGGAAAATAAATTTCCGGGTATCAAATCACAAGTAGCCATAAATTATGGGGTATTGATTTTGATAAAATTTCACTTACTTGGTTAAAATTTTGGATTGTTGTCAGAATTTTAGGTATAAATTTCCAATGGCCTGTAAATTTAGGGGTATCGTTTTCGCGAAAATTTGCGAGTGTTCATTCAGATTTCAGACGTCAAATGGCACATCCCCCTCACCCGCCTATTGAAGTTAAACCCCAGGGGCAACAGTTGATATTTTCTTTCTTGGTCTTCAAACTCTTGATTTTCTATTTTAAAATGCTTATCTATCAAACACTTCCTTATCTCAGATTCATTGATGACATCATTTTATGCAATTTCTGCTCTGTTTGTAGAAGACCATTTATTCTCATCTGATGTTTTAAAGATCAAGAAAGACATTTGCAGAAATGTTAGAAACTAATGA
Source organism: Aurelia sp. 3 sensu Dawson et al. (2005) (assembly GCA_964020215.1). Taxonomy (NCBI): domain Eukaryota; kingdom Metazoa; phylum Cnidaria; class Scyphozoa; order Semaeostomeae; family Ulmaridae; genus Aurelia; species Aurelia sp. 3 sensu Dawson et al. (2005). Next base: position 8,251,466 of record OZ026577.1, read on the forward strand.
TTCATCTTTAAAAATAGGAAACAAATTAAGAAACTTTTAGTACTAAAATGAGGGATTAAGAAACTTTTAGCACTATGGCACTGGCACGTATTCTTTGAAATAGAGATCTGAATGCAAAAAATAAACGAGTTGTCTGCTATAACTAGAGGGTGCATCAAAAAATCTATCTGCCAAAAGGATAAATTTTCTCTAGGGAGAAATGATCTTGTTGATATTCTCTTAAATGTGTTTTTGGAAGTAAGAAACTAACATTGCCAATCTTGCATATCTTTCTGATTTTATAATCTGTGCAAGAAGTTAGCATGGTATCATTTATAGATGATTGAATTATATAGACAAAATCTTTACATACTGTCATTGACAGAAACTTTCAGACAAGGAAAACTCAACGCTGTACAATAACTTTATCTCATGATTTTTCAAAGGATCTTTTCAAAGCGAAACATTTGAACAAAGAGCAGAGATTTCCTGATGAACGGTTCTTCTCTTCACATTTTTTTAGCTTAGTGCCTGCTTTCTACGAATTTCCTAGAGACCTATTTTGCAGAAACAATACTCATATGAAAGCACGGGAGTCAGGCTTCTAGTGAATTACTATCTCATTTGTGTTGGGCCTTTGGATATTGGCAGCAGAGAATTTAGAGTATTTTTTGATACACAATGTAGAAATGACCCTGAATGGTGTAAGTTTTCGGTGTGATAACAATCTGACCTTAGATTTTCTTATAGGTCTTAAGAGGGTGGAAATCCATTTACAAGGCATGTTTCCCTGAATCGGTCATCTGCAAGGTAGCTCCAAAATTCTCTCTTGAATCATGTTCTCAAACATGCTCAAATGATAGTCAAAACACGGTAATATCAAGCTTGAGCATACTGTTAACATATTCAATATTTTACGAAAGGAGGAGCAGCATTTCAATACCAAGTCTGATTAGCCCTTCAAAAGAATTTAGAATTATGGAATAGAATTATAGGAAGTGTAAGTAAAAGAATAAGAATGAAATATAAAACTTGAATTGAACTGAAATAATACTTTCTTGGAACAAGCAGTTGTGCTGCTGAATTTTTGACCTACAATCTCGGCCAGGTCTATAACGCGGACCTCGCGGACCACGCGGACCTCGCGGACCTTCTCGACAAACATGACTTTCAGGTCCGCGAAATGTGGTCCGCGTTTTAGAATTTTCCTATAGAGCTAAATTCTAAAACGCGGACCTTAATTTCGCGGACTTCTTCCAACGTCCGCGAGATTTTGTCCGCGCTATAGAATTTCGCTATAGGGTGAAGTTCTAAAACGCGGACCTTCATCTCGTGGACTTTCTTGTAGGTCCGCGATATTTGGTCCTCGTTTTAGAATTTTGCTATAGGGCGAAATTCTAAAGCACGGACCTAATTTCGCGGACTTTGTAGTACATTTTGAAACTTAGCATTTCGAAATAAAATCTCATTTAAAATCGAACCATTAGAAGTATATATATAGTTCATTTAAACAACGATATCCCTTCAGTAAAATACAACTTACAAAATCTAAAACTAAGAATATAAAATAGTTAATTGATTAATCTGATCTTCCAGGGAGTCGTTCTTGAGGATGCTTGAGTTAATTATCAAGGCTCATCAAATGCCTTTTTAGATGTGTTTTAAACAGGCGCAGTGATGGCAGTTCTCTGATGTTAACTGGAATATCATTCCAAGCCTTAATGCCCGAGTAATGAAATCCTTTTTTGGTTAATTCAAGGTTTAGCTTGGGAATATCGAGATCTCTATAATTCCTCGTAATATGATGTGATATAGAGCATCTCTGTTGGAACATATTCCATGAGCTTTCAGGTCATTGTTTGTTTACAATCATAACACAGCGATCAAAGCGAATAAGATTCACAACGCTTAGCCATTTTTTAGGCCACGTATCCTTAAATCTTGCGCGCTCTATAATTGATAGGGCTCTGTTTTGGAGACGTTGAAGTGCTTGTAGTTCAGATGAAGAGATGCTACCCCATACAACGTTTCCGTAGCGTATATGACTTTCAAAGAGAGCGTGATACACATCACATAACTTTGATTGGGGAAGAACGTCTTTAAGTTTTTTTAAAGGTGATAAACCACCTGCTAACTTTCCTGTCAGTGATTTATATTGATCCTTCCCATCGATAATGACACCTAAAGACTTGGTTTTCTCCACACGTTTAATTTCGGAATCGTTGAGTTCGAGTGGAGGGAGGTCATCAATTTCATTTATTCTTCGTTGATGACCAATAACCATAAATTCAGTTTTTTTCGGGTTTGCACTTAGTTTATTTACCCTCAACCAGTCACTGATATTTAACAGTTCTTTCTTTGTCATAACAAGAAATGGAATCCTGGGAAACATTAACGTAGAGAAAACTTACGTAAATATCTCGTTCCATGAAGTTTATACTGCTGTTTTAGCAATTTTTAGCAACTTTCTGCAAAATGTCAACTGTCCTTGTCTCGTCTGGTCTCGTCCCCTTTACAAAGTTATTGCACGACAACTTGTCAGTCCGCACTATGCAATGAGACGAATTCTCCGTGTCAAAATGATGTCATTATACCTGAACTTGAAATCACGAAATTATTGTCACGTCATCTTACGTCGTCCTGTTCGGATCAAGAGACAGCAGCAATTGCTCTGTGTAGAATGCTTCCGACACAGGAAATCCTTTTCGTAAAGGACTCTGATATGAAAGCAATGATTTCCCCAGTATCGGTAGGTAAGATCCAATCCCTACTTTTTCATAGACACAGGAACCGGGAGTTCACTGGGGGCACGTGCTCCCCAAGATTTTGCAACAAACAAAGACGTATCATGTATTTTATATGTTCATATATTTTCATATTTGATTTGTTTAGGGAGGGTTGCCCTTCAACCGAAGTTGTTTTTCAAGGGGCCCTTTCAAGTGCCCTTTTTATTTTCAATAGAATTCCTTGTCAGAATTTTTCGCACACTTTAATGGCATGATCTCTGATTGTAGATTGTTAGTCTAAATTCACAAACAGAAGCCAGACTAGTCATAAAGAAAAACAAAAGGTTGTCCTTGCACAAGGAACAGGTTATTAGAAACTCCCGGAAAAGTATAACTCGAGAAACTATCTACTTTATTAAAAGAAATTAATGACTTTATTTCCAATTTTCTGCTTCATGATATTTCTCGGAAGGTACTTGAATAATGCCTAAACACCGGAAAGGCTTCAAAACTTTGTTTTGAAGGGTTGAGGACGGCATGGGTAGGGAAAAAGAAGGTAGGACTGGAACGTGCAAGAAACTGCAAGAAACTCAGAATGCCGACAGTCTGATACATCCAAGAAATTTTCAGTCCCAGCTCAGCTTTTACGTGAGTGGAAAAGCCTACATTCGGTTTCAGACCCATCAAAGTAAACGACATTCCCTTCGATTATTTCGGGTCTTGTACCCCTATCGAAACCCAATGGGCCCATAAAATTGGACGGGCGTTGATCGACTAAAGATGACAGATTTTGTAGAAATCGTAGTGGAAACCGTCTAAAATATGCAGCAGAAAAGCTGTGAACGAGTCCGCGAAATTAGGTCCGTGCTTTAGAATTTCGCCCTGTAGCAAAATTCTAAAACGAGGACCAAATATCTCGGACCTACAAGAAAGTCCACGAGATGAAGGTCCGCGTTTTAGAATTTCACCCTATAGCGAATTTCTATAACGCGGACAAAATCTCGTGGACATTGGAAGAAGTCCGCGAAATTAAGGTCCGCGTTTTAGAATTTAGCTCTATAGGAAAATTCTAAAACGCGGACCACATTTCGCGGACCTGAAAGTCATGTTTGTCGAGAAGATCCGCGGGGTCCGCGTGGTCCGCGAGGTCCGCGTTATAGACCTGGCCCTACAATCTCTTTGCAAAAAAGAACCTTTTAATTTTATACTTATGATGAAAAATGGAAAGGATATTGCACCAATTCCTCCAAGATACAAAGTTAGGATGGCATCACCACAAAAACATTCTTCACATAATAACTATTTTAAAGAAAGCTGTAATTTTCAGTCATTGATCGACAAATGCTATGGATGCAATGTCATTTGAGTGAATATTGCTTTAAATATGAATGATCCACTTCTTCGGCTTCAGAAAGAACCTGAACAACAAATGCTAGGAGAACTTGATAAATATTATACAACAACAATGCCAGTCACAGAGAACTGCCGATATTATCAAGGCTAATGAGCATATTTTGAAAAGATTTAATGCAAACTTTCATTGCAAGTGCCAAAATGTGACCAGTTTCTTATCCATATACAGTACACAGTACACTTTGTGGGTATTTACTATTTCAACTGATACCAAAGGACTGAAGACTGAAGGATTTACTAAAGTTCCGTGAATTACCCCAAGGGTCCTTTGGTAGCATCAGCATATCTGTTTGGTCCATTTATGTGCATAGCGGAGGAGGATCTAATTGAAACTGTTCCTCCGCAGAAGCACAGCTGCATCGCCCCACCAAAGAAAGAAGGCACCACACACCTAGTGGTGTCAAAACTACAGTATTAAAAATTTACGAAAACTTTTGAGGATCATTGTAAGTTTTTTCGTGGATTCTCATTTTCAGTGGTCCTTGGCCAAGAGAGCGAGATCTCGGATGATGAGCAGACCAGGCAAAATTGATAATTTTGTGATAAGCTTAAAACGGGGGTAAGGTTCCCAGAGAAAACAGCAAAGTATGTCAAATTGAATGTCATTGAAATAAATACCTTCCAAATTGTGTACATTGCTTCCGCTCGGAGGGAGCATTTGGCCTTCTTGTTGCACTTGGCGGGTTGGCGGGCAGTTTCACTCTTCACTGAAAGAAATAAAATTTATTCAGCAAATACAGTAATGCGATTGAAAGAACTGTGACTGTAACTCTTTTCCTAGCTTAAGGAAATTCATGATCCTGCACATATTTTGATGAGTTTCTTATTCTTTCTGATTCCTAGAGTAGACAGTATTTTTAGGTGTACATGGCACATGACAACACAAAATTTGGTGCAATAAAATAAACGCTAAGATTTACCTGTCATCTTTCCTTTTTGAGCCAATTGTAGTTCCATGTGAGCTTAAACGAAGAGAATAGTTCATGGTTAATTTTGGTAAATGAGCTAAGTTGGTCATAACATGTTTGATCCCGAATTTGCTAATAGACAGCCTTGAAAATCTCCGTCCTCTTGCACGGATCGTGCATTCGAGACGCAGATCCGCAACACATACAGGTCACCGTATGCAGGACTGGAGCATCAAGTCAGTTAATTAACAAACTGGTGCAGTAACAAAAGGAGAGGAGGAATGCTAAGCAATGCTAACCTGACGATTGATTTTCCATGAAAACCTGTCGATTAATTTGCTGCCATCGCCCTTCACCAGTCGAAGTCAACACAAGTTAACTTTATGCTGTTTATGGCGCTCTTCTTCACCAGACAAAAGTTCAAATTTGGGCAGTTGACACCACCGGTCACATGTTGTTAATAGCCCTCTCAGGAAAGCAGGCCGCTACCGACACAAAGGTGGCGCTTTTCAGGTGGGATTAGGAACAGAAAGAGCTATTGTAATACAGTACGCACTCAGCACAAGAGGTCTCCTCGCACTGATTCCGCTGCGCAGCACCCTCGTCCTTGTAATGCAAAACTATCAGGGAACTCCTGTGGAGACTGCACAGGGGAGAATGACAGCAGTGCAGTGCATAATCAAATTTTGGCCTGCTGAGCAAAAAATACTTTGAGGGTTTTTGCAGCTTTTTCTTAAGTTTTGACACTCTTTGGCTTGGTTACTCTTATGCATCTATTCCTTGAAACGAATGCTGAGATCCTCCAGATAGAATTAAAATTTCTCAATTTAACGTGAATGGTTCTGCCTATATAGTACGAAAAGTTTCTTAATGCATGAATGATGTTTTAAGTTCCTTGTATGCTGCCGACTTGATTTTTGACACAAAAACTTTCTGGTTTTCAGCGAGATTTATCGTTCTGCCGCTCCAAGACCGGAGACGGAAACTTCACATTTCCTACAAGTTTTTCGCATGGGGAAATTTCTAGTGTAGACCAAAGAAATGCGAAGTGTAAATTTCCCGTCTGGAAACTGAGTAGAAATTGCAACGCATTGTTCTCAACTAGGGACATCATGGGGAAAGAGAAACGCAGAGTTTCCGACATGGAAACTACCTGGAAATGGCGGCGTTTCCCTTGCAAGAAACTAGGGGAAATGTACTCATTTCTTGCCGTGTTGTAATACTAACGTGATACATAGGAATCGCTAAATCAGTATGCTACAGACTTAAGACACAGACTACACTGTGTTATGTATTCCGAATCGGGTCAGAAAAATTATACATTATTAGTCTGTTGAGGAACCTGCCACTTGTGTTTGGTGATACCATACCTGTTGGTCAGAAGGAATGGAATTATATTGACTGGATTATTTTCTCTGTAGAAGCCAAATCTTTCAAAGAAAGGGACAACAAGAAGGGCAGTTGAAGAGCAAATGATGGATTACATGCAAGGTCTTGTATTTTCTTTTTAACCCTTTCGATACCGACGGGACCTCAGTGTCCCGGTATATTCACAACCCCTAAAAAGCTTCCTTTTGAGGCAATGCAATCCGAAAACTGTTGGGACATCTGTGTCGCTTTCTACTGAAAAAGAAAATTGGCAGCCATTTTGAATTGTGTGGTATGGAGCCTCGCTCTGGATCCAGTTGTCAGTTGCAGAGCGTGAGGACAGCACAGCTTCAAAGGTATGTCTTGTAAACGTCAATATTTTACATTTTGTTATAACCATGAGCTTCTTAATTTTTTTTCTGTTTCCTGGATATAATACAAACTTCTCTGATGTTTTTGCAGAAATATTTTTCAACAGGTGTATGTTATGGCCCTCAATGTACCTGGGACTGTGGGGTCCCGTCAGTAATTTGTGAGGTGCAAATTTTTCTAGGCCAGTATGATTCATCCCAACAAATATGAAACCATATGGATCTAAATCGTTGATTAACTTCTTATTTCTGTTTATAGATAATAATTCACGAAACAAATGGAGAGGAAGAAGAAGTATACTGTAGAAGAGGCAGCTGCAATCATCCTGAGGGATGTACCTCTGGACAATGCGGTGAATACAGATATTGAATCTGAATCAGATGACCTAGATATATCAAACATGGAGGTTGACAGAGTTCCCCTTGAAGAGCATTTCTCAGAATATGAAGAGTCTTTCTCTGAACATGAAGAGTCTATATCTGAATATGAACAGTCCTCCTCAGAACAAGAATGTGCATCTGAGTATGAAGAAGAAAACAATGATGATCAATCTTCTTCATCAGCAGCGTCAAATGACAATGCTAATCAAACTGACCCAGTTGATAGCACACCAGCATACAAGTCAAATCTTTCAATAGGGCACAGGGAAACCCATAAATCTTCCAATTTCACGCTTATCAGCCAATGGTGTTGCCGTATTCTCGTCACATGACCGAAAATAAGCTCTTTGAGACGAATTTTCGAGTACCCTTACGAAAATCAAAATGGACATTCGAGTAATAAAGATACAGAGCTGCTTTTGCCACGAGTCGATTCTACAGGCCCTACTCCATATTTCACATTTTGCATTTCAAGAAAATCTCATCAGGGATCAGCACTACATCGAATTTCATGCAACCGAAAATAGGCCTATATTCAAATATCATTTGGGAACGCAACAAATAAGATATAGCTTCCAAAATTTCACACCTTACGTGAATTATAGCAAGGAATAAGCTGAAGATGTTTCTTTGCTTCAGTTTCCCAAATCCTTGACGAGTCTCAGCTATTTGCGACGAAGAAAGCTATTAGGCCTACCTTCATCCACTGCATAATGCCATTATTCTGTTTCAAATCGGCTTCTTTGCTGTAGCAAGGTAGCAGAGCTATTCACCAACAACATAACACCAATTTCCACTATTCTCCGCTGAAAAATTGCCATCAACTTTGGTAAAACGCGATGAACTTTCAACAGCTCTTCGCCACACTATCTATTCCAAGTTTTGAAAGTGTGCTCACGTGGAAAAATTACTGTTATTGTCAAAGCGCTCATGGTGTCATGGTCAAGAAGTAGGTCTCGTATCATCCTCGCTCTACAACATTTGGCCTTTGTTTTGGTATGAAAAAGTGGAAGGGATTGAGGCCGGGCTGTCAAAATTATCTGTATTTCTTAAAAAAGCGAAAATGGTGAATGCATATTTCAAAATAATTTGAATGAATATGAGGGTTTTTTCATGGAAGTTAAAGGGTATTGGAGCTTGCGAAGATACCTAGGCCCCCTATCATTTGAATAATTCAAATTCATTTGAAATATTCATTCACCATTTTCCTTTTTTTTAAGAAATACAGATAATTTTGAAAGCCCGGCCTCAATCCCTTCCACTTTTTCATACTAAAACAAAGGCCAAATCTTGTAGAGCGAGGATGATACGAGACCTACTTCTTGACCATGACACCATGAGCGCTTTGACAATAACAGAAATTTTTCCACGTGAGCACACTTTCAAAACTTGGAATAGATAGTGTGGCGAAGAGCTGTTGAAAGTTCATCGCGTTTTACCAAAGTTGATGGCGATTTTTCAGTGGAGAATAGTGGAAATTGGTGTTATGTTGTTGGTGAATAGCTCTGCTACCTTGCTACAGCAAAGAAGCCGATTTGAAACAGAATAATGGCATTATGCAGTGGATGAAGGTAGGCCTAATAGCTTTCTTCGTCGCAAATAGCTGAGACTCGTCAAGGATTTGGGAAACTGAAGCAAAGAAACATCTTCAGCTTATTCCTTGCTATAATTCACGTAAGGTGTGAAATTTTGGAAGCTATATCTTATTTGTTGCGTTCCCAAATGATATTTGAATATAGGCCTATTTTCGGTTGCATGAAATTCGATGTAGTGCTGATCCCTGATGAGATTTTCTTGAAATGCAAAATGTAAAATATGGAGTAGGGCCTGTAGAATCGACTCGTGGCAAAAGCAGCTCTGTATCTTTATTACTCGAATGTCCATTTTGATTTTCGTAAGGGTACTCGAAAATTCGTCTCAAAGAGCTTATTTTCGGTCATGTGACGAGAATACGGCAACACCATTGGCTGATAAGCGTGAAATTGGAAGATTTATGGGTTTCCCTGTGCCCTATTGAAAGATTTGACTTGTATGCTTAGCACACCAGGTTTGATGAATAGTACCGCATCACTCACACAGAACTACAAGGTTGATCAAAATCGAGCATGGCAGAAGAAAAAAAAGTCTGAACTAAATGTTCCATTTGATTCACCCCAAGGACCAGTAATGGATCATTTCGTTGACTGTTCAAATGAGGGTGATTTCTTTTTGAAATTTGTTGATGCAGAAATAAGAGAGAAGATTATTTACGAAACCAACTTGTACATCAGTCAGAAACATAAAAGAATATCCCCACTAACAGACAGGGAATTGTATTCTTTTTTGGGTATAAATATTCTTATGAGTTACCATACTTTGCCATCATTGACTTGCTACTGGAATAACAGTCAAGATTTCAATGTCCCCCTAGTTTCAAATGCTATGCCTCCAAATAGATTTTCCCAAATTTTGTCTAACTTACATTTGAATGACAACTCTGCTATTCCTAAAGACAACAAAGATAAGCTGTACAAATTGAGGCCATTCATCACAAAACTTAATGACAACTTCATGAAACTTTACAATGTCAATGAGCACATCAGTATAGATGAACGCATGATACTGTTCAAAGGAAGATCTTCACTAAAACAGTACAACCCAATGAAACCAATAAAGAGGGGATATAAACTCTGGGCACGTGCAGATAATGATGGATACATTTCAAAGTTTAGTGTATATCAAGGAAAACATGGTGAAACTGAAGAAGTGGATGCTCCTAGTTGTTTTGGTCTTGGTGAAAAGGTGGTGATACATTTGACCAGTGATCTATTTGGCAAAAATCACAAAGTCTACTTTGATAATTATTACTCATCTGTCCCTCTTGTTGAATATCTGCTGTTACACAAGGTATTTTGTTGTGGCACTATCCGGTCTAACAGGAAATATTTGCCTAAAGACCTGAAACGTGACAAAACTCTGAAGCGTGGCGATCCAGACAGTCGTGTGTCGGCACACGGTATCGTTGTTCATAAATGGATGGACAATAAGTCAGTTCATGTTATTTCTAATTATCATGGGACTGAAATCGGTGAGATAAAGCGCACACAGAAGGATGGCTCGAGAAAGATTTTCAGTTGCCCAAAAGCACTCATCAGTTACAACAATAACATGGGTGGAGTCGATAAGGCAGATTTTTCTGTGCTATTTATGGCATCAACAGAAAGAATGTGAAATGGTGGCATAGAATCTTTTTTGGCCTCATTGACAGAGCCATCACCAATGCCTATATCACATTCTGTAAGGCAACTGAGAGGAAGATTCCAAGCTTGCTCTTCCGACGTAATGTGACACTGGCCCTTCTCACCTTAGGAAAGCCTCCTAAAATTGGCCGTCCACTTGGCACACCTTCTCCAATTCCTGCCAAGAAACGTAGAAAGGCTAAATTTTCTGTGCCAGACACTATCCGGTTAGAAAATCTTGGAGCACATTGGCCAGTTTTTGGAGAGAAAAGAGCCCGTTGTGAAGTGTGTTCACAAGCAAAAGCTGAGGCCAGACCATACAGCACCTGCAGCACCTGTAAGGTCCACCTTTGTATTCAGAAAGGGAAGAATTGCTTTGCTATCTTTCACAATGCACTTTGACTGAACATTTATGTACCATTGGACAAGCTGTAGTAGAACCTTAAGATGTTATGTTGCATAGTATTCCATTTACAGGCCCGTCAGAATGAAATTTATATTGGGGGGGCTGGAGAGAGGTGCAAGCGAAGGGAGGAAAAAATGGAGGTGCTGGGGCTTGCCCCGGAAAATTTTTCATGAGCACGCCCTTTAGATCGATGGAAAACAGTCCACTTTTGGAAAATCTGCTGTCGACTGAAACAAAAGATCACAACCAATGGGAGTCTTTCCAGGAAAATTTTGACATTTTTGAGTGGTATCACATCAAAACATATTGTATTTTTTATATATTCTGGTCGCTTCCTTGAATACATATGAGTTTCAATCTTCATTTCAATGACATTGGCTTTTGCAACCTTTTTCACTTATAAAATCAACAAACTTCAGCAAATTATTGGGGGGCTGAAGCCCCCCCAGCCCCCCACTTCCGACAGGCCTGAGTTATAGCTCTAATCTTTCCTTTGAAGTAACACTTTGATGAATTGACCTAATTATGTTTCAAAAAATTTTTTACTTGGAAGTACTGTCGGGACCTGTATGTCCCAGTTTCATTTCCATGGCAACAAAGACAATAACCAAAATGTTTAAAGTCAATTTTGGGTACCCATTTCTTAGCAAGTAAAACCAGTAAAAACCTTTTGTAATAACTATGTTTATCAATGCCTGGTATCGAAAGGGTTAAGACAAACAAATTACAGTTCAGGAGGCTGCTTTTGCTTGGAATTACCAGCATGTAGACAATTTACACTTGCTATTCATCGGTGAAAGTACTCCTTTGAGCATCAACACACTCTTGAAACCGTCAAATGATTCCTTGAAAAGAGTTTCTTATCAGATCTCTTGAGAGTCAAGACAGGAAGGTCTGGAGATCTTTTGGGGGCCAAAGGATTTCTCCTTCCTTGTTGATGACCCACTAGGGAAAGTAGCTTTGAAGATAAGTCATGATCAACCTGATCTTGAGAGATCTGATAACAAATTGTTTTCAAGGGTTGACTCTACGATGTCAAAAGTGCGTTGATGCTCAAGGGAGTACTTTCACCGATGAATAGTATGTATAAAATAAATTGTCGATATTAAGATGAATGAAGCTGATTTCAGAGCTCCCTTGACGATAACTCTCAGATAAACTGTATTTTGTAAAACACATCTGTTGTACCGTCTTCAAAGTTTGCTGATTTTATTCAATGTGCTTCAAGAATTTGGTTATGCCTAAACCTCAAAGCTCTGGTTTGGAGGTAGAGGAAAATGGTCCTTTGAAGACTAATATCTTAACTCTTAATGCACTGATGTCAACCAACGAGGTATCTATGTTCAAGTTGGCTATCAAGGTATGTTTTGAAAATCATTTCGGATTGATACACGCAATGTTCTTATTGCTAGGGTCAACCAAATCAGGATACTTTTTTGGGACACCCAGGACATGTCTGTATTGCAGCGTATTAGTTTGACACATTTCAAGTTTGAAGTGCGTTGTTTCAGCTGGTTGAATTGAGCTTTGCGGGAGGCAAAGCAATTTCATGTCATCACTGCCGATGTTCGTCTACGGTGAAGAAGTCTGTAACAACGCCTCTGAAGAAAAGATTGATACACTACCTCACATCAGAAGCAAAAACAAGAATGATGAGACAAGGCTTGTAAAAAGTTGAAATTACTATTCGGTCTTCTCAAAGGTTTTGAGAAGCGATCGGTACAAAATACTTGACTTTGCTACCAGGACTTTTCTCTGCTTCTTCCTCATTATGATAAAATCAAAATCTGTCTTTCCACAAACAAAATTTTGCGTTAGCCAGTGCGTATGCAAGCAAAATGATGACTTACTTGCGGTTGCTTTTCCAGAGCTGAACCACATGCGTACATACTAAAACGAGGAACGATCAAAATCCACCCACAACGAGCCAAACCCACCCACGACCAGCCATAACCACCCAAAATCAGCCACAACCACCCACAACCACCCACAAGCAGCCAAGATTTCCCACCCACAACCACCCACAACCAGCCAAAATTTCCCAAACTTCAGACCCAAAACCATAAAATTGTTAACATTTAGTATCAGACCCAAAAGCATCCAAAGTTTTAAAATTTAGCGTCAGATCAGTTATTTGGGAGCTAAGAAGCAATAAAATTCAATCAACAGCTCCTGGGTTGAGAAACGTATGGAAAAAGGGCAATGCTCCATTGCTTTCTGAGTTAGTAGTATTGCATCAATGCACCTAATTTTTCAAAAGAACAATTTTCCTGCCTATTAGAACAGGACTGTCCACTAAACGGATAATTACGTAGAGATTTTACGTAATAACATGATAGTTTCTTAAAATCAACAGTTTATTGATAGGAGATTGATAGGTTTCTATAATTCATGTTGTCCTTATTCATAGGGATCTCCTGTGTCTCTGTGAATCATTAGAGCCAGTTTAGTGATTCTAATCGCGCTGTTACTTTTACATTCCTCCATTCATACTAACGTGGCATAACGACAAACAAAGTGGCGTAAAAAAGCTTCAGACACAGTAAAAAACATTTCGCTAGCGCTATCTTACAGTTTCTTAATTTTTCGGTAATCCCTGTGAGTTTAGTTTCTTACAAATTGTCTCTAATGAACGCTACAAATAGAACGTACGCAGTGCGTTGTATTATTCTTCTACTATCTTAAGTCTGATCTGCAGAATTGTTAGAGTTGCTACAAGCCCCTCACAGAAAAAACTGGAAAAACTGAGAGAAAGGAAAAGGCGTGTTAACATTCTACGTTCTCTGGATTTTGCACGTGAGAGAATTGTAGCGAGTCCACAAATTAGTTGTGAACAGTGTCAGACGAAATGAATGCAATCCCATCGACTATTTACAAGGTAATTAATTTTCAGGAAAAATCCCTGATACCCCCCTTTCGGATATATTTAGGATTTTGGATGGTTTTGGGTCATTATGATGTGGTTGTGGGTCTTTGTGGGTCGTTCCAGGTGGTTTTGGGTTGTTGTGGATGGTTTTAGCTGGTTTTCGGTCGTTGTGGGTGGTTTAGACTAGTTGCGACGGTTTCCGCTGGGGTGGTTGTGGGTGGTTTTAGGTGGTTGTGGGTGGTTGTGGGTGGTTGTAGCTGGTTTTGGCTAGTTTTGGCTGGTTTTGCATCGTTGTGGGTGGTTTCGGCTCGTTCCTCGTTTTAGTATGTACGAACCACATGAGGTAGCCGCTATGGAATTAGACTTTGAGCTTTCATGTGATCAGTTAAATTCTACTAATCACACTCTGCTGATTGAGCTTTCTTTGTCAACATCTTGTCAGCATATTTTGAAAATGTGTATACCCTGCCTTACTTACATGGACACATTACCTTTAAACTTTCGTTTGAGTTTCATTTTAACTTTTGTAAAATTCCATGCCCTTATGTGATAGTTTACAGCGAAGTTTCTTGAGGCAATGCAACTTTTGACATGCCCAAGTAATATGGCGTGCCATTCCGGACAAAAAGACAATTAAAAAACATTTGTAATCGTGAAAGAAAATTGTTTGATTATCAATTTTTGTTGACACATGTTCTTATTTGGTTGACATATGATGTTATCTAGTTGACACAAGGTAATGATTTGGTTGACATAATATGTTATTTGGGCGATTCCACTTTTTATCAAGTTGATTTGTTACTTTTAATCAACACAACTTGCTACTTTTAATCAACATGCTGTGTTACTTTTTATCCACACAACTTGTGAGGTATAAAACGTTCTTAAAACAAGGCATATTACCAACCAATTTATCCTTGTTGTAAAACGTTTGAAACTGAGGTTATTGTTTAATTCGAGGCTTTCAATGCATCATATTGAGTATGAGTCAAAATGTGGTGCGTTTGCTTGTTGAAGCTTCCTGTTATCAAACTTGAACATGCACCAAAAGTATTTTGGCGGGAAATTTTTTTCGATTTCCGCATTTCAACAGGTACGATCCCTCCGACATCACTCGGCTCATTTCTACGTTCGTGTTGACAACTTGGATTTTTTACAATAAATTTGAAGATGGCTTCTAATGAAAATGATGTTGCACCAGCTGCTGCTGTTGCAGTTGCAAAGAAACGGGTAAGACGGAGCAACTTTTCGTTTACAACGTCTAGTCCTAAAATAAAACAGGTGGCCTAAAAATTCAATGCTGGAAAAAGCTTTTCTTAATAGTTAAACTTTCCAGACCACACATTCGTTTTTATTTTGTTACGTTTTAAGTTTTAAATGCATGCTCTCATGAAAGGGATATTTGAGGGTTTTTGATGTCAAAGTAATGTCTTGTGCAAAATCTTTCCCCGACTGCCAGACTGCTAACTATGTCGTGCGCGCAGTTCCAGGAAGAACGATAGTTTATTGTTTAAAAACAACGGCCAGATGCGCATCTTCCGCGCGCACTTTGCAAAGTTATCAGTCTGGCCCGACTGCACGCTGCCCGTGCTCCGTGTCTTCAGGGCATATTTGAATGAGCTGCTGTTTCCCAAAGGCAAAATTACTGTGCTCCAGGGCTCCATTGCTTCCTTTTCAGGGCTCCATGGGCTCCATCTCTCAACATATGAGAAAACCACCATGGGAATGGTTTGGGCTCCAAGCTTTCACAATGGCGGGCTCCAGCGACCCTCCCTTTGGGGGCCTCCACCCTGGCTGGGACACCTGGTCACATGTTTGCACAGAAAATGTTCTCAGCCCTGCAGTTCGACCCATAGGGGGAAGATAGGGGTCAAGCCTCCAATTTGGAAAACAATGGTGCTATGTCACAAGCATTGATTTGATGCATTTTTCTTTATTGTCTTAAGAACAATTTTCCTCTCTATGGAAAGTTAAATTTTTGTGCGCCGGACAGTGTGCCGATAAACAATGGAAACAATAGAAACTAAGTGCTCTGTGCGCTGGACATACAGCCCTTTCTTTTCATGGGGGTCTCTTATCAGCAGCTGCTTCCTATGGCTCTGCAGCCCCTGCACCTTTGACCAAAGGTGAAGGTGAGGTTGTAGCTTTTAGTGCCAAGCACCCAGATTGGAAAGTTTGCCTTGCGCGGCCGATTTCTCTGCCGCGCACTTTAAATTTCAGCCACGGTCCCAGCCGCGAAATTTTCGTAAAACAACAAAAGGAAACAATAGAACTGTTGTTTAGTGACACAAATGCAGCCACGCAAACAATTTGGACGTAGGAGAGATCCCCCGCGCATTCTGCAAACTTTCCAATCTGGCCAAGCACTGGGATCGCAGAAGTAGAATCAAGCCTGTAACCCCTTGTCATGATGCGTAAGTGGTTGAACGATTGAACCCTGTCCGCCTAACTGTTGGTTGCAATGTCAGAAGATTATGCCATGGTGTCACAACATCTTCATTTTCTTCCTGGCCTCTGGGGAGTTTGGCAATGAGCTTTTGCTTATAGGGAATGTGAACTTTTTCAGTGCCTGACCCCCAGGCATTTGCTAAGAATTTGCCTGGTCCCTGGGCATATGGCCAGGTCTGAAAAACGTACAACCAAGGCGAGGAGGACACATGGACCAAACAAGAACTAGTATGTGGTTTTCTTGCCCATGATTGCTACTACGGATTAAAATATACAATAGTGCTAGAGAGAAAACACTTCTGTGACAACAAAAAACTTTCCATGATTGTATTGAAGATTGACTGATTAAGGAGGAGCTCTCTAAATAGCTTAACTAATCCAGAGAGAGCCCCCCCCCCCATAAAAACAAAGAGCACCAAAGTTTTTATAAAAACAATTATCAGAGCCACATGTGTCTTGTGGACCCCAAACATTGAGTCTAAATAGTTTTGAGACCTGCACCAAATTCCACGATTTTCCCTTTTTCAGATTTGCGGACCCTAGATGATATTGAATTTTTTCCATGTTGTAATTCACAGACTCCAATTGACTTAACATAAAATTTTGGACCCCAAATATTGGCATGGACCCACTCCATATTGAAAGTTATGAAGTACCTCCCCCCCCCCCTTGGGCCATTTTATATGACTGATACAGCAAAAGAAATTATACAGTGTCTCCATTAGGCCCATCAGCACAAAATTCATATTATGGGGGGGGGGGGGGGACTGAAACCAAATGCAAGCCAGAGAGAACGCATGAGATGGGGGTTTCAGTTTGGCCCTTAATTTTTTTGTGATCATGGTCTAGATCATTGGAAAAATGCCCCTATTGTCAAGAATTCATAATTGAAGGGAGCAAGGGATAAGAAATGATGAAAGGCTTTCCTCAGGAATATTGAAAATAGGACTTTAGATTGATATGCTGATACACAGATGCACAGTCAAAATCATTCCTGCTCAATGCTGAGTACATTTCTATGTCTCATGAAAAGTCAAGTATACCTTTTGATACTGTTTGGAGCCCTGAACAGCACAAAGAAGTAAAGTGAGCCTAAATTTCTATGAGAGAATCAATTAGATTTCTCTCATCACAGCATGAATTATTGGATGGTTTCCCAACTAATTAAAATTGCTTGGAACTGGCCATCCTTAATCAAGGTGGAACTTGGAACCCTCTTTCAAAATACCAGCTCATTGTTTGAGTCTTGTTTACGATTTCATAAGCTCAACTTACAGTATTTTTACGTCCTTAAAATTCTGACTATCAAGAACAAGAATTGAGTTATTTAATCAGCCAATAACTTAACAGTGTAGATTCATGTAAGAAAATAGTTGGAAAAAATTATGTTTATGATTATGTACAAGTTAGATATGTAACATTATTATTGTTCTGTTGCCCAAAAATAATTTTGAAATTCTTAACAATTTATTTCCAGAATTTTTTACAGTCTTTTGTGCTTCCAATCAGGAACTGTTAGCTTGATATTATTTTCTTTGAGTATTCTTTGAAATTAGTAAGCCTTATACATTAACTGGGGAAGAGTGTGTGCTGACCTAACTGAGAGATATGATTCACAAATGTTATCATCTTGCATCAATGTTAAATGATTCATTGGAAAGAACGAAGAATGATTTTAATGAAAAATTTATGTTTTCAGAGAATAAGAAGAGACGGTGGATTTGAGAAGAGCAGACGCCTCAGAAACAAGCTGGATGCAGCAAACATTAAAGCCTTAAACACCAGAGTAACTTCATGATACCTTTCAGATTAAGTGCCCACAATGCAATGCACAGTGTTATTTTTCCTATCTTTATTCTTGATGTTTGCATAAACGTTTGCAAAATTCACCTTGATCTAGGACATGTTTAGAACGACCTTGTGGCATTTGAAAGTTACTTGAAACCCATAGACGAATCTTAGGAAAGGACATTGTAATTGACTTGTTGTGTGAAGGTCTGGTTTTGGTTTGGGAGAAATGTGGGCTGTTGTTAGAGTAAGTTATAACTGTGTATCCTTAATGGCTACCTACATTACCATCATATTTCTATTATTGTTATAGTGAATTTGCAATGATTAAAACTTTGAAATGATCTGTTATGGTTCAAATTTGATTGCTTAGCTAAACAAATGGTTCAAGAAGACGAACACACCAACGGTGGCGTTGACATTGCTGAAGTCCAAGGGAGAGAATGGGCAGATGTACATTAAGTACTCTGGTAAGAAATTGTGGCATTAACATGTTGCTGCTTTAAATTCCTTTACGTTGCTCGCAAACCGTTAATCAGATGAACAGTTTCATTATGTCATTAAGCCTAATGTAGCACTATAGCATGCTTTCATCTCAGCTATCAATAGTAGCTCCACTAAACTTTAAATGATTCCTCTTTCCTGCAGTCAATAGACTGACTTGCTAAATTGACAAGCGACTATCATCGCTTTTTCGTTGTTTCAAAAGGTTTAACTGCCGCCGTGCCTCTAAAAATATTTAATGGATTGCTATTAAATTCTTGTGTTTTTCTGTATCATTAGTTACTTGGTTGTGTCCATGAATAGTTGTATTTAACAACAACTGTGATCAATTATGTTTAATTTTTATGGCACCATACGCAACAAACATATTTTTACTGATTCCCTTCAAACGCTGTATGTAAAAAGATATTTGGCGGGTAATAAAACGTGGAATCATTAAGTGTACATTAATTTTTATGAAAGTTATAGCTGATTTTGCTGGAAAACTGGTTACGGAACAGATTATCAGAGTTTTTGCAGATCAACGTTTATCTACTGGGTAAGCTAGAAAAACTTGCCACTTCTAACAGGCCAACATAAATCAGACATAGTCAAAATTTCAAATGTTTTTCATGTAATCTTTTGAAAATATCGTATATTGTTCCTGGTTAATTTTTGTCAACTTCTTGGATGCCTCTTTATCGACATATTTGTGATTTGCAGAATAAACGCGTACTTGCAGAATAAATCGATTGCTCATCGAAATTTGAAATGACAAGGAAATTTGGAAATGGAACATGTTGCACGAGTGGTGCGGTCGTTTGATGATTGCACAAGTTTGATTTCACTATATCAATACAAGACTTCTTAGCTTTTCGTGGTGTCTTTTAAATGAAATTTGCTGACTATTGTTACTTGTGCATTTTACGAAGTTCTGGAAACAGCCTCGTAGATTTAGGACTTTCCCAGGACTTTTCAATCAAATTTTCTGACCACAACAGGTAGCAAGTATCATTTTTTAAAATGATTTTAAACTGAACATCTTTGTACTGATAAAATGACACTAAATTTCTGTAATCATCAAATGATGGGTCATGCGACATAATCCATTTCCATATTCCCTAATCATTTTACGCAGCACTCCCTTTATTCTTCCAAGTTCAATTCTAAAGATCTGATCGCTCTTTTTCGATCTTTTAAATGCAGTCTCCAACCAAAAAATTGCAAGGAGTAGCCAACATCGATAAGCAGGCAGCCAAAAAATCGACAAAAGATAACCCAGAATGATACAGGGTATTAACAAAAGATCAATTCAATATACTTGAAATTGGCCAAGGCCATGATTCATCCTGGCCTGTCAGAAGGAAGAACATTTGTCTGGCTCATCCGATAGTTGGCAGGCCTCGAGCGTTCAGTTGCACTTTATCTTTTAACCACAGGAGCAAGCAATGCTTATGTTTTCTCTTGTTTTGTACAAGCACTGAAACGATCCACTAATCCATTCCGTAAATGGGGCACACAAAGTTGGAATCCAGTTTAGTATCATAACTGATCCCATTTTTATCATTTTATCCATTGATACAATTTTGCCTCGTCATTTTCATTTTCCAGGCCCAAAGGAGTCTGAGTCATTTGCTAGAAGCAAGACGGTCATACGAAAGTTCTCCTCGATCGTTACTGAGAAAATGAAGGAAATCAATTTGAGAATTGGAGGGGATGGCGATGACAGCAGCGTAAGAGGATGTGGTGGTATGGGTAATTTTTGAAAAGATTTTTTGATGAAAAAATGTCGTATATTTGATGTAAAGAAATTATGAAGCTGAAAAGATGCTGACCGTTTGAATGTTGACAAAAATTCGAGTCTACTGTAGTGAACTTATTGCGGCACCGACTGCATTGTTGACATCAGAGAATTGCTGTTAGCACTGTATTTAGCCCCCTCTCTATGAACTGATAATAAATAATAATGATAATAGTAATAATAACAATAAGAAGTCTAGAAGGTAACTTGGATCCTAGGAAAACGGCTGCAATAGTGAACTTACAAGAACAGATGGTTGAAACGAAATCGTGGAAAGTTTCAAGGGGAATAGCAGATGGAAGAGACATGTGTAGACTATGTGGGTCGTTTAGAGAGACAGTTCATCATTTGCTAGCCGGGTGCCAAATGTTAGCTGGCAAAGAATATTTACAACGTCACAACAAAGCATTGATGGTTCTCGCTGTTGCATGGGTAAAGAAGTATGAAATAATCGATGAAAACATAGTGTGGTACAAAGAGAAATGGGAGAAAGGAAAAGTATTTGAGAATATGAAAGGGAAATTAGTATGGGACTTTGAGTACAAATTGAGACAAAGCAGTTCGGCTAGAAGACCAGACTTAACACTTGAAGATAAGGAAACAACAAGAATATGGATTTGTGACATGGCATGCCCACAGGAAAATAACATTGAAGCCAAGGTGAAGGAGAAACTAGATAAATATCAGCAGCTAGCATTTGAAACAAGGGAAAATTGGGTTGGGTACAGAGTGGAAGTTGTCCCATTAATCGTTGGATTTTTAGGTGGAGGAATTGGAAAATTGTGGAAAAATGTTGAAAAAGTGATAGAAACTGAAGCTGAGACTGAAAGAATAGTGAAGGAAATGCAGAAGACAGTGCTAATGGACAGTGAATCAATTATGAGGAAAGTCTTGTCGGGAGTGGTGCAACCGGAATGAACATTTGGAACTCAGACCGTATATGTCGTGTACACTGTAAAATCAATAGGCTGGAAAACTTTGATAGTCTTAATAAGTGGCTTGAAAAAGCTTTTATAAAGGATAATAATAGTAACAATTATTATTATTATGATAATAAAAATGCACTTATAGGGCGCTAAAATCTATATACATATATTCTAAAGCGCTGAACAATTTTATGTTAAAAAACCTTTAGATTACAGCAAGAAAAGTTGAAAATGAAAATTTCATTCATATGGTAAAATAGTTAGCGTTTTTAGTCTTGTTTTGAAAGCATGGATGAGACCTTCTAATTTCTAGAGGCAGTCTGTTCCAGAGTCTAGGGGCTGCAGTACAAAATGCTCTGTCCCCACGAGATGTACATTTTGTCCTTGGAACTATTAAGGTCACAGATTTTTCTGACGTCAATTTGTATCTATCACTGGTTTATAACCTCAACATACCTTTCAGGTAGGCTGGAGCCATGTTGTTAAGTGCCTTGAATGTCAATAAAAAAATCTTGAAGTCAATCCTTTCTTTTACCGGTAGGCAATGCAATTCTCGCAGTATTGTAGTGATATGATCGTACCTGCGAGTCCCAGCAATATTCCTTGCGGCAGCATTTTGAACACCTTGCAGTTTTTGCAACCAATAAGCCCCTTCCCATAAAGCCTTAAAGGGTTTCCATTTATTTTGCCAAACAATTTTGCATGTTAATTTTGATGTGATTCGGGATAAAATTTGTGTCGAATTTGTGTATTTGACTTCTTAAATTGTATGTTGAGTCCGCAAAATATGATTTTAAGAGAACTAAGAAGCTATCTTGTATTACCTTGTCTTTCGATTTTATGAATAAGTCCATCTCTTTGATAAGCCTCCCCTTGTTTAAAACCTCCTCTGGAGTGTCTGAAATTAATACGGTATTTAATTTTTAGTTTCTAATCAATAGCCATTACGGTATTGATGAAACGTGTCCATTTTTTCGAGGAATTGATAATGCTATTGTGCAAGTACTCATGGAACAAGATGTCCTGGATTTTCCAGTAGATGAAAAGCGGAAGTTGATAACTCAAATTGTAGTTGGCAGTGGTAAGTTTGGCTTAGCCTGAGATGTTGTGAAATGTTATTGTCAAAGTACACTTGCAAATCTTTATTTGCTCGTTTTCGTTTTACTTTCGTTTTCTTCTAGTACCTAATGTATGCAGATATGTATGTATCCATTGATGAAATAGATACAACACAATTTAGTTAATACAGTGTCGATAAATACATGTTAAAAACATCCTTAATTACAGTAGCAGGGGTAGCATTAAAAGATTGTGTTAACCTAATTTCCAGTCCCCTTAGAGATGGTTGCAAACAATGATGTAGCAATAGATTTCATATGCTTTTGGATAAACCATAAATTAGTAAGGCCGAAGCAAGAAACTGAGAGAGGGCGCGAGGTCTTAGTAGAACACAAATATGTCGTTTTCTTTTCTCTGTGTAAAAGATTTCCTTAATCTTGCGTTTAAACGAGCTGATATTGCTTGTCGGTGTTAGATCAGAAGATAGGCTATGCTATGCTAGATAGGCTATTCCATATTTTTGGCCGAAAGTAAGACATGTAGTTTTGGGCTGGGTTACTTTTTGAAAATTGCAGGGTTTAATTTCAAACTTTTTTCAGTATAAACTAGAACTGTTGAAAAATTTAATTATTTTTTCACATGTATGTTGATCTATTCTGCTCTTTGTGGGAGCCAATTTATGGGTTTGAATTCTGTGGCTCCAACCTGCTGCTATTTGTACACGAACACGGAGCGGAGGGTGCAAAAACCGAAGGGCCTTAAATTTAAAACAGAGTACAACAAAAGTATTCAAATGCCCCATAAAAGGCAGTTACTACTGTTATTCATATTGAAGGACCAAATCATAGCACGAGAATGAGATGCCCACCAAAGTCGAAACATTTGCAATTACAGGTTCTTAATTCGATTGCAACTCTTTGGTTGACACTTCAATTCAAATGACAATGTTTCTGATATGCGCTTCATTGCAATGGTCGCTGAATGAGTAAAATTGTTATTTTAGATATGAAGAGAAAAGGAAAGTGGTCGTCATTTAGTGAGCCAGAATGGTGGCCAGAGGATGTTCAATACCGCAGTCCTAACAGAAGAAATCCGTCTATGAGCCGAGATGAGATGGACTTAATTTTAGAATCTTGCATTCTGTTTATTAAGTCCATCTTAGAGAAAGATGATGATAACGAGGAAGGTGAAAATTTGATGGAGGTGGTTACAGAAGGGGATGCTGGTGTGGGAGAAGTCGTTGACGAAGGAGTGGGTGAAGAAGGAGAGGAAGAGAGGGTAAGGGAGGAAGTGACGGGGCAGGAGGTGATGGATGATGGTGACGACGAAGTTAGAGAAATGCAAATCGATGTCGTTGAGGAGGTTGTGATGAATGAGGGTCGGGTTAGGGAGCGTAGTGGTATGCAAAGAGTTACTGAAAAGGCGCCATGCCATTGCTCAAAGATAGTGGCATGTGCAGCCAACGAAACTTGCTGCTACGTGTGGGGAGAAACCCTTATGATGGAGGTTGATCCTCCAACTTGCGTCACTTGCGTGAAATGTTTTCGTCATTTTCACCAGTTTTGTGTTACGGACAAGGCGAAGGCGAACTTTGACGAGGCTTGGAAGTGTGGCTGCGACGTGCAATTCAATGACCTTAAAAAGTAAGATCAGTTTATGGGCACCCAATGAGTCACAGCAAGTTTCGGCGTTTGCCGAAATTTTTTATCATAAATTGTGAATGCCTTGAAAAAATTACACTGTGGTCAAACTTTTGCCAGTTTTTAAATCGGTGATTGCATTGTAACTCTTTGCAATCTTCCACGGAACTAACCGAATACATTTTCACGTGAAAATGACATGCCTGCTTCTTTTGTTAACATGTAGGGTTATGCTCACTTTATTGGTTTTCAATCTTAACATTTGACAAAATTCTTGAACGTTTCTAGTCCTTGAGCCATTTGCTTCCGCCATTTGCACGAACAGTTTTAGAACCATGAAAGATAGTAAAATGAATTCTGCAATGTTTACAATTTTCTCGCATTTTATACAATGTTGGTAGAAAACGTAATTAGAACGGCTGTGTAGCTTGCATTTGTACACAATATTGGTAGCGAATCCATACCTGCAGCTGCAGAAATAAAACAAATACTCAGATTTAAGTTGGGCCTCCTATAATAGATGCCTGATTCAATTTTTATGGATATCGTGGACTTTTGTAAATTGGCTGTGGAAATCAGGGAGTCCCTCTGGGACGCCCATGTGCATGTATTTTTTGATTTGTTGCTAAATTGTAAGACAATTTATTGAATTTTGAATTATATATATACCGCCCTGACATCCCCTTGCGGACCTCCTCCGAGAAATTCTGTGATTAGTGTCTGACTAAAGACCTGTCAAACCGTCCCGGTGCTTATAGCACGAGTTATATATTACACGAAGAATTTTGAGTGATTCAAAACTGATGTTATCGACTTTTTTCCTAATTGAAACAAACAGACTGGATGGCTTTCAATGTGAAGATCATTTGGAGTACTTGTTTCGACGCTGGGACTCGGAGTTGAAGGTATATATTTCTGAGTTATACCTGTTTGCAAACAATGTTTTCAGTAGATTGCTGACGGCACAGGAATACAGTAAGGCCCTTATTTTAAGAAACCACCTAAAAGGAAGTTTTAGCCAACTGACAAATAATTAGCCCCAACTCCCTACTGACAAGAAACTTTTCAGGCTCACAAACATAATATAGTTTCTTGGATATATTTTGATAGACCCTAAGTCCTGGTCTGATGGTATGGGAGAAGTTCATAAGAAATTGCTGCCAAAAATTTTGGATTTAACATATTTTACCTCAGTTTTAATTGGTGTTCTTGTCAGTCATTGACAACATGTTGGATTTTTAAAATGGGAACAATAGGGCCAGGCTAAGTTTTTGGAGGTATTGATTAATTTTATCTTGAGATGGACATTTTAACTGAGTGGTTTGGATATTTTAAGTAAGTTTTTCTTTTGTGGTCTTATGTAAATTAGCTATATCCTGGACTCTAATTTTAATATTTATGTTGTTAAGCGCCTATGAGCCCTGGGGATATATGGCGCTATAGAAGTGGCTTTATTATTTATTATTATTATTATTATTAACATACACATATGGCTAAATATGGCTACTATACTATGAATAACCCAATTCTGATGTGACATACCTGCCTATAACTTCCTGGAAGAGAAATTAGAAGCTTAAGAAACTTGAGTGTTAAAGAATTGGAAGAATTATAGATTTAAGAAACATTTAAAGCTAAGGTGTGAAAACTGGTTTCTTTAATGCAGGGTTTCCTAAATGTAGGTCATAGGACCAGATATTTTTAGCTTATCTGACCATCTTTTCCTCAATTTCTGTATATTACTTCCCTAAATTTCAACAATATTAGAGCATGTACCTTATGTGTTCTCTGACTTTGCAGACTTTCATTTCTGAGATTTTGAAAGAAAAGATTGGGTCAAGACGTCACAGAATTGTGAAAATTGGATTGTCGAGGCTTTTCCCACGTAATCTGCACAACTATCAATGGCTAGTTGGGGAATTGGTAAGTTTTTCCACTGCAAAAGCATTACAAAACTGGCATTGCATACTGTATGTGATGTATGCGGTGTGGAATTCCCCTTCTTGAAAGCGATAATACCAGACGTTTCTTGCGAAAACTATCATGAGGCAAAACATTATCATATTTACTTTTGCAACCAGTGTAACTTACATTTAAGGGATACGTATCTTGGAGTTTTTTTCAGGCAGTCACAGCTTCAACCACGGAGGTTATTAATATTCAAATTCTGTTTGGCTGTGTCATCATACCATGCGGATTTATTTCCATGAAGAGTTACACTTCTAGCCTTGATGTAGTTGCTATTTAGTTACGTTCATGAATGCTTCATCAGCCCAAACTCTATTTGTCGTTTGTAGTCAATTTTTGCTATTTTGTCAAGCTCTTCTAGCATAAATGTGCTTTGTTCTGAACTTTCCAACTTTCTTGGTTCTGAATAACATTCTCGTTTGTCCCAACAGGATGGAAATCTGAAGCAGTACATTGCACGTATTGGTTCTTCACTGCCTTGTTTCAGGAAATATTCGTTCAATAAACGGGATGAAATTAAGCGGCTTACCCTAGCGCCCGAGGTATTTATTGGGGTATGATATATCTGTTGCCACGATTTGGCGCTCATGGAATGTCTTTATTTGTAATTTTGTCTTTAATGTAACGACACTGTGTATCCATGTCTGTTGTTGGTTTAGTGGAAAGCAGTGAAGAATCTCTCTCGGTGCACCCATTGATTGTTTGTTGCCTCTACCACCAACTATGATCTTCGCAAAGTCAACCCATATTATTTGGACAAAGCTTCATGCTGTATCTTGCTAGTTAACAACTTCCTGTTCCATCCTTTCTCCAGGTGCTTGCTTTCCTTCTGCATAAAGAGGAGAACATCCCATTCACATGTGCCAGAAGACTGTTGATAGAAAACCACAGCAGCTAAAGATGTATAATTTTTTAAGATGTCTTTCTTTATGTTCAGTTACTCCTAGATTGATCATATACCAATACCCTCATGTAAGTTTGTTACGGGTTACAAGCAAATTTGCAGTTACGCTGTATAAGATCAAAGGATGCGTTGCATTACTCTGGAGCTTTACTTGTAAACAATTTTAGTAGCACTTGAAATCGATGAAGCAAATCAAATTCTTCTTAACTTCTGCAATTGTTACTTTAATTTCGTAATGAAGGACCAAGGTATGCCAATATATTTGCCATATTACTTTTATCAATTTTTTAATAAGCCAGGCTATAAGCTTACAAACCGTATACTAACGTTCCTCTGTACAATTTAACATCAGCATCTACTGTTACGTTATTTACAAATATGTGACTTTTTACCTTTTAGGTGTTTCAAGATTACATCTTGGTTAAGAAATTTGGTCGCTTGACATATAAACGCTTGTTACTTTGATTATCATAAAATGCTAACCTAGTTAATGCAAGTTTTTTAATAATGTAAGACATTGGGTTTTAGCTACGAATTGAATCACTTTACAACGGTTCTACGGCCGAGAAAGGAAAGCATGTGCTTGCTTTTGATGTCTTTACAACATGCTTTACTCCTGCATGAATAATGATCCGTAGTTGTATTTATTAACGGTTATAGAGGAGTATGATTTAGTAGAATGTGTGTTCGAAGTTTAAAGTGCCAAGAATTTATGGAGGTTTACCACTGTTACGAACTGCTCCATCTGTCAAATAGTTTTAAGACATCTCTCTCGAACGCTAGTGTTTCAGAAGTAACTTAGAGTAATATTTTAATTTAACTATTATCTACATATACCCTTAATGCCCACTTTGTTGTTTTATATACACACTGAATATATCTACCACAAATTCCTTGAAGTCACTCTCGTTGCGTTTTTTCCTTTACTGCGTAATAAATGACCATGGGATTACATTTAATAACGTGTGCATCTTCCTTTAATTTATAGAAAGTTCTAAATTTCCATCCGCAAATCACCACACCGTTGGACAGCTTTCATCCGCAAATTTACGATAAAGAAAGGCCTGCTACATTCGCTATAGTCGTTAGAGGTCTTAAAAGATTGACGAAATGTTTATGCTACTTTTGAAAACATGATCCCAAGCAAAACCTGCCGTATTCAAACCAAGAGTTAAAGAACTCAATTTACTAATTACCAAGAAAACGAAATGAACGAAACTAAAGGATCAACTAAATGTATCACTAAAAGTAATATTTTCTTATAATAAGGGCGAAGGCTAACTAACAACAAAAATTGAGACGTATACGATGAAAGTTCATATCTGCTGAAGTGAGAAATATAGCCTTTGTTCCTAAAATAAGAACATAGCTTAACAAAGTCGCTACTGAAGAAATCTGCACAGCAAATTAAACATTGCAAAGGTAAACATTCTACATTTGTTCCTAAAAGAAGAACATAAAGTGCCAGAATACAGAATGAAGACTTACAAAAAGCAAGTGAGTATTCGTTAAGGTGAAATATGGTACATTTGTTCTTAAAATAAGAACAAAAAGTACCAGAATACAGAATGAAGACTTATTAAAAGCAAGTGAATATTCGATAAGGTTAATAATGGTACATTTGTTCTTAAAATAAGAACATAAAGTACCAGAATACAGAATGAAGACTTATTAAAAGCAAGTGAAAATTTGATAAGGTTAATAATGGTACATTTGCTCTTAAAATAAGAACATAAAGTACCAGAATACAGAATGAAGACTTATTAAAAGCAAGTGAAAATTTGATAAGGTTAATAATGGTACGTTTGTTCTTAAAATAAGAACATAAAGTACCAGAATACAGAATGAAGACTTATTAAAAGCAAGTGAAAATTTGATAAGGTTAATAATGGTACATTTGCTCTTAAAATAAGAACATAAAGTACCAGAATACAGAATGAAGACTTATTAAAAGAAAGTGAAAATTTGATAAGGTTAATAATGGTACGTTTGTTCTTAAAATAAGAACATAAAGTACCAGAATACAGAATGAAGACTTCTACAAAGCAAGTGAAAATTCGATAAGGTTAATAATGGTACATTTGTTCTTACAATAAGAACATAAAGTACCAGAATACAGAATGAAGACTTATTAAAAGCAAGTGAAAATTTGATAAGGTTAATAATGGTACATTTGTTCTTAAAATAAGAACATAAAGTACCAGAATACAGAATGAAGACTTATTAAAAGCAAGTGACAATTTGATAAGGTTAATAATGGTACGTTTGTTCTTAAAATAAGAACATAAAGTACCAGAATACAGACTGAAGACTTATTAAAAGCAAGTGAATATTCGATAAGGTTAATAATAGTACATTTGTTCTTAAAATAAGAACATAAAGTACCAGAATACAGACATATTAAAAGCAAGTGAAAATTCGATAACGTCAAGAATGGTACATTTGTTCTTAAACTAAGAACATAAAGTACCAGAATTAAGAATGAAGACTTGTAAAAAGCCAGTAATAATTCGATAAGGTTAATAATGGTACATTTGTTCCTAAAATAAGAACATAAAGTACCAGAATACAGAATGAAGATTTATCAAAAGCAAGTGAAAATTCGATAAGGTTAATAATGGTACATTTGTTCTTAAAATAAGAACATAAAGTACCAGAATACAGAATGAAGACTTGTTAAAAGCAAGTGAAAATTCGATAAGGTTAATAATGGTACATTTGTTCTTAGAATAAGAACATAATGTACCAGAATACAGAATGAAGACTTGTTAAAAGCAAGTGAAAATTCGATAAGGTGAAAGATGGTACATTTGTTCTTAAAAAAAGAACATAAAGTACCAGAATACAGAATGAAGACTTGTTAGGAAGTGAAAATTTAATAAGGTTAATAATGGTACTTTTGTTCCTAAAATAAGAACATTTACTACCAAAAGTACGTATGAAATGAATATGAATATTCTGCAAAGATGTTTTATGATAAAGTTGATGATAATCACAAATATTTTAGGATACTTGGTATGCGATATCAATCGAAACCATATATAATTGCTGAAATGGAAAATGGTACTTTTGTTCCTAAAATGAGAACATTTACTACCAAAATAAATATGTACCGAATATGAATATTCTGCAAAGATGTTTTATGATAAAGTTGATGATAATGACAAATATTTTAAGATACTTGATACCGAATATGAATATTCTGCAAAGATGTTTTATGATAAAGTTGATGATAATGACAAATATTTTAAGATACTTGATACCGAATATGAATATTCTGCAAAGATGTTTTATGATAAAGTTGATGATAATGACAAATATTTTAAGATACTTGGTATGCGATATCAATTGAAATCATATATAATTGCTGAAATGGAAAATGGTACTTTTGTTCCTAAAATGAGAACATTTACTACCAAAATAAATATGTACCGAATATGAATATTCTGCAAAGATGTTTTCTGATAAAGTTGATGATAATGACAAATATTTTAAGATACTTGGTATGCGATATCAATTGAAATCATATATAATTGCTGAAATGGAAAATGGTACTTTTGTTCCTAAAATGAGAACATTTACTACCAAAATAAATATGTACCGAATATGAATATTCTGCAAAGATGTTTTATGATAAAGTTGATGATAATGACAAATATTTTAAGATACTTGGTATGCGATATCAATTGAAACCATATAATTGATGAAATGGAAAATGGTACTTTTGTTCCTAAAATAAGAACATTTACTACCAAAATAAGTATGTACCGAATATGAATATTCTGCAAAGATGTTTTCTGATAAAGTTGATGATAATGACAAATATTTTAAGATACTTGGTATGCGATATCAATTGAAACCATATATAATTGCTGAAATGGAAAATGGTACTTTTGTTCCTAAAATGAGAACATTTACTACCAATGTATGTATGAACCGAATATGAATATTCTGCAAAGTTTTTTTATGATAATGTTTATGATAATCACAAATGTTTCAAATGTTGGTACGTAGGATAGGGGTGCTTAGGTTACTTTTTGGGTCGAAAATATTGGTAAATTGTTTTTTTTTGGTTCAACTATTTGTTTAGTTATTTTTTGAGCTTCTTGAAATTCTGGATTTCATTTTGAAATTTGTCAAACATGGAGAAAAGTAAAATAATGGAGGAAAAAGTTCTTTACGAACAAAATCTAAAGTCAAGTAACATTGATAAATTCCAAATTCGTAAATATCCTATTAGAACATGTGAGATCTAATGAGTTACGGCACTTTTTCAGAGATTTGATTATACTGACTTCAATTCCAATGGGTAGATTGGATTTTTTTGGTCTATTTCCATACCAAAGATTATTTTTTGGGTTGATTCTTTGTACCCCCAGCCTGAGCCCCCTATCCAAAATAAACCTGAGTAACCCCCCCTTGGGTCTCAACTTTGAATTGTTAAATTCCCAAAATTCAAAATGGAATCATTCCATTCGTGAGTTAATGAAATGGGCTCTATAAAGCTTCATCATAGTAATAAATACCTTTGTCATTAGAACTGCGTCCTTAAATATGTCGTAGGAATCAGAACCTGGTAAGCTTGTTTTTGAGAAAAGTATGCTCTTGCCTGTTTAAGTGTTGTTTAACATGGTTTTGTTTCCTGGAAGCTAGTGAATGTAGACCTGTTAATTGCTCTCCTCGATTTACAGCAGAGAATGGAATACGAGGCTATCACACCAAGGCATTAATAACTGAGTTACAATGTCATTCAAAACATTTTAAATGCTTTCGATTCTCTTCATTCGTACTTTGACAGTAAATGTTGCTATTGTAAGAACAAATGGAACCATTTTCCATGTTAGCAATTATTCATCAATTTAATTCATATTCAATTCATATTTAGTTCATATACCAAGTACCTCTAAAATTTGCCATTCCCTTCCATTTCATCTTTAAAGAAACTTTGTAGAATCGTTATGTTCGCTTCATACGTCTTTTGGTAGTAAATGTTCTCATTTTAGGAACAAAAGTACCATTTTGCATTTCAGCAATTATTCATGATTTCAAATGATATTGCATACCAAGTATCTTAAAATATTTGTCATTATCATCAACTTTATCATAAAATATCTTTGCAGAATATTCTTATTCGGTTCATACTTATTATGGTAGTAAATGTTCTTATTTTAGGAACAAAAGTACCATTTTCCATTTCAGCAATTATTCATCATTTCAATTGATATCGCATACCAAATATCTTAAAATATTTGTGATTATCATCAACTTTATCATAAAACATCTTTGCAGAATATTCATATTCATTTCATACGTATTTTGGTAGTAAATGTTCTTATTTTAGGAACAAAAGTACCATTTTTCAACTTAACGAATACTCACTTGCTTTGTATAAGTCTTCATTCTGTATTTGGTACTTTATGTTCTTCTTCTAAGAATAAATGTACCATTTTTCACCTTATCGAATTATCACTGGCTTGTTACAAGTCTTCATTCTGAATTCTGGTACTTTATGTTCTTAGTTTAAGAACAAATGTACCATTCTTGACGTTATCGAATTTTCACTTGCTTTTAATATGTCTGTATTCTGGTACTTTATGTTCTTATTTTAAGAACAAATGTACCATTATTAACCTTATCAAATTTTCACTTGCTTTTAATAAGTCTTCATTCTGTATTCTGGTACTTTATGTTCTTATTTTAAGAGCAAATGTACCATTATTAACCTTATCGAATTTTCACTTGCTTTGTAGAAGTCTTTATTCTGTATTCTGGTACTTTATGTTCTTACATTAAGAACAAATGTACCATTATTAACCTTATCAAATTATCACTGGCTTTTTACAAGTCTTCATTCTGAATTCTGGTACTTTATGTTCTTAGTTTAAGAACAAATCTACCATTCTTGACGTTATCGAATTTTCACTTGCTTTTAATAAGTCTTCATTCTGTATTCTGGTACTTTATGTTCTTATTTTAAGAGCAAATGTACCATTATTAACCTTATCGAATTTTCACTTGCTTTATATAAGTCTTCATTCTGTATTCTGGTACATTATGTTCTTATTCTAAGAACAAATGTACCATTATTAACCTTATCAAATTTTCACTTGCTTTGTATAAGTCTTCATTCTGTATTCTGGTACTTTATGTTCTTATTTTAAGAACAAATGTACCATCTTTCACCTTATCGAATTTTCACTTGCTTTTAAAAAGTCTTCATTCTGTATTCTGGTACTTTATGTTCTTAGTTTAAGAGCAAATGTACCATTATTAACCTTATCGAATTTTCACTTGCTTTGTATAAGTCTTCATTCTGTATTCTGGTACTTTATGTTCTTATTTTAAGAACAAATGTACCATCTTTCACCTTATCGAATTTTCACTTGCTTTTAACAAGTCTTCATTCTGTATTCTGGTACTTTATGTTCTTACATTAAGAACAAATGTACCATTATTAACCTTATCAAATTATCACTGGCTTTTTACAAGTCTTCATTCTGAATTCTGGTACTTTATGTTCTTAGTTTAAGAACAAATCTACCATTCTTGACGTTATCGAATTTTCACTTGCTTTTAATAAGTCTTCATTCTGTGTTCTGGTACTTTATGTTCTTATTTTAAGAGCAAATGTACCATTATTAACCTTATCGAATTTTCACTTGCTTTATATAAGTCTTCATTCTGTATTCTGGTACATTATGTTCTTATTCTAAGAACAAATGTACCATTATTAACCTTATCAAATTTTCACTTGCTTTGTATAAGTCTTCATTCTGTATTCTGGTACTTTATGTTCTTATTTTAAGAACAAATGTACCATCTTTCACCTTATCGAATTTTCACTTGCTTTTAACAAGTCTTCATTCTGTATTCTGGTACTTTATGTTCTTAGTTTAAGAACAAATCTACCATTCTTGACGTTATCGAATTTTCACTTGCTTCTAATAAGTCTTCATTCTGTATTCTGGTACTTTATGTTCTTATTGTAAGAACAAATCTACCATTCTTGACGTTATCGAATTTTCACTTGCTTTGTATAAGTCTTCATTCTGTATTCTGGTACTTTATGTTCTTATTTTAAGAACAAATGTACCATCTTTCACCTTATCGAATTTTCACTTGCTTTTAACAAGTCTTCATTCTGAATTCTGGTACATTATGTTCTTATTCTAAGAACAAATGTACCATTGTCTACCTCAAGACATATCGTTTTCTTTTGAGTTTTCTTCCTTCTACGTGTATTTTGTTTTTTTATATTCATTCTTAAAAACAGGTGTACCATTTTCTCCCTGAGGAAGTATTGGGAAGTCTTTGTTATGCTTTCTTTTTTGTGTAGTTTGGCACTTGATGCTCTCATTTTGAATATTTCTTCAAAGTATACTTTGGTACTTAATATTCTTATTTCAAGGCCAAATGTATCGTTATTTCCCTTTATTTTTTGAAATATCATGAATCTCCTTGAAAGTTCTATCGCATTTTTTGTCTTGTCATATGGTAGTTGGGGATATGGGTAGTAACCATCTCATGAATATGTAGCCAAATATGGTTCAAGGTAATGCTTTAACTTTTGACTGGTAGCAAACAATGCGATTCTTTTTGAAAGTTTTGTTGCTCACTGATTCTGGATCGATTCATGCTCATTCGAGCAGGTGTTGCTTTGAATCGTGATCAAGCAGCTATTCTTCCTTTAGAACTTTGTGTCTTCGATCAGTGGTTTAGAATAAAAATACCAAGTCATATTGTACCATAAATAGAAGTTATAGCGGATCGATAGGAAAAATCTCTGTTACTGTACTCTTGGAATCCCTAGCAGTAAGGCCATAGCAGCAAGACGACAGAAAATTGCTTCTCAACCGTTTTGATATGTAACAACAAATACAGAAATACTGTACACCGAATGCGATGAGC
Source organism: Aurelia sp. 3 sensu Dawson et al. (2005) (assembly GCA_964020215.1). Lineage (NCBI taxonomy): Eukaryota > Metazoa > Cnidaria > Scyphozoa > Semaeostomeae > Ulmaridae > Aurelia > Aurelia sp. 3 sensu Dawson et al. (2005). Next base: position 8,286,027 of record OZ026577.1, read on the forward strand.
TCGCCGGGTACTCACAGACATGAAGCTTCATATAGGTTAAACGACATCAAATATGCAGCAGAATCAAATTGAAATCAACGCAAGGATTAGATTTTAAACAATACTATGAAAACAACTGCAATGCGATAGGTCCTTCAAAATTACTTTCAGCAAGGCGAGAGGAATGATATGATGACAGTTTGATATGGACAATAAATGCCTGTCATGAAACCTGTTTTGATGGTCCTTTCTCTTGTATATCAAGGACCGTAAGGGTATTAGCAAAGAAACTTTTTCCCAATGAATAAAATTTGTTGTATATGGCATGGTATTGTTACTACAACTTTTGTTGCTTGGTTCTTTAACCCAAAAATGTAGAAATAGTTTTGCGCAATATTTGAGCCATTTTACCCAACCAATTATGGAAATGTTACTTTCCGCCATTCATACGTAAGAAGGAAGCTCTCTTTAAAAGGATATGATTTTAGTTTAGAAATTTTCAAAACTTGATGATTTCCATGATTTCTATGATTTCCAATGAAAGGTCGTCATAGGTGGGAATTCATCGTATTGCACATATATATCAGAATCATATCATATTTCCATGATAGATGACATGCCTTTCCTCTGTATTTTGATGTTTGCATGCAGTGCCAATTCCTGAAAGCTATATTCCAAAAGCCATAATTAGATTAACGATTAAAGATTAGAAGCAAACTCTCTGGGTTAATAGAGCTATTCATAGAATTTTTGAGCAGCCTAGAGAGGAGGGGGATCATCACCTATTTTCGAGGAATTCCTTGCAGTGCTGATGATCATTAGCTACATCTCAAACGTTGTTAAAACTAGCGCGACCTCAAATGAGGGTTTTACATGCAATTCCATGTTAAATTCAATGGATACAACTTACAGCAACAAAGTTTAAACAAACGGTATACGATATAGAATTTGAAAAAGTCTTGTGTAACGGACTCAGCGTAATAAACCCACAAAACCAACAAAGACACTGCCATCAGTGAAAGGAAAACGCTAGCTCCTGTCAAAGAATAACTACCAAAATAACTTGTACCTAGGGAGAAAACTGTTGAATTTGCAAGAGAAAAAATAGTTTATATGAAACCCCCAGTTACAGGCATGAGTCCGTTATTCAAGGCTATTTACAAAAAATTACTGAAAAGGTTTTGGGTTTCGTCATAATCATTATGAATTTGTTCATCATTTGGTTACAAACATATGGTACCTAAATAGGATTATGTAGCTAATTAACTCAAACATTAAAGTTTTAAGCAATGATACGTAAGAAAGTAGCGAATGAAGTATTCACAAGTTATCGAAGACTACAATATAAAAGGGATACATAAAAACGTTTACCATAAAAAGCCCAAGTTTGGAATAAAAACGCAGTATAGCTTGAATGGGTTGCTATCTCCGTACGACTTTTATTGATGCTTTGAACTGCGAAAGGGATTCTAAATTCTGTATTCTTGGTAATGACATTTGCCACAGCTGCGGACCTTTAAAATCGGATCATTTCTGTCCTGTGGGTTGAATAAGTTGGATCTAGGCATTAAAATGTCAGATCGCCCACAATGTTGCAGGGCTAACTATGGCACAATGTCTTGCAAATGTACAATGGTTTACCTTCAAGTAATAACATCAGTTTTCGGCAATTTCCATCTTGGATTTCACTTGGCAGTTACTGTACCAAAGAAGGAGTCGGCAATGATTCACGAAGTTCCCAGCATTCATATAGCTCAGCTGGCTTTTTACGCGTTTCAGTCTTGCATTTCTTTGTTCATTTATCTGGCTGTTTACCTTCTTGTATTGTGGGTACATACACAAATTGTAGCTATCTGCACATGCTGTTAAGACGAATGAAAATTTAAACATACAATTGAGTATAATGGTAAAGCCGGTCATTTATTCCTGTCATTTTTTCACTACTAGGAGTCCCAGACAAATTGACTGAATGATTGAACGGTTCTTACAATACAGTAAGGCAACCCATTTAAGAAACCACCTGAAGGAGACTACTAGGCTACTGAAAAATATTTAGCTCACATGCCTACAAGAAACTTTCCGAGGCTCGCATTCAAAATAAAGTTTCTTGTATTTTGATTGACACCAGGTGCTGGTATGATGGTCTAGGTGCATTCTAATTTCACGCTGTCTTCGTAAGAAATTTTACAAAGAAGATATCTTAGATTTCACAGTTTTTTTTACTCAACAATAAACTATTTTCTTGACAATCATTGATAACATATATACACACCAGTATGGATATCTATGATCTGTGCTTACAAGTATTAGCACGGTGAGATATGTCAACTGGTAGACTAACTGCCGCGACAGCAGAAGGTTCCGAGTTCGTAGTCTGCGTTGCAGAACGTTCACCCACGGTCTGCACCGCAGACTACCGAGTTCGAATCTCGGTCTCACCATAATTTTTCCATTTTTCTTCATTCGTCGAGATTTTAGTATCAAAATTATGGTTATAAAGGGTTAGTATCAAAATATATTTATATACTCATAAGCTCAATCTCAATGTGTAAAAGGAATAGATATATAAACTCAGAAAAAACACATTCTTAACCATTACTAATGAAGTCCTACGTCGAAACGTTTACGAGAATGTATTTTTTCTGAGCATTCGAGATTCTTCAGGATATAATAAGATTTGAATCAATTTGGCAAATATCATCTGAAAGTACAATCTATCTTCTTTCCAATGATATCCAAGTTGGGTGCATTGAATTTTTCATTGCTTAATTGACATTTTTGCAAGTGTGGCATATGTCAGATGCCGCAAACTGACAGGACATTTACATAGGCGACAATCCACCTTTGTGAGGGCATGTTTCATCGTTATCTTCAAATGCACCTCACGAGGATGAAATTGCCTTTTTTTCTTTTCAAGGTATCACCTCAGTGCTTTTGGACCTGAAATACTTTGACAAAATCTTTTTCAGAATTTTTTACCGGAAAAAATTGGTTGATTTTGCTTTTGCAGCATGCTGCATTTGAAATTGACCATGCTTAAGAAAATATCAATTTAATGATATCTCTATTCCTTGATTTTTCAGTCACTTTTGTAGCTTAACTTTTTAAAGGGTGAATTTCACTGTCGTAAATTAACAAACATCCAAAAGATGATGTATTGTTGAGCTGCCCCAAAAAAGTTTTGCAAATTACACACCAGATAGTAGCTGCATAATTAAAAAACCATCCATCTGCGGCTGCCTAAGATAGTTTGCATGTTTAAGTTAAGTATTCTGCGAATACACAGCCATTTTCACATACGATATTCACCTTGTTAGTTCTCAAATATACCAAACAAAGTATGTGAATTCTTTTTGTCAGTCAGGAGCATCCGCAGGAACTATTAAAGCTTATACTTCCTTGGGACTCCCGGTAAAGATCACAAACGTTTTGCAAAAAATCATGCGAATTGTCCCAGTAGATAATCTTAAAAACAGAATCAAGACAGTCCTATGTTACGGCCATTACCTTTATGATTCTTCCAATGAAAGCGATCCACAAAAAAAGATGTGTGTTTGAAGAAACCAGGATCACGACCCAGACAATAGGTATGCAACTTAGCAATTGTCGTATATAATCGTCCTTGGGGCTGCAAAGACAAGAAGTGGTAAAACTAAGACGACCTTAATCCAACAACTGGGAAATAAACCATGAGTGAGCTTCGAAAGAGCGAATGGTGCTCAAAGGGATGAGTAATTATGTGTGATAGACCGAACAGCTAATATCTAACGGTCTGGGTCACGCGATACTTTACATAAAATCTAGAAATCGGGCGAACTTTCGAATTTCCACTACCCTGATCGAATCCATAACACTCCTAATTTAAACCCTCTCAACAAAAATGTAGACAATATCTCTCTATCTTTACCCGTCTGTAAATAAGTGGTACAATCAGAAGAATGTATGAATCTTTTTGAGCTCCCTTCACCATCCTTTTGAGCCACAGAGGACGAAAGAGAATTTTACAAGATGCTGTCACCAATTGTCTGTAATCATAGATAGGATACATGAAGTGTAGTCGAATTAGGATGACAACGCACTACTTCGCTCAGCATTGCTTCCCAGTTTAGCCTGAGTTTAGCCTGAAGATTCTGCTTGAACAGATGAAACTGCCTGCAGAATAAAACGAGTTGTTCTTGTTAATGCCTTCTTCTGTGTTTTATCCATATACATAAAAATATATGTTAAAGGGAATACAAAGTGAGTACAGGCATCACTGATTTACTGCAGACTTAAAAATGTTTTGTTTTTTATCGACGTCAGTTTGTACGGGAAAGCCAATGGTCGCTATGAGCACTTTTATGACAGGGAACTATCTCTGTCAACCTGTTGCTTGAGACTGACTCTACTGAGACTGACTTGGCAGCATCTGAAGCTTTTAATACCGAGCTTAGTCTAATTTGTATATATATATTATCACGTGGAAATGGCATTTCACTGTATTTTCCTGTCATAGTGAAAAAGCAGAATAAACCTGATTTGCAAATTGTAGGCCCATACGCAAAACCAATATCTTAATCTCAAATTGGTAAAATCATTTGTCTTACAGATCACGGAACCATGCTGGTAAGGGTCTATCATGAAAAGAAAATTCCACGTTTGATCCAACTCAATGATTTACTAGCCATATAAAACTTGAAATATAAATTCAATGCAATAGTCTCTTTCAGAAATAGAATTTAAACATAAATGACAAATACATCATGGACCAGAGACGCACGTTTACTTCTCGTTCCCAAGGTACCATATCCTAACATTTTCCCATTTTTTTTCACTCTCCCGGTACACATTTTATACCAAGTAAAACCAATTCTATTAGGTACTGATCAAATTTGCTCTACAAACCTGTAGGAAATCGTGTTCGAAATATCGTGAATGGAACGTTTGGAGACTCTTGAGCACTCATTACGTCGAAGTCGTAGCAAATATCTAGGAACAAAAAGATAGCGACTGAGACACCATTGAAAAGCAGCTTTTCCAATCCTGAATTTCATATCTCTATTTGCCGAATAAAAAGTCTTCAAAAATATTTACGGAGAGTGACTGGCCATAGGAATAGAATAAGTGTATTTGGAATAAAGTCGACATCAGCGTTATGATATCAATTTAAAAAGAATAGAATAGCATATTCCTGTCCTGGCTTCCAAATTCAATAGCAATAGATTAAAAGGACGCACATCTAGCCATATCGATAAAATCATTCTTTGATAATTTTTGAACAGAATGAAATACGAACACTAACAAAAACATGAAGCTAAGCGTACTTTGCAGATCAAAATTTGCGAATAATCATGATGAATTAGGTAACACAAAAACCAAAGAAACACAACAAACCATGGTCACAATATAACGTGAAAATTCCAGGTGTAAGGGAAGGATGACCACGGTAGTCTTTATTGCATTGCTCGCTTCTATCTTTTTTCTGACCGGTACTAATCAGATCTTGTTTGTATGTACCTCTCACATTGATAGTTTTCCAGTTTGGAAGGAATGAAAATTTGCTATCCACTTCTTCTGAAAATGACGGTTCCAGGAAATGTGCATCTTGCTTGAAAGTGCATTTTAGCTTTTCCTCGAGCTTCTCAAATATATCTACGAGCTCTTTCGGCACTATTCCTTCAGGTATCTCTACAAGGGCATGAAACAATATCGGGGAACTGTTCTGAATTAGTTGAAGCTTTCGTGGATGTTTGCGAATTTCTAGACCAGACTTAATTTCACTGATCAGCTGTTGAAATGCTGCCGATGGTGGAAAGTAAGAGCAAACAGGAGATTCCGACACTAAGCACTTAACAAATTTTATAAGTGGATGCTGGATGAGGTCTTTCCGATGGAAATGTTGATGACACCAATCAAAAAAAGCATCAAGCGGCTGGCAATATTTGTGCATCAGGTCCTTCATTCTCTCTGTGGCACATGCTTCCAGTTCATCACCTTTGATGTATTGTTTGACAAGTTTACGAAGCTCTTTATTTGTTCCAAAAGTTCTGTCCTCAAAACTGGTAACGGATAAAAATTGAAAAATAAGACCAAAGAAGAGATCTCGATCTATTGTTTGTGAAATGCTTAATTCAACACATAAATGTTGTGCTGTGATGTTGTGATACTTTAGTAATCAACTTTTCTGACGCTGATAAATTGGCCAATCTCGCTGCCATTAAACTCACCCATCATTAAAAAAACATGCACACTCTTCAAGTAAAGCAGCAAGCAGCGATACGAAACCTACATAACTGCAAGGGAGGTAATGCAGTAGTTTCTTAATAAGAGACGAAAGCAACATGCATTTAGTTACCTTCTTAAATCATTTGAGATGGAGATGCCCAGCAAATAATCATCATTATGCAATATGTCAATTTCTCGAAAAACAAAACAACCACGTTTATCGAAACTTCTTTTCGTTTTCATAAATTTAGATCAAGATGAAAATTGTTAAAAATATACTTATCTTCCACCCAATGCATTAACAGGCCCATAACTTGTAGACAAAGCGGGACTTGGCATGAAGTTTCTTTTGAACCCCAGCGTTGTAGCATCACAAGTTATAACGTCTGGATACGGACCACAGATATCGCACGTAAACCCATCCTTGAAATCAATGTCAAGAAGGTTGAGGAACGAATACCAAGAAAATCTGAACTGCTGGTAGCTGATAATCTTGTCAATTGGAGATCCTGATGCTTTGAAAGTTAATTTCCACTTTTCGTAGAATCCAATAAGGCTGCAACTAAGAACAATCAAAACTGAATTTAGAAAAGCCTTGTCTGGAATATATTCATATGTTAACGCATATTTAGCGAAGGAAAAGTTTCTATCCCAATGCAAATTTTTATGAGCGGCAAAAAATTAAGTGAATTCAAATAACAGTGCAGCGTGTGGCGACGTATTAGTAGCAAAACGATCGATAATACTTATCAAGATATACTTTAACGCCATAGAATAAAAGAACTAAACGTATCGGGCCGTGCCCTTCGTCAGTAGTCAACAGCTATATGAACATATGAACTACTGACGAAAGGCACGGCCCGATACCTTTTAGTTCTTTTATTCTATGGCGTTAAAGTATATCTTGATAAGTATTATCGATCTTTTGCTAAAAAATTAAGTGTATTGTACTACCCTTGAAAAGATCTAAACAACTTAAAATAATACTGGATTAGTAACAAATAGTAATAGACAATCGTGCATACCAACATTAAAGCATTGAATATCTGAGTGAAGAGCCAATGAAGAATTTAAACAAATTAACACTGATAAAGATAGGGGAAACAATTCGTCAGTTCCAAACTACCTGAAACAACCAATTCAACAGCCTACTGAAAATTAGCTACCTGAGTTTCCAACCACCATGCGAGCGCTTCAAACTTGCCATCCTTTGTCATTGTCACTGACAGTGTCAACACTTTCAAAGACTCCAAAAAGTAGGGTATAAATAAGTAGTTTAATTGTTCAGTTACCTGCTTCCAGTAAGGAATAGATACATGTAATCCCGCATCACATCATGGCCGATTAGAAATGAACCCATATTCAAAATTCCTTCAGATGAGCCGCAATATTCCTTGGTATATGTACGCGGTGGGCATTTTCGTGTAATAACTGTCAAGAGAACAAGGTTGAAATCAAACCTAACCAGGATCATAAAATTTATTCTCAAAAGTTATGTATCACCGACTATCAAAAGAAACTTTTAGGTTTCAAGGTAAAGGTTTAAGGTTAAAATTTAAGGTTTCAAAGCATGTCTAGTGAGCAGGTTATTTCCAAATTTTGACAGCTCGACATTCCTATTTCTGGGTTGCTTCTTCAAACGTTGTGGAATGATTTTCAGACATTAACCACAATTCTGTGTGCTTACACTCATTCCTATCATCAAAACTTCATTAAACAAGGAAGGCCACCTACTTGGAACAAATCGAAAGTCCTAGCGGATGAAATTACGGGTCCTTCAGGCCAAGATAGAATAAACAATCGGACAGGATTTTCACAAAAATACGTTTGCCAAATGATGTAAACAAAATAATTCTACAACGTTACGTCTAGTCTCCCTCTCCATTTTGTGGCCTTCTATCACTACTGATATACTCAATGTACCTGTCACCATCACGACAGACGCCCACAACAACAGTCTTTTGTATGGGACATCATCAATGGACACAGCTGATAGTTCACTCCTACAATTGGGGCACACATAATCATCAGAAGCGAGAAGCACTATCATGTCATTATCGAACTCAGTTCTCCCATTGGAAATACTGTATATTCTTTGCTGTTCTTGAGTTGTTTCCCACTCAATTTTTCCGGTTGAAACGGATGTTGACACACGGCTTTGAATTTCAGAAGTTTGGAATCGTGTCTTTTCCATTGCTAGCTCCACCAGAAAATCTGGAAGGTTATCCTCTTCTTCCTTTAACATGTCAGTCACACAAGTAATGTGGATACAAGAATGGCGATAAACTGTGCATTCATAACAAACATAGCCTTTTCGATCAAATCCAACGACAGCATAATTTCTATTTTGTGGTTTAACTAAGACTAATCGCTCATTAGAAAAAGGAACTTCTTGAATATCAGGTAATTCCTAAAATGTAAACAACACAGCCGTGAAGAGAATATTGACAAATTGTAAATCCAGTAATAATGACATCAAAGTAGCGTTCTTGAGGGTTCACCGATTCCATGACCATTCTAAATGCATATGTGCCTTTGAATTGAAATTCTGCACAGGAGTTTGTCTACAATGTCTTTTGGTGATTTAGAGAACATTCATCGACTAGGACCTGTGATTGAGTAATTTATGATGAAATTTCCATAAGATCGTACTTGATGTACAATCCCAAACAAATATATATGAAAGCAAATTCAGTTGACAACAATTATATTATCCAGTGATAGCCTCAACTAACGGACTCATCATGCTAAACCCATAAACGCAACAAAAACTGTAATCTGTGGAAAGAAAACTATTAACTCCTATGACAGAACAACAACCAAAATAAACCTATAAGTACAGAGAAAACTGTTGAAACCTGCAAGGGAAAACGAATTGGCCTTAACATCTGAAAGGAAAGAAATATGTGAGTAACTCACCAGTAACTGCAATAAAGAAAAATGTGGATTAACGAAAAACGTGTTTCGTTGCACACATGTTAGTTAAATGATACAGATCCAAATAATGCTACAGACAAGCCATTTTATTACCTGATAAACTAAAGAAATTCGAAGATCACATGTCCATTAAACCTAATTCATTCATTAAAAAAACTAAATCAACAACCCCCAGAGATTGATTTGTTCTTCACATAAAGCAAACTGATGAATGTGCTAGGAAACGTTGCTCTTTATTGCAGTTAATGGTGAGTCAATAACGAATGTTTTCCATCCAGATACTAAGATTAATTCGTTTCTCTGTTGCAGGTTTCAATGGTTTTCTCTTTAGTTCCATATCTATTTTGGTTATTGTTCTTTTACAGAAGTTAAAAGTCTTCTTTCTACAGATTACGGTGTTTTTGGTCTGCTTATGTGTCTAGTATGAGGAGTCCGTTATTTAAGGCTAATTTCAAATTTTGTACCACAAATCAACTGTTCACATCTCTCCAAAGGAGGGATCAAGTGCTTTATATCTAAAAAAGGAAATTGCATCTGTATCTAGAAATAAAACAGGTTTCCATCAATTTACAGAAACCCAAAAGCTCAGTCAGCACCAATCATTTACTTTTATCTCCAATCAACAAAGCTTAGAAATTAATAATCCTGTGTATCTTCCAAGCTTGATCAGGTCTTATACATTTTGTGTATATCTTATGTGTACATTGCTAAGATTTTTTGGAAAAACTGAGAAAATCTACGAAATAAGGATAAAAAACCTTTGTACAGTATCAAATGCTACGCACCTTGCCATAGCCATGATCAATATCAATTTCTGTAAGTAAAATATATAGAGCACTTTAAGTACCAGAGTGACAAGTTTATGAAATTCCTTGGATGATAAAATTATTATAGAATGGCTACATACTGTTGTATACAAATATTATGAATATAACTTATTCAGTTAACCAAGAAGAGCTGTTCCAGGATCATGCCTATCTATCAAGTGCTTTGTTTTTGCTGATATGAAATTACAGTCACTCAGTTAAAATCTTACATACCCTTATCCAATGGAGATATGCAGTTCAATGAATCAGACTGTTTGATAAGGTCATAGCAAACTTTAGTGTGAATACATTCTGTGAACTGCTTCATCACAACTGTCCTGAATTCTAAATGAAAGGAAAATCAATAGAGAACAAACAAGGTAAGATTATATCAAAACCACATCAGGGCTTACTGTAGTAGTTGAAACATTGGTGAAAGCACAGAGCCTGCACATTGCAAGACAATGTCAGAGCAGTATCACATCTATGTTGTTGTTCATCTTGATAATATAGCTTGATAATATAGGCAGGAACAAGGCCAAGAGAAAATTTGTCAAGTATATATTCCTATAAAGTACAATATGTCAAAAGCGGTGATGACCATAACAAGATGGAACAACCAATTTGTAATCCAAAAACGACTGAACATACCATTTTCACAAATATTGAGCTTTCTGTCTATGTTTTTTACATATCTTTCCTGGCTTCGATTGCAAGAGCATGTTAGGATCCAGCACTGGCCATTGGTTAATGTGAATATCCATCTTTCAGTTATACAAAAGTTGTGAATCTGATGGGTGTAAATAGAAGTAATTGAGGGACTCTATGCACTATGATGCAACATATTTGATATGCAAATATGAATTCATACATCTTGTACAAAATATAACAATGCATGACTTGCACACACTAGCATGGATTCTAAGATGTTTAACAATTTTTCACCTTCTAATACTGTAACAAGTATCAAGAAATGTTAAAGACTCTAAATTACACAAGCAAGAAAGAACTGTACTGTGCATCATATCAAGTAGCAAAAATCACATATTATGTTTATTAAACTCTTGTGCATAACCTTTTGTGGAAACTTCTTTGTTTTTGCAAGACATTCCTGAAGTCCTCTAGAAATCATTGTTTTATCTTAAAATTCATGTATACCATATAGGAAGTGGTGGATACCTTGCACCAAATGCCAGTAGCATCACCACCATCTGATGCAAACTGTGTAACTATACATATAGATGTAAGCAGGTGAGTTAGGAAATATATAGGGCGTTTGATAATCTTTACCTTCATGGCAAAATTGCAAATTGGGTCCATTGTGGTTTCATTTACAAAAGAAAGGGTTACATTTCATTTGTTAAAACCAGTCAGTTCTTCCATTCAATTCATTTGCAATTAGTGACTTTATCATTTTGCTCAAAAAGCAATGTTTTTACAAGAACCTTTTCTTTCCTAACAATTGCAATAAAATTGATAGTTCACACAAGATAAACAACTCAATTATTTTATCTCTTCTGCTTGAATACAGAGCATGCCTTGTTTCAATTTTTAGAGAGACAGTATAATTGTCATGGCTTTGAGGCTCATACCTGCATGAACATGGATCTACAGTAATTAAAAATATTTTAGGAACTTTGTGAAATGCCATTTCCCCATAATTGTTTGTAATCATCAAGCACGCAGACTTATTTTGACCAAGAAAACTTTCTTATCAAAGTTAGCCATACTTCTTTGCAATGAGTTCCAAAGAAATGAAATGACAAAGTAAACTCCACTTAAAATTGGTAAACACCCCAACTATTTTATGACTTAGCCCTGCAGACCTAACACAATAAAGCCTGCCCTTGACATCAAATGGGTGATTTCAAGGCTGGTTAATCATCAGCGTAGCATAGGATAAGCTTCTTTGAGCTAATTATTTCATTCAAATTAAGATAAGATACACTGTGGAATCTTACCATAAGCTGCTTTGAGCTTTCATCAAAGTTTTGAATCAAAAATTTCATGTGATGTGCATCTATTGCCATAAAAGCTTTTGCTTGCAGAACTTGCATCATGTACATGTCCTTTAAATCAATGTCCAGCTGCAAATTGAAATGAATAACATTAAAACTGAAAAACATCATCAACAAATGGCACATATATACAGTCAAAATAGGTAGTGACATACCAAGCCCTGCAGTGGCTTTCAAAAAACTTGTGGTTCTGCTTCTTTATGCAGCTATATATCAGCTTTGCAGCTATGGTTTTCTAAACATCTATCTGGAATCAATATCAGCTGACAGGGGCCAGCCTTACAGCAAACCAAATGGCCAACAAACTCCTCAAGGACAGGAGTCAGGTATTCTCTAAAAGTTTTGGAGATTAGCACTGTGGGTACCATAGTACTTAGTTTAGCTAGTATATACTTAGTGATTATGAATTAAGACCCTGTTTACATGGAATTTGATCCATAATCCCATTTAGACTCATTTAGGCTCGTTTAATTGTTGCATTTACACAGGACCTGATGGATCCACACCTGATGGATCCACAATCCCATTTAGATCTTTATCCAAAACCAAACAAACCTAGTTAGATCCCATCCCATGTCAATGGGGTTTATGAGCCAACAGACTCTACCATAATTTCATTTCATCTCAAAGACTGGAAGATTGCATGAGTCAAGAAAAATGTTCTTTTTCTATCCAGATAGAGTACCAAAAGGAGATTGTTGATGGAGCAATATATCCTTGCCTATGTAGGTAGAATAGCCAGATAATGTACATTTTACACATCAACTCCCTTTTGTTGCCAAAGAAGTTTTCTAAAAAGCATTGTGAAAATTGTCAAGTTCTTAAGAATCCTTGCGGGGAACATTTTCCAGTCTTGTCATACTACCTGGGGATTCTTCATTGAACAGGAAGAATTCTTGAAATCTTTTAAGAATCAAAATTTCTGTATGCGTGCAAGGGCTATCAATGTTTGATGAATGATAGACTTACTGCAACAGTGCTATGAAGTATGCCTACATCTTCATCATTCTCATTGAGCCCATCACATTCAAAGGAAGTGTCCATTGGGTTATCTGCAAGAAAACAAAGGCTTGCAAGTTAAACTGACAGAAATATATGGCAGATTAAGTTAACTGAAAATAAGTTTCTTGGTTTATGTCTGTCATGTTTGAACCCATTGTATGTAAAACATTGAATTGTGCACACTTTAAACCTTCTTCCAGTCTGGTGTGGGGCCATGCTCGACAATTGTGGAAAGTTGGAAGTTTAGAGAAGGACATAATGAAGGTTAAACGCTAAATGTGTATAGATGATGATGATTAGCTACGAACAACAATGGTCAGGAATTCCCAGGGAATTCCTAAATTATTATGTTATTTTCAAAATCTTCTTTGAAAATAATGGGATAGATCTTTCTTTAACTGTCTGCATCCTTCAATCAAGAAAGGAATTCAGTCAGAAATGTGCTGTCTCATCTGAATTCAAACCAAACGTAGGCCTTAGTAAAGAGCCTAAAAGATAACCCATTTACCACTATCGGAGTCATTAGATTGAGCCTGAGGTGCTTGAGGTATCTTATAACCTGAAGATACAGCATCCTGACTGACTTCGCTGACTGTCTCTGGTCCAATTGGACTTCTACTTCTTGACGTGGCTGAACGTTCATGATGATGGTATGCTTTTGGCTTCTTCCTTGTTCTTGAGACTCTACCCGCGGAAGCAAATGAATGCTTTGGAATTGGCTCATCAGCTCCAAGAACGAGGATTGGCAGACCATTTTCTAAATCCTTTACGGGCTCATCATCCGACTGCTCGCTTTCCGACTCCGAGGTCATATTTCTCTGTGGTTCACGTCACTTGAGATGAGAGATTTGTGTTTAGGCCCACTGCCTGCCATTTTGTGTAAGTCAGCCTGTCAGCCTCACTTGCCCATCACTGAAGCAGCGCAGGAGCTTTGATAGCCTTGAAGGAAATCACGGTTGGTAATATGCCTTGTTTTAAGAACGTTTTATACCTGCAACTTGTTGTACACTGTGATGATCTAAGTTGTTGAATTTGACACAACCGCACTTTCCTAAATGATTGAGAATGCCACTTGTTATTTCTTTTAAACACACATGTAATAAAAAATCACACAACATGTAATAAAAAATTGCACACCGTCATGGAACGTGGAACGGGATAGTGGATGCCTTGGAATTACATGACATGGAAATTTCAGACCAACCACCAACCCAAGATTAGGACTGATGCTGGTATTGGTTGGGGGTACAATCATCAGTTTGTTGCTGCGGCGAGAAAGCAAACAGTGATTTCCTGGAAAGGAAACCTGTGATCCTGCGTAGAAAGCATTTTCTTTGTGGAAGGAATTTGTGCGGAGCAACCAACCCCGCTCACACTGCTCCGTTTCCATATGAAAACGCTAATGAAAGGGCATGAAGTTGAAAACAATGAATTTTGAAAACGAACCGTTTTCACAACCCCCAGTAACGACCCCGCTGTAACGTTGCCCCGCCAACGTAGAAGGAGGACCCGCTGAGAAGGCTTGTTTCCCAGCCAAGTTTGAAATTAGAACCTTTCCCCACCATGTCTCTGTTTTTCCCCGTCAAAATTCTTGCTTCCCCGTCAAAAAGTTGTACGATTTCTATCATGGTTACTGTTGATTAGTAAAATTGCATTCAGAGTCGCGATTGGCGCCTTTACATCGTTTTGCTGGAGCAGTGTGAATGCCTATCCTTTTCATAGTGTATTCATTTGAAAAGGAGTATTGTGAACGGGCAGCGTTTTCATCAACAAGAACGGATAGAAACAAAAACGGAGCAGTGTGAAGATAGATTCAAGTGCTGTTGACTTGTTTTCACAATAGATTTAACTTTACCTTGACCACTATGCCTTGGCAACCTGTTGGATTTTTCTGATTTACAGGTCCATGCTAGAAACTTTTTTCTAAGAAATGATGCATGTAACATGAATTTAGTAACGTTTCTTAAGTGCAAACACTGAGATGAAGCTTGGAACTTTTTTCTTCATATCCACTAAACTTGAAGGTTGCGTTGTTGGATCCCATTCTTTCAACCACAAAGGTCCCTGCAAGTCCCTTGATTTATCAATGGCAATACATTCATTAAAGCGGCCAAAACGTATCATATTTCAGAAAAGTTAAAGCACGGACCAATGGATCTGGAAGGTGTTAATAGCGGTATTGGTTTTGTTTAAAACCTGCATTCATTGAAAAACCTTAAATGCAAAGCATGATGGCGTTAACTGTATCAGCCAGGACCCACCAAAAAGCATCTTAATTTCTGGGGGTGTGAGACCCTCGGTCATTCAAAAACAGGTTTTATGACTTCACTTCACACTAACACTAAGCAAGTAACAAATGATGTTATCGAAATAGCCTTCATCATAAAATCTTTCAATATGAATGCTGAAAAACAATGAAACAAGGGAAAGAATGAATAGAAAAGCTCTCTATCAGAACGTTATCAGAATCTCCCCCCTCCCCCCGGGGGTACACATTATCAAGTTGTGTCCATGCCAACGTCTTGGGTCTGAAATCTTACTTTAAATCGATATGTGGGGTATCTGTATAGCAACATGAACAAATTCAGTGTTTCGGGTCCAAAAATATGAAGAGAGGAAGATTTGTGCCGTTTGGTGTCATTCATTACAGTGGCCCATCCATCCTAGGATCAATATTAAAGTCATTGCATTAAAAATCAACGAATGTAGCAAGAAAACCTCTCAGGGACGAGGGAGATTGTAACAGTTTAACAAAAATATGAAAATGGAGCAGTGTCAGGCGGGCCTTAGTTTGAAATGGTGTTGGTTGTTCCGCACAAATTCCTTCCACAAAGAAAATGCTTTCTACACAGGATCACAGGTTTCCTTTCCAGGAAATCACTGCTTGCTTTCTCGCCACAGCAACAAACTGATGATTGTATCCCCAACCAATACCAGCATCAGTCCTAATCTTGGGTTGGTGGTTGGTCTGAAATTTCCATGTCATGTAATTCCAAGGCATCCACTATCTTGTTCCACGTTCCATGATGGTGTGCGATTCCTTATTACATGTTGTGTGATTTTTTATTACATGTGTGTTTAGAAGAAATAACAAGTGCCGTTCCCAATCATTTAGGAAAGTGTGGTTGGGTCAAATTCAACAACTTAGATCATCACAGTGTACAACAAGTTGTGTGGATAAAAAGTAACACAGCTGTTGATTAAAAGTAGCAAGTTGTGTTGAGAAAAAGTAACGAGTTGTGTCGCTAAAAAGATCCAAGTTTTGTTGATAAAAAGTGACAAGTTGTGTTGTTTAAAAGTAGCAAGTTGTGTCGATAAAAAGTAACAAATCAACTCGATAAAATGTAGGGAATAGAATCGCCCAAATAACATATTATGTCAACCAAATCAAATCAAGACAATCGGGTGGCTAAATGCGATGTCACAGTCCGCCAAACGCCCCACGTTTTTCTCTGACTCACCTGGTATATGTATACATATATTCCATGTACATATATATACATATATATATAAAGATGAACACAAGAAAAAGACGACTTGGAGTTCTTCTACTCTTTTCTTTTAATCTCATCTGCTATTCTTGACGCGTTTCGACTCTTTGGTCATGGTCAGAAGAATGAGAATTTACCTAGTGGTATGCCCCTTTTATAGCCTTTTTGCAGTCATGTGATTAAAAAGGGGTCACCTGGTGCTAAATTGGGGTAACGTGACGCTGAATATATGAATATATATATATATATATATATATATATATAAATATTCAAAAGCTAGCGAGCAACCAGGATTTCTCCTTTTTCGGTGCAAACGGAAACAATTTTTAAAATTCTCAGGAAAATCGAGAAAATTAAAACGCGCCACGGCCGGGAATCGAACCACGGATCTCCTGCTTTCCGGGCAAGCGCCTTAACCTTTAGGCTACCGTGGCACGTTTTAACTCTCTCGATTTTAGCACCTTATGGGTTGCTTTTGGCTTTCGCCTTTTTCAAGCAGCTTATTTTATAAATATTCAAAAGCTAGCGAGCAACCAGGATTTCTCCCCCTTCGGTGCAAACGGAAACAATTTTTAAAATTCTCAGGAAAATCGAGAAAATTAAAACGCGCCACAGCCGGGAAGGACCACGGATCTCCTGCTTTCCGGGCAAGCGCCTTAACCTTTAGGCTACCGTGGCACGTTTTAACTCTCTCGATTTTAGCACCTTATGGGTTGCTTTCGGCTTTCGCCTTTTTCAAGCAGCTTATTTTATAAATATTCAAAAGCTAGCGAGCAACCAGGATTTCTCCTTTTTCGGTGCAAACGGAAACAATTTTTAAAATTCTCAGGAAAATCGAGAAAATTAAAATGCGCCACAGCTGGGAATCGAACCACGGATCTCCTGCTTTCCGGGCAAGCGCCTTAACCTTTAGGCTACCGTGGCACGTTTTAACTCTCTCGATTTTAGCACCTTATGGGTTGCTTTCGGCTTTTGCCTTTTTCAAGCAGCTTATTTTATAAATATTCAAAAGCTAGCGAGCAGCCAGGATTTCTCCTTTTTCGGTGCAAACGGAAACAATTTTAAAATTCTCAGGAAAATCGAGAAAATTAAAACGCGCCACAGCCGGGAATCGAACCACGGATTTCCTGCTTTCCGGGCAAGCGCCTTAACCTTTAGGCTACCGTGGCACGTTTTAACTCTCTCGATTTTAGCACCTTATGGGTTGCTTTCGGCTTTCGCCTTTTTCAAGCAGCTTATTTTATAAATATTCAAAAGCTAGCGAGCAACCAGGATTTCTCCTTTTTCGGTGCAAACGGAAACAATTTTTAAAATTCTCAGGAAAATCGAGAAAATTAAAACGCGCCACAGCCGGGAATCGAACCACGGATCTCCTGCTTTCCGGGCAAGCGCCTTAACCTTTAGGCTACCGTGGCACGTTTTAACTCTCTCGATTTTAGCACCTTATGGGTTGCTTTCGGCTTTCGCCTTTTTCAAGCAGCTTATTTTATAAATATTCAAAAGCTAGCGAGCAACCAGGATTTCTCCTTTTTCGGTGCAAACGGAAACAATTTTTAAAATTCTCAGGAAAATCGAGAAAATTAAAACGCGCCACAGCCGGGAATCGAACCACGGATCTCCTGCTTTCCGGGCAAGCGCCTTAACCTTTAGGCTACCGTGGCACGTTTTAACTCTCTCGATTTTAGCACCTTATGGGTTGCTTTCGGCTTTCGCCTTTTTCAAGCAGCTTCTTTTATAAATATTCAAAAGCTAGCGAGCAACCAGGATTTCTCCTTTTTCGATGCAAACGGAAACAATTTTTAAAATTCTCAGGAAAATCGAGAAAATTAAAACGCGCCACAGCCGGGAATCGAACCACGGATCTCCTGCTTTCCGGGCAAGCGCCTTAACCTTTAGGCTACCGTGGCACGTCTTAACTCTCTTGATTTTAGCACCTTATGGGTTGCTTTCGGCTTTCGCCTTTTTCAAGCAGCTTATTTTATAAATATTCAAAGGCTAGCGAGCAACCAGGATTTCTCCTTTTTCGGTGCAAACGGAAACAATTTTTAAAATTCTCAGGAAAATCGAGAAAATTAAAACGCGCCACAGTCGGGAATCGAACCACGGATCTCCTGCTTTCCGGGCAAGCGCCTTAACCTTTAGGCTACCGTGGCACGTTTTAACTCTCTCGATTTTAGCACCTTATGGGTTGCTTTCGGCTTTCGCCTTTTTCAAGCAGCTTATTTTATAAATATTCAAAAGCTAGCGAGCAACCAGGATTTCTCCTTTTTCGGTGCAAACGGAAACAATTTTTAAAATTCTCAGGAAAATCGAGAAAATTAAAACGCGCCACAGCCGGGAATCGAACCACGGATCTCCTGCTTTCCGGGCAAGCGCCTTAACCTTTAGGCTATATATATAGATACTCAAGGAAAAACACTTCTGGTAAATGTTTCGGCGTAAGCCTTCATCAGTAATAACTTTTCCAAATTCAACAGAGCATACACATAGATCACGAAATTTAAAAACAATAGCCTAAGCGGGATCTTACCTATTACAGTATGTATGGAAAAAGTGTCAAAGTAGCGGTAATGAAGCGGTAACAAAGGTGGCAGGAGAATGATCACAATGTTGGTAGCACCTGATCACGATGTTGGTAGCACCTGCACGCCGTTTAGGCTTAGGTTTAACAGTTACAAGGCGTGCAGTCGTAAGTTTAATTCGGGGGCCTCAGTACTCCAGGCGGAATTCTTCAGACATTTCACTGAAGAAGGCCACCAGAGGTTTCTGAAGGATATTAGCGTAAAGATAATTGATAGGCTAACAGGGGGTAATTGGATGCGGGAAAGCTTCTGGCAATATCAGCTAGATTGCTTTGCCGCTAAGGGTTTAAACACTAGGCAGGTAGATGCATAGATTTCATTTTTGTTTACTTGTTGGTTGTTGTGTTGTTTTGATTCTTTGCGCTCAGCTTTTCGTTAGGGACACACGCTGTTTTATTAGGGATTTCTTTCTGCCCATCCGCTCTGGGATCTTTCTATCGTTTGTTTTGTTTTGAAGGACATTTTTCCAGCTCCTGCGAGACAGACACAGACTTCGGCAGCTTTAAACTCTGCGCTTTCTTGCGATCGTTCCTATGCCACCCTTTGTCATTACCACTACTTTAACACTTTTTCAATACGTATTGTAATAGGTAAGATCCCGCTAATTTGGAAATGTTATTACTGATGACGGCTTACGCCGAAACGTTTACCAGAAGTGTTTTTCTTTGAGTATCTATACTATTTTTAAAGCATCTTTTAGAATGAGCTTTTGAGAATATTTAATAATATTTGCTAGGAATAGGAATCGAAAGGTAATTAAATGGACCAGTGTACTTGATGTTATCAAGGGCTTCTTTTATTGACTCCCTGAACCTTTGGCTGCATTGATGTGTCAGCGTTATTCTTACCGGATGGATGCCAAATTCTAGGCTCTTATGTAGTTCTTCCGGCGCTACCATGACTCCAGAGACAGCTTGCACGTAGAGGGAAGCAAACTGTTATGACGATTCACCAGCCAATCTTTTTGCATAGTTGCTATTGTGGTCCTTGACAGCGATGCACAAGGAGCCTGTCACATAATCCTGGGTGCCTTCTTTTCCTCTTGGGCATACAGTAAGGCCCCACATTTAAGAAACCACCTAAAAGAAACTTTTAGGCTACTGAAAAATGATTAGTCCCCCTACCTACAAGAAACTCTTGAGGCTATCACCCAATAAACAGTTTCTAGTATTTTAAGTGCCATCAAGTACTGATCTGATGGTTTTGGGAGCATTACAATTTATACATGGTTCATAGGAAATTGCTAGCGAGATACCTTGGATTTAACAGATATTTATCTAACTTTCAATTGATGTTCTTGGCAATCATTGATAACATACACTATGCTAAATATGACTAGTATATCTATGGATATCCCCTCTTTGTTGTAACTTATTTTTCTATGACTCTCAAGAAAAGAAAGTTAGAAACCTAAGAAACTTGAGCCTAAAAACATGAGAACTATCATAGATATAAGAAACATTTTAGTCTAAGGTGTGAAAAATGGTTTCTTAAATGCGGGGCCTTACTGTATTGGCTTACATTCATGGATTTCAAGCCCGGCAGACAGCATTATCTGCATCATCTAAAATTGAAATAGTGCAATTAAGTGAAGTGTAGCTATATCATAAATTTAGTTATTCACAATTAATAAAAACCTAATGACATAATGAAAGAATAAAGAACAAGCAATGATGAGAGTTTAACAAAATGTCCACAAGGTTGAATAAGGAATTCAAGTTCCAAAGCGAGGCTGGGTGATATCGGGACAAAGCGAATTGATCAACATCAGAACTGATGCATTTTGGTGATGCTGCGTTGTGCATAGTCAAATTCAGGCTCGTGGGAAAGATTCTTACAAAATAGGCTTCTGTGGAATTGAAACTGTGTAGGGAATTTGAGGGGGCATCGATGGCCATCCAAAAGCTAACCCCTGGCTTCACATCAATCTCTTCGACTCCTTCGTCTTCATTTCCTTCCTCTCCAGCTTCTCCATGACCTTGGTTTTCATCTCTTTTCTCCCTTTTCTTCTTGCTTTCTTCACTTCAATTCCAGTTATGGATGATACTATGAGGTGCATGTTTTTGTGATCTCGAAGTATCAACTCCAATTGCCTGCGCTTGACTGGTAGCAAATTTTCAGTGACCGTCTCATAGCATGCTCTTGTGCTCCACAGTGCCCTGATGGAGACAACCAAATGCGATCTTGTTACTTCCAGTACAACGAAAGTTCGCAGTGCCTACGTTAATGCCTTTGATGAAAGTCTTCGAACTGGCCTATTTTCACCCATAGCCATGCACTAGTGAACATCTTCCTGAATGTGTGTGTGAATGGTAAGGGAAGGAAATCTATGTGTATTTCCACTTACGGTCAAAATTTGCCCAACTTTTGTGTTTTCAACCAAATCATTCTTTGACGGCCAAGGGTTTCAAAAGACAACCAGAAATCTGGCTGCCAAATCAGCCAAATGGCAACCCTGGCTGTCATTGTCACATGTCTATTGTTACAGTGAGCCTGAGGCCTCAGATACCTGTGAGACCCATGTTGATGCCCAGTTTACAGAGGTCTCCACAGTGTGTTACTGGATGATAATTACGGCTAACCAATAAATCATGCCAGTTTGCCCCTTCTTCTAAGGCATAAATAAAAATTCTCCATACCACCACTCTACAACAAAACACATTATGTCTGGATGTCCTCCTCCTTCCCTTTGGTCTTCCTCCAATTTAAAGAATTTTGTGGCTACTTTCTTGACAACTGTCATTATCATTGGGATAGTGATCATCATCTGTGCAACTATGAGGCTGTTTTCTGTCTCACATTTTCCGCTTATTCACCCACACCTTCCATTGCACTATGGTTAGGCCAGTTTTCTTTGACAAGTCCCATATTCTGGCACGTAAAGTACGTAAAGTTATATTTATTTACTGAAACTATTGCCGTACGTCATTCTCAACATTCAATTAGCCACCTGGTTTGTTTTACAAGATGAATGATTAATCAATTATGACTGACTCAACTGGATAAACCACCTGGTTATGATTATAACATGAAAGACTAATCATATCATTGACTTTGCTTTATGTAGTTGATTAACCCTATTTCACATGGGGGGGGGGGCGTTTTTCGCCCCCCCCCCCAACCAAACTTTTCTACACTGCGCCGAAACGGCACAAGATATGATGACCAAACTTTGTGACTTTTACTCAAATTTAATTGGCAATCAGAATTTAAATGTCTCATTGTTCCAGATTTGATCACGTGACCACAATAGCACCACATTTGGAGAGTAGTTGGCAAAAAACGGCTTTGAACATCCATAAATTCTTTGTTTCTCGTCTGAATTACTTGCAACACGTATCATTCGATTGCTCTTAATGAGAGCTATCATTTGATATATAATGTTTGCTAATTTGCTGACATCAGCAAAATTTAATATCTATGACATCATTTATATTTATGACGTCATTTTTCGAATAAATTAATGTATTAATTAAGATTTTTGTTGCAATTTAGCTTAATCTTGTTTGTTTCATGCATATTAAGTCGATCTATGTCAGAAATAGCAAGAAAACTATGGAAAACTGCAGTGACAGTAAGTAGAAGGAACGAAGAGCTAATTATGCGCTAATTGGTCTATAATTAGATACTTCAGATTGAATTTTACAATGTATTTCCTATCATTTAAGACTATTCTCATTAAAATCGGTTGAGTATTCAATTAAATAGAAATTTTCTTGTGAAGCAGCTATAAATTGGCCAGTTTTCCTGTTTTTGGTTGCCTAGCAACACATCACGTGATTAATTAATTATCATTGTTATGTTTGGAAAGCTTATTGTCCAAAGAACAATGGAGGAAAGTTTCATTGTTATATCTTTTGTAGTTTCAGAAAAAAGAGGGGGGGCGAAAAACGCCCCCCATGCCAAAATATTGAAAAAATACCCCATGTGAAATAGGGTTAATACAGGAGTGGGGTGGGTGCAACTTGTTCTCCCACATCAGAACCAAATTAGGCTTTGGTACAGTATGATCCGTGAAGAGTCTGGATTCACTCACCAAACATTTCTGCAAAAGTCAACAAGGCTGAAAGTGATGGGAGGTTGTTTGTTACCATATGGCCATAAAGAAACAAGTTTTGTGGGATGGCACCAAATTCTTAAGTTATGTTGATCTTGGAAATGGTGCTGAAGATAACTACTCCTCTCCTATAGCAAAGGATGCCCTACTGGCCATGATTGTCTCCACCAATTGATCTTGGAAAGTGCAATCTGCCTACTTCTTTGTAGCCTGCATTGCAGACCGAATTCTAAAAGGAAAAGAATAGGGTCTGCACACAATGGAGGGATCCTGTGTTCTTTGCATAAATTATACTCAAGGATCCTCGAATGCAATCTATGCGAACTATCATGATTATGCGGAAGCGCAACAAAGGGCCTAACTTAGACTAACTCGTGCAACACTCAGCTGCGGATAAAAATGTATGACTTCACGGAAGCGAAGTTTCAAGAGGCTTTGTAGTTGGCTTGCAGTTTTTTTCCAATCGAAAATCTTCGCCAGAAGCTACATGATGATCAAGTGCAAGTTCTAAGGAAGTTTTTCTGTGGGTATGATGTATTCTTAAGTGCACACACTGGATTTGGAAAGTCACTTGTTTTCCAGATGATTCCAATAATGGCCAACGTTTTCTTGGATCCTTTGCCCGGCATGAGCGCAGTCGTCGTTGTCTCGCCACTAAAAGTTGGATGGTTGAATTGAAGGCTGTTTTTGCGCAATGTAGAAAAGTGTGTTAGGGGGGGGGGCGAAGGAGGCCCCCCCCAGTACTAATAGGGTTAAGATGAAATTTGACACATTATCAAGATGAAAGGTAAACGCGGTGTACGTAGTGTAGAGCTCTGGGACGATGACAACGAGTCCGTGGGAGAGGACTGAGAGCATTTTTTGCATTGGGTAGAAAAACCAGGAAATACCACGGTAGAGGAAAAAAGATACATCGTCGTTTCAACGAAATTTTGTCCGAATTGCAATATCTCATGTGAGCACCTCGTTCATAATGTTGTGATCTCGATATTGCATTTACCGCATTGCTGAATCCATGATGTTTGAAATTGTCCGTTGTGAATTTTACACTCCACATTAGGCACACTCCACTTTATGATTATAACAGTCAAAGTAATGGTACAGCCATCTGATCATGAACTGTTTGACCAGTCGACCGGGGGTAGGTATCTGTATGATCATCATAGTCGGTGCCCCCTCTCCCTTCACCCCCATTGATTGATATTATCCTCTTTGTTGCCTGCATTGCTCTATTCTCTTTGGTGCCCCTTTGCCATATCTGCCCTCAATCGGCTATGCCGCTGTGTTATGCTGCTCTCTGTACACTGCACCACCGTACAGGAAAAGTCAATTTTTTGGCAGCGCGAATTTAAATGCATTCAGTGTCTGGCGAAAAGGTACATAAAAAAGGATGAGATGTGATGAAGTATCATTTTCAAGGGCAAGTTCGTTGATTTTATCTTGCACAGTGTATGGCAACAAAGAAAGGTGTTGATGAATGGTTGAATGATAATTTGTGTGAATTCAATGCTACTCTAAAGCAGCTCTAACTCTAAATATTAAATCAACATTCATTATTAGGGAAGACTACACACAAATTGATTATGGTACACCAAACTTCAATCTGAAGTACGGGGGGGGGGGGGGGGGTTCGACCCCGCGACGTTTAGTAGAAAAAGATTGAAAATTTCATACAAAATGAGTAGGCCTAGGCTGAAAACCATTACCTTCTCTTCCTTTTCCCACAATCTAATCACCACAAAGCAAGAGCAATTGCTGCTTGAAAACTGAAAGAACTAAGTCATGAATCAAGATGTCAGCGTAGCATTGCAAAAAGCATCGGTTATGTCCTTATTGTGAAGGAGAAACCGATGCAACTGAAAACCGTAAAAAAACTATTATTTATCGAAAATTTGGCGAAAAGGTGAGCTGACGTTTAGAAGCGGGGGAGGGGGTTGCATTCCAAACCCAAACATCAGATTGACATTTGGCGTACCAAAAAAAAGACAGACAGACAGACAGACGGACGGACGGACGGACGGACGGACGGACGGGCTCTGAGTCTCCAGGGCGTTTTTTAATGGTCTCCGTGCTTCCAGAGACAAAATTGCTGTGCTCCAGGGCTCCATTGCATGCTTTTCTGGGCTCCAGGGGCTCTATTTCTTGAAATTTGAGAAGATTGCCAGACAATTTGGGAATTGTCTGGGCTCCAGGGATCAAATCTTTCAAAATGATGGGCTTCAGTGACCCCCCCCCCCCCCTTTGGGGGCCTCAGGAGGAAAATTCTTGAACAACTCTTATTTTGAAAGGCACTAGATATCTGTGACTTCTATTACCCAAAAAGGCTCAAAGAAAACCATGAAGCACTTTTTCGCACTGATAAATATTCATTCGAGTGTCCGATCTGGCCGGTTTCTACTTGTTTTTTTTTCATTTGTCTCAACTTCAAAAGACTGTAAAGCTTTCAATTTCTCCATCCTCGTTTTCTCGTAAATAGAAGGGAAGCAAAGCAGAGAAGTTGAGTTTGTGGCAACATCAAAAGAGCCATGTATATTGAAATTTTTGATAGAGCAGAAGATAAAATGATACAAAAATGACGAGTTAATAATGAGAAATATAAATGCTAAAAATGATAGGAAAAACAAGAGGGGGTAATGCCCCCCAAGAGCCCACAACGAATGGTCGCTGTGTTGTGAAACATTATTTTGCGGTTGGTGGCCTGGCCAGTGTCAGTGTGTTGTTGTTTATTAAGAAATTATAGCAAGTATAATAGTTATCTAGGTGCCCAATGTGAAAATCTAAAACGCGGACAAGAAAACCGCGGACAAGTTCGGATGAGTTCTTGACTGGTCCGAAAATCCTGATTGGTTGTAATGCAGTTAGTAAAAAATCAACAAAGGAAAATGATTGAGAACTGATGTGTATTTCTCGATTCTCCCCTTCCTCCAAAACGGCTTCTGTCACATGCATGCAGTATCTATGAAGAGTGGAAGAGATTCCAGGAACAGCATTTGTGTAATACGAAAGGAATACACGTTTTTCATATATAAGAAACTGGTTCATAAGAAACTAGTACTAAGATTGTCAAAATTTTAAGAAACTCTAGTACTATTTCTGAGAAGTACTAAGGAACTTTTCAAAGTTAAAAGCATGGACATTATAGGGAACAGATCGTTGAACCTTTATTCTTGAGCAATATTATCGAACCATTTCTGTTTTCAACAGAACAGAACACTGTTTATTCCTCTATGATGTTTTAAATGCCAGGAAACATATCTGCCGCTGTGTTAGCGACCACATAGACAATTCATGCATTCAAAGAATAAGAAACCAATTAAGAAACTTTAAGTACTAACATGGACAAAATTTCATGTGAAATTAAGAAACTTTTAGTACTATGGCCTGATCCAAGTTTCTTATACAAAAAAACGTGTAAGTGGTGCAAAAAGACAATGTTTTCTTTGGAGAAACACGGAAAATCAGATAGCAAGCGTTCAAATTTCTTATATTCAAATGGTCCGCGGTTTTCTTGTCCGTGTTTTAGATTTT
This sequence comes from Aurelia sp. 3 sensu Dawson et al. (2005), assembly GCA_964020215.1. Classification (NCBI taxonomy): domain Eukaryota; kingdom Metazoa; phylum Cnidaria; class Scyphozoa; order Semaeostomeae; family Ulmaridae; genus Aurelia; species Aurelia sp. 3 sensu Dawson et al. (2005). The sequence continues at coordinate 8,312,631 of OZ026577.1, forward strand.
TCTCGATGTGAAAATCTAAAACGCGGACAAGAGAACCGCGGACTATTGTTCTTGATTAGTCCGCGTGTCCCCGTTGTCCGCGTCGTCCGCGTTTTAGACCTGGCCCAGCTACCTGATTAGAATGGGGACTTATTGAAAAAGTTATATGACAATGATACATATGGTAAAATTCATCAGTTGTTGACTTCATATTTTTGGGATTCAACAAACAATTTTATGTGTCACATAGATACTTTAGACACAGTTTTATCCGAAATCATGTCAAAGTTAACATACAATTGTGTTTTAAGCAAAATGAATTTGATTTAGAATCTTTGATGACTTCTGGAATTTGACTTGCATGGAGGGCTGAATAGAGAAGGGGGCTTGTTCAAAATCTTAGCTTAGAGAAGAGGGGCATCTTAGCAAGAGGGCTTATTAGGGCTTTTACGGCATGAGAAAATACGTGTGTACACTGACTGAAAGTTCAAATAAGAAGCGCAAGTTGAAGTTGCCAGGACAAGTTGTTTGCATGACTTTAGCTATTAATTGAAGAAGATTTAATATCCATTCATACCAAAATGAAGGAGGGATGCAATCAATATATCACTTGTACATCCTCTCCTCAATTTCGGTATGAATTGAGGATGCTGAGAAGACCCACCATTGCCCACTGAGCGGGCAATTGGGCCATGCTGGTCTTCTCCTCCGGCTTGCGCTTCATATGTGCCTCAAACCTGTTATTATGCAATTTCTCCACTTGCCTGAAAGGAAAGAATTACTCTCATTCAAAAGTGAAGGATATGCATATTTGATTATGTGGGAATGATTATTTTTCATGTATGGATTCAATGATAGTAACAGTTACAGTGGTTTTGATCACTGTTGAAAACATTTTGTTCGCCTAATGGTTTGGATGTGCTGCTGCAGCATATAGTTTGAAAATCTGACTTTGCACCACAAAACACTTGAACATTGTTGAAGAATTCATTTTGGATGTCCATGGAGACCACAGTTACATAAAGCTTCATTTAGAAGGCATTCAGTTTATTAATGGATTGAGATAGGTAGAAAAATAGGGAAATGTAGCTGAAGATGCGGGTGTTTGGAAAACTAAGACCCCGAAAACGAAGACCTAAGACCTCAAAAACTAAGACCTTGAAAACTAAGACCCCAAAATAGTTTAAAACCATGGTCAAAACATCGAGCAGCGCCTTGATGTACGAAGTGGGCCTATCTATGTCAGAACTGGGCTTATCAATACAACTCAAGGGAACAGTTTGTTTCACAAACGACTGAATTTCGACTTGGAAGGTTTCATTGACAGGATACTAGAAAATTAACTGTTCTTTCACATTTGCGCAAATCCAAACATTCTACGAATTGGATTAAACTATCGTTCGATTCAGATTTCTCTATTAGAATACCTAAAACGCATTTTAAGGTGAGATTTTGATACCCAATTCCAGATATACTTGAGGTTTTAAACACTTGTTTCACTTTTCAGTACAGATCCACAAGACTATTGTTGTTTACCCTAAATCTGTACATTATCAGAGTCCAGAATTTGAATTGAAACTTGAACCCAATTCCTGAGCTCAACAATCACATAATACCCCCATGAATCATTTCAAGTGACCGGGGTGGTGACTAGGGGTTTATCTTCATATTTTAAAGATATTCTGTTATATCTGACATTAAAAATTCTGTCATCCCTGTCCCCAGTAAAAGGATTTGAAAAATATTTCTGCTCGATAAACTGACCCGAAGACATGGCTGGTGTAATCTGCATAACGCAGGTTGCATAATACAGGTTGCAGGTCATGTTTTATGGCCAAGGGCTGCATGGCTGTATCAAGAGGCTGTCACCCAGAAGAAGGCTAACATTTCTGTGTCAGAGGGATTACAAATAGTTGGTATGTAAGAGCTACTGTTCCTGTGGAAAGAACGTGCCACTGGATTAGCAACTCAAAGTCATGAATTAAATTGCTTGGTTGCAAGTGATTAATTGCCTCTGACTCAGATTTTGATGACAACAAAACATTGTTATCAAATCAATGGGGAATCAATGAGTGACATCATTCTATTCATATTCAATATCCATAACTAACATGATGCAATTGTAATGGTATCCTCAACAGCCTTGTGGATTGTCATGAAAATGTTATGTTTGTTCGAGGAGAAATCCGTGGGAATTTTACTCATTCCTCAAGATTTTTTCAGAGCAAAGAATTTTTAAGATTTTGATGGATTTTCTCAAAACCAAAAGAATTTTTGCCAGAGGTGTATAAAATGTTTTGGGAATCAATGAAATGTCCTTGTGTTAGTTGCTTCCTCGGAGGAAACTTTCAAGTTTTCCCAAGTCTACCCTTTTCTGTTGGCCCTACTTCAAGCTCGAAAAGTTGGACTTTGTGAGCAAAGTAATCTGAATCTTCTCTTAATTACCAAAATTTGTTTCATGCTCCACAAGAAACTTTGACAAAGTATATCATAGAAAGAACATAAATTTTTTACATCAACTGTTAAGCTTTGAAACCAAACCCCCTGAAACAAAATAAGCTTAGTGTCATCAAGAAGGTGGCCCCATGGTACAGCCATGCAACCCTTGGCCATAAAACATGACCTGCAACCTGCATTCTGCAACCTGCGTTATGCATATTACACCAGCCACCCGAAGACATATCAACATAAAAAGTTTGCTCTCAGCAACAGTCTCTTCGGTGTATCGGTGTGTCTTTGAAAAAACCTCTGAGAACCTTAAAATATGTGCGGAATCGTTTTCAAGGTCTTCGTTTTTGAGGTCTTAGTTTTCAAGGTCTTAGTTTTCGAGGTGTTAGTTTTTGAGGTCTTAGTTTTCGTGATTTCTGTTCTGGAGAAACTTAGTTTTCGATTTCATCTTCTGTTCACTTTGCTTCTACTTATGCTGTCCGTCCACATTGCTCTGTTTTAGTTTGTTAAAACTGCACCAGCGCGTTTTCCAAAATGAGGATTTGCACATTTTGGAAGGCATCCTTGGAAACGTCCTCTCTTACACGTGCTGGCATTATAAATTAGTGTTAAGATGGCAAAAATTCTAAGAAACTCTAGTTTTTGGGGTCTCAGTTTTCGAGGTCTTAGTTTTCGAGGTCTTTGTTTTCGAGGTCTTAGTTTTCGAGGTCTTAGTTTTCGAGGTATTAGTTTTCGAGGTCTTAGTTTTTGAGGTCTTAGTTTTCGAGGTCTTAGTTTTCGAGGTCTTAGGTCTTAGGTCTTCGTTTTTGGGGCCTTAGTTTTCCAAACACCCTTGAAGATGCTATTTCTTTGAAATAGTAAATTCTTCTTCTGGTTGTTTCATTTCATTTTCATTAATCGCTTCCTGTACTATTTTACCCGGAAAGTACATGAGTAATGTCGAAACATACGATGGTCTTCATTAAGAACTCATTTTGAAAATTTAATAAGAGGCAGGCAGTGAAGGAAGGTAGCTACGGAATATTTAAGAAACCCATCAGAAACCATGTGCACTTGAAATCTGACATACAAAACTCGCGATACTGGCCCCAGTTCTTAGTTTCATACAGTTGGAACATGTGTAGATAGATTTGATGTGATACGCAGGCAACATCTAAAAAACAGTGAAACGTTTGGTTATTCACCTTATTCCCCCTTTTAGCCACCTGCCCTCTGAGTCGGTGAAGACAAAACTGGTGTTTAGCCCTATGCCAAATTCTCTGGCTACAGATGCTTTGAAATGACATGGCGCTTTGTCGTTTGGCCATGGTGTTTCCTGTAAAAGGATGGTAAATTTGCTAAGCGTAAATATGAACTGAAGAAGGTGTACAGTAAAACGTAAAATGTTAATGACATAGGCATAACATGCATAGATGATAAACTTTTTTTCCGACGATTAGAGCAATGAAATGGCAGGGATGAAATGCAATCTTTGGGTTGCAATCTTCTTCATGGTCATCCACATGATTTCTATTATTAGATGTTTCAGCTGCTTCATTCTCCAATAGCTTGAATGTGAGCAAGTCTAGCCTAGATGACATATCATCCTTCTTTCTCAACTTTGCATCGCTGATGCCAGTGCTTGCAAGGCTCTTTCTCTTTGATGACTGTGTTAGCTGTGAAGCAGAATTTACGGTGGCGGAGGAAGATGCATTGCTTGATGATGGGGGAGGAGTATTGCACAAAGGTGCAGATGCTGGAGATGGAACACTTGATGACAAAGCAGGCAGGCATGGCAAGGGGTCATTTGCTGAGGTATCTGTAGCCTCCGGATCTCCATTAGAATCATGTGTTGGCAAAATGATATTACTTGATGTCTCACGATTAGAAAATTTGTCATTCAGAAAGAGAAGGCTATCAAAATATTTGCATTTTCGAAGGGTATGAGCAGCTGACCCAGAGCGAGACATCCGGTTGCGTTTATCAAGAGATCTCTTCATATTTTCCTTCAAATTTTTCCATTGAGCTCTGAGAAAATCACCTGAAAAAGAATGTTCATATAATTAAAAAACAGTGTAATCAGTAGATGAAGTTAACAGTCTACTGTCTAAAGCAAGAGATTTCAACAAAAGTGCCTGAGTGCTCTTTGAGAGCATAGCTTTCCATTGGTAATGGGGAAAACTAGGTGCGTTGCTTATGTTTCAAGATCTCAAATAATCAGCCTTGGTGCATTTCTCTGACTTCAAAGACACTTTGAATCCAACATTCAAAATATGGACTCTGATCCCAAAGCTTGACCTGCTGAAGAAAGAGAAATAGGCCCCTTTGACATTGTTGGTGTTGATAGTAATAACAGCACACAACTGTATCATTCAGTTGAAAATTAGCTGGTAGTTAGTCTTCTCAAATCTATTCAAACATCTAAACACAAGACAATTTAAGGCCTAAATTTGAGGGAAAGGATTACCCAGAATCAGAGTTGTTTACTTACTTCTTGCTTATTAGCCCTTTATACACTGGTATACACTCACCATCTTTTGCAAAGATCTCGCTGATCTTGTTCCAGGCATTACGTCGTTTATTTTGCTCCTTATAAGATCTCAAACTTGTGTTCCACAGGCATGGTTCACCTCTTACCAGGTCGATAAACACCTCGGTGTCAAATTCAGTAACGGACGAAGAGGAACCAGGACCAACGTTCAAGCAATCTGCTCTCGCTTCACCTTGATCCTGTTGGGTTTGTTGAAACATGAAATTTGAGACGCCTGTCCCTTGATCTTGCGCTTGCGATTGTTCGAGTATGTCTTGCAGCAACGCCATTTTGAAACTGATGCTGGGAGGTTGCTTCTTTTGTTGACAGTTTTTTGGCGCGTATTTCCAACGATTTGATTGGCTGCTGCCAAGCAGCTCTGGCGATCGATCGCAAAAAGTAGGATGAACTTCTACTTTTTTGTGCGATCGCGCGCTCTGGTCACGTGACCAAATGACTCAAAGTACGCATGCCCAGACCACAAATCGATTGACAATTGTCGCGCGCGCGAAAAAAGTCACTGAATGGAAATCCGCCTTAATGCCGCACAAATTGAAGCTCTGTTTAAATAAGAGCTTTCCTGGATGTTTTGATTTGAGGGAAAATTCTTGCTATCTTGTTTGTTCCTCACCAACCAAAGTATACATTCAATAAAGTTTTCTGAAACAAACAGTCCTAGAAACAATGTCTTAGAGTTACAATTCTTAGAGTATAATCCTTCTTTGTAAAACTTGGTGCAATTACAATTTCTTTTCATGTAAACAGCATACTCCCTGATTTCATAAACTCTGGGTCTTGCCTCTGACTGGAAAGGGAGGCTGACAAAAGAAATCTCGTACACTTGACATTTTTTGGTTTAGAATTCAAACAGTAATGATTTTCAAATTAGTGACAAGTTTATAAATTGGGATGAGAATTGAAAATTTTCACTGAACCTTTGATGAGAAACCACTTATTAGAAAGTACCTCTAAGAAACTACTTATAAGAAACTACTTACAAGAAATTGCAAAAGGCTGTTCCAGAATATTAAGAAAATCTACTAAAAGGCTATAAAAGGTCAATTAAAAGTTAAGAAACATTGGGTGTTTGGAAAGCTAAGACCCCAAAAACGAAGACCTAAGACCTCAAAAACGAAGACCTCGAAAATGAAGACCTCAAAAACGAAGACCTTGAAAACGAAGACCTCGAAAACGAAGACCTCGAAAGCTAAGGCCTCAAAAACTAGAGTTTCTTATAATTTTTGCCATCTTAACACTAATTTCTTATACCAGCACGTGTAAGAGCGGACGTTTCCAAGGATGCCTTCCAAAGTGTGCATCTTCTCATTTTGGAAAACGCGCTGGGGCAGTTTTAACCAACTAAAACGGAGCAATATGAATGGGCAGCATAAACAGAAGCAGTGTGAACAGAAGATGAAATCGAAAACTAAGTTTCTCCAGAACAAAAATCACGAAAACGAAGACCTCGAAAACGAAGACCTCGAAAACTAAGACCTCGAAAACGAAGACCTCGAAAACGAAGACCTCGAAAACGAAGACCTCGAAAACGAAGACCGCGAAAATGGTTCCGGACATACACCAAAACTTTTTAATGTTGATCGAGCAGAAATATTTTCAATTCCTTTTGTCAAAGCCACGGGGTAGACATGATATCTTGCTCCTCGTGGTATTGTATTTGTAGTATCGTAGAGTATTTTGTAAGTAGTGCAGTGAGCACCTTGTATTTGTAAATTTTTTAATGATGATATAAAAAAAAAATCCTTTTACTGGAGAAAGGGATGACAGATTTTTTAATGACAGAGATGATAGAATAATTTTGGCACCCTATTTCAAAATTTACATGAAAACATTTACATGAAAGTGTAATCTAATAAATAAGAAAATAGTCATCAAAACGACGAGCCATCACTAGCTATTTCAATTAAGTTCTTCCCTGCATGATGAAATGACGAACACAGCATTGAGACATTAAATAAAAGATATAATTTTCGATATAGTGTTGAGATGGCAAAAATTCTAAGAAACTCTGGCTTTAAGGTCTTAGCTTTCGAGGTCTTCGTTTTCGAGGTCTTCGTTTTCGAGGTCTTCGTTTTCGAGGTCTTAGGTCTTCGTTTTCGGGGTCTTAGTTTTCCAAACACCCAAGAAACATTTTCTAATTTTAGTCTGAATTTCAAACAGAAGTGTACTGTTAATCCAAGTAGTATCAAAAAAATTATTAGAGCTTATTACTTGCTTCTTTCTTGCAAAATCTGGGCTTGGAAAGCTAAGTAGCCCTTGGTTGATTTTAATAACACTGCAAAATTCAATTTCACGAAATTAAGAAACTCTAAAAGAAGATTTTAATGAAAATTGCATCCAATATTAAGACACCGTACTGCAAAGTGCAGAGCAAAGTTTTTTTGTAGAAAATGTAGTGAAATTCATGTCTGCTTGAACTTGGTAAAGACTGCACTTTGTACAGTGCAGGCCTTGTGTACATTAGCATACCAGCTTTTCTGTCTAAGAATAGTTTTAGCTTCGCAGGAATTCCTGTTTATAGAAATATATAGGCTTTCATATGGCACAAGAATTCATCTAATAACGTGAATAATTCATCAAAATTCTTACAAATTCTTGTCATCAAGGTCTGTACTGTAAACAGGATGCTTTTCTTTACAGCTTCAAGATATTGCATCACAATTTACTGATTCCAGTCAGTCCTCATTAGCTGCTACAAGTTCCACAACAGAAGAACATCAAGAAGACAGGTTGCAGTCAGAAAGTGAGCAGCAAAGCCCCTTTCCCAATTCAGACGCAATTGAGTTTTCACAACCAGATGACGCACAGATAGATGAAATCTCACAGCTCAATGACATTTCAAAGCCAGATGATATTTTACAGCAATCAGAGCCAGAAGATGTCACCAGCAGCCAAAGATTTGAAGAAGTTGTGATAGGCGATGAGACATTTTGCCTTGTTCCCAAAGCAGTGTCAAAATACACACCAGCTGCCTCCACTGAAGTACAGGAACTCGATGGAATAGGCCTTGTTGAAATTGGGAACAAATACATCTATGTACCAATTAGCTTGTTACCAAAAGTCCATGAGGCAGTTGCAAACAGTGTTGATCTGCAAGAGCAAGTGACAAAATGCAGGACCCTTCTTTGGTCAAAGTATGGGAAATCAGATGATCTACCCCATTTGATCTACAGGCAGTCAAGGAAATATGCCAAACTGCAGGAGCAACAAAATTATTTCAAACGATTCTAGAGGCTATGTCAAGTGATGACCAGTCACCAAATAAGCAAATATTGTTGGAACGATGTCCTTTCCTGTTTGTGTCTCAGGGCAGCAATCCAAAGAAGACGCAATGTTGACGTTTTATACATATTTATATTCCTGCACTATTTACATAGGCCTATCGACTATCCGGTTTCTCTACTTTATGACAATTCCAAGTGAGTTACATCCCACCCCTCCACTGGCCTACGCCAGGGAGTGGCACTCTTTTCCTACACGTCTTGCGTCCTGGAGCTCCATCTGTAACTGAACTACAAAGTCCTATGTGTGATCTATTACGCCCATATGCATTTCCGTTATTGCCTTATATGTCATAATGACCTTGGCCTTTGACCTATGCACGTTCATGAGTGCACATTGTTTCCGAATGAGGCTGACCTATGACCCTGCACAGATCAAATGCTACTCTGTTTTCCTGTGATGTGCACGAGAGGGTTTCTTACGATGCTAAATTGAACCTAAACTTCACAACAAATATTGAATCAGAAAAAGGTAGTAGCAATCATCTACATGCTTATTTTTGGCCAGTCGCAGAAGGCCAGTTGGTTTCAAAGAATCCTGTCAGCCCAAGTTATTGGCAAAGGCATAAGTGAAACTGGGTGTCCATTTTAAATAAGAGTGGGATAGGCATATCTAAGTCCACTGAAAAGAGACAGGTCCATCTCACTGCTAGAAGTTACTGGAAACTTGTTGATGAATTCATTCTAGAAGCCACAAGACAAGGGCAGCTACTCACTCTGATGATTGATGATTATACAAACATACATACCAAGAGGCGGCCAAAAGATCAAGAGACATCAACAGCACGAGCATAGCAACCATTCTTTTGAAAAGATTCCAAAATTTTAAGGCCATTCCTTCAAAGTCTCCAATTAATCCCCTTGGTGTTAGCAAAGGTCTTCTAATGGACTTCACCAATCGAAATTTAGCACTCCTGTCCTCAACTTTTGCTTCTGGTATGCCACATTGGATCCGTTCAGCATTCTTTGACCCTGAAATGAAAAGAAAGAGATTAGAGATACATGACTACCAGGAACAACAAAACAACAGAGCCATGAGAAAGATGAAGGATTGCAGACTCATAGATAAGCTTGAGTTGCCTCTCAAAAGTTTCAATGATTTTGTCAAGGATGCACGTAATTTATATAAGTTAAAACGCCTAATCGGGCTTGAGGCTGAAACGACTTGAAACGACCTGATTATCCTCGCAACGAGGTGCAGGTGTCAGGGGACTCCTTTTGTTCTCTATGTATTGTCGCATTCTCTTTAAGAAACGACAGAAGCAAATCTAAGGGGAGTCCTTTTGTTCGCTTGCATTGTTGCATTCTCTATTAGAAACCAAAGAAACAAATCTTAAGGGATTCTCTTGATTTTCTACGTATTCTCTTCAAGAAGCGACAGTGATGACTCTTAGGGGAGTCCCTTTGTTCTCCACGTTTTGTCGTTAAGAAACGAAAGAAACAAAGTTTAGGGGAGTTCTTGGAAAGCAAAGTTGACAGTCGTGTTCGAAGGGGCAAATAAATTCTCAAATTGACCTACGCGATTTTGTGATTTTAGAATCATTTGGACAGCTCGTTTCAGATGGTTTCAGGTCGTTTCAGGTTGTTTCGGCTTGTTTTAACTTATATCAATTACGCAAGGCTGCATCCCATGCAACAAATCAGGGCCTATAACACTACCTGGCAAGTTCATTTGTCCTCAACCTGGAGATTGGCCAGCCCAGTTTTACATGCGGCAAATTGAATACAACATCCCTGAAGATGCACCAAAGGTTCTTAGGAACGTTATTCCTTTCATTCTCTGCATATCTAACTGAATGCCAGAGAGTGTGTTTGCTTACTTAACATAGAGCTATTTAAAAAGGCATACAAATGGTTGTTTGGGGAACGTAAACATCTAGCAAATAGGCCCAAAGCCTTGCGAATTTCACTAATTGAAGAGCCCCTGTATGGTTGTTGGACACTAATTCGAGAGCAAGTCATTGTAGCCTTCTCAAGATGCAAGGATATCCAGTACTTGACTTTAGTTAACCCCTTGGACAACTACCTTCCACTAGTTTTGTCAATCTATTCTGTGATTTTCAAGCAAGGGAATACTGAGAAATATGTTGAGGCTGTTTTCCGATGCTGGGTGATGTTCTTCTCATTCAAACGTCACAATTATGATAAAGTACCCCTTGTTCTATTAAGCAATTTTTTGTTCTGGAAAGAGACACATCACCCTCTCTTTGACACCATGATGGAGAACTTGAACATCTTTGATGAGTACCCTGTGGAAAACTTCCACTCTATCCTGTACTGCACCTTTCAACACTTAAGTGTATGGGAAGAAAAAATCTAGGGGGCTACCCAACACAAGGCCCATTGTTTATACTACATTTTTGCCTCTTTAACCCTTTACTTGGAAATGACGCCATATGGCATCATTCACAAAAGACGTCCATATTTTTCTAGCCTCGATTTGAAACTACAATTGTGTTGTTATTTCTTCTTCATGTTTACATGAAGTATCTATGCAACACATGTGTCTGCCCTTCTCTCCTTGAACAAATTTTTGTTTGAAAGTGAAATGTGAGAAATCTTGAAGTATCCTCGGAAATAAATAACGCAAAATAGCAGTCTTCTTGTCATGGAGCGCAATCAGGTAATTTCAATCATAATTTTATCTTATGCTCTTTAGTTTATTGTAAATGCTTTCAAAAACATTTAGTTGAGAAATCCTGTTTCATAACAATATTAGGCCACGTTCATTTGATGATGCCAAATGGCATCATTGCCCGGAACTGGTCATACAAATGTCATGTATGTAGAGTGAATCTTGTGATATTTTTGGTAGTTTTAGGAGTAGTTTTTGGTACCGAAAGGTTGCATTTATGCTAGTTCTTACAAGATGAGAGAAGATAAAAACTGAGAGAAAATAAAAACATGAATTTGAATGGTTTTCTGCAAGTTTTGTCAAAACTTAGGCCTTTTCCATTATCACAAATCTTCAATTTTTGAAAATATCACAAAAAGTAACTAATGCATGTATGCCAAATTTTTGTTGGTAAAAAAGATTATTAAAACATTTTTTGTAGGTCAATAGAACAAACAAACCGCGATATAACATCCTGGATGCACTAGAGCTTGTCACTGGTAGTGACTCAGATATATCAGACTTGAGTGATGATGAGGGTGAAGATGAAGATGTGCCTCTTGGTAATGAATCTCAGGCAGAAGAAGTTGATCTTGATGCAGAGAATGATGATGAATCTCCTACAGTTGCTTCATGTAGTGCCAAAAAGACCACACACTCATATCGCTGGAGAAAGACTAGCCCTCCTCGAGTACAGGATGCTTTCAATCATTCTTTCTCGGATCCCCCAGAAAGAGAACTGACAGCATTGCAATACTTCAAGATGTTTTTAAATGATGAGACAATTGATTTGATAACAAATCAAACAAACATCTACAGCACCAAGAAGACTTGCTCCTCTATAAATGTCAGCAGTGATGAAATATCAACTTTTATAAGGATGCATGTGCTGATGGGGATAATAAATTACCCTTCCTACACAAGTTATTGGTCAAGGCAGCTCAGAAGTCCACAGGTTGCAGATGCTATGCCACAAAAGCGTTTTGAAAAAATTCGCAGGTTTTTACATTTTGTAAACAATGATGAGGTAGACTCTGATGACAAACTTGCAAAGATACGTCCGATTATTGAAGCTGTTACTCAACAATGTCGTAAAGTTGAACCAGAGGAATACAATGCTGTAGACGAACAAATCATTCCATCCAAAACTAAATTCTCCAAGATAAGACAATACAATCCTAAGAAGCCCCATAAATGGGGCTTCAAGAATCTGGTTCGTGCTGGAGCCTCAGGTATTATGTATGACTTTTACATCTATACAGGTAAAGCTGCAGATGAAGATTCAGAGTACAGCGATCTTCAAAAAAGTGCCCAAGTTGTTGCAAAGCTCTGTAGGGATCTGCCAAATAATGCAGGTTTTAAAGTTTGTTTTGACAACTGGTTTTCAACATTGGATCTTATGCATTATCTCCAAAATAAAGGCATCTTTGCAATTGGCACAATAAGAGCAAAACGGATACAGAAATGCCCACTTGCTTCCAACAAAGAACTTTAAAAGCAAGGGAGAGGAAGCAGTGACAACAGTGTTGACATGAATTCTGGAATAGTTATTGTTAAATGGGTTGACAATAGTACAGTGACCCTTGCCTCAAACTACGTAGGAATCGAGCCTGAAGGTGTTATTGAAAGATGGTGCAATAAAAAGAAAGAGAGAGTTGAAGTTCCATGCCCAAGAATAGTTTATATAAACAACAAGAAAATGGGGGGTGTTGATCTTGCTGACATGTTGATCAGTTTGTACCGTATCCAAGTGAAGATGAGGTGATGGTACATCAAGATATTTTGGCATCTGGTGGATATTTGTAAAGTGAATGCATGGCTGCTTTACAGAAGGCATTGTCAACAAAGGGGCTTACCAGCGAGACAAATAAAGTCATTGATGAAATTCAGTAGTGAAATTGCAGAGGCTCTCATCTATGCCAATAAAGCCGCAGATAAACCAACACGTGGTAGACCATCTAAGAGGGCATCTACAGAAGGTACACCACCTGTCAGTAAGAGATCTAGCAATCCATTGCCAGTAGCAGATGTTCGTCATGATAACATAGCACATTGGCCTGCCCCAACACATGACAAAAAACGCTGCAGAGTCTGCCATGCATATGCAAGAATGACTTGTGAAAAATGCAAAGTGTCACTATGCTTGTTACCTGAAAGAAATTGCTTTAAGAAGTTCCACACAGATGACTAGACTTAAAAACAGTAGAAGTTTATTTTAAAGATCACATATTATTGTTTGATCATAAAAGCAAAAGAATTGACTATTCTATTGAGTTCGCCTTTTGTATGTTCTTTAACCAGTTCTTGGTAATGATGCCATTTGGCATCATATATATTTTTTGGCAAATTTGTATGAAAATTCCAAATACAATGTGTTTTCTTTCAAAGCATCAGATAATCATTCCAAAAAAACAAAGAAATATTTTTTTCATCGCAAAATCATAATTCGCCAAGTAAAGGGTTAAGGGCAGCATTTTGCAGGAGTGGGGCTGATTTTTTTAGAAAAATTTTTCCAAAGTCAGGGGGCTACCACCCATCCCTTTCCCTGGCCCCATCATTGCACGCCCTTCAATGAATCAATAGATTAAAACAGCTCTTTCCAGAGCAGATGACTGTAATTCATTCAACAATTTCCAACAAAATCAGACAAAATCTGTGATAAAAGAACTTCTTAATACCAGTCTCAGCCAGAACAGAATGTGCATTAACAAGTTAAAATCACAGGGGGGCCAGCTTTTTTATGGTAAATAAAAATGAAAATATTTGGATCAGGAGCAGGAAAGAGGGATGAACAAACTAGTCTTCTCAAGGCCAAGAATAAGACGGCAGTCTCATTTTGTCGGCTTGGTCATCAGAATCTTCCAATCTTCTTGAAAGGAAAACATATTTGGTAGGTAGAATGAAACTTAGGCCCTTGGGGCATGGCTAGAACCTACTAACCCTTGCCATGGACTTAGTAAAGGCAGATCTTCATTGAAACTAGCGAAGCTGTACTACTGACCTTCATCCATGAAGTGCCTGTCAGCTTTTCTCCCGATTAGTACCAGACAGCAGCCAAAAGTCTTGCTGGCAAACATCCAGGATCGGTCAATGACCAGTTTGGCCTTCAATGGTGTTAGCAAATTTTAGGCCCAGTTCACAACGTTGTTGTCATTTGTCAAGATCCAAAGTTTGCTCTTTGTGGAATTGCACCTTTGTCATCGAGAAGTGGCAAGCAGCAATAATTTTTGAAAAAATCGATCACAAATTTTACACGATTGCCTTTTCGTTAGAGGTGGTCAAACTGATCTAAAATGACCTCTGAGTTAAAAATCACGCCATCTCATTGGTCGAGAGGCTAGTGAAATGTCACGTGATCTCTCAAGCTCTCGTCCAATTAGGATATGAGCCCTATGTTTGCCAGAGGTATTTTGGCAGATTCTCATCTTTGACTTTACTTTCATACTTGTCTTTGCATTGAGCAAATTCATCTTTCAGCTCACAACAGGACTGACATTTGTCACCTTCAATATGAGATTGAATAGTATTGACACGCATATTACTGGAGTTGCTGGCAGAAGGGAGTTCAGATGATGTGCCAATACGTATCAGAGCAAGACTTAGAAACGTTTCCAGGAATTGAGTACTCCATTCTGGATAAAGCATGTAATCAAGTTGATATCAATGCTGCTACAGAGTTTGTCATTTAAGGAGGTACACAAATAGAGTCATGTCTAATTTCATCTCCTTTTACTTGTTTCAAATCCACTCATTGCAAGGAAGTTAGACTAAATAACATAAACATACCATCAGCATGTGAAGGGATATCTGTGGTATGTTTCACGATAAATATAGCCTGTGCCACCCCTTGTTATGAGTGAACTTGAAGAATACCTTTCTTCATTCGCAATGCATCGCTGCTATGTACGTATTTTTTGCAAATGCATTGTAAGTGAAGGTGTTCTTTATTGGCTTGAACTACATCTGTAGTAATTCTGGAATTGTATGTATTTTGATGTCTTATTTTAATTTTTATGCACATATTTAAGTTTGATGGACTTCTAACATGCTGTCATAACTATGATGTCATACAAATTGTGTACAATTGTATGATGTTATAGTTATTTAACAAAGAATTTTTTTGTAAAATTAAAGTACTTAGTTAGATGAATACTTGCTGCAAGTATCACTCTTGATTGACCAGGTTTATGACACGGACCACGCGGACCTTCTTGAGAAACAAGACTTGCAGTTTCTTGGACGTTCCATACCTACCTTCTTTTTCCCTACCCATTCCCTCCTGAACACTTTCCAGTGTTTAGGCATTATTCAAGTACCTTCTGAGTAATATCATAAAGCAGAAAATTGAAAATAAAGTCAACCTTCCCTTCACTAGCGCTTATCGACAGCGATCTTAATTGATCCCTTGTGTTGTACCCTAAATTATGTTTTGGTAATTTCACACCTTATTGTTCAAAACCCATTATTTAAAACACACTTACACAATTTATGTTTTTCCCTCAAAATTTTCACCACCCTTCGGCGGCCTCTTCAGTGAAAATGTTTGATTCTCCCAAAAGTTTCATTCTTGCACTGTTCGTAAGATTTAGATTAGCAAGGTTCATTGATTTGAATAAGTTAAGTCGTTCTCTTAATTTGTTCAAGTTTCCCCATTCTTCCTTTGTATTCAGTGTTGGGTTCAATTTATTAAAATTGCTTCAGTCACTTGCCTGAGCATCACGTCACCAGGGCACATAGCGAATATACCAACATTTATCTCTTGTGGAATGGAATCATGCCACTCTAACATGGGTTTGTGAAACACCAAATTCTTTTTTCATACCTTACCAAGTGTCCACTTGTTCTCTCTCTAAAGCCTGGTTCACACTTGGGACTCATCGCGTTAAATGCGTTAGTGCTAATTCTTTGACGCCTTTAACCCCAATGTGTACCTAAAGCTTGACGCGTTATAGCCCATCCCTAATCCACAATTGCGAAGCGTTAAATATCAAAATTTTTTGATATTTAACGCTCTTGACGCGGAAAAAATTGCTGAGCTTGTGCCAAGTCACGCACGTGCTTGCTAGATCAGTCCAATATGGCGGCCGAGAACATGCGAGAAGATGTGCAGTTCAACGAAAAACTTGCGGAGAATGTACGAAAATTTCCTTGCCTCTTCGACAAATCAAGCAAGGACTACAAAGATAAATTTGTTGTTGCAAATGCCTGGGAAAAGGTGGCACAGGAAACCGGGTTGGAGGAGGGTACGTAGAAAATGGATCTTACATTTATTTATCACAGTATTTAGCATGGCCTAACTGTCTACTAGTAATAATACAAAGAGATTCGATTTCAACAGCGATAAAGAGACATTTGACAGGAGTTGTGGGAGATGTTCCTGATAGAATTTCGGAAATAAATGCAATGAATGGAGTCTTTTTGGATAAACACCTGTTAGTCATCGCCACCTTCCAAGGGTAAATGATAAATCACAGGTTAAAGGGAAAATTTTGATTTGTAAGAAACAGCTTCTAAAAATGGTAGACTCACTTCTTCGAAAATTAGGAAATTACCTTAGCTGAATTACAAGAGCTAAGAAAATTTAATTTCCACTCAAAAATGTTTTCACACCATACAGCAATAGTAACTGTCTTGACATTGTTTTCAGTGCTTGTCATTCCTTGTAGTAATTTGGGGGCCTTCCAAAGGAAACTTGTGAACTCATGTGGACTTTGAAACATAGGAATCATTGCAAACTGTTGGCAATGGTAGCAAACGATTTATCCTTAAGACACCTTATGTTTAAACAGAAACTGGTATTTGAAGGCTGAAGCGTCAAACTTTCAAACTTTCGTCCTTCGTAGTTGTTAATCATCCATTGTCATTGCCATTTTAGGTGAAAGAGCGAAGAAACAATTCGAAAATCTCAAAAAGGGGTGCAACAAGAGAAGAAATGAGCTAAAGAAAGTTGAGCGTTCAGGTACTTCCACGATTGCAGTGGCATCAGCAAAAGAGAAACTTGAGCAATATAGATTCCTCTCATGGTTAGCCCCTTTCATAAAGCCAAGAAGCACTAGAACAAATTTGCCGAGAGCAGGAAATTGTGCAGACCGATCCAAAGCGATCGAATCAACTGTTCAAGATGAAGAAAATTATGAATCTATGTCTGAAGAGGATCCGCTGTGTGCTGCAGAGGGCAATGGGGATGATGATAATGTGAGTTTTTCAGTACCACTGCAAAGTTCAACCACAAAAAAATCATTCGACGATTCAGCAGGTGTATCGAAAACGACGGGAAAAAGGAAATGGACAAAACAGAAGGAACATGTTAACCAAGCAGAACTGGACTTCTTGAATGCAATGAAGAAGGCAGTAGTGGAGCCAAATCAAAAAGGCTGTAAAGACGATATTGATCTTTTTGGCATGCTAGTTGCTGCTGAAGTAAAGAAGCTGTCCCATCGGAACCAACTGATAGCCAAAAACCAAATTCAAAACCTACTATTCAACCTTCAGATGGGGAATGAGCAAACACAAATGCCGTTTGGAACTCAGCCGCAGTTTATGTGGAATAACATGGGAATACCCCCGCCTCCACCAAGTTTCCACTCTGCAACTTTGAGTGAGGACAGTTCTTCATATGAACGATTATAAGAGTGAACGGTACCATTAAGTTGAACAAACAAGAAAAACACAAATTTCATAACAGTTTTGTAACGATTTTACTTTTCATAATAAATTGCGTTCAGTTTGTTCATGGTTTTTTCATCTTTCATTCTGTTTCATCATTTTGCATTTCTTCCAGTACTTCGCACATGCTTAAGCTGCCATGGCACGCATCCTTCTGCACTGTTCAAAAATTCTTTTATTGCATCCCGCATTTCTGCAGCACTGCCTGCATATCGTGATCCGCGAACTCTAGGGATGTCTTGAAGGCCACCTCTTGCATCTGCTTCAACAATGCTTCGCCATTCACCAGGCTTGATGCGTCCATTGCTGTCTTCTGAATCTACAAATCCAATTGGACAATAAACTGCATTCTCGGTCTGGCGTAGATAGTTATGAAGACACATGGTGGCCAGCACATAACGCACAACGTTTTCACGTGAAGCTCGGATGGGCCCTCTAAGTAATCTCCAACGAGCAACCATTATTCCAAATGTGTTTTCAATGACTCTCCGAGCTCTTGATAGCCTATAGTTGAAGACTCTCTGGGTTTCTTCTAGCTTTCCAGGGTACGGTCGCATTAACCAATCTTTCAAAGGGAAAATCTCATCACCAACTAAAAAGTATGGTAAATTGCCTAGAGGATACCCTTCTACTTGTTCAGGTAAAGGTACTTGGATTGAATCCTCTTCAAAGCGTTGGCCCATTTCGGAATTTAACAAAACCCCACTGTCGTTGTTACTGCCATACTGGCCAACATCAAACATAGAGAATTATACTGAGCATCACAAATGGCCAGCAAAGAAATGCTGAAGAATCCTTTGTAGTTGTAGTCCTGCGTCCCTGAATTTTTCGGACAATCAATAGCGATGTGTTTGCCATCGATGGCTCCAATGACATGAGGCATATCCCAAAGACTTTCAAAGTCCTCCGCTATCAACTTCCATTCGTCGGAGGTAGATGGAGGTTTCATGTAGGTGGGTGCCAGATGGTCGTAGATTGCTTCGCAAACTTCTTTAATGATGTTGCTTACTGTAGAACGACCGACACGGAAGGCATAGCTGAGTGTTTGCTGCGAGCAGCCAGTGGCAAGGTACCGCAAAGTTATGACAAGCCGTTCCCGAGGAGACACTGCCTTGCGTAGTTGTGTATTTTGTTTTGTTATTCGCTCTTCGAGGAGGCTGAATAAATGATCAAACCTCTCTTTCGACATTCGTAAATATCTAGAAGGGACAAGAATATGGTAATTTCACGTGGTAAAACGCTTCAGCTACAATAATCAAAACATTTGTTCCATTTCTTTGGAAGGAAGAATCACAAAGAAGCATTTACTTTTATGAATTTTAAAGGACTGGTCTACACTTTCAAGCAATGAAATTATTGTTATGTCAACACTTATCCTCGTGCTTTTGTTTGTTATTAGTCTCCTTTGCAACGACGCCGTACAGCTTTGCGAAGCAATTTGATAGGTATTGATGCAGAAAATCTGTACAATCAAAAATAGTACCATTAAGTACCATTAACATTGAAATGCATTAATAGCTGTCACACCTACCTGGCACACCAAAAAAAGTTGCCTCGTTGGACAAATTTATATTTGGAGACAAGTGACTGGATTAACATAGAACTGTACTTAGTAGCAAAGGAGCCCAAGAAGTTCCTATTACTCTTTTCCCACATTTCTTATCACATGGGAATGTCAGAAATGTTCGATTTCAACAACAGCCTCGTTTCTATATTTCATTTCTGTTCACGAAGAAAAGCAAATCTCTGCATATCCATGAATCTAAAGCTTTAGAAAATTTTACAATTTTTACATTAAAGTGGTTGACATTACCTGCTGTACAGGTTTGTGGACTTGGACGACCGTGCGGGCTCCTGTAAACCGTGGAACGACATAACGACTAATAACGACATAACGACTAATAACGAGCTATCAAATTACAGTATCGAGTTGTCTGTCCAGACGGGTGTATCGACCAGACCACCATGAGTACGGAATGGACTGATCAGTAACCTACGCGTAGACCCATTATTCCAAAAGAAGAAAGGGTCTACGAAACAAAGAGCAAAAGCTTGCTACGAGGTTTCTGGATTTCTGGAAACTTAATTTATGCAGCCTTTGTTTAGACGCGCTTCACAAATAATTTGAAAAGAGGATTAGAATAATTAATTGGGCGGCCGTAGCAAGCGTTTGCTCTTTGTTTCGTAGACCCTTTCTTCTTTTGGAATAATGGGTCTACGCGTAAGCTAACTGATCAGTGGATCTAGGGGATAGCGGAGCTCGCGAATTTTCTGTTTCTTTGGAAAGCAAAGTAAGAAACAAGCAAGCTCATCAATTTTTCCCCGTATCCCTTGTTTCGTGTAAATATGTAAGTAGAAAGTGGATGGTTCCTTGTTTCCAAATCCTTTTTCCTAAAGCTTTTTTAATGTGCAGTTTTCCTCTCTTGGGCCACTTTAAACAGTTTTAATCTGACCCTTTGGATCCTGTACTCTATAGACTTACCCCAAGTCTATTTCGTCAATAAAAAAAATTGGGAAAAGAAAAATCGGGAAAGGGACCTTTCAGAAAGATGACAGAACTTTTTTCTTGGACACCCGGTATTAGTTATGTTATGTTGCCAATTACTCTATTGGTTATGGTAACTATTATGGAGCCATTAAACTGTTATGTTATACCCCATTCACACTGCAGAGTAGATTACTTTAAACCAGTTTAATTTAACCTAGATCTAACCTGGTTTTTATAAAACCAGTTTAGTTCCAGAAACTTCGTTCACATAACCAAGTTAGTAGAACGGTTTTGTTACCTTGACAACGGCTTCCCTAGACAGGTTTCTTTTGTTTACAATTTCGCAAAATGGCTGACACCGCTGTGGCAAAGAATTTTTCAGGCCATTTAACACGGAAAAAGATGTTTGCAAAGCTGCTGCTCTACAAACGGAGGCGAAATTTAGCAGCTGCAATTTACTTCAGATCTGTGGTAGATATTTCGAGAAGTTTAATTCCAATGGAACGGTCCCGCTGGACAAAATTCAGGTCTCAGGCATTCTGGTTTGAAACGGTGAAGAACAACTGGCAGAAAGATGACTGGATCACAAACTTCAGAATGTCGAGTGAAGCTTTTGCAAATATTTGTGTCGAATTGGCTCCATTTGTCGAGAAGCAGTCAAGCAATTTCAGAGAGCAAATTCCTGTCCCTTTGAGAGTCGCCGTGGCAGTATACTTCCTTTGTTGCTCTGCAGAATATAGGACCATAAGCAATTTGTTTGGTGTTGGTCTCTCAACGGTGTGCACCCGTATTCATGAAGTTTGTGCAGCAATATCCTTACATCTTCTGCCGCAATACATTCAGTTTCCATCGGTGCAAGAAATCCCAAAAATCATGAACGGATTTCTTGACCACAGTCCTTTCCCCCAAGTTATTGGAGCCATAGACGGGTGCCACGTAAACATAATGCAGCCAAATGAGAACGGAGAAGACTACATCAACAGACATGATGTTCCCTCCATAATTCTGCAAGCTCTCGTTGATGATTCGTACCTTTTTCGAGATATCTTTGTTGGATGGTCAGGGAAATCACATGATTCAAGGGTATTCAAGAATTCTCCTTTGTTTCAAGGACTGTGCAAAGGGTTACTGAGACCTGAACAAAATTCTACAACAATAAAAGGTGTGGATGTGCCTCCCCTAATTCTTGGGGATTCAGCATATCCTCTTCAAAACTGGTTGCAGAAGCCATTCTCACATGCATCCTTCTTGACTCCACAGCAAATTCATTATAACAACTGCCTTAGCATGTCAAGAGTTGTTGTTGAGAATGCATTCGGACGACTGAAAGCAAGGTTTCGCTGCATAGCAAAGAGATTGGATCTTCTCCTTGAAAACTGTCTCTACGCTATCACTGCATGCTGCATCCTTCACAACTACTGTGAACTGTCCAACCAGCCTTTTGATGAAAGATGGCTTCGCAGGCTGGGAGTCTTCGTCAAGATCAGAATGCGTCTGCCATCAGGAATGCGATAGTCGACTACCTATTTGAAAATGCTCATTGAAGAACAAGAGTTCATATATATTTAGCCATTGTTGTTCCCTGGGTTGTAACGTCTAGAATGACCGTCAGTTCAACACATCTTAAATTGCAAATGTGGCACGGGGGTTATATTTCATTGAAATCTTAGGATTTCCATTATCAAATGGTTATTTTCTTTAAATTCCTCAGTTAAAGCATCGGAGTTTCTTAATTTTATGAGGAACCACTAAATTATACTGTAGAGTCAATTTTTCAACAATTTGAAAACTGGCTACTTGAATAAAAAAGAAGACATTTTTTTCATTTGCAACTTCAATTCTAAATGTGGTTTGAAGTAGTTTTGAGTATGATTTCCGTTTATACTTCTTTTCAGATATCGAGGGTATCCTGGAAACCACATTAATGAAAATGAATTTGCTTCCTTTAGAGCATAAAAATTCAAGAAACATAGGATAAAACAGAAAACGATTTGAGCCAGCATTTCATTCCTTAGGGCTCCATTACTTTCAGTTCATGCCTTACAAACAATAGCCCATGTTCTAAGAGAGCTACAGTGATAATTCATTTATCTTGTGTATATTGAATGGAGGGTGCACAATAGGGTACCTTCATCCCGCCATCCCGCGCCTGTTTTCCGCCATATCCCATATCCCGCCGCCGTATTTTTTTAAATCCCGATCCCGCCGAGCCAAAAATATGGAATAGAATAGTGCGTGAACTACAGCCCATAGAAATGCTGGTGCGAAGAAATTTGACAGATCTTGTGGCAAAAGAGGGCGAAATGCGAAGGAAAAACGCAGAAAGGCAACCAACTTCGTCCCCAGGGCCTTTTGTCACATTTGCCATTTCGTCTCCTTCCCAATATGACAAAAGGCCCTGGGGATGAGGTTGAAGGCAACCTGTGTGCATGCCGTTTACAGTGATTCGTAGCATGCTATAAAAATCGGCTGGTCCTCACCAAACAAGTCTCGAAACTTCACAAAATTTCTTACTCCTTTTGCCTGTTGCACATTCGTTGGTAAGTTATTCTACAGCCCTCAGCGTGGTGGCAAGGCAAAATCAGCTGGTAGGGAAGGAAAGCGAGGGGGTCTGGGGGTGAAGCACCCAGGAAAATTGTTAGGACAAGCCCTCTACTTTTGCTTAAAACGCTTTTTCCCGACCCCAGGGTTGCCAATGCTATAATTGAATCTTACTATTTGTAATGGTATGTTTATAAACTAGCATCCTCAGGAAAATTTTGAGCAAATGTCTCTTTCTTTGGCTTAGAATGCATATAGTGCCTTGTGGTCTCCATCCTATCCTTATTAAAGCCAAATTGGACACTCTGACGATTTTGTAACAGTTTTCTATCAATCACCGCCCTTTGGAAGTTTTTCTTAAAAAATCCCTTCTTGTGGCTAAATGCCTAGCTCATCTTGTCCATGGCAAATTGGAAACTTTTACATTTTTTACAGTCATCTATCAATCGCTAAACTAAGGAAATTTTGCGCAAGCACTTTCAGACTACCTTTCTCGATTCAATGCTGCTTGCCCCAAAGAGGCTGGGACAAGTTTCGAGAGCAAGCGTTTGACAGAAACAGGAGCATTTGTCCCCCAACCCCACCTGTGACAACGCTACTGCAACCTTATGAATGATTTAGTTCACCCTACCCTGGGTACCAGAGCCTCAAAAAAAAAATAAATCAAAGAAGAAAGGTAGTTCTTCTTTTATTTATTTTTTTTTGAGGCTCAGGTACCCAGGGTAAGTTCACCCAATCTCTCTGCATGTGTGTCTTATTTCAGTCCTGTTAAAAGCTTCGTAGATCTCTTCTGTGCATTGCATCATGTAACAGTTTAATTTGTTTCTTATAAGATGTGGATTCCAGGCTGAAATGCTTTGATCATATGTACGTCCAGATAACACAAAGTAGACTTAGCAACGACAGTCCTTTCTGTGTATTTTTGATAAGAACTCTATTTAAATCCCGTATCCCGCTTCGCAAAATGCTGAATCCCGTATCCCGTAAAGCTAAATTCTCAGATCCCGATCCCGCTTGCCCTTGGCTATCCCGTATCCCGCAAGCCAGGAATCGCATATCCCGTATCCCGCCCGTCAAAAAGGCCGATCCCGCCGTCCCGCCAAACCTATTGTGCACCCTCTGAATGATAGAGCAACGTATCAATGTAAATATATCGATATATATCTAAATGGATTTTCTCAATTAGTTCGCAAGTTCCAGCAAAATTTCTGTTAAAAAGCAAGGATAATTTTTCCAAATCTATTATTCAGACGTCAATAATACAATACACGTATCTTTTCTATTAGAACTAAGGATTTTTTCATGAATGTTTCTTAGACGTAGTTAAAGCTGGACCGGGTCAACATAAAAATATACATATTGTGCTATTTTGGTACTTTGTGCGGTTTCATTGTACACGTGTGGGCGTTTCTTTAGCCCATTTATTAGCTGCTCGTCGACAAAGCTATGTCGATTCGCTTGGTCATCAAATTTTGTCGCAAATGAATACTTGACTTCATGACAATGTATTCAGTGGTAAAAAGCAATCAGGCATCAAAGTTCCCTGACATCTTAAAAAAAATTTTATGAACCACAGCTCCAAAGCCTATGAATGCTCTAGTTGTATTCTTGAACCCTTTACCCCCTGAATTGTCGCCACTTCAGAAACCATTGCGAGTCGCTTACATAAACTTTCAATTTTCATGCACATGATCCACAATAATAGGATTCGATTTCCAAACATAGGGACAAATGTATCATTTTTTTATATCATTAGAAGTTTCATTGAAAAACAGACACAACAAATTATTGTCTGGCTCACTTGGATAGCGAGCCACGAGCCGTAAGTGAGAGAGATGTCAAATGCAATTATCGCCGCACCGGTTATTTTTCGATCTGATCACGGAGAAACAACAAATTTCACTGGGTGAAAACTGTAAGTAGTATGAAATCAATGTTTCCTTTCTGTTTGTCACAGTTCGTTGCAGCATGGTTGATTTTGCAGTTTGTACATTTTTGGACTACAAAATTTCAAACGCGCTAGGGCAAGCAAACCATGAAAATGAAGAAACCGCATGAAACAACTGAACATTAGAACTGTTTATGAAACGAAGACCAGTCCCTTGACATCATTTTGTACAAGATCTTCATGGAGAACCACTTCAATTTCCTGCTGATCCCTGAGTCTCTTGATGTCTTTTTCATTTCTGAGCAAGGTGTTCGGAAGCTTTCTGATCTTCATAATATCTCCTGCCTTTATATCCAGCTCATTGCAAATGATCTCTTTCAGTTCAACCATGGAACAATTCTGTTGGACTTCAACCTCAATGAAATCTTCATCTCCAGCCAGCCTGACTTTCAATACCCTTTCGTCGTCCACATTCTTCTTCGTAGCTTCATCTTCTTCTTTTTGTAGTATTTGACTCAAAAATTGCGTGTCATTTTCCTGTTGTTGTCTGATAAATTCATTCAGAGACTGTTGCAATGTATCAACCATAGACTGCGTTGTATTTCGCTTTCTTTTCTTATTTGTTTTGCTAAAATATAGCTCCTTACAGACTGGCTTTCCAGAGCTCATATTTTGCTTATCTTCCTCCGGAGTGGTTGTGGAAGACAAAGGAATGGTTTCGGTTTCACATGTTAAACCTGGATAAGGTGCAAGGGAAGGTGATTGTCCTCCTTTAGGCTGAGCAAATTGGTCTGAGAACATTTCTTCCTCGTTGGCATGCAGACTTACTGAAGGAACAGCAGTGTTTTCATCAAAGCTTTCACAAAGTGTGCTTATCGTAGGCCTTAGCTCAGATTCCGAACGAGCAAAACTGGTTGAGGAAAAAGGCAACGAACTTATAAGGCTGCTAGGCATGACAGTAGGCTTATCCCCTAAAATGGCATCGAGTGTGTCAAAGCAAGGTGGTTTCTTTGACCTTTGCATTCCTGTTTGCCGTTTGTTGTCGATAAATTTTTTGTAAGCGACCGTCAAAGTTTTTATTCTGGTTTGGCACTGGTCTCCGTCTCTATCCTCGTAGCCTTCCGCCCTTACGCCGACGGCAATTTCTTCCCAAATCGGTTTTTTTCTCGTACACGACTTGATTCTCTCTTGCATGTTTGGTTGGCCCCATTTTTCAAGCAGCACCTCAGTTTCCTTTTGCTCCCAAGATCGTGATCTATTTTGCCCTTTAGCTGTGGAGCAGCTTTCCGCCATTTTGAATCCTTCAAACTCCGAAGTTAAACCAGGTTAAAAGGTGGGTTAAATAAAACTGGTTTAAACTAATCCAAGTCAGATTTAATCCAGTTTCTGCTATGTGTGAACGGGAATTAAGCTAACCTAGTTTAATTTAAGCTACTTTAAACCCGGTTTAACGGTCAGTGTGAATGGGGTATTATTTTGCCAAGAACTCTCTCTCTCTCTCTCTTATGGTAAAACTATTATTAGGAAGCCAAGGAATGTGTTGCCTATACACGTACCTGCAAAAGTCGTTGTTGTTGTGTCAGGAAAAAATTGTAAGGAGACAGGGAACCATTCTTTCCATTTTCTACTTGCACATTTACACGAAACAAGGGCTACAGAGGAAAAAATTGATGAGCGTGCTTGTTTCTTACTTCGCTTTCCAAAGGAACAGAAAATTTGTGAGCTCCGCTATCTCCTAGATCCAATAATCAGTCCATTCCGTACTCATGGTGGTCCGGTTGATACACCAATTTGGACAGACAACTCGATGCTGTAATTTGATAGCTCGTTATTAGTCGTTATGTCGTTATTAGTCGTTATGTCGTTCCACGGTTTACAGGAACCCCGACCGTGCGATAATTTTGAACACTTCTTTGTCAAATAAACCAAAATATATACCAAAAATGAAATAATATTTCTTTGGCCTTTAAGTTACAAAGAAATTGTTGATTCATTGTTGCGAGCCAGCAGGCTTTATCGAATGGGGCAGCATTCGTTTGATAAAACCGGTTCATCTACTTGAGGTCTACACATCCACTCACGTTTCAAGGCCTACACAAATTTGCAGACAGCTTACCTGTAGTGATATTCTCGGTCATTCACTCTCAGCTCTTGAAATAAAGTGTTGAATTCTCCAGACCTCTTGGATTTAAAAATCTCCCTAACCCAAAACCTCCGTTGTCGCATTCTTTTCGATTCACGTCTCCTTCTTCTTCTTTTTCTCAGAACGTAAACACAAGCAATCATTCCTAGAACGTGTTCTCTTCCAAAAGGCGCCATGCTTGTATGAAGATATGGTGGGAAACTCCACTTTATTTACCACCGAACGCTATAAACCACAATGTGAACAAAGCTTAACGCTGAGGACATATCGCGTCAAGAAACTAGCACTAACGCCTAACGCGTTAAACTCCCTAGTGTGAACTAGGCTTAATGCTTCTTGAAGTTTCTCCAATGTACATTCCTTCTCTTTGGTCCTTTTCTACCCAGCCAAGGCATTTCATTCTGTACACGACATCCCTCGTTTTGCAGTTTTTTTTCGGGTTCGCTTTACAGACTTTGCAGGTATCTTTCCACAAGAATCATTTTGAAACAGGCAGATTTACTTAAGACACTCCTTAATGATTGTCATGATTGTTCAACAACTCATATCTTTAGCTCGGTATTTTTTAGTGCCTTCTTGCACTCCGCTGCTAGCTCTACACTTGGTGTTGCATCAATAAACATAACTGTTTGATATCCTCCTTTTTCATACCATCTGTTACTTTTCTCTGCCTTCTCTGATTCCCTCCTTTCACACTGCCAAAATTTCCCCAAATAGATTGGACACTCACCGGTTCTGTCCCGTTCAACAATGTTTTCAAACTTTCTTTTCGCCTTATTGTATACCTTGATCAAGGAACCTTTGTTGATTCTTGCGAATAACATGAGAATTGCATTTGGTGGAGAAAGCATTGTACATGCTGTGTTCTCCCATTCATTTTGCCATGCTCTGATACATTTGTCATTATTCTGACCAGGTCTGCAACAACAATATTAACCTTTATTGATGACACTTACTAGCAATCTTCTTCATGCAATGTGAATGGAGAATTTGTTTAAGTGCTACACGATCTATCTCTACTTGTCCAATGCATTGTTCCAGATCTAACACGGGCATCCTTCCATTGTCATAATTTGATGGATATTCAATAGTGATTTTTATGCTATTTTATGAAAATAAAGTCATTAATTTCTTTTAGTAAAGTAGATAGTTTCTTGAGTTATGCTTTTCAAGGAGTTTCTAATAACTGTTCCTTGCGCAAGGACAACCTTTTGTTTTTCTTTATGACTAGTCTGGCTTGTGGTTGTGAATTTTAGACTAATAATCTACAATCAGAGATCATGAAATGAAAGTGTGTGAAAAAGTCTGACAAGACAACGAGCTCTGTTACAAAGCTTTTAAAAAAGGGTAAAAAGCTTTGCTCCAGTCCTTGAAGCCATGTGACATTTTCTTAAAATAAAAAGGGCACTTGAAAGGGCCCCTTGAAAAACAGCTTTGGGTGAAGGGCAACCATCCCTAAACAAATCAAATATTAAAATATATGAACATATGAAATACATAATATGTCTTTGTTCATTGCAAAATCTTGGGGAGCACATGCCCCAGTTCACTCCCGGTTCCTAGGTCTTGTTGGGGAGACAAGATACGCTCAACTGAGGAAACTAATATGTCCCCCCGTGCAGTGGGTCAAAGCTCATGCGCCAGTCAGAGCTTCAACCCTAAAACGCTACTGCGCATGAGATATAACCTACTGCAGGGGGGGACACAAAAGTTTCCTCGGACAAAGCACCTCGTCTCCTCAACAAGGTCTATGGAAAGTAGGGATTGGATCGTACCTACTGATACTCATGCCCGACAACACGAAGCCTGAATTCTGATGTCACTTCCGGCCTCTGTTGCATGAAAGCTGTGGCGCAAAAGTAAAATTTTGTAGCAAATGGCGTCAGCAGGCATGCCAAGTGTAGCAAAGTGAAATATCGAGATATAACGCAATAAATATATCGTTGCTCTTTCAGCTTCTTTAAGAGTTTTGGACTCAAAGTTTCTTTGTTCTTCAAACTTTTCAAAGGCTGTGGACAACTCTGTTTACAAACTTGGGATGCAGCACAGCAGGTGAGCAGACTTTTTCGTAAATTTAACATTTGTTGTTGGTTTCATAGCAATTTTGTTTAAAATTTTGGATTCCTTGATATGTTTTTGACCTCTTTAGTCCCTTTTTACGAACTGTTGATCAAATAAAGTCATGTTTTTCTCGTCTTAAACTTGGCCTCGATGTTTCAAGAAAATCAACATTTCTTGGCCTAAATTTACCGAATTTTTTTTCAAAGTGCAATATTTTCTAAACTAAGGCAGAAATTCTCAATTTGGAGATATAACACAACAGCTGTGCACATCTAGTTTCTAAAAATGTTTGCCGTTTTGCTGTAGCCTTTGCCATTTTCCCACAGTTTTCAAAGGCAATCGTTGCTCCAGAGCCATGGCCGTTTATTCCTAGTTAACTTTATGTGCTTCCTTTCACAAACGTGCTTGCCTCTTAGTCAGAAAACATATGTTGACCCCGACTAAACTTACTACATTTGAAGTCATTTGAAGTTTACTACATGTGATGCGAATTCTGGGAAAATGAGACACTGATATTCGAACTTGTAAAAGAAAGAACTCTTGTTCTGCTGAAAGTGATCTTTTAGTCCCATGTTTCTTGGTAGTTCCAGTTACCTTCTCAGGATTTTTAAGCAAATCACAGTAAATTAGCTTCTCAGGAGAAGTTCCAAAAGAGTCAAACAGAACTTTAAATGTTTCATTGTCTTTAATTCCAGTATAGAAACAGACCATCTTTGGCAGTGACAGACAGTGGATTTTTCAAGTGCTTAGCTTTAAGGTCATCCCTCTGTAGTCTCAATGAGTTTCCTTCATCTTGCATCTTTTTCATTCCATCCTAATGCTCTTCATTATCGTAGCATCAATTTCTGTAAGTGGAGATGCAAGTTCATCAAAGTCAGTTTGTTGTTTTTAATTTTTTGCAGCTTCTGCATCCCCAAGGTTAAGACTTCATGAAAATGATTAAGCGATTTGCCCATTGATTACATATTTCCATTCATTGCAGTCAAAGGGGAAATGATACCCCCTTGTTGTTCAACACTGATGTATTCTTCTTCTCTATGTAACATTTCTTCATCTGTTGCATCCTTTTCCATGCTGATGCGACTTGATATGCTCCAAAATTTTTTCCCATAAAAGTTCAATGTGGCGACGCTTGGAAACTTGACATGCAACTGGCGCTTGGTGACTAGTTTGTTCTCACATGACTCCTATGTGACATAAAGCAATTGTGAAGTACGATAAATATATTACCATCTTCTTCAACTTTCCTCCACAGTGACACAGTAACAAGCTTGTTGAAAATCCCCTATGCTCTAAAACCAGCCAGGTAGATCATCTTTTCAATGTTACCAGCAATTAAAGTGTGAAGAAACTTGGTTGATTGTAGTCTTGAAGGAAACTCTGCTAAATGGCCTCTTTGGTAATATGCAGCTCCATCATGCACAAAATAGATATTAAACCAATGATACTAAGGGCCTGATTATCTGGGAGCTTTCACTATAGGGCTGGGATTTCAGCCCGCTTGCCCGAGATGAAATTCCAGCTCTCCTCTCTGGTAAATGACTTGCAAATTGCTCTTGTCGATTACATGAGAAAATTTCATTCCTAGGTTGAAACTCACCATAGGGCTGAAATCTCAGCCCTCTTTGCTTTACCCGGGATGAAAATCTAATCCTTATTGTGACACCTAACCATCGCTTGAACCCTATTGTTTTACATCGGATGTACAAACTTCATCAAAATATTGGATTG
The DNA here is from genome assembly GCA_964020215.1 of Aurelia sp. 3 sensu Dawson et al. (2005). NCBI lineage: Eukaryota > Metazoa > Cnidaria > Scyphozoa > Semaeostomeae > Ulmaridae > Aurelia > Aurelia sp. 3 sensu Dawson et al. (2005). The sequence continues at coordinate 8,342,998 of OZ026577.1, forward strand.
TTTTCACAATTGAAAAACCAACTTGTCGCATGGCGGCAGATTCCAGCCCTGGGTTGAAAACTCCCATGTAATCGTGAATAATTTTCACATCGGGTAGGAGGGCTGAAATCCCAGCCCTATGGTGAAAACTCCCATGTAATCAGGCCCTAAAATGATGTAATTGTATTCTCTATTTCCAGTTTGCTCAAGAAAGTCTTCCATTCTGCTGCTTGTCCATTTCCTTGATCTCCATGTGTGTATGAGCAATATTTTGAAATCTCATACAGTAGATCATACACCCTAGAGTTGTTAGTAACAAAACCACCATGTTTTCTATAGCACTTGAACAAAAACTGAAATTAATTTTGATAGGTTGTTTAAAAAACTGCTTTTCTAGAGAGTTAAAGGTGAAAAACATTTTCCTTGCAAAGCAAACTTTCAAGTAGTTGCTATCAAGCAATAAAGAAAGTGTGACTTAGTCATTGATCCATTTTTGATCCCCTATGTTGTTGATGTGCTTAGGCCAAAAACCATCTACAATTTATCAATAATGAGTACTTTGTTCCTTCGGACGTGAACTTAACTACCTGGAGCAGCCCCCCCCCTGAAGGGTTTATTGTTGACAAGCAAAACTGCATTACTAACATCAAAATGACAGCTGGATGTTACTTTGAGGTTCACAGGTGAATGCAGCAGCTCTTCAACACCGTTGGTTGTGAGGAGGAGGAGGAGTCTTTGCTCATCCCAATTCATGGGAAGGATATGTGAGCAAAATGCAGGCAGAGCCCTGAATTATATTGGAAGCAAGGGCACATTCTTCTGTCCACGAGCTCCATGTTGTTTCAATGGTTTCAATTGTTTTCAAATCATGGTACAGAACATAACAGAGAGCCAATCCTTTGTAAGAAAACAATAACAACACCATCCATTCAGCACACCCAAGCTGTAAAACAGTGTTTGTTCCAAGCATCTGGAGATTCCTATAAGCCAGCAGATATATATTCCTTCATGATTCTTTGCGACCACAAATGGTGATATTTTCTTGTGCAGCAAACAGTGTGCATTTGATGATGACTGGCAAATACTGGCTATTCCCCTCTACCTTTCCAGAATGGAAACTGTCCAGTGGCTGCAGAACATTGGAAGGATTATTCTTTGTGGATTTGTAAGTAATATGAGATCCGCTTTATGCGTATCAGTCTAGCAATAATTCTTCTTTTAGTGATCTTAGAGGGATCTACAAAATTGAGATATTTTTTATGTTTGCATTTGAACCCTATTGGGGATGATGGGCCTGAAATCTCTCAGTAATATCTTCATATCTGTTTTTACCATCTCCCAGTCAAGTCCTGCAGTTGATTTGGATGCTTTGTAGTCTGTCACAATTTGCAAAAGCAAGGAAGTTTCTGCATCTGCCCTAGAGAATGTCTTTGAAAATCTGTTTTTGTTTGACTTCCCCTTGAAGGCTTTATTTGCCGCCACCTTGCTTTCCCTTGCGTACCCCTAAATACGCAGCTACTGGCATTGCACATTCCCAGGTCATGAAACCCCCTTCACCCTGGTACAGTGTCATTGGAAGGGCAGGCCAACATGAGTGGTTGCTCATTAGAGAGTCACCTTCACACACTCAAAGATTAAGAAACTGCAGTAACAGGATTTTTTTGATAAAGTAAATCCTTGATGGATTTTTATTTCATTTTTAATTGCTTCCTGTATTAAGTCTTGGCCAAACAATTCAATTTCTGACTTGATTTTTCTCTCGACATTTGCACTCAAAATTGGGCCAAGTCGACAATGAGTGGCGAAACGATTCAATTTTTTGCTTGACTTTTCAATCAACTTTTTTCACTCAACTTTTCTTGGAGCCTCTTTCCAATGTTTGATGTCCAGATCCGTCACTTTCCCAAAGATGGACCCGATTCAGAGATTTCAGCAGATTTTTTTTGACATTCATTAATAGCTTTATGTGTCACCAGCGATCAATCTACAGCACAGCCTTTGCTTCTTGCAAAAGTACTTCCCTTGCACAGACATGATTTGGTAAGGTGCGAGTTGCGAGTTGCATCTATTTTACGAGTTGCGAGTTGCTCTTAATTTGCGAGTTGCGAGTTGCAAGTTGAACGAAAGTTGTGAGTTGGAAACTCAAAAGTGCGAGTTAGTCCAAACTGTGAATGGCTTGTTTTCTTTTGAAAGAATGAGTTTGTCGCTAAATAAAAAGTTTCTTGAAGTTCCGATTCAGTTTACAAGCTTCTTTAGGTCATTGTAAAACAATATACTGAGAACTTGTCTAAGTTGGTGTGAAAGAAAATTCATAAGAACTCATTATCTCTCCCCCTAAAACGACTTGTACAAGTTCATGTTAAAGGGGCCTATGCAACGTTAGTGCTTTGCGGGCGCGCAGTGCTTCCTGAAAAAAAACTTGCCACAGAACGATTGTGCACATCACCATCCTTACTATTTTCCTTGATGCCATAGGCGTGATCGTTAATGTTTTCACTGTTTAGCTTCGCACATCGAGTACATGAATCCGTGAAGTGAGTCCCGTAGCTCTGCAACAGCCACAGAGCAAACTCGTTGTTCAAAAGCGACTTCTCGCCACTACTTTGAGATACTTTCGACTTCAGTCTTGTCCGAACTTCATATGTAGACTTGTTGAAGTAAAATACATGTTGGGGTTCATTACGACTTGGTCTTCCAACTTTATTCTCGGCCATAGTTCAGGAGATTCCTGCCTCGAGGAAGCCATCTTAATTTCTGATTATCAGAAATTATCGATCACAGGGTAACAAGGCATCTTTGCAGTCGCAAAGCAGTGACGTTGCACAGGGCCCTTTAATTGCTGAGCTCAGAAATTGAAATAATAGATTGTGTGAAGTCTGGTGCTACTTAGCAAAAGTGAAATTGAGTCTACAGCCCTTTGCTTTTTCAAATTTCCTAGGTTTTTTGACAGAGTGATCGAAGTAGCTTCAGCGCAATGCATTGCAGTTATTTCAGTCAGGCAGCCAGTTTTTCAAGGGAGGAATTTGCGTACAAGGAACTTTAGCAGCGCTCCACAAAATTAAGAAACTCCAAGAAGCGATCAGAGGTCAATTTGGAACTAAGAAACTTTGTCAGTCCTTGGCTATGATTTGCAAATTGTCTGAGACACATAGCGTATTACCAACTCAAATAATACCTATTCCTATATTACCATACTCCAATAATAAACAAGAGATTATTCTCTCTGCAAGGCAAAACCTTATGTTAGTGCCCCTCTTCGAATCATGCTAAATCTTTACCTTCGATTCGATAAGCATTAAAAGACCCTACTTAAAATCCCTTGATTTACAAAAGCCCCCTAAAAAATCCTAGTTTTTTGGCTTAAAAGGATGGAAATTTGAGGATTTTTTTCTGAACTCGCAACTCACATTTTAAATGTACCAACTCACACTTTGCACTATCAACTCGCAACTCGCAGCTCATAGAAAGCACCAACTCGTAACTCGCAACTCGTGCTTTACCAATCTACGCACAGACATGTTACTGCGCATGCTCTCACTCAACTTACTTGACAAGGTGGCAAAAACGATTCAATTTTCACTTGACAACACCTTTTTCACTCAATTTTTTGATCAAGATCAAAATTCATTGGACATCACTCCACGCCTCTTAACTCACTCAAAAAAGAGGCCAAACAACTCTATTTTTCACTTGATTTCTTGTCAAGTGGAAGATCAAGTGAAGAATCAAGTGGTTTGGTTGGGGCATTGTTATACTGGGGAAGTACTTGAGTACTGTCTAATTATACGAGGGGCCTCATTGACAGTTGTTTTAAAGTTTTCAGGAGGGGCAGGTAGTGAACATGAAGACTGCAAGGGATCATTTAAAGAGAGTAAGAAAGCCAGCAGATTTGTCATGAACGACTTGAGAAATACAACTGAAAATCTGAGAGAATATAGTTTCAGTTTCAGTTTCATATAATTTAAAATTCCACTACATACAATCCAAAATGACAAAGATTACATACAATTAAATACAACATCGAAACTACTTAATACAAGACAGATACAAATATTTCAGAAAATTAAACTAACATAATTAACTAATATACAATCATGATAATAACGAATTAAGACAGATTTTGGGAATTGTATGTAGGGGAATTTCTTGAGGAGGAGCTCTTTCAGTAGCTAAGCTAATCGAGGAGAGAGCACCCCCTATCTCAAGATTGATTAAAGAACTTGGCAAATTAATTCAACCTGTTGATGCAGTTTCAAGGTAACTTAAGACTTGAGGGTGAATGATGATTTAGGATTGGTAATTGTTCTCAAAGAAGAAAGATTTGAGTTTTTGACGAAAGCTACAAGCAGATTGTGAACTTTTTATAACCATGGGAAGGTTATTCCAACACTTAGCTCCAAAGTAGCGCACAGACCTGAGACCATATTGAAGAGTATTTTTCTGTGTAATGAAAATATCATTCTTGCTAGCTTGCCGTGTACCATATTGATGAACGGTTTCAACTAATGCAAAGAAAGAATGAAAATAAGAAGGAGCAGTCTTATTAATACAATCATAAACAAAAGTAAGCAATTTTATCTGAAAGAGGTCATGCAGCTTTAAAATCTTTAAATTCAAGAAGATAGGTGTAGGATGAGAAGTAAAATTTTCCAATGAGATTGCCCTTACAGCCCTTTTTTGTAACAAAAATACAGGATTAATATAAGTATTGTGGGTTAGTCCCCAAACTAAAATACCATATTGAAGAAAAGGTGAGAATAGAGAATTGTAAAGACAAATTAGCACATTAATAGGTAAAAAATGTCTTATTTTGAAGAACATACCACAGGTCCTAGCAAGTTTTTTTGAAAGTTCTGTCAAATGATATTTCCAAGAAAGATTTTCATCCAAGAGGACACCAAGAAATTTGACACAACAAGTTTTCCTGATTGGAAGATTTCCAATTTTTATACTGACAGCTTCAGCGAGAAGATGCTGAGGAGACTTAAAAATAATAAAATTTGTCTTATCAATATTCAGTGACAGTTTGTTCATATCTAGCCACATTTTCACCTTTTTCAATTCTTTGTTAACTGTTCTTTGAAGCAGATCAAGATTGTTAGATTCGTAGTAAATGTTAGTATCATCAGCAAATAGATAAAAGGTTAGTTTTGAGGATGCGCGAGGCAAGTCATTGATGTAAATAAGGAAAAGGAGTGGGCCAAGGACAGAACCCTGTGGGACCCCACAAGTAACACTGAGACAACTGGAGTTTGATCCATTCACTGAAACATATTGCTTTCTATCTGATAGATAGGACTTAAACCAATCTAAAGTAGATCCTCTAATTCCATAATGTTCAAGCTTCATCAAAAGAATGTTATGATTTACTGTGTCAAAGGCCTTTTGCAAATCAATAAATATTCCACAACCAAATTTCCTGTTATCTAGTGAGTTCTTGACAGCCTCTGTCAAACCAACCAGAGCATGGTTAATGGAATGGCTAGCACGAAATCCAAATTGCAATTCATGCAAGATTTCATACTTTACCAGAAAATCATAAAGACGCTCATGCATGACTTTTTCTGTTATTTTGCTAAAGACCGAAAGAAGAGAAATTGGTCTATAATTGGATGCTAATTGTGGACAACCTTTTTTGAAAAGTGGAATTACTTTAGCTAACTTCATTTTGTCAGGGAATATCCCAGATTGAAATGATTCATTTATAATTTGAGAAAGTGGAGAAGATATCAATGAGGAGAGACATTTTAACATTTTCATTGGTATACTGTTTGGTCCAAGAGACTTTCCTGATTTTAGAAGAGAGATTATATCAGATATTTCAAAAGCAGTTGATGGTGCAGTGAAGAAAGAATTTCCAACTCTTTCACCCATGAAGTCCATAGGTGATTTTTTAGCTCTTGGTATAGTTTTAGTGATGTCATGAGAGACATTGACAAAGTATTTGTTAAAGATGCTTGCAATAGCAGCTGGATCTGATGTAACATTGCCATTGGAGTCTTTGAGCTTACTTATGACATTAACAGTACTTGATTTCCGAATGCTAATAACTGATTTAATTCCAGACCATAATTGTTTCATGTTGTTACTATTTTTTTGAAAATAGTTCTAAAAATAACTGGCTTTACTTTCTCTCAAGGATTCTGAAACCCGATTCCTAAACTTTTTGTAAAGATCTACATGAGACTGGTTTTTATTCTTTTTTAGCTTTCGAAGCAGATTATCCCTAATGCGCATCATTTTTTGTATTTTACCATTAATCCACGGTTTATTCCTGAATTTTATATCTCTCTTTGAAAGTTTCTTCAGTGGAGCATGAGATTTAACTAATTCATCAAGGCTGGATAAGAGTCTATTGAATTTTGCATTAGCATCTAAGGTGTCGTCTGTCAAGTAATTGAGGTCAAGATTTGCAAAATCTTTCTGGAGGTTTTCTTCACTGAAGTTAGGGAAGTCGTGATGAAAGTAAGATAGATTTTTATAGGTGATACCTGCATGCTTGACAATCAAAAACTGTGGGAAGTGGTCTGTTATTTGGGTCATAATATTACCACTTAAAGTTTCATTGTCTGTGATGTTTGAAAAGATATTGTCAATAAGAGTAGAAGAATTCCCAGATACTCTAGAAGGATGGATGATGTATGGAAGAAATTGTTTTGAAAAGAGTAAATTAACAAAGTTTGTAGTAGGTGTATTAGAGTTATAATTCAGAAGGTCAATATTAAAATCACCAAGAATGAAAATTTGTTTATTAGATACAGCTGAATTGGACAAAATTTCTTGCAAATAATCACTGAAAGTATCAATAGCTGAGTTAGGATGGCGATAGGCACAACACAACAAATAATTTTTACCATTTTTGTTCTCAACTTCAACCCAAACTGACTCAAAATCATCATTACCTTTGCTTAGGTCTGGTCTAGGAATTGGAGTAAGGCCTCTTTTCACATACAGTGCAACACCACCATTCTGACCCTGAGATTCATATGGAAAGTAATTATAGCCAGGAATTTCAACATTTGTTTTTATAGGATTCTGAATAGAATTCCAAGTCTCAGATACACCAATGACATCAAAATTAATTTTCAGAGTAGCAAGAGTTGAAATAAGTTCATCAAAATGAAGTGAAAGACTTCTTGTATTCATATGAAATAAAGAAAAATCATTATCAGAGGTACTAAAAGTTGATAAATCCTGGAGAGTATAATAACTTGAGTTGACATTAGAAGGTAAATGTTCATCAATATCGTAATCACCTAAGTTGGGCAAATTTGTAAGACTTGATGTTATTTCAAAGGATGGCATTGAATCAACAAATGATGGAAAGTCAAAATCATGCAGGTTTGAAAGTTCGTCATTATCCAATTGACCAAAAGGAAACATAATTTGCGTACATTTTGAACAAAACCAAGGCACATCATCAGCTTCATTTTGAAGCTCTTCATATTCAGAATTAGAAATATTATTGCATTTGGTATGGACCCAGAGGTTGCAGTGACTACAGAAAACTGCCTTATAATGTTCAGGAATATTTTTGTGGCAAATGCCACAAGGGTGTTGTTGGGGTTTCATCTTAATTGCCATTTTTGTGATAAAGCACTCCTAAGGAATTAAGTTGGTAGAAAATTATGAAACGAAAACTGAACTAGGAACAAAAAGAATGTTATAATAACAGAAAACAACAACAATTTGGCATACCACTCTTCTGATTGACTGTTCAAAAGGAACTGAATGAAATTTCTGAGTCTTCATTATTTTCAGTATTTCTTGCAGCATCTTCATCGTCAACTTTGGATGGTCTTGTCTTTTGATCATTTTCGGTATTTCTTGTAGTATCTTCTTCATCATTGTTGGGTGCTCTTGAGTTAAATGTCTGCTCTTTCACAATTAACTTGTCCATCACCAAGTAGGCAATTTTTCCCCTTTTCCTGGCTTCCAGCATTCTTGGTATGAGTTGAGACCTTTTCTCTAGGACCTTTTCAGAGAAGTCATCCTTGAACATTACCCCCTTTGGTCTTTTCTTTTGAGCTGCACGTACTACAGTGGACTTCTGTTTCCAGTTGAGGAATTTTGCCACAATCGGTCTTGGCTGATCATTCTGTCTTCTGCCATCATTGCCATTTATCCTTGGCCGTTTTTGGTCACGCCCCTTTACGCCAACACGATGAGCTCGTTCGATGAGCAGCTCATCCTTGATTTCAAGCTTTTCAGCAATTTCATGTTTCACCTTGTTTTCACAGGAATTCCACGTTTCACCCACCTCTTCTGGGATTCCATAAATAACTACATTGTTACGGCGACTTTGATTTTCTAAGTAGTCCGTTTTGGCATCCAAATCACTTAGGCCACAGTTCACTTGGTCGATTGAAGATGAGTTGATGTTCGTATTAGCCTCTAGGCTTCTAATTTTGCTTTTAGCTTCATCTAATTCTTTTTGGCTGAACTGTAAGCTTAGTTTCAAGTCACTTACTTCTTGCTTTAAAGATTTCAATTCCGAATTGAAACCATCCACAAACATTTGCACCATGTTACGATAACATCGGTCCTGCACAGCCATAAGTTCTTTAACGTATTCACGCATCGGGATTTCTTTTTCGTCAGCCATTGAGTGATAAATGAGAGACTAATATGCAACTGAAACCATTTTTTATAAAAACAACATAACTAAGACAAATTCTAATCAAGTTTGAGCCGCTGAAACTCACAGCTCCTAGACACACGTGCATTCACGTTCTACCATCTTGAATATAGACTAAACATACATCAGATGTACATTTGGCGCAAATGAAAACTTCCAACAAATTGTTAAGTCAAAAGGGGGATTTCAAATAAGTCTTGAAAAAGTCAGCAAAGTCCACGGTTTCCACTTTCACCCTATGCCAAAATGAAAACCACAGACTTTCTTTCTCGCACTTATTCACAGCATTGTTTTTTGTGGTTTTCCGTTCACTGCCTCAACTGATGTACAGGAACAAATAAAATGTCTCGGAACAGGGAGGAAAAGTCAATGCTAATGCCTAATATCGTAGATTCTAGGGCATATGGCCTAAATGAAAAGAACAACCTCAAAAATATGACTGAAAATCTGACACAAAATAGACTAAAGGTATATCAGATGAACGTTTGATGTGACTGAAAACTTTAAATTCAGCAGAAGCATACTTCTAACTTCTAAGTTTTATCCACCAAACTGGTTGACTTGATTAGAATTTATCAAACTCTATCATAAGCTTCTCAACCACCATAGCCTCTTTAGAAAATTTTTGTTGTTATAGTCACATGCATGGTTTAATTCATTCTTTCCTTCGTCTCGTTTTAACATCAGTATTTTTTACGTTTATGTTTTGGCTGCAGGGTAGACTAAATACTTTGCTTGTTCCGGTTTCGTTCTTGTAGTGTGGTAGAGTAATTTTGTTAGTAAAGTATTAAGTAAAATGTCACTGTAAATTTTCATTGGAATATAAAAAAAATTTGAAACTTCCACAATGGGTTTGCAGCAAATGGTTAAGTCAAAAGGGAGATTTCAGATCAGTTTTGAAAATGTCTGCGACGTCCGCTGCTTACAATTTCACTCTATGCTAAAATGAGAATTGTGGACTCAAAAAAGTTGTGGACTTACAGTCACAAAACTCAAAGAAACAAAAGAGAAATAATTCAAGTCTTCCAGCGTATCTGGTGCTACCTCAGCAAAACGAGATGGTACAAGGTCTTCACTGTTTTCAAAAAGGAATGAGTCATCGGAGAGTTGTCATTTCAAAGAGTCATCAGAGCAAACTCGCAGACAGCTCCAAGGCTGGGTGGGGGCTGATTGCCAAATACCAAATGAATGATGAGGCGTACAATTCCAAAGATGACAAAAGGATGCGTCAAGCGGAAGAACACTCTCTTAAGAAGGAACAAAACTGTTAATATAGGAAGCAACCTTCATCAGCTCCTTCATTCTGGAGTGCTGCTTGGAATCTTAGTTCCCCAAACCCTATCTAGACAAGGGGGTAGTTTGTGCCCCCCTAGTGAATTTTTCCACGCAACTCCTTGAATATTTCTTAGAACATTCTAGTTTTAGTGACTTTTAGTTACTATCTACAGGCTCTTACAAATAAAGTGGGCATGTCAGTTTTCCCGTCAGTTATGAAAATCATTGCACATTATTTCCAATGGCATACATCAAAGACCAGATCATAGGACCCTGGGAACCTTCAGTACCAATGTCAGGTACGACCCTTAACACCAGATGGTTGTCACCCACAAGCACGGGCAGGTTCTCGGCTAAATTTCAGGTAGGGGTGTGCCATCCACAGTTTCAAAATAGTACCGTTTTCAAAATTTCTGTGGACATGTCACCCTTGGCTAGACTAATTTCTACATCAAAAGTGCCATGAGTTGGGATTTTCTAGACAAAACGTTTGAACCAAAATTTGAAAAAAATTGAGTTCCTTACAGGAATTACGGAAGTTTTAGATTGGACCAAAATTGCGAAAAAGCATACCCTTGCCCAGACTAAATGGACTAAAATTGGCAAAAGTATACCCTTGGCTAGAATGAAAAGTTTCAAAAAGCATACCCTTGCGGGCAGCACATCCCCAGGTACCTTTACTGTGGAAGACCCCTCCATGCCCAGAAGAAAGAGGTTGTTTTGTTGTATCTTGATTGTTGAGACCAAGAGAGCATTATGGAGCAATTTATCCCTTGAAAAATAGATCTTCCATCTGCAATGAGGCTTTCCGTAATGCAAATTTTGTTTCCTACAGGGTGTCCCAGAAAATTTGTGCCCCGTTTGCCAGAAGATTACGACAAAGCAGCAAAAGGTTCTCACCATGCTTTTATATGATGTTTCTCTTGAGATGTCCAATTAAAGTTTGCCACTGTCCCCATGAAAATCTGTTGAAAAATGATGGAGCTATGACGTTCAGAAGAGCAAACTCCTATGATGACTGAAACCAGCGGTCGGCCATTTTGTATTACTATTTTGCTACAATAAGCAGTTTCATGGATGAGCTGAAATGATAGCCTCCAATTTCATAGCTCTCGAGAAAGTTTCAATAATCATCAGAGAGTTCAGCTATGTCTTACCCCATGTTCCTTGATTGAATGTCAAAATGAAGACAAGGATCCCAAGATAATAAACAATCAAAAGGTAATGACAAACATATGGTCACGTTTTGTTTACAGGTGTGGTGAGTGAACCAATTGTTTAGTTTATTGATCAGTTCAAACTGAGAAAATACAGCTCCAAAATTCTTTTGCCCTTCTCGTTTCCTTTAGTTCATTGTCTTCGGTAACAAATAAACAGTTGCTTGTAACAAATAAAGGAAGAAATCTTTGTAGGGAAGGCGACAAATTAAATTTGAAGTATACTTTTGTTGAGACTTTTGATTTTTTACTACTTTGGGAATTCTTATCCTCATTTTTGCATTCTATCAAAGATCATGGAGTACAAAATAAGTTTAGCTCTCTGATGATTATTGAATTTTCATGAGAGCTATGACATTGGAGGCTGCTATTTCAGTTCATCCATGAAGCTGTTGATCGTTGCAAAATAGTAAGATAAAATGGCCGACCGCTGGTTTCAGACTAGCCATTAGCCGCAGCACACCTCCCAAGCATAATGCGAGGCTGGTGCATCCCTTAAACGAGGCTGCTATTGTCATGAAATCATTGACATGATCATTGATCATTGAGATTTCAAATCATCGTGTAATCACAAACGCGGCTGTGGAGCCTGGGAAATACTCAAGAAGAAAAGAAGATTATCGAAAAGAGCGTGCAAGTTTGTCGAGTGCTTGAGCTTGAGACACGAAGTTTGAAGAGCAGAGCAGCGAATCGAAGTTCGAAAAGTGACAGAGCCAAGTCCAACTTATAAAATGCCTAAGCGGAAACAGAGCCACAATAATCTTCAAGGTTAGTATTTCTTCAAATGACAACTCCGTTCACAGCATGCTGGTACCACACACGTGTGTGGTGATTAGGCCTAACTAAAATAAAGTAAACCAACAAGAAAGAAAGCCTTCAGAAAAGAAAGCCTTGTGTCAACTTTGAGCTGTTCTTTGTAAACAAGTTGCAGTATATGATGTTTCACATAGAAAATGTTTGTTATTATAAGTATACTTAGTCTGATAGATTTTAGGGTAGGAGAGATCATCATCACCATCAGTTTTCAAAGATCATTATGAAACCAACTATCTGATACAAAGTTAATGATAAAATGTAGATAGCTAAAAAGGGGAAAAAATTTTGATGTGATGTAGAATGAAGACTCAAACACAGACAGCTTGGTCCTAAGATTAATTCAACCAACTTTCAACAAATCATCCTTTTGTTTCTTTTTGCAGAAAACGATGTGAGCAGCAAGAAGCGTCTCTGTGAGGAGATACGCTTGTCAAAAGTAAGTGTTAGGAGGTTCTGTACAGTCTATGAGGGTAAACTAAAATGGGAAAGCTTGGAGTAAACTAGGGTAAATTATATAAATGGAAAAATGTGAACCAATTTTCTAAAAGATTGCTTTCCACCCAGCTTCCGAGTTGGAAAACATGCGTGATTTGGCCTACGCGTAGTAGCGAGCGGAGAGAATTTGAAGGTGCGAGCTGCGAGTAGATTTTAAAAAGCTGCGAGAGATGCAAAATTAACAATATAGATCTTTTGTTCCTTCATACCAGCATCTTTTATCTAAGCTGTGAGTAGCGAGTTTGTCACAAACTCATAGTTGCGAGTGAATGCAAGTTTTCCGACCTGGCCCAGCTTTCTCTAAGTGATAGCAATTTGAAATGGCTCTTTGATGTGTGAACATTAAGGGGACAGTTTATGCAAAATCCAGATCAATATATACCTGGTCTTGTACATTGCTGCCTCTCCTTTCATGCAATGTAAGTTACTCATTTTACTCCAGCTCAACCATTTTATTTGCTCTCTATGATTAATATCAATGCTATCTAAATCTCATATGACTTCATGACTTCATTTTATTTGGGTTCATTTGAATGTTTTTTTGACACAAAATATTTCTCTTCCATCCACTTCATATTCAGTGTATATATGTACTATTTTTTGAGCAGGCCTGATACCAGCCATGAATGCATGGGGAGGTTGAAGAATCAAAATTTTCCAATGATAAAACCATCAACAACTATAGCAACAACAACAGTTGTAGGAACATGCATTTAATCTATGCATTATATGACAGAGCTAACTCTGAGCAGTAACTCACATTAGCCATATTTTGCAATCTAAACTTGCAATCAACACAGTCAGTGAGTATCGATGAAAAAATGCCTTAAATTCAATAATTCCTGCAGGAATTTAGCTTTTAACGCTATTAAATTCATGCTTTTATGGATTGTTTCTCGTTAAAATCCTCCAAAAGTGGACATTCAAATCACAAAAATCCGCCAAGAGAAGAAAATTTCTGGAAATGGTCTCCTGTGGCGTGTTCTACCCCAAGCCTCCCCCTGTTGGCTTTGGCCCTGTTTATGAGTAGAGATATTGGATGGAATTCAAATCCCTGTGAAATGTAGGAAAAATTAATTTTATTCTTTTTATCTCTCAGGATGACTTGAGTAAACATCATGCAATCACAAGAGGCCAGCTAACTTCCATCAAATTGCCCACAACAAGGCATGTTGCAGATGTGACATATGCAAGAGTCCAAAAACCTGGCTTTCATAAGTTTGAAAATGTTGATTATGTATTCCCGTTGTTTGAGTGTCAAGCTGCAATGTCCACTCTTGAGTCCAAGGCTAACAATTATAATGCAATTCAAGCTTGGAGAAAGTACTTCTCCGTTAAGGACCTTGGAAATATGATTACAGCCCATAAACTCATAAAGATAAAAGCAGATGTAGAACAGGAAATGCAGTGGTTTCAGAAAGAACTTCATCCACCAACACAAACTTGCATCATTCCAAACAGTAATGCAGTCAAAGAATTTGAAAAAATGTTGTTGTCAAACCCAAATGGGAAAGTGCTATACAGCAACGCTACATTAACAGAAGATTATTCTACTTTTTGCTGCTCACGCTGGGTTTCGCTGCAAGCCATTGATCCAATGATCCCAATCATCAATGAGATGAACCCAAAAAGAAAAGTAATCTTACAAGGAATGGTCAATGGCATGTCTGTAAATGCAGTGCAAAATAAGCTATTATCAATGGGTGATTGGCCTAATGATCTGGAAACAATTCTTATCATCCTTAACGTTACAAAAAATTCCAGACAGAACACAGTAGTTTCATCAGAAACAGTGAAAGGGTCCCATTGGAGTATTCTCAAACTTGATGTGAAAATGAAGTCGTATGTTTACCTGGATACCTTAGGATATTCAGCACCTGTCAACTTGGATGAGAAAGTGAATCCTCTCATTCAGGCAACTGGTAGACTGATTGGGGTTGAACTTCCTTCTCCTGGCAGTGGCATAGTTGGCAGAGCACACAGAGCTCATTGCAATAAAGCACGTAGCACATGCAAAAGTGACTGCTTGAAGGCTTATCCTTTGCAACAATGCTCAAATATTTGTGGTCCAATTACAGTTTTAATGTCTGCATTGTGTGTTGGTGCACCAGAGGTACAATATCTTACTCTATCGTCTTCTCTTCAAAAAATTTACATACATTAACATGGCAAGAATTCTTCAGTTTTCTTGAGAATTCTTTTCTAATTCACATTTTGATTAGAGTTTTTGGTGGGAACAACAGTAAAGTTTTTTGGAAGAATTTTTAGTGTTAAATTGTCAAAGGCCAGTAATGTTACAACAAAAGGGGTGCTTTAATACTACTACTGAATCAAAACTATCTGCCAAACATGGCTAGATACTAGGTGACTCAATAAATGCCGGATGTTTGAAAAAAATACTGCCCCTGAAAACTGTTTTGTCCCAATATGATTTATTACTTTAAGTAATTTACCTTAGATTTGCTGCAGATAGCCCCATTCAAAACTCCTAAAAATCAGTGAAAACGACAAGCAAGATTTCCTTGGCTTTCCTTCCAAATAATAATTGCATTTAGTCTACTACATCATATTTTGACCTCTTGGGAGAATGCATTCCCATGAATAAGTTGTTCATGCTAGGGGGGGGAGGCTTCACATACTCCCAAGAGGATAGTATTGTGCTGAAACATCTCAGCCTAAAATGTTTCTTATATCTATGATACTTCTCATATTTTAAGCTCAAGTTTCTAATTAATTTTCTGGGTTACACCAAAATGGGGTTGTCTATAGATATATCACCCATATCTAGCCATATATAAATGTATTTTATGTTATCAATGATTGTCAAGGACATCAATTAAACATTAGGTAAAAATCTGTTCAATCCACAAAATCTTGCCAGGAATTTCTTACAAATTCTGTATGAGGTGTAATGCTCTCAGACCATCAGACCAGTGCTTTGTGTCACTCAAAATACAAGAAACCTTCCTTTGGGTGTGAGCCTTAAGAGTTTCTCATAAGTAAGCAAGCTAAAATCTCCCTGTTAGCCTGAAAGTTTCTTTTTGGTGGTTTCTCAAATGTGGGGCCTTATTGTACCTGTTGCAGCAATAAAAAAGAAATAGATAGTCATATATAGCATTTGAAAGTTTATTTAGCGATGGAATGATACACAATTTAGAATTTATGAGTAAAAACTTGTGGGATCAAAGTTTTCCTGAATTTATGTTCTTTAATTCTTGTTCTTTCAAAGGTATGGGAAAGATTCATCAGTGAAGGGGAGAAGAACAAGTTGCTTACCTGGCTGCTTCATCCAACAGATCACAGCTACTACCTGAGACTGGTTCTGATCACATGGTTGCAGAAGAAAAAAGTAGACCTTCGCAACATTGGAATATCACATCAAGTTGACAGGAATCTGCAGACCAGCAAAACTATGGAAGTTAATGAAAACAACCAAAGCCAACAAAACCATCACAAGGTGATAGACATGTCTGATGAGGAGAATGAGGAGGCAAAACATACTGTAGAAAACAAGGAAAACAAACAAAGCCATCAAAGCCATGATGATGTAATTCAAATATCAGATGAGTCTTCAAATGAAAGTGAGGAAAATGATATCGAGACACTAGCAAGGATAATCAGTGATGAGATCCAGTTGCAAGTAAGTCTTAATACCACATCTAAAGTGGTAAAAACTTTCAAATCATAAAATTACCAATGACCTAAACAAAAATTTCATTGTTTGCGCCATTATTTATTCATACCTCAAGTCAAGCAATGAATTACAACAAAAGGTGGGTGCATCTATTAAGTGAGCGAAAAGGTTGGTGGTTATCGTTTTTTCTGTTTCTCAGCTCTTTCATGATTTGCAAGTGGATTTTCTTCTAATTAATTTTCTTACAAATTATTGTAATGTATTTATGATCCCTAGGACATGGAAATAAAAGAACATGATTACTTTTAACATATGTTCGAATGATATAGCATTTTAAAATCTATATATTTAGGTAATGCTGTACTAATATTTGATTTCAATTCTAATAAACTTAACTGTAGACAGAGAGTGCTGACCTATACCGGGTGAGCCAGAAAAAAGTTCCCACTTTTGAAAATTCATAGCATGAAGAGTACTCCACAGATTTGCATGATTTAAATTCTAGTTAAAAGCCAAAAGATCAAAGTATTTTTGTGATTTTTCTCGCTGTCTCACGAGCACTAAAAATATAGGTAAATTCAACTTTACAAAAATTTTATGGTTGAAAAATCACTGAAAGGGGGCCTAAATCATTGATCAAATCATAAGAGACTCCTCGCACTAATCAATAAAGAAAATACGATTGTTCATGGGTGAGAGATATTCACTGCACATGTATTGCCATGGGACTGAAAATTTTTAGTATTTGTTTGAAAATTGATGTCTTATAACTCTTGAGAGAGGTGAAACGCCCATTGAGTATTGCTCTGTGTAAGGAGAGTCCTTACAATTTGCTCAACGTTTCAGGCCCTTTTTTAGTCAGTTTACAGCCATGAAATTTAATAAAGTTAAATTCATCGATACTTCTAATGCTGGTAAGACAGCGAAAGAAATCACAAAAAATACTTCAATCTTTCGGCTTTAGACTAGAATTTGAATCATTCAAATCCGTGAAGTACTATTGGTGCTATGAATTTTCAAAAGTGGGAACTTTTTTCTGGCTCACCCGGTATATAATCTTACCAATGATCTAATACCCCTGCTAGATTATAGTTCATGAATTCTATAAAGGGTTTTAATTTAACCTACAGGAGAGTAATACAAATGAAATATTTACAGATGCCAGGAAAGAAGAAGGAGAACAAAGCATACTGACCAAAGAGAGAAAAGTCCCTTCAGAAAAGGCCAGTGAGACAAAAACGCCTTCAGCTACTGCACCTGAAAGCAAATACAGATGTGAACATTGTGGAATGATTCTCAGCTCATCTCATACCCTCTATAAACACAAAAAAAGAAAACACCCTGAAGAAAAACATGCAAACAACAAACTGACCATTCAGTGCTGTGCCTGCAAGGAGTTTTGGTGAGTGAAGCCGAAGTAAAATGATTGAATCTTCAAACTCTTTGCCACACTCAATACTGCTATTTGTTTTTTTCCATATTAAAAACCATCTTAATTTTTTTCTGTCATAAAAACTTTCTTTTTGATAACTTCTCCCCCAGAGATACCATTACGGAAATGAGGATCTTCTGACCTTTCATCACTATCCCTGCCATAGTTTTTGTTTGAAATATGTATTGCACATAAGTAATGAATGTGGTTTTTCTTAAATTTATATGTCTTTCTCACCCCTATACAGCAAACTTTTACATACATACCTCAACAGGATTGGCCAAATGTTGTTTGCAGATTGGTTGTGGACATTGGTGTCAAAATTATGCCCATATATTCTATTGTAGAATCTCCAAAGAAACCATTCTTCCATCACAATTCCTTACTTCTGTGACATGTATCACACCATTTGTTCTCAGTATCCAGTACAGGCCTTGTGGGGTCAACATCAAATCCTTATCAAGATTTTGTTCATAATTCTCAAAATGCGCACAAGAATGTTTCACAGGTAAAGATAACTGCAACCAGTCTTGATATTTTTGTAGGATTTTGGTAAATTGATGTTTGCAGGCCTCCTCTAGCATCATGTAGTCATTATTTGTGTTAAGGACTTAATCTTGTATGCCCTAGATCGCTGATGATGTGTAAATGATTATTTCAATTTGTGAAGTGATCTTATTTACTTCCGAACAGGTGTTCCACTCGCATTGAACTGGTTAAACATTGCAATGATGTCCATCATAAAGACTTCAAGATTGAAAAAGAAGAATTTCCAACATGGCAGGCTTTTGAGACATGGAAGAAGAACATCGAAAAGGGCACCAAGACATGGTTTGTTCAATGCCATGGCACAAGAAAAGCACGCGAATTCAAGACAACATGGTTTACTTGCAACAGGGAAGGAGCTCCAAGACTAAATGGTAGTGGAAAGAAAGCTTTAAAGAACCAGGGAACTAGTAAAATGGGAAATCATTGCACAGCTTCTTTGAAAGCTGTTGAGTTCTTTGAGAGTGGAAAGGTTGCCGTTGAATTTTGTCTTGGTCACATAGGACACGATAGTGAGCTTGGACATCTCAGAATACCCGATGATATCCGTTCAACGATTGCTGGTAAGTTGGCAAAAGGTGTCAAAGTGGAAGCAATTTTAGACGAAATACGAGATGACACTAAAATGGGAGTCAATCGGGGTCATCTTGTGGAAAGGCAGGACATCTATAACATAAAGCATCAATTTAACATTGAACTTATGGAAAAGCACAGGAAAGACACTGTAAGTGTCCACTGCTGGGTTGAAGAATTAAAAAAATGCGATTTCAACCCTATTTTAGTGTATAAACCACAAGGAAAGCTTGACTTTGGCCTTCCTGCAGATGACTTTGTGCTCGGAATTCAAACAAAATATCAATTCGATCAAATGAAGGCGCACGGGTCAAACATCATCTGTATGGACGCAACCCACTCTACAAACCAGTATGACTTTCAGCTAATAACAGTGCTGGTTATTGATGATTTTGGTGAAGGTCTACCAGTTGCCTGGTTAATCTCAAATCGCGAAGACCAACTTGTTCTTAATCCCTTCATGGCTGCCATAAGAGAAGCTATTGGAGATATCAAGGTAAGAGTATTCATGTCTGACGACGCTAACAACCTCTACAATGCCTGGATCTCATCATTCCCTGTGCCAGAGTCAAAACTGATCTGTTCCTGGCATGTAGATAAGAACTGGCAAAAGAATCTTCGAAAGCATATCCCAACACAAGAGGGACAAGGCAAGGTCTACAAGGCACTGAAAATATCCAGATGGAGTTGCAGGAAAACGTTTTCCGCAAACTTGTCCAAGAGTTCAGTGCCTGGTGCAAAGAAGAATATCCTACCTTCAATACCTATTTCATGGAGACATATATGCATAATCCAGAGCAATGGGCTTCTTGTTTTAGGATTGGGGCAGGAGTAAGTACTAATATGGTAACTGAAGCGTTTCATAACGTATTGAAAGGTGTGTATTTTCAAAGAAGGCAGAACAAACGAATTGACCACCTCTTGTGTACTCTCCTGAAAATAGCAAGAGATAAAACCTTCGAGGGTCTCATCAAAGCTGAGAAAGGGAAACGAACATATAAACAAAGAGAAACTGACAAAAGGCACAAAACTGGAATGGAAATAAGTAGGAAAGACGTACGATCGATTGATGATACGAACTGGTGTGTACGATCCCAGGAAGACAAAAAATTGTTCTACGACGTTCACGAATCAAGTAAAGAGTGCAAATGCCAAATTCGATGTGCATACTGTAACGTTTGTACCCATTTGTACACTTGTACCTGCAGGGATTTCGCTATCAGGTCTCTCGCATGCAAACATATTCATGCTGTTCATGTTGTCATTAAGGATAAACAAGAGGATAAAGTGCTTGACCGCGAATGTGAAAATGGAATTGCTGAAGAACCGATATCAAGGACCGATTATTTTGAAGATTTGTTGCAAAATGATGCCCAATATACCGAGGGGCAGCCTGAGACTGAAAGGCTGCGCATAAAAATCCGGGGGAAAATAGATCAACTGATTGCTGTCATAGAGTCATCTGACAACAATTCTGCATTAGAAGCATGCATTTCGCATTTGAACTCCGCAATAACAGTCGCAGAAAGTCTTTCCAGTCTTCCAAATGAAATAAGTAACTTTGAAATAAAGCAGAAATATCCATCCAACAAAAAATTTGAAGTTCAGCCTCGATTTAAAACTACCAAAAAGAAGCCTATGAAAAAGCCGAGAGTTATCCAGAAGCCAACATTGAGTGAAGAAAGAAAGATGAAAAAAAGTTTAGGTCAACAAACACCCAGAATTTGTGCGTTCTGTTTCAAGGAAGACGATAAAGCTGGGAACAACGATGTTGAATGGGTTCAGTGTCCTAGGTGTGAGATCTGGGCACATACGTCATGTGACAGTGCAACTGATGCAGAAACATACGAGTGTTCTCTGTGCACCGCAAGCTGAAATGCCTTACCTTTACGCCAAAAATATCCACTTTTGACAGGCCACAATAAATTACACGTTGGATCGATTTAAAGATTCATGACTTAAACTTTCAAAAATGCCTGAATCAGATTTTAGATTTTTTGCAATTTTTTTTTTGTTTTCTGCTTTTAGAGCTGCAATCAAGTTTCTTAATTTTCGTTTTCATAACGAGATCTTCAAGAAGCTCATTTATAGTTCCGAAAAAGAAAGCAAAGCGATTTGCAAAAATCCTAGAACCCAATACGGGCTTTGTGCTACAGCTTAAGTCATACATCTTCAAATTCGGTACAGTGTATGGTTTATCGTAGCAAGTGAAAAGTGGATAGTCTTTTTTGGCGCACCCGGTATATCATCGATCTTATATGTTAACATTCAGAGAGTAATGAAATGATTTTGCTTCTAATTTCAAATTGCAAAGCATTAAAGAACTCTGGCATGCTCTCGACGGGCGACTGGCCAGATTTTGACAGGATTTCTGCACAAGTTTCGAAAGCAGCCATTCCTTTAGAAAATTACTTTGGTATATGCATTTAGTTTGCAAAATTGATTTGGATTCAGGCGTGTATTTTCCAGAAATTGGCAAAGGGTCAATTATATGCACGGGTATTTTTTGTGAAACTAGTACCATTTTACAGCTTGTGGAATTGATAAAGTTCCTCATAACAAATCGTGACAACGCTTACCCTTTAAGGCACAAAAACAGCCACAGTGCCCGTGACCTACATAGAGCCCCCCCCCCCCAACAGTTCAAATTTTGCGCTAACCCCACCCATCAACTACCGGGTTACCCAAGCAAAAACTTCACGAGCTAAATCATGCCTTGATTTCAACAAGTAAATGTTGTGAGAACAAAGAACGTATCAGCATGTACAGTAGGTGAAGGGCCTATGTACATTTTGAGATGTTGCGCGATCATGCTGAGATGTTGGTCGAACTACGCATTGAATGACCAATTTCAAAATATGGCAACTTACACGTATTTTTTTTATAAGAAAACTAAGAATTTGGGCGAGTACTGAGAGTTTCTTAAAATTATTAGATTTTGAGAGCTCAGAGTTTCTTACGAGTTTCTAATAGGTTCCATAACAATCTTCATGTTCATTTGCTGCGCCCGTCTGAACTTTTCAAAACAATGTTTTTTGACAACTTTCCGATGTTCAGACATCACTCAAGTACGTTCTGAGTAATATGATAGTGGAAACAAATGAAATAAAGTAAACTACGAAATTGGAATGAAGAGCTAAGACAAGTCTTTTCATAAACGATAGATTTCCGAAGTGACTTCAAATCCTCTCTACACTTAGTTTTCACTAAATGTTGAATAGAAGAGGATGGCTTAAGCCTGGTTTCCATATGATTGCAAGGATTGCAAGTGACGCAAGGATCGCGGAAAATTGTTACTTGCGATCCTTGATCCTTGCGTTTTAATGGAAACTGCTTCAAAAACCCGATGCGATCCTTGCGATACTTGAGATCCTTACGACTGAGATAGAACAATTTCTCTCTCTGCAATTCTTGCGATCTTTGCGTTGCGATCCGTGCGTCATTTGCGATCCTTGCGATCATATGGAAACCAGGCTTTAGCTCATGCAGTTTTTTAGGTCACCCCGGTAGATATAGTAGGACTCTGGCCTAAGATACGTAATTTTTAACCGCATAAAATGTCTTGATTCATTCCATTCCTTAGATAACATTCTTTGGTAGACTTGTTATAAAAGTTGTCGTAAAATGAAAATGTCAAAGCAGGTAAACACCCTTTTCAGGAGTAGTTTTTTTCTCTACATTTTCTGCTGAACTATGATGATGCAAAAAGAGCAACCTTACCAGCTGCTCTGCAAAAACAGTTTTCCTCAAATTATTTATTTCTTACATCCAGTTTCTCCTGCAAACTTGTAACGTGTATTGAGCCACTTGAGGGTGCCACCGCGCCACCGCTGGGTGGGCCACTGGAACGAGGGTTGTTTCACTCTGTAAAAATCAGCTTTGGCAGAAATCCTTTTGGTTTCAAGAAAATTCCGCCCAAACTATCTAACTATCTAAAAATCCTGTTGTTTTAAAAAGTCTCATACACCTTTTCGGTAGACTGATACACCCCTCGAGCTGGAGGGTACCATGCCAACACTACTCCGCAAAGTTTGCACTTTTTAATTTCGTAAATGTGCTTTATGGTACTGAATATTTAGATGATTAAGCTACATCCCGACGGGGAGGGCAATTGACCTAAGTTTGTACGGATGTGCCAAAGTTTGTACGGGGATGTGCCCACGAAAAAAATTTTCCACTCTCCACAAATGGGTGAATAGTATACTCCAAAACACAAAAATTTTACTAAATAATAACCCAATTTAACAAAATTTCCCCTTTTGACGTGTTTTGACAACTTGCTCCAGAAAACTTGCCTTCTTTTGATACCATGTTCTAGAAAAATGGACGAAAACGATACCCTGAAAAACGGCACATCCCCGTTGGACAAATATACCAAGTACCCCTCCCCTCGGAGCTACATCTGTAAACTCTAAACTCTCAGATCGCCAAAAGTGAAGAAACCCAGTCCAAGGAAAATAAAATAAGTTCCGAGACTATTTAACTGTTTTCCTGTATCATATTGCCCGAGAGGTACACATGATTTTCGTTGCGGGTTTCCTCGTGATGAGAGCAAAGTGAATACATCAAGATTGGATGGCAGCTCGTGCTTTAAGACTAACCTGAGAATGTCAGTGGGCCCCCGGGCCTAGAAACATTCTTCGAATAGAATTATAAACAAAAATAAATAAATAACTCCTCGCCGGTTCTACAGGCCTTCCACCGCTGAAAAGAACTGGCTTTGGCCTAGGCCTGAACAGCCTGCTTTCACAACAAACAGTGTGTGACATGTGATCAGCGATCATAAACGGCGATCATTACTGATGACTGATCTCGGGTGATTGTTGATCCAATGACTAGCCTCGTTTGAGAGATGTACGAGCCTCGCTAAATGCTTGGGAGGTGTGCTGCGGCTAATGGCAAGTTGGTTTCAGTCAACAGACAAATTTGGTTTTCTGAAAGTGATAGCTCCATCATTTTTCAACGGATTTTCACGGGAACGGTGGCAAACCTTAATTGAACATCTGAAGAGCAACATCATGGAAAAGGTTAGTGAGGATCTTTTGCTGTTTTGTTGCAATCGTTAGGCAAAAGGGGCACAATTTTTCTGGGACACCCTGTATTTTCTTTTAAATGATTTGGTTTGGAATACAAGGAATTACATCAGTTGTTATTTGGCATTCTACCTAGAAAGGAATGCTATCAATTAGAAATACTGACACAATAATTTGGTAAGATTTAGTAAACAGGATGATTTGATGATTTCAGATCAGAAAATAAAACTTCTGAAATGCAGCAAGAGCATTCATCAAGCCAAACAGTATCCATTAAAATTCCATTAAAATAGATCCCAAGGCATGATTGTGATGCTCTGGCTTGATAAGCCCTTGGTGGTAGGCCTTGCCTTGGTCAAGGACAGTGAACCATTGGCTACCACCAAGGTTATCTAATATCTCCTGGATTCGTGGAAGTGGGTGATGGTCCATGATAGTCTTGCTGTTCAATCCACAATAATCCACGCACAGGTGAAGGGTTCCATCTTTCTTTCTCATGCATACTACTGGTGAAGACCAAGCTGACTTTGATTGTCTGATAAATTGCTTATAGGGTAGATCCTCAATATATGCTTTAACTTTGCCATATGATGGCCTTGGAACTGCTACATAGTTCTTCTCTACTTGTCTTTTGTCATCCAAGTTTATTTCCATTTCAAGTCCACTTGCTATAACTATATCTGAACTATTTGCAGCAAATGATTCTGACTCTTCTTGAAGCATGTTCATCACAGTGGTCTTTTGCTCTTCGGTTAATTCACCAAGTTAAACATTTGGTACAAAGTTCTTTTCCTTCTCATGATGAGAGACACGCTGATTGGTTGTCTTCGAATTTGTGCTGTCTCGTGTCTTTTCATCTTTGATTTCTATCGGTGTGACAGACTGTATTAGCTGTTCCATTTCTGAGGTGAATATCATGATCTGTAGAATTTTCTATGCAAATTTGAAGTCTCTGGGTTGTGCCACTCTTCAAAGAAACAAGTGTATCAGTTGTCTGAAGCCCATCAGGTAGATTTTGGTTGAACTCTGGTTCAAACATTGCAAGTATCGAATTTGGAACAAAACCTCCACTTCCATGAGCTGGAATTAAGACAGAACTTTGTTTGGGTATCATTATGTCCTTTTTGTTTGTCTTGACTGTGCGGACATAATCTTTCTCTGTGCATTCTTTTATGATGTTGGCAAATGCTCGACTTTGTCTTTCTTTCAGTGTTGGAAAAGAGGTTTCTATCTCTTTTAGTAGATCTCGATTATCAGCTTCTATTGTCCCTTGTTCACTACGGGTGAGTTCACATATGACATTAAACCTAATTATTGGAACATCTATTGTTCCTTTCGTAGCTAAAAATGGTAAGAGGACACATGTTTTCTCAGGAAATCGGACATCAACTCAAGCTTCAGTTCAATCCATCCATCATATGGTATTGGGGTTCCATTAGCTGCAACCAATGTTACATTGCCTTCTTTTTGTATAAGTTCTTCTATCCTTCTAACTGGCTTCTTTGGAAAATGTTGTTGTTGTGCTTGTTCCATCAAATCACAGAGACTTTACCCTGGGTACCAGACTCTCCCAAGAAAGAAAATTGAGAGTCTGGTACAGTGCGACCAAAACCTCGTCCTGGTGCGAAATCCCTGGACGCAGCTTAGCCCATTCCATGGACTGGAATCAGGGATCAGGAACCCTTGAATCAGATACCATGGTCGGCTAGATCAGGCCTACTTGGAATAACACCGAAGACGAGAAGACGAGGACTTCTCTTCGCCACTTGCAAACCACCTAAGCTTACTTATCGGGATGATCAGGAGTGATAGGACCGACGTTTTCGGAAGAGACTGTCCACTTAGCACTGCAAAGAATCGCAAGTCACGGTGAAACAGAGCGATGTCTGAATTCCGATTGAACGAAATGCAACGAAAGTGAGCCTAAAATTACACTGACACTTCAGATGGAATGAACTGCCTAAAAGTACAATGAGAAATCAGGGGAATAAGCAGCGATTAACTACCAGATTTCATTCGTTTCAAACTTCGGGAAAATTGGACGTTTACACAATAGACAAAAGAAGCCATATTCTGATGCAAAGAACCTACTAACAAATTTATTCCTTTCCCTGTCATTCATTATTGATGTATAGGACTATCGATTTCCATCCTGGCAGCTGACTGAAACTTGATTGGAGGGAAATGGCACTGTGATATCATGATTTGAACTAAAGTATGACTGGAGTAGTTTTAATTTCTTAGTTTGTTCCTCACTTTAAGGTCAAAGGATTATGGTCTGGGCCCTTGCAGCAAATGTGTTTCTAGATCTGGGTATCAGAAAAAAATTTCTGTTGGGTTCAAAATCAAATGCAAATATAAATTGAAGTCATATTGAACTAAGCCCTCTAAGTTTCTTACTGCTGCCTAACCATAGCACTGGAGTTTCTTAAAATTTCTTTTCTATGAAATTAAGTGCAGAGTTCCTTAAAACAGTTCCTTGTGAAAAAACCTGTATTCAGTTCACTCCATGGTAAGAAAGGAAGAGCAGAATACCACCTAACTGAGTGTGTGTTGAAGGTGGCTGTTAAGGTTTGTATTTCAAGGATGCCTGTAATTTATGATACTCATCTATTCTATAAGAACCCTTACCCTGAGTTGGTACCATGTTTTCTTGGCTTTTGGCAATACAATGGTTTGTTCCCAGCAACGTATTTGTACTGCTGTTGCAGGTTGTGTGAAAATTTTTGAGCAGAACTTTACTTTAAATGTTGAGGCTGTATGTCACAGCAGAGACTTTCTCTTTAGCTTCAAAATCATTGTTTTGAAATGCTCACATGGGCACTAAACATGAAGATTGTTATGGAACCTTTGAGAAACAGGTCATAACATACCGGGTGTCCCAAAAAAAAGTATCCGGATTTGGTCGACCCTAGCAATAAGAATATAGCGTGAATCAATCCGAAATGATTTTCAAAACATACCTCGATAGCCAATTTGAACATAGATACCTCGTTTGTTGATATCGGTGCACTGGGAGTGAAGATATTCATCTTCAAAGGACAAATTTGCCTCCACCTCCAAACCAGAACTTTGGCGCTTTGGCCTAAGCAAATTCTTGAAGCAGGGTGAAAAAAATCAACAAAATCTGAAGGCGGCACAACAGATGGGTTTTACAAACTACAGTTTATGTGAAACCTATCGTCAAGGGAGCTCCGAAATCAGCTTCATTCATCTCAATATCGAAGATTTATTTAACAAACACTTACTATTCACCGGTGAAAGTACTCCCTTGAGCATCAACACACTTTTGACATCGTTGAACCATTCCTTGATAAGAATTTGTTATCAGATCTCTCGAGATCAGGTTGATCATCGCGTATCTTCGAAGCTGATTTCCCGGGTGGGTCATCAACAAGAGAGGAGATATCTTTTGGCCCCCAAAAGATCTCCAGACCTTCCTGTCATGACTCCCGAGAGATCTGATGAAGAATTCTTTTCAAGGAATGATTCGACAATTTCAAAAGTGTATTGATGCTCAAGGGAGTACTTTCATCGGTGAATAGTATGTGTAAGATAAATTGTCAACATTGAGTTGAATGAAGCTGATTTCGGAGCTCCCTTGACGATAGGTCTCACATAAACTGTATTTTGTAAAACCCATCTGTTGTGCCGCCTTCAGATTTTGTTGATTTTATTCGCAAGGCTTCAAGGATTTGCTTAGGCCAAAGTGCCAAAGCTCTGGTTTGGAGGTGGAGGCAAATTTGTCCTTTGAAGATTAATATCTTCACTCCCAGTGCACCGATATCAACAAACGAGGTATCTATGTTCAAGTTGGCTATTGCGGTATGTTTTGAAAATCATTTCGGATTGATTCACGCTATATTCTTATCGCTAGGGTCGACCAAATCCGGATACTTTTTTTTGGGACACCCGGTAGTCTATTTAAAAGAGCAGCTTTATTTCAATAGACTATGGTCATAAGAAACTCTTGGGTATTCAAAACTAAATGATTTTAAGAAACTTCAGTACATGCACAAATTCTTTGTTTCTTATGAAAAATTATGTGTACTGTGAGCACTGTATGAAAACTGCATACCCTCAGCAAACTGTTGAGTGTTTGCAGCATGCTTCAAACCTGATACTAACTTGTTTTGAGTTTGATTTGAGTAAGTTTTAAAGCTTGATTCAAGTAATGATTTTGCACCACTTGCGCAAGCTTGCACCATGCATCTTTTGAACTGCAAAAAAATCAATCAAGCTTGATTGTGGTATGTTTAACAATGATTTTAGCATGAAAGTATTGTCAAGCTTGATCAAATTCTAATCATACATGCAAACTGGCCAAAATTGTGCCAACATACTCATTTCAAGCTCCTTCAAGCCAAAGTCATGCCCCTTTCAAGCTTGCGCAAGCTTGTTGCAAGCTGAATTTTTTCATATTGGTAGTTGAGTGCGAGCTAAGAAGTTTCTGAAGGGAGGAACACCACAAAATGATATGAAAGAGAAGATGACTAGTTTTACGTTAACTATTGATTTGATATTTTGCATGGCATACAAGACTTCTTGAGAGCAAAAACTTTCTGTTTTGATTTCTAGTGTCTGACTTTCTCATTTGAAGACTGCAGTGACAGCTTGTAGATCTTACTTATTACAGTATATGTCATGTACACATTGATTTTCACATTCTTTAAGGATTTTTGAAATGCGTGAAAGAATTTCCAATTTATAGCTCTGTTTTGAATGTTAGGCAACAGAACACTGCTAATGTACACAAGACCTGTACTGTACATTTTTGTGGCCAACAGACAGGCAAATAAGCAAAAAACTACAGCATTTACCACTGAAACATCATAATATCAAGACATGATATTGGCATATGAGCTAAATGGTGATTCTGCAACAGTGCTTCAGAGTTCTCTCCAATTAACAACGATCCCATGTATGCATGATATCAAAATTCTGTTTTAGCAAAACAAAAGATTAATAATGTCCCATTGCAATAAGCACTGGATCCCAGGGGGGGCACTCAGCAGATATGGATACGGGGGAGGGGGGGTCAGTCCAAGAAATTTTCAGGCAACCCAAAAATATCATTTCAGCTTCACTGCAACCCAAAAATATCAACTCATTTC
Source organism: Aurelia sp. 3 sensu Dawson et al. (2005) (assembly GCA_964020215.1). Classification (NCBI taxonomy): domain Eukaryota; kingdom Metazoa; phylum Cnidaria; class Scyphozoa; order Semaeostomeae; family Ulmaridae; genus Aurelia; species Aurelia sp. 3 sensu Dawson et al. (2005). The sequence continues at coordinate 8,371,750 of OZ026577.1, forward strand.
ATACTTAGAAACCAGTAAATGAACATAAAATGTCCCGAAAGAATGCAAATAGAAAAGAGCATTACCTCTAATGAACCCAGAAATATCAGTTCAACGATGTTTGGTATCAAAAAATATCATGAACATAATAGTTTTAGTTTTCTTTGGATCCAAAAATATCACTTTTCACAATATTCTGACCCAAAAACATCGGACTTACCTCCCCGTATGTGTATGTGCTGTGTGCCCCCCCCCCTGGGCACTGGATCAAAACACAAAGAGTCCAATAAATGAACTGGTCTAGCTTTATTCTGATGATGAAGCCATATTCCAAGATCCCAGCAGTATGTCATGGGACAAACTGATGCATGATTCCTTTATCAACATACTTCTTTGTTCAGATCTGGTATTGATGGTTAGGTAGGGTGATGATCATCTGATAGAATAAGATCTCATCTTCATAGCCAGACAACCTGTAGATAATAATGGAGATGAGTCCTAATTAAAGGTTGATCCATCTTCACATTTTGTAATCAAATCCAAGACAGCTGAAGAAAGTATTCTTAACCCTATAGTGGTTGGGCTATTTGATAGTACTAATTTGGTTGGGGGGGGGCAAAAAAGCCCCCCCCCCCTACCTAACTCTTTACTGGTAATAGATAGAGCGACCAAATTTGGTGTGCTAAAACCCTCAGGCATGTACTTTCTGTAAATATAAAAATTTACTTAAAAATAGCCACCATTTTTGCTTACATCAGCATTTTCCTTTGTGTGGTCAAGAAAAGCGGCAAAATTGGCCAAAATCAGGAAAATCGAGATAAAATTAAATTTGGAGCATATTTTCCATCCAAACATGGTATTTATGATAGAATGCATCAAATAACACAACATTAAAAAATAAATTTGCAAAGCTTCTGCTCCTCTTTTCGCGATAATTGAGATTTGAGAATTTGCGATTTTTCCTGGGTCAGTCCCAGAAAATTGTCTCCCGCCCCCTCATTTTTCAAAATATTTCAATGAAACTTTTTGAGAAGTTGCAGGATAAGTAGTTGCAAAAAGTCAAGAAGTTTCATGGCTATAAAATTCTTCCTCGCAGAGTTATTTAAAAAAATCTACTAGGGGGGGGGGCAAATTAGCCCCCCCAACCAAAATAGGGTTAAAAATTCTACAGTGACAGACAAAGCATACCCAAAAATCCACAAGTGCTTTGAAAAGGAACTCTAAAAATGACACAAGGAAAAATCACCTTCGGTAGGTTACTTCTCTCTGCCCCCTCCCCTTCACAGTCTCGGGGGGGGGGGGTACATAACATGTTGAGGGTACGGGTATGTGCCGCCCATATGGGTGGGTTTTTGGGCCCAAAATTCTCTAGACAAGGGTCCCTTTTTCGGCAGATTTTCCATAAACATGGGTGGGTCTTCCAGAAATTGGCAAAAAATAGTCAATGGGTGGTTTCCGCCAAAATTCATCATAAAAGTGGGTATGACAGCAAGTTTCGGTAATTAGAAGAGGGTACCCTTCTGAAAACCGGGCGGCAGACCCCCGTCCATCCGCAAGTCATGTACCCCCCGGGTTCACAGTACTGGGGCTTTCAACAAGATCCCTCTGCTTTGTAAAGCTGTTTTTTTTTTAATCTGCCAAAGATGTCTTGTGTAAGTTGACTGCAAATTGTTAAGTATGAGGATTGCCAAATTCTCTGGCAGGCTTGCTGACAAGTTTTCTGTGAAATTACATGAAATGAAATTATATGAAATGAAATGAAAATGACAGAGTACAAAGTACATTAGGAGGTCAGCGAGTGATGAATAACAAGTCGAATTTACCTTTTTCCCTGTATACTGATACAAATCTCCTTTCTATGGTGCACAAATGAGATCAAATGTTGCATATTGGATCAATCAAGGCAACAAGCTTCGGTTCAGGGGAGCCGATCGCCATGGTGGTTGTCAACTGCTGAGAATTAGGCCTCACTTCGTTGTGACAGCGGCAGCTTGACGAATTTTTCAACTCCATGGGCAGTTTGGCCAGTACTTCACTTCTGGCTGGCGACTCAACGCGTTACAGTGTCTTTAAATTCATTAGCAATCGTATTCCCCATCAGTGAGTTGCTATCTTCTATCACTGTTCAGGCCTATTCAGTGTTTCACATCGAAGCTTATCTCAAGTGCTTTCCGTTGTTTCGCCGTGACCTTTGAACATACACGGATATGTATGTAGGCTCCTGATTGGTCAATATGAACGCCACCAGGAGGAGGTTTTGGTCGCACTGTACCAGACTCTCAATTTTCTTTCTTGGGAGAGTCTGGTACCCAGGGTACAGAGACTTGGGCACCAGTGTCCCAAAACCCTTGCATATTTAGATCTTCAGGTTTTATATGCACTGTGCATTTTTCACCAACCAGTTTTGCAATAGACGTATGCTGCTGTGGAGTGGCATGAGAAGCAAACATCGTCTTTTGCTCTGCTACAGTACCATATTGTGAAGAAAGACTAACAATAGCTTTGCAAATTATTTCATGCTCAGACCAGTGATGTGATTGGCAGTTTTTCCCACAATATTTGACAACATTACAAGGAGAATAAAGTTGTAAACTGTTCTTTTCTTGTCTACAAAATGTACAACATTAGGACTTTATGGCTTGTTTAGAGTCTACACCTTGTCCCATCGGTGCAGCCCCTTCCGGTTTCCCTGTCCTTGTCTTTGATCAGCTTGACGTTTCAGGCAGTCCCTGGCCAAGTAATTTTCTTCCATGCAGTAATTGCATGAAGATTCCTTTCCAATTTAAACACAATTCTTACAAGCACAGGATGTTCCTCTCTTTTCACTCTGTTGTCCCTTGGTCCACTTATAACGGTTCTCTTGTCTGGGGGTTTCCTCTTGTTGGTTGGTGGATTTACTGGTTGTTTTCTTGACATCTGAAAGTTGCTCTTGTAGTGTCCTGATTTTAACTTGCATTGCTTCAACCGTTGCAACGATATTCATGTCTGTACGTCTGGTGGCAGTGTTACTTTTACCCTGAGGAGTCTCTTTGTTTTTGGCTTCCTCAACTGATGCAAACTTGACTTGAATAGTGTCATTCTTCTTGCCAATCCTTGCTTGTCTTTACTCTTTGATAACTTTGCCTCAGGTGTCCCAATGATATCCCTTTGATTTTGCCCCCTTCTGCTCCATGGAGTACATATTGAATCTCTTGTAATTGATTCTCAAGGAATGACTCAAATTTCTGACAAATTTCCACAATCCTTTCATTGACATCTTCTTGATGTTTCTGGGATCTAGGGTCTTGCATTTCCAGGTTCCAGTGTCCATTCCATGTTTCCTTATCTTCTACTCCGAGGTTTCGGTATCCTTTCCCTGTTTCTTGGTCTGCTGGTCTACCTGGTCTAAATCCTGTGGTTCCTGGTTCCTGATGCACTATTTCGGTCCACAAAATATCATCGATCCCTGATCCCCTTCCTCCACAACTGTTCCCATTTTGCAAATCATCATTTCCGTCTTCACTTTCATCTTTGTGATCATCCCCCCGTCTAAAGAATCGCAGCCATTCATTCAAATTCTTCACATTTTCTGCTTCAGTGTTTTGATCGAGGGTAGCCCCTACAAAGTCACAAATTTCTTTGAGCAATTTCCGCTTGTTTAAATTGTCAGTTTAGGCTGTATCAAGTCTAATATGGCTAGAAAACTAACACAAAGTCTTTTGATCTGTGCTAAACAGCAAGAGATCCAGGGCTTGATACGTTTCCTCAACCATATTGACAAAGAGCTCAAGCCTCCTAACTCACAAAATAAACACAATCAAAATGGTCTCGAAATGGCCAATCTAAACCACAGGTAACAGGTAAAAATTGATAAAAACAACAAGTACCTCTCTTTTTAGTTTTGGTGTTTGCCAAATTTGCCAACTTTGTAAGGATAGATAAGGCCAACGACAACAATTTTTATCATACAAACAGTTCTGGCTTCCACTAGAAAAGATTTCAAGGTTTGCAGGTTTCTGTATTTCAGCACAGCTTCCTTCGGCTATTACTGCCTTGCTCTGCAGTCCATCGGCCAGTATTCCTTTCACACATGGCCTCAAAATGTTCGCCAATGACTCTTTGCGGCTGTGGATTTCAAATTGAACTTGGGTCTTTGTGTTGACAACACAAAATGAAAGAAACCTTACCCACTGAAGGACATTGCCGTTCTCCCCACGATAGAGGAAAATCACTGGTCCATAAAACAATAGTCATACCTCCTCTCCGAGGGAAAACGATTGTTTAACAAATGGCTTTGCGCATAAATGGACCAGTGATTTTCCTCCATCATTGGCAGAATGGCAATTGGCTTTGGCAGGCAAGGTTTTTTCATTTTGTGTCGTCAACACGAAGACCGAAGTTCAATTTGAAATCCACAGCTGCACAGAAGAGTCATTGGCGAACATTTTGAGGCCATGTATGAAAGGAATACTGGCTGATGGACTCCAGAGCAAGGCAAGATAGCTGAAGGAAGCTGTGATGGCCAACAGAAACCTGCAAACCTTGAAATCTCTTTTCTTTTGGGATGGAAACCGGAAATCTTTGTAAGATAAACATCCTCATTGTTGGCCTAATCCAGACAAAGTTGGCAAATTTGGCAAACACTAAAGTAAAAAGAGAGGTACTTGTTGCTTTATCAATTTTTTCCTGTTACCTGTGTCTAAGCAGCAAGACCCAACGGGCAAGAACTGAGAATTCAACAAGAAAATAACACAGATTTCATTGCGGAAGTATCATGACAGTGATCAAATCGAATTGGTGAATTCAACAATGAATTGAGAAATTTGACGAAAGAATGTATTGTGACTGACATACCACACAGCAACGTTGCAAACCTTTCTCTCCTTGTCATCAAAAAACGTTGGGCGCCAAGAAATGTAATGGCCCTGCCCGGCTCATTAGGACCAAAACATTTAATAAAAATAACACAAGCTTCGGGGAATCTTCATCAATAATTTCATGCAAACATTGTTGTGTTCGCAGTTTCTATCTCGAATTGTCTGACTTCCCCTTGCTTCACCTCTCACTCGAATCGTCTGACTCCTCACACTTCAAATCGGGGGGGGGGGGGAGGGTCGCGTTTAAAACAATTAATGCATTCAGATCTAATTCTTAGATGTCCACAAAGCACTTTCCTTAAGTATTTTCTGTTCTGTGTAGCACATTCTTAGAAATCCCGCCTGTTCGGTCCTTGAGCGGAATGTGTCTTCTGGCAATTTTACAAATTTGCATGCATTCTACCTAGTGCCTTGAACTTGAATCCTTGATCTCTGCAAAACGAATCCTTGAAACTTGAATCCCAGATGTTTCCAAAAAGATAGACTTCAAAGATGAAAGCCTGTAGCTAAAATACAACTGGAGGGCTCAAGGCTTGAAGTACAAACCTTGAAGGCTCTAGGCTCGAGAGCTCGAGGTACAAGGCTTGAAGGCTCGAGGGCTCAGAGTCTAGAAACACTCTATTTGCAGCTATTGGTCTCAAATAATTGTGTCTTCTCATATTGACAAGAAAATGTGCGTTTTCCCCAAATTTTTCTTGCTTATCTTGGTTAGAAATAAGAAATATAAAAAAACAATGTTAGTAGGAATTGTCATCAGCAAGGATGATGTAATTCCACATGTACACAAGGTTTTGAAGTCTTCAAAACAAATGACCATTGTAAATAGGAATATATTACTCAGTTATATCATCTGAATAGACAATAATATGGTTAGTATTAATTTGGAATGCAAAAAAGACATTTTTGAACAGCAAATATGGACAATAAACAAGTCAAAGGGAGAATTTGACAAAAATAAGCGCAACTAGGAAATCTTTCAATTACCTGCCCTAGCAAGGGACAGATATGTTTTTTATGCGGTCTCATGTTTAGTCGAAATTCTTGGTCTCATGTTCGGAAGTGACAAAGCTGTCACTGACACTTGGATCAAAAGGTTGGAGAAACTAATTAATAGGCTTGATGCCTGGCGTCATAGAACCCTTTCTCTGAAAGGCAAAACTTTGATTGTTAACACTATCGCCCTTTCCGGCCTGGTTTATGTCGGGACAATTTTTAGCTTGCCTGAGAACATACAAAAACAAATCAAACGAGTGGTTTTTCAGTTTCTTTGGTCTTTTAAAAACGAGCTAGTTTCTAGAAAGACCTGTCTCCAACCTATTGAGAGGGGTGGGTTAGGAGTTGTAGACATCGGAGCAAAGGTTAAAGCTTTGCAATTAAAATATGTCGGTTGTATATACGATCAAAGCTATGTAGCACCTTGGGTTTACTTTGCTAGATATTTCGTTGGACTTCAATTAGTTAAGTATTCTCCCGCTTCGGCATTTTTGCGTTCCAACATGGCACCCCATGCTCTAACTCCTTCTGCCTTTTACAGTCGTTTGCTCTCTTATGTCCATGAGTATAAAGACCATTTTCTTAAAATTACCCATGCCAACCGTACGACGAAATCTATTTATGGTACTGTACTTGAACATCATTTCGAGACGCCACTTTGCGAATTTTCTTGGCAGCTTTCTTTGGATAAAGACCAAGAATGGAAGATAGCTTGGCTAAATTCTCGTCTTGGCCTTTCCACTGGATTTGAAAACGATGTCATTTGGAAAATCTATCATCGGGTTGTTAAAACTGCATCCTACATAAAGTCCTGGGGTTTAAGAGTACCTGAAAATTGTGACTTATGCCCTGTTATTGAGGATATTGATCATGTTTTCCTTAATTGTCCGATTGCGCGTGATGTTTGGAATTTTATTCGGCCTTTTGTTGAAAATTTGCTGGGCAAATTTGAAATTAGTGCAGAGTTCTTATAATTTTTCGAATTTCCTAGATTTAAGAATAAAAATGCCAAAAAGCTAAGCATGTATCTCTTGAAACTGTGCATTTATCAGATATGGCTCCATAGATGTGATCGCCGTTTTGAGAAAAAACCAGCAAGGTCTGCAACGCCCGGCGGGTCCACTCCTATATAAGAGTTGTAACCATGACAGTCTGGCACTTTTGGAAATGAACCCTTATCTCTGATTTTTGTTCTTTGAGAATAACCCTTTTCCGGCATTTTCTCTGACACAGGACAGAAAATTACTACCCTAATTTTGTGATTTCTAGGAGGTTCCTAAAGACCAAGGGTTAGAGAAAATACTTCAGTTTGGACAGTATCCCACACCTTAAATCACTGATATTCATATGTAGACACCTAATTTGAAGGATTGGTCAATTATCCACCAAGACTTTTTGACTTGACATTATTTTTTTTTTCATACATCAATTTAAAATCTTACAATAACAGAACATGGTTACAAGACGATACCACAAGGAGAATGAGAATACATTGCAACCCTGTGGCTTTAACAATTAACATGAAACATTTAACATTTACACGAAAATATTACAGCATAAACTACAAACTACGAAAAGAAATGAAATGATACAAAAATGATACAAAGGTTGGGGGGAAGAGAGGAAATCTCATTGAAATGACTTAAAGGGCCTGCTCCATCCAGCACCCCCCGCACGCGCCGCCCCCCGGCTGGCCCCCGCTTGTCGCCACTCTCATGGGCCATGAAAATGGCGACAACAATGGCAAACCAAGAGACGACACGCGCAAGGCACGCCGGACGAAACAGACCCCCTAAGAAAATCTTTTTGATGATTCGATGAACTCAAGTGTTGCTTTAATGATCGCTTTATTTGATTTAAGGGGTAACCTTTCATTACCATACAAGATTATTGAAACTAAATCCTCATTGGAAAGGTTCGACAAACCGCATGAAAGCAAAGTTGCTTGTACGTGGCTGAGGAGACTATTTCTCTGCAGATGGTATGAGTGGCAATGCAGCAAGAAATGTTCCGTGTCCTCAACACCATCGTTTATAGGACACATCGGGTTTAATGTGTCATTGAAATTATGTCTAAACTTGTGAAAATTAAGTGCACTTAACCCAACTCGAAGTTGTGTGAGAGTGGCTAGTTCTTTAGGATCATGAATACCAAATACTTGTTTTGGAGTGGGACGAATAATCTTAATCAATTTTGCCTTAAAGACACCCAATGAGGGTGCGTTTCGTGTTTCTGGATCAATATTCTCCCATTCTGCCAGACAATGAGGATAGAACGTTGATTTATATTTGTCAGTTCTTGCATATTTTATTTGACATTATTTCTTTGGAATGACATCATAAAGTATCCTCTTGTGGATATAAGCAATCAAGAAGCGTGAAAATGTTTATCAATTCCATCTTAACATTATAATGCAAGACATTATATTTCAAAAAGTGGCTCATCTCATCCAACTCATCAATACTTTCCATCCAAAAACAACAAACAACATCGCCTTAGCTGTAAACAAAGCTCATAGCTCTGGTGTGTCCATTAGGGATTTAGGGTTGTTCTGTTTTCAAAACTTAAACATGTAAAACGATATCAGTTGAACCTTGCAACTTCCCCGTTGCATTGCTTTCCTTGCCATTTGATTTGGGAAGGTTTTCGTAATATGATAATGAATGCAGCAACATAACACTGCAGCAGCTGTATATAATTATGAAGAGCATGCATGTGAACAGAAAGAAACACAAACACAAGTTTTTCTTACCACAATACCATACTTCTTGCCCAACTTCTTCTCGCCAGATACACAGATATGCAGACAAATACCTTTGTGCGCATGGACCTAATTTTCAGCAGAGTCCAACTGGTCCAACAGAGTCCATGTTTGGTTTGATTCATTTTCCCGCCCAAATTGCCCAAAGGCCCAGGATGTTGTTGTCGTTGTCATTGTTGTTGTTGCTTATGTTCAGAATTCCATTCAATTTGAAAGACCTTTTTTTGGCAAAGCATGTTTTGATATCGCAAATGGTAAGCCTCGTCTTCCTCAGCCTTCTTTGAAAGTAGGAAACGACATTTTATTTTGATAAACGTTTACAGTTTAAGCCAACAACATGAGCATATAAGTGAAAAAACAATGGTGGTTTTCTATCTTCCAGTACCACATTACCAATTACAAACTTTGCGTATGCACCAGGGTCATCAGGCCTAAGGTACACTTGGTCACATTTGATTAAATCATCTAGTCTACATTGTGTCAGATTCAAAACCTACATTGTAGTGATACTAATTTCAGAATTGTGCATTTGAGGCAGCTTGCAACACTGAATAATGTCTAATTTCTTTAGGTAGGCCAGAGAAGTCCAAAGCAAGAGTTACATACATACAAAGCCAGGGGAATTTTGACAGGCTGATCAAATATTTTGTAAACAAATAAACTTATGGCAGTTATGCACTGAGATAGTAAAATGAAGTAGAATAGATAGTTGTTACCAAGACACAGTGTTATGATCCCGGCGGGTGCGCTTCTATATAAAAAGTGATACGCAAGCTTGTCTGTAAATTCACTGAGAAAGGGGTGGAAAATTTTTCAAATCCTAGGACCTAGAATTTAGAAAAAGGGGGGTTATTTTACAATGTTGTCAGTGATTTTTAAAAAAGCCCCTTGATTAAACCAAATACTTCCAAGTAATCACTAGTCATGAGGTGCATAATAAACTTGATGTTGAATGATTTGATTATCAAAGTCATAAAAATTATTACAGATTTTCTTTTTATTATGGTTGAATCTAAAGCAGAGTGTGATTAACCTCTTTCAAGTCAACATGTAAATGCTTTAGCATTGCTATGAAAAGAGCCATTTTAGGACGATGGATGATAATTGGGAATATCTAGTGACCAAAAGTAGATCAGTGAACTAAACACTGGGAGAACTCCATCTCAGAAAATATTGCACAATAAGAAAACCACATTATGATTTGCTAGGTGACAAAAAGGAATAACAAGTTGGTTTACTCTGACTGAGTTACCTCTCTATTCGGCAGGAAAACAACTTCCTCCTCCTACTCGTTGTTTAGTGGGTGTTTTGCTTCTCATCTTCTGGTCAACCGTGTGATTTTGATTCAGCTCCCCATTCTGTAATGTATGCTTTCGGTTTTCCTTGACTGATGGGAAACACATCCTGCTACTCAAAGTTGTAAAGTTGGAGGCATCTCCATACAAAAACATCTTACCAACTGCGCTGTAACTTCATTGCAGTATAGAATTCACTCAAGAAATCGGCACAATATGACTCAGGCCTGATCGCCATCTTTCATGCAAAAGCGACCAGGATGCAACAACCTCTTTTCCGATTCGAGGCTCTGTAAGAAGCGCGGGAAAAGGAAAGCGGGATTGCAGGTTTAAGCATGGTTTAAGAGCTTGGGATCAGTGATGTCGACGAACAAAGATTGTCGGGGGAAAGCAAGGGGAAAGTGTGGTGGTTGCGATGACTGCGAAGAATTTCTTTCTGAAAAGGGGAGCTTTCTTTGTGGATATTGTTCATGTGCTCCAGCAAAACATGCACTTGAAACAACAATACCTTCAACGTCATCTGTGAGTCAAGACAAGGAGAGAAAGTCAATAAAGCTCGATGGTTTGTAAATTTAAACACTTCTAAGCAGGAATTCTGCTTGATTGCTTTTAAGAATGGCTTGAACTGTTGCTACAAATTGACTGCGCCCCAGTGGACGTGGGAGGGGAGTGCTCTTATGGAGAGATTCGTCTTTACTGTTACGCAAAATTATGATGAATATATGAACTAATTTCTAGTGCTGTTTGTTGAAAACATTATGGAGAAGGTTTCAGATTTACTCACATTTTAAGTGTTATTTTTCTGGTGTTCCTCAATGAGCCCTTGTGGGGCTTTTTTACAACCAAATATTCACATACAGTATTATAAACGAGATAGCAGGAATGAATAATCATAAAATGATTTTTTACTTGTCTCTGAAATATTTTCAATGTTGCCCTGTCTCCCTTGCATGACCCTTATCAACGAGAAACCATCTGAAGAGTGCTCTCCCCAACGGTGATCCGGTAAGTAGGTAAGCAGCCATAAACGAAGTTAATGATTTGAGAAATCTTTACAGGAAAATTTTTTAACCAGTGATGAAATAAAAGCAAAGAAGAAATTTTCAGCTGTCAAAAATAGAAAGTACCACATTGGTTTTCAAAAATAACTTAAAGAGAGATTGCTCTTCCTTCTTAGAGTCTGCAAAAGATACAATCAACTTGATTGAGGTAGAGAATGAATCTGAAAACAAAGAAATCGACGCAGCCTCTTCATCATCAAAGTTTGAAAATTTAGAGAGCATCAAGTATTATGAAAAATCCCTCGAAAAGATTTATCAAGATAAAGTTGCACCTAATGGGATCTTCGAGCTCAAACGCGTGGCAAGCGGGAAAATGCAAGTTTTGTGCAAACCCTGCTCTTTCAAGAAAGAAAGGTATATAGAGCCCGGGCCATCAACGAAAGCAATGTCAAATTTAAAGGCACACATAAAGACCCCCAGCCATCAGCAGTATACTCACGCCTTTCTGCAAAGTGCACCAAAAGCTTTACAGTCAGTGACAACGGAAGATTTGACCGAATCAAGGTACAAAGAGATCGAGGATAAGTTCCCTGGGAAGTTTGAACTTCTCAAAATTAGTCAAGGAACATCAACTGCCAAGTGTAGGTGTAAGTTCTGCAACCAGCTGATTAATCTTCTTCCAGATCGTGGGAGCTTCAAGGCTAATTTTGAAAACCACATCAAGTCATGCTCAAGCAGCCAGAACAGAAAAAGGTGCCAACAAACTAGCCTAGAGGGCTTTATCGCCCCCACCAAGAGAGCTAAAAAACAATGACTAGCCGAACAAGACAACAAGCCATGTCTAGGTCTATACAGAGACAGCATTAAAGTTGGTGGTGAACACTTTTCATTGCAAACTTTAAAGTCTACTTATAACGAGGGTACAAGCCAAGGGAAAGTGAAATGGTATTCTTTGCCAAAATTTTCATGGAAACTTAGTGGAAAGATGATAGAGGGAACCATAAGGAGTTCAGAATGCAGCCTTATCATACACCATCCAGAGACACAAATTTGCTCCAGCTGCACTAATCTGGTAAAAGACGAGTCTTTTCAAAAGAGAGTCAAGCGATCAATTAAGGATAACAAGCAGGAAAAATTTGACAACAAATCTTGTAAGAACAGTCGTTTTTTGAAGGAAAACCATAAGGTACAGAAGATCTTACACTACCGTAGAAAATATGACTTGCAAAGACTAAAGATACATACCCTGAGTAAGCGACTAGCTAGACTCCATGCTTCAAAGAAGACATTGCTCTCAAAGTTTACAGAAAGTGTCAACAGAGGTAATGTTTCAGCAATTATCTACGACTTAAATTTGGCTCACAAGAAGGGGCTATTGGAAGGAAAGTCAAAAGTATTGGGATTCATAGCCAACATCATTCGAAACTTCCGAAGAAAATCACCACGGTACAACAAATTCACGAAGCAAATTTACACATGTTTGAGGATAATAGGTGGCCCAAGAGCAGCTCGTGTCCTTGCCAAAAACTTGGATGGGCCATCAGATGACACACAAAGACAAACCCAGCGAAAACATCTCTTCAGTTATCACCCTGAGAATATCTCTGATCGTGTTTTCAGTCACCTGGCAAGCGTTTATGCATCTATTAAAGAACAGAAGAAGATAAATGGAGATGTGCTTGTGGAGACAGCCGAGGACGAAACCGCAATTATTGCAAAAGTAGAGTGGGATGCTAGGAGAAATGAAGGATGGGGATGGTGTGGCCAGTCAAAGAATCATGACTGTAGAGAAAATTTTGTGCACGTTGTGGATGACAAAGAAGACGCGTATGAGCGATTAGTTGAAGCATTCCAACAAAACACAATTGCTGGTCATGCAAGAGTCATACTAATCAACCCAATACACCCCGAGTTGCCTCCTTTGGTTGCTCTCCTTCAAGCCGTATGCAACAAATTCGACCATCACATGGTAAGAAGGCAATGGGATGAAATTCAAGTACTGTATGATCGACATCTGTTGCCAGTCCTTGGTCCTCTTGTTGGCCATGCCTCAGATGGCGATTCAAGGCGGCGAAAGTTGCACATGGAAGACGCAACGTCAAAAGAAGGTGATCGTTTTGGCATCCAGCATGAAAATTTTACGATGAGTGGCAGCATCGCCCTCAAAAATGGAAAGAAAGTAATTGAAGGGTTATCAGACCAAGATTTCATCCACAACAGCAAGAAATTGGTTAACCATTTATTACATCCATCGCGCATTTTGAATCTTGGGGGTAACCTCTGTCACGGTAATCATCTACAGCTGCTGATTGACAATGCAAATCTTACGAAGTTTGACCATGGCCTACAACAAAGTGATGTTGACCGACGAGATCGAATGAATTGGGAAAGCGCGCAGAGGCTGCTCTTCCCGAAGGTCAGAGACTGTTTAGCAAGAATCGATTCTGGAGCAATTCAGCCACAAGAGAATGTCGTCGGGACACGTCTTTACTTATATATGGTCTGGAAATACGTGGAGATTTTTTATTCCTTGGAAGCCACACTAACACAGCGCATTGAAAATGCATCATATGTTTGCAATTTTTTGAGAATATGGCGCCTATGGGTTTTCAGAGAAAAGAATCTTTCACTGAAAGAGAATTTCCTCTCAAGAGAAACATTTCTGGATGTTTCCCTATCGTGCCATCATGTAGCTATCTTCATACAAGCCTCAAGAGATTTTGCTCCCCGTCATCCCGTTCATTTTCAGCGACTTGGAAGCGACGTATGCGAGGAATTTTTTTCTGCAAATGGATCATTCACCATTAATAAGCATAACTACACAATAACAGATATGTTCAGAAATGTTAGCAACATGCAACACCTCCAAACAATATTTGCCGATTCACAAGGCCCTGAAAACCAACGGAAACACAGGAAAGGAGAAAACATATGGAAGAAAGGTCATAACCAGCCAACGGAAATTCCAAATCTGCAGGATTTTCCATCAGATGCTGAGCTCACTCGAGCATGGGAAACAGGCCTGAGCAAGTGCAAAGATGATCTACGGACGGTAGGAATCGTGCCAGATAATGAAAATCATGAGGATCCCTCAAACAGCTGGTTCTTTGCACCACATTCGATGTCAGCGACGACAAAAAAACGGCTGCATGAAGCGATGTGGGCAGGTAACGAATTCATGACTGAGGATGCGGAAGCAGAAGCAGATAGTTTGGATCAAAGCATTCCAATTGCGGAGACAGTGTCTTTTGAACCTGAAAGCTACGTCGAGGAATATCCTGATCTTGCGCTGCACCTAAGGCACGTTGTTAATGAAATTGATGAAGATGAGGAAGAGGAAGTAGGTGAAAAGAGTCAAACAAAATCAAAGTTGACTGTTAATGTACCTGAAGTGGGAGAGGTTCACAAATCCACAATTTTCACAATGCTTAATAATTCACCTGATGGTCTTTCAAAAGATAGGTTGAGGCGTGTAAGGTCCAAGCATGTAGGACTTCATGTTTCGCAATCAGTCAGCATTGCCAATGAAGTTGGATTGTTCGATGATGTAGCTGTACATTCCAAGGTCGATAGAGCTCATGGAATAAAGATTGGTAGAGTAATTCGAATGCGAAATCTTGGGAGAGGTGCAATAGAATTTAAAAGGCCTGTTGCTCTTGATTCCCAGTCAAAATACCCCGAATTAAAATTGATAATCAAACCTTATCACAAAGATGGCGATTGTTACCAATATAATACATCAGTGCCAAACTACGAAACAGTTTCTTTTACTTCGGTTGTAATGAAAGTAACAATGACAGTTAAAGATTGCAAAAATGAATATACTTTGAATGAAGATGACAAGGCGGCTTTGGCTGAATTCGAGAGAAATGTATCGGCAAAGAAGAATCAGAGACGTCAAAATGTTAGGAACAGTCGAGCATCACATGAAAGGCATACGAAATCGATCGAATCTTCAGAAGGAAGAGTTGTGATAACCACTGAGAGCGTGAAGGATTCTGACAACCCTGACTGTAGAAGATCTCATAGAGTAAGGAGGATGGTACTGTATGAAGCAGAGTGACTTATAGTATTTTAATGTTTGATGTTGACAATCTTCAACGCCAAGTTTCCTTCGTTTTCTAAGACATTGGTTCTGGGAGGAGGGGGGCATATTACTTGCCATTCGGCCTGGCATGAGTTAGCCTCATGATAATGTAAAGAAAGTATCCACCATTGTGTGGACAATCATTTACCTTACTCATGCAGTAATATCAAAAAAGAAAGATGCAAGAAGTTTTACCGAAAACAAGATTCAAACTTTGAGGAATTTCGCGATATCATCCAACCATCTGAGCGGCGCATGCCTCCCTCCTGTTTGTTGTTGTTGTTACTTTCGTGATTGTCACCGAAAGTTACATCGAGTTACAGTTCAGAACGAGCGGGAAGAACCTATCTACAGTATGTACTATCATTATCTTTTATTTGCTTCTTACCAAGAGTGGTGAAGATGCCAAAAAGTCGTTCTTGCTGATGCTGAATAAATTTTGGTAGTGGTAAGATGGTTAGGCCTAAGTCATCTATTTTCTTCGGTTGCATTATTTAGGAAGCTGCCAATATGGAATTCTATCTATATAGGCTAGGCCTAGGCTTTGATCATTCCACCTTTCGCCTAGATCTGTCTAGGTTTAATGTCTGTGGTCATGTCCACACAACAGACTTGTCAGATAAAAATGGCGTGTAAAGAATCAAATAAAAAGTATTATTGTTCAGATTTCGAGTTTCTGAGAATCTTTATGTCCAATTAAGGCCTACCTGTGTGTGCATGTGCCCTTGAGAACAAATCAAAACAAGGTTTTTGAAGTCTAGCTGTTTAGACGTTACTCAAGTACCTTGCAAGTCAAGTCCAAGTAATATGATACAGGAGACAAGCAAAGATAAAGTAAACATATGTCAAGGATTCCTTTGTCAAAATGATAGCTTCTTAAGTTGTACTTTCTAGGCACTAGTGTTTCATTTCTTGGTCATCTGAGAGTTGAGTCTGATAGGCGGTTTCTTACAAAACATTTGTGTATATTGCACTAAATAGTTTCCATAGCACAGCCTGAATTCTATGTGCAGCATTGATTGTACAAAACCAGAGTTTTGTTTAGATTCAATTAACAAACTGAAGCTTGTACAGTTAATAACTATACAACCATACCATGTTAGTATTTACGTTGTGTTGAATTTAGAAAAAGCATAGAAATGCCTGTTTCATTTTGAATAGTTGGTAGTATTTTGAGTACTTCAGCCCTTAATTTCTTGAGGTCTAATAGAAAAAGTCTGTAGGGCATCAGTGATTTTCTAAAATAGGGGTATATATGTTTGAAATGTTGAGATAAAATGTCAGTGAATAGGGTCCAGCTGCTGAGTCTTTTGTCAGTGAAAAGGGTATGTTTTGGAAAGCTTCAGACAAGCTTGTGTATCAACTTTTATATAGAAGCGCACCCGCCGGGGTTATGATCAGCTCATTGCTTTATTTCAACCTTGCAATGTGAGCCAAAGGTTTTAGAATGTGGAAGGATAGGATTACCACAAAACTCCAAATTGTCTTCAAGTGTTGTTTTTGTAGACAGTAGACCAATCTATCTCCCATTGCATATATTTTCCAAGAAAGCCAGAAGTTTGAAACATTGCACCAAAACTGGACCTTCTGCTTTAAATCAACCAATTTACAGTATCTTTGATTGACTGATACTGTAAATGTTATTGTTGAGTGTGGAGGGTAAGGAATCAATTTTAGTCATCTAGATGAGTGGTTTTGGCTCAGTTGTATGCATTTTAATATATTTTTACCAAGAGTCATGTCAACAGTCATAAATCTACATATATTAATATTTGACTCTTTTTGAATTTTGAAAACTCTCGGAAACATTTCTGAAAAAGGATCCTTTTTCCTAGTTTCTATGTCCTAGATTTTTCACAAATTCCCGACCCTTTCTCCTAGATTCCGTAGACTCTCATGGTTACAATCTTCCATAGGAGTGGACCCGCCGGGCTGCAACTGTCATCTCTTCCATCCGAGCAGGAATCAAAGAGAGAATCAAGCTTGTTTTCAATTCGAAGGGTGACTTGCAAAAACAATTTCCTCTCTGGGCGTATGGTGAAGTTTTATGCAAAAATGTAAATAATAAGTTGTTGTTGAAGATTTAGTTTGATAATTTGGTATCTATGGACATTTTTGGACATTACTTTGCTGGTAGCCATTAATTCTACTTACTACACTCACAACATCCACAACCACAAATACAAACAATAACAACAACATTTTACATACAGGGAGTCCCAACTAACATTAACAATCTTCTCTCTGTCTCTTTTGCAAATACATTTTTTCTAATATACCATAGTTCAAATAAAATTAGTTAAATGTGTGCCATTAGGTTTGAGTTGTCCATCTAACAAATATTTTTACTGACGCCTATGTAATAATTGAATTAAAATAATTGAAATGACCATTAACTGCAAAGTCCAAAAAAAAACTAAACTAATTTTTTTTTTATTTAATGCATAGCCAGATAATAACAGTTAATGATTAATTTGGAGTTAATTCTAAAACTCGATTATCTTTATACATAGCATAAAACAGTCAGCCTCGAATCAATCCGTTTCGTAGAACATCCAGTAGCAATCTATTATCAGCTCCTTGTTTTGTGAATACATCCGCTATTTGATCCTTGGTCCTAATCCATTCTACCTTGATCTCCTTTCTCTCAACACTTTCTCGTAATGCAGCTATTTCAACACGGAGCCTCTTTTCTTCTACTGCTTTTGTAGAATACACAGCTTCACTTAATGATTTATTGTCTGTTCGTACCAATGTTGTTAGCAAACTTTGATCATCAATTTCATTGATAATATGTGTGAGCCAAATGCACAAATCTGCTGCATCTAGCACAGCAGAAGTCTCGGCTGCTATTGTACTTCTACAAACTCGTCTCAACTTTCGAGAAGACCAATACAATGGTGATATGTTCCCTTTTTCATCTGCTAGAAATATTATATTGCCTCCTTGTGAAGATCCATCTTTCAAATTTGCATATGATGCATCAGAATATGCTATCAGTCTCATTGGCCCAGTAAGCCTCTTGGATTTCAAACAAATGTTTTCTCTCTTTACTTTCTTTACAACCTTATTTGCCAACAAAATATCATTGACTGTTGCATCATTTAACTTGGTACTAAGCTGGCAAACATCATATGAAATATCAGGTCTTGACTGTGTACATATCCAATTCAGTTGCCCACAAATGGCACGATAAGCTGATTGCTCTTCTGGATTCAAATCTCTTTCTTTCTCATCCTGGGCTCTCAAATCAACTTCATCAACATTTTCAATATATGACTGTTGACTGAACATAATCTCACCATCTACTTTGTCTAGATTGATCCCTAAATACTTTATTGGAGTGCTTGCTTCTGATCCTATTGTGAAAGCTTTTCGAATTTGTTTCATTATTTCAACTTCAAATAGATCAGACCCCCCATAAAGAAAGTCATCAACATGGATTGCTATAATTCCTTGAACTTTGCCATTCATCTTCCAATAAAACAGAGCTTCATCATACTTTGACTTCAGCATTCCAGCATTTATCAATACATCTTTTACTCTTTCATACCAATACCGGGAAGCTTCATTAAGGCCATATACAGCTTTGTTTAGCTTCCACATACCCTGGGTCTTTGCTTCTTTGGGAGGTTTCAAATAAATATCCCTCTTTAACTCATTCCCTTGAAGGAACGCAGTTTTGACATCTAAGACTTTGCATTCCCATTCTTTACGTGCCATGATAGCCAAGGCTATCCTAATGCACTCTTTGGAACATGTTGGCGAATCAGTTTTCTGATTCCTCACATCTGTGTCTTCAAAACCCCTTGCTACTAATCTTGCTTTTGTAGTATAACTCCCATTCACCTCTTTAATTGTGATAACCCATCTACAAGTCACATGGGGTTGATTTTCATTTGGTACTTCTGTGAATACATTATTTTGTTTCCAGCTCTCTAATTCTTGTTCTTTTGCCATAGCAACTGACATTTCATCAAAATTAGTGGATAATAGTACTTCTTCAGCCACTGGTGACCATTCTGAGATGTCTTTTTCAAAGTCATAACATTTAATCTCTCCTGTTTCTTTGTTTTCAACATTCAAACAATTCCTATATTTTCCTGTAGCTTTGCCAGCTTTACTATGAACTACACCTTTCCTCCATTCTATGGCATCTCTAACCCTAAAAGTAATGGCTGATTTTACTCTTGGCAATGCAAAATTTTGACTCTTCTCCTTATGCAATTTAGAATCCTCTTTCATCAGTCCAGGATCACTTGTGTTACAAACTGGATAATCAGTTTCTAGAGATCCATCTGATTCCTGCACTTTTTCAGTCACTCTTGACATATTATTTTCTGATGATTCATGATGTATATCAGGATTTCCTTGCAATTCGCTATGTCCGTCTTGAGGTGTTATATTCACATCATCATCCTGATGCTCTTTGTTTTGTGTATCAACATGTAGTAGCCTGGAACAGTGAACCCTTACAAGATCATTACCATGCTTAACTAAAGTCTGTTTATGATCTTGCCCAATGACTGTACCAGGGCCATGCCATCTTTCATTGTTGTTTCGCTTGTAATATACATATTCTCCTTGGTGAAATTTGATATCATTACAAGTTCTCACGTTATGCCGCAATGCTCTTTTAATCTTCTCTGATGACTCACTTTGAATAACAGCTTCTCTTGCCATATGAAGAGCCTTCAAATTCTTTTCAACAATGACACTTGTTGCCTCATTTTCCATTGCAGGAAGCTTATTTATCAGCACTGATGGTGTATTGGGATTTCTTCCAAAAACAATCATATTTGGACTGTAACCACTGTTGTTTATTAGTGTGTTCTTTGCACTAACTGCCCATACAACTGCTGTTTCAAGACTCATATCAGTATTATCTTCCATCACCTTCCTTATTGACTCTTCTATAACACCATTATGCCGCTCACACAACCCATTTGACCATGGACTCTCAGCTGCAGTCTTTGCCATTTCAATGTTGAACATTTCACACATGCTCTTATACTCTTCATTGGCAAATTCTCCACCATTATCTGCCAGGAATCTCTGTGGTTGTCCAAAATAGCTGATCCAAACTTTCAATACTGCATCAACAATGGAATCTTGTTTCTTGGAATGCCTCACACAAGCAACTGAAAACCTTGAAAAGACATCAATGAGATGAAGAATCCATGTTCCTTGCTTGTAAGTTATCAAATCCATTGCAACTGTGTGATTAAAATCTGAGGCTAGTGGAAGCCCAACCACGGGTCTTGGTGGTGCTAGTTTGAAGATCTTGCAAATTTGGCAACTCTCTGTAACTTTATCAACAGCATTAAGGATCTCTACATCTTCTTTCCATATTTCTGAAGCTTTAATCAGACGTTTTAGCTTATCTGCACTGCAATGGCAAAATTGCTTATGTAATTTCCCAACAATTTTCTCTCTGTCATCTTTTGTGGTGATATTCTTAGCAAGCAAACAAAATTCATTATCAATTGCTCCTTGTTCAATAATTTGCCTGGACTTTGTGATAGGTATTGCATAATGACCTGATGATGTTTTTAGAAGAGTTCGTTCTTCCCCAAACATGATAACCCTGTCTTGATCAAAGTCAAGAACTGTGTTAGCTTTCTTCATAGCAGCCTTTGACATCAAGAGAGGAATCTCCGTATCAACCACATCCGTTTCTAGCTTTACGTTCTTGCTACCTATTGTCACAGGCAAGACAACCTTTCTGCTGGAACTAACTGCATCACCATTCCCAAACTTTAATGTAGCATGGGATGGCTTTTCTTCTATTGTGATTTCTTCTTGCATGCTCTCTGTGAAACATTTGAGCCAGTTATTACCACACACAGTTTGTGTACAACCACTATCCAACACTGCACAGTTTAATGTTTCTCCAATAAATACCTTCATTTGAACTAACTTGTCATCTGATGATTGAAAAAGACTTATTTCTGACTCTTGTTTTTGGTTCACATATGCATCCGGACCGTTTCTTGCCCAATGAAACTTGCTTTCACAAGTGTTGCACCTTGATGGCTTCCCACTGGAATCTGGTGGATTTAATTTCCGAACTGAAGATTCCTTGCTTGCTTTGAATTCAAATTGGTTTCTTCCTCTCCTTTTTGGTCTCCCCCCTCTTTCAAAGCGTCCAAAATCTCTGCCTCCTCTCCATCTGTTGGAATAATATGCTTCTCCTTCTTCATTTGATGCAACAAATACAGATTCTTCCTTCACATCCAATTTACCAAAGCTTGGTGAAACTGTATCTCCAAATATTTTCAACAACTGTTCAACCATTTTATCATGCTGAAGGGCGGTGAGTGTTGTCCTGCATAGCTTCATTTCTTCCTCACTCAGATTAGCCGAGTTTAACACCCTATAGGCCAGTACTCCATCTGGTAACTCCATACCATGTACCTTTATTTTTGTATATAGCTTCTCAAAATCGTTTAAATATTCTCTCATGTACATCTCCAAAGGGCGCTTGAAATTCTCAAATTCTTGATATGCGAGTTAAGCAGATTGATTTGTGTCCTGCAAATACAATTTATCCAGAAGCTCCAAAAATTTCTCCAAACCATCATCCTTGCTAATAACTGCAATATCCAGCTCTAATGCAGCTTCTCTTGCCTTCCCTGTCAAGGACAGATACAAACTTGGGCCTTGTTTCTTTGCAGGCAGGTCTGTCAAAGCCTGCCATATCTTCAATTCTTTCTTGTAGTCAAGCCATGAAATATCCTCTGAAAACACTGGTGGTGGTGTGTTTCTTGTTGCCATATTCACTTCCCTTTGTCAACCCTCTGCTACCATTGTTAATCTTAATTTCCAAAACACACCTTGCTGGTAGCCATTAATTCTACTTACTACACTCACAACATCCACAACCACAAATACAAACAATAACAACAACATTTTACATACAGGGAGTCCCAACTAACATTAACACTTTGGACATTTGAACAGTTCCTTTTTGTATATAGTATTGTATATAATTATTTGCTTTGATTGATTAGCGTTTTGCTTAGATTTAGAAAGAGGCCAGTGCACAAAAGGGGTACTGGCAGTCTTTTAAAATTGTAAATATTGTGTTGTTGATTTGAAATATGATGCACCTGAGTCACTGTTTATCAGGGGCCAGGAAAAAAAAATTACCATTCGAGTCCTTAAGCTTACTTATTACATTTACATTGTTGGATTTTCTAATACTGATAACTGATTTGATTCCTGACCATAACTGTTTCATGTTGTTACTGTTTTTTTGAAAGTAGTTGTAGAAATAACTGGTTTTACTTTCTCTCAAGGCAACTGTAACCCGATTTCGAAACTGTTTATAAAGATCCATAAGAGACTGGTCCTTGTTCTTTTTAATCTTTTTAAGTAGATTATCTCTGATGCGCATCATTTTTTGTATTTTGCCATTAATCCAGGGTTTATTCCTGAATTTGATATCACTCTTTGTGAGTTTCTTCAAAGGAGCATGTGTTTTGACTAATTTGTCAAGACTGGATAGGAGTCTGTTGAACTTTGCATTAACATCCAAAGCACTGTCATTTAAGAATGAAAGGTCAAGGCTAGCAAAATCGTTTAGGACTTTTCCCTCATTGAGGTTAGAGAAATCATGCTGGAAATATGATAAGCTCTTATAAGGGATACATGCATGCCTGACAATTGGAAATTGAGGGAAGTGATCTGTTATTTGCGTCATAATGTTACCACTTAAGGTTTCATTGTCTGTGATGTTTGAAAAGATATTGTCAATAAGGGTGGAAGAATATCCAGATACTCGAGAAGGATGAAGGATATATGGAAGAAATTGTTTAGAAAAAAGGAAATTAACATAATTTGTGATCGGAGTGTCAATGTTATACTTCAGAAGGTTGATATTAAAATCTCCAAGGATAAAGACTTGTTTATTAAATACAGCTGGATTGGACAGGGTTTCTTGTAGATATTCACAGAAAGTATCAATATCCGAGCTTGGATGACGATAGGTACAGCAAAACCGATAGTTTTTACCATTTTTGTTTTCAACTTCAACCCAGACTGACTCAAAGTCAAAGCTATCCTTACCTAGATCTGGTCTAAGAATCGGAGTCAGTCCTGATTTCACATAAAGTGCAACACCACCATTTTGAGTTTGAGATTGGGATGAAAAGTAACTATAACCAGGAATTTCCGCATTCATCTTTATAGGATTTTCAAGAGAATCCCAAGTTTCAGAAACACCTATAACATCAAAGTTTATTTTCAAAGTTGAAAGAGTTGAAACAAGTTCATCGAGATGCAGAGAGAGACTTCTAACATTCAGATGGAATAAGGAAAGATCATTTTCTGAAGAAACAAGTGTAGATAAGTCCTGGAGAGTATGATAACTAGAGTTGACATTAGAAGGTAAATGTTCATCAATATCATAGTCACTCAAATTAGGCAAGCCTGTAAGACCAGAGGTTATTTCAAAGGATGGCTCTAAATCAACCCAAGATGGGAAATCATAGTTATACAGGTTTAACAATTCATTTGTATCTATTGAGCCGAAAGGAAACATGATGGCTGTACACATTGAGCAGAACCAAGGCACATCATCAGGTTCTTTTTGAAGCCCTTCATATTCTGCCACAGATATGTTGGTGCATTTTATGTGAATCCAAAAGTTACAGTGATTACAAAAAACTGATTTGTGATGGTTAGGTACATTCTTATGGTAAATGCCACAAGGCGATGAAATTGACTTAGTGATATCAACACGATAAATTTAAATTGATCTGAACTGAAAAATTAAGCATGGGAATAATTTCAATAGGATAGACACAACAAGGCAAAATCCAGATTTTGTCCATTTTTAAACTTACTCATTAGACTGGTCCAAATGATATTTCACTCTCAGATGAAGCCGAAGGTTCCAGAGGTTTATCTCGTATCATTAGTTTGTCCATGACAAAGTACGCAATTTTTCCTTTCTTACGTGCTTCAATGAGCTGTGGAACTTTTTCTCTGCGCCTGTCCCATGTGCACTTTGCGTAATCAGCAACAAACTTTACATTCTCTGGCTTTTGTGATCTTGCCATTTGCAATACTTTCTCTTTGTCTTTCCACTTCAAGAATTTCACCACAATAGGACGGGGATCATCATTTCTGCTGCCAAAATGAGAATTTTTGTTCCTTCTTTGTGATTTGTTTGGATTTCCAACACGGTGACACCTTTCAATCTCCAGATTATCAGTGATACCCAATTTGTCAGACAGGGTATCTTTAACCACTTTTTCTGTGTCATCCCAGGATTTTTCTGTTTGTTTATCCTCTGCAATTCCAAAAATTTTCACATTGTTTCTTCTACTGTGGTTTTCCAAATACTCAAGGTTGTCCTCCATGCATTTAATCTGGTCAAAAGAATCTTTGATATCATGTTCACTGGAGTTTATTCGCTTTTCTATCACGTCCATCTTCAAGGTAGCATCGTCAAATTTGGATTGACTGAACTGAAGGCTGAGTTAAATTTCAGCGACTTCCTTACGTAGATCTTTCAAGTCATCCTTGAAGCCTTCCACCATTAACTGCAGTGTATTCTTGAAAGCGTTCGCTTGAACATCTAGCAGATTTTGCACAACAGCCAACGACACGACTCCATCACCACCCATTGTGAGCTTGGAAGACCTTCAACTTAGGCCCTTCTTCAGATATGAACGGCAACGATAACCAATGAAATTTACGAAGATATTCAGCGAATGAAAACTTGAACAACGACCATAACTGAACTGAGAGTATTTTATTAAAAAACGCAATAATATAACAACTTATCACTTGCCCTGGAAGGTCAAGTTACACGATCTTTTCCACGAGTGAACCAACACACGTGCATCAGGTAGTGCGCCATTTTGCCATTTTGGATAGGGTTAAGATAGGGTTAAGCTCATCTATAAAAGGACACACTGAACTATCCAGAACAAAAATCTTTATTTAAATCAGACCAACGAGTGCAGAGAAGTTGCAGTTTGAAGTTGACAAAACTTGTTATGCCATGTCTTTGTTTACATTTCCATTTTATCACTTTTGAAATGGGCCTAAACCAAATATTTCAAATTTTCATTTTTCCACTTGCATTCATCAGATTTCGAAAATATTATTTTTAGAAAGAACCTCAATGTCTGGAGAATTAAACAAGGTATGTGTTTCATGAATTTACATTGATTTATGTGTCTATTTGACACACATTTTTCACAGAGTGTTTTTAGCAGTAAAACAGCAGGAGACCCATAAAAGTATCTAGATACCATTGCAAAACTCAATTCAAAACTGACAAAATTTGCCAAACCACAAAGTTACTCTTCACAAACGTAACATTTCCAGTCAATCTCCTCAATGTCAATAAGATCATAGGAGCTTAGTTCAGTACACTTGACATGAAACCATAATTCACATGAGTCGCATTGAGCCCATTCCTCCAACAGACTCATCATACACTTGATCACACGGTCCACATGTCTAAAGACATCATTATGGTCGTAATCATCAAATTTTCATTTTGCCCCTTCCTTTCTCCTTTCTCCTTTTTTTGTTTTTTTCCTTTTTTCCATGTTTTGGCGTTTTTATTTCCTCCTTTTTTTGGAGGAAATTTTCTTTGGTTTCTACTCCTTTCTTCTCTTGGTTTCTTGATCTCTTTGGTTTCTACTTTACTCGGCTTTCTGATTTGCTAATCTGAAAGGTACCAATTTTGCATAAGAAACTAGGATAAGGCCACAGCACTAAAATTTGTTTATTTAACACGAAATTTTGTCAATTTTAATATAAAAGGTTTCTTAACTGGTTTCTTATTTGTTAAATGTGTGAATTATCAAATTTGGTTACTAGCACTGTTGCAGATATGTTTCATGGCACTTAGAAAGTTATACAGGAATAGACAGCCTTCTGTTACGTTGAAAACATGAATGATTAGTTAATTATGCTAAAGAATAAAGGTTCAACGGTGCACTTACCGTAATATCCATGCTTTTGACTTTTTAAAAGTTTCTTAATGGTTATCAGGGACAGTACTAGAGTTTCTTAAAATTGTGGCCATCTTGGTACTAATGTCTTAAAAACAGTTTCTTAGAAGAAAGGGGTAGTTTCGTGTATTTTATTCCCATGTCCTCATATTTGGCTTTGGCATGTCCTCATGTTCCAATTTATTTGTGACACTTCATGTTCATTGGAAAAGAACTTGAAGAGGCCATGCAGTGTGTCACATGCTACAGAGTCTTCATATTTTTTCGATACGTACAAGCAACTGTGCCAGTAGGAACAGCGACAGCTATAGACAGATTGTTTTCCACACAATATTGTATGCATTTGTGCGCAGTAAATGTTTTCCCTGTTCCAGGTTTTCCCAATATGAGAAGAAAAGATTGCCAATTAACATCGGAAGTAGTACATGGCTCCTGTCCAAAGGATGCAAGAAAGTTCTCCTGCAAAGTTATCATCTGCTTTACGAAATTATAGACAATGGTTTGATTACCTTCTAAAGAGATTGAAGAAGGATTTACATCATCGCCATGACTTGCATTGACAGTAGTAGGTAAAAGTTGCCTACGAAACAGATTATCCAAATCAATTAAGCTTTGGATATATGCTTTCAACGTAAGGAGATAATATTGCTTGTGACCCTCATGGTCGATGCTATTTATGAAAGACTCAGGATGAGAGAACACTTCCGGCATTAGCATATGTGCTGTATGGAAATGCAGTATCTGAGAAGGTAAATGCTCCTCAGACACTGGCGCAATATCATTCGCTTCTCGATGAGGGTAATGGAGCAGAAGATGCTGAAAGAAATATTGGGGATTCATGTTGGAGAGATGCTTCACACCTACTAATACACTCTTTTTCTGTGAGTAATCTTTTGGAGGAGACTTGCTTTCATCTACACAATGTAGCCATCGTAAAAGGGAGTGCTGATCGTATTTTACTGGACCCTGGTGATACTTCAAAAGAGTATTGTTTGTTGCACTATTGTCATAAGTTGGGATAGTGAGTTTCTTTCTAGTGCCATCAGTCCAAGAAAGTTTTTGGAAGAAAGCAGAACCCACATCCCTGGCTCACACATGTCAAGAGATTGTGCATATCTAAAGGCTGCTGTAGATGGACGCAGTTCTCTGCAATAAAGTGCATCAGAATGGTACGACTCATGGGCCTTAGAAACATATGATGCAACATATTTCAAAATCATACCACAACCGTTAGTTGTTTTGACGTCCATAGAGCATTGCAAGGTCGGGAGAACAGTATCAATGTATCCTTGGAGATGTGCCACAAATGCATTTGCAGGATGGGATAGTTGAATACATTGAGTGCCATCTTCGTCGATGACATTTGTTGAACCTTCGTGTATGGGCAACTGTGATTCTTCAGATATCTGATATTTATTAACATAGAAGAGAAGGGGCGCGTTGTCAGTGGGAAGGTCAGCCTGCAATCTTTTGTATTGAATGTATTTCACATTATCAAGCCAAACAAGGAGATGAAGATGTATTGTTCCCCGTTTCTGGAACTCAAATCGATAGAAGTATGTTTTGACATTGTGCTTATTAGCAAGACAATTGTAACTAAAAAGATGGTTCCTCCAATGAGAATCATTCGATCCACAAAGATATCCACAAACTAATTGCTCCAACACATTCATAAAATGGATTGTTTCAAAGAAAGGAAGGTTAGTAGGACCATAGCCTGTTGCAGAGGAAATGTCCTTTAGCCACAGTGGCCAAGGAAATGTCCATTCAGATGGACTAATAGTGATCAACAAGGTAGGCATGCCAAATTGGTGTACAGCATCTAGTAGATATCTGTGTTGCTACTGCCAATATCCCGTGCTAAAGGGCTTGTCTTCCAATGCCAAGAATGCTGCAACGTTTCTAAAACACGGAACAAGCGGAACAAGCCAGTAACAAGCGGAACAACCAAGGAACAGGTCAGTAACAAGCGGAACAACCAAGGAACAAGCCCGTAACAAGCGAAACGAGCCAGGAACAGGCCAGTAACAAGCGGAACAAGCCAGTAACGCATTGAACAAAGCGTGGAATTAGCATGGGTACATGGCTGAACCCCACGAGATAACGTTAACATTGTCGCAAGGGCCGTCCGTTCCAACAGAAATTTCCAAAAATTGTTGCGGTGTGAAATGAACAAGTAACCATATTTTATTGTTACAAGAAACTGGTTATGAGAAACAGATCACCATAAAGTTAAGAAACTCCAACACTGGGAAAAATACAAGGTAAGAGAGCGAATCGTGGAGTTTTCTTAAAAAGAGAAGGGTTTTTGCCGAAGTTGAATGGGGTATTTAGAAAATGATACGTCCCTCGTAAGGTAGTATTCATTTTGATAAAGAAAATCCAACGTGTTTTACTTTTATTGATTGACAGTGCACTTCTTTGCTATTCTGATTTTACAGGCCCCATTCACTTTAGACTTGCTTAGTGCTGATATACCAAGGAATAGACTTGGAGCAAGGCCACTTTCACTTTCATCTGGCTCTATTTTTGTATTAGGTGTCGAATTTTTTAAATAACATCAAACAACTAACCTGATTGGTCAACCTTCTGTATAGAGCCATACGTGACTGCCTTGCGAGGAGGCATTAGAATTAAACGGTGGAAATCGAAGTCGAAAAAACATATCTTGGAGTGCGGCCAGCACTTCCCAGGTGGGCCCCGGGTACACTTACATGGAAGAGCCCCCTACTCCATCCTGTGCTACTTCCATTGGTATTCTTTCCCCAAGAATTCCTTGAAACCCCATAGAAATCCTCCTATAAATCTTATGTGCTTTTTAGTGTTCATTGTGTTGACTGAATTTGGAATTGAAGGAAATGTCAAGAGATTCACTTTGCTGTGTTTACTTGATAGCGGATTACCACTCGCATCGGAATGCTCAAATCAGTCTGAGCAATCCGATACGAAAAGCATACCGTTAGCCATGTGTAACCACCATACCAGCTTTAGAAAGATTAGGCTTTCTATTTACAGGGTGACGCTCCGCTACGCACCGCGAAATCCTTGGTGATTTTGAGGCACATTTCCCGCCCAATCTTTTTGTTTTCAAGCAAACTCCATCAGAAATTCTTAATAATCCTTTGGTTCTTAACCCTATTTTGGTTGGGGGGGGCAATTTTGCCCCCCCTGTTGGTTTTTCATTAATAACTCTGAACGGAACAGATATTTGTCCTTCAAACTCACTGACTTTTCCTAAAAATATCTTAGACACATATTAAGGAAAAAATTTTTGCAAAGATTTAATTAGGCAGAGCGTCAGAAAATTTTTTATTTCCTGCGGACGAAAACTTTTTGCTAAATTATTTCCTGTCAGTTCATCACAACAACTGAATCGATCAAAATGAAAAGCGATCAAACATTGAATCAAACGCCTGGATGAAAATTTTTAGACGAACTTTAGCAATTATAGTAAACTGAAATACACGTTGTGTAAATAGAGATAGTCTTTTCGTCTCTTAATCACATCATACCCTTAAAGAAAAGTACATTTGTGTGCGGACACGTTTGAGTGAGAACAGGGGGCCTCAATTCATATCAGTTTGCTTCATTAGGCTCTTTGGAAATCAGTTTGGTTCCTTGATTCGGAATACGATGTTGACCTGGAAGTAGGCTAGAGACTCAATATCTTGATGCTACATAACATTATCATATTTGTCAATCATTTTACTGCCATAGAAAGCAAGGATTATCCCATGAAGGGTAGTTTTGATGCTTGGCGTAGTTTTCGCGCCACTACTTTGCTTTGGTTCGAACAGAAGTCTCTTATACTGGTTCCACTGCGAACAAAATGCCACGCATTCGTACCAGCTTTGCTTTTCCAATACCTGTCCATCGCAGCTTTGAGCAACGCATCTGCCTTTGCAAGTTGTGGTCCGTTCTGAGCGATTTGCATCTCTTCAAGGGCGTGTTCCTCTGTTAATTGTCTCTTGCTATCGAAGTGATTCTCGTAAACAGAAATCATCGATTCTACGATGGACTCTACGGATACTTTCACTGCCGCGCAGCATATGCAGTGCAAGGATAGCTCGATACCCTCGCTGAGATTATTATTGCTGCTTAAGATTTCTTTCAGTAAGCCTAGACTTGTAACTCTTTTGAGATTCTTGCCACGTGTCATCCTATCTAAAACTCCAACAAGCTTTTTGAAGTTCTCCAGTATGTCTACATCAGAAACGTCTTCAACGGAGCTTGTCATTGCTCGGACAGCCTTAAGAAACCTTCTACCATTTGTAAAGCCAGTGACCACAGCTCCTCTCACATGTATCTGAACAGCAAGACTTTTCAAGTCGCAGATAATTCTTATATTCTCTACGACAGTTATTGTCTCTCTCTTGTAAATGCTATTCCTCAGATCTTTAAACAAACGTGAAGCCAAAGACAGCAAATTTCTTTTCACCTCCACAATAACATCGTTGCTTTCAGAGGGGAACTGACTTGTATATTGCTCTTGATCGATTACCACACCCATATATTTTCCTGAATCTTGAACCTTTTTGAGATCTTTGTGATAGTTTTGCCAGGAGCATAGCTGCTTCTCTGCCATTTCTTCTTCGTCTAACAGGCTAGGTGATTCTTGAGCAGAATCATTACATGATGAATGGTCGATAGCCCTAGCCATCTCATCAAATCCTTGCACAACTTTCAATAACTTATCATACCGCTCGTGGGGTAAAATATTGACGGTCTGACAAATGTTTACTAGGCAGCCAAAGCGGTCATAAAGATCAGTAATGCCAGAAAGCGACAGACAGAACCTGATGTTTCCAATTTGATTCAACATATCGTCTGCATCTCTTGCTTTTTCTTTTTCCTGCGAATTTCCATCTTTTAACGAGAGAGATAACTTTTTCAAGCTCAGAGTGACAGGTCTGTAGTCTTTCCTCAAATTGATAAAAACACGACGGGCATAGTTCGCAAAGCGTGTCTCGCTAAAGTTTTTAAGACTTGCCATTGGTGTGTCTAATATCTTGCAAGCTTTGACCAGGAGTTCATAGTTCTTTCCCCAGTTGAATTTTTTGAAGATTGATTGACAGGTCATTTGGACCGTGATAAGCCAGCAAAAAGTTTCATCTTTTCGTATCGCAGCATCCACCAGACCGGCTCTGTGCATTGGGTCCCAAGTGCTTATGAATGTGCTGGCGTTTAAACCATACTGGCTTGCAAGATGCTGTGGTACTGAAAGATGGAAGTACTGGCCGTCAAAGCTTGCTCCTTCAATCTGAGTTGGATGTATCTTGAAAAGATCAAGACCACTTTTTATGCTAGCTGCAATCCCATTCCCATCATGGTTTTCGACAACAGGCTGCCCGATGTAAATTACTTGAAGCACTTCATCAGAATCAGGAACAACAGTAACAACAGTGATGAACTGGCGAGTCCGATGGAAATTTGTTCCTTTGTCTGCACAAATATTCAATGGTGGGAGGAGCCCCGTCTTCTTGCTCCTTGTTATCATAAATGAAGTTGTTCGTGAGTGAATCTCTGCTGCAACAAATGGGCGAAGTTGCATTGGGAAATCCTTACTATGATTGATATCACCAACGTCAAGGCCATTTTTTACAGCTTGAAGTATTTCATCTTCATAATCTGCATAAGATCGGCCCTTTTTGTAGCCAGTGTAGCAGAACCTTGCAAGTCGCATTCCAATGGATTGGTTTCTGAACTGGAATTTGACTCTGTCTTCGTCCTGCTTCTGCTTTGTTTCCACATTGGCCTTGTGTCCTTGATCTTTCAAATGATCTTTCAAATGACTTTTCAAATGGCGAAATTGCAATGGCAAGGTCTCATTCATGCTGAAGGCTAGGCCATTGTTTGGATCATAGTTAAAAGTGCCACGTACTGTAGCACCACGTGACGCAGGCTGATTACCGCTCATGCCAGGACAACAAATGTGACAGTACAAGCATCCATCTTCTTCTACATATTCTAGCTCTGGAAATAGTTTCACTATGCTGTGAATTGATCTGCAAGTCAAAAGCATATCTCCTTCAAAGTCACTTTCAGCAGTTGCTTGTTCTTGTTTTTGGTTTTGTGAAGTTGTTGGCTCCATTGACTTCTTTATTACATTTATATCATCCGTCAAATTTGTCAAGCGCTTTGAAATGTCTTGTAGTTGATGCTGTGTAGATCCTACTAGTTCTTTCTTCAGTTCCTCAAAATGCCCTACCATTATGTCAATGGCGTTTGCTCTAAATTCCTCGTTATTTCTGTTGTCGATGGGAGTTCCTTCAGCCTTCGTCTTGTCATCTTCGGACGGTTCCGGGGATTCCTGGCAGTCACTCTCATGCACTTGAGCTATTTCCGTGGCTTCATCACTAATAACTTTACTTGTTGCGAGCACAACAGCACCTTCATCAGCAGCATCATCTGAATCTTCTAACCTTGCTCTTTTGCTTTCGTCTTTTGATCTAGAAAATGCATCTTCGATGGATACTTCTCCCTTAGTTCTTGGTGGTAGTTGGTGTACATTTCTGCAATGATTCGTTAAATTTTCGTTCTTTATATCTATAAAACAGTAGCCACATTTCACCCTCAGTGTTTTGCTGCGGTATGACTTTTTCGCGGACATATTGACCCTTTCACTGATGGTAGAAGAGAGAATGTAGTTTTCAGATTTTAGGAAGAACTTTCATGAGAGAAGTTTTTTGGGAGAAATTTTAGCAAGTACTGCACGCGTATGCAAAGATAGGATATAAAATATCATAATGATTTAAACGAATTGTCTACTTTATAAACAAAGCATTGTTTTTGAATGTTTAAGTTTAAGATGTATTTGACGATGAAAGTACTCTTTTCGTGAAAAAGTTTCAGGTATCAGATTATCAACTTGGATATTTCAATTCGTTGAGTCGGTTAGTCGGATATTGACAACAAGGATTCCAGCAACTGATACACCGCATTATACAGCTTCAATGCAGAAAATGTTATTCTGAAGTACAGTAAACAATCTTACCGTCAAATACATTGCTGATACAAGTAGCACAGCTAAAAGACGAGACAACTTCACTGGAAGAATTCTGAGTTCCTGATTAGAATTTCGTTTCACTTCAAGATCCAAACAAGATTCGGAAGGAAGGCAAGCGGAAGGGCATAACGGAATAACCAGACCCAAGACCAATAGGACCGGACCCTAACGGACCAGACCCCTAGGATTGCTTGCCGTCCTTAAGTTTGTAATGGTGGCGCAGAAGTTTCAATTCAGATGAAGACAAGACCAATGCATTAATCATCGCTGAACAGAAATAGCTAAGCTGTGAATACCACATTAACTGCAAGAATGCACGTTCAGGTACACTGATCATCCCCTGGTCATCTAATCAACTGGCAAAATTCCAGTGGAAAGTCACGATAACCTAGTGTAGCAAGGCCCTTTGGCTTACTTCATTTTCCCATGACAAGATTCACATTGACATTCAGAGAA
This sequence comes from Aurelia sp. 3 sensu Dawson et al. (2005), assembly GCA_964020215.1. Taxonomy (NCBI): domain Eukaryota; kingdom Metazoa; phylum Cnidaria; class Scyphozoa; order Semaeostomeae; family Ulmaridae; genus Aurelia; species Aurelia sp. 3 sensu Dawson et al. (2005). Next base: position 8,405,163 of record OZ026577.1, read on the forward strand.
AGATTCATATAACACAAAATGCCAAAATTGAATACAAAGCAAACCTACTACAACCTACTACCAAGTAAACCTACTACGATTTAGCTTTCTACATTTTAGGACGATACAACTTTACAGTTTACACCTAAAGGAGGATTCTAGGAACCAAGGAGTAGGCTCCACTGTGTACGAAAAGCAGGTAGCCCATTATCAATATGCCCTATCATTTATCTGGAAAATTAGAAATGAAATGGGCATTCTGCAGGGTCTGGTCAGTTAGGGTCCGGTCCGACTGGTCCTGGATCTGGTTTTTCCGTTATGCCAAGCGGAAGAATATTGTCCTGAATGTCTGGCCATTGTTAACGAGAACAATTACATTTCATCACTTTCCTGCCTCGAATGGTGATACAAAAGGACAGACGATAGCCTCTTTTAATAAGTTAGCATTCAGCGAGATGGCTATCACTACGCATTCTTCAAAACTTTCTTGGGAAATCACCACAAAGACAGAATATGTAATTTACAGACAGTGAATTTCCCATAGGAATTTCTTGTGAGTTTTGTCCAAATTCAAAATTTCCTGCGGACATTGTCCGAGCGTCCGAAGGCATTCTGACGCTCTGTAATTAGGGGTGGGGAGGGAGCAGCTTTTTGTGGGGGATGTCGCAAAATTTGAAATTTGAAAATTTACCAATGATGTGTTATCTTCATTTTCTCAAATAGATATACGGTTTTTTCAATAAATCGTCTTTGATTGAAAAGAAATATGTTTCTAATTCAATTTATTTACATAGTTTGATGTATATTTTCACAATATGGTTCATCCTACTGCTTGACAATGATTATTTTCACTATAGCATTTGCTTTCATTTCTCCTTCACATGCTTGTTCCATGTTCTTGCGCAAGATGATCAAGTTCAATTCACCTTACAGCGAGATTTGCCTTTTAGTTTGTTATTATTGTTTCTTTTACTTGGGCTTTTCTATAAATCAAAAGGGAAAGTAATAACAACTTTTACCGGAAAGAAGCCATTGGTGCAAATTCGATCACTAATCCTTTCATGCAATTGATCAACTTAGTGATGATGTAAATATCAAGTATAATCTTTGCGTGCAGTGAAATTCTCTTCCTTTGTCACATCCACAGATTTGCTTATGACTAACGTGATAAAAAAAGATCACAGGAAACCTCTCCTGGTTCGGAAAGTTTCTTTCTTTCACAATATGCGTGATTCATTTTATGACCAGCATGATAAAACAAATCAAAGGCGGGACCTCTGCATGCATTAGGATTTTCTTCTATTTGTGTACTCAAACTATTGCAACGCAAAGAACTGATACTTCTATGGCAGAAAACAAGCAAATTTTGCAACCATTGCCTTCCAATATTCTCGATGCATAGCGGACACGTGGAATAGAAAGTCATTGGATTGTTTTGAAAAACTCAGTTCACAGGAAGCACGGCCCGGGTGAGTCATGGCGTCTGCGAGACAGACTAAAAGACCTGTTTCCGAAAGAGATATTGAAGAATTTGTTGCACAACTAATTCAGGATGATGGGCTTTTGTCCGATTCAGACATAGAAGGGTTTGAAGACTCTGACAATGAGATTGATGAAGAAGCAGGAAATTGGATACCAGAAATGGCAGATGACGACAAAGATTTTTGTGATGAAGAAAATAATGAGGAGAATGAAGAGCCAGTAGCCGAAGCTCCACCAATAGAAGTGAGGAAGCAGACTTTCAAAAATTTAGATGACAGATTAGATGATACCAATTATGATGACTTGCCTCCTCAAGCAGATGAAGAATTTGTTTACACGAGTAGAGACAAAAAGACAATCATTTCTTGGAAGACCACTCAAACCACTGTGGGGCGAGCACCTCAAAGAAATATTATCAGAGGAACACCTGGAGCCAGTCGTTTGGCAAGACATGCAAATGATCCATTGAAGGCCTGGGAACTGTTTATAACTGGTGGCATGATTGAGGCTGTCACAAATTTTACAAACAAGAAAATTGATGAGTTTCTCGAGAAATTTCAAGATCTACTTCAAAGCAGCAACAAATATTCTCACTACAAGCAAACAACCAACAATGAGATTCGTGCATTCTTTGGCATCCTTTATTTTCGCGGAGCGTTGAAGCTGAATTTGAGGAAAACAGATGAAATTTTTTACCATAGATCTTCCCCTGATATCTTTGCTGCAACAATGAATGCCATGAGATTCAAGTTCCTGAGGCGTTTCATTGAGTTTGATGATTTTACAACCAGACCAGAGCGATGGCAATCAGACAAGTTTGCAGCATTTAGAGAGTTCCTTGAAGAACTAAACAAGAATTGTGCCAAGATGCGAGTACCTTCTGAATATCTCAGTATTGACGAAACCCTCTATCCATATCGAGGAAATGTTCGAATTCGTCAATACAATCCAAGTAAGCCTGCACGATATGGGCTACTCTATCGAAGTATTTCAGATGCAAGGGTACCGTATACTTACTACAGTATCGGCTATGCAGGCAAACCAGAGGGGGTACCCAACAAATATTACATCTCCAGCACAGATGGATACACAAGATTTCTTGTTGATTCTTTGAAGGAATATGTGAAGCTTACCGGAAGAAATATATCAATGGATGGATACTTCACAAGCTTGTCAATAGCAGACTATCTTATTGAAAATGACATGACACTGGTCGGAACGATGAAATCAAATCGGGTTGGGCTTCCAAAGGAGCTTATCCAGAATGCTGACAGAGATGATCTCTCTGTGAAGTACGCATTCGCAGATGGTGGCAACAAGCTGCTAGTGTCATATGTAGTACAGAAGGAGTCGGGTAAGAGAAACGTGCTGGTATTGAGCACAATGCACAATTCTGTCAAAGTTACACGAGATGTGAGAAGGAAGCCAAATGTCATATCTTTTTATGACTGCACTAAAGGCGGTGTTGATGTCATGGACATGATATCTGGAAATCTTTCAACAAGAATCAAATCAAGAAGATGGCCTGTGAATGCACTAGCATATGCATTAGACACTGCAAGAACTAATGCCCAAACCATCCTCAAAGACAACAATGCAAACAACAAGAGAAGTTCTTTTGAATTTTGCTGGGAGCTAGGAGAAGCCTTGGTCAAAGCATATCTGCTTGAACGTCATCGAAACCCAATTGGATTGCAAAGTGGTGTGTTGAGTCGAATCAATAAAGTGTTGGGAGTGGAACCTGTTATTCAGCAAAAGCCCCCTGATGCACCTACAGATCGTAAGAGATGTCACGTCTGTTTGGGAGCAATTCGAGGCACAGCCGATTACAAGCAAAAGAAGCAGCGCCTTGCTAAAACAAAGTGGATATGCGAATCTTGTCAACTCACCATCTGCAAAACGCATTCCAAAATGGTCTGTAATGCATGTGTGAAGCAAATAAATGAAGAACAATAAGTTAAACTTACCTGTATGACTTACCTGTGCTTATAGTTTGAGTCGCTTGATGAGACTGAACAGTGTACTCTCTCATTTTTTTGCCATTCTGTTTGAATTTGTGTAAAAACATGGTTTCCACAAAAAGTGCTGATGTCAGCAAAAAACAAAATTAACGTGTTTCAATTGGAAAATTCAATTCTTTCATTGCTATGTATAAGAACACTCCAAATTACCATCTTAGTTCCAGAATTTAGGATGGTCAAAAATTTGGCAAATTATGCGATTCTAAAAAATTTTCGCAAAAAACATCAAATTAGCGGTCACCGAAAATTGCCTAAAAATGATCAAATTCCACAAAATTTTTGGCGTTAAGGTCCAAGGGCATCCTTCTTCAAAATCAGAATGAAACTTTGCATTTCAGATGAAAAACAGAAATTTTATTGCTAATTTTGTTGAAACATGGCAAATTTGACAAATTCTCATGACTACTGTTAATAATTGCTGATGTCAGCACTTTCCTGTTTCTATTTTTGGCATTACAAATATATTTTTCGAAAGTACTTGTAATGAGGTATATGCCTGCCAATTTTGGTCATTATATCTGATGCCAATCTGTAGATACACAGGGGGGGGTTTTTTGCCCCCCCCCAACCAAAATAGGGTAGTCAAGATAGCCCAACCACTATAGGGTTAAAAAATCTCATGATTTTCCTGTGAATGAAATGCCCCTTGGTTAGATTCACAGCATCTCGTTGTCAAATCTTTTGTTCTGTAATGCTTTAGGATTCATAGCAAGGTTCTAAGCGCAAATAATTCACCCTTTGCATAAAATGAAACCATGGGTAGTTAGACACGGTAGTTACGTTTCAAAAAATGTTTCTGCGGAGGAAGAGTCATGTGGACTGACATCAGTGAATTCTACATCTATTTTTAACATATCATCGTCCATAGCAAGGTGCACGGTTTGAACACAAAACAGCAATTTAACATTATCGTAAGATAAGGTGAGATAGTAGAGCATGAAATTTTGCGCATAACGGATAACCAGAAAATTAAAGTATTCAAATGTAACTAACCCTTGAGGTTGCATACGCGTATTTTCGTAAGAAACTGCTTATAAGAAACTAACCTCTCAGATCGCCAAAAAATTAAGAAACTCCAGTACAGGGAAAATGTAACTTAAGATTATTTTGGCAAAAGAAATCGGTAACATAGTTTCCTTTATTCGAGTGTGCTAAATTGCGTGGGTTGCGTGGGTCGCGTGGGTTGGAAAAGCTGCGTGGGTCGTGGGTCGTGGGACGTGGGTAAGTTTGCGTGGGTCGTGGGTAAATTTACGTGGGTCGTGGGTCCTTTTTACCGATAATTTTGCGTGAGTAATCTTGCGTGGGTCAAATTCCTTGCGTGGGTACGTGAGTGGCACATTTTGCGTGGGTTGCCCTTTTTGCGTCAGTCTCATAGCAGCATAACAGCTTTCATCATCCATTCAAAGCTCGCTACTTTGTGCATGGCTTCTAGTCGTTGATGCTTCTGCGCAGTGGCATAATGCACGGTGGTTGGGGTTAGAGCAACTCCTAAGGGCCCCCGAGCTTTAGGGGCCCCCAAGGGGCCCCTTACGATTTTCAGTAATGTACTGATGTAGCTTTGGCGAAACAACATGTCGTGTTGATTCGCACTGAGTTCTTTAGCGCCCCTCTAAAGAGACCTAAAGACTTCTGGTGAATTGAACACCGCAGTGAATTGAACTAAATGCAAGTTTAGTTTGGTATAAGTGGTGTAAATTGCAAATTTTTTTCAAAAATGCCTTGCTACCTTCTAGCGAATATGAACGTTTTAGAGGATGACTTTACCAAAATTCATTTCATACCTGAACTTAACTTTTAAATGTTCCATTGGGAAGCATGTCGTCGACCACTATCCTTTTTTCTGCATTTGATGATGAAAACTCAACGAAAGATGCTTTTCCTGATATTCTAAAGAGCATGGTTCAAAAAATTTTCCCGATGGGCTACCCCAAATGTAGCTCGCTTCGCAATCATTCAGTTTCAGCCACTGTCCCGAATATGTTTCTTGTGCAAACGTGCCATCATTAAAATACTTCCATAGAGGCCGGTTATGAAGGTTTTGATGTGCTGGGCTCAAGTTGATTTTGCCGATAAAAACACCGTTTTGATGTTGGAAATTTGGCGAACTTTGTTGATCTATCTGCCGCCTCAGGGGGCCCCCTGCGTAGCAAATTACTAAGGGCCCCTAGTTGCTCCGTTACGCCACTGCTTCTGCGCTTGTTTATGAATCTAAAAACCTTATACTAATTCTAATTACTTAGCTTGTGTTCATGAATGAGAAAGAGAGATGAAGGAACAAAGCTATAAGCTATAAAGTAAGAAGACATTCATTTGAAGTCCACGAGTTCTTCTTTCTTGTGGAAAGAAAGTGTCCTCAAAGTTACATGAGCTGTGTAAAGCATTTAGGGTAAGGAGAGATAATTAGGGCCTATAGTGCAATTTGGGTCTATTTGCTTTTTGCTATTAAAATGATCGTAGGTTAAAAATTCGATTCATGGCTCAGTTGGTGATGAAATATATACGTTGAGGAGTTGTTCAAGTTGTTTCGAAGAATCATTTGGGCTGGGACTCACTCTCCGAACATGGTTTTGCGTAAAAGAGCCAATGATATACGAATTGTTGGTTCCAATCTCTCCTGAATGAGATTTTGTATTACTTATAGCTGTTATGATTGATTAATGTTTTATTGATAATTCTTCTGTGCAGTTCCACATCGTATTGATTCTTTGAGCTACAGTAGTTGTCATTATATTTTTAAAAGTAAAGTTTGGCCTTTTTACAGTTATAAAGTTTAGATTTTTTGTTATGTTGCTTGTTCGTTTGCTAGAAGAGATCAGAATAGGGTCTGAGTTGCATGATGTTTTCCACTAAGATGGTCTTGGCACTTGAAAAGCACTTGCATGGAAATGCATTGGGAGCGAATCACAACTGAGCAAATCACATTGTGCAAGAACTACTAGGCTTGTAAAGATCACAAATTGTGCACCATCAGTCTCATTTTGGCCTTCTTGATATCGTTCTCACTCTTTCTATGATAAGAAATCTAGAAACCATTTTATCTGAAGACCTACCAGGTGTCTCAAAAAAAAGTACCCCCTTTTGACGGGAAATAGGAACGAAACGATAAGATATCATTACTCTCTGAGTAGACAGCTAAATTTATCAGTCTTCAACTTAGATCCACATACTTTGCATTTAGAAATTGGCCACCAAACACTGGAGATACAAGCTTGCAAAGTCAAAATTTATGGTGCACCCAAAACCAGAGGTTTTGTAAAAGGGCCTAGCCATCATTTGCTATCACAGGCATGTTGCACAGGAATTTCGACTTTGACCTTTAGCTTTCTCCATTGAAAAGAATTATACCTTTAAATGCTTCAATTGTTCTACAAATAGTTATTCCTTTGAGGAATCAATCTGCGCATCGCATTCCACTCCAAGTGTCAAAGAAGAAGAAAAGGAACACATGCATGCTCATTTGGGAGATGTTGCACGACTTCATCATTCTTACCACATTTTTGTTATATTTGTTTAATCAGGGCGATTTCCACGAGTCTTTTCTATTCTTTTCAAAAGCGAAAAACTGAAAGTTAAAGTTTACAGGTGCTTTGGAAAAGGTCCATAATACAAATCATGGCTAGGCCCTTTTACGAAACCTCTGGTTTTGGGTGCACCGTAAATTTTGTCGTTGCAAGCCTGTATCTCTGGTGTTTGGTGGACGATTCTTAAATGCAAGGTATGTGAATCTAAGTTGAAGATTGATAAATTTAGCTAACTACTCGGAGAGTAATGATATCTTATCGCTTTGTTCCTATTTCCAGTCAAAAGGGGGTACTTTTTTTGAGACACCCGGTAGAAGAGTCAGCCTAATCATTCGTCTCAAAAGCATGATGGTGAGCCTTTATGTTAAAAAATTGTGTGCTCAGATTAAAATATTTCATCATAAATCTCCTCAGTAGAAGAAGCAGTCAGTGGCATCTAATTGTCCTTAGGACAAGCCTTACCAAAAGTGGATTTTTGGTGGTTTGAGAATGCTTTGTCATGAAAAAGTAAGAACGTTCTTCTTGGAACATCGTCTCAATTTTGGATCACTTAAGAAAAAATTTTGAGCCTTTTAAATCTGTGCCATAAATTCAGCTTTATAATTATTTTCAGGGCTTCCACTTGGAAGGAAATTGCCTTCCAAAAGGAAATCTTGGCAATTGGAAGGAAAAAAGAAGGAAATGAAAATTTGAAGGAAATCGGAAGGAAATTTGATGATGAGGTGAGGAATTCGATGGAAATGTGAAATTTATACATTTTATCAAAAGAATCATTGGTTTTTTATTCAAAAAATATTCAGACAGCAGTCTAATTCAATGGAAATGGTGAAAAGGTAAATAAAAGATAGGTGCGATTGAGTTATTAACCACCTTATTTACAAAGACTAGAGTCCAGTCTCCTGTCAAAGAAAGCTCATGCTCGTTTTAGTTGATTTACTTGCACGTAAAATAATGGTAACCATGGCCAAAGAAATATCAACTCTGCTCTAAGATTAGCACCTAATTTTGGAGCAAGTCCAGGGCAAGTCCATTGATGGTGTATTTTTCAATACGTCAACAAGAGTGGCGAAGAGTAGAAGATATTTGAGAAGAATATTACTTTGGACCTACTAGTGACGAGTGGGAGAGAAGTAGAATACTTTTCTCCCCCATTTCAATTTCTTATCATCATTCTGCACACTGTGGTCTGGGACACAGGCTACTGCACGCAGGCTAACGTTTGATAGGAACAAACTTTCAAAAAGTTTGTCGCTGTGGAGGATTCTACCACAGGTTGCTCAAAATGGCTCAAAATCTGTTACATATATCACAAAGGAAGTAGCAACTAGAAATAACATCAAAGGTTGTTTACACAAACGAAGATTTTAACTGGATTTGCACCCATCATAGATGGAAGGAAAATTGAAGGAAATAGTAACCTTTCTGGAAGGAAATTTTGCTGAAAAAAAGAAAATTGGAAGGAAACCCTATGTTCCAAAAGTGGAAGCACTGATTATTTTACCTGCAAATATTGTGCAAATACTTAAGCTCATAGTTTATGATATCGACTATATAGATTAATCAATGGTTGCCTTATCACCGTTTTATTCATGCTTTGTTCGATGAACTTTGCTTGAAGCGGACATAAATTTGTTTTTGTTGTCGTTTAACCCTGCCATGTCATCGGAATGTCTCACTGCTTTAAATTCTGCACTGTTAAAGATTTCAGTGCCCCTCCATACCCATGATAACACTTTATTTTAAGAAACTGCTTGATGACATGGCGCTGCAATGAGTTCAGAAGCCTCAATATCTAGAAGTAATGCACAAAGTAGCGAGCTTTGAATGGATAATGAAAGCTGTTATGCTGCTATAAGACTCACGCAAAAAGGGCCACCCACGCAAAATGTGCCACTCACGTACCCACGCAAGAAATTTGACACACGCAAGATTACTCACGCAAAATTATCGGTAAAAAGGACCCACGACCCACGTAAATTTACCCACGACCCACGCAAAGTTACCCACGTCCCTTGACCCACGACCCACGACCCACGACCCACGCAGCTTTTCCAACCCACGCGACCCACGCAACCCACGCAATTTAGCACACTCCCTTTATTCCAACACCATTCCTGTATCATATCACTTAGAAGGTACTTGAGTAATGCCTAAACATTTGAAAAACTTCAAAAAACATTGTTTCAAAATTTTTGCTGGGGAACAGGGAGTAAATATCCCTCCCCACTTTTTCCGATTTTTCAGAGCTGGCGCCGCCACTGCGTGATTCCTACTTTTTTTCATTTTTTTTATCATTATTCAAAACACACAAGATCCTTTCAGCAAATATCCTATTAACAATGTTTCTATAAAATAATATGAGAAAAGAAAAAATCGGAATATTGCTGCTCTACCAAGGGGTCGTGTTTGGGTCCTGTGAAAGGTTCAAAAGATAATCTCTAAAACCTGTTCTAAAACGAGCGATTGAGTCTCTTTCTCGAACGTTGTCAGGGATATCGTTCCAGTTTTTGACACCAGAGAAGTAGAAACTTCGCTTTGCATATTCTAACCTAACTTTAGGAATTTGCAGATCTCCATGGTTTCTGGTTCTATACTCTGAAATCATGGATCTTAGTTGTCGCCTGTGGCCTATAACCATGTATTCACTTTTGCTGGCATTCAAACTAAGTTTATTGATCATCATCCAATTTGATACATTTTCCAGCTCGTTTTTCAAATCTGTTAGAAGTTCATTCAGGTTTTCTGATGCGATATTCACACATATTTGGGATCGTGCTTTATAGACAATTCTCAAAATCATTAATGTATAGTATGAAGATTAAGGGTCCCAAACACGAGCCCTGTGGAATACCACACTCAATGCTGCTTTTGCTGGAAGTGGATCCGTCAAAATAACAGAACTGCTTCCTAATGGTCAGGTAAGAAGTGAACCAGCTGTGGGAAGCAAGTCAGCACCATACTCTCGCAACTTCGACAATGGGATTTTATGGTCAACGGTATCGAATGCTTTCTTGAGATCAAGGAATATACTCAAGTTTATCTTCCCCTCATCAGAGTTCTTGAACCATGGGTCTATAACATTCAATAGACATGTCAGTGTACTGTGACATGTTTTGCTGTCTTTTTCTGGTTGTATTATTACCATTTGCCACTACTTGTTCATTTTACACCGCAACGTATTTCGAAATTTCCGTTGGAATGGATGGCCCTTTTCTTCTTATTGTTGCGGCAATGTTAATGGCAATCTCGTGGGGTTCAGCCATGTACCAATGCTAATTTCATGCATTGTTTAATGCGTTACTGGCTTGTTCCGCTTGTTATTCGCCTGTTCCTGGATTTTTCCGCTTGTTACTGGCTTGTTCCTTGGTTGTTCCGCTTGTTACTGACCTGTTCCTTGCTTGTTCCGCTTGTTACTGGCTTGTTCCGCTTGTTCCGTGTTTTAGTAACGTCAAAGAATGCTGCTGATTGTGATTGAGACTGGGATATAGATCGGTATGTATTTATAGCTCCAGTTATGGTTTTGTAAAGCCATCGATCAAAGATGCATTGTAGAAGATCAAAATCGAGGCAGTAGTCAACAATGGCACAAAGACATTTAGTAATAAAAGAAACTTTACTACTTTTACGAGAAGTGCAACCATCATGGATGCTCTCGCACCAAGTGGTGAAAGGGTACAACTGAGGCCATAGTGCACATTCAATACCTTCCCAAGTATACATTGCAAATACTGAAGGCTCCTTGTGTTTGTAAATGATTTCTGCTCTCATTGCATGGTATTTAAGGTAAGAAGATGAAAGAGAAGACATAAGATAATCATACACAGCCTGACATATACGCTTATCTTCCAAGTCAGATAAAGCCTCTATCTTTTCGGGAACTGACATTGGACATACCGGTAATCGTAAAATGTCGGTTTTTTTCCTGTATCCACATTGCATTCGACTACATTGGCCACAGTCTATGTTGAAGGGTCTCATGGCTTGAATGTGTCTTCGTTGCAAGTTCCTCAAAGGCTCGGAATTTGACGGAAGGAAGGAACAACATACTGATCACTCTTAGATTGACAAATAGCTTTACTGTTGCACTTTTTATTCCTTGTAAAACTAGGAAGCAGTTTCTCAACCAACAAGCTTTTACAGTCAGGACAAAAACTCCAGGACAACGGACGTGCCCATGTTGTCAATGAGGTAGGAAATCGAAGATAAGAACATGAATAGACATTGTTAACTACAATACAAACGATGACAATGGTGCATGTTCATCACATGTAGGAACATTACTTTCTGTTTAGTACTGAAGTCTATTGCGTGAATATTCAATTGGGCGTGGCGTATGAACCAGGCCGCGCAACTTTACAAAAGTTGGCAGGTAGAGTTAGGCCATGACATAGTACCAAATGACAGATTTAAGGAACAGAAGTATTTTTGGCCAAAAAAGTTATTAGAATGCTTATGATGCTTATAGTACTATAAGTATGTTACAGAATTATGTTACACAAGAAATGTATTTATGGCATCCTTTTTATGCTTTGGAAGGTTATTACCGTACGGTATGGTCTGAATAAATCTGCCAAAAGCTTGCCGGTCCCACTTAGACAAAAGTACTACCCACCCACCCATCCCCAATCCTAAACAGATACCGCAAGGGGAGCAGAAGATGGATGGAGAAACAGTGAGTGTGTCATGATAAATATAGCAAAATGTGCAGCAATTTAAAGATAGTACAGCAGAGAAGCAATGCCAATGATTATGTTTCGAGTGTTTTACTGTTGTACGTGAGGGAGTTCCATTGGAATCATTGGATCATCATTGTCATCTGATGACTCTGGAATTATCATCCGGCCTTTGGTATTCTTCTGCTTCTTGTTCTTGTTATGACGTTTCTTGGAAGCAGAAGTACCAGCAGCAGAATCATCATCATCATCATCACCATCGTCATCTAGTTCTTTCAGCATGTCAGCAGAGCTGCGTTTGCGAGCTTTGGTTGTGTCAGGTGTCGCATTTTCGGCTTTGACAAGCAGCAATTTTCTGACGTCTGTCAACTTTTTTGACGCCTGGAATGGTCTATGGTTGCCATTCTTCATTTGGGTATGTTCACCATACCAATCTTTATTACGCATTAATTCACGTGCGATGACATAGTTCAATGAAGCTGTGAATAGTGCACCCCCAAGTACAAATGCTTCATTCATAAATTGATCGATCTCATCTTCTTGAACAATTGAGCGCATGATGATGTTACCATTTTGTTTGGAGGGAACATCAGCTTTGTCGCGCTCAAATGGCTGCAAATTTTTGCAGAGTGTACCCAGTTGTAAGAGAATACTTTGCAACCTCTCCTGTTGTAGGAGAGAAGATTTTTCCATTATTTTAATATTTTCATATAAGGTGTCAGACAGCTCAGACACAGCCGTGTGCGGTCTGCACAACCACTCACAATTGCGAGGGTTCAGCCTCCTGTCAATGGTGGCCATCGTTGGGAAATCTCCTGCTTTTCCGTAAGGCCGGATGAACGCCTTGTGAAAATGATTGAGGAACTGTACTCCAGAACCTGATTCTTTGCCATCTCCGGACTTCTTTGGTGAATACATTCTAGAAAATGAATTTTAAAAAATAATGAATGTGTCGTAACAAATAAGGTGAAGTAACCACTCTTAGTTTATGCTGCTTGATTGCATCATGAAGCCTCCTTACTGCGGCATAGTGATGGTTTCAAGGAGGGTGGTTTTTTTGTTTTTGGTTTTGGTTATGTAATCAGCAGTGTCTTTGTATCTGACGGGTAATCCTTCGTCTATGATTAGTTACTTTTTGAACGTTGCAAGAGTAATGAATCTTTTATGTATCTGTTGACTGATCAACTGGGATGAATTGTGCAGGTCTAAGACGTTGTAGAAACATTAAGTTCTCCAATCTGCGAACTCATGACAATGAAACATATAAAGTGCCTGGAGGTGCAGTGACAGAGTCTATCCATATGATAACTTGTGGGATAGTTTGGCCCTGTACTTTTGCTATTGTACACGAATATGCAGGTTGGAGTGGATAAACATTTACTCACTGGAAAGTATTTATGAAATGTCCCCGTGTATGTTGAACAATAATAGTAGGCCCTTCCATAGAATGAACACTGCAAATTTGCCCATTGACAAAACCTATGCTTTTGTTTCGATTTTCCAATAGCACTGCAGGCATGCTATGGAAAACAGGACACGTCTGCACATCTTTACTTGTAATAATATGAGTAATGATAGAATGGGATTGTTGTGCTCGGATTAGCATGTCATTTATGAAATTTGCTGCTGCATTTGACACTGTCAGGAAAAGTGCATTTGGATGTGCAGTAGCTGCAGCAATGATATGTGTATCAGTAACATTATCTTCACAAATGACACGAGTGCGGTGTAATCTTTGTAATTGGGCAGTAGGTGGTTGCCAGTGACGTATATGGTTGAGGAATGACAGTAAGTAGTTGTTCTCAACACGGAACTGACTTGTTAATTCAAATTTACAGCATTCATTCATCAGGTCTTGTTCTGTCTGTATATTTGGGGCCTACGTCGTTTTACCTGCAATGGTTTGTAACAGCTGTTGTTGGGAGAAATCTCCACAAAGAAACAGCACACGTCGCACAGGAAGAACATTCAATGTTGTCAAAATATGCCAAAAAACATGAATAGACAATTGTGAGATCTCGTCAATGAAAATTACATTGTGGAAGGCAATTTCCTGATGTTTGGTTTACTGTCCACAGAATGAGGAATGTTAAAGGTTGCATGTACGGTGTCAGTAGTTATGTATGTTTATGTATGTTTAAATTTGCCACTAAAAATAATTTACAATAGTTAAAGAAAAAGCTAAAAATAAATGAAAAGAATAAATAGAATATTTACAATACATTTTAAATAGCAAATTTGATCTATACAAGTTAAAAACACCCCTAATTACAGTGGCAGGGATAGCATTAAAAGATCAAGATGACCTTATTTCAATAATGGTCCCCTTAGATGTGATTGAAACAAATAATAAACTTCAAATTTGAATGTGCTTTTGTATAAATCATAAACATGTTAAGGCTGAAACATGAATATGAGAGAGGATGAGAGTTAATGTATCACTATACATTCCTTTGTAGATGGAAGCAAGCGTTCCTGTTGGAGTAGCAATGTGGACAATGAATTTTTTCTGTAAGCAATGTGAGATACAGGCTTCCATGAAGTAACTTTTCCCTGTACCAGCATGTCCCTTAACCATTATCATTTTTTTCCAATTCACAATGTCATATTCATGTTCACGGTATTCTGTGTTTCGAGCGGCAATAAATTCCTCAAATGTGGCTAACAGTGACAGCTGCTTTCCTGACAACTGGAATTTACATGGAAGTGTCACTTGTGACTCAGAGTGTGTCAAGTAATTGTTTTGATATGCAACCAGCATGTCCTTGAGACTGCCAATGTAGGCTAATGCTGTGTTGATGATGGATTGGAAGGTTTCACGTTCAGGCAGACCAGGTGTCAGCAAAGAAGCTGTCTTAAAATGCCGCAATTGCCTTGGAATGTTGCCATGATCAGGTAGAATGTCATTTAATCTTTCATGCGGATGGTTCATCGACAGATATTGGAAAAAGAAAATCTCATTGAAGAGAGAAAGGAACTTAATTCCTACGGAAACAGGTAGGTGTTGACCGCAATTTTTGTGTGTGTTTGCATGATGTTGTCTGAGCCATTGAGTAAAAGACATTTGATGGTGCATTTCTGCCTATTGTAGTATAAATTGAGCAGTGTGTTGTCTCCAGCATCATCAGGAGTAGGTACCACAAGGTTAAGTGTGATACCGTGAGCATAAGCGAGCTTGTGAGATGACAAAAGGGACCACATCTCTGGTTCACATAATGTCAAATTGACAAGATAGCGAAATGCAGCAGAAATGCAGCGAAATGGTGGTATGGATTCACATCACATGCAACCATGCGGTCTCTGTGAAACGTTTCACTCCATTTTGATACATAGGAAGCCATTTGATTTCCTTTTCCTTACTGGCTTCTTGTGCCCTGATACCAAACTATTCACATTTGCGTAAGCAACTCGAGTCAATGGTGCATCAAGTGACAAAAGAGAATTGATATACGTTTCAACCATATTCTGCATGATGGTAACTGACAGAGCATTTGCACAATATCCTCGAAGAATATAATTCTGACATGCATCATCACACATAACCTTTCCAGTGGCAAACGTTCCAATCACGTGAGGGGATCCTCTCGGCTTGGATGATGACTTTACCAGATACTCATTGGTCTCATACCCGTCCCTTTTCCACTCACCACCAACTGCTTTGCTCGTTGAATGATGCCAAGTAGAATGTTATCATCTGCGAATGGCATAACTTCTTTGTACAAGAACAGCATTGTAAATGATTTGGGACCAAACATCAAGCTCCGAGCTACCAATGGACTTGTTTGCAGTGATTCAAGTGGACGAGTTTGTGCTGGTGACGTTGGTAGTGGTGTTTGCTGCAGCAAACGTGGATGAAGATGCATCATAGAGGAATGTATCATCATGTTCATGATCAAGCACACGCTCGTCGGAATATGACAACCTATGAGTCAACAGGAAGGGATAATGCAGCATAACTGTTGCATAGGATTTTGGCCAGACCAACTGGGTTTTTAAAAAAAGGCTCCAAGAGCTGCCGTAGACGGCTTGTGTAAGGTGCAGGTCATTTTTCGTATGTCACCATGGCAGGTCACCGTGAGGGCCAAGGGCTCATAGACTTAACAGAGGAATCCTGTTGTGTGTGAGATTCAAGGGTAGCTATTGTGCTAACGTGTCAAAGCTGGCTAAATGCGTACAGTGTTAGTAACCTATCAAAAGCCATTATTATTGGCACCCTGCCTCCCAAAGTGAACAGGCATGTCTTTTGGGAGCTCCAAGCAAACTTCATTAGCTTGGTTAAGAAGAGATGGCGATACCCTGATAATAATTTCAGTGCTGAAATGGGCAAATAATTTCAAATTTAATGTGCAGTAGTAACAGTATAAAAGTATAATTAAATTAGTGTTTTGTTTCGAAGCCTCGCTGGCCTGACTAACAGCTAGTCCCACATGTAAAATGAGCATGAATGAGAACGTGGTCGGAACGAAACCAGTTCCAGCTCGTTCTCTTGACGAAACAGCAATAAACAGGATCATTGGGAATGCTGTCCAGCACCTTGCCGCAAAAGATGATATGGATAAACTGATGTCGACTCTTGAACAGAAATTGGATGCTGTTATCAATGAAAAAATCGAGCTTGCGATGAAACCCTTCAAAGATGGGATTGTCTCTCTGTAGAACAAACTTTTGTTGTACGAAGCACACATGGAAAAGCTTGAAGTGGAGGTCGAGAAAGCCGAGCAGCATAGTCGCCGGTCTTGCCTGCAGATTTATGGGATTCCAGTATCCGATGATGCCAACAAAATTGAGTCGTCAAATGATTGCATGGAGAAAATTGTGGAGTCGTGTAAGGAAATGGAGGTAAACAGCCCCGACAGTGAAATCGATCGTGCACATCAAATTGGGTCAAAGAAACGTGTTGAAGGTGTAGATCAGCAGGCAATCATTGTTAAATTCAAGTCTTGGAAAAGCAGATGTGCCTTTTACTGAGGCTGAAAGAAGCTTGATGAAAATAGCCCTGTTAGAATTAGGTTGGATCTAACGGTACAACGGTTGAAGCTGCTTTCATTGGCCATCAAACTGAGCAAAAAGAACAGTCATGTAGATTTTGCATTTGCAGATGTCAATTGTCGGTTAGCACTGAAGATGACAACAGGCCTGTTCAAGTTTTTCACTACTGAGGAAGAATTGCTGGACATAATATAGATACAGTATGCTTTTGTTTTTTTCTCGTCATTTTATTTCAGAAACTTTGTTGTTGATTAAAATAGTTTTTGATAGACTTAAAAGTATCCCTGGGGGCACTGTGGGCCGGGGTTGTTTTTGGCTGTAGGGCTGCCGTCTTAACTATCGCGAAGCCATCGTCTAAGTAAACCATTCTATTATCTCCTTTTAATGCTATGTTGTAGCTGTTTGGAGTTCTACAGTGCAGTTTTTAAGTTATTAATTTGCGCCTCTGCGAAGCAGAAGCAGCAAATTATTAAAATGCAGATGCTCTGGAATGTCTTCCAAGTATCGGCGGTCGAGCTTGAGCGCGCTCGTGTCCAACTGATTTCAGCCAATGAGATCATCGAATGTGGCTGATTATGCGGAAATTCACGGGATTATACGGGAATGTGTTTGTTTTGCGTTCATTTGAAAACAAAAAGAAAAATGGCTAATTGGTTGCCGAGAAAATCTGTGCGTACGCATTTGGCAAAGCAAGGAATGACCATGAGCAAAGACCATGACCATGAGAATTCCTTTTTGTCAAGTTTGCGACGAAGTGAAACATAAACAAGGCAGGCCAAAAGATACACTCAGAAGTAGGTCGCGTAGTCGTGTGGCTACGGAGTTATCGAACTCAAGATGGGAAGGTGAGTGAAGTGGTATAAACAGATTTATCTTCAAGTATTTCATCGTTGATTTTGTGACTTGACTGTGCATATTCTTTTGATCTATCTAACGCTTCTGTAAGCCCTTCTTCCATTCCAGTCAGGCACTACACTTTGATCTTCGGGCACAGCAGCAAACTTATGAAGCACGGCCCTTTCCCAAACGCTAACAGTTGCCATGTTGGCATTAATATTGTTATAGTATTACCCCCACTTCTTATCAGATTGATAAGTAAACTTAACAATTATATCCTTATTTTCAATTTTATTTATGATTTGCAGCTAATACAATGCAGAAGGTCGTGTGGTTACTGCATTTTCACTTTCAATCTCGGAAAGGGCGGAAAAGAGAGGTGAGTCGAGTACCAAACACAGATTTTATTTTGAAATATTTTGCTTTGACTGTTATTTAGATTGGACATGATATTTATGTGATCTAACGAAGGAGAGTTTGTCTTCCGGCAGCAAACACAACAATGCTGCCACGCCCCTTCTTGCTCGTTCCTGAGGTGCTTCCAGCATGCTTCTGCAGTGTATCCCAGCATGTGATGACAACCCTGTCGAGGAGCGCCCAAGGAATTCAGGCCAAGAGACGTTGAATGAAAACACGCAAAATAAAAGTGTTGAGTAAAGCCTGAATGAATGTTGAATCTTTGACAATGAAACTGCTGATATTATTTCAAGATCCTTTGTCTGGCGTCTGGTCCCCATTGTCAACGAGAGAGTAATTACGTCATAGGCTTCTAAATCCGGTTGTTGTTTGCCTAAAAACCCAAGGTTCAAGTTCAATTAGGTAAGCATAAGCATGGAGCGAAAGTCAATGAAAATATTTGGAGCCTTTTGCAAAAGCAAAATTCTATCACACAGCACTCATTGACCAGATCGTCTTTTCGCGAATCCTTTGTAGGTTTACCTATTTTGATTGATGTATCCCTTATTGGCATGATGTTGCCCACTAAATTCCATCTCCATTCCATTCAACAGGAATGTCCAGTGTCTACTCGCAGAAAGACGATTGTATCAAAGGGACTTGTACTTTGTAATGTTGGACACTTGGTAATCCTGAAGTTCTGTAAAATTCATTTCTTTTAATTGAATTGTTTTGAATCAGAGGTACATGGAATTACTCTTTGTCTTCCTATCAAATTCAAAATGAAGTATTTTCTCTTCACTAAGAGAGCTAACGTTGTAGTAAACAGCATGGTCCAAGCAGTTAGTGACCACCTAAACTTACTTTGTAAATCCCACCTGGTTACCATGAAGGTTTTTACCTTCCAGGGTGGGGCGCAAATTTCGGATAGTGATATCCCTTGTTTAAGTTTTTAAGGATGGCAGCATTGTGGCCTGGAGTGATTTTGGTTTGCGGGGTCCTTGGGAGTACTTCGGTATAAGTTAGTTTAGTGTAAGCCAAACAAATCCCTTCGCATCGGAATCTCCCAAATAATATTAGAGACAGTAGGAAAACACATGATAAAATCCCAAGCATTATTTTTACCATTCTGATACAAAAGAAATTCGCTTTTGAAACATTGCAGTATTTTACCAGAGACAGGCGGGGTTGGCTGGCGTTGTTTATATCTGCCTGGTTGTCTTCTTTGGGAAGCTGTCTTTTCATATTGGTTTTTTAAATCTCACATTACGCAATCTGCGTTGCGTTGTGAAACTGTTTTAAACAGAATGAGAGAGATGTCGTCTAGATGCAATACGTCTCGAGGCGGTTTTTCAGACCCCTACGAGCCACTGCACAGCACACTTTGAAACAAAGGAAAGAAAGCCTGGAGGCAGGCATGCGCAGAGTAAGAAAGTTGGACTTTAGATTTTGATGAAATTTCGAAGGCTGTCATTTATCCGTTGTTTCACCCAGATCATTGTAACATTTTTAAACCTCCAGACATTGTAGCTCCTTTATTTTGCTAATTCTACACATTATGAGCAGAAATGGTTCATGTAAACGAGAATAGGAGAGACTTTACAACTCTGGAAAATTTCTCTCGCAGCAAGAGCTTTCTGTTGAGGCAACATTCACATCAATATTGTCTATGGTTCCACCTGTCTGAATTTGAACAATCAAAAACACTGCAATTGCTCAATATTTCAAAATGCTCCTTTACTTCCGTTTGTGATGCATACCAGGAAAGAGAAAACACTTTTGTTTGCATGAATCGTTTGCAAGAACAACAATCGTCTGAAATGAATCTTGCCAATTGTTTTCATTCCTATGGACTTCTATGGTGTTAAAAAGAAAGGTTTCCTGAGAAATTTCAGGAAAAATTTGTTGAAATTTGTTAAGTCCAGCTTTGTGACTCTGCGCATGGCACATACACCATTGTTTGGAATTGTGCTGCACAGTATCCCGCAGCGGTCTGAAAAACCACCTTGAGACGTATTGCATCTAGACAGCACCAATGAGAGATGGTGTCCCGGGTGTATACTTGCTTGTGTTGTTGGATCACGGTAGCTGGACTTATCTGTTTTTCTCGCATTGACACCAGAGTCCGCAAAAAAATTTTCTTTTTACCCCTAAAATAATAAACCCACAATGGCGCTCCTTTGTCTTTGAACAAAGCCAGTAAAATGTTTTTTCCCTTAGTTGTTCTGTATTTTCAATATCCTACCCAAGTTGTATTTAAATTATGTAATTTGCTTAGAGTGTATTGTCTTGTTTCGTTCTTTCACGTATCTTTATGTTTTCTTTTTGTTTTCAATTTTTGTTTTGTTCGTTAGAATCTGTAAAGTGTGGTTGTATTGTGGCACATTTCCCCTTAGGACCAACGAGATGTCTTGATGACGATGCCGGTTGAAATCAATCAATGGCGGGCAGCAATTGGGTGTTCCCGTGCTTCCATTCAAAAACTGTTACCCATAAGCAAAATTGCTATGTCACTTTCATTTCTATTCCAACTTTTCAGACTTTGTTGGTTTTGTTGTTGTTTTATTGCAGTCTCAATTCTTGCTCTACCCCTAGCGCTAGTAATACTATTTGTTGCAGTGCATACTTTGGCAATACATTTGTGTATCCTGCCTTTGTTCGCCCGCATGCATCATTTTGCGAAGGTAGTAATTTACATGATTTATGAGCTTCTCAAGCGAATCCCGCTTGGTATCATTTGCCTTGTTCGATATAAATATTTGGCTGTCAAGCACCATCTGTTACTGTATACCTATTTATGTATTTGGTGTATAATGTGTAACACACTTCATATGCAGTGGCTTGCTTGCAGGACAATTATGCTTAGTGGTGATGTGGAAACAAACCCAGGCCCCGAGACAAAAGACTTTAGTACTTGGAATTTAAACAGCATTGCTGCGTAGGACTTTTTAAGAGTTTCCCTTATAGAGGCATATATACATATATACATACATACATACAGATTTATTTTATAAGGAGGTTAATTTACTGGCAGCTAGACAAGATGATGTGGACCTCCTATCTAAAAAATCGCAGATAATGTTCTACAACTAAAATAAACTCTTTTAACCTATTTCCATTGTTTCAAATTAAAGTTAAAAATATATGAAATCGGAGTCTTTCTTCAAAAATTGTTCCGTTCCTTTGGTAAATGAAATGGCATTTATCTTCTCTCGTTCATATTTAAGATGTTTCTTAAATGGTTCAATGGTTGAATTCTTCATTTCTTTGCTTAATGAATTCCACAACACAGGCCCTCTCAAGGAGATTGAGTTTCTGCCAATTTCTGTTCGGTATCTAGGAATCCTGAGTGTATGATTCAGCCGGCTACTGTGTCTTTCCGTTTTTGATTCAAAAAGCGTATCGAAAGAAGTTGGCAGGCTTTCTAGTTTGTACTTTTGCATAAATATGAGGATTTGTCTCTTACATTGAGCTCAATGAGTCCCATTTTGATATATTGAGAACCTCACTGTCTTTCACGTTTGGTGCAGTTCTCATAATTACTCTTGCAGCTTGTACATGGATGTTCTCTAATTCCTCAAATAGGCCTTCGCTGCATGTACCCCATGCAGCTATTGCATACGTTACAGTTGGTATTACTGTTGTGAAGTAAATTTCTTCAAGGAAATTCTGAGACAAGTATTGCAAATATTTTAATTGATTGGGATTGTAGAAACTCACCTTGATTGTTCCATTCACGAGGGTAAACTGGCACTAAATGGCTAGATGTTTATCACAAACAACCACCCTCAAAACGTGAAAAGGTGAAGTTGCGTTTTTCAGCGCCAAGCGCTGGGATCGCAGAAATAGAGCAGACCTAATCGAGTCCGTGACCCCTTGTCATGACGCTCAAGTTGTGGGGCCCTACCGGGACTCGAGCCCACTCCGCCTGACTATTCTGGCTGCAATGTCAGAGGATTACACCACTGCGCCACAACACCTTGAAAAGAGGTGGTGTTGGGTTATATATCAAAGATTCCCTTCCCTCAAAAAGACGCTCGGACTTAGAGACCCTCCCCAAATGTATTGTGTATGAGACCCAACTAAATAGGAAAAAGTACTTCATTGTAATCTATAGAAGTCGAAGTCAGGACCAAAGTGAATATGATAACTTCACAATCAATTTTGAGCTGATGCTATCCAAAATGCACGCCAAAAATCCGTTTTGTGTTATAATTGCTGGTGATTTCAATTGTAGATCAACCCAGTGGTGGGAAAATGATATTGAAAATAACAAGGGGAAACTATGTGAGCTAATAACAGCAGACATTGGTCTTCATCAGCTGATTTCTGAACCAACGCACTTAACCCTATTAGTACTAGGGTGGGGGCGTTTTTCGCCCCCCCTAACACACTTTTCTACATTGCACGAAAACGGCCTGTAATTCAGCCACCAAACTTTGTGACTTTTAGTCAAATTTAATTGGCAATTAAATTTTTTAGCATTTCATTGTTCTAACTATGATCACGTGACCACAGCAATACCATATTTGGAGAGTAGTCAACAAAAAGATTCCTAAAACCTCAATAGATGTTGTCTCGTTTGTTCGATTGATCTCAAACATACACCATTCGATTGCATTTGATGAGTAGTTTCATTTGGTATACATATATTTCATATTTGCTGACATCAGCAAAATTTAATATCTATGACGTCATTGACATTTATGACATCATTGCTCTAATGAATAAATGTAAGGTATGAAAAATTGTTGTCTTTTTTGCTTTAACTTATTTATTGGATTACTTCTGAGTCCATATTTAGCAGATAAAAGGACAAGACTTAGAAATAACTGCAAAGGAAATCTGTACATGGAACAAAAAGCCAATTAGAAGCTAATTGTGCTAAAAATAGAAACTGAAAATATCTAAAAAGTATGTATTTTTAAAATCTGCAACATGTTTCCTACAATTTGAGACAAATTTTGAGAAAATTGGAATACAGATAAATTAAATAGAATTTTTCTTGTTAAAAAGGTAAAAAATTGCCAATTTTCCTTTGTTTTTTGATTGCCTAGCAACGAAACACGTGACTAATTAATTTTCATTGTTACATTTTAATAGCTAATTGTCTAAAGAACAATAGGAGTAAGTCTTATTGTTCTACCTCTAGTGGTTTCGGAGAAAAAGAGGGGGGGCGAAAAACGCCCCTCCCCCCCAGTACAAAGTGAGTAAAAAATCGCCCAGTACTAATAGGGTTAATAGGAGATTTGAGGTCGTGCATTGACCTGATTTTCACTGATCAACCAAAACTTTTTATCGAGTCTGGTGTTCATATGTCATTACATGAGCAGTGTCATCATCAAATTATTTATGGAAAGCTATCTGTTTCAAATGTAGCCCTACCCCCCCCCCCCCCTACATCCGCAGGATTTGGCATTATGATAAAGCTGACTTCGTTGCCATTATGAAAAGCATCGCAATGCACAACTGGTGAGAGCACCTTGACAAAATTATTTGTCCTAATGAACAGGTGAAATTACTAAACAAAGTTCTCTTGAACATTTATTCTAGTTTTATTCCAAACTAAGTAAAAACGATTAAACCTTGCCAAGCGCCTTGGATGACACGATCTGTCAAAAAATTTCTTCTTTTTCCAAATGAAAGTGTTAGTGTATTTCAAGATAAAACTTTGTATTTCAACACAGAACAAACAAAACATACTTGCATCCAAGCAGAATTCTGAGGATCACTTTTTGGTGCCTTCGGTGAAGAAACCAAACAAACCCACAGAAAACGAAGGACACATCCCCTAAAAATGGTGTTAACTGATTTGTTCATGACTGGTGAAGGAACCCCTCTAACAATTCTTGAAAATCTCCAAGAATTCTCAATGGTATAAAGCTTAAAACATATCTAAAAGTTATAAAAGATTTGTCTACCCGCTGCCTCAAAAATGCAACAGTTTAAAACAAAGGCTGCTTCAAAAATCAAATAATTATTTTCTCTAAATGTAAACTAATTACATTAAATTTTGAAATATTTTTTCAGAATTTTTGGTGAGCTGACGGCAGAGTTCTAAATCAACCAACTTAGAATTTGCAATCAGGGTAAAACGAGAGCTGCCTGCATCTGTATGGCATTATCTGCAACTTCACGGGATTACATACAAGTACATAATTAGATCAAGAAACTGTGACAGAGGGATCCCTTAATGATTCATGACTTATCTGGTTTCAAGCCACAAGTGTTCATTTCCGATTGAAAGTATAACTCTAATGGTGGCCTAAGTCATTTTAAAAAAAGCAACTATGTCTTGACCAGAATCTTCACTAAAGTCTCTCTGCAATGCTCAGTTAACTTGAGTGTTTGTGTGCTTGTCATTTTTTATAATTTGACAATATAATCCACTATTGCTGATGCAGGAGCTCTGGTTTTGACCTGGGGGGTCCATAATAAAGCTTCGTACCATTTTAGCCAATTTTAAAAAACAACAACAGTCGGAACAGTACCCGTTGAAGGCCATTGAAGAGAGAAGTTTCCAGCTGACATGGCCTAAACATTGAGCTGCCTTACAATCATTGAAAATACGTTGAGTGAAAGTGCCTCAAAGCATTTTCCAAAGTGACTGAAAAGATGAGAAAATGGCTTGAATATCAAGGGAAAACACTTACCTTACTAGGAAAGAACCAAATAACTTTTGGAAGTGGTAAATAGATAGAACAACATTCAAGTTTGCACAGCGACTTGACCGAACGGTACAGCTTGCCGTGTATACTGAAGTGCAGAGGACTCCCCAAATTTCCAACCGTTACTAGGGCTGTCGGAATTGGCTGCGCTCGCCTCAATCCCTTTTCCTAATTGGCAAATGGTCTATTCCAAAGCCTGTCTCAGTTGCCAGTTGCTGGACTTGCGTAAGTCTCTTAGGTCAGTGCGTTACTGTGGAGCAAAGTGCTGGAATGAGATTCCTGTGGACATCAAAAGATCACCATCTGTTAAAAGCTTCCGACTAAAACTCAAAACATTCCTTTTTGAAAAGAGTTATTGATATTTTGGCTGTTTTTACCAGTGGATGGGGAGTGTTGTCTGGTATCCTGGTGCTCATGCTGGCCGTCCGTCTGGTGCTCTGTTTCTCCCCGCTCGGCTGTGGGGATCGGTGGCTCGTCCGGTGCCTTTTCATTTTTGGCTGGGGGTGTCATGTCTGGTGACATCGGTTGATGTCGCCTGGGGTGGCAGTTCTGGTCGGGGGTGGGGGGGGTGCTGGATGGGCTCTTGGTCTCCTTGGTCGGTTGGGGGGGGCGGGGTGTGGGGCTGGGGGCTGGTGTGGTTGCTGGGTGGTTGGTCAATATTCCCTGTAGTTGATACAAAACATGGCTAAGGCTATCTGCTTTTTACACAACATTTTAGCTAAAATGATTGCTACATAATTTAACCTGGGGGTGCTCTCTCCTCGATTAGTTTTTTAACTATTGAGAGAGTTCCTCCTCTAAGTAATTCCCTCCATACAATTTATTTATTTATGTGTATTTGTAAAATGATTTTGATTTCCTGTATCGATATGTAATTTTGTCTCATAATTTTGTCTGTAGTTTAAATTGTTTATTTTCTGTAGTTATTTAAATTAAATTGTATGTAGTGAATTTAAAATGAGAACTGAACTGAGTCTTTCCCGTGTTTATTTCAACAAAAAACTGTCACTTAAAAGTTAATTGTGCGCAGTAGAGAATGTAGACTTGCTCCAAGTCTTGTCTGTTCGTTATTTGGACCACCAGGCGGTAGTGGAGCGAGGGAAGCGAGCGGAAAGGGTAGCGGACGAGACTTGTAAATGTTGGAGGCTCATGAATAATTAATGAGATTTATTAATTGGTAGCGGTCAAGATTCTGACCGCTGCGGTAGCATTTGAAGCTATATCTGGCCACTCAAAGATGCCAAAAAACAAAAGTAAATTGATATTGAGATGGAGGCTATTTGTGACAGGGGGGTAGTTTTTCGAATTGAAGCTCCATACTGAAACTTTTCGAAATGGCGGAAGCTCGAAGTAATGTGGTGACCATTCGGAACATTTCAATCCAAAAGAAGTTAGTAGAAATTGCGAAAAAAGTCTTGAAGATCGAACAGCTGCAAGATTATCAATTGGAGGCATTGTTAAGTTTGTTACAAGGAAGGGATGTTGTCGTGTCCAAACCAACTGGCTCTAGAAAGTCGGTTGTTTATCAACTGTTCCAGTACGCCGTTGAAATTTACAATGTCCTGAGCAATGAACTGTTCCTCTCTTTGCCTTCACTCTTCGACTGTTCCAATGATCTTCAGTAGGCTCAATTTTTATCCGCTTGATGCTTTAAATCATTTTGAACACTCTTAAAGCAATTTCTGCGTATAATTTTTAAGTCCTTATTGGTTATTTGAACATGTAGGTATTATTGGAGAAGTTCGCAAAGCTCTCGTTTCTGCCCGTTGGGATGAAATAAATTCTTGATGTGGTCTTGCGTCTTGTATTCGTTGAAGTTTTTAAAACATAGAAGGCAAACCTCATGACTGAAAGGAGGTGAAATTATGTGATCACTAACCTTGTTGGTGTAAACATATTTTTCGAAATGCTTCCTTCGTTGATAATTCATGTTTAAATTGAATATATGAGAACAAATTTTTAATCATAGTCACTATGATTTAATGGCCCTAAATTCCTTAAGTAATTACATTTACATTCTTATTTCATTTTTCGCATTGAATAACAGAATGACGTGATTTAAATTCAAACACACTATCGTAATAATTGCTGCGTGAGCAACCCCCTGACCCGTTTCGCCATTCAGTCAGCCTCTGGTAGATTACAAATCTCATTAATTATTCATGAGCCTCTAACATTTACAACTCTCGTCCGCTACCCGTTTGCCTTGCTTCACTCACTCCACTACCACCTGGTGGTCCGAATAACGAATGGACGAGACTTGGAGCAAGTCTACAGAGCCTAGGACCCTCTGCAAAGAAGAGAGGAAGATGAAAGCCGGAGAGACCTGTATTATGCCCCGCCTCATGAATAATTAATGAAGTAATCTGAATCCTAGGAAGCTCTTATGATGACGGGAGTTCTGGCCGAGAGACAATGGCAATAATAATGGTGATTGTTGTAAGTACTACCCAAAAATGCTAAAATCCCTGTTTTCAGTTGTTCTTGCGATTTCCTGTCCGCCTTAGTTTCTTCTGTTCAAGATTCAATGCCCTTGTGGAAGTCTGCAAAGGTTTGTTTACACATTTAAAGTCAAGTCAAATGACAAAACTCAAGTAACGTTTCTGAAGTTACAAATTGCAAAAGAGGTTTAATCAAGAGGTTTTATTGTCTGACTTGAAGTTACACATCCCCCACCTAAAGAAAACAATAGCTTTGTTCCTAGTGAAATGCTCAACTGTTATTGGTCAAAGAAGGTGGGCAGAATTCTGCCAACCTTCATAGACTTTACTTTGAATGCACGACCTTGTTTCCAGCTGGCAACAATACGGTGTGCACGAAATCCCACCGGCCAGGATCATGTAGCTGCGAGGCTCCCTTGCATGATAGATGGATTCCTTGCGGCCAAACCAATACGTTGCAATGACGGATGGCCTAGGTGCCTAGGCTGAAGCTGCGACGGTTGTTCCGCAACAAGCTGCACATATTTGACTTTAATGACTCTATATTTATGGTTGGTCCTAAATTTTAACGAAAGTGAATAGTTTTTTCTGTGTTTCATACGATGTTTGTTCTTTTTGAAACATAGCTGAATTCGCCCTTCCAAACTTCATAGCAAGCCAATTGCTTGGGAGTTTGCATGTTCTTTCATTCTTGCAAAGCGGAAGTGATTTGGGTCCTCATCCTTCTCAAGAAAGGTTGACAAACTGCAGGATATTTGGAATTGCCAACCTGATTATTTATGTCACACAGGTGTGACTTTAAAGCGGACGCGTAATTGACACACGATTTAGGGAAATAAAGAATTCATTTTGAAGACGTTGTTTAGGTTTTATATTTATCCACTTTGAGACAACAACTGGACATTGCATTGTTATAAAATGAAATTGAATTGAATTGTAGCAAGTCCAGGTCGACTTTAACTAGAAAGAAAAGTTTGGAGCTGCTACCACGATTGGTGACAAAGTTATAGGAATAACCAATTTAAGGACTAGCACCGACACAGCACAATGGTCTAGAAATAGTCTCAGGGGGCATATTTGGGTTTGGTTCATACCCCATCTTTTTCAGCATGTCAAACTGCCCCTCTCCACCAAGTTTTATCCCCATAGCTGAGTTTGCACCATTTTTATGATTGGATTCCGTACAATACAATGTGCCTCATGTTGCTTTCTGTACGTGATGACGTCAAACAGCAAATCTCGCTCCAGTCTTTTTGACGGGCAAGATGGCAGCAGTCAAGAAGCAAGATTTAGAAGTAAAAAGCGGCAAAATAATAGCCTGCGTGCAGCCCCTACTGTTTCCTTTGAGTTGAAACTTCCCGTTGAATTGAATTCATTTTCTGACGCCAGTAGGGTCTGCGAACCAGCGAATGCCAGCCTGTTCTTAGTCACGTGCAGGTTCCGCGGAAACACGGAACCATTTTCATTGGCCAATAACCAATCCATTGTCTTATAAAGTACTTCATGTGTGTAGTACTCCATCTCCATCCTGATAGCAAAATGGCGTCGTCGGAGAGTCCTGTCAGCTATGTGTGGGATGCTGGAAAGTTTGATGAAGCTTTGAAAATGGCCTGCTATTTTTTCCAAATAGAAAGTTTTCATGATGTGCAAGAAAAGGCTCTTATGAATTACTTCAAGAACAGGAACAACCTGTATTACAGTGCCCCAACAGGCCACGGCAAGTCGCTCGTTTTTCAAGTTATTCCGCTGATAGCCGATGTATTAGCTGATAATAACATTGGAACATCCAAAATTCTGGTCATATCACCCTTGATCTCCCTTATGCACGATCAAGTTGAATTTTTAAACAAGGAGGCTGGAGTATCTGCAGCAGCAATTTTCAAAAACAAGATGAACAAGTCCTTCAGGATATTGAAGATGGAATTTTTTCAGTTGTATATGCTTCCCCTGAGTCAATGTTGTCTGCAGCCAGATGGAGGAAAATGTTGTCTGCAAGCACCTTCTCAGAGCATTGCGTTGGTGTTGTATTTGATGAAGCTCACTGTATAAGACAATGGTAAATATTCTTGAAAATGTTCTCACTTAAAAGGAATTGAAAAAACCTTTTCCGCATTTCAACAATTGTTACTAGTACCTAACGAGGCTATTGCATGTGATGACAAGACAGGGTTTTTGAATTCAACATTGGATGTCTTGCAGTTTTGCATCAGTGGCGTGGCCAGGGGAGGGTATGAAGGGGTGATTGCCCCCACATTTGAAAAATTGAAAAAAATTGGAGTTGAAAAATGCAACCAAGATATCTGGGTATACCTCTTTGCCCCCCATCTGAACTTTGTTTAGTTTTGCCCCTATTCATTTTGTCTGGCCTCCCATTGCTTGCACTTTACTGTGTTTATCCTGCCAATGGGAATATAAACTTGGAGTAAAATGGGTGGGGTGAAAATTTTGATAAATGTTGCCTACAGGGTTTTCCTCAATCAAACTAGAACTGCTTGAAGTACCCTCTTAGAGATTGTGACTGTTGACTTAACAGTTTCATGTCTACCGCTTTCCAGCAATCATCACATTGCCCATTTTACCTCAGTAGACCCATGCATTATAAAACATTCCAATGTAGGATTTTACTGTACATATCCTTTGATGTAACAAATTAGCCAAGATGTCACTTACTTTGCAGGGGATTATCAAATTCAAAGAAAGTCCTATTTAGAAAATGGTATGGATTCCTTGGAGAGATTAGATCATTGCTGCCAAAGTCTGTGCAGCTGTCTGCATTCACAGCCACTGCAACAAAGCTGACGAAGCTGGCCATATTTGATGTGCTGGGATTGGATACTTTCAACACATTCATGGTTGAAAAGTCGCCAATGAAGGCAAATCTAAGATTCACTGTGGAATATATGGGTAATGACAAAGCGACGTTGCTAAAACACGGAACAAGCGGAACAAGCCAGTAACAAGCGGAACAAGCAAGGAACAGGCCAGTAACAAGCGGAACAACCAAGGAACAAGCCAGTAACAAGCGGAACAAGCCAGTAACGCATTGAACAAAGCGTGGAATTAGTGTGGGTGCATGGCTGAACTCCACAACATTGCCGCAACAATAAGAAGAAAAGGGCCGTCCATTCCAACGGAAATTTCGAAATACGTTGTAGTGTGAAATGAACAAGTAGCGGCAAATGTAAAAAAACCAGAAAAAGACACCAAGAGAGCAGGAATCGCTGAAAACCTTTTGTAAGAAACTCAGTCTGAAAATTCAGGCAGCGAGTGTTCTCGAGGTTAAGAAAGTACTTATAAAAAATGAATGTACACATATCTTTTAAGAAAGTTTCTCAAAATTCTCAGATTTTGATTACTCGGAGTTTCTTATGAGTTTCTTAAATGCTCCATAACACTCTTGATATTTACTTCCTGTTCCCCTGCGAACATTTCGAAACAATGTTTTTCAAACTTTTTCCAATGTTAGGCATTAAAGTACCTTCCAAGTGATATGATACAGGAATCGTGTTAGAATAAAGTAAACTATGTTAAAGATTTTGTTTGCCAAAATAATCTTAAGTTATATTTTCCCTGTCCTGGAGTTTCTTAATTTTTTGGCGATCAGGGAGGCGAGTTTCTTATAAGCAGTTTCTTATGAAAAATACGTGTATGCGACCTCAAGAGTTAGTTGCATTTGAATACTTTAATTCTGGTTATCCGTTATGCGCAAATCCTCATGCTTTATCTCATCTTATGTTACGATAATGTTAAGTTGTAATGTAAAGTAAAATATGTTGGAATTCCTTTATCAAAATGAATAGTATCTTACGAGGGACGTATCATTTTCTAAAAATCCCGTTCAACTTCGGCAAAAATCCTTCTCTTTTCAAGAAAAATCCGCAAGTCGCTTTCTTACGTTATATTTTTCCCAGTGCTTCTACGGCGATCTGTTTTTCATAACCAGTTTCTTATAACAAGAAAATATGGTTCCTTGTTCATTTCGCCATAGTTTTTTTACTATGATTTCACACCACAACGTATTTCGAAATTTCCGTTGCCCTTTTCTTCTTATTGTTGCGGCAATGTTGTGGAGTTCAGCCATGTACCCACGATAATTCCACGCTTTGTTCAATGCGTTACTGGCTTGTTCCGCTTGTTACTGGCTTGTTCCTTGGTTGTTCCGCTTGTTACTGGCCTGTTCCTTGCTTGTTTCGCTTGTTACTGGCTTGTTGCGCTTGTTCCGTATTTTAGTAACGTCAAATGACAAAGGCCTTGATGAAGTATTTGAAAAATTAATTAGAGAAATTAAAGACAATGGCCAAGATACAATTAGAACCATAATTTTTTGTCAAACACGTACTCAAGTTGCCCTGATCTGGAAAATGTTTGAAGTCAATCTAGGAAAGAGATTTTATGCTAATGAGAAACAATCTTGTTATGAGAGGATTGTGGAAATGCTCCATGCTGGAACTGCATCCAGTGTTAAGGAGCACATAACAAAGCAACTGTCAAGTGCACAAAGTCACCTTAGGGTACTGGTATGCACAATAGCTGTTGGAATGGGTATCAATTGTAAAGGGGTCAACAGAATAATTCATTTTGGGCCATCAAAATCAGTAGAAAGTTATCTGCAAGAGTGTGACAGAGGTGGTAGGGATGGCAATGAGAGTCACAATTTTCTGTTGTACAATGGCTTCATGCTCTCTAAATGTGAAAATGATATCAGAGAGCTTGTACATACAGATAAATGCAGGAGGGAGGCTATATTGAAGCTTTTCCCAAGCAGGTCAACCACTGAGAAATTGCATGGGTGTATTTGCTGTGACAATTGTGCCAAGGCCTGCACATGCAGTGACTGTAACAAAGAGAAATTTAAATTTTTACCTGCGGAAGAGCAAGACAGCACTGAAACACCTGCTAGGGTAAGGGAGGTATCTAAAGAACAAGTTGATGACCTGCGAGCAAGATTGGTAGAATACAAAGATTCCATTTTCGAACACAGGATGTGCAGAGGTGTTGGAGAAGTTTCTCACCCTAATGTGATGTTGCAATTCAGTGACTTGCAGTTTGAACAAATATGCCAGAACTGTGCAAAGCTGTTTACTCTGGATGACTTGCATAGGGATGTTGAATTGTGGAGAAATATTGATTCAAAACAGGTGCTAAATATCATTTCTCAAATATTTCAAGATGTATTACCTGATGAAGATAATTTTCCTGACAGCCAAGATGCAACATTGGTAGATAATGATGACATTGGTTCGGAATGGGGCGAGATTCGTGATGATTCTGAAATTTGCTCTGTAGACATTTCTGGAAGTTATCATCTTGGTGAAACATTTGAAGGAACAATTGATACTTTACAGTCTGGAGCTAGCACTAATTATCATGATGACCTTGAAAACTACATGGACTTGTCCGGTATCCAAGTACTTGCAGATGAAAGTATGCATACAGAATAATGTTAGTTGAGATCATACAGTAACAGAGTTTTCAGAGTTGAGTAGTACCTTAGTGAGACATACACGTTTTCTCATAAGAAACTACAGCACGATCAGGCCATAGTACTATAAGTTTTTTAATTTAACATGAAATTTTGTCCATTTCAGCACTAAAACTTTCTTAACTGGTTCTTATTTTGTGAAAGCAGAATCATCAATGTGGTTGCTAACACTGCTGCAGATATGTTTCTTGATACTTAAAACATCATATGGGAATAAACAGTGTTCTATTATGCTGAAAATCCAAATGGTTAGTTAATGTTGCGCAAGAATAATGGTTCAACGTTATATTCACTATAGCATCGAATGCTTTTTACTTTTAGTTTTTTAATGCTTCTGGAAATGGTATATACTGTACTACAGTTTCTCAAAATTTTGGCCATCTCAGTACTAGTTTCTTAAACCAGTTTCTTATCAAAAAACGTGTAGTTACGGTAGGATATAGTGCGATAGTCCAAAGTCCCATTGTTTTTTGTCAGAATTTTTTCTCCAAATTCCTGTTTAGAACTCCAAATAAGAATTCGTTTATATCTGTATGGCATGCAATAATCCAGATATCGGTCATGAACTGTTGATTGATAACTGGGTTACTTGGAAAAAAGTTCCTTTCACTTTTGTATTGGAAATTCATCGGAACACAATCACAAAGTCAATGCCCATTTGAAAGCTAAAGGATCTACAGTATCTACAGTATTGAAGACCCATTGTCGACCGGCATGCTTTGAATGCACCAGCAGTACCACAATCAAAAACAAACAAAATTTCTAAAACTGATGACTGAAGGGTCCCCCCTTGCAACACAAACACAAAACCTTTGACACAAATAGAACCAGAGCACAAACACAAGCTCCCATTCTACAGTCTGATCTTTATCACGCTTCTCTTTATCATCCTTTTCAATTTTAAGGAAGTTCTATTTTGAAGCTATACAATCTTGGTTGAACATTTGAATGCAATTTGTTGCAGCAAATTGTTCTTGATCACTTTGCGGAAAGGCTTCGATAGGGGCTTTTGTTTGCTTTTGCTTGATGTTGGCAATTGATCTTGAAGGCTTTTGTGATACTTGCATGGGGCTTTTTCAGTTAAAAGTTTGAAAGGGTTTCTTTTAAGTTGACTGTCAAGAATTGCATTGTGGTATTGCCGATGTGCCCAAAGCATGCTGGTTGACAATGGGTCTTTAAAAATGAAATGCATACCTTACATTACTAAACTGATTTCAAAATAGAACTGAGTTTTTGCACAAGCAGTTAGTGTAGAGCATCAGACTTTGCAAATCAAGTGCAAACAGAAACCAAGCAAAGTCTTTCCATGTAAGAAAATTTTTCATCGGCTTGCCCTTTTTGTAAGAATGTTTTCCTTGTGGCTTTCAATCCAACTGTACATGCTGTGCAAGTCAAAGTCATCCAATAAGCTATGTCTCATCCCATGAAACTTCCGATATTTTCTTTCAGCTGTGTATGTCATGGCTTTGTGTGTCATGAGATTGGCAACAACCTTTTTCAAATCTTTCTGATGTGAAGCTTGGCTATGTTTTCCAGATCGTCTAAAGTTTCTGCAGATACTGTCAAAATTTTCAATGAGTTTCTTGTTTACCGTTGACGCTTTTGCAAATCTGTCAATAGCCTTTCTATTTGTGTTATTTGGACCCAAAAGTCTAACCACATTCTTCATAAAATTGTTATAATGTTCAAGCATTAAATCAAGTGGGATGTTCCCACCATAACCAGACTTTGCTTTATGGAAACGATTCCAGATAATGATGTGTGCATCCTGTGGTGATAATAATGCTTCTATCTGGCAAATCAAATATAATGCTTCCAAAGCATATTTTCTGCTTCTCTGGCCATCATTTTACACGTATGGAAGAACAAACTTCCAACACCTGATGAGCCTCATCCCATCTCCTTCAGAAATGGCATCGTAGAAATTATGAACTATCAGCCCATACACAGTGGGCACGCATGAGGACATTTCGCAAAAAAATGATTTTGGAAACCACCTTATCCATTATGATATCCTGCAAGCCCAATGACTGTATTATTGAATAGAAAAGACAAAATGCATTTATCTTTTTCCAATCAAGAGATATTGCAATTTGAATTTGCCAAAATATAGAATTTTTTTCACTTTGATGTAATTCTTCATTTTTTGGATATTCATTCACAAAGCGAAAGAAAATCATTTTAAAACATAATTTTTGTGTTCAATCTGATGTTATGATTGTTTACATCCTTTTTTGGAATAGGAGTTCGGTCAGAATTTTTCTGTTTTGTGCCAAATTTAGGAATAGAAATGCAGATTTTTACGAAAAATGTACGCATTTTTGGGGTAAATTTTTCCATATATTTGTAAATAGCTCAAAAGGCCAAAATTTGGCCCATATAAACCATATATGATTCTGAATCTATGAATTATCAGCTTTCAGATGAGCTTAACCAAATATGAGCCCAATTTGGGCCTTTTTGATAGTTCAATAAAACAAGAAATTAGTCCCTTGGGAATCCTGGAAACGCCTGTAGCAAAAAAGCTTCAAGGCCACCAATATGTCATTTGAACCACCTAGTCACCCTGATTCTGAATTTGAACTTCATTTCTTCGTGGATTGTGTACTTTGTTAATTATACGCTATCTATTGTAACAGAAAGACATGCTTTTTGCAAGTCTTTGCCAGAACTAGGGTCCAGCCTTTGGGTCATAGTTCATAAGGTGCATATGTTTCTGAAAAATATACTGCAGATTTGAAATTAGGAGAAACCGGAGTCTCAGGTGACACGTAGTGAACTTCTGACTTTTTTTTAATGCGGAGGCTGCCTAACTCCCAAAAGAGCAATTCATTCTTGCTGAGGGTGTAATGTGAAAAAGATTCACAGAAACAAGTGCTGGTTTTTTAACTGGATAAAACATCAATACTTTAGTTGCCAATCTTTGATAAAATGTTTCTTTAAATAATTGAAACAGTTGCTGCAACTAGATGCCTTACAAAATCTAGCTACTTTTGGTACATGTGAAATGTCCTCATGACCCCCTATTTATGCCCACTGTGCCATAGTCCAAAACTGAGCGCTGATAATTCAACATATCATCAGCAGATTTCAAAGATTTTCTGTTTTCTTCAAGCTGCTTGTGTAGCCCATGACTCTTTTCATGGTCCAGTCGCCTTTTTCCATCGTCGCGGAAGGTTTGACCACAACCTTTGAACCTGCATAAATATCTTCCTTCATCTGTCTTTCCATTGCTGACTTTTTTCCAATCTTCATAGGCTTGCTTTTTCATGATATCCTTCCTGCGTTCTTTTTGCATGATGAAATGGTCAACAACCTTTGCACAAAGGTCATCAAAGTATTCCTTCTTGACTTGTTTTGACCCATCCTTGACATTTGCAGGTAGCATATCGCCTGGAATCTCATCATCAACTTCAGACATTCCTAAAACCTCCAAAAATGCAGCAACTATCCGAGCAGTCACTTCAAGAAGGAAAAATTGCTTACATGCATCAACCCTCTTGGAAACATCTGTGACCACATTCCTTCTGTTTAGCAAGTTTCTGTCAGCAAACATTGTGCATTTGTCATTTGGCGCTTTTGGGTCATGGGAATTGTCATATGCAAGCTGAAAGAGGACAAAAATTCAATAAACATGGATTAAACGTTTTCAAATTTTTCAATGACAAAATACAGTCAAATATTCATTGCTTCTAGCCACTTTGTAAGAATATGGCATGTAGTAAGTGACGAAGTAAAAAGTGAGAGGAGAATATCTCAATATCTCCTGCCAAAGACAAAGTTTACAATGAAAAACTGAACATTTTTAATAGGTTACTGAGTGTATTCATGCACTTGTCATGCCTAAATTGCACATCATCTTGAACAATGACTATATTTTAACACATTATGCAGTAAACACCCATGTATATGAGAACCTACAATTTGGAACACAGCCTCAGCTCTTAATGAGTGCAATTGATTGGCTCTTTTGATGGAGGTCTAATTCTAAAATCTCAGCTTGTAGCTTCTTGATCTCCCAGGATCTTATACAATGTTGTTTGCTGCATATTAATTCCTTGTACAGTAATTCGTTCTATGAAGCAGCAATTTTCACTGCTACATATATAATATTGAAATCCTCCAACAGATTTCATTTTCCGTTAAATAATATTTGAGGTCATAAGTGCTAAAATTGGAGTTTTTCTGAAATTACATAGCTCTGTTTACCTGGAGAAACTTCATTCCACCATGAAAATCAGCAATTTCTAGGTGGAGGCCATCCAGCTGCTCCTTGGGTGTAAATCCATTTTGTAATTGTAGAAGTGCATTTACTCCACGCTCAACAGATCCCTGGTCACCCACTAAACCGAGCTTGCTAAACTGGTGAATACCACTGTCATCTTCATTATATGGAAGGTATTTGTCATGGATATTCTCAAGGACTTCTTGCATACCAGATGACTCATTAGAATTTGCATAGATGATGCCAATGAATTTCTAGAAATGAGCATTCATAAGTTAGGACAGCACTTTTTTCAATTGTTTTAACTGAGGAGGGTAAAAAAGAAGTATATTGTCTAGTTTTGAAGATCTTATTTTGAAGAAATTAATGTTTAAAGCCCTTTTTTGTCAACCACTCTCCAAATATTATTATGGTCACATGATCAAATCTAGAAAAATGAGGTATCAAACCTTTAATTGCGGATTCAAAATTGATGCAAAGGTTTGGTGTTCATACTGTATCTTGTGTCGTTTTGGCACAATGTGGCAAAGTTTGGTTGCCCCCCAAGCCCAAGTGAAAAAGGGGTTAATCCACTTGATCACCCACTTATCATTTGCATTTATTAAAAAGATGCAAGAAAGTCTTTAGAAGGGTATTCAATTTATACTCACTGTATCTGTAGGTTTGCTTGTCTCCAATGAATATGCATGCTTTATGTGGGGAACAATTACGTCTTCAAATATTTTCAGATCGTTGACATATTTACAAGCAATCCTACCACAGATAACAATGTAATTCTGCCGCTGTAAATCATACTCTTTTTCACTTGGAAGGAAGACACTATTTTCAATTTGCATGAGTCTCTCAATTGGCTTTGGTTGGTCACTGAGGTCACAGACAATACGATTTTCAGTAGGTGCAACTGACACCCAGTGCTTGTCTGCATTCTGGTTATCCTCTATCATATCATGCACCTGGGTTCTGAAGTCAAAATTGTCAATTACAATTTTCCGTTTGAGTGATGGAGTGAACTCTTCAGACTTCAAGAATGCATCGTGATTCTTTCCAAAAGCATCCAGTTTACGATTCAGGAATGTATGAGAAACAACTAGACGAAGTGGCTTTAGTCGCATCAATTTGCCCTGAAAGTGTGAAAGGAGCAAAAATAAGAAACTAAAAAGACGGAGCTACTAAGGACTGGGATTTACATCTCAGCATATACAGTACAATAATCTGAAAATACCATGATACAGAATGTAATGAAAATATTGCATAGCATTGAACAAAATTTGAATGTCTGTTGCAACCTCACTTTCCTGAAAAATTGAAACTTTAGCAATTAGTCTATGGTTTTATGAAAAAATCTGTCAATAATTCAGTGGCACAGCCAGACAAAAACTAGTGAGGGGAGCGACATTCCAAAACTTTCAAACCAGGATGTTACAAAGGTACTGTATACCCAGGCATTTTCATTACACAATTCAAATAAAATTTTAGCCAATATTTGAAATTGGGGGTGTATTTACCCCTTCATACTCTTCTGTGACTCTGCCACTGCAATAATTTCACATATATTGAGTTCATATCAAAACTTACCATTATGCCTGAATGTTGTATGATTATACTGATTAGCAACTGCACAACTGTCATTTGTGCACAGCGATTCTTGAGGCAAACTGCAGCAGCCATGGATGTAGTTTGAAGCAAATAGCGATCATCGAGAGGGTCTTTATTGCGTTTCAATGAAGTAGCTTGCAAAATACTAAAAATGAGTGGTGCTTTTCCTTTTATCTCTTGGCTCATCTTGACAAATGAAAAGTTAATCATATCTTCCTTTTCTGTTCTCCTGAAAATACTTTTTGGCTCCATTGCTTGGTTTGCTTCATCTAATTTTTGCTTCCTTTGGACTTTGCCTTTTTTGCATAGTGTGCAGCATTCTTTATCAATTTCTTTCAACACTATCTTTATGAGCTGTTGGCGAATATCTTTATGCTTCCAAGCAGCAGATGCAATCTGTTTGTATGTTCCCTTGCCTGACATCACACACAATGGTACCAAGTCAGGGGAAGCATCTTTCGTAAGAATTTTGCTTGGCCAGCAAATCTTTAATTTTACTGTAGTGGCAGCCTTTCCCCCATCCTCCATCTGACAAGATCTTCTCACTTGGCATTTTGTTCCTTGTCTGCTTGATGTTGCATTGCCTTTTCCATCCTGAATTATGATTAACTTCCTTGGTGGAGGGGGTGCCTTTGGAGTACTTGCAATGATAGGACCAGGCCTGGTTGCATCAACAGTTGGACTCAGCACCTCAATAACTAACGGGTCTTCAGTCGTACATTCAGAGGCTATTTGTTTCTCAGTGTTGGCAGGTTTATCAGTATATTCTTTGACCCTGTTCCATAAAGACGTCTCTACTTCTTGCAATTTCTTTTTGTGGCCTTTTCTCTTGTTCAACAGTTCAATGCATCGCTTGCAAATGTAACAAGCGTGCGAATCCAAATTGACGGGAAAAGGAAGATCCAAGAATTCAGGGCGATAATCAGTTTTGCCTGCAATTAAATTGAAGTCGTGTTTTGTAGCAATTTGTAAGCCACACAGACCACATCTACCCGCCATATCGTTTCACGTCGTACTGACTTACTGCACGAGCAATACAATGGCCGCTCTTCCTACTCCCTCAGTCTGGTCTGCGCAGGTTTGCTGCGGGCAGAAAATATGCTGATGTCAGGGACATCGCTTTCATTTGCTGGTTCGCAGACCCTACTGGCGTCAGAAAATGAATTCAATTCAACGGGAAGTTTCAACTCAAAGGAAACAGTAGGGGCTGCATGCAGGCTACAAAATAATGGCATAAAATCGCAGGTAAATGTTAGTTTTGCTTTCTTTAATCCCAAAAAAAGCTAAATTGGAAATTTTGATTTTTGAGTGAAATTCCCCTTTAAATGATCTTTCTGTTCATATAAAATTCAGTCACTTTTACTGTATACATAATGCTTAGTGAGGGCAACAAATGTCAGAGTTCAAGCATGAAAATTGGAATACATATAGATTTTGACATGCTGAAAATGATTAGATTGGGAACCCAACCCTAAATTGCTCCTAAGTGTTATTTTTAGCCAAGGGTACTTGGCCCAGTCCTTCACAACTGATACTACCAGTTTTACATCTTTCCATGTTAAAAGCATACAGATCAGCATAAGCAAGTAGTAAGACAATCTAAAAACAATGCTATTGATATTTAACAATGGATCACCCCAAATGCTATGTTTAGATAGGGTTCTTGGTCCCAGACCTCCAGAAAAGGTGCATACAATTTTCCCTTTGTATCTAGTGAACTCAAAAGAAAAAATAAATAAAAATCATAGAGATTTTGCACATCATAACAAGGTATAGAATCCCAACTATCAAATTAGCCCCACAATCAATTTTTAGAAAGGGTACTTGGACCCAGACCTCTGCCAAATTTTTGATGATTCAAGCCCTACAGGATCATTGTGAGAGTGGAACTGGTTCAAATCATTACATAAGAAAAGTAATATCAATGGCTAACGGGTTATTTTGTGGGTACAAATTGCACAGTTAAAGCTACTTTTAGAATGGGCTACTGGTGTCCAGGTCTCCAAGGATGGGCAAATACATGTGTCAACGTTCCTGTTATAGATGTGCAAGTTGTTTTTACATATGCAATCTTTGTGCCACTGCAAGTTATACTCCTGTCTCGTTTCAAATTGAGAATGGAATAGATGTGAATAGGATATTATCTAAACATTGAAAATAACGCAGAATCTCTTTGATCACTCTTTTTTCATGTATGAAATGACGAGTTTCATTTTCACAGAGTTACACACTGAAAAAACAGGAAGCAGCTGAAGGCTATCTTGAAGGGTATAAAGGTGCAGCTTTCGACTGTCCAGAAACATTGCTTGGAAGAAAAACTGTTGAGAAAATTGTGCCAGTAGAAAATCCTTTGTCTGAAGAGCACGCTGCTCTTGAAATTGGATACCTGGTAGAGAGAAAAGATTTGTATTACCAAGATACAGGGGCACGCGGCATGATAACAACACAGTGTATTATTAAATGATCGTAGGCAGGACCAACAGTACAAAGGTACAAATCCTTCTTCAACTTTGTGTCGCAAGGATGATTAGAGAAAGGTGCGTCCTGCAAATGTTGCTAAAGCTGATGGTAATCAAGGATATTGTGTTGTTATAGAAAACCTTAAACACTTTGATGAGATCAGACAGCTACCGTCATCTTTGAAACAAATGTTCCAAAATCCGAACCTCTTAGATGACTTTGTTCAGTTCCAAGCAATGTTTCATAAAAGTTGTAGAAATCGCTACAATAATTATCATTACAGCAGGGTATGTAAGAGAAGGCGCACTGATGAAGGCACCCAACAACAAAGTTCTGGTGCGAATCTAAAAACTCCATATCAGCATACAGATAATTTTCAGCCAATGTGTATTTTATGTGATGAGAGTGAATCCGAAAACTTGCACCATGCACTCACACTTGGCTTGGATAAAAAAATTTGCGATACAGCCACCCTGTTGTAGGATGACAAGCTTCTTGCTAGACTCAGTGAAGGTGACTTGGTCGCAATTGAGACTTATTACCACAAGAACTGTTTGGTTTCTGTAGTCAAATACATGTCCTTAGACATGCGTGAACCTGAAATGTGGACTCTTCCTACATTGAAGAAGTTTATCATGGACAAATGCCTCCAGGAAGCCTTGCGCTCCTCCAACATCACCTGAACGACCCCAAGAATGGGATGTTGCTTTGAAGTACTACCACCAACCTCCACCGCACAACAGCTGCTCTCTTTTACAATGGTTACGGCCTTTTGATGAAAAGGCCAACACAGCATCCTCCATAGAAAGTTGTTGTCATTGGTTTAAAACATGTGTCCTACTTTGACCCCTTCTATTCTACTTCATAGATAAATGAGACAATATACCATAAATTAAAATTACACCCAGATGCACTTGTTCTTACTATGACCAGAAAAGCATCTGCTTTAATCAATGACATTATCATCAAATTCACATTTCCAAATCCTCCATTGGCACTTAACGTAATGGAAAATGAACAGCTGGTACTGCACACTGCACATAGGGTGAAGTTGATTATCATTCAAACTATCAACAAGAAAATTGGCTTTGTCAATGGCCAAATCGTTATTGTCTCTGCAATCACTTGATACTTGCTAAATATCCATCAGGCACTATTATCAACATATCCAGTAACCAGGATAATCAATGACATACTGACAACAGCATATCACTGTATGCCAGGTTATGCCACAACCATCTCCAAGATCCAAGGGCAAACTTTGCAGAAGACCATAATTTGGCTGGATACACCAACAACACCTCCGGGTACAGCATATGTTGCACTGTCACGTGTACAGCAGATGGATAGTTTGTTTTTTCATGACACCATTGACAACCAGTCACTTCTCTCCAGCAGAGCAGCATAAATGAAATTTCAGCTTTCAAAATCATGTTGCTGGCAACAGACAATGTAGATAGATACGAAAAATATTCCAGAGAACACAGAAGAATGTGAAAAAAAACAAACAATCAAAGGTGAACCTATGGGTAGCTCGCGGAACGTAACTGGGATATCTGATTTTGTCATCATTTAGTTCATTACAAAATGTAACTGTAGGCATTGCTATCCAGCCACACAAGGTAAGATGTTAGGCCAGGGCAACACGGTGCCGGTGCAGTGATATTTTGCGTCAATTTCAACTAAGATTCCTGTTGCTGTGGACGAGCAGTTCAAGTTGGCACACATGAATAGTTGCAATGGTTTTTGTGCAAGGCTTTAAAAATTTGAACGATAAATCGTACGTAACGTTTCCAGAATAACAGGATTTTTACGGATTTTTGGTGGATTTTTCTCCAAAACAAAAGGATCTTTGCCGAAGATGTAAAATATTCCTTGAAAGTGAAACTCCCCTTGGCGCTCTTGAAGTCATCACGATGAAATATTCCTATCAGGTTCCAGTGTTTGCAGACCTCCGCCTTCAAATCTCACTCTTGCTATGTTTAGTGTGATTTAGATGTTTCATTCTCCTTCACAGAGGCTGAATGGAATTACCAGACGAACGGATTTGGTTTCGTTTCTGTTCCTGATTTACGTTTTATTTATCCCAGAATAAACCCCCGTCTAAATGCCCCGGTGAGAGGTCAGATGTTCACCAGGGTCCTAGTGGTCTTAAAATGAAGTCATATTTTTCCAGCGGGTAATTCACCGGGGTAGAATGTACGGGGACACTTGACCGGGGGTGTCAACATTGTAAACTTTCGCTGAGAGTAAACAAAGAGCATTGCATTGCTGAATGTGAGAGTAGTTTTTAGCCATATGCCCCCATAACAGTTCAAATTTGGAGGGGTTCATCCACTCCATCGGCTCCCATAGTGCGCCTTGGTTCTCATGAATTCCAAATTTCAGTTGCTGCATGCTTGTTTTCTTTCTGAAATCTGTTCTGTTGGCCGATGAGCGGGCAGACAGGAAAAACATTCATTCATTGATTTCTTTTCTTCTTGAAGAAAAGAATTACAATAGTCTGTTTTAGTACGTGACTGGATTGAAACTGGACAAACTTGCTATGACTGGTTTTGATTCCACTTCAGACAAGCCAGACAACAATGGCATTGAAAAGTGCTGTGTGCAATAAATTCCGCAGGGCATACCGGAAAAACCAGACCCTATGGCCCTGAGACTAATACGACCTCTAGGACCCAAAGTACAGAGTTTGAAAGGAGTCATTCCCTAAGATGGCATCAGATAACAAGACAGTTTCCTTGCAGATATGTCAACTACTGGCAGTTTTAGAAAGGTAGGCCAAAGTTTATCTTGTTGTTTTTAACACGGTTTCAATTATCATCCAAGTATTTATCGTTGTTTTCTCTCTGTTCTTTTTCCATTAAATATTCAAGGGTAGGAAAAGCATATCTGACTGATTGCGCAGAAAAGCCTACCTGAAAAGCCTACCTATGGATTTGTCAGAGCTGGCGCTGCCACTGCATGCTCAGCAATTCAAAGAATAAAATGTTTTTATCTGTACTGGTGTCACGTCTGTTCAAGGGTATTCACCATAGAAACGGTATTCACCCCATGCTGAAGTGAACGGTATTGGCGCTAAATTTGAAAAATTATAGCAGAAACAGGCTGATTAGCATATAGTATCTTGAAACACTGCCATTATTAAGAGGAGATGACCCCTTAATGTTCGAGTTGGCACACATTAATAGTTCCAATGGTTTTTGTGCAAGGCTTTAAAAATTCGAACGATAAATCGTACGTAACGTTTCCAGAATAACAGGATTTTTACGGATTTTTGGTGGATTTTTCTCCAAAACAAAAGGATCTTTGCCGAAGATGTAAAATATTCCTTGAAAGTGAAACTCCCCTTGGCCCTCTTGAAGTCATCACGATGAAATATTCCTATCAGGTTCCAGTGTTTGCAGAC
Organism: Aurelia sp. 3 sensu Dawson et al. (2005); assembly: GCA_964020215.1. Taxonomy (NCBI): domain Eukaryota; kingdom Metazoa; phylum Cnidaria; class Scyphozoa; order Semaeostomeae; family Ulmaridae; genus Aurelia; species Aurelia sp. 3 sensu Dawson et al. (2005). Next base: position 8,449,342 of record OZ026577.1, read on the forward strand.
CTCCGCCTTCAAATCTCACTCTTGCTATGTTTAGTGTGATTTAGATGTTTCATTCTCCTTCACAGAGGCTGAATGGAATTACCAGACGAACGGATTTGGTTTCGTTTCTGTTCCTGATTTACGTTTTATTTATCCCAAAATAAACCCCCGTCTAAATGCCCCGGTGAGAGGTCAGATGTTCACCAGGGTCCTAGTGGTCTTAAAACGAAGTCATATTTTTCCAGCGGGTAATTCACCGGGGTAGAATGTACGGGGACACTTGACCGGGGGTGTCAACATTGTAAACTTTCGCTGAGAGTAAACAAAGAGCATTGCATTGCTGAATGTGAGAGTAGTTTTTAGCCATATGCCCCCATAACAGTTCAAATTTGGAGGGGTTCATCCACTCCATCGGCTCCCATAGTGCGCCTTGGTTCTCATGAATTCCAAATTTCAGTTGCTGCATGCTTGTTTTCTTTCTGAAATCTGTTCTGTTGGCTGATGAGCGGGCAGACAGGAAAAAAATTCATTCATTGATTTCTTTTCTTGTTGAAGAAAAGAATTACAATAGTCTGTTTTAGTACGTGACTGGATTGAAACTGGACAAACTTGCTATGACTGGTTTTGATTCCACTTCAGACAAGCCAGACAACAATGGCATTGAAAAGTGCTGTGTGCAATAAATTCCGCAGGGCATACCGGAAAAACCAGACCCTATGGCCCTGACACTAATACAACCTCTAGGACCCAAAGTACAGAGTTTGAAAGGAGTCATTCCCTAAGATGGCATCAGATAACAAGACAGTTTCCTTGCAGATATGTCAACTACTGGCAGTTTTAGAAAGGTAGGCCAAAGTTTATCTTGTTGTTTTTAACACGGTTTCAATTATCATCCAAGTATTTATCATTGTTTTCTCTCTGTTCTTTTTCCATTAAATATTCAAGGGTAGGAAAAGCATATCTGACTGATTGCGCAGAAAAGCCTACCTGAAAAGCCTACCTATGGATTTGTCAGAGCTGGCGCTGCCACTGCATGCTCAGCAATTCAAAGAATAAAATGTTTTTATCTGTACTGGTGTCATGTCTGTTCAAGGGTATTCACCATCGAAACGGTATTCACCCCATGCTGAAGTGAACGGTATTGGCGCTAAATTTGAAAAATTATAGCAGAAACAGGCTGATTAGCATATAGTATCTTGAAACACTGCCATTATTAAGAGGAGATGACCCCTTAATGTTAAGGATCATTTTAAACTCGGTCCTGATGGGTCCTAAGGGTTACTGGGGTCTCAGAGTCATACGGTCTGGTTTTTCCAGTATGCTATTCCGCAGACAGCAGAGTTGAAAAGATGCTTTGTTCAAAACTTTCGCAAAGCAGTATGGGTCCTGATATAAAAGGAAAAAATATCTACGGGAAATTTCCCATCCCATCTCACAAACTCGCGTCACTTCGTTCCGCGAGCAAAAAAACACATAAAAGCTGGGACAAAAACATACAAGAATCAAAACAACTTCCTTATGATTACCACTTTGACAAAGCAAGGAAGCTGAAGAAGAAATACCTTTAACTAAGAATTATCACTTCCTGTTACCATAAGTATGTTTAAATATATGAAAAATAGACTCACATGTAAATGATACATATCACAAACACTTTAACTGTGCATATGTGCATAGTTTGTAACAATGTACATTACATACCTACACACTTGGATCATACTTTTGGCACATACTATCAAGATACACAAACAGCGATAGAGATCATACATAGTATGAATACACATTCTCCATACATTGAATAACAATTTGACATAAATATTAATGGTCCTTTCTCCTTATTTTGGATGCATTGCCAATATGACAGCAAAACACTTGGTTTTGGTTATTATAGTCACTTTCTGAAGAATTTTCTCTGCCGGTGTAGCTTGCAGAAAGCATTCCCAGCAGATGACAAGGTATTTGATCACCTCAGGCCAGAAAGGGTGCAAGTGGCTACAGCGGCCAAACACAGCCATCCCAAAGTTAGGAAGCACCATAAACGAGGACATTCCGTTACTCCAAAGCGATCCAACATTTCTCGATCATGAGAAGCTTAAAAAATTGTACAGAACATCACACCACTTGGAGACCTATGGAAAATATTCCATAGAGATGACACGGGCCCAAACAGCGATGACGACAAAAGAGCTGCTGAGCTTTGCATACTCAACCCTAGTAATGAAGTGCGCAGTGCCATGTTACAGGCCATAGAAATCAGAGGTACCCTCTTCACCATAGGCACAAACTTCATGGTCACCAATAGACTATTGGCAAACCCTGTTAACTAAGCAAATTTAATGTCATTTGCTCCACAGGCAGACCAAGCATTCAAGCGTACAAAGAACATCTTGGATCTCCTGCCTCTGCTCCACATCCAAAAGGCAGGGGCAGCAATACAGGCGCAAAAAACTTCTGTGCAAAATCTTGTGGAGCAGCTGACAGGAATAGCACACCCACAAGCACATGCATCAGCAGCCCCCTGCAGCACAACTTCCACCAATGGTCATGCCTAGAGATGAAAGAAACCAACTGCCACCGAATAGCCATCAGCAAGAGCCATATGCACATACATACTCCACAGTACACATAACACACAAACAACAGGCCTCACTTCCACATGAAATCACCAGCCCATCTTCTTTTACAATCATCAACATCTGCACCAACCACCACTAAGTTGTCTCCATTGCACATACTTCAACAGGCAGGACTACATGCACAACATCCAGTTGCACAACATCCATCTGCACACTCAGATCCTCCAGCAGTACCAAATCAACAAGTATACTCACAACCTCCAGCTGACGTCCCATGTTGCCTGTTTGTCCCAGCCACTGCACATCCACTATCATGCAACCTATTGCCATCACCCATAACAAACTTGCCAATTGCTTCAACTGCACCAACTCCTATCTCATACCGCATCGCATATGACAATGTCCTTGTACACACATCATTCCCTCACATTTCTCCATCTCATCCGTCATTGACAACTATCATGTCGCATCATACCACCACCACACAACATGCAGAACAGGAACATCTTTTATCCATACCATCATACTGACGACTTCCATACCACTCCTTCCATTTCCAGTCAGAGGAATATTTCTTTATAATGACTGCCATGTTCTACTAAACATATCATTGTCTTGAATCGGTAGATGCTAAGTTTTTCAAGACTTATTATAATCAACAAAACGAAGACTGTCGCTTCAACAGTGTAGCGGATAAGTGCACGAAAATTTCCATCATCATAGCTTGGCTTGGACAGCACTTCCCAATCATCCTGATGACCTCAAAGAGAGATATTTTGCTGTCCGCATAACATTGTCAACTCTCTGATGCTTTGCAAAGCTGTTTGATTTCTTGACCTTGTTTCGCCACATCTGCCGTACATAAAAGATAGAGCATCTTTTGGATTTTCTGCTGTGGCCGTTCTTCACAGAAACCCTTTCTTTCTTTCCATGTTTAACCCTTCGCATGCCGAATTGTTTCCAGGTCACTGTACTGTGACGCTGGACAATATCCGCAAGATTTCAAACATCTCGATCTGAAATTTCAAACTCCTTTTTCATCCGGAAGAAGTATGTCAATTTGAAATTAAAGTGTATGAAAGTTGTTCAGAAATAACTGAAGTTTTCTTTTCTTGCCTCTATTTCACTGTAAAACATTTCAATTTACCTTATTTAGCAGTAGAATGAGTTCTGAGTTTTTTGCGTTTTGTTTACGTCGGAGCTTCAGGCGATCGCCGAGTTAGGCCACATTTTTGTCCTCGCTGCAATACATAGAGGTCACCCATATTACCAGAAAGAGGCTGAATCGAAAGGGCAGTTTCCACGCTCTCAAAACATGCCTTTTGGAGCCCCATTGGATGAGTAGAACGTATTTTATCGCAAGAAGAAAACAGATTGAGAATATTGAAAAGTTCAAAAACATCAACGAAAAACTCGCGATTTAGTTGCAGAAGCTTCCATCGCTAATAACTTGGAAAACTTCACTGTGAACAATGTTCATTTTTCACTGGAAGCAACTTCTCATTGCTTGATGAACAAGTTAGGCCTATTTTTTCTCAGATTCGCAAAAGGAAGATATCAAAACACGAGGAAAAGAAATTATGATCGTAAGTCGCAATTCTGCGACGGCAGCATGCGAGGGAGAATTAATCTGGTCGCAAATCTGCAACTGCAGGATGCAAAGGGTTAAAGCATGGAATTGTGATGCTTTGTGCTGGATAACGTACCTGTCTTTTCCATACAGTTTTTTTTTTAATTCTTCAATGGCTTACTCATGAGGAATCCTATTTTTTGGCCTCTGGTTACATCTGAGTGTGCCATGAGGGTACAGACTTTGCACCAAAGACCCTCATGACCATCTGCTTTGCTGACAGCTAACCATTCATCTTCGTTTTGGGGAAGGGCAAGTGACACATGCCGGTTACATTTGACAGATCCGTTGTATGATGCACAGTTTTACTTTGATACAGCTCTACCATCACCTCATCATCAGCTACATGATCCTCTTCTATTCACTTTGATACTCTCGCTCCTTGGCTCTCCTACTCTGTTGAGAATGTGTTCGTTTTCACTTTGCACATTTGCTTTGGTATCTGATGCCTTCTTTCCAAAAAAGGAGTACCTCTTGCAGCCCTTTGCACCCTCAAGCATCAGAATTTTCTTCTTTGTGTTATGATTTTCCGATCCACTTTCCTTTTTCTTCTTCATCCTCTCTTTACCCTCCCTTTCATTCTCATCTCTATCTTCCCTTTCATCATCAGCCATTCTGCAGAGAAACCAATAGGCTCAGTCGAAGCTCTTGGGGGATGTTGATGCCTCTTCCCATCTTTGTGATGTACGCATTCTTTTTGGATCTCTCTATGTGAATCCTCAATGTGTTTTCTTTAAAATAACTAAGAATTTGACGATTCATAGAAATTTCTTAAAATCATCAGATTTTGAGTACTCAATGAGTTTCTTCCGAGTTCTATAACAATCTTCATATCTAATTTTTGCACCCTCATGAACATTTCAGAGTGAAGTTTTGCCAATCATTTGAGCAAATTGATATATTACCACTCAGTCTCAGCTTGAAGAAAATGTATGTGCGGGAGGACAAATGCAAACTGCGTCATGTTGAAGCTATGCTTTTTAGTTCCTCTAAGCTTTCATTGAAATTCTCATCTCCAGAGCAATCATTATTTTGAATGAAGATTTTCATCTCTAAGTGGGCTTTTCTTTGATAGAAATATCAAAGTCAGTTCTTAACAAGGTGTGCAAAATTTCGAAAAAGGGGTTACCAGACTTGTTACAACTTGGCAAGCCCAGCTGCCCTCCTACATCCACCGCTGCCATTCCCAGTGATACTGCAAAAACTTAACCTAGCACTGAGCTCAAAGCCAAAGATGACATACAGTTCAGCTCTATGTCTGACCAAGGTCCCAGCTGGAATTGAGTCAAACTCAACAAGCCATCGGTTAGATGAGCCCATGATAGATAATCCATGTGAAACACCTATCACATCAAAAGCTACTGCCTGTCTGAAATGTCCAATAACATCAAAAGAGTTGATGTCATGCCAGGAAGGATATAGCAGAATGAGGAAAACAGTTTTTGAGTTTTATAGGAAGGTTACAAGAAATAGAGAGGAAGCTGTAGGATATAAGACTTTTGCTATGTTTGTACAAGTTTATTTCTTATATCCACTAAAAATAACAATATAAGTTTACAAACTACACTATTTTACAAAATTACTATCTGACTATACAACATTACTAGAACGATGCCCTGAGGAGCAAAGAGGCTATGACTACCCCCTTCAAGCTTGGTTCACACTAGGCGTATAACAGTGTTTAAGCGCGTTTTGCTTGCGGGTTTAACTTAAACGCCAAATGGGAATGACCAGGGCATTTAAATTTGAAAAGCTAAACGCATTAAAACGGCTAGTTTCTCAGTGGTTCTCATAAGGAGTTTAAGTGGGTTTAAGTGCAATTATGTTCCAACAAATTGTGAATTGCGAAATACCACCTGCTCAGTTGACATTTTTATTCGTCGTTCAGCACTAGCAGGCAGATATGGCCTGAGAGACTGGGCTATTTTGATAAAACTTTCACGTTTGCAAAGGCTTCAAAATTTGAGGGAAAAGAAGGGGAAGAAAGCGAGGAAATGTTGGGTACGTGACATTTATCGCGACAGCTATGGCGTTTTCACGACTCTTTTCTGAGAACTCAAATCTGATCGAGAATTTAAAAAAGGATCGATTTTCTGCAGTTGTAAAAATATGGTTAAAAGATTTTGCAAGACCAAGTACCATGCGCTGCTGATTTTGGAAACAGAATAATACCGAATGTGCATGGGCTTCTCAGATTCCTCGCATTGACGTATGACAAATTTCCAGAATTCCTCGGTGTCTTTCATGTTTTAAACGCGAAGAACAAAATTTTTTGATATTCGCCTTTATCATTTTTGAGGGTTTAAGTCCTCAAATCTAAACGCCTTGGTCATTCCCACTTGGCGTTTACGTTAAACCTGCAAGCAAAAACGCACTTAAACGCGGTTATACGCCTAGTGTGAACCAAGCTTTAAGTAGAAATAAAAAGTAGTGTCCCTCTCAAAGTACATTCTACCACGAGAAATGTTTTATATCAAACAACTAGAGTGATTGAGTGGCTAATTGGCGTGTATATTCAAGTTATATAAAAATGCGCTAATTTTTGATAGGCCAAGGCTGGTCTTTTGGTTTGATAGTTCTCAGGTTGTTTCTTAAATTTTAGGATAAATTTGCTAACAATGGATTTAGATGAGTTTTTTATGCTTTAAAGCTAGAAATATAAGAGTTAATTTGGTTTGTTACAAGACCACACAAACTACTTTGCAGCAACTCAGAAGTGATAGCACAATTTGCACTCAAAAAGACGGCAAAACATTCATGATATAAGAAGCCATCAAGTTACACTTCCACAAACCACCATGCAGGAAATAATGGAGAGGGAGGGAGGATACCCATTATCATTAGATTAGGTAGAAGTGGAACACCTAAAAACCATGGTGGAATTCCCCATACTCTTGACAACTGCAAAGCAGCTTTAAGAGATGTGGAACATTACAATAACATGCTTATAAACAATACTTGTAATGACAGAAATCAGAACAACAACAGGAAGAGTGCCACGTTCAAAAGCTCTGTTATCAAGAAGATGCCTTTTCCACTTGCTGAGTGAATATATGTTGTACCACCAGGTTTGCACACAACCCTAGGAATCACATTGAAGCCATTCAATTTGTTAAATAAGGAATGCAGTGATCTTGATGAAGAAACTTTAGAGTCAAATGAAGACAGTGTCAGCCACAGACACAAAGTTAACAGTAACTGGCGAGCTGGCAAGAAGTATCACTGCAGTTATAGGGAAAAGATGAGTTGAAGAAAGTTAGTGAAAGCCTTGTAGACTTTGAAATCTTAGTAAAACGTTTTCAAGCTGTTGCAAATGGGAGATTTTGAGGAGCATAAGAAGACTGCAAGAGAAAAAAAACAGAGTGCCTAAGAAAAAATAGTTTGAGGGAAGCTGTAAAGCAGTAACCTGTGTAGCAACTCCACATGATTATCACTCATCGTGGGAATGCTGTGACACCTGTAATAGGTGGTTTCACACCCTCCATGAACGATTCACTGCAGCTGAAGTAGTAGTTCTGAGTGAAAATGATGAATACTCCTGATTGGTATGTGAGAGAGAAATATCTTCTGCTGGAGATGCCATAGATGAAATTGCAAAGAAAGCAGCAATGTGTTTGGATGCTGAAGAGTAGGTCCAAGTTGATATTACCAAGCTGCAAGAAAAATGTAACAACTTAAAACAGGAGATGGAATCAGTTATGGGGCCAAGAAAAAGAGACCTTTTGGCTTACTTGGTTAAGATTAGGGTTATAAGACAGGCTTACCATGGTAATGTTTTTGTTGGGAACCACTGTAGGAAGATTCTCAAAATGACAGCAGATCTGTGCAAATAAATTGAATGAAGTGATGGCAGAGACAAAGTAGCAGAAATATTTGAACTTTTTGCAGGAATCCATGCCCTCATAATGGCAAATAGGTTTCTGTCAGATAATGAAATTTCTACTCTATGTGCAAAATATGAGAACTTTGGCCAGTTATACCCTATTTACTTTTCCAATACAAGCATATGAAGGAAAGTTCATGAGTTAATCTTCTCTGTACCAAGGTTTGTCAAAATGCACAAAACCTTTTGGCTACTCTGAGAAAAGTTTGGAGAAAGTTTACATGCTGCTGTAAACATGTAAGTTCAACAACTGGTTTCTGTTTAAAACAAGTCACAGCAGATACGGCTTGTTTTTGAAAGGCAAGAACTACAATCACTGGCAGATGAAAGGATGTTGACATAACACTCCTGGCTATGTCCATCAACGCACAGTTGTAAAAAATACCACATGTTTTGTCTTGATTGTTCAATTGGTATCAAACTTGGACAATGTGGTTGCTATTGATGAGTCCTTTCATTTGATGTATAAATTTTTCATTTTACTGATATCAGCAAAAATGAAAACCTATGAAATGATTCAAATTTATGATATCATGGCTTTAATAAATGTGGGTAAAATACAGCAAATCATTGTCTCTTTTGCTTTATCTTATTAACCCCTAGTAGATTTTTTTAAATACTCTGCAAGGAAGCATCTTATAGCCCTGAAACTTCTTGACTTTTTGCAACTACTCATTGTGCAACTTCTCAAGAGGTTTCATTGAAATAGTTTGAAAAATGAGGGGGCGGGAGACAATTTTCTGGGACTGACCCAGCACAAATCGCAAATTCTCAAATCTCAATTATTGCAAAAAAAAGGAACAAAACTGGGATATTTTGATGACTTTACTTAGTAATGTAGTGTTATTTGATCCATTCTATCACAAATACCATGTTTGGATGGAAAATGTGCTCCAAATTTAATGTTATCCAGATTTTCCTGATTTTGGCCAATTTTGCCACGTTTCTTGACCACACAGGAAACTGCTGATGTGAGTCAAAAAAATGATGGCTATTTTTAGGTTGATTTTTATATTGACAGAAAATACATGTCTGAGGCATTCAGCAAAGCAAACTTGGTTCCTCTACCTATTACCAGTCAAGAGTTTGGTAGGGGGGCTTTCCCCCCAACCAAAAAAAACTATCAAATAGCCCAGCCTTTATAGGGTTTATTTGATTTATTTTGAGTCCATACCTACTAAATAAAAGGACAACACTTAGAAATAACTATCAAGAATATCAGCATATGAAACAAAAAGCTAATTAGAAGGTAACTGTGCTAAAAATAGAAACTTAAATATGTCAAAGGTATGATATCTTGAATCCACAACAGTTTTCCTACATTGTGAAATACATTTAGAGAATATGAGATGAGCAGTAAATCAAATAGAATTTTTCCAGTTAAGGTGTAAAATATTGCCCATTTTCCGTTGTCTTTTGGCTCCCTAGCAACAAAGCATGTGACTAATCTATTGCCATTGTTAAATTAGAAAAGACAATTGTCTAAAGAGCAGTAGGAGTAATTCCCATAGTTACTGGGGGCGAAAAAGCCAGTCACACTCCTCAAAAAGGTCAGTGCTCAGTCCTCTTATGTTAATTTAGCTATATGCACTGACTGATTACTGTTAAAACAAATCTTTTCAGCACAAACAGCCCCTGCCATGGATATTCCATGTGTCTTTGCCTCAAAGTTTGCATCATACAAAGTTTGTGTGGTTTTGTTTCTTTAGTATTTGGTTGGGATTCCCAGGTTATGTTGTCCATGAACTTTCCATATTCTATTGCCATTTCAGTTTCCTTCTTTCATTTCAGTTTCAGTCTCTATTCGCGATTTTGAAAATATCCAATATATCCAAATACTTTGAAGCCAAAGTTTCCCGACGCTTTATTTGTTGTTAACTTGAAATTCGCAATAATTACTAAAGCCCCTCCCACAGGAATGACCTCATTAGAAAAAGATTAGTAACGCATTGTTCCGAATGCTTTACAACAACAAAGAACGTGGTGCCTTGATAATTTCATCTGATTTCATGGACTCAGCAGACTTGTGCATCCCAACACATTGCATTGTGTTATTTTGTTCAATGTTTTATTGTATTATTTGTCTGTACACGTTCATTGCTTTCCGTTGGAATATGTGCTTCAACGGTATTTTTTGTTTTGTACATCTTTTCTTATTTTCCTTAGAATGGGTGATTGGTTGTTGCATTGTGGCTTTTGGCCCCCTAGGACCAGCGGGAGGACTTCTTTTTGATGATGCTGGTTGAAATCAGTCAATGGCGAGCAACAATAGGGTGTTTCTGTGTATCCATTCAAACACCGTCTCCCCTGGGTAAAAATATTAGGCCATGGTCAGTCCTTGCTCACATCCTCAAGCTTTACTGGTCTTGTTGTTGTTTTATTGCAATTTCAACCATTTACCCTTAGCGCTAATGATTCAGTTTCTTGCAGTGCACACAGTTGCAACACAGCTATGTTTCTTGCCTTTGTTTGCCCGCGTGCATCACCTTGCGAAGATATTTCTTTACACGGCTGTGCAACTTTTCAAACGTATTCCGCACGCTATCTTCAGTCTTGTTCATCATAAGCATACAACCGTCAAGCAATATCTTTTTCCCTATGCATATTTTTACACTGGGTGCATAACTTGCTATACACTTCATACCCAATGGTCTGTCTTCAAGGCGATTCTGCTTGGTGGTGACATAGAAATGAACCCTGGTCCTGATACATTAAATTTTTGTACTTGGAATTTAAATAGTATTACTGCGCATTACTTCTTGCGACTCTTGCTCTTAGAGGATTACAACTCTGTGTATAATTATGACCTGATTGGTATTGTTGAAACCCACCTTGACACCACTATCAACGAAGATAGGCTAGCAATAGATGGCTACACGTTTCATAAAAGCAACCACCCTCTGAATGTGAAAAGGGGTGGTGTTGGGCTTTACATCAATGACTCTCTTGCTTCAAAGAATCGTCCTGATTTGGTGACTCTCCCTGAGTGTGTTGTTTCTGAGATTCAAATAGACAGGAAAAAGTACTTTTTCGCTGTAATTTATCGTAGCCCAAGCCAAGACCAGAGTGAGTTTGATAACTTCACAATAAATTTTGAGTTGTTGTTATCTAAAATACATGCAGAAAATCCATTTTGTGTTATTATTACCGGCGATTTCAATTGTCGCTCAATGCAGTGGTGGGAAAATGATATTGAAAATAATGAGGGAAGACTATTTGAGCCATTTACGTCGGAACTTGGCCTTCATCAATTAATCTCAGAACCAACTCATTTAATGGGTGATTCTAAATCTTGTATCGACTTAATTTTTACCAATCAGCCTAACCTCATTATTGAAAGTGGTGTTCATTCGTCTCTGCATGAACACTGTCATCATCAGATTGTTCATGGGAAGTTATCAGTTTCAAACATAACAATACCTCCGTTCACCCGTAAGATCTGGTATTACGATAAGGCAGATTTTGTTGCCATTATGAAAAGTATTGAAATGTTTAGTTGGAGAGAACATCTCAGCAATATACCATGTCCTAATGAGCAGGTCAAATTGCTCAACGAAGTACCTTTGAACATTTATTCCAACTTTATTCCTAACAAAATTAAAACAATAAGACCTCGTCAACTACCATGGATAACGCAAACTGTTCAAAACTTCCTAAGGAAAAAGAGTTGTGCTTATAAAAGCTTTGTGAGGAATGGCGAACCAGAAGACAAGCTTGAGGGGATACAAAATATGATTTCCGAAGGTTCAAGAATGATTGAGGATGCAAAACAGAAATACTTTCTCAAGGCAGGCAGAACTTTAGCTTCACCAGGAACTTCTAGCAAAACGTATTGGGCCTTGATCAATACTGTTCTTAACAAGGCTAAGGTTCCAATAATACCACCACTTTTGGAGAATGTGCTATTTGTGACTGATTTCACTGAAAAGGCTCAGTTATTCAATGACTATTTTATACTCCAGTGTATGACAATTGACACAGGAAGTGTAATTCTAGAACATAACCCCATAAATTCTACTCTAATAGATACCTTTGTTATCTCTGAGGAAAAGATACTAAGTATCATCATCATCATCATCATTACTTTATTTTTAGTAGGCTAAGTTGAAAATAGCTACTTTACAGCTAATTAAGGCCTACTTTAAAAATTAATACAAATATCTAAAAAAGAAAGAATATATATATATAAAGAAATTTACAATGCATATATATACAAAAAGATTACATGATAAAAACATCTATCTTGCCAGGAACCCCACTTTAGGAATATATGTCTTGCAGAGCCTACAGTTGCATTTATCACCTTTCCAGCATCTAATTCGTTTTTTGAAAATAGGAGGGGTATTTGATTGTTTTATTTCTAGCGGTAATAGCTGCCACAGTTTATTTCCAAGGTAGGCTATGCTCTCAATTCCAAATGACGTAGTTCGTACCTTTGGAAGTTGAGCATCATTGCCACGCCTTAGATTGTAGCTAATATTTCGTTCCTTGAAAATGTCCTTCATGAAAGGTGGGTTTAGATCGGATTTGGTTTTATACATTTCTGTCATTAACAACTGCAGGTTTCTTACATGGATTGGTACCGATTTGGTCTGCTCCAAGAGAAAGCCAAAATCATTCCCGTAATCTTTATATGCTATGCGTAATGCCCTTTCTTGAGTACGATTTATTCTATGGTCCAAAGTTCTATCATAAAACATCCAAACAAGTGGACAGTAACTAAATTGAGATAAGATAAACGCCCTCATTAACTGCTGTAGTTTTTCAGTGTCCATGTAACGTGATATTCTGGCAAGAGCGTGGAGTTTTTGGCCAGTCTTTTTGCAAAGAGTCCTGACATGTTGTTTGAAAGAAAATGATTGATCGAAAGTTATGCCGAGAAGGTTTTCCTCTGTACTTTCTTTCACACAGGTCTCGCCTATTGTAATTGATATTTCATTACTTCCTTTTGCACCAAAAATCATTAAGTGGCATTTGTCTTCATTTAGTTTCATGAAGTTGTTTGGAAACCATTCAGTTATTTTGAGGGCATCATTCTCTAAATGCATAATGACATTTTCAATATTAGGACCACACGCATAAATAGTTGTGTCGTCAGCGTAATTACAGATTTCGGTCTCCTCCAGGAACATGAAAAGGTCATTCAGGTATATATTAAACAAAAGGGGTCCTAGGACTGAACCTTGCGGTACTCCTCGGACGGTTTCTGTCCATGTGCTGAATGAACCGTTAACCTTTACCCTCTGCTTCCTGTCGGTGAGATAGCTATGAATAAACAGCAATGCAGATCTACTGAAACCATATGCATTTAATTTTGCAATTAGCAATTCATGATTCAGGCAATCGAAGGCCTTCGACAGGTCCGTCAAGACAACCCCTGCGACACCCCCATTGTCCATTGTCTTTTTGCAGGCTTCCACTAAACGTAGAAGTGCATGCTGTGTACCGTAGCCTTCCCGAAACCCACAAAGGAGTGAGGACAGGAAACTGAACAAAAGGTAACATTTGATCCTGCATCAATCTTTCATAAATCTTTGATACGGATGGCAAGACTGTGATGGGTCGGTAGTTCTTTTTCGTAAAGGCATCCTCTTTTTTGAAGAGTGAACTTATATCTCCAGCTTTCAATTCTTTGGGAAAAGTACCCTGGGATAGACCAGAGTTGAACAGATTTTGGATGGTAACAAAAAATACGTCAGGATTTTCCTTTAGAATTCTTGAAGGAATGCAGTTGACCGGAGACGCCTTATTCGAGTTAAGTTTTCTGATTTGAATAGCAACATCTTCAACAGCAACCTCTCTAAATTCAAATCTTTCGGATAAAGTAATGTTCTCTTTGATTTTGCATATACTTGGATGTGATTCAAATTTCCTTACAGCTTTATTAATTGGATCTATTATGTCATTTGTTGGTAGCAGTAATGCTTCATTTGCAGAGATCCCTAAACTTTCTGTAATATTGGCGAAAAAATTGTTGAAAATCTCTGCAATTTCAGAGTCCCAACTTACCACTTTTCCATCTTCAATCAAAGTAATAGCTGAATTTACTTGCACCTTGTCTGAGAATAGTGGTTTTACAGTTTTCCAAAATTTATGATTATAGGTAAGGTTGCCGAGATCAATGTTCCTATAGTAATCAAATTTGGCATTGCGTAACAATTTTACGCACTTGTTCCTCTGCTTTTTAAAAGCTTTGAGGTTTTCCTCAGTTCTATCGTCGTTATACTTGTTACGAAGCTTGGTTCTATGCATGTTTTCTTTACGCAAGACTTTAGTCATGAAAGGCGCATCATTTGCACGGATAGATTTTTTCTTAACAGGAGCATGTTCATTCAGCACGCCCATGACCACAGCCTCGAAAGCACCATAATCCCCATTCCCAACCAGCTCCTGTGATAACACATTAGAGAGATGAGCTCTGAAGTCCACGGCACTAAATCGGCTGTAGTCTCTATAGGTGATTATCTTAGGCCCCCTTTTGACATATCCACCCTTTAAAACGGTGACAATCATGGCGTGAAAATCCGACAATCCCGTTTCTATGACAACAGTACTTTGGAAGCTCCTGTTCCTATTTGTCAGAATTAAATCAATACATCGGGGACTGTTGGATTTGAAGCAAGTTGGGCTCCTAACAAGACTATTTAGGTTATAATTGTCGACAAAACTACTGATGACGTCTCCGTCTATTTCGCAGTTAAAGTCTCCTATTAAAATGAGACTTTCGTAATGGCGACAATAATGATCGAGCATTTTTCCAATTTCATTAAAGAAATACTGTTGTGGCTGAGAAGGAGGGCGGTAAATGGCCACAAGAAGCCATTTTTGCTTTTTGAGACTCATCTCTATCATTCCACATTCAATATCGTTAGGAGTTTTATATTTTGTGAGCTCCTTGACTGGTGCACGTTCCCTAACATAAATCAACAAACCACCCCCATTTCGATTTTGATCGTATCTAAATGGCTTCATAAATCCCTCAATCATGAACTGGCTTGTTGGAAAAGTACTGTCGATCTTAGTCTCTGCTATTACCAGAATATCGGTGGTTTCCGATACCATGGGTCTCAAAAAGTCGATTTTATTCCTAATTGAATTGATATTTAAATATGCAATGAGAAGACCATTTCTATTTTTCAGTCGGATATTTTTCAATGCTGTGTTCACATCATCTCGCTCAGAGACAGATTCGTCATCAGTACCTTCGTCGACGTTATGATTAGTAACTGTAGCAGACGAACAGGAGGTATCACAGTTTTCAAAAACACGAAAATTAAAGTTTTCAGGTACCTCGGGTTCATCTTCTACTTCTTCGGCCAAATGGCAAGTTACCAGTCATTTTCGCGAGGCACTGAAAAAGTTGTCAGCTAATACACTATCTCCAAACCTGTTCAGATGTAATCTACTGCGATTGAGATGTCTTTCCGCTTGAATGTTTTCATGGTCGATGAATGTAAGATTCTCTTCGTTGCACATATCTCTCAGCACAAAATTTGTCCTTAGTCGCTTATCCTCCAGATTGTCCCCCCTGGCAATTAAGCCCGATACAATAACATGAATTCCACGGGCTTCTATCGACTTGGCGAGTGTAATGATCTCTGTGGAGATTTCAACTTCTGACTTTCTTGTACGTAATTCGTTAGTGCCACAGTGTAGGATCAGATTGTCCGGATTCTTATCCACTATTGGCTTTGAATAACTATTCATATCCCGGGTTGTTGCTCCAGGAAAGTCATAAACATGAATTTGTTCATTTATATTGCATCTCGGTCGTAGCTTCCAACCCTTGACATTCTTGACCATTGAATCACCAACGATGCTAGTGACGGTTTTGTTGTCTTTCCCTCTACCGTTTGATTGCTTTTTGCCATCAGCAGCGCTTGTGGTCTTGTTTTCAGCGTTATTGATCGTTGCAGGAGACTGCGATGGAGCAAAGGATGGCATTTGATTGTTGTCTGCGATGCTTCGTTGCTGTTGCATATCATCGACTTTGTTGTTATTTGTCAAGGGAGACTTATGTGAAGACAATGCTGTATCATTTGATGAATCACTTGATGGGTTTTTATTCCCATGACCGTTTCCTGCCTGTTGCACACTTTCGCCGGTGATCTTATTGGTCCCAGAGGATGGTGCTGGGACTGTGGTGCTGGGACTTTCGATGGTGATGTTTTCAGTCCCAGAGGATGGAGATGGGACTGCTGCGCTTGGATTCTTTGCAGCATTCTGAGTGATTGTATTCTTCTGTGTGATTGCTTGTGAAGGTCCCTCGGTGGCAGAATTCTTCTTATTTCTCTTCTTTTTCCTTTGCTTTTTCCTCAGAGCTTTGATTTGTTTACTAATATCTGACTCAGTGTCTTCAGATACAATTGATGTTTTGTTTTCCACTGTGTCATTTTCTTTACTGGATGACTTAGAATTTGATTCTTTTGCGCTTTGACTTGCTTTCTCCGTGTGGCATTCTTGCGAATTCTCCGTGATGTATCGCTTTTTCACAAATGTTTTAATTGTCTCCATCATTTTCTCTATAGTCCTTTGTTTCTGTTCAAGTTATTTTTCCAAGGAAAGAATCCTGTCTTCCATGCAATGGATAAAAATTCTCTCGTAATCTGGGGGGGTCCTGGTGGGGCATGGGGTGGTTTGAGATTTGCTCGCATCTGGAATATTTAACATCAAGGCTTTCAAAGAGAATAGTTCATCATGAACGGACTTTCCAAGAAAAGCAATTTGGTCAGCAATTCGACCTTCATGCTCGGCCTTCTCTGTTGACGTCTGTTTCTCATCTGTTGATTTGGTTTGGGCACCATCACATTGGGGCAGAGGAGTATCATGTAAGAGATTCAAGAGCGACTTTGTCAACTCAAATCTCTGCTTGTAATCAATGGCCAATGATCCTTCATTATTGCACAATATGCCCCTGGTAAGTAGCTCCTCGATAAGTGAATGCGACTCGTCGGCGCTTAGGCCCAATTGCATTTCGGCATCACAAATAATTTGCTCTCTATCCAGCTTCTTTTTCTTTACTTTTGTTATGTTTTCAACAACATCCATAACAAACCGCAGCCATATGTCACGTTTAGTGGGCATTTTGCCCCATTCAGTGCTAGTTATCTTAAAATATTATTCGAATTTTGAGGATGACTTACAGACACGTCTGACTCCACCAACGCACAACAACAACCATGATCACTTAATCCTATCATACGATCACTTAATCCTAATAAAGCACATGGATGGGATGAAATATCTGTGAGAATGATAAAACTAAGTGATACAGCATTAGTTGTTCCATTAAAGATAATATTCACAAATTGCCTAAGGTGTGGCCTGTTTCGCCAAATATGGAAGCATGCAAACGTTGTGCCTGTCCACAAAAAGAATGAGAAAAATTTGAAGGGAAACTACCGTCCTATTTCACTTCTTCCAATCTTTGGGAAAATACTTGAAAAACTCATTTACGATTCCCTATATTCTCATCTTGTGTCATCTGAATTACTTAATCCAAATCAATCAGGTTTTCGTCCAGGTGACTCTACAGTCAACCAGTTAATTTCCATGACGCACACAATTTTTGAAGCATTTGATTGTAACCCCCCTCTTGATGTTCGCTCTGTGTATCTTGATATCTCCAAAGCATTTGACAGGGTTTGGCATGATGGTCTTACCTTTAAATTGAAGCGTTGTGGCGTCTCAGGAAATCTTCTCGCTCTCATCAAAAGTTTTCTCAAGGACAGAAGACAGCGAACTGTTTTAAATGAGCAGAGTTCTTCTTGGGGAGATATTTCGGCAGGAGTACCCCAGGGCTCTATTCTAGGGCCCTTATTCTTCCTTGTGTATATAAATGACCTAACCGAAGACTTGAAGTGCAATGTTAAGCTCTTTGCAGACGATACGTCATTATTCACAGTCGTCCAAGATTCTGATTCAGCTGCCAACGACATGAACCATGACTTGGAGTTGATAAGACAGTGGGCACATGACTGGAGGATGTCGTTTAATCCTGATCCACAAAAACAAGCTGTGGAACTAATATTTTCAAGGAAGAAGAGTAAAGCTGACCATCCAGAAATTCTCTTTAACAACACATCAGTAATGAAAGTAGATGAACATAAACATTTGGGAATCATACTAGATTCAAATTTGTCTTTTTCTGCCCATGTCAAATCAGCTATATCGAAATCAAGAAAGGGTATTGGCTTGCTGAAATATCTCTCCAAATATCTTCCGAGGCATACCCTTAACGAGTTATATAAGCTCTATGTGCGACCGCATCTTGACTACGGGGATGTTATTTACCATGTTCCGGCCAAAGTATGTAAGTTCAGTTGTAGCGTAATTTTAACGAGCTTAATGGAAAAATTGGAGTCCATTCAGTATTCTGCTGCGCGAGCAATTACAGGAACATGGAGAGGAACATCACGAGAAAAGCTATACGCAGAACTTGGCTGGGAACCACTAAACGGCCGAAGATGGAGCAGACGCCTTACTTTGTTCTACAAGATCATTAACAATCTAACTCCAATTTATACCAAGGATCCAATCCCACCACTTCAACAGTTTCAATACTCTCTTCGCAACCAGGATGTCATTGGGAGAATAAAGGCCAGAACAGCAAAATTCAAATCTAGTTCAAATCCTCATTGCTTGTCTGAGTGGAATAACCTTGATCCTGAGATTAGACTTGCACCGTCTGTTGCCGTTTTTAAGAAGAAGCTTTTGTCAATAATCAGACCCCCTGAAAGACCTATCTTTGGCATTCATGACCCCAAAGGTCTTTCCTTTCTCACTCAGCTCAGGGTTGGTCTAAGCAAATTGAACTTTCACAAATTCAAGCATAATTTTAGGGATACCATAAACCCAATGTGCCCTACGAATGCTGGTATTGAGGATACGGAGCACTTTTTGTTGCTTTGCCCTTCCTTTGCAGTACCACGCAGATGTCTTCTCGCTGGAGTTTTTGCTTTATTACGACCATTTGGATATACAAATCTCCAAAATAATGTTCTAATACAGATTTTTTTGTATGGTGATCAAAACTTTCCCAATGAACTTAATAAAAATACACTTCTGCTAACTCTACGATTCATCCACAAATCTGGTCGATTTGACTAGAAACATTTCTTACTCCGTTATGAGCTATAAAACCACGACCACCATATCCCATTTAAGTAGTACGTGAATTTTTTTTCTGTTTTGTTTTGTTTGTTTTCTTTTTCGTCATTTGTCTTTTATTTGTACATATAATGTCTGCCTCAAATTAGATACCACGCGATATCTGATGTCAATTACTCACTCAATCACTTTAGTTGTTCAATCGCTGACATTTCTCGTGGTGGCATGTAATTTGAGACCGACACAAATTTTCATCTCTATGTTAAATTGGCCTCGGGGTAGTCATAGCCTCTTTGCTCCTTGGGGTATCGTTTCTAGTAGCATTGTATAGTCGTATAGTAATTTTGTAGAGTAGTGTAGCTTGTAAATTCATATTGTAATTTTTTAGTGGATATAAAAAAACAAGTTTAGTACTATTTTATGTTTGTAATGTGCCTTATTTTACATCACCATCCAAGTTCAAATCTTGAGATGAGTTTAAGTCTGGCAAAAAACAGTTTGTGGAAATTTCATTTTAAATTTTCTGAGGTACCATAAAGAAATTCCTTCCGTTACTTTATTTTGCTTTTTCCTTCCGTTACTATGTGTTTTATGAAAATTGTAGCGCTGTTTGAATAACATCTACTCTGCAAATTACAAATAACTTCCCTCAGGCTTATCTATGTAAGAATATTAAATCCCAACAACATCAACATCATCCACAACAACAACAACATAATCAATTCTGTATCCATGAACAATGGGGTCTTTATAAGCAGGTACAGGGCCGATACCTGACATTTTTTCTTAAGGGGCAAGGGGAGGGGCAAAAAGCCAAAATTTTGCAATGCTAAAATCAACAACAGCAACAACACTGATTATCGGAACATATATTAAGAAAGGAAAACTGCTCAGTGGATTCAAATTTGATGTTGGCATTTACCCTAAAACCCCCCTAAAACATTCATAACTCCTTGCTCTATTTATCTTCATATTCTATATTGTAAAATTGGCAAGTGGGCCTGTAAATCACAAAATAGTCAACAGGTTGAGTAAAATTTCCAAACATTGGCCATCTATGGCCATCTGGGATGGGGGAGGGGGGCTCTACTCTCCAGGATCCACATTGACCTAAACCCTGAGCTGGTAGTTAGATTTATTTCAAAACTTGGTAATAATGCCACTTGATATATATTTCTTCTCTCTTAAAGGAAACCTACAGAGTATTTTGAGGAAGACATTCCTTTCCTCTACACTGGAAGAAAGCAGCTAAGTACTCCACAAAGACTGGCTGCTATTTTGAAAGCAGACTCAGAAAAGGTCACCAAAAAACGTCCGTTGCGTGTTCATCAGAATTGTGGCTTTCTCATAGATTGATCTGCACTGAAACATGAAAATGACTGGCTTGTTACAGGTTTGGGTTCTTTCAATGACAGTGGCTACAATGCAAGGTTAGTTAGAGTGGTAGATGAAGTCGTTGTCTATGACAAGAAACTCCCAAAGAAGGCAGCATCATGGCCAATACTTGATAAGTATAGCTTCATCGTGAAGACCCAATGTTGGAAACAAGCAAAATATGGAGATTTTCGCTGATCAACTACCACTGTGTTTACCTGTCCAACTGGAACTGACACTGGAAAAAGACATCACATGGTCAAACTTGGCATTATAGAGTACTATTTTATTGGCGATGAGCACAAGATTAGTCCAAAGAAACACAAAAAGACACAGAAGCCATTCAATCCTACTTCAACTAGCACAAAAAACATCCTCAAAAAGGCCGCTGAAACAATGTCTTGACCAACCAGTATCTATGATAAAACCTGCAGAGAAACTGGTGATGTTGAAGATGTTGAGTGTTTGAGCGATTTTCCTCGCAACAAGAAGCAAATTGCAAATGCAAGGTATAGATTAAAAGCAAATTCAAAGGAAGATGAGTACATGAAGCTGTTTGACCTGTCAAGTAGAAGACAAGGCATACTGAAAAATCTTACATTCACTCCATCCCCTAGGCTTTTCTATGCACCTTCTTGGCTTATTGATGAAGTAATAAGTGAGTGTGGCCAAGCAGACAGCTCGTCAGTTTTCTCACTCGACACTACGTATGGAACTGAAAAGCATTATGTAACTCCAAGCCAGTACCGTTCCACAAAAGTTGTCCATGCAGCATCCAAAAAACCTGTCTTTCTCGCAGGCCCAGCAATGTTTCATAGCAACATGGATGGAGGTAATTTCATGTCTTTTGCACACTCATGCATTACTGAAAATGAAAACTTGGAGAAATTACGTTGGATTGGTGGTGACCGTGGAAGTGGCCAAAAGAAATTCTTATCACCTCTCAAGGGTGCAACTTTTATTCCATGCAAAAGGCACATAGAGAATGATATAAAAACAAAAATTGCAAGCCTCGTAACTTTTCCATTGACCCCGCAAGATATTTTCAGCGATGTTTTTGGAAACGATATTCTTGGGATAAAAGGGATTGCTGATTCAGATGATTCTTCAGAGTTCTATGAAAAACTTGAAAGCAGACGGGATGTCTGGGGAGCTGACTTCTACGATTACTTCCATAAATACATTGCTGAAGATATTTCGTCTGGCTTAAATCCTAAAGTGAGGAGATCAATTGCCTTGAAAGATAGCTACTATTGCAACAATGCTTCAGAAAGTCTGAATCGCAGTTTCAAGGCCTTTATCGATGACGAGAAGCTAGATGAAAGTAAAGGTGGCAAACCAACAATAATGAGTTCATTGGCTGACACATTTGAATATTACGAGAAACATGTTATGCAATTTCGAAGAAACATTCGACGAGCTGTATTCAGACAAGGGCCCTACCGCCTTACAGAAAAATTTAGGAAGTTTGAAATACCCCAAGAGGCATGGATGGAAAAAACTCCACAAGAAAGAAGACAGCACTTAATGAAGTTTGACAAGTCTGTGAAAACTGTGCACAGTGCATTTGCAGAAAAGGAAAATTTAATTGACACCGCAGCCTCACCGCATCAGAACAACAGGATATCACAAGACAGTGACCAAGATGGTACATCTTCGCAAGCAAATTTACTTGATCAAAGTCCATCTGTATCTGCCTTCCCTACTCATTCCTATCAAGGGCACCATATGGGCAGTGCTGATCATCATAACGAGAGCAATGCAGCCAGTACGGTTGGGGGAAGCTCAGATGATTTGTCTGTGATAGGAGATTTTGAGCTATCAGGCTTGTCTTCAATTTTCAAAGGCTCATGGGCAAATGCTGGGAAAATTGTCTTGGAAAATGGAGTTGGCTTCTTCCCAGGAGCAGTGTTGCCAGACTTGGGATTTTATCCCAAGATCTTGGGAATTTTCAGGTGTGACGGGATTTTCCTTGGGATTTTTTTTTTGGCAAAAATACTTTGGGAAAAATCTTGGGATTTTGGAAAACTCGGAAAGCGATATTTTCTGATTGACTGGTATCAAATTATCATTCAAATATCTACCTGATTACTACGCAATGTGCAAATTAACATGACCCTTGAGAACAAACGAAGAAACAAAAGGTTTCCACATCCTCTATGCAATTGTTGGTTTCATTTTCGTTTGAATGACAAAGCACGTGACATTGAACAAGTTGGGATATGTACCCGGCGAGGATCATTGAACAAACTGCTTTAAACCACTTGAACATTCTGCGACTTCGATGAAATGCCGAAAACCAAAGAGTGGTATCCTCAAAAGTTTTGTGCTACGTGGCAAGGAGATGCAGAATTTAAAGGTAAATGTTTCTTTTTTTCTTGTTTTGTTTAAAATCACTTGCGAGAAGAATTTTGCTCTTCTCGATCATCAGAAGTTCATGTATCATGCTTTTCCACTTGTTATGCTATCTTTTTTGTCAACAAGCAATTCTCGTTTCTTTATAGGATGGCTTGCTCCAGTTGAAGGTGACAAGAACAAAGCATTCTGCAAGTTATGCAAATTAGGGTTGAAGACACATAAAAATGACTTGCGAAAACATGCAGCAACAGCAAAGCACAAGAATAAAATAAAGGAAAATGAAAACTTGGCAACGATCAGGCCAATCAACCAAGCATTCAGGCCAGCTGTGTCCGAATCTCGAAAAATTGCCGAAATTCGCACTGCTGTCTTTATCGCCAAACATACAGCTTTCATGGCAGTTGATCACCTTATGCTTCTGTTGCCGTCAGTCTTTCCCGATTCAACCATAGCAGCCAATCTACGCATGCATCGCACCAAGTGCACTGGCCTCATCATCAATCTGATTTCTCCTTGCCTTTTTAAAGAGCTCATTGAAGACGTTGGCATGAGTTTCTTCAGTCTCATTGTTGACGAGTCTACTGATGTTAGTCAGAAAAAGATGTTTGCCCTTTGCATCCGGTATTATAGTGTATCCACTCAGTCAATCAAGACGACTTTCCTTAAAATGATCAATCTTGGGCCTTCTGCAACATCAGACATCATTGGAGCTGCCATAGAAAATGTCCTCGCAACAAGTGGTTTCAGTCTAGAGAAGCTAATTGGTATTGGAGTTGATGGATGCAGCACAATGGTAGGGATACATCATAGCGTGTCGACTTATTTCAAAGATTTGATACCAGAAATCGTGATGTTTAAGTGTGTGTGCCACAGCCTACAACTGGCAGCCAGCAAAGCAGCAGAAGCTATGCCAGCACACATCGACTTCATGGTAAGAGAATCGTACAACTGGTTTTCACACAGCACAAAGCGACTCATAGAATACAGGCAACTTCACAAAACCATCACCAACGAAGTCCCAACAAAACTCCTCCAATTGAGTGCAACAAGATGGATGAGTCGATACGATTGTATCAGAAGGATAATCGATCAATGGGAACCACTCAAATTATGCTTTCAATTGGCAAGTTCTGGTCAGGAGAAGTGCTACACTGCTCGACAGCTTGCAAGCATGTATCAAGATCCAAAAAATTATGTTTTTTTGGTGTTCCTGGAAGGTACCCTGAAAGATTTTTTAAGAGTCAATAAGCTCTTTGAGCTTTCCGATGCAGATGTTGTTCGCCTTGGTACTGATCTGCTTGAGTTTTACTACTCGCTTTTGCAACGTATCGTCAACCCAAAGAAGCTCGAGAAGATAGCTCAGAAGGACTTGTTCAGTTATGAGTTCAAAAATGATTTGATGCCACCAAGCTGTATCAATTTTGGATATGCATTCTTAAGCAGTGCAGAGCGTCTCCAGATGTCGAATGATGATATTTGTGATGTCAAAGCAAGATGCTTAGAGCTTCTTATCAAAGCAACCGAAGAAGTTCAAAAGAGAGTTCCAGAAAATGCTGCATTATTTCAGGCAATGACCAGCATTTCACCAAAAGAAGTTCTGCAAATTCAAGACCTAACGCCTTTGGCAGCACGCTTCCAAAACATATCTGTTGATGCAGTAAACAAGGAGATAGGTCAGTTGGAGCTCATAAAGATACCTGCAGAAATCAAAGAGCATCCAACGAAATTTTGGAGCCACCTGGATCAGTACAAAGACGCTGCTGGTGAACCACGCCTTGCCAACTTGGCACGACTTGCCTTGGCATTGTATTCTCTTCCATACTCAAATGCAGAAGTAGAACGGATCTTTTCTAAGATGAATCACTATAAGAGCAAAGTTAGAAACAAGATGGGAAGCCCAACAATTGATGCAGTGATTCGTGTTGACTGCGGCCTTCGTTGGAGGAATGAGACATGTTATCAGTTCAGAGTTAGCAATGAAATGAAACAAAAGTTCAACGCTGCAGAACTATTTGTTCACGGCTTGCTCTTTGCATAACAGGTAGTACTTGGCGAAAATCACCACCAAGGAACATGAATTTGCCTCCAAAAGGTGCATCTATACGTGTGAGGTCTCGTAGTAACATGTCAACTTTTTTTAGAGCCATTGCCGGTACCATTGATGCCTCATCCAATATAAATACAGTTGTAGATGTGAGGTCTTGTGCTCTGTAGCTTTGGCGGCTAACGTTACAGGTGGCGTTTTGAGTTAGGGGTATTGGGATTTGGAAGGTAGAATGAGCAGTTGAGCCATCAATCAAAAGTGTGCCTGCAATCCCGGAGTATGCGATACACTTGACTTTGATCTCCATTCCTCTTAAGATATGCACCAAGGTGTTATAGAGGAAAGTCTTACCAGTGCCTCCGGAACCATCGACAAAGAAGCATCTGTTGTCGGCGTGAATGTTCAATGCGTTAAGAAAAGTGTCGACGATAAGACGTTGGTCTTGGTTAAGTAGATTCAGCATCCGTTCTCCAATTCGCCGTTCTTGTGGCACATCGATAGCGGGGCGTTCTTCACCTGAGAGGTGGAAGTCAGCAGGCAACTGTGGAAGGGGGGAAAATTCTTCATCTGCTAATGACTTTCCATGACTCTTCAATTCGATATCAATATGAAACAGGCAAAGGTGCATGTGTCTTTGTTCAAATACGATTGCATCATCATTCAGGCGATGTCTTTCTGCGTTGACAAAGTCTTCCGACATGGCCTCTTGAAAGTCAACAAACAACTGATGAGGATCTGAAAGAGGGTTGAAGAGAAGAATGGTAGCAAACAGTGCACGCATCTGTCTTGGCATTTGCATGACTTGCGCCTCTTCTAAACACCTATGTAGCTCCGTATCATCTTGAAGGAGACCCATTGCTCTTGCAGCATCCTGGAATGTGGGGTATTCGTGACCTTCAATGGTTCTCAGATCTTCGAAGGATAATGCTCCTGGGCAATGCAGTAGCAGCATACGCAAGGAGAACTTTTCTGGTTGGGATGGTTGAACTTGGTACATGCGTGAGTAGATTTTGGCAGGTCTTTGTCTCTTCTTCCATGTCTTGGTTCGGTTGTTGAAGGTGTAATGCTCTGGGATCTCATGATATAAGTGTTCCCTGGCTTCTGGGTCTCTGTTGTTGAGGTCGAACCAAGCAGTTAAAGTAGTGTTTTGATTGATCTCTAATGCTCTTTCCTCTTGGCCTTCACGGAAATAAACATTTTGCTGTAGGGGCAAGTGGACTGCAAGACGTTGAACAGAGTTGCTCATATGATGCAATGTATGTCCATGTATATGGAAGTATGCTTCGTGTGGGCCAATATATCGTGCATTAAGATATTCAAGAATTTCATCATGGTGTAGTAAACCCTCTCGAATTTCCAGATGTGCGCAATCGTATCCTTCAGCTCAGCTCGAGCATGTCTTCGTTGAATTGTTTGTTGCTCTGGTTCTTGTTGGGCTCGGTCCTGTTGCCTTTGTGCTCGAGCATCCATCCTTCGTTGGCGTTGTTCTCTTTGCTCACGTCGTTGTTGCTGTACTTGATCTTGCACGATTGCAGCAACCCGGTGACCTGTTTCATCGTTTGGTTGTTGGTGTCTTCTGTGGGTCACCCGCTGGGCATCTATAGCACGGCGAATTTCACGTTGTTGAGGCTGTTCACGTGCTCTTCTTGCAGCAACTCTTGTAGCGTCAGTTTGCAATCTGTGCCTGCGATGTTCTTCTGTTTCCGGTACGATTCTTTCTCCTCTGGAAACGTTTACGGGGGGCATTTCATGTTGAAGGTGGTTTGAATGGGTTGGTGCAGCAATGTGAGGCTCATGTTGTTGTTGCAACCGTTGAACAAAAAGTCTATATTGCTGGAGGTTAGGAATTTGTGGGGCTCCTGTGGCAACTGCTCTCTCTGCTATAGCCATTAATCTGTGCAAATGTTCTTCAGGTGTTTCAATAGGAATTCTACGTGCTTCAGGAATATTTGCTGCTGCCATTTGTAATCCTTGTTGTGGAATGGTTCCAATTCTTCCAAGTTGCAGTGCTCTTTGGTTGAGTCGTGCAAGTCTCTGTATGTATTCTTGCTCCGTTTCGTTGGCGTTTCGACTCATCCACGTTGTATTATTGCCGTATAAAACATGGCGTCTCCAACAACTTGCTGCTCCCAAAGTGGGAGTGTCTGTGGAGGTTGGTGTTTTTGTTCTGGGAGTTGTCTTCTAAGTACATCTCTCTGTCGTTGTTGTCTCTGTTGTCTGCGACCAGTTAATGCAGATCGTCCTCTGGGCATTTTAGCTATGTATTCTCTGCAGCAATAATTGATAATGTGCCATGAATGTAATGTAAAGTTTGTGACATTAAGGATAGAATATGCTAGAAATAGGAAGCTGTGTTGTTGTTCAAAAACAATTAGTTAGTTTATGGATGCCTATCTGGATATTCAATAGCCCAGTGGTAGCTTTTGGGTCAGTTTATTCTTGTTAACCGCATATGGACTGCACAATTTTAGAAATTTGATTTTAGAGATTTGAAGGGCTGAGGGGGGCTGTAACCTTAGTACGTTAAAATGAGATAGAAAAGAAAGGGTAAGAAAAGTTTGGTGGGAAAAATCTTTATGCGGCGAATCGGAATGATCATGTTGTCATAATTGTTGTGTATGTTATGGGGTGTCTATTTGTTTGCTTTGTGGGTGGGAAATTGGGAAATGGGTAGTGGTAGTTGTCGTTGGTACTTTTTTATGAGATAGACTTGTTTTCTTGCCATTTTATAGAAGAGAGGGTGAATTTGCGCAGAAGGACGACTTTTTATCAAATTATGAATTTTGAAAACTTGAAATTATCAGCAAAATCTAGGAAAGCAGTGATATTATCAGTGTGGTATTTATTAGTAATAAGACAGTTAGGAGAGTCAGGATAAGTAGAGAGATCAGGAGCTCAGCAGAAAATCGGAGGGGAAACTGGAGAGGGGCAAATGGAGGTTTTGTGTGCAGCTATGGTTAAAGTAAGACATATCAGGGAAATATAATGTAAATGAGGTGATTGGTGACGTTATATTTTTGAAAGAGAAGGGTAGAATTGTATCTTTTCCTGGATTTAGAGTGCAGTGAAAATGATTTGACGCAATGGTCGCAAATTATAAGTAATAATGGAAAGAATAGGGATACAGATGTTGTACAACATAATGTGGATATAGGTGGAGTGATAGGGAAAGTTTGTAGTTGTGGTAGGGTAGCTTTTGAGTCTTTTTATTGGTTTGACGTGAGAGGGAGATTGGGCGGGGGATTAAGAGTTCCTAGCAAAAGGGATCAATGTCATTGTGACATATGTCTATATATTGTGGATTGAGGGTAGACATTGTGCTGCATATGTGTAGCTAGTGGACGTAACAAATACAAATCATACCATTGGGGTGGGAAACAATAGAGCGATTTTGAGTTGGCTTGGCAATGTGTTTCTTGTGATCGTTGAAATGAGAAAATGGGAAGAAAGTGGGGAGCTTTTTGTGTGAATTGAATCTGTGGGTTTACAATGTTAGATATGTTGGGCAGAGAGCAGATTCATTAGGGAACTGAAAGAGCTCGTTATGGGGGTATTGATGTATGAAATATTGTTTTAATAATCAACTGATTGTACCTCTAATGTTGAAAGCGATGATAACGATTAGGATATTGGATGCTGATTTGAGATAATAACTGTATATCGGAGGATGGTATAAAAAGGAGAAGTTTTGGCAATGTTGAATCATACACCAAACATAGTCATTCACGAGATTGATTAATAGTATTGATTGTAGAGAACAACGTTTGAAATACATTATTGCGGAGGGACGTTGGAAAGACTGTGAAAACCAGTAAGGTATGTGGAAATTTTTACGGTAGGATTCGTAGTGAATAAGGTGGCAACACTTGTTCTTCTGTTGGTGTTTGTTTTCAGGTTGAAGTTGTAGGATAGGATGTATGAAAGGAAGAAATGCTTAGGAGTTGGAACTTATATGACTGGGAACGGGCCTAAAAGACATGATCTAATCGTAAGAAATCTCCTCATACAGAACGATACATAGGGGATGTTACTTCTCTCAGTAGTTGTAAGACATTAATTCGGAAACAAATGCTGAAGATTTGCAATGCCTTCGTAATAGTTGTGCAGAGGGAATTTCCTTGGCGACGGGAAAATACATTTTGTTTGCTGTTCTGTGCGAGGAGTCTTTTATGATGTGATCAAGTATTTTAGGCCTTTTTCAGTCATGTTGAGAGGAGGAAACTTTTGCAGATTAGAATTTACCCATATTTGGAGGGGTTGTGAGAAGGGAGGAAAGTGATCAAAATAGTTGGATCTCTTTGCTGTCAAGCAAATATTAATTCATTTGAATCTATCCAGTATTGTTGATGCTGTAAATAGGAAGTGTTTTCTGGGTCCGCAGGTATAGTGAGGATATTGATAATTATTGTGATGGGAAATTGACGGTGTTCCTTCATTGTAGAATGAGTGATTTACACGAAACAGTGAGAAATGTGAACGCTGCTGTAGTGCAAATGCAGGATGGACTGCGGGACATTAATACACATATCGAGGCAGCGATGTTCTCATATCATGTTGGGCATGATATGGAAAGGGGACAAAAACATTTAACAACCGACGTGAGGAGGTCTATTACTCAAGTGGAGCAAGGGATCTTCACAGTAAAGCATAGATTTGAAGGAGTTGTGGAAAGGGTAAGAGAATTGGAAAGGGAGCAAAGGGATAGAAAAGATGAGGAGGAATTATTGGAGGCAGTAGAGGACGTGGAGAGTCCGCGGAAAAAGCTGAAGGTGGGTGATGCTGAAGAGGGTTCTAGGGAACGGACAGTGTTGTCTGGAGAAGGGGAATTTCATGCTGGAGCGTCGACGCAGGAATCGCAGAGCTCTATGACGGAAGGTGATGAGAGGAAAACTGAAGAAAAGTGAGGGAAGAAGCGGACAGTTAGATGTATGAGTATAGATAGAGTATTTTAGGGACGATAATACAGGCTTTGTTTTATAAGAAACTGCTTATAAGAAACTCAACTCTCAGATCGCCAAAAAATTAACAAACTTGAGTACTGGGAAAATATAACTTAAGAAACTATTCAAATCTTTCAAATCTTTAAAATGGTGGATATAAAGTGGTGTCGGATTTGTCTATGTACTGAATGACTTTAATGGAACTTTGAATAAATTGCTGTAAATCAGTCGTGGCAATTTTCTATATCTCGATTAGTTTCAAAATGGTGGCATTTTGGTTATTTTTTAGAAATTGATGGGAAATTTGGGAGAAATTAAAATCATCGTAAATCTTAAGTAGCTTGAGGAAAGTGGATACAATCTTCAGGGAAACGTTGGTTTATGAAGGTCTACAATATGGCTGCAAGCAGAAATCTGTGGCACTTCTGGTTAAGGATTTAGAAATTTGATGACGTCACAGTCTCAAAGTTAATAAATGCCGCCATTTTGAAAGTAATGAAGCTATCAAAAATTTGCAACTACAGATTTACAGCAACTTATCCAAAGTTCCTTCCAAGCACTTTAATGCGAAGAAAAATGCAAGACAATGTTAAATCCAGCTTTTTAAAGATTTGAGCTCCATGGTTTCAGATTTGAGGATTTCTTGTTTAGGTGGTTACGGTCTAATGTTTTGTAAGGTAATTTTTGTCGAAGACTCATACACGTATTTTTTTAATAAGAAACTCCTTATAAGAAACTCAGCTGTCAGATCGGTCAAAAATTAAGAAACTATTTGTTTCGATAAACGAAATCCTTGGCATAGTTTCACCGTATTTTCACTTATTTCCCGTATCATACATTAAATCGAAAACATTCCGACGCTCTAACTTTCGGACAAAAATTTGTCTGAAAGTTTATTTGTACGTAATCTGGTGACGTCCGAAAGTTTTTTCGTCGGAAAGTTTTAAATTCATTGAAAAGAGAAAATCACAAAGAAACGCAACATGAAATGTTACTAAATCAATGTTTTGCCAGTAGTGCTTAGGTTTCTTGAATTTTGATCAAAAATTTTGGTTTTTTGAAGTGTTTCTTGAGAGCAGTTCACGTATGGCAGCACCTTTTAATTTGGCTTAGAGCTGGTTTTACCATTTTTCAATCGAACAAAAATTACATTCAAATGTCCTTGTACATGTGATGATCACCAAGTACCTACTGTAAGATGATATTTGTGATAGAATCATGATAGAATCACAATTAGTTTTAACAAATATCTTGGTATCATGCTTGCTTTTTGATGTTGTGTTTGTCGGAAAGTTTTTTTGTCCGAAATTCACGATAAAGCGTCCGAAAGTTTTTGTCCGAAGTTTTTTTGCTGAAACTTTTCCGTCCGAAAGTTTTCGATTTTAATGTATTACTTTAGTGGTACTTAAGGGCAGTGTAAACATTGGGAAGAGTTCAAAAAGCGTTGTTTTGAAATGTTCAGGAGGAGAAAGGTAGTGAACATAAAGATTGTTATTGAAACTTTAAGAAACTCGTCAGAACTCCGAGTACTGAAAATCTGATAATTTTAAGAAACTTTCTGTATAGGTTTAAGATAACTGTAACCCTTGAAGAAACTGTTTACCACGTTCCTTCGTGAAAATGTAGGAAACAGAAACATCAGTGGAAGCAGAATGAAAGGCAGAGTACACGCATTTTTTTTATAAGAAACTAAGAATTCGGGCCAGTACTGAAAGTTTCTTAAAATTATCAGATTTTGAGTTCTCAGAGTTTCTTACGAGTTTCTCAAAGGTTCCATAACAATCTTCATTTTCATTTGCTGTGCCCTCCTGAACTTTTCAAAATAATGTTTTTTGACAACTTTCTGATGTTTAGACATCACTCAAGTACATTGCGAGTAATATGATACAGGAAATAAGTGAAATAAAGTAAAATATGTTAAGGACTTTCTTTGTCAAAAATGAATAGTTTCTTAAGTTATATTTTCCCAGTACTGGAGTTTCTTAATTTTTTGGCTATCTGAGAGTTGAGTTTCTTATAAGCAGTTTCTTAGGGAAAAAAATACTATAAATGTCAGAATGTCTTCTTAACCGTTAGATCTTTGCAAAATCGGAGCAGTGGATCTAACACAAATCGCAGACACATCTCATAATATCACTTCTCGCAATTTTTGAGAACGATGATTGTTTCTTTGAAAATGCTCAAATTTTCATATTGTTGTGGTTATTCCTGCAAGTACACGTATTTTTCCATAGGAAACTGCTTATAAGAAACTCAGCTCTCAGATGGCGAAAAATTAAGGAACTCCAGTACTGGGAAATTATAAGTAAGAAACTATTCATTAAATAGATATGAAGAAGCAATGTTAATAAATACCTGATTGAGGCTGATGACGTTGGCCAGTTGGTCTTTCGAAGTATGCTGATGTTGCGAAACTATCTTTCACGTGAAAAGAGTTGTGAAGTGGAATCAAAGTGATGGTTGGCTTGATAAAGTATTATCACATGTCTATAGTACTTCCTGCTACTGAATGAAAGAGCTGATTGAAGAAATTTAGACGTGTTGATGAAGATGGTGTTTTAATGTGGAAGTTTGTGGGCAATTTTGCACGTGGGGAAAGATAATATGAATGTCGTAAATGTATACGGGTCGTTGTTGTTGAATGACAGTGGTCATGAATGTTGCCGTAACTGTGCTTGGCGAGAAGCAATACATGGTTCGCAATTTGGAATTGGGGAAGATGAAGAGAGAATGAATGCTATTTGTGTATAGTAGCTTGTGTTAGTAATTCCTGTGGGTCATAAAGGGAAGTTAAGAGGGGGATGTGTTTAGATAAATGCAGCATTGATTGTGAATGTTCAATTACCGATGTTAATGAAGACTTATTTAATCATTGGGAGAGGGAAGTCGTTGAGTTGATGTGATTGTTGATAGTTATTGGTAAAATGTTCTTCGACTTTTTAATAAATGACTCCACGGAATTTTCCATAAATATGCATGTGAGGAAATTCGCCAGAATAAAATTGTGCGAATTTCACATTAAAAAAGTTTTCGGAAATAAACATTCGCGAATTGGAACATAAACGGGAAAAGGGGGAAGTTTCCTCCCGCAAAAGTTTCCTCCTAGTGATATCCTAGGGGAAAAGGCTCCATGTCATCAGGGGGCAAATTTTGGGTAAGTTGGCAATGTGCCAAGTGACGTCACAGAAATTGGCAAAGTGCCAAGTCACATGGTGAAACTTGGCATAATGCCAAGTCACGTGACCTATGTTGGCAACTTGCCAGGTAAGTCACGTGATATGGGGGCTAGGCACGTGTTTGCCCCCAACAACTAAAAGTGTCATTACCCTACATTTTTCCGAGTAACTAAGTTATATACCGTTCACTTGGTGTGTCACCCCTCTAACATAGCATGTTCATGCAGGGAGCCCCTCCAAGAAAGAACCAATTAGCTGCCAGGTAAGACACGTGAGCCAGAGGGTGAAGCACGTTACTGCCCCCAACAAATATCCGTGTTAGCCCCCATATTTCCCCAGTAACTAACGCACTTAGTCATTTTTACTACCACCCCTGTAATTCCAATTCCCATACAGGGAGCCCTGTGAACTCTTAGAAGAAGCACCATTGTGGAGGAGAAGATATCACGTGATATGGGTGTGGTGATGTGACTGCCCCCAGTAAGTGGTTGCAATAGCTGGCAGCGATGATGCACCCCACTACCCTATGACCTTGTCCATACTGAAGGGCCAAAGCTTGGAGAGTGTCATTGTGAAGGAGGAAGCCGCTGGCACAAACGTGCCCTTGCGAAGGTGAATGTAGATGTGACGTGCGATGTGATGTCATGGTTGTTTACCATCATTCAGCTCTGACTGTATTGTTCTTGATAGTTGTTCATATCATCATCAAGAGTCGTTAGTTGAGGAAACAATCAGCTGTCAATCAAAGACAATAACCTGCTGAGGCAGGCTGCCAACAATTTTCCCTCGCCGATACCCCAGCTGCAGGAGGTTACCCCAAAAAATGGAAGGTCAATGACACCCCCAGTAACTAACGCACGTAGTCATTTTTACTACCACCCCTGTAATTCCAATTCCCATACAGGGAGCCCTGTGAACTCTTAGAAGAAGCACCATTGTGGAGGAGAAGATATCACGTGATATGGGTGTGGTGATGTGACTGCCCCCAGTAAGTGGTTGCAATAGCTGGCAGCGATGATGCACCCCACTACCCTATGACCTTGTCCATACTGAAGGGCCAAAGCTTGGAGAGTGTCGTTGTGAAGGAGGAAGCCGCTGGCACAAACGTGCCCTTGCGAAGGTGAATGTAGATGTGACGTGCGATGTGATGTCATGGTTGTTTACCATCATTCAGCTCTGACTGTATTGTACTTGATAGTTGTTCATAGCATCAACAAGAGTCGTTAGTTGAGGAAACAATCAGCTGTCAATCAAAGACAATAACCTGCTGAGGCAGGCTGCCAACAATTTTCCCTCGCTGATACAGGTACATGTACCCCAAAAGCCACAAAAAAAGCGTGTGGTTATAATTTTTTTCCTACTAGTTGATTTCAAAAATGGTTTTGTGTCAATGAAGGGCTGCAGAAAACGAGGTCTTCCCGTCGGGTATTATTATTTTTTGCCTAAGATTGACCGAGTACTGATGTGACAAAGTTTCTTGTTTTTCACTATATGTACCCCAAAAACCACAAAAGCAAAAACACGGAAAAGATTACAGCTGATGCACCTATCACTGTGATATTTGGGAAAAAGTCATCATTATAAATCAGTAATGGATAGAAAGTATAGCTGCAAACTTATTTTCAGTGGAAGTATCTAATGTGCCACAAAACCCGCATGGGGTGTACCCCAAAAACCACATTAGTTTTTCACTTATCAAGCCGTTTGCAGCATATCAATCTTCAAAAGCATTATTTTTCTTGATTCTGCATATATTTTGAAATCTGCTGACAATCCGACCTAACAGAGAGGAACTGTGTTATTCATTTACCAGCAATTACAAAGTGCATGCTTTTTCCAAGTATAAAGTATCAAAATATTTGAGAATATCAATGTTCCTGGTAATTTTTTCATAAATAATGAAAAGTTTTGATGTTTCTATTCCATGGATAAATTTTCCTTGCTTTTAATTTCACAACTGCATTCATTTTAGAGTCTACCAGACTTATAACCACCTCAGAGGTTTCATTTATCACCCCCAAAATGTTTGAGAGCAACCTCAAATGGTTTAACCTCAAAGTAACCTCAAATGAGAGTAACCTCAAATGAGAGTAACTTTCCAGTGGTATCCAAAATTAACAGAAGTCTTCCAAAGTGATTGGTTAGTTAATAATATATGGACAGCAAATACCTATGTTGATTGACTTTTAGAAAGATATTTTTGTTACTGTGTTAAAATATGGGCAATTTTAATTAACTGTCTGTCAATTGAATTGCATAAAATGTTTATTATTTTGTTGAGACATATACCATTTTACCAACTGTATGTTGATTGTCTTGAAGATGTGTTCGTTATTTTGCTGAAAAATGGAAAATTTACTTCCTGTTTGTTTACAGACTTTCAGGAAATATTTGTTATTTTGTTAATTTTGTTAAAAACTTGACCATTCTAACCTTGACTTTCAGAAGATATTTTGTTATGTGGACAAATACCGTATGTTAATTGCTTTCAGAGAGTGTTAATAATATATAAATATAGATGTGATTTTGCTGAAAATACATAATTTCATTTGGTTTCTCTGTGGCACACCACATCCTGTACTTGTGTTTTCCATGTTTCAGTGAAATGTACCCCAAAACCACACAAAAAATCACCAAAGTCAGGATGCCCATTCAATAGGTTCACTATATTGCAAGGTAACCATTGTGCTTTTCTGGCAAGAGGACACATGAAAGATACTGAAAAACACTGGTTTGCAAACTTATAGTAAGAATTTGCGACTTGCTACTCGTTCATAGAAATAATCTGTAAAATTTCAAGTTCAAATTTTTGCGTTTACACCCTATAATTTTTTTTTAAATCCAATTTATTCATGGCAAACCTACATTTTTAGGTAGCCCAGTTACCTAAGCATCATTGATCAGTAAGAGTTTTATGTTGTATGTTGATCTTCTATAGATATTGCCTTTCAACTGACCTTGTGGTTTTTGGGGTACCTTAGTTTTTGGGGTACATGTACCTGTACCCCAGCTGCAGGCGGTTACCCCAAAAAATGGAAGGTCAATGACACATATAGATTTTCCGGTCGATTTTTTGAGACGAAGAGCGAGCCTCCAGGGGACGGGAGAGCTGAGGAATGAATATGGCAGACAGACAAATTCAGGCTTTGATCTCACCAGCTCATCCTTTAGTGATATAGACTAGGAATCCGAGCCCGCGCTGCGCGCGGGCTCGGAGTTCCTAGCTCCTGCGGAGGGCTGGGCGCCTTCGGCGCCCTGGGCAGCCTGCGGCGGCCACTGGCGCGCTTCCCGCGCCACCGCATCGCTGCTTATATTCAATGTATTGTTTTTCACTTTCATTTTCCTGTTAATGTTTTGTTATGTTTTGCAGATCCCGACCGCAACATCGTATGTTTAGCAGTTCTCATGGACTGATGGGGCTATCGTGCCTAAATACATAAGAAATAATTGAATGGAAATGCAGCCAACCTCCCAGTTAATATTTATTTTTACCTTCAATAGGAGGCTTAAAAAAGAAATTATAGAGGGTTGATGGTGTCTTTTCTTACGAACATGCAGATTGACGGGGCTACCGTGGTTAAATAACGAAAAATGAAATGAAAATGAAATTTAGGAAAAGGGAGTTAATAGTGAATATGTCGTAAATTGATGTAGTAACGAAACGTTTTTAACTCAGAAAGCGAATATCTTCAAGCCTCCCCTTCTCGCTTGTTCCAAGCCCCCAATTATTAGTAAATGAAACTATTTGTAACCTCTCAGACTTTCCCAACCTCCTCCCGTTCTGTCTTTGTGGTACTCGATAGTTCCAGGGAGTCGTTTTTGAGGGGGCTTGAGTTAATTACGAAGGCTGATCAAATGCCTTTTCAGAGGTATTTCGAACAGGCGTAGTGATGGCAGTTCTCTGATATTGACTGGAATATCATTCCAAGCCTCAAAAAGGCATAGATTGGGAATATGGAGATCTCTATAATTCCTCGTATTATAATTTGATATAGAACAACTCTCTTCGAACATATTGGAAAAGGTTTCATGGCTTTGTTTGTATTGAATCTTATGTACCATCACACAGTGATCTTGTCTTGCCCTCGTTCTTGTAGTTACCCTCGTGGCTTTAGTGGCCTTCGTGGCGTAAGGGAGGAGGAGCGTCTTTTAAAAATAATGCAGAACAGTTTAAATTTCAACGAATCAAACGACTGGAGTTGTTAGATGGACCAATCAGAAGGCCATATTTGCAAAAGTCCTTTGCCAAAACTTCCATTGTTCTTTTAACAGGCATCTACAGCTGGTATATAAGTTGAGACAGACCATAATTATAATTGCGTTTCTTCCTTTGGTGGAGTTAGTTCCTGTATCGCCCTTTGTGGCCTTAGTTGCGTTAGTGGGCTTAGTTGATTGGTTGCCTTCTTGATATATTATTGCTGAGTAGACCTAGTTTAGTTTCTTGCCTTAGTGCACGTAGGATTAAGACCTCTAGTGGCGTCATTTGTCTTGTTGGCGTTAGTTGCTTTAGTGGCCTTAGTGGGTTAGTTGCCGTCTTTATGGAATTGCAAAGTAGATGTAGCTGCGTTTCTTGCGTCAGTGGACTTAATGTTATTAGCACGTCTATTAGCCCTCAGTGAACTTGGTTGCGTTAACACTGTCAGTGGCGTTAGTTGCCTTGTTGATGTTAGTAGCCCTAGTGGCCCTAGTGGATTAGGCCTTAGTGGGTTAGCTGCCGTCTCTATGCAATTGCAAAGTAGATGTAGCTGCGTTTCTTGCGTCAGTGGACTTAGTGTTATATGCATTATTATTATTATTATGAGTTCATTTCACACCGTTATTGATGGATTGTTCTTGAAGGTTCAGTAGCAACAAGCCTCCTTAGAGCTCCAAGACTTTCCTTACGATCCTGGCTGTGTTCAGCAACGCTGTGGTCTGCATTGTTTTAATTTTTGTTCGGATTCCGATTTGGTCTAATCTATTTT
This sequence comes from Aurelia sp. 3 sensu Dawson et al. (2005), assembly GCA_964020215.1. NCBI lineage: Eukaryota > Metazoa > Cnidaria > Scyphozoa > Semaeostomeae > Ulmaridae > Aurelia > Aurelia sp. 3 sensu Dawson et al. (2005). Next base: position 8,487,375 of record OZ026577.1, read on the forward strand.
TCAATGACTTTGGAACTGTTCCCAAAGCCCCAATCACTATTGGGGTAACAGTTACTTTCGTATTCCATAGTACTTGTAATTCTCTTGCCAAATCTTGATATTTCTCCCTTTTTTCCCTTTCTTTCATTTCAACTCTGTGATCTGGAGGTATTGCAAAATCCACGATCTGAGATGTCTTCTTTTCTTTGTCAACAATTATGAGGTCAGGCCTTCTAGCTTCTATATGATGATCCGTCTGCACTTCAAAGTCCCACAACAACTGGCTTTTTTCATTTTCAAGTACAGATTCTGGTTTGTGTTCATACCACTTATCAGCATGATTGAATTCTAGCTGCTTGCATAATTCCCAATGGATTGTTGTTCCTACGAAGTCGTGTCTCTTTTTGTACTCTTTTTGTGCAAGTTTCGTGCATTCACAAATGATGTGCATTACAGTTTAAAGTAGACATTATTATTATTATTAATATTATTATTATTATTATTATTATTATTATTATTATTATTATTATTATTGTTATTTTTATTATTATCATTATTATTATTATTACCATTATTATTATTATTATCATTAACAATTTGTTTACAGTTGGCAACATAAGGAATAGCTAAATCTAATCAACGCCAACAACCCTAACCCTATTTACAATTTTGGAAAAAATTAAAGATATTCATAAAAACCCTAAGTCTTTGAGAAAAGTTTTGCACAATCTGCAGACGCGAGAACTCCCATCCCATAGTTTTATTTTTTGTTTGAATTCATAGAGTGTGTTTGAGTCTTTGAGTTCTTTTGGCAAAGTGGACCATGTTTAGTTTCTTGCCTTAGTGGACGTTGCATTAAGACCTATAGTGGCGTTATTTGTCTTCTTGGCGTTAGTTGCTTTAGTGGCCTTAGTGGGTTAGCTGCCGTCTTTATGCAGTTGCAAAGTAGATGTAGCTGCGTTTCTTGCGTCAGTGGACTTAATGTTATTAGCACGTCTATTAGTCCTTAGTGAACTTGGTTGCGTTAACACTTTCAGTGGCGTTAGTTGCCTTGTTGATGTTAGTAGCCCTAGTGGCCCTAGTGGATTAGCTGACGCCTGGATGCAGTTGCTGCTTAGATCCAGCACCTGTGTCTTGCCTTTAGTGGATTTAGTTGGGGTAGCAACTTCAGTGGCGTTAGTTGCTTTAACGGCGTTGCGGAGTTAGTTGCCGCCTTCATGTAGTTGCTGAGTAGATGTAGCTGCGTTTCTTGCCTTAGTGAACTTATTTTCATTAGTATGTCTATTGGCGTTGGTTGTCTTAGTGGCCTTAGTTGCTTTGGCCTTCATAAGCGTACGGGAAGAAGAAATCTAGGGGGGCTGACCGACACAAAAGCCCATTGTTTGCCAACATTTTTGCCCGGCTAAGGACAAAAATTTGCCCGAATGGGGCTGATTTTAGAAATTTTCTCCAAAGTTGGGGGGGCTACCGCCCCCGGCCCCCCCCGCCTCGTACGCTTATGTTGGCCTTACTTACATTGGTAGCTAACTTGTGTTCGTTAGTTGCCTTAGCTTGTTGGTAGTGTTAGTTGCGTTATTGGCCTTAGTTGCTTTAGTGGCTTTATTTGTCGTCTCATTTTAGTAGTTGAGTTGCTTTGTTGCTTTGGTAGCTCCAATAGTATTGCTGCCTTAGCTGCCGCAGCTTCTGCTCGGGAAATTCAACTAAGTGGAAACCAATCAAACCTATGTTTAGGTTTGTTTTGTAGGTATATGGCGTTTGCAATAATCTTTAAAGGGAATAGGTCCCATTTCATCAGGAGGCAAATTTGGGGTAAGTTGGCAATGTGCCAAGTGACGTCATAGAACTTGGCAAGGTGTCAAGTCACATGGTGGGAACTTGGCATGATGCCAAGTCAAGTGACTTGGATATACTCTGACCCCTTTCTCAAAGAGAAGGTGAGAGGAGCAGGTTGCAGGGGGTATATTTTGCCCCGCGAAGGAGCATTTGTGAAAATGGTTGAAGAAATGGAGTCCTTGTGTGTATATGGAGGAATTCACGGAAATTGGCAAGTTGCCAAAATTTGATACATGTCTTGGCAAAGTGCCAAGTCACGTGACCGGAACTTGGCACTGTGCCAAGTCATGTGACCAGTTTTGGCAACTTGCCAAGAAAGTCACGTGATATGGGGGCAGGCATGTGAGTGCCCCCAAGTTCATGTCACCTTTATCATGTCTGTTTATGTGCCATATGTGACTCCCACATAGTGTAGGCCCCTTTATCTTAAGTATAGGATTTATGCTAATTGAAATTAGCCAATGGAAATGTGCACAACTTATATGGGTTGGGTCATTTGAAATTATCCAATAGCAGTTGATATTCATCTTTAGTAGCTTCACTATGGGATTTGTGCTAATTGAAATTAGCCAATGAAAATTTGTATAACCTGCATGGATGGGGTCATTTGGGATTAGCCAATGATAGTCTGTTTTCATCCTTAGTAGGTTAACTATGGAGCCTGTACTAATCGAAATTAGCCAATGGCAATGTTTATAAGCCAGATGGGTTTGGCAATTTGAAATTAGCCAATTGGAATGTACGCTTATCTTCGGTGGCAGAAATTTGGATGCTGCGTAGGACAACCTCTGTGTAGGCCTCTAAGTTCATAATGAATAGAGATAATGAGCAACAAATGGTGTGATCTTTTCTTGAAAACGATTGTTTTTGGAGAACCTCTTAGCTAACGATCTTGGCATGAGAAACTTCCTACCTAATGATTTTTGGCACGAGAAAATCACCTGCAAATCTGTTGCGACATCGAAATTTAGGTCTTGGAGAGGATCTGATGTTGACAGTTGAACATAAAAGGTGCTGAATATGCTCAGGAGCCTTTGTTGGGGAGTACAGTTTGAATGTCCTTAAAATGGATTGAAGTACCTTCAAAAACCGGGTGATGGGAATTGAAGGGAATTTCAGAAACCAGTAGCATGGAAGTGCAACGTAAGTAGGCCCATGTTGTCGCTAGAGCATTAACAAAGCTGAAATTTTATTCTACTTTGCAATGTTTCAGGAGAAAGTGAACAGTTGTACATGTTGCTTCAGTTGTGAGTAGGTCTATCTACTTTGTTGTCACTTCCATACTGTTTTTCCCCTCAAAACGTGATTAGTTGGGAATCACATGACAGGGAGTAGGGCAGGAATAGTGCCAAGTCACATGACCAATTTTGGCAACTTGCCAAGCAAGTCATGTGACATGGGGGTCATCACGTGACTGCCCCCATTTCCTGTCAATCTTATGACCCAAGGTGCAAGTTTTGGCAGGCAAGCCAACGATCAGTAACTTTCGCCCCTTGCCCTCTTTGACGGAGGAGTTGAGCCCCTGTGAAGACTGTGTGACGTCGCTGCTGATGGAGAATTTGCCACGTGATATGGGATCCCATCACGTGACAGCCCCCAGTCAGTGATCCGTTTGTTGTTGCCCCAGTTATCAGTGGTGCTATTGTTCGTTGAAGACGTAACTGCGTGACGTCGATGTTGCGTAGCCTGCAGGTTGTTGACAATTCAGCATTGTTTCCTGTTGACAAACCAGCTTTGTCCGTTGACGACCGTTGATTGCCCCATCAAGAGTCGTTAGTGACTCACCACCATTGTTTCGTGACGTTGAACCTACGTCAAACTGGAAAATAGGAAGGCTGCCAGAAAGTTTCGTCGCTCCTACCCCAGCCCCAGTGTGTGCCCCGAACTTCTCACATAGATTCGGCAAACCTAGATTTTCGGGGTGATTTTTCGAGTGCAACAGCGGCCTGGAGGGGGCACGGGAAGCGGGTGATCTCAGTGACGTGTGCAAAGAAATTCGAGGACAATAGAACAATCTTAACCGATCGCTCACCCGTTATGTATATAGATTAGTGGAAAAGAAAGGATGCATGGTAGATTTTGCATGAAAATAGAACCTTGGGATTTTTTAAGAAAAACCTTTGTATTTTGGGATTTTTCGAGCCTCGTTTTGGGAAAATTTGAAATTTGCATCTGGCAACACTGCCCAGGAGATGAGAGCAAGAGGGTAGTAATTTCACTGACAAGTTCATCATGTCATACAGTCACTTTGAGTGGAGCTGAAAAGTTAAGCATTAAATGTGACACCACATGCGAAAGGTTCAAAGTTTACAACATGTGTGCACATTGCCTGGCTGTTGCATACTCAGTTGATGGATTGCAGAAGTTTCTGATGCACTGCAGCCCTACCCTGAGCTCCCTAGTGAAAAATTCAGTGCCAGAGTTTGCAGGTAGGAAAGAAAATGAAAAAAGAAAGAGAAAACGTAACAATAGCGATCTTCGAGATGCAACACATTATGCTGACCCACTTGGTAATGCAATAGCAAGTGATGCTTTGAATTCCTTTCAAAACTTTGAACCTGTATTTATGACAGAAACTTTAGCATACAAGTGCTACAAATGCCAGGGAAGCACGCGTGAATCAGGGTATGCGCCACCGCCCCCAACCCCATATGATGTATTTATCCGTCGTAAGGAAATTAGGTCATTTCGCAAGAGAGGGACTACGAAAGTCACGATTGGAACCAAACCAGAGTATGTTTATTACCACCCTTTGAAGAGCTGTGTGCCAGCAAAATTGACAAAGATCAGCCTCGCCATACATGAGAGCACAAAGGTTAGGCTCACGCAGCTACACAAGCAATTGCTTTGGAGGGAGTTTGGACTTTCATATTAACGATTCTTTGGAATTGGAACATTTAAGTTAAAATTTTTGCAGCCTTCAATGAACTTCTCAGTTTTGTTGTTTTCGTTATCAGTTTTAAGAATGTCAGAATTGAATTAGCCAAATTGTGTTGTGTAGGTGCTACGGTTTTTACTCGAATAAGTCGGACTCGGAGTCAAGATTTCTATGAATCAGACAAAAAATACAAGTTCCAGGCCCAAATCCCTTGAAGACTATCATCATAGGCTGAATTCTTTAACTTGGATGTTCACGTGATCTTGGATCCTTTTTGGAGATGTGGTGACATTGCATTACAGGCGCTCATTGAGAGTGGACGCTAACAACGGGAAACCAGTGTGGCAATTTCCCTAATACTAACACAATCTTTACTTAAAGATGTTTCGAAGAGAGTTGACAATAAATTATTTTGCCACTAAATAATGCCATGTCACCCAAAAGTTAGATGGAAGCAAAAAATGACCATGAGATCTATTACTCAAAGAGAGTTCTCAAAATCAAAATGAAAAACTGAGCACGACTTAACATCATAACTTCTTAACTCCACTGCCGTTAGAAACTCTTTTTGGGAACACTTTGCATTATTATGTTGTTGTTAACTTTACTGCAATTTCGTTGATTTATTTTGTTATGTTCATCCTTAATAAGGAGGGGGGGGGGCACTCCACTATCCGGTCATATGAAAAACGTGCGTCAGTTTTGGATAGTTATTGGCCTGAAAATTATGGGAATGGAGTATACGTCTATTAGGAATTTTATCGCGTCGGCGAAGGGCCACCGAGAGCTTTTGGGGGCCCAGGAACAAAACAGCGAAGTGAGCCCCCCTGCGAGCGAAGGAAGCAGACATTTTCGTGATCATGCCCTTTAGATTGGCTTAAATTGTATTTCACAGCATTTCTTGCAATCAAAATGTTAAAAATCTTCAATTATGAGGCCCCTTACATCCTGATGCCCCCGGGCAATTTCCCCCTCCTTCTCCCCCTCTCGGCGGCCCTCATCAGCGTCTTGCTGATGAAGACTCCTAGTAATGTTGTTTCGCAATGTAGAATAAACTGCTTGGTTGTTTTGCAGTGGAAATATGTGTTCGAAAACCTCATTGGTATTCTTGAGTGGATATCAAAATCTCGTACAAGTGCTAGGTTTAAGGTGGTCCTCGACCCTGAACAAGATTTTAGTAAAGTTTTTCAATAACTTTAAATATTTTCATAACCCATGCTCCAAATGACACCAAATTTGGACACAAACAGCAATGGGGGTCAGTGCTTCTCTTGTTGTAACAATTAGATGGTCACGTGATCTTGGTGTATTTTACAGACTGGAAAAGCTGGACCATGAAAAATGTTTGAGAAAGGCTTTTGGAGAAGCATTAGCCTATATTTGGACAAAAACTCTTTCAAATTACTAAACACAAAGAGCTCTTTGAAATGAGTTGACAAAATCATTGTCATAGCAACTGTTGCCATGGAAACTAGCGGATCAGTATTTCTTTGATCTTGGTCAGCAGAGTTGATGGAATCAAAGTTTTGTCAACTCATATCAAAGACAACAGTAGTACTAAAGTTCATGCAAAATTTCATTGAGAAATATCCTATATCTCTATCTGTATCCTTTCTCAAAGCATTAAAATACACATTTTGGGAAAATGAGCTTTAAAGTTTTTGTTGCGTAATTCTACCAATGTGTCACTGTTGCTTCAAAACTATTACTTAAAATAGGTTCAATTGAACAAAATTTGACCCCTGAACATTCTGTATCAGATCATTCCTTTAAAACAATTTGGTAATGAGTTATTTTTCACAATTATCTGCATCACAACTAGTGCGCTCGCAACTAAAATAATTTCTTCCTCTTTGTTGGCTTCTCAAAATGAATGATATCAACACCTTTTTCATCAATAAATGTTAGAACAAGTTCTTTCTTGTCATTCTTTATGTACAAATCCCTCAAATGTTGAGTAGAAAGATTTTTGGGCTTCTTTATGGTATGATGTTGTGAGCTTTTTTATGGTTGAATTGAAGGCATTGGATGTAACTGGTGCAGGGATATCTAATGCATCACATAACTTGGATAAACCTTTCAATCCATTTCCACTCTCTATTCCTCCTTGTATTAGACGTAAATTTATTTCTGATGTATCCTTGTCATCATTTTTTAAGGAAGGGCTTGTGTGCTGAAAGGATCTGTCTTTTCACAACAATTGCTACAACAGTTCCAAAATAAAACCTCGTTAAAGACCCCTTCTTTTAGAATTATCTTGCCATAACTGCAAAGTTCCTCTGTAGTTCCTCAGAAGTATTTACAAAGTCTGCTGACTGATGCAGCATTCAAACTGGAGAGCAGATTCTTGGTATTAATAATCTTGAACCCATTTGCAAGTTCTCTGCCAATTCTCTGCCATTATTTGATTTTCTGGGCCTAAGTGTATTTTTCCTGTAAAGAGAGTTTTCTCTTTTTTTGCATCAACGAATGGCATCTTCATACTGTTCTCCTCCAAGTAAAGGACAATTTCCCCTCAGTTTTTCAAATCATCTATTTACCAAGGCTATTAGAGATCGCCGGCCCCGGCCCCCCGGCCCCGGCCCTTGGCACCATGGCCCTCGGCCCTCGGCCCCCAAATTTTTAGGTATTTTCTAATTCAATCACTGTCTGCTTGTTCCCGAATTCACACTGATCCGTACCTTGCTATTCCATAGGAAAGTCACAATGTTTGCGGCCTTTGAGAGCGTAAGAAACTCTTTTACAACTTAGTGATAGATCTTGCTGGGGCCGGGCTGTCATTCGATACTCGCAAAACAAGTTGAGTATGACTTCCTTAACAAACCACAAATGTGTACGCACTCTCCTCCGCAGTCAAAATATGCAATTTGTAGTCAAACATTTTTGAAACTGTTTTTCGGTTTGAAACTATTTTGTGACTTTTTCGACGTTCTTTTATAAAGTGGCGCGGCCCGAAAAAAGTGGTGGGAGGCGGAGCAAAAGTCAACTGGTCAGAATCGAGGCATAGCATAAAGAGACAATCCAGACACAATTTTTGCCAAAGTTTTGTAAATGGGGGAATTTCCCCCCTCCATACCTCATGCCCATGCCACTGCCTTTGGGTGCAAACTATGTTACTTCTTGTTTTACTTGTTATTATCACTAAGTAATTTGGGATCCCTTCTAACAAAACTGAATTAATTCCGGCAATGAAAATGTAAGAATCTCATTACATGAATGTAAGAAATTGTAAAGCTACGCTAATAAATGAGTGCATGGATGTATCAATTTTTGGAATAATAACAAAAGACAAGGAGATCCGCCGATTGCTTTTCGAGGCCCAGGACCAAAACTGCGAAGTGAAAGGGGCGGGGGATTTTCGGAAAGGGTACAAGACTTTCTTCTGCTACTTTGTGAGGGTCCGAAAATATCTAGGGACATTTTCATGGGGTGCAAAACTATTTTGCTTGAAAAATATTTGCGTTAAGTAATCATTCAACACTTAAAAGTTAATCTAAGAGACATCTGGAAATGACAAATCACTTGACAGATATGAAAATCGCCTGGGACAACTTGGTATGTGTACATGAATAGTTAGACCCTGAGGCCCAAGGGCAAATTGCTCCTCCTGCGTCCCCTCTCAGCGACCTGGATCCCTCTGCTCTGAAGAATGTTTGCTAGGACGATCAAAACCTTTCAAAATCTTAAATTTGGTCCAAAACGACAGTACTAAAGAATATTTTCGTAGAGTAAAGGTACACTTCATACTTTATTTAATCTGGTTTCCTGTAACCCATACTAAAAGTGAGGAACAGTCTTGAATAGAGGTCCCCCTGTGCCAGTTTGCAGTTGATGTTTTCTTTTCAAAGCCACACGTCTTTTGTAATACATCCAAGAATGCAAATATATGGAATTGGACACCTTCATTACGTTTTACTCAATATGGGTGGCTGTCTCCTTGAGGCGAAGTGCTGACCCTATTGTTTTTAAGCAATTGTTTCAGCTTTTTCTTGGAGCGAATCAACGTTGGGGCTCACATGGCCATGCGCATAGTTGCTATCGTTTATACTGTTGTTCTAATTTGCATCTTATTCCATTGAAGTAACTTGTTACTGCGCATGCGATGTGGAACCTTTTCTGGGGGATTCCTTGAGGCTCACTACGTGGCCTGTTCACTCACATCCCCCAACAATCTTCCAAGAGTGCCTGTCCTGTTCACGCATGGAGATGTCGGTGAGTGGGATTTGTTCTTTCATTTTTATTCAATAAATTGCTCTTCATAGTACCTATTCAACAATCAAATGTCCCTTCCTCAACATGATTTGTTTCGGAATTATTGCTGGCCTTGTCATTGACATCGCAAGGCGATAGAATTCTTGGGAGTTAACTTGGGAACAAGACTTGGAGAAGACCTTGGTCATGTAAAGACTAATGTTTGTATATTTCCTGTGTATTGTATAAATTGCTCTTCATAGTACCTATTCAACAATCAAATGTCCCTTCCTCAACATGATTTGTTTCGGAATTATTGCTGGCCTTGTCATTGACATCGCAAGGCGATAGAATTCTTGGGAGTTAACTTGGGAACAAGACTTGGAGAAGACCTTGGTCATGTAAAGACTAATGTTTGTATATTTCCTGTGTATTGTATAAATTGCTCTTCATAGTACCTATTCAACTCTCGCAGAGGCATTTTCCCCTTTGTAAGATTACAATCGAAATGCACAAAAGATATTTAGTTTTGATGTACCTCAGAATAAAACTTATCATTTCTACCACTTATTTTATCTTGTTTCTACTAAATACTTATTCGCTTATTTCAGCGTTATGACATGCTTGAAATCAGCAGTGCTTCAACATCGATCAGTGATACGGAAAGTAACGAATCAAGCCCTTTATCTGAGAGGTAAATAAATTGAATCTTTCAAACTACCGTAAAAGCTCTATTAAGCCCCCCCTCTCTATTAAGCCCCTCCCCTCTGAGTCAAAATTTGAAATAAGCCCCCCTCTCTATTAAGCCCCCCCCACTCATACAAAATCCTAGAATTTACAAAACATTTTCCGTTTATTTAGCTATACAACCTTACATGTTAATTTCAGTATAATTTGGAATAAAAACTGAGTCGAATTTGTGTATTTGAGCCGGAAAATTGTGCGTTGAATCCGCAAAATATGGAATAAAAGAACTGAAAAGCTACCAAATATATCCTTTTCGCTTGATTTTGTGAATAAGCCCCCCCTCTCTAATAAGCCCCCCTCTCTATTAAGCCCCCCCTCTGGAAGGTCCAAAATTAAATAAGCCCCCCGGGGGCTTAATAGAGTTTTTACGGTATTTGCATATTACTCATCAAAGCATGGGTAGTTAGACACTGCAGTTACGCCTCACCTTGTATGCCTCTGTGGAGGAAACTTTATCCCATTCTGCAGCATGTAAGAGGAGCATGTAAATTTTTCCTCCACAGACGTATAAATAAGCTGTGGCAGTGACAATAAAGCACAACTGCGGCGTCTTACCACCAATGATCAAGGACATTTGTTAATCTCCTAACTCACACCAATCAACTTTCAGGGGATATCAATTGCTTTACAACGTTTCAATTTAATGTACTCATTAACTGTATTTGTTATAAGCCAACAGCAGAAGCTACAATGTAACACACATGCTGTACTACAGGTATCTTTTATAAGACACCAAGAAAATTTGTGCTAGTATTGAAAGTTTCTTCAAATTATCAGATTATGAGCTCTGAAAGTTTCTGACAATAAGGTTTCATAACAATTTTCGCGTTCACTACCTGTTCCCTCATCAACATTTCAAAACTCAACACCCACATAAATAGTTCAACTAAATGCACAAGTGCACAACGAAAGAAAAGAAAATTGCATTCTGTTCTTGCAAATCAAGTTACGAAATTTTTATAAATATTCTAGCTTTGAAGATGATGTTATCGAGAAGTTATCACAGTTATCTCCTGCTAAAGAAAGGTGAGCATTATTCCTTTCTTTCTTCATGATACGTTGGCAAAATCCAAAGATGTCAACCTGGAAGCAACTGAACATTTTCAAACCTTAGAGATATGGAAGAAACTTTCACACTTTCGAATGAAACATAGGGGTTGGAAAATTTTGAGTCCCTAAATTGAGACCTGTACCATATGTTTCTGTTGAACAGCTCTTATGAATAATCCGCCCCTTCCCCCGCAAAATCTGTCTTTGCTATTCAGTATCCAACAGGATTATCCCAAGGGCCAAATCACTCCTCAAAATAGCGTACAAGATTCCAAGATTCTCGGAATCTCACAAAATCTGTCGAAGATTCCTGGGATTCTTCCAACTTTTGCCAAAGAATCCCAGGATTCCTGATGGGATTCCGAGATTGTTTCAGATCTTGTATCTGCCCTTTCATTACCCTTTGCAGTCGTACGGTCAATATCCAAGCACTCTGTTTCCTAAGTTATATGTTCCATCAATGAGGCAGCTCATTGCTCTTGTGGGAGAATAGCGATGTCAATTGTCATGCCCTAAAGTTTGCTTCGTTCCTCGCAAGACCGCAGTAAAATGTATTTCAGCTTGCCATACACCGCACTTATGTTTGCTGCTGCGGAGAAAGATTTATTCGCCCCTGCGGAGGAAGTAAAGAAACTTACGCTCCTCCCCCTCCGTTATGGACAATTTTTTCCTCCACGGCGATGAGGCTACGGCGTCCAAGCACCCATAATGTGAGCGGTGATTTACCTGTTTTTACAAGACCTATGATTTACGATCATGAACAGAAAAGTGAAACATCGGTGGTTGCGGTTGCGGTGAATTTTGATGTAAAACTGCCAGTGTCAATGTGAAATGGCCAAGAGCAAAGAAAAGAAGGGGTTGAAATTACTGCTGACCGGTATTTTTGCAAATTCACCTTGGTTCATCCATATTTTTGGACGGATAGTTGTGGACACCTTTACTGTTAACGAAATGCTTATCAGATACCACCACCTTAACTTCTCTTAAATACTGCTACCTGAACTATGTGAGCTTCAATGTCATTAGCTACATCTTCTCCAAAGAAATGAGCGAGCAAGGCAAGCTGCGCTTGTTCACTCCTCCGGAGAGGTAGCTCACTGCTCGCTACACTTTTCAATTAAGGTAGTAGCCTTGAATAGCAATTAAGGTGATAGTCGCAAAGGCTAGCAACTGCAAAAACAACAACCACATGACAAAACTATGTTTGTTACGCAGGTCCACCGAATACGGTTCACCTTGGATGGTGCGAATTTTTGCAATAATGGCGAACATTTTATCATTTTAGAACAAAACTCTTGATAGCGAATTGAGATTCCAGAAACTTTCGACAGATTTTCAACATTCTCCAAGATTTCGCAAAAATTCTAAAAGAGAATCTTACAGTTTCTTACGGAAGATTCAGAAGATTCTCAAAATTCGCAAAGATTCTCAAAGATTCCGTAGGATTCCTACAGATTCTTAGGAGAGGTGTACCAGATTCCTGAAGTGATTTGCCCCTCGGATTATCCTTTCTTCCTAATTTAGAGCTGGTTTCTGCAAGTTATTCTTCCTTAATTCAAGCATAATTTTACGGTACCGTGAACCAAAGAGAGATGGCATAGAGGATACTGAACACTTTTTATTGCTCTGCCTTTCTTCCTCTCGCTGGAGTTGTTGACTTATTACAGGCTCAGAATTGTTACTGTCTTAGTAAAAGTACGTTTAGGAAGAATGTAAAGCCCTATTTTCAACTCTTCTTGCGACCAGTGTCAAATGCAAATATTTACCAGATGGTTGTGAAGAATTTTCAATTGATCATATGTCTTTATCCAATTGCTAGGATTATTGATACTTCCGATGAGGATCCTGACGAACAAGCCATGCTTATGTCGAAGAACGTTACCTCACCACACGATACGGGAACCTACCAGTCACTCATATTAAAGGAAACCTCGAATGCAAAATTGTGTAAATTGTTGGCCCATTCAGATCTGGATAAACACAAGATAAAAGGGAAAGTGCCCTGGCATGTCACCGAGGATGCAACTTTCGCCATCGATATTGCGACACTTGACAACAAAAGGGATATCACAATTGATGCTTGGAAATGGAACCTTAGCAAAACATATGTTACATCATCAAAGGACTTTGCTTCATTCAAGAAAGGCAATGACAAGAAAGTTTATAGAGCAGTCAAGCGCTTTTATCGATGCACTGATGACAGCTCATTGACAAAAACCATTTTTACGGTGTACCCTCCAGGATCTGATGCAACTAATCGCCTTGACCCATATGCTGGATGCAACTCCATCGTTCTAGTTTCTTACCATTTTGCAGAGAAAGGTAAATTAATCCCTCCATCAACGTCGAGCAGGGTTTATCCAAGTGTAAAAGATAAACTGCGTAGTGAGCTTAGCAAAGGCAGCAGCCACAAAAAAAGCAACATTTACAGTCGAGGCTGAAGCTGGTGGAATACAATCAGCTCCCAACAAAAGCAGTCTCCCAACAAGAAACCAGTCTTACTACATCAGGAAGACGGAAAAACTGAAGAAGAGATCAGATGATCCGCTAAAGGAACTTATCTCAAAGCAAAAGATGGAAGAAAATGTTGGCGAATCCGTCGTAAAGAGAATTCTCATGGGCGATGGAAGTTACGTTATCGTGGTTCATTCAAATCGCATGATTGATAACATAGCCAACTTCTGTTGCTGTGACAACCCTAACTTCAGATCCGTGTTTGGTACAGACTTTACCTTTAATCTGGGAGAGTTTTTTGTACTAATCAGCGTTTACAAAAACACTAGCCTATTCGTGAAGAACACCACTCGTTGTCCTACCATGTTAGGCCCAGCAATGATTTGTCACATGAAGAACGCAAAGGTCATGAAAATTTTTTATGACTCGATGCTTGAATCCTGCCCTGGTTTGGCTTTTCACTTAAAAGTGGTTGGCTCTGATGGGGAAAAGTCAATTATGCATGAATCCTGTTCCGCGTTCCCGTCGTCCCTCCTACTTCTATGCATGCGACACGCAGAGCAGAATGTTGAACGGAAATTAACGGAATTGCGATGCTCGAACCAAGTCAAGAAAAGAGTAATGGAAGATCTGTTTGGAAGCCTGCTGAAAAAGGGTCTACTTCACTGTGAAGATCTAGACTCCTTTGATGAATCTGCAGAAAGAATTATGCTTGGTTGGGATGAAATGGAGGAAGAGCCGCTTTCCGAATTTACAAAGTACTTCAAGACATACAAGCTCGAACAGTTCAAGTATCACCTCTCGAGAGCCTCTGTTAAGGCAGCTGGTGTCGTTGATTGCCCCGAATTCTTCTATAATAACTCGTGCGAGTTTATGAATCGACTAGTAAAGGACTGGCAAAACAAAAAGAAGTTGGATGTCTATCAGTTTGTTGAGGAATATGAAACACTGGCTAAGGCACAAGAAAGTGACGTTCTACGTGCTTTTCTTGGGGTACAAAGCCCATTCGTACCTAGGCCACAATTTGATTGTCTCACCATTGATTTCAATACAGAATATGCCTGCCTTTCTGTGAATGACAAGAAGAAAGTGACACAAAATCTACTAAACGTTGTGGTGGAAGAAAGGTCATATCGCGCGGTGAGGGATTATTCTGTAGGAGCTGCTGCCATCGAAAGAGCAAGAAAAAATCTATTCAGCAAATTTGATCAAACTCCAGCCGCAACTGTTTCCGAAAGCTGGTTAAATGAGGATTCACATGCAACTTCAAATATGTCTGCAGCCTTTGATTCCCCACAAAAAGGTCGGAGTGATAAAGAAACTCCAGACACAGCTGCATTGAGATTTTTGTTTACGAATGCAAGATCAAATGTCCCAGAGACTATTGTCATGGGATCGATAGAGAAAGCGAAGGCACTTGTTGAGCAAGGGGGAGTTACCAAAAACTCTGGAGAAACCAGCTCTTTTTTGGTAAAATCCTTTTCAAGTGTACACCCACATACCGTAAAGTGCGAAGGATCTGGGAAGATATTTTGCGACAGCCAATGTGTTCGCTACCAGCAAGCAGGCTTTTGTGGTCATTGCATAGCAGTTGCCATTTCAAATGATATCGTTGAAAGTTATGCTGCGTATCTCGAAAGAACGGATCATAACACTTTCAGTAAACTAGCATCAATGAACGTGGACAAAACTAAAGCTGGGAAAAAGAAACCCTTGCGACCAAGAAAGAGGAAAGCACCTTCATCGCCAGGCAAGCAGACTTCGATAGACTACAGTGCATCGCAACCTCGAGTTCCTGCAGTCATGGTGGGTCAAAGTACCTCTACACAAATACAAAAAGAATTGATAAGTCTGTCAGCCCCAACCTTTCATCAGAACATCTCTACTACAGGTAAGATACTAGGCTAATCGAAAGACAGTACAGTGTGCTACATAAAATATTCACTTTTGTGAGGGCATCAACAATGGCTGGTAAGTTAATCCCTGAATCCCAAATTCTACACATTTTTTCTCATATCGTGAAGGCCTGTGTTACTTACAGGCTATCATCGATCCTCAAGCATAAAGAATAAAGAGTAAAGATAAAGACTAAGGATAAAGTCTAGCATTGGTTATCAAACTAAGGTTCTAGAACTTATCAAGATTTAGCAACATAACTTAGTTGGGATTGCAATTAAAGATTAAATGGGCAGGGTCACGTAACCGTAAACAAACCCGTTATCTCTAGAATCCACATTGTTGCCCACACGTGGCCATTGTCTTCTGCACAGATTTTGGTGGATGGGTTGA
This sequence comes from Aurelia sp. 3 sensu Dawson et al. (2005), assembly GCA_964020215.1. Lineage (NCBI taxonomy): Eukaryota > Metazoa > Cnidaria > Scyphozoa > Semaeostomeae > Ulmaridae > Aurelia > Aurelia sp. 3 sensu Dawson et al. (2005). Next base: position 8,502,796 of record OZ026577.1, read on the forward strand.
ATCCACACTAAAGTTACTTCTAAAAATCCATCAATATCTCTGCAATCGTACAACATATGAGTGTTTCATTTGTTTCTCTACGAAGTACAAGAGTCCATCTTCAAAATTACTCTTTCATTTTGAGAAAAGTAGTGGAAAATTACAGTGATATGGCCTATCAAAAATTCTGCAAAATGATCGTTTCGAAATAAGTTTGTTTACATTACGTGACCCTGCCCCTTTAAATCATGAGGCTTCAGAGTCAGCCTAGTTTACCATTTAAAACGGCCTGCCAAAGGTGGATAACGGATAGCTTTTAATTCGAAAGATTGTCAAGATCAACGAAAAACCCTTTGGTCCCCATTGTTTACATGAAATAGAAATCCGAACATAATTGAGATCTTACCAGACCTCTTTGAATATGTCTGTAGCTACGTAACAGGGCCCAAGTGGGAGAGAGAACTGATTCCTACCATAAAACAAATTTTGAAACGAGGATAAAGGCCCGGGGGGAGGGGTACTTGGTATATTTGTCCGACGGGGATGTGCCGTTTTTCAGGGTATCGTTTTCGCCTATTTTTTCTAGAACAGGTTATCAAAAGAAGGCAAATTTTCTGGAGCAGGTTGTCACAACATGTCAAAAGAGGAAATTTTGTTACAGCGGGTTATTTTTTAGTCCAATTTTTGTGTTTTTGAGTATACTTTTCACCGATTTTTTCTAGAACAGGGTATCATTTGAACGCAAAAATTCTGGAGCAGGGTGAAAAATTTTCTTTTCGTGGGCACATCCCCGTACAAATTTAGGTCAAGTACCCCCCCCCCCGGGGGGATAAAGGATTCCACGGCAAGGTATTAGTCAAGGTAGATAATCATTCTCGTATCCAACTTGATATATCAAAAGTATGTGACTGGTCCAAGAAGTGGCAGCTACCGTTAAATTCACAAAAGTGTAAAAAATTACGACTTGGCATCAGCAAAGACAGTGCAGAGGCTTATATCTTGTCTTTATTATTATTATTATTATTATTATTATTATTATTATTATTATTATTATTATTATTATTTTTATTTTTATTTTTATTATTATTTTTATTATTATTATTATTAGTCATGTCAATTTTATGGTCTGTGTCCCATAGCGTGTTAGTGTATCAAAAAAAGTTCAAGGAAGACAGCACCATTAGTAACTTTTGATGCTCATAGCTTAGATCATCATCATCATCATCATCATCATCATCAACATCATCATCATCATCATCATCATCATCATCATCATCATCATCATCATCATCATCATCATCATCATCATCAGCAACTCACCACCCCAAAGAGCTGCAGTGCGTCGCCCCAAACTCCCGTGATAAGGTCTGTTAGGCATTTATCAAGTTACTTGTTTGGGAAAATTATGCAAAAGCTTCGGCATATACTCACCGATATATAGACTGCTTCAGGGGCGTCGTTAGACCTAAAAAGGGGCGTTGAAGTGGCAAGTAAAGATTTTACAAGGTATACTCAGTCATGTTTACACCGTTTTTTACAGCAATGAATGGTATCCTGAAAAAAACTGGGCTGGAATGGCCATGTTCACCCCATTCCAGCCCCTAATGACACCCTTGATTGCATTCCGTTAAGATTTGATAATGCAATCCTTATACTGCTACTGTCTTGATTTCTAGCACCAGTTCTGCAGAGTATACGGTCTTATGGATGGACACCTACTGCAGAGCCTCGTTTACCGCCAACAGCAACTTTGAGCCACCCGAGCCAATTGCAACATCAGCCGATTAATCCATTTAGTTATCCACTTAGGCCTCCGATGCCCTATACAGATTTACAGCCGATCTTTGCGGAGAAACTCACTTCTCTGTACGAAGGTTGTGTGGTGGTAACGTCACTGAAAGTCTGTCACCAAAGAGTTTCAACTTGCTATGGCTGTGGTTCACCTCTCCGTGAAACTGGTGTCTTGCCCCTTCCACCCGATGATCTTGTCATGGCATCTCATTTGAGGAGAAAGTATCCTAGCAATGGGGAGATATTAACATCAGACAAGCCCTCCAATGTCTACTTTAAGTTGCATACTCCAGATGCTTTTCGTTGTGTGTCCAGAGAGCTTCAGCGTTCACGTCTTCCGTTCACAAAGCAGCAAATTAAATTGCACGGCGAAGCTTTGCTACACCTGAACGATCTCCACAAACAAAAGTTGATCCAGGCTCTTGGACTGATTCATTTTGCACCCTTCTTGTAGCTGTGCTGTTGGCTTTGATTTTTAATGGAGAAGGAAAATATTGTGAACTTTTTTGAGGTCAGGATTATACAGTAAATCCCTGTATATAAGAACCTACCAAAATAAGCACCAAGAGGCTCTTTTTCCTAATTTTGTAATTAAGAACATTGTTCAGTTTGATGAAACATGGGTTCTTATTGCAGAGGTAGCAAAGTTGATTTTTGATTGTTGCAATGAAGTTCATTTTGGTACCAATTGGTTGTTAAAGCGTGATTCTCTTCCCAAATCAGTTATTAGGTCCATGAGAATCCTTCCAGAGCAAATTATGGGGTTGGACATCTTTTGTAAGACCTACAAAAAGGCCTACAAAAGGCATCCTTCAAATAAGAACGTCTATACCTTCAAATTAGCGTTAATGCCTTTGAAATAAGAACCTATTTCAGCCTCTCTCTCAAAAATGTTGGTTCTTATATGCGGGGATTTACTGTAACTCAATTTATTTCAGGATACCAATGTGTTTGTAGGCATATATCCCTAATTAACGGCAGTGGATTTGAAATGGCCCTGCTACGCCAAAAACTGTTGTAACTTGACAGCGTTAAATAAATCTTTGGTAATTCCTGTAAATGGATATGCCATACGACAGTCCTATGTCAGTTATAAGTAACCAAGGCCAGCTCCTTTTGACAGTCTTAAGACTGATGCTCGTCAGTTGACGTCGTTGTTTCCTCCTCTCACCCTTTTCGTCCTTTAAAGTGGCCATACTTTTGGATACAGTTTGTGCGAGGATCTGTGTTCGATGTTATTGAAATTAATTGTACAACATTTGAGTTGAGATGTTTTAATGTTGTTGTTGAAGAGAATCTTCTTATGTTTCCTGTTGTTTGTTACACTCGTCGTTTATTCTGTTAGTTTTCTTGCAAATTCGAAAGAAACTCATTCATTGTAAGGTCAATGCTGGCAGCCACTTTGAAATTTTTGTAAGCTTTCTCATGCCTGCCCTTTACGACTTTCAAACTCGATTGAAATCATTTCAAACCACGAGCGATAGGACACCCAGTGTGCAGCTGTTTGGAATTTATATCAGTAGCGAGCCTCCTTAATTTGTTATATTTGTTGGTTTTAAGCCACCTTAAGTGCAGATAAACTTTAATCTAAAGCCTTATGATTAAGGTGGATCTGAACTTTCGGCGATTCGCTACTGAAAATTCCAAAACTACAAAACAGTGAAAGGTGGCTGTATGCAAGGTAAAATATGTTCAAAACCATATTTCTATGTTCAAAACACACAAAAGCACTAAGTTAAGATGGCTCGCTACTGACAAAATACCAAACTGCTACACACTGGGTGTCTCATCATCGCTCAGGTTTACTCAATATTACGTCAAAACGTTTGTCAATGCTACCAAGAGAATGTTTTAAGCTGTCTAGAAAATTGAAACTGCTAAGTACACTGCATTCAGTGGCGTACCCAAGGGGGGCAATGGGGGGGTCCGAGCCCCCCACTTTTCAAAAAGTTGGTCTTCGAGATTCGAACAAAAATGTAATAAAATCATTGGGGGGGGGAGGGGGTCGGGCAGATCTGCCAAGAAGTGCTCTCTGAAATTCTTCAAAAGAAAGCAAAGAATGGTTTTTCAAGGGTTGGTAGCAAGGTTTTGGTTTCTAAGAAATGCTTGAACACTGCTGGCAGAGGCATTCTAAGCCAAAGTTGAATGCATATCTTCAAACATTTTCCTGGGGTCTTCCCCCAGAACCCAATCATTTCCATATCCCTTGTTATCTCTGCTTGGCCATGCCACTGGCTGTAGGGATTCCTGTTTGCTGCTATTGTTGAAACAATCTCATCAAAACAATTTGAAGAGTCGGAACCATAAAGTGCATGAAATGCAAAATATAGCTAAAAAGGGCGTTTCCCTCATTTTCCGAGCGTCTGGAGGGCGTGCTCATTGAAAATTTTCTAGGGCTACACCCCACACCCCCTCACTTTTTCAGTGCTGCGTACCCATTTTTATGTGTGAGTGATTTCTTACGAAAATCAAACATTCATATTTAACTAGTTTATTTGATATTAATATTTGGTGTATCAAACATTTATATTTTTGAACAACTTTGGTTTAGGTTTATTTCCTGAGGAATCAACGTTCTTCTTAACTTTCCGAGTCTACATTTTTGAATATCACTATTACTTATCGTATCAATTGTATTTGATTGTTCTTTGAAGTGTGCTCAAAACAAGCGTTCTTTAAAGGAACCCCCTCAACTTTGGTCTTTGTTAATAATTAATTCATGAGTTAATAATGAATTCATGAGACCGTACTATACTTGTGTAGGGTGTTTGGTCATCACAGAAGTAAAAGGGGTACACTGTAATACACTGTACAAGAAGAAATTGAAGAGATGATTTAATTTTTTCAACAAACTGGGATATAAACTACTTCAAAAGACTTCTTAGATTTTGATGCTTCCTTCTCAAATTTTGCTTAAGATCGCGGCGAGGAACTTTCTACCAAGATGCATAACGTTCTAAATACGAACTTTTATCGGTTTTGAATAAAGAACGAAATGCATCTTGGTAAAAAATTCCTTGCCGCCATCTTTAGTGCAATCTACCATTGTTATTTCCGTACGTTTGGTTTCTTAGAAAGAGTTCCGTAAAAACAATCCATTTTGAATCATTTCCAACAAGAGGGAACGGATTTTCTGGCTTAGAATAAGTACGAAATGCACGAGCTGTACTGCGGAGGAGAGTGCGTACACATTTGTGGTTTGTTAAGGAAGTCATACTCAACTTGTTTTGCGAGTATCGAATGACAGCCCGGCCCCAGCAAGATCTATCACTAAGTTGTAAAAGAGTTTCTTACGCTCTCAAAGGCCGCAAACATTGTGACTTTCCTATGGAATAGCAAGGTACGGATCAGTGTGAATTCGGGAACAAGCAGACAGTGATTGAATTAGAAAATACCTAAAAATTTGGGGGCCGAGGGCCGAGGGCCATGGTGCCAAGGGCCGGGGCCGGGGGGCCGGGGCCGGCGATCTCTAATAGCCATTTACCAACGTTTCAGACGTATTCGTGGGATTTTTTAGGAGATGTGGATGATGAGCTTAGGCCGCCACATCCAGGTTGTTGTGATGAAATGATATTGCCATCATCGACAGCATTAACGTTGCTAGATTCGTCTTCCTGTACGACTTGTTTCTGTACTCCGTAAAAACAACGTTTTCTCTTCCTATGGTAAACACTTCTTTCCTTTCTATCTGGCATTTTCACTCAGCAACCAACGATCAATGTGAAAGATTCTGAAATTGAGCTGTGGTGAAATTTTAGGGGATATACTTCATGTAAGATGTCCCAAAAGCATCAGGATTCAATTCAACTCAATGACCAAAATGTAATCATATTGTTTTATGCAATTCACTTCATATGGGGGCGACTGAAAGCCCAAAAAACTCCAGAAAGCCACCCTAGCAACCAGATTTTTCGTTGCTAAGGGAAAATTACGTGACTCCTCTTGGGAAAACAATGATTTAAGCTGTATATTTGGCACATATATGCAAATGGACATTCCAACTTGAAAGTACAATACCTGACGCACTAAGAAACTGAAAAATCTGAAAATGTTGGGAAAAAATTTTTCTGCCTAAAATCTAGGGTCGAGGACCACCTTAAGTCCTGGCGCACAAACACCAGTGTGAGCCGATAGTGAAGTATCCCTGTTACGCCCTCGTCTTAGTATTGATTTTGTTGCATTTGATGCGTTGCGTAAAAAATACTTGCTAAAGAGGACTATTCTTTACTTTTCTATCATACCGGGTGAGCCAGAAAAAAGTTCCCACTTTTGAAAATTCATAACACCAAGACCATTACACGGATTTGAATCATTCAAATCCTAGTTAAAAGCCGAAAGTTCAAAGTATTTTTGTGATTTTTCTCGCTGTCCTACCAGCACTAGAAATATTGGCAAATTCAACTTTATCAAAATTTCATGGTTGCAAAATCACGGAAAAAGGGCCTAAAACATTGATCAAATCGTAAGGATTCTATTCAAATCGAACAATAGGCCATGGCTATTCACCTCCCTCAAGAGTTATAAGACATCAATTTTCAAACAAATACGAAAGATGTTCAATGCCAAGGAAATTAATGCCTAGAGGATATCTCTCACCCATGAGAAGTTGCATTTCCTTCATTATTCTGTGCGAGAGGTCATTTATGCATTGATTGATGTTTTGGGCCATTTTTCAATAGTCAATCAACCATGAAATTTTTGTAAAGTTGAATTTACCTATATTTGTAGTGCTGGCAGGATAGCAAGAAAAATGAAAAAATTACTTTGATCTTTTGGCTCTTAACTAGAATTTGAATGATTCAAATCCGTGAAGTAGCCTTGGTGCTATGAATTTTCAAAAGTGGGAACTTTTTTCTGGCTCACCCGGTAGTTTAAGGTTTACCTACCAATAATGAACACACACTGGTACATTTAAGCCAGGCAGGGGGTTACGTAGTATATTTTACCAACGGAGATGTGCCGAGCATGTCAAACGGTGGACTTGCTACAAGTCCCGCCCTTGATCAATAAACAAACGGCGGAATTTTGTTAGATCAGGTTATCATTTAGTTGTGTTTTACAGTACTCTCGGGTGCCTAATACAAAGGGGGGACGCTTATTAATTTTCAAAAATTTCATCCACCCCCTGGCCCTTATTTCATTAATTTTGGCAAAACATAAGCTCAATGTGATTTTTATACGAAATTTTGTTCGAAAAATAAACCATTGCAGTGTACTCGTAAACTAATTCGAGATTAGAGACTTCGTTCTTTTTATGTTCTTATTCGGTTTATTTACACTTGTTCCTTGAAGACGTGAAGAGTTCTAAGCATATAAAATGCACTTGTCTCCAGTAGATAACGTAAAAACCTGTTTTTTGCCAATTTCTGACTCCCCCCATTTGTTAAGACTAATAGTTTCTTAAACTATTAAACCCGAAACCTGAAACCCTAAACCTGAAACCCTAAACCTTAAACCTGAAACCCTAAACCTGAAACCCTAAACCTTAAACCCGAGACCTGAAACCCGGAAAAAAGTCCGACCGCATAATTTCATCCTTCAGCATCTTGAGAAAAGATACAACTTCAACAGCATCAAATTTTGGTCTGATGGTTGTGCTAGTCAATTCCGAAGCCAGTATGTATTTTATCTTTTGACAAAATTTTATTCAAGGTATAATATTGCATGGCACTTCTTTGAAGCAAATCATGGTAAAGGTTGTGTGGATGGCATTGATGGTACCATTAAACATGCAGTGTATCGACATATCTTATCAAAGCAGGTTGCCATTGCATCACCACAGGACTTTGCTGAATATGCCAATAAAATCTGTCAAGGAATCAGTGTTCTGTTTGTAAAAGATCGTGATTTAAGCTATCACGACGAATGTAGAGCCAATGCCCAATATGTTAAGGGTACACTGCAAGTTCATTTCATCCAAAGAACAATCAGTGGGGGAAAATGTTTTTTTGAAACATCAGCAGCAAGTGTGCAATTGAATTCATCTGATGTAGTCATTGAAAGTTTCGGTAGTGCCTGTGATATTTAGTGGTCCCATCAGCATGAATTGTATTTCCAAGAACACTGGTCAAATCTAGATTATTCAGCATTGCTTGGCCTACCTGGACATCTTCAATAAGCAGTTGGCATCTCAGTCCTTTGGATGGAAGCTTTTCGACAGATTTTCCAGTGAAACGATTAAGCACACATTCAATCACATCATTCACTTTGTTAACTGAGACATTCATGGATAGCAGCTCCATTATTGTTTGCCTCACAAAGTCATAGTATTTTCCATCAGAAAATGTCTGGATAGTTTCACTTGAAAGCATTGGTTCCAATACCTCTAGCTCTTTTGCTTTTACATCAAGTTCCTTATTCCTAAGGGTCATTTGATGCTTTTCTTCTTCAATGACATCTTTCATTGACTTTACACTATCCGATTTTGCTTTTGATTTTTTGTGATATCTCAGGTTTTGTTGCAGGTGCTTCTTCTCAAGTTTCAGTTGCAGCAATTCTGCATTTTTCATTTCCAACTCTGACAGAGATTCATCCAACTTCTCATTTGTATCAGACAATAGCTTGGTTGTTTTGTCAAGCTCCTGTAGTTTTTCATTCTGATTCTCAATAATGCTCTTGTTCTTTTCAATTGTAGCATCTAAACGTTTGAGCTTCTTGTTTAGATTCTTTGTTGATGTCTTTCTAAACATGGATAGCTCTAGACTTGCAGTTTCAAACTCACTTTGAAGCTTTGATAGCTTCTCATTGAGAGTATCCTCAACTTTTTGGTACCTTCACACAGTGCAACAATTTCTTCACTGTACCTCTCCTCTATATTTAAAAGAGATGCAAGTGACTCTTCATACTCCTTTGACATCATAGCAAAGTCAGTTTCAAGCTTTGCTGAGCGCTCTTTTTCCTCAAGCAGGTTCCGCTTCAGGGAAACATTCTCTCTCTTTTTTTCTCCTAGCTCTCTGCGGAGCACTCTTGTTCGTGGTGATTCCTGCAGCAAGTCTGAAATATAATCTTTTCTTCTACGAACTTTCGTAAGTTCTCTTTTTCCAAAATCATTTAAAGCTTTTCCCCTCAGTGTCTTGGATTTATTGTAAACCCTTCCAATCTTAATGTACAAACTTCTGTCTCTCTCAATTGTCCCCTCAACATTATCATCTTCATCAATGCTTTGAAATTTCTGATAAAATGTTTCCATGAAATCCTTCCATGGAATAGTCGTATGTTTACAATAGATTTCAATAACTTCATTATTCAAAATCAAAGATTTTGCACTGCCATTTGCTTCCTCTGCCATTACTTTTACGACATATAGATTAAAAAAAATTAGAAATAAAAACACAGCTCAGTAAACACTATGTGAACCACAATCATTTCGTATTCGGCCCATCATAAGCTTCATAAACTGAATATATCCCATTGTTCATGAATGATGACGACTTTTTTTATGAATTTCCTAACTCAGTAAGTTCAAGAATTTCAAAGGTTTATATCTTCATCCAAATCATAACCTTACCTCTCAGATTTATGCTGCGTTTGTTGTTTGACACGCACCGTTTGGATCTGTACTGGCTTGTACGTGTGCCATATTGGATTGCCCAATTTCAACCTTATGGCCTAACCGATTTTGGACAATCTTCTCGTACCGCGAATTTGCGACGTACATTAAAAAGTAAACTATCACTTTAACACAAAAAAAGGATGAAGAATACGATTTTAGATGAAACAAACTTCTACGACAATGAATAATCCACTTTATTTTCACCTGAAAACTGTTCTCTCAAATTATTGGGTCTTCCATGCGAGTGGTGTTGTTGTTTCAGGTATTAGAAGAAAGCTGAGGTTGTGAGCTTGCCAAATACTTCACACATGACATCATGAAATGGACACAAAGATGGTAAACGAGGCCAGAACGGCTCTGGGGTGAGCGAAGATTGCGAAGACTATCCAACCAAGGCGGCCATAAATTGAAATGGGCCCAAAGTCAGAAGCAAACTTCTTCAGCAAGCTGTAACTTGTTAGCAAGGGCAGCTATTCGCAAACGGTTTTAATGAGTAGATAGATGAAATCTTCTGCTGTTAAAAGATGTGATAGTTGCAAGGTTTGCGAGAAAGAGAGACGCAGGAAGATCAGAGATAAAACAATTTGGCAACATTCTTCCGATTTCAGGGCGCCTGCCTAATAACAATGTAGAGATTTACAAAGACAAAACCTTTGATTAATCTTTTTTTGCTAACAGGCGAGGTATTTGATGATTTGACAAAACAATGCTTGGAAGTTAGTTTTAGTGGATTTTTTGTGGTTACTAAGAGCCTTCTTGGAGATCATTTGAATTGAGGTAGTTTGTGCTAGAAAGGACGTGATGCGAGTTTTAGAGAAGAGGCCAAGAGTGTTGGAGAAAGCAATGTGTCAGCAGAAAGGGAATTCGGAATGCTCGATTACCTAATGAAGCTGAAGCCAAAAGCAACAGACTTTGCTGTTAAAGGACTGATTACGTTCAAAGCAAACAACACATCAGACTGGAGGTCCAAACTATTTGAAGAAAAAAGAGAAAGGTAAATGGACGTAACTGGGAAATCTAAAAAGCTCCAATTAGAAAAGCAGAGAAACACCAATGACTGATAAAATGATTAAACACCTTCCTTCAAAGCATCCCAAAGTTGCAGCAAATATTTAGTCCAGCAGAATGGTGAAATAATTTTGGGTTTTGAGGTAAAAGCATGCAATTTGGCACACTTATAGAACTCGATATGCTGATTCTTTTAAAACTCAGACCCACTTTGAAAAGTCGATGTTATGACGTCACGATGACGTCACAGTTAGATGGATTCATGATCCAGTTTTTGCTAGTTTCCCTTTGAAAGCATCAAGTTTTCTGATTAAGAAAATCTTCAGCCATCTTTCAGGACCATGCATAAATGAATTTATATCAATGGGACGAATCTATGGCCATAATTATGGTGTGATGACGTCACAGTGACGCCATGATGACGTCACAATAGAGATATTGGTGGATGTTCAAATTCTGAGGTGTAGCATAGACTAGTAATGAAGCTTACAGGAATAGGATGATAGACACAGCCATAACTCACAACTCACCGTAGCCTTTTTAAGTAACAATGGCAGTAACGGGCACAATCAATCACAAAAAGCTACAACTTATCTGCAAAGCGCTCTAGATTTGAGCTGAGCTTTTAAGACATTTATATCAACCAAAACAGCCTCCTCTTTTGGGATACCATCCACAGTTCTCTGCATGCTGCAATTGCATTTGGTAGGGTCATTCTGAAGGGTGCAAGCTTCCTAGCTGATTACTTCAACCATCCCCAATTGTATGTACATGGAAGCCCAGGATTCGCAAAAAGTGACTGGCCCTAGAAATACCCAGCCTGAATGACTTGGAACTCTTTAAACTATCGTTTTATGCCACACAGCCGCTACGTACGTTTCCCCACTTTTGTTAGCTGTTTATGATATTGTGAACCAACCCCTGACCTGACAGCATTGCAATGTGAAGCGCGTTGGGGACTGTGGAGGGGGTTGGGTGGCTGCAGCAGTTGCTTTCACTGTTGTTCTCCCATCCGAGGCCCTATCCGGGGCTCCTATTTTTCATGCCTTTATGTTAATGGCCACAGGGTAGTTATTGTCTCTTGCTCTTTTTGGTCACGTCCATGTGGTGTTGGTTGTACCGGACGTCCCAAAAATATTTCCCAATGTGAGCTGCTATTTCAGTAAAAGTGCGTATTTGATAAAAACTATAAAAGAAATTGTTATTTGATACAAATTATAAAAGAAATCTATTATACAATGCCCAATTTAGATCTTGCTGGATTTGCGCCGATTGATTTTCCCATCATAGTTATTTTCCTGAAGAACAGAATACGTGAAATGCTAAAGAAAAAGCTAAAACACATGATCAATAAAATCGTTGAACCTGCATCTCACAATCCACGGAAATTCTACTTTTTAACTGAATTCTAATAGTATCGAGCTTGAATCCCATAAAGGGACGCAAGAAGAATCTCATTTGTCTATTTGGTCCGTTTGTGAAAGAGTACGAGTTTTCTCGATTTTCGAAAAAAAGTATACTAAACAAGACACGATCCTGGGTCGCACTTTAGCGTATCGTCGAGTTCACATACCATTTTGTGAAACTGACAAGCGGTTGCATGGTTTCACGCCTGTGATGTAAAGCATAGAAAGAATGGAGCATATCTCTATCGCTAGACTTTTCACATTTTCAAGGGTTTCTTGAGTAAAAGATTTTTCGAAAATCATAATTTGGAGGTCTTTGTTGAGTAAAATATCGGAAAAAATCATATGGATCCAAGTTAGCCTTGCAGAGGGAGATTGCCGTTTTGATTGTTAAAAAAGAGACAATGGCAGTTTTTCTTGAACCGTTCAAATGGGGAAACTTTTTTCGGGACACCCAGTATAGTAATTAGAACGTATAGTAGAATGTAGATGTAGCATGTATTGTAACTCTTTACAAAGGGTGTTGCAGAAAAAACGCAACTCAACTATAACCTAAAATCTCAAAAAATTGACAAAATTTAAGTAGATGTATTGTATACCATTTGAAAGTACAATCCTTTTTCTTTCTAGTGATACGCAGTATGGATACATTAATCGAAATTTTTACCATCAAATTAATATTGGCCAATTTCAAATGCAGCATGCTGCAAAAGCAAAATCAACCCATTATTTCCGGCAAAAAATTATGAAAATAATTTTGTGAAAGGAGTTCGGGTCTAAAGCAGTTGAGGTGATGCCTTCAGAAGCAAAATAGGCAATTTCATCCTCATTGGATGAAGTTGAAGATAATGCAAAATAAGCTCTCCCAAAAGGTGGATTATCGTCTATATAAATGCCCTATCACTTTTCGGGCATTTAAAATTGACCATACTTACGAAATCGAAAACGTCGATTAAGCAATGAAAAATGCACTCGACTTTGATATCATCGGAAAGAAGATAGAATGTACTTTCAGATGGTATGCGTCAAATTTATTCAAAATCTTATTATTTCCTGAAGAATCTCGAATGAAAGTGGGTTGCGTTTTTCTGAAACACCCTGACAGATATAAATAAGACCCAGCCTGGCAACTAGCTCAGTCGCAGTGCCAGCTCTAAAAATTCCGAAAGAAGTGGGCAGGGGGGGGGGGACTCTGACGTAATTTTTCAATCTGAAGGTGTACCCAACTCATTTTATCTCATTTTTCTTTGACAATGTTTGCTGACTTTCGGAAACTAGGGGGCATGTACCTCTTCGTTCACCAGCTCTTGATCTAGAATTTTTCCTCGCATCTCACTACTTTAAGCAATTCGCTGAGGCTCCTCCCTTTAACGTAAAATGCCAACCATCCGCTCCACGGAGCTGAAAGATAGCCTCCTCGCGTCCTCATTCTCCTCGGACTGCTCTTGTGCCCTCATTGAATGGACACTCAACATGTGTAGTACATGTGTGTTAGGGCTAAAACAACGATTGACAAGGATGAAGATTTCTTCAGATAAGTGGTTTTTGCAAGTGAGGGAATCTAAACTTAAGAACGATGTTTAAAAGGAAATTGGTTAATACTCGGGAAAAGTTTTCTATTATGATCAAAAGTAATTTATTTATTCTCAAATGCTACACCAAGTTTAGCCTCAGTAATACAGAGTGCAAACATTTCTTCATTTAGCACATACAAGAGGCAATGATGTTTTGATGATGAAGTTTCAAACTAATCAGAACGTCAAGTATTATCAGTGTGCAAAAAAGGATATAATACATTTAACCTCAATGATACAAAAGTGCACGCATTCCTTCTTTTAGTGCATTAAGAAGCAATAAAATTTTGATGACGTCATAATGACGTCATAAAATGAGATTTGAAATGGGCCTGAGTATCAAAATAAACAGTATGTCAAGTATTATCAGTGTGGAAGGAAGGATATAATACATTTAACCTCACTGATTCAAAAGTGCAAGCATTCCATCATTTATTGCATTAAGAGGCGATAAAATTTTGATGACGTCATAATGACGTCATAAAATGAGATTTGAAATGGGCCTGAGTATCAAAATAAACAGTATGTCAAGTATTATCAGTGTGCAAGGAAGGATATAATACATTTAACCTCACTGATTCAAAAGTGCAAGCATTCCATCATTTATTGCATAAAGAGGCGATAAAATTTTGATGACGTCATAAAATGAGATTTGAAATGGGCCTGAGTTTTAAAATAAACAGTATGTCAAGTATTATCAGTGTGCAAGGAAGGATATAATAGATTTAACCTCAGTGATTCAAAAGTGCAAGCATTCTATCATTTATTGCATTAAGAGGCGATAAAATTTTGATGACGTCATAATGACGTCATAAAATGAGATTTTGAGATGGGTCTGAGTTTCAAAATAATCAGCATGTCGAGTTCTATCAGTGTACCAAATTTCATGCTTTTACCTCAAAACCCACAATTCTGCCATCATTTTACACCATTCTGCTGGACTAATTGATCGTGTTACGGCCAAACCAGATACACAGAAGTCTTACAGTGATAATACAAGTGCTGGTACAAGTACCATTGTAGAGACAAGATCAAGTGATACAAGTAATCCTGCCTGGGATATTCTTTCTCCTGTCACTTGTTGCAGATCCAGGCAATGTTCTTTTCTCTTCTCCTGGTGTATCGCCACTTTTCCACAAAGCTGCTGCCATCATAGAATCTTCATTTTTGCCAGATAATGTGCAGGCAGAATATTATGAAAATATCAAAGAGCCCACTTTTGCTGGGAAGGAAACAGAAACACTCCCAAAACATAAATGTGTTGTACAAGGCTGTGTGTCTACTTTTAAAGTGAAATGATTAGTGAGAAGAAAGTTGTGGGGTGGCGGTCATAAGGTTTGGGACTAGGAAAGCACAATGCTTGTCATAACATATTTCAGACTTGATGAGATTGGGGATCCCTTTGAAGCTTATGTTTGTATGGAGAAACTGGTATCCTTATCATTATAAAATCAAGCAGGCTTTATGTTTCTATACGGATGCAAAAAAACAAAATCAGTTTTTAAATCTCATTGATGCTGTTGGTGATGCCCCCAGCCACACTGAATTATTACATCATGTTACACCTTGTATTTTTTTAAAGTAAGCCAGCCATATTTTGATCCACGTTCTACAAGATCCCAATCTCAATGAACTGAAGGCCCTCTCTCTCATTTGTAAATTCATGAGCAAACAAATCAAGACATATCTTCAAGATGATACTGTATGGGAAAGGCTTTTAATGGGCCATTTCTTTGTGAGCAGAAATCTGGCACCGATAAAGAAGTTTTTGTCTAGGTACTTTTGTATCTGGTCATGGACAATTTTTTAATAACATTAGAGATCTGGTGCAGAATGAGATAGGAGGATAAGTTTTTGGATCACCTTTGCATCCCTCTTTAAAAAAGGGTTACATTTTGGTTTGTTCACAATCATCAGGACAGCTTGCCAAGGAAATTGAAAGACTGCATAGTTTTGTTGCTGGTGTAGTTAATTGATGCACCTTCCTGCACAGGAAGCCCATATTACAGATTATTAGAAAAATATTTTGTTCAAGAAATTTGATTATTAGAAAAATATTTTGTTCAAGAATTATTTTCCTTTCTTTCACATCCATTGTGTTGTTCTTCTTACGTCCCCTCCCGTGTTCTGTTATTATTCGTGAAATAAAAACTTTGAAAGGAGCACAAGGAAACAAGGGAGCGAAAAGTACAGCGAAAAGCGAGAAGAAAGAAAAAGAACAAGGACTGCAGCTTCCTTAGGCCGTAGGCACAGCAACAGTTTTGTTTTCGCTCATTTCCGCATTACTTTGCGCTAAACCATTCAGAAAAGTCTCTAAAATCAAAGACCATACCCTATTCAACATACCTGATAGGTTTACTTCGAAAAGGTAACCATTTTTCAGCACCAAATTGAAGCAAATTTCTCTCAATATCGACGAGTTGCATTTTCTCTTCACTCGTGGAATTTTGGTCCGGGACAATTCAAAGGAGCCGACACTTCCAACGGTTTTCTGATTTGAACAGTTACCCCCATCTTTTGCGGTTTTTTAGTTGCAACAACATCAACGACTGCAAAAGACGGGGGTAACTATTCAAATCAGAAAACCGTTGGAAGTGTCGGCTCCTTTGAATTGCCCCGGACCAAAATTCTACGAGTGAAGAGAAAATGCAACTCGTCGATATTGAGAGAAATTTGCTTCAATTTGGTGCTGAAAAATGGTTACCTTTTTGAAGTAAACCTATCAGGTATGTTGAATAGGGTATGGTCCTTGATTTTAGAGACTTTTCTGAATGGTTTAGGCAAAGGAATCCGGAAATGAGCGAAAACAAAACTGTTGCTGTGGCTACGGCCTAAGAAAGCTGCAGTCCTTGTTCTTTTTCTTTCTTCTCGCTTTACCTTTCCCTCCCTTGTTTCCTTGTGCTCCTTTCAAATTTTTTATTTCACGAATAATAACAGAACACGGGAGGGGACGTAAGGAGAACAACACAATGGATGTGAAAGAAAGTAAAATAGTTCTTGAACAAAATATTTTTCTAATAATCAAATTTCTTGAACAAAATATTTTTCTAATAATCTGTAATATGGGCTTCCTGTGCTTCCTGAAGGAATTTTCCTGCAAGGTTATCAGGTGCTGCTGCTTTTGAAGGACTGATTCCCTCTAATACCGGGTGAGCCAGAAAAAAGTTCCCACTTTTGAAAATTCATAACGCCAAGGCTACTTCACGGATTTGAATCATTCAAATTCTAGTTGAAAGCCGAAGGATCAAAGCAATTTCGTCATTTTTCTTGTTGTCCTACCAGTGCTACAAATTTAGGTAAATTCAAGTTTACAAAAATTTCATGGTTGATTGATTACTGAGGAATGGCCCAAAACATCGATAAATTCATAAATGACCTCTCACACAGAATAATGAAGGAAATGCAACTTCTCATGGGTGAGAGATATCCTCTAGGCATTAATTTCCTTGGCATTGAAAATATTTCATGTTTGTTTGAAAATCGATGTCTTATAACTCTTGAGGGAGGTGAAACGCCCATGGCCTATTGTTCGATTTGATTAGAATCCTTACAATTTTATCAATGTTTTAGGCCCTTTTTCCGTCATTTGGCAACCATGAAATTTTCATAAAGGTGAATTTACCAATACTTCTAGTGCTGGTAGGACAGCGAGAAAAATCACGAAAATACTTTGATCTTTCGACTTTTAACAAGAATTTGGATGATTCAAATCCGTGTAGCAGTCTTGGCGTTATGAATTTTCAAATGTGGGAACTTTTTCTGACTCACCCGGTAGTTTGAGAACGTTACCATGGTTTGCATGATGAAGTGTTAATTGATTACAAAGTCCAACTTTGTAATCTAAGAGGGCACATGATGTCAGTGGGGGGGAGGGGGAAAGAAAGAAAGAAAGAAAGGAAGGTAAGTCACTCACACTCGTTATTGCAATTGATTAACCATTTATTTGTGCTAATTAGCACTGAAATAAAGAAAGCGCGCAGAAAGCACATACCACACAGAAGTTTCCTGTGATACTACAGCAAAATTTGACATTCGCTTATTTAATGTTCGACAGATCTGACATCATAACGTTGAAACATTGATTTGATGTTTTCACTGATAGAAAAACAACACTAGCCTGTCCTAATTAGCAAATCAATTATGTGTAAAGCACGTTGGAAATTGAGCGATCTCTCTCACTACTGTTTCTTTTGGCAAGGTCTTCTGGTAGCTGCAGTGGGTAGCTGCAGTGGGTAGCTGCATTGGGTAGCTGCAGTGGGTAGCTGCAGTGGGTAGCTGCAGTGGGTAGCTGCAGTGGGTAGCTGCAGTGGGTAGCTGCAGTGGGTAGCTGCAGTGGGTAGCTGCAGTGGGTAGCTGCAGTGGGTAGCTGCAGTGGGTAGCTGCAGTGGGTAGCTGCAGTGGGTAGCTGCAGTGGGTAGCTGCAGTGGGTAGCTGCAGTGGGTAGCTGCAGTGGGTAGCTGCAGTGGGTTGCTGCAGTGGGTAGCTGCAGTGGGTAGCTGCAGTGGGTAGCTGCAGTGGGTAGCTGCTGTGGGTACCTGCTGTGGGTACCTGCTGTGGGTAGCTGCTGTGGGTAGCTGCTGTGGGTAGCTGCTGTGGGTAGCTGCTGTGGGTAGCTGCTGTGGGTAGCTGCTGTTGGTAGCTGCTGTGGGTAGCTGCTGTGGGTAGCTGCTGTGGGTAGCTGCTGTGGGTAGCTGCGGCGGACTGATGGTAAAGCATCTGTGGTCCCTGCCGGAAATAAGTCTCTCATACTTTCACAGGCTAGCCACATTGAATACAATATTTACTCCCCTACCTACGTGCCCTTCCTCTAAAAAATCTGTTGCAAAGCTGGTTATATCTCTTCAACGCACGGTTCTTTTCCTCCAATGACACATGAAACTTCCTGCTTCAAAGCTTGATGCTGAGCCATGATTTGAAGCAACAGCATGATATTTGCAAATTGCAATTTGCATTTGCAAAGCAACGCTGAGAGTTGTCAGCAAAAAGTTTAACATAAACGTAAGGACGATCGTACGTTGGTTTGGCGCCATCTTGCCCAGTCAAGTGGAAAAAAAGTCGCAGATACGCATGCCATTGACTTCACTCCCTGATCGACAAACTACAGCAACAACAACAACAACGCAAAATGGAACCCGCCCCGGGTTGAAAAACCGCATGTAAACACGAGTCACATTTGCAACATCCAGCAAAACTCGAACCGGGTAGAAATTTCAACCCGGGTTGAGTTTCTCATGTAAAGGCACTCTAAGATGACATGCTGTTCAGTCTGCATGACCCTTGTCTTATTGGGAACAGAGCTTACTCACCAAACTTAACTTGTTGCGTGGCAACAAATTGTCCTTTCTCTTCGTATTGAACTGATCAACCTTGAAATCATGGAGGCGGAAAGTACGACTCTCTACTACTGTGCTCCATAGAAAACGGCAGATGATGTCTTTCCTTTTCATAAATTCACACAACAGGTACATTACAAACGGTTCAGTTAGGCTCAGTCAGACTATGGTTGACAGAAAGTGACTTGAAACTTGGTTGAAGTGCAATTTCCAATGATTCCCCCCTCAGTTACCAAAATAAAGAAAATCAGTTCGGTAAATTATTTGATAAAATTGTCGGGGAATTGTTGAATCTGTTGAAACAGTACGTAGTTTAGCAAAATCAATGCAAAAAGTAAAAATAGGACGTTTGTTAAAAGCCACATACAAATTCTACTGGTAATATGAGTCCAAGAACTTTCCTTTTATGAGCAAAAAGTACCTAGCGCGGTTGGGGTAACCAACCACTTCCAGGCCTGCGGTCTTCAGTCCGGTTTAAGCAACAATAAAAATTGAATAGGAATGTTCATTTGCTAAGTTTGTTTATTGTTTATTCAAGTTATTGTGATTGAGTACCAACAAAGCAAACGGCAAGCACTGGGACGAAATTTTAGTTGCTGGCTTTCTGGTATCTGTTTCTAAAAGTGAAAATGCTGCCAGCGGAAACGCATCATCTCTATATTGTTTGGTTGATAGTCTCTTTGCGAATAAGAAGTAGGGGTTGATCATCTGTTGCAAAAAAGGTGTGCCCTTGCTCAGCTCGATATCCTGGCAACAGAAATTCTTTTGGACAGGGCAATTCACAATATCTCCCTCCAGGGCCTTCAAGAAGTGAGACCTGGAGACTGCAGTGAGATGCCATCTAAAATCATTTAAAGTGCCACTAAACCTGTTGGGGAGTTTGGCTTAATCAGTAGAACTTGTCGAGCTGATTTCAAATCAAAAAAGATTTTTCCGATCCAACGAGTAGTTTTTTTTCTACGAGTCTTCAAAGTTCATATTTTGAGCATATTTTGCAAATGATTTTGGTCAACGACCGCGTAATCCGCAATTGTTAAGGGATCTCAGGTGAGGCGCCTGTGATGTCATACCGGGAATGACGCAATACTTCACAAAGGCGAGAACACGAACACACTGCAAACGGACTGTGATTCTTGGAGGCATAATGAGGCATATCGAGAAAGAAAATCAGTAGAAAATGTCAACTGCAGGAAATTGCCTGGCCTGGAAGTGGAAATAATACTTCCATGTATTCCTTTTCATTAAGATGAACTGTCGGGGGCAAAGCCAAGGTGGAAGAACTGGTATTGATGGCCTGAGGTTGGAACACCTGGAATAGGTAGGCCTACCACCTACCTAAACACACAAAGCTAACTCAGCAATGGCCCACATGTTCCTCTCATTTTACGCTGGACAGTTACGAATGGATATTTATCCCCGAAAAGACTCAACTACAGATGACTACACGGCGTAGCAGGTTTCCCAACTATCGTTACAACGAAGGATGGAGACATCAGAGGTTGTTTCATTTCAAGCAGAGAACGTGTAGGTTAGTTAGGCATATTTATTGCTAGTTTTAGCCTCGGCCATCTATTTTGCTTCGTAGAGATTATGGCACTTCAATTTGAAAGCTCATAGCTTTTCATTGATAATGTGATTCAGATCAAACAAAATTTACTTGATCCATCGTATTAGACATTTCTTGGCCCTAGTGGCGCAATTTTCCACATCTTCACCAGTTCACTTTGAGCAGACTTTGGCGCTCAAGAGAGAAATTGCCAGGTAAGGCAGGGACTGGATGCCAGTGATGCTGCTGGATTTAGGTCGACCACAGAGTGTTTCAACTGTGCATGTTTCTTGTTTATGATGTGCATTAAGCTCGTTATTTATTTTGAGGCAATCTTCTTTCAAATGTAGAGCTTCTGACATCTTCTGACAGGGCTTCACTTTGGTGTATTTCTCATGGTACTGTTTTGAAATTGATTAATTTCAAATCTGCACTGAAAGTAGTTTTGTTTGCCATGAAACAAAATTTGCTTCAAAATGGGCTTGTTGGCATAACAAAGCTAAAGCCTAAGTATCTGATAAGGTGATCTAGAGTTATATTCCAATTTGATGTCTTTGTTGTAGGATATCACTCAGTTAAATACCAAGGAGATGTGGACCAGTATGTGTCATGGAGGCACATCAAAGAGAAGATAAACAGAATTGCAAGAAATGAAACTGTATCTCTATACCCTATCATACACTGCATGTCAAAGGACGATTTTGTGCATTACATCTTTCTTTTGCTGGGAAATGCTGGATACAGTAGTAGCAAACTGTTCTTTTCACAAAGTTTTGCCCTGAATTACAGTTTCAGGTTTTTCTATGCAAGTAAATTAAATGTATTTTTAAAAGAGACACAGAATTTGGGCCAGTACTGAAAATTACTCAAAATTATCAAATTTGAGTGTAGCAAAGTCCCACCTTAAGGAAATTGCATCATAAGAAACTCATGCCTGATTTTGCTGAATAAAATACCTCTTGACAAGAAACTATCCCAGCTGATTCATGCTCAGTTTCTTTTAAAATGGAACATAGTAATACTAACATTATTTGGCAATGAGGATGAAAATCTTAAACCCACATTGTCGTGACTTCGAGAAACTTTCAGTACTGCCTCAGATTATTAGTTTCTTGTACAACTGTGCATATCTACATTTTTTTCTGAATAACGTTGACAGATATTTGGAATGTAAAAGTGTGTCTTATACCGTGATATTCACAACCTGATTTGAAGAATTATTTTTTTACATATAGAAACTGATCAGGCTGTTTTTGTGAAATGAGTGTCTTTTAAATATTCCATAGCTATGTCTATGTTAACCTTGTTCCCTCATGAACATTCCAAAACAATGATTTTGAAGCTTTTCCGGTGCTTTGACATACTCTATTACATTCTGAATAACATGATACATGAAAAAAGTGAAAATAAAGTGAAACTATGCCAAGGATTTCTTTTATCAAAGTGTATTCCTTAAGTTAGATTTTCCCAGTACCGGAGTTTCTTAATTTTTTGTGATCTTCGAGTTGAGTTTCTTATAAGCAGTTTCTTGTAAAAAATATGTGTAGGTCAAGATAAATTTGTTCCATTGCATTCAGAGTTCAAGAACTGTAGTTGTTTCTATGATTGCCATTCTGAACAAATTTGGTTTTGCAAATTCCTGTGTGATTCTCAAAGGAAGGTGTGGACTTGCCCAAGTCTCTACTGCATTTATATCCAAAAAATTGTCACCTGTAAAAGCTAACATTCACAGAGGTAATTATTGGGTATTTTTTATTTCTTGAGTTTCTTGGCAATGGAAGAGACTTGGGCGAGTGCAGAATTTTAATGGGATTTTAAGGTCTTAGCCATCCTGGAACTGGCTCTAAATCAGTTTCTTGGCCAAGACTGTAGCCATACTACTTTCACATGCTGTTTTGTATCAAAATGTTAATATTTATTTTCAAGTCTGTCATGCATTTTTGCTTGTCAACTGTTTGTAAATTTTGGGCAATTATTCTTACTGTAAAGTTGGCTGGAGGTTTTCTTCTCATGCTTGTGACAACAAATCTTACCAAACAGTTTTCTTTTCACGCCACCTTTCTAGCAACAAGTCATACCACAAAAAAACACAAAAGAGTATTTTCAAAAGTTTCTAGCTATTAATATTAGATTATGTCATCACTACATAAAAACAGTTCTCTTGTGAACATCTTTTTTTTTTATATTGATATTAAATATTACAAATAACAATATTACTTTCTACCATACAAAATTTCTAATTACTATACTACACTACAGGGACGATACCATGGGGTGCGAAAATATAATGACTACCCCATGACCAATAAGAAAACACGCAACATTAAACTGACAAACAGCTACACTACGATTTAAGACCTAATGGATAATGTGCTAGTTTCTGTTTGACATTAGATGTCTGGTCAGGGCTTCAGATAAATAACATGTAGTCACGAGAACAAGTCGTTCCGTGAAGTTGAAAGATGGTAAGACTGCCTGGCATCTAATGTGAAACAGAATTACAAGGGAAGGGGACATTTACTTTAAAGGACTTGGTGGCTGCTTGGTACGGACGTTGCAAATGATTTTAATCAAAGCGACCAGTATCGTGGATGAAGCGCAAAGTCAATTCAAGTATATTTCTGTTCAATTCAGTAGAAAGGTCTTGATCACCATATAATAAAAGCTGTGTCAAAGAATCATTTGAAAGATCGGTAATTTGCCTAAATGGTCGTATTAATTCAACAATTCCAGCGAAAAGATCCCGATTGTGAACATCTGTTACCAGTAACAAAAAACAGTATGATCAATAGTCAACAATCAGGAAAGTCCTCTTTGAAAGCTCTTTCTGCCAGCAATCAGGAAGGTCAACTTGGATATCATTGCAATTGCACTGAGTTCTGAAAGACAACTGGGACATCTCTTGGAAATTCCTTTGATGATTAAGTCTTCAAATGAAAACAGGACATATGTCGTAAATGTTCACCCACAAAATTAAAAGATTTGAATACTTCCAATTTTACAAATAGCATAAGATACAAACAACAGTTTAATTAGCATGTAACCCTCCAGTTCTGAGCAGCACCAACAACCTGTTCCATCCTCCAAGCTGTCAAACAAAGATTTCCCACATTTGACTGTTTTTCATATGAAGCATGGTTAGATTTATGAATGCTTGAGAATGATTTCCGTAAATAAGTGCTTTTATAATTGTAAGAACCTTTGTTTGAAATTCTAGCATCAGATGATCACCCTAAGTAAAAAGCCTTTCCATTAGACATATGAGAGGGCAAAGGCCAGTTCACTTTTCATTTCACACAGTTTCATAACCAATATTACGCACAACGAAAAACCATGTAAATGGAATTGTGTTTATTATCATATCATATCAAACTGGACTTGGGGCTGTAAGAAGGAGCCACAGATTGGGGGTAATTGTTCCTAAAACAATAGAGAACAATGCATCTAATTAATGCTTGTGACATAGCACCATTGTTTTCAAAATTGTTGGGGCTTTGCCCTACCTGCCCCCGCCTGCTGACTAGTAGTTTCATCCCTGTCTGCCAGATCAAAGATTGGCAAAAGACTGCGAAAGAGAGCTGTGAAAGGAAAAGAAAGTTGTCCAACATGGTTTGGCATGATCAGTGATGAAACTGTAATGTCTCCATTTCTAAACATTCTGAATAAACTGAATACCTGTCAGGTAGTTCATTGCATAAAAGTTGACCTTGGTTTCATTCATCTTGGGCTTTTCATGACAAACCCACTTCCTGTTCAAATATTTCTGTAATGCTAATACTCATAATTACCTTTTTCAAAAGTCCTTTGGCAAGTGCCATCCGCCCGTTTTTGCTTCCTGATGTGGGCTAACAACATCCATGCTTGTTATGATTGTAACTACAATCGATTTATCGTAAAATTACATGGTAGAGACCGATCATATATCGAAGGAAATAATACATACCATAACCTGATGAATAAATTCTTTGTAAAAAGGCTATGCAGTTTCTTGTTTTCCCAAGATTTCAATCGATCATAATTTTCAGACTGACTGACTTGACCTTCATTCATTGCCATCGCTGAAGGCCTACATCCAACCCAGCCTAGCAGCCATTGAACTGGTGCTGCTGCTGCCCTTGCAGTCACTTTCTTCTCCGACTTCCATGTAAAGCTTCATTGGAAATGTAAAAGGATGCCAAGCCATCATCATCCGAGGATGTTGCCGTGATAAAAGAACTAAAACAACACACATTTATGGTCATATTTCCTCTCTCGATCCTTCATCTTCACATGAACCGAACAAGCATTTTGTGTGAATAGTAGGACAATAAAACAGAGATTCCCGGAATGACATCAGAGGCTGACTCGTTCCCAGCGCCCTAAAAACCCGCCCGTTGACCACGAGTAGGTGTCGTAAAACCCCCCAAAGCAGCGAACCCCGTTCGCAAAATCAAAAAAGAATAATTGTCCGAAGGTAGTCGATGATTGATCTTTCAAATAAGCCAAACTTCCCAAAAGGTTTAGTGGCACTTTAATAGGATCACTTCTGCTGTTTCAACTCCCATCCATGCGAAACAGTCTCTTATGAGCTTTACAAAGCACTTATGGATCTCCTTGAACCACAAAAGCATGGATATCTTTCCAGTGTCCGCTGGACCATGAATGAAAACATGCTGATGCATCCCCCTGCCCTGAATGATGGAAACATACAGGGCATTGCAGAAGAAAGGTAAACTGATGCCATTCCGTTCTACGATTTCATGGGCACATCGTAGCCAATGACCCTCACAACCCTCTATGCATTCACTTTCCTTCTTTTCAACAACAAGCTCAAGCCTGGACTTCATTGACCACTCATATATTTTATCACCTTCACTAAATTCCTTAGCAGTAGAATGGGCCTCATCCACAGCTTTTGACCCTTGATTTCCAATAAACTGAGCCAAAAGTGAATCTCCCTCCTGATTTAGAATCAGTACAAGAAGCACCAGCTCCATTCGCCATAAAATATCCCTTCCTTGGATTAACTGAGAGACATAAAATACAGTTAAGAGCTTTTGTTTGGATTTTGATGCAGTTGTTTCCTCTGGTATGGACCTTTTCCTCGCATTTTCCTTCAGCGTACCTGTGGCTTTAACAGTTTTTGGAGGCTCTCTAAGGTCTGGGCGGCCAGGGGAGAGAAGAGGCTCTGGATCTTCAATCCACAAATACCAATATGCATTATAGTATGCCTCATGGGAATTGTTTCACTTTAAGCCATCTCCCCTTGGCCTCAAGCTATACTGCCATGTGATAGTGATGTCCATATCTGTTATCAGTAAACCCTGTTATTTCTCCCCTCCCCCTCATTCAATGTTGGAAAAACTTTGTCATCACGTTCAGTCAACATTGAAAAGGGGATGGAGGGGGCTTTTACAAGTCCATTATCTTGTTTTCTGAAGATGTGCTAATATATGTGGAACAGCTGACTCTTTTACGGCTGTTTTTTGCATAACTGTGTTCTATATAACAGTGTCCCAAAAATTTTTGACCAAGATTGTAGTTGCTGCTAGTGGTCTTCCTCAAAAGAAAGCTTGTTTGTGTCATCTGGATGCTTGCCAAAGTGTTAGTGGGCCAATCTGCTCTCAGGATTGAAATGGTAAATGACCTCTATAACCATTTTCTCCTTTAGTTTTCTCATACAATAATAATGTCAAGATGTTGATTGATTTTTCAAGAGAGCCAGTTTTGTCAGCTGATTTCTTTGGCTACCCTTTCCAGCTTGGATGACTTCTTTGCAATACTACTTATCATGCATGAACGGACCTAACATTAAACACTTTTCAACACATTTTTACACATTTAACAAGTCATTGCTTGTGGTCTTCCTCAAAAAGGAAGCTCATTTGTGTCATCTGAATCCTTGCCAAAATGTTAGTGGGCCAATCTGCTTTCAGCATTGATATGACGAATGACCTCTATAATCACGTTCTCCTTTAGTTTTCTCATACAATAATGTCAAGGTGTTTCTTGATTTTTGAAGAGAGCCAGTTTTGTCACCTGATGTCTTTGGCTACTCTTTCTTTCCAGCTTGGATGACTTCTTTGCAATGCTATTTAACATGCATGAACAGACGTAACATTAAATGCTTTTCAACATGTTTACACATTTAACACGCCGCTGCTAGTGGTTTTCCTCAAAAGGAACCTCATTTGTGTCATCTGGATGCATGCCAAAATGTTGCTAGGCCAATCTGCTCCTAGGATTGAAGTGGCAAATGACCTCTATAATCATTTTCTGAAGGAAATTATTTTGACATCATACCCTTTAGAACACGGGAAACACCATTTTGTGAGAATTAAGGATATTCTCTTCTTCACCACTCTCTGAGTCGTCATCATGTCTCTCTGCTTTGTAACCAAATCAAATGAACCACAGGAGGCCCAACGCATTGTAGTGAAGGGGCCCTTGAATATTCTAACGTATGACTTACCAAGATCTTTTCTTTCTTCAGATAGAATATCTTGTTAAAAGTGCTTGAAAATCAGATTTTCTTGTCTTTGTCTCATATGACAGTCAATTCGTTTTTGTTTTGCGTCCTTGCTGTCGATAAATCCAATGCAGCGCCTCGAAGATCAAGGCGTAATGATAATAATGATAATCGAAATGCCGTTCGTTTTAATTTGTGTTAGCATTGCACTGTTGTATCTATTGTATAGTCATACGTAAAGGAGCACAACTTATTCCCAAACAGATCAGCAACAACTGTTTTCTTTTCACCCGCGTTGCATCTATATTTGTCCAAACATGCAAAACAACACATCAAAATGTTGCTAATTTATCAGGCAGCATTCTTAGAAATCTTTCTGCTTGAATGTTTTATCAAAACTCAACAAATTTCGCTGCTAAAGCTCATGTAGTCAGCCTTATTTGTCTTTCTCGGTAGGCTCTGTAGCTTCCCTTAAGCCCAATATTCGAAATTTGAACTCAACAGCACCTGCTGAGTTCGACAAAATTTATAACAGAAATCTGAATCAATCCCCGTTAATCTGCAAGTGCACCCTTGATTGCGCGGATTAACAGGGGTTGATTCAGATTCAGGTTACTACATGAGCTTTAGCAGCGAAATTTGTTGAGTTTTGATAAAACATTCAAGCAGAAAGATTTCTAAGAATGTTGCCTGATAAATTAGCAACATTTTGGTGTGTTGTTTTGCATGTTTGGACAAATATAGATGCAACGCGGGTGAAAAGAAAACAGTTGTTGCTGATCTGTTTGGGAATAAGTTGCGCTCCTTTACGTATAACTATACAATAGATACAACGGTGCAATACTAACACAAATCAAAACGAACGGCATTTCGATTATCATTATTATCATTACGCCTTGATAGCTAGCCTTCTTCGAGGCGCTGCATTGGATTGATCAACAGCAAGGACGCAAAACAAAAACGAATTGACTGTCATATGAGACAAAGACAAGAAAATCTGATTTGCAAGCACTTTTAACAAGATATTCTATCTGAAGAAAGAAAAGATCTTGGTAAGTCATACGTTAGAATATTCAAGGGCCTCCTCAATACAATACGTTGGGCCTCCTGTGATGAACTAGTTAAAAATTGTGGCAAAGCTGTGCAGTTCATCTGCACATCTGTGTGAATTGATGTCATACATAGAACAGAAGCTTCCAAAGGTGAAGGTGAATTTGTATGACATGAGACACTAGGTCATGAGATATCTTATGTTTCCCCAGCAACTCTGTGAAGTTGCTTGGTGCAAGCAATGATAATGACTTCAAAAGTGGTTGATTCTTTCCAACATGATCTTCAAGGGAATTCAGAATTGTATCAAGAACACAATGTAATGTCTCCCATTTCCATAGATCTTTCACCATCTCCTGGCTGGTGATGATACAAGAGAACCGTTTAAAATGATAGAGTCTCAAATGGTTGTTAGAGTCACAGCAAAGGAACAGCACAATGTGAACTTGCAGTCAGCGGTCTGCAGCATGGTCCAATGGTCCAGAGGGTTCAGTAGATTTCTCTTTGGCAGCCCCCCTAATCCCCAGAGGATACCCCTTGAAAGTCTTGTCACATTGAATCCTGTAACCAACTATGCTTGAACAACGACACCTGTAAGTTGTACCTTTGTATGTTTCTTCAACACAATGATCCTTGTACGTCCTTGTACCGTCTGTTGTCTCCATCACTGTTGCCTTGTGAATTGGATTGCAGTGTTAGCCTTAAAGTTGCTGCCGTGAAGGAGATAGGATTTGGTGCATAGTAAAGATAATCAACCTTCGTCTTCAAGAATCGTTCTCTTCAGATGTCTGACTTTGATAAAGATTTTCTCACTTCTTAAAATATTCCTGGTATCATGCTACCAATTAATGCTGGAGGAAACATAAGAAAGTGAGTCACTGCTTGGGATGAAAACAATAGTGTGAGAGACTGGTTACGCCTCAAAAGACCTGCTGTGGCAGCATAGCAAATAATATGTCCTAGTATCTAAATGCAAACATGGCCCCCTTGCTGTCCTTTGGTTTGGCAACTTCAACCAACCAAGATACATGCAGTAAACCAACATCAATAGGCTCAGATTCAACCTTCAAAGCAAGAGCCAGTTATGATTCAGCCCAAAGCTGATCTTCCCTCACACGATGGTGTGATGGTGCGATGGTGGTGCAGCCTTTCAAGTAATTGAAGACATCGATGCAGCAGCCCCAGATGTTGATGTAGCTATGTGGGAGGGTATTGTACGAGCCCCCATTCATTCAGCTAATGATGCACTAGTTTCAAGAGAGGATCTCAGAGAAAGTATCAGGGAAGAAGTTGCGGCTCCATCACAGCACATACAAAAACCAGCTGCCCAGGCCCAACCACCCCTCCAACCATTGCCATTCCCCCAGACAACTCAACAGATTCAGCTGCCATCACTCTTACCTGCCTGAATCAATGCACTACCATAATCTTCAAGACAAGTATTAGATGAAGGTAATTTAAACCTATTAAATGATGCTCAAAGTTTAAGCATTGATGGTTTGCCACCATTATGAACAAAGATTTTGACACAGAAGAAAGAGTCAGAAAATATAGCCAATCTTCAACAAAACATTCTGTGACATTGGTATGATTAGAGTGTTATGCACTTTTCATGTTATATTCAAACACACATTCTGTAATTTTCAACAACGGATTTCAGACTCTGAGTCCATTAAGAATTTTCTACTGATCAATTCTAAAGTTGATGGAATTGCCAGGACACAACTTTTTCTTGTGAATGTAATGGTGGGACGACAATGTCTTTGCCGTTTTTGCAAACAATAACCTTGTAATGTGTAACATGGCTTTCGGTTACACTACTGTTTGCGTTTTTTGATACTCTGGGTCTTCAATTCATCTACACTTTGGCTCAGGCTCGTATTTATGTTGATATCAAACATCAAGGTCCAAAGAACGTATCCCGCCTCTTCCAAAACAGACTGAAGATAAATGGTGAAAGCTTTGAGAAGCAACCGGTAGACATGGCTTGTAAGCTGGGAATGTATGTCTTCTTGAACGAATAAAAATTTGAAGCAATTTCACAATTTTAGGATTTATCATGAAGTGATATAGGGCCTAAAGTCGTATCGTCAGTTAGTTGAGTGTTGACGAAGATGTACTTCAGTCTATAAGGAAGGCGTCGCTAATTACAGGGTACTGATGACACTCATGTCACAGTTTTTTGAGGTTTGAATGTTGATTTGTTTGTGAACTTACTGAATTCCGCGTTTTGTGCTGGGACCCATGCGAGAGCACAAAACGCAGACATACACAGAAGCGGACTAACAGTCCGAGGAGTCTGCGAAGTCCGCGGGGTCCACGTTATAGACCTGGCCGCACTCAGAGTGAACATCCATAAAATGCTGAAGAATGGGAAGCTCCTGTTGACAAGTTAGAAGACTGCTATCTTTTTGTTGAAAAGAGTACAATCATAGAATTTGTTTATACTTCTCTGTGTCCAGATTGCAAACAACCTAGTGTAAGCTTCACCATATTGTCATCAGGAAAGTATGGACTCTTGCTAAAAGCAAATGTTGCATGTTAAAGTTGTAAAATTGATTTGTAAAATTGTTAAAATTGCTTTGTGGGCGAGTTGGAGGGTCAAGATTGAAAACTGACTCATTTGGCATCAACATCAGAGTAACCCTGGCATAGGTTGCTCTGATGTGTCAACATATTTTGTGGAATAGGTTGTGACTATAGTGCCATGAAAGAATGGGGAAGCACAATGAATATGTCTCACTATTCGAGTTGTGATTTATATGCAAGTGCCCACACCAAGATAGCAAATGCTAGTAGCATCACATTCAAAGAAATAGTTGCAGAGTCAAGAAAAGCCATTGTAAAAGCTTATGGTGAAATAGGGGAGCATCCAGATGATAATGGCATACTAAACATTGCTGTGTCCTTTGATGGCTAATGGTAAAAGAGGTGCTATACATCTCACAATGGTCTAGGTTCAGTCATTGACTTGATGACATGGCCTCCAATTGACGAGGCTTTATGATGTTTATCAATTTTTTCTTCAAATGTAAAGTTGCAGAGGACTATGAGGAAAATCCGGAGTGGCAAGATAAGCATTCAGCAAACTGCCCTAACAACTTTGGGGGAATAGCAGGTGCCATGGAGGTAGCTTGTGCAAAGCTTCTATGGGGCAGATCTGTTGAAAGCCATAGTTTAAGGTATACCACCATTCTGTCGGGTGCAGACAGCAAGGCCATGGATGCAGTAACAGCACCGAATGTGTATGGGCCTGATGTGAGCATAGAGAAAGAGGATTGCATGAATTACGTATCTGAGAGCATGTGAACAGCACTAAGAAATCTAGTGGCAACCTCAAAAGCCTTAAAAGATGCAATTTCTGGAAAAGACAAGCTAACGCAAGATAAAGTTACCAAAATTCAAAATTGTTATGGCAGAGGGATTAAATATAATGCTTAAGACATCCCACTTTTGAAGAAACACGCCATGACAATCCTTATGCATCTTTATTTGACAGACGATATGCCAAAACATATGCACTGTCCAACTGGGGAGCATTCCTGGTCTTTCTGGCAGCAAGCTACTGCTCCAGCAAGAAATCCTGGCCCACATCAAGAGCATGCTACACTACCTCCTTAGATAGAGAAAGAAACTTGTACCCACCTTCCTCACTACCTCCTTAGATAGAGAAAGAAACTTGTACACACCTTCCTGCATCTCCTGTATGAAGTTTCTTTGAAGTGTTGTGTTAGTAATAAGACACAAAATCCTAATAATAATGGAATCCATGCAGAATGTTGTTTGTAAATTGTGCCCCAAGACAATCTTTGTTGGCAAAAGGACACTGGTAACTGCTGTGGCAGTAGCTGCTCTTCTTTCTGTTTTCAAGAAAACTTTTCTTTCAAGAACACCGCTGGGGGGGGGCATCATGGAAACAAGGTCATGCTGACCTTTTAATGCTATCCCTGCCATCTTAAATTGGGGGTGTTTTTTACGATTGATTTGCGCTGCGGAGCAGCATGCAAATCTTTAAAATGCACTGAAAGCAAACTTGGACTATAGCACGGATGGCTGAACATTGGTAAGGCTTAACAATAGATAAACAATCGGTAACTGCAAAATGCTGGCTTTCGTTCAAAGGACGCAAAACAAAAAACAGCCAACGCAAAAGGCACGGTCTCATTTGCGTGCGCACATCTGCAATGTTCAGAAGAAACATTTTCTTTGTTTTGTAACAAGTTTGCTTGCAGTTCGGTTGATGAAGCAAACTTCCAGGATCATAGGATCATTGATAGGATCTTCAAACTTAAAAGGACTTACTATCGTCGTGGAAGCACCCAAGGGCAGAAAGCCAAGCTTAGTAGAAGCGAACAAATTTGAGTGATATTAATGCTGAAATTTCAACTATTACGTTTGATACGTTTTGGAAGGACGGCAGCATCTCTACAAAGTTGCTGTGTCCATTCAAAGAACTGGTGAAGGAAAATGTTGATTTCTAACCGTGCAAAAGTTGAAAGTTTTCTTTTGGCCTACACTCACCTTCGTGCGCTCCTACCGCAAGGAGATGCAAGATCATGGCCAGGTCACTCTTCTCCAGAAAATCAAAGAAAATCGTTCTGTTAGGCCCTGCACTCCAACTACACGAGTCAAAACAGAACTGCTGCAAAACAACATTCCAGTTTGATTATTTGTCAAAGCGTTGGACCATTGTTCGACAATGTCAGTTGAATTGGTATTGAAATCAACTGATGCAGCTTAAAAGGCGGACTGTGAATGATGATAGGACACCCAGATAAGGGATTTCATGCCTAAAGCATTTAAGTTCAAACTTCAAATATAAGCAGACATTGATGTCGCAAATCTTGAGGTAGTAATATCTGTTGTTGATTTTATTCTAGACATTAGTTCATTTTGCTTACTATTATCCTCGTACACATGTAATTAGATCTCCCTTTACTTCCCTGTAAAAATGTTTTTTTTTTCTTTTTATCTTATTTTTAATTGGCGCAATTTTACATACATACAATTGAGTGTAGGATAGACATTCAAAACAATTCTATGCAAGGCATAGGGACTTGCCCCTGGGAACAACGTCAACATATCCTGTCACTTCAGTTTGTGACTTTTCGAGGTTGTTCCAACTATCTACAGGAAACATTCAAGGATATCCTGGAATACCCTGTGATTTCAGTTCATGGAAATCCAAGGTTGAAACCTTGAACCATCCTGGAACATCATAGGACAAATAGCAAGCAAAATAAGACAACCTAGAACAGTAGTAGGATTCCCTGTTACTCCTATTCAGCTCCATTGTCTCAGTTCAAAACCTAGGGTATCTAATTCAACGTGTAGTTCAAGGATATCCTTGAAGAATCCTTGGATGTGCCACCAAAATTTTCTAGGATACCATTGGATAATTCCAGGATTAGGTAGAACTTTTTCATCCGGGTGACCTTTATCAACTTTCATTGACTTTGCTAATATAAGGGGAATCTGGGTTCTTGTAGCAGCAACTTTTGAACGGTCACAGTGGTCAAAAGCAGTAGATGTTACTGCTTTAGAGGCAGGTTTCCACTTGTGCGAATTTGGTCGCACGATCGCGCGACCAGTCGTCTGGGCATGCGTGGTTTGTTTCAATGATGAAGATTCCCCAGTCATCGGCGACAGAAGTCTTTTCCCCTTCACATTTGGCTTCACCAAAACTCCTCGTACATAGCCTTCTTTCCACAGCTTGTATCCATGTTTTTTGTTACGAAAGGCTTTAGGAGCAGCCCCTTTCTTTGGCATTGTTATGGAGTTCTTTATCATTCGATCATAAATCTTTTCAGCATTGAAACTTGGCAATAAGCTGAGGGACCTAGTCCAGCCACCTTTCTCCGTTTGCGCTTGCTCTGCTATTCCAATTTCATGCTCATTTGTTTCATCTTCGATACCAAACACCGTAGGCCGCATTGGATTCTGGCCGCTATTCTGGAGCAAATCTTCGTTTTCTTCTCTTACTGATGCACCAGTCCCCATGCAAGAGTTTTGAAAAAACTAGGAATGTGCTGGTCGGCTGAAGATGAAGGATTTTCCATGATTTCTTTGTTATTTCGCTGCAAATTTTGAGGTAAACATAGAGCTCCATATGATCACCAAAGAAAAATACAAACAGCTGATCGCCTGTTAAATACAACTCCCATGATGCATTGTGCGCTCGCAGGTGTGTGACGTAATCAGGGAAGAGGTCTATTGCTCTTTTTGCAAGGAAATATTTCGATGAGGGATGATTATCTTACCTACTATGACATTGTTGGCCTTAATTAGCTAACGCTATCTTTTCTGCCAGCTTCAAATAAATTATTGATTATTTTTATCATCATTAGCATCATTACATCAAATTTTTTCGTTGAGGGGCCCCTTCCACGTTTTCTTGCTTTTCATTGGCCATCTGTCCTGGCCAATCTGTATCATCAGGTTACTGCCATGGTTAGAATGACAAAAAATGTTTTACAGTGATCAATTATCTATAGCCTGAGGTAAGTTTTGAGCCCTTTCCGGCAATATCTAAGAATTGGAAATAATGATAATTATTGATTAAATATTAGAAATTGGAAAAAGCAGGGCAATTTTTTTTCTAGATTGGAATGGATTAACGATAATCACTTGACCTTCAAGATGAATGTGATTGCCTGTTAATCCACATGTAGTTTATGGCATCTCCTGTTTTCATAAGGCCTTTAAGTGCTACTGAAATGAAAAAGACAAATTTGGCTTTTTCACGCAGAATGACAAAATCAACATCGCTGATTGCGAAAATGGCGATAATTTTTATCTGTGGGGTGGGGAACAGTGAGTTTTTGGGGGATATTTGGAGGGAGGTCGATTGACAAGAGCCTGGGGCGAGTGACGTATTCCCGTGGGCACATATCATTTCATGAGTGTCTTGTGACTGTCGAAGCATGTTGAATTGATCAGGTTCTCCTCGGATAATGTCGGACAGCAGGGATAGCAGCGATATTTCTCAGTTAACATTGGCGGAGAACAGTGACGAAGAACATCTGGTTGACAGGGAAGACGACTATGACAATTTGGAGGAGGAGCAGCGCCGTTTGAGACTCTCTCGCATCCTCAGTACAGCAAGATATCCTAGGCCCATTGATGATGAGCACGAAGCACAGAGAAGATATTGATTTTATTGATATCGATGGACTCAAGGTTGAAGGGCAGGGAATCAACGTATGTAACGTAAGTCTTATGATAAATGTTTTGCAGCTTTCTTTCGTCATAATCTTCGCTTTTCTTTGTTTATTTGACTCAATTTCCGAGTAAGAGCCTAATGAAGACCCCCTTGTGCTGTGTTGTTTTCTTGCCTCCCCTAATACCATTATAGGCCAAGCGAAACGTCGTATTTTGAGCTGTTCTAGGATCATAAATTAGTGCTATTAGTGGTCCAATTTGTTTGATTCTGAAGGAAAATCTTTTCACATACATAGGTGTCAATTCGGAAAATTCAATATGCCAGTCTACTAGAAATTCCGAGAGAGTTCCGCTGTTTCTAGTCCTGCAAGCAATTATTGCGAAGCTCTCATTCGACAGGAAAGCGGAAGAGACGGCTATTAGCAATCACCGGCCCCGACCCCCCGGCCCCGGCCCTCGGCCCTATGGCACTCGGCCCCGGCCCCAGAAATTTGATGATAGAGAGTTAAAATTTTGATACCAGTCTATTTGTTAGGCCAAGTTGTAATGGTAAACAAATGCTCAAATGAAGGGTGATAAGTGTCAAAGAGAAACAACGAATAAAATGCAATGTTTACGTGTCTTGCGCAAAATCCTGGGGCCGTAGTTTTGCAGTCTTGTCTTGGCGCGCATCTCAATATTCCTATTGTGTCCAGGAATCCCATCGTAGACAAAGGCTATTGCTGGCCATTGTTTTCGTTATGTCATTGTTCTGATGAAAAGTCATGAGAGTGTTCATGACTTTTCTAGAAATTTTTCTTGCAGTCTTTACCAACAGGGATAGGATATTGGTGCTTAGAAGCTGCTTGAAACCAGTATCCTGTAGTCTGCGGTGCAGACCGTGAGGGAGGGAGAATACGACAAGGAGGAAGAAATGCAACTTCACATTTACCTGCACCTTCGCTAAGCTGCTTTCCAACACCGTTGATTTAATTCCAAGATCAAGAGAAACCTACATCATATACTGGTCTGTCTTTACTTTTCTTTCCCTATCCTCCACACGCGGTCTGCAAAGCAGACTTGAAACCATTGAAACCCGGGGGGGGGGGTACTTCACTTTGGGTAAGACGGGGATGTGCGCCAGTTTTGGGTAGTTTTTGGCCTGAAAATTCTGGGATTGGGGTATCCTTTTACTGGAAAATTTCTGTGATTGGGGTATACTTTCACTCGGAATTTTCTGGGATTGGGGGTTACTCAAAATTCTGTAATGGGTGTTACAAAGTACAACTGGATAAATTTTCGAGCAACACGTGGTCAGTTTCAGGTGAACTGATTTCAAGTATTTTTGTGTTGAAAAATGTCCTCAGATCAGAAACTCGTTCCAATGGCCACTTGGAACCAAAATAACCGTTCCCAGCCCTCTATCCCTTATCCTTTTGACGTCGAATTGCTTTTGTTACTTCTTCGATTGGGTATCAATATCTGACAAATTTTCTGGGATTGGGTATCAATATCGGACCAAATTTCTGGGATTGGGTCGTAACAGAAATCCTTGCGGCGCACACCCCCGTATGAATTTATAGTGAAGTACCCCCCCCCCCGGGCATTGAAACCAACTGCAAGGCATTCAGTTTGAAGGCAATTCGCAGTGAATAACTTCCTATTATTTTTATCTCGAGTTGGCCTCGAAAATCTTAACATTGCTGACGTTATGTTAGTTCGTTTGCTGCTGAAACTGCCGTTTCTTTGTGACTTATAGCTTCACTCAAAGTTTCCTGAAGTTCAATAGCGAAATCACAAATATGAGAGCGTCCGTAAGACGTACTAGATGAAAGAAACAAAATATACACTATCATATACCAACTGCGAGCTCTCTTAACTCTCAAAAGTGTGGAGCGTCTGGGACACAGGCTGCAAAGTTTGTGCATTTGAGGGCAAAAAGGAAAATACCGTACTTTGTCAAGTTCCAGAGAGTAGAAGAAGCGGTCACTCCCACCAGCCAAACAACTCAAATATTCAAATTAGCCACCTTCAACCCTTGATAGCTTTCACGTGATCAGCGCTGTGCGTCATTTTATAACAAAGAGAACATGATAGCAAAATGCGCGCCAAGACAAGATTACAAAACTACGGCCCCAGGATTTAGCGCAAGACAAGTAAACATTGCATTTTATTCGTTGTTTCTCTTTAACACTTATCACCCTTCATTTGAGCATTTGTTCATCATTACAATTTGGCCTAACTAATAGACTGGTATCAAAATTTTAACTCTCCATCATCAAATTTCCGGGGCCGGGGCCGAGTGCCATAGGGCCGAGGGCCGGGGCCGGGCCCGGGGCCGGTGATTGCTAATAGCCGGAAGAGACCCAATGCATCACAAACCATCCAGACCTTTCAGCTCCGGTGAATAAGTCTGTCCTGTTGTTAGCAGGTCCCTTTTTTCAAAACTCTCAAAGGAAGACAGTATAAGAAACAGGTGAATCAAATGGAAAATCAGTGAATAAAACTTTTTGGTTTTTCTTTTGATAAACTATCTGAATTTGTATTGTTCATGATCTATATTATATCAAAGTAAGGAACAAGTGGTTAAAAACCCAAAGAAGGCAAATTTGTCACTTGTTTA
This sequence comes from Aurelia sp. 3 sensu Dawson et al. (2005), assembly GCA_964020215.1. Taxonomy (NCBI): domain Eukaryota; kingdom Metazoa; phylum Cnidaria; class Scyphozoa; order Semaeostomeae; family Ulmaridae; genus Aurelia; species Aurelia sp. 3 sensu Dawson et al. (2005). The sequence goes on from OZ026577.1 coordinate 8,540,246, forward strand.
GTTTTAAGAAAAGCTTGGGGGGGTGGTTGGGTACGTACCCGGCAATATTCACTGGCAGGTATGTACCTGTCATGCTGTAATGAAAGTGAGTTTTGCAATGAAAATTTTAAAAAAAGACATGCAATTGTATTTTGTGGTAATAATGATTTCGAAAATGGGGCCATCTACAAAATTCCTTTGTAAGAGTATGTATTGGTTACAATGGGTACAACATCATAGAAGTGGGTTGGTCAATGGATTCACCCCTGTGCAGATGAGAGTCAAGTACCAGCCCCTACCCCCTCTCATAGGAAGATAATAAAATCCCAGGTTATCACAAAAAGTAGGTATATAATCATATAAAACACCCTCCACATTGACATTCAACTACATTCAAGCATCTGTGGCTGGAAAAATCATGAGTATATATTTTTATGAGTAATACCATCCATAATTATTGAAGAGTTTGCAGCCTACATGTTTCGATGGGCTTTAATGATAGGAAAACTTAGAACTTTAAAATGTGAAATTCCTTATAAAGTTACTTTATGAAATTTATTTATATGGGAAGGCGAAGGGTCATCATTCATGTTTACAAAATCTTAGATTCCCTGCTGCAAAATGTTCAGTTGTTTATATCGCTTTTTTGCAGATTCATATGAGCATTTGCATATCAATGGCTGGTTTGGTGCCTGTTTGGTTTTGTAGATTGGGAAAATGCAAGACCCTTGCCTGCATGCTTAATACCAAAGTCACACCACAAGGGAAAGAAATCTTCAGAACAGCGTGTACACAACAATTAAACTATTTTTGAATGCATGTATGGTACTTTATTGTACAGTTATAAGTATTTAATTTCAGGTTATAAATGATGCTTTGCAGTAGAACTATGAACGTGTGTGTGTTACAACTGCTGGTTGTATTTCTACATTGCAGCCATGCCTCTGCTGTGATTGCCCACATTTCTTACATTTTTGTTGTGCTCTCTTTCTCATGGAAGCTGGAAGTGTAGCTTCCCTGTTCTCTTCATCTGAACGACAACTACTCCCAAATTTGAACAATTTTGCTGCACTAGTTGTGTTGCATATGGGTATTACGTATGGGAAAACCTTTCAGAAACAAAATTTAGTGCGCCAGGGGCATTTTCTCTTATTTTCAGATAGCCAAAAAAGGTTGAAAAGGATCCAGATGTAAAAATAGTAGGCAATAATTTGGAATTTTTCAAACCATGTTTTATTTGTTTGATTGCAAGGTGCATCATTGAATACCTCTCCTTGGTATGATAGGAGCTTGCTTTATCTCTTCTGGTGGGGTATAAACTTGTGATCTTAGCCTATCACTTGACAAAAACGTACCTTTTTTTCTAAGAGACAGCTTTTTCAGAGATTTTCCAAAAAAATGGTATCATTATTTTGCAGAGCTGTAGGAAGCAGCTGCCAATTGGGCTCTTAAAACAATAGAGAACAATACGTCTAATTAATTCTTGTGATGTAGCACCATTGCTTTCAAACTGAAGGGGGGCTTGAGCTCACCTGCCTCCGCTTCCTACGGGCTTGTTATTTTGACACTTGCAAATTTGATACTGGGAGACACATTATCATCAGTTGGTTTCGCTGTCTGAAGTTTGTGTCCCTCATGAAGGAAATTTTCTTATACCAGCCCTTACATAGCAAGCTGGCCTGCTTGCAAACATGGTGACTTCCACCCCCACCACGAATACGCCTTGATAATTTGTATGAAATTACAGGGAGCCCATCCGCCCTGTTGGCTTAAGGAGTGAACCCCCTGCAGAAGTACTCTGTACTCTGGTATCTTTAGTATAAGGATACACAGTTATTTTTCAGTCTAAAATGTGGAGAAAGATTATCTTTGTGGGTTCTTGAAATTACTTTTAATTCCTTTTTGGGTCTCAAATGTGGGGAAAAGTAGATACAGGTTTCTTTATAAGAAACTTAGATCAGGGAAGACACAAATGGTTAGTTAATATTGCTCAAGAATAAAGGTTCAACGATATATTTGCTGTAATATCCATTTTCTGGGACATTGTACTGCAGTTTCTGGCCATCTTTGTACTAGTTTCCTATAAACCAGTTTCGTTTTAAAAAAAAACCTGTAAAGAAAAACGTACTTACAAACAAAATCAGAATCATACAACTAAGATCAAATTTTTGAATATTCAACTGACGTTAAGATTTTTGGATACGACTATTTTCAAGCGCAAAATTATTTCGTGTAGCGTTTCGTACCCCAAAAGCACCCCCTCCACCTGATTATAGAACAGACCCCTTAGGAGAGAAACCCCAAACCAATTTTCCATCTGAAATGAGAACAAATATTTATAGTGTTTGAGCATAGTAACAAATATTATCTCAGTAAATCCAAAATAACATCGATGGATTTGCTCAAACATTACGGAAGTAACGTGCCTCTTTTTTATGCTCATGATCACGTTCGCGTTTGGATTGGGAGCTTTTTGGAGCCTCGCCAGCAAAACTGTGGGAATGGCACAAGTTTCTATTCTCCACATTCTCACGGCTCCTGCAATTGCTCCAATGTTTATATCAATTCTCCGAGGGAAGTCAGTCCGTTTGAAATGGATCGAACCCAAAGCGGAAGATTTTGAAGGAGTGAATAACCCAGCTTGGTGCTCGCTCACGAACTGAGTCCATTTCGATCTTTGTTTCTCGTCTTGTGGATTGATAATTCAGAATTTAACTACCTTTCATGCAACTGGTATCATTTGGGGAAGACAGCACAACATTTTCCCCAGTTTTTCGCTTCTTTTTCCGGCCATCTACCTTCAAAACATCAGCAATTGTACTGTATTCACATCGCGTGCGGTTGGTTCCTTATCATCCTGCCCACTGGAATACGTCATAAATTCCTCAAATTCCTGTCTGGCCGCGTTCTGAATGTCGAACAGAAAGGGGCGATTATCGCATATTCAAGGTGCCAAAACAGGCAATTAGCGACTCATAATTAGCAAATAAACACCACAGTGTTACTCAGCAACATCTAAATACTCATTCGCGATAAATAGAGAGATTTCGAAAAATTTTTAATTTTTCATTTCAGTAGCACTTTAAGCTTGATATCTTTAAACACTGCAAAAAAATGATGAAGTTTCACCACATTATTTGTTGGGGAAATTTTGGGGAAACGGACACATTTCCCATGATTTCCCAAGGGGGGGAATGGAAATTTCCGCTTCCCTTCAATTTTTTATAGAAATTTGTCCGTCTCCCTTAAATTTCCACCAAAGAACTTTGGGGAAATTTTGATGGTTTTTGCTGTGTTGCCATTTGCATGAAAATAGCTCAGTTAAAAATTTTTCGCTGTTTTTCTTTCTCTTACTTATTCTTGGTACTCATTTCTAAGCTGTCTGCAAAGTCAGTCCCATTGTACCTGAGTTTGGAGAGATAAAAATATGTTTTGAGCTACCTGCTGAAAATGTTACAGGAGATATTAAAAACATATGCCCATATTTTGGACATGGGATACACCCGATAATGGTTTGCTTATAACAGCAAAAAAAGCTATGGAAAATAATAGGCCACCTGAAGATGTCCCAGAAAAAGCCCATGGAAAAGTATAAAATCAAAACTAAATGCTTTAACCTTTCTGTCCCAACATTATTTCAATGCAAAAAGATAGATGAACTGACTACACGTAAAACCATGTGATCTTCAAGGATGAAGTGAAAGTTATGACATGAAGTGTAATCAAATTATTTGAGAAAGAAATAAGTGAGAACATGTACGCACCCTAGCTGTTCCATTTGCCTCAGAATACTCTGTAATTTTGAAGGCACCATGATTTCTGTGCTTGTTAAATGACCTTGGAATAGATTTGTGGTGTGATATCCCAAGTTTGCCATGTTGTTTCAATTTATTTACATAGCTACTTTGTTACACACTCCATGCTGCTAATCTGCTACATGTTTTTAGGAGCCATTACAAAAAGGCAGGGTTCTCGGAACTAGAGAATCTTCTAGTAGTAGGCACTAACTTTTTATTTAGGACCGCCAAGGCCAATCAAATGGCGACAAATTTGGCAAAGTGGGAGACAATGCATGTATCTGCCAAAGTGTGTCTGCAATTGTTCATTGATCCAATAGTCTGCATTTTAGACTTAGCCAAACTACCGGGAGGGCCAAAAATCATGATGCCGTTTTGGGGATGCCATTGTGTCTAAACCAGAAACAATGTAAAAAATCTGGGACACACTTTAACGAAAAAAGCCGTGATCTTTTGGCTTAATTGATTTTGCATTTCTACGGTGTTGCTGGGGGTCCTAAATAACAAATGAAAGAATTGTATTTTAGAATCATGTTATTGTTGATAAAATATTTACTGATACTTCTATCAACTGCATTTTGAAACGAGCATATTCAGCATCAAATTACACATCAAATGATGTATGGGTTTGCCTTCATCCAGGCACAGTGCGGTACTTGGGAGGAGAAAACTGAAATGACTGTTGTGAGGGTGGGCAGTAACCTAAATGAATGTGTGTCCAGCACAGTGTTGTCAAAGCCTAACAGCTTGCAGATTGTTTTGATGGCAGATGTATCATCAGGTCTGGTGTGAGCAATTCTTTTAAGTTCTTTCTGGAAAAAGAAGGAAAGCTTTATGATACTTAGTCTGTTGTTTCTTAAATGATCATTGATATCTGGTTATTTGTTTGGGTAAAATTGTTTTCTGTGCTACTATTTATGGAGGCAAATGACGTCATTATGCTATCTTTATCTCACCTCTGAGTTCTGAAGGGGTATCAGTTGATACTTAGAATAGTTAATTCAACTCTAAGGTAAACTTGATTCATATATTTTCTGTGAAAGAAAATTTGCATTCCTCTGCACAGGAATTTCCAAAATGGTCGGAAGTTATTTTTCAATTAAGGTGTTGTCTCTGTTTTTCTTTATGTCTTTTCATGCAAAAGGGATACAACCAAACTCTTACCTTTGATTTTCCTTCGTAGACACCATCATGGTCGTCTCCGGGCTCTGTCCCATTGATTCTTTTATCCTGAAATGCAATGTAAGGCAATTTATGTTAAGGTTGCTTGATTTTAACTTTCAGGCTGTGGGATTGACCAGACTATTAGCACTCAGAACAGGGAACAGGAGACCCCACCAACAGGAAATCCTCCAGGAGATGGACCAATGAAAATCATCCTTAAATAAAAGTCCAGTTCCAAAGAAAGAGTTAACAAAGGAGCTTTTCATGTTAGTTTTTTTTTTATTTTCAACTAGGATGATGGTCTATGAAAAAGACACTTGAGTCATTCTGAATCTTTCCTCATATCCCTTCAGCTGTGTTTCAAGGTCAAACATAACATTTTGAAGGCTCTTATTCAACCAGCATATCTTGCATGTGCTGGCTGGCTTTTGTAGTCACCATTTTCACCATTTTGGTTGCTAGTTAAAGGAGCTTTCAAAGAGAACTTTCCTGTTGGTGCTTGCAGTATCATAATACTGTACAAACAGGAAAGTTCCTTTGCAAAGGTTCCCTCGCCAGTATCAGTTTATGATAATACTGCAAGTACAAACAACTTCTCCTGGAAACTTCTCTTGGAAAGTGGTCAGCAAGAAATTGAAGCAATCCAGTAAGGATCTGATTGAATGCATAGATATGATTGGTTAAACCAGCTAAAGAATAATGATAATACTGCAAGCACAAACAGGAAAGGTCTCTTGGAAAGGTCTCTTGGAAAACTCCTTTAATCAGCAAAATACTGCACAAGCAGGACAATTCTCTTGGAAAGTTAATGTTTCTTTAATCAGCAATAAATTATGATAATACTGCACAAGCAGGACTCTCTATGAAGGGCATGTCAGTGGTCGAAGGGCATCATCGTAGATGGCGGTGGAGGCACGTGCACGTGGTTTGACTGCTCTTAACTAAATCACGGTATTAAGCCTTCTTTTAATTTGAAAACCTTCGTTCTGCTTTTAAAAAAATTATGTGGTTCAGTTTGTCTCATAATAGACACAATCAATAGAAGCAATGTTGCGGATTTTGGAATAATTTACAAGTTTGTTAAATCGTGGAGGCCATATGCATAAGGCCTAGGCCTAGGCCATACTGACATACCTGACAAAGATGCCGGATGATAAATTTGTTACACTTGAAGTTGTCAAGTCTCTACTGCAGGGTCAGGCAGATGCTTTCAAATCTACATTCAGCTTATTAATTCAGGATATCAAAGAGGACTTGAAAACAGTCAAGAATGACATTAATGACCTGAAGGTGAGCGTTCAATTTACGCAGGCCAAGTTTGATGATGTACAAAATAGGTTTGATTCCATCGAAGGAAGGGTTTTAGCTCATTCTGACAATTTAAATGCAATCAATGATCACATTGATGCGACATAAGCTCAACTTGAATACCTAGAGAACCAGAGCCGTCGATCAAATATCAGGAATTGCTGAAGACAAAAATGCTGAAAAGTCTTGGGATGACACGGAAGGGGTTGTAAAACAAGTAATTAAGGATAAACTCAATCTTCAAGAAGATTTTGAGATTGAACGTTGGCACCGGGTTAATCGCAGAAGCAACAGCCTTAAACAGTTTGGTCGCCCAGATGGCCCACGCCCGATCGTTGCCAAATTTGCTAAATGGAAGGATAAGGAACGCATCTTGAAAAGGGCAAGAGAGATTAAACCGGATGGAGTAAGATTTCTTATGGATCTGTCATGGCGCAAAATGATGAAGCGGGAAGAAAAAGTACCTGAAATATTGGCTGCTAGAAAGCAGGGCAAGGTAGCTTATTTTGTTCTGGAAAAACTTGTGATTAAGGACAAACCACCTGATCAGTTAAACAGAAGTCATGGTGAAGATAATGATCCAGAGGTATCATTTAGATCCTAACTACCTTAGCTTTCAAGTGTCTAGAAACTTGTGTTAATTCAGTGATCTGGTATTCAGATCTTAGTTTGTGTTCAATGATTTCAGCTGACTGTAGCTGTAAAGTTAATTATTACTCAGTTCATTTTAACTTTGAAACCTGAAATGAATCCTCCACAATGTCTTTGTGGCACTTGCCAAAAAATATCCCTTAAAATTCTAAAGCAGTGTTCTGTAATAACTGTGAATTTTGGGTCCATATTAAGTGTAACAATATTTCTGTTTCTGAATACAAGAAGCTTCAAAATGAAGGTGATGTTGTGCCCTGGTTCTGCTTAAGGTGTACAATGGTCATGTTTCCCTTCGGTCAACTGCAAAATGAGGAACTATTAAATCTGTTCAGTTTAGATTTTCCATCATGGGTTGATTCAGCACCATCCTTTTAAATAACATCTGGTCTTACAAACTTGCCTAATTTAGATGATTACGATATTGATGAGCATTTGCCTTCTAATGTCAACTCAAGTTACCATACCCTCCAAGATCTATATGCACTTGAGCATTCAGAAAATGACCTTTCCTTGTTTCATCTCAATGTTAGAAGTCTCCCACTTCATTTTGATGAGCTTGTTTCAACTCTTGCAACTTTGAAAATTAACTTTGATGTCATTGGTGTGTCTGAAACTTGGGACTCCTTTGATAACCCTATAAAGACCAATGTGGAAATTCCAGGCTACAGTTGCTTTTCTTGTCAGTCACACAGTCAAAATGGTGGTGTTGCACTTTATATGAAGTCAGGACTTGCTCCGATTCCTAGACCAGATTTAGGAAAGGATAGCACAGACTTTGAGTCAGTCTGGGTTGAGGTTGAAAACAGTGATGGGAAAAATTATTTGTTTTGCTGCACCTATCATCATCCAAGCTCAACTATTGATGGTTTCTCTGAGTATCTGCAAGAAATTCTGTCCATTCCAACTGTGTTTTTATCCTTGGAGATTTCAACATCAACCTCCTGAATTACAACTCTAGCACACCTATCACAAATTATGTTAATTTCCTCTTTTCAAAGCAATTTCTACCACATATCATTCATCCATCTAGGGTATCTGGACATTCTTCTACTCTTATTGACAATATCTTTTCTAACATTACAGCCAATGAAACCTTAAGTGGTAACATCATGACTCAAATAACAGATCACTTCCCTCAATTTCTTATTGTCAAGCATGCAAGCATCACCTTCAAGAATTTGTGATATTTCCAACGTGATTTTTCTAACCTCAACGAAGAAAATCTCTCAAATAATTTTGCGCGTCTTGACCTTTCATACTTAAATGACAATGCCTTGGATGTGAATGCAAAATTCAACAGACTCCTATCCAGCCTTGATGAATTAGTCAACACCCATGCTCCTTTGAAGAAACTTACTAAGAGAGATATTAAGTTTAGGAACAAACCATGGATAAATTGCAAAATTCAAAAAATGATCTGAATCAGAGACCGACTTCTTAGAAAGTTGAGAAAAAGAACAACGGTCAACCTCTTATTGATCTTTATAAAAAGTTTAGAAATCGGGTCTCGGTTTCCTTGAATGAAAGTAAAGCTAGCTATTATTATAACTACTTTCAAAAGAATAGTAACAACATGAAACAGTTATGGTCAGGAATCAAATCAGTTATCAATATTAAAAAGTCAAGCAACGTAAATGTGATAAATAAGCTTAAGGATTCAGATGGTGTAGAGTTGTGACGTAAGTAGTAGCGTATATTTAGGTGTGTCACGTGACACAGGCCGCATGCGTTAGAAACCAAGATGGCTACCAGCTAGGCACGTACTTAGGTGCTCATGTACTTCGGCTACAAAGACGCTATATCTGGCGACGAGGATACACAGAAATCATAATTTTCAGGTTATAAATTAGTTTTGCAACGATGGCACATGCTTTGCCCGCTTTCCCTGCTTTTGATGTGGAAGGAGATCAACATGGATTGAACTTACGATGGCAAGAATACATTGAACGGTTTCAGAACTTTTTACTGGCATTGAATATCAAAGATGACACAAGAAAGCGAGCCATGCTATTACATTTTGCAGGTGAAGGGGTGTACAGAATCTTCAAAACACTTCCCGATACTGGAGAACCCAAAGATTTTGAAAAAGCGGTCGAGAAACTCACTGGTTATTTTGCACCAAAACAGAACAAAGAGTATGAACGTTACATGTTCAGGCAGGCCCAGCAAGATTCTGCTGAAAGCTTAGATGCCTTCCACACACGTTTAAGGAATTTATCACTGACATGCCAGTTTACAGAGGCAGATTCAGAAATCATAACACAAATAATTCAAGGTTGTTCATCTGGAGCCCTAAGAAGAAGAATCCTAAGAGAGCCCTCAATGAAGTTATCTGAGATCCTAGATCTTGGAAGGGCCATGGAATCATCAAATAGACAAGCATCTGAAATTGAAAGCAATACTGCAGAATCAGTCAATAGACTTGGGAATAGAGCCCCACATCCAAGGAAAGCAGGCCATGAAAAGCCCACCAAGTCATGCTACAACTGTGGAGGGTCATACCCCCATTCAGAAGGCAAAGTGTGCCCTGCAAAAGGAAAGAAATGCCATAATTGTGAGAAATATGATCATTTTAGTAAAGTCTGTTGGACTCGGTGCTTTATTATGTCAAAAGGAAAGGTTAAGAGATGGAACAGAGAAAATTTCAGCAATTGCGTATGCAAGCAAAGCCTTGACAGATGTTGAGCAGCGGTATAGCCAGATTGAAAAAGAAGCCCTTGCCTTGGTATGGGCCTGTGAAAAGTTTCATGTATACATCTATGGAAAAAGTTTCACTTTAGTCACTGATCATAAGCCACTAGAGTTTTTGTTTAATAAACCGGGTAGTGGACCACAAGCTAGAATAGAAAGATGGACAATGAGACTCCAAGAGTATGACTTCACTGTATGTTACAAGCCAGGATTTAATAATCCAGCAGACTATCTTTCCAGACACCCAGTGCAGCTTGCAAAATCTAAATCAATTGCTGAGGAGTATGTTAATTTCATTGCATCTAATGCAGTTCCAAAAGCAATGACAAGAGATGAAGTTCGAGATGAGACCAACAAAGATTTAACTATGCAGAAGCTAAAAGAGTGTTTGCAAAGTGGAAAGTGGTTCATACTAAATCAAAACAAAGAGAAATTTCAAGGAAATTACTGTTTCAGTGATCTACAAGCATTTAAACAAGTAGAGAAAGAACTCTCTGTTACAGAAGATGGTATAGTTCTTAGGGGAACAAGAATTGTGATGCCAAAAGCTCTTAGAGAGAAGGCTGTAGAGATAGCACATGAAGGACATTTAGGTATAGTGAAGACAAAAGGTCTAATAAGAGAAAAAGTTTGGTTCCCTGGAATAGATAAGTTAGTTGAAAACAAGACAAAATCATGCATTGCCTGCCAAGCCACCATAAAAGAAAACAAGCTAGAGCCACTTAAGATGCAAGATCTGCCATATGGTCCATGGGAAGTAGTAGCAGTAGATTTCAAGGGTCCCATAGGAGAGAATCACAAGTATATCTTAGTTTGCATGGATGAATTTTCCAGATATCCTGAAATTGAAATTGTTCCTTCTACTAGTGAGAAATGTGTTATACCAAAGTTAGAAAAGATTTTTAGCACGCATGGAATACCTGTCATTATGAAGTCTGACAATGGGCCTCCTTTCAATGGCTCAAAAATGAAAGAGTTTGCAAGACAAAGTGGATACACTCACAGGAGAATTACACCAGAATGGCCAAGAGCAAATGGAGAGTGTGAAAGATTCATGAGAAATTTGAACAAAGTTATCCAGGCAGCTCATATTGAAGGAAAAAGTTGGCAACAAGAAGTGTTCAACTTTGTGAGAAATTACAGAGCCTCTCCACATGCCACTACAGGGGTACCCCCTGCTAAGCTCTTAATGGGTAGAAACATTAGAACAAAACTACCAGAGCACACCTACAATCAAGTCAACAAGGACTTAAGAGATAGAGATGAAATGAAGAAGAGAAAGATGAAAGAATATGCAGATGAAAAGAATCATGCTTCAGAATCAGATTTAAAGGAGGGAGATAGAGTTATTGTAAAACAAAGACAAAGAAACAAGGCTATGTCTCCATATGACCCAAAACCGTACACTATCACACAAAGAAATGGAACAATGATTACTGCAAATAGAGATGGAAAGAGTATTACAAGGAATGCTTCGTTCTTTAAAAGAGTAAGAATAAAGGACTGTTTGATTCAATCAGAGAATAAAGATGATGATAGTGATAATGGCGTCAGTGGGGATAGAGTTCATCAGGAGCAAAGAGAAGAGGAAGAAGACGAGGCAAATGATCAAGTTCGAAGATATCCCAGAAGGATCACTGCTCGACCAAACTACTATCATGAAACAAGTGTGTGACATTTCGGACTGGACAGTAAGTCATGATGGAAACATAAGTGACAACTTTATTTCCCTTTTATTCTTAATCAGTTGTTAGGTTGAGCCAGAAGACTCTTATTCACTCGAAAAAATTTCAAATTCAGTTTTCATACTTTATAGTTTTAGCAAATTGTTATGTTGAGACAAGACTCTTACTCGTTCAAAACAAAAACAGTTTCAAGTTAAGTTTATTTTCAGTTTGATTAACAGAACTTTGTTTAAAGGGGGGTGATGTAGAGTTGTGACGTAAGTAGTAGCGTATATTTAGGTGTGTCACGTGACACAGGCCGCATGCGTTAGAAACCAAGATGGCTACCAGCTAGGCACGTACTTAGGTGCTCATGTACTTCGGCTACAAAGACGCTATAGATGGTAATATTACATCAGATCCAGCTGTTATTGCAAACATCTTTAATGAATTCTTTGTTAATGTTTCACATGATATAACTAAAAACATACCAAGACCAAACAAATCACCTGTGAATTTCATGGGTGACAGAATTGAAAATTCATTTTTCATTGCACCTTCAATTCCATCTGATGTATCAGATATTATCTCTCTCTTGAAATCGGGGAAGTCTCTTGGACCTAATAGCATTCCAATGAAAATTTTAAATGTCTTTCTCCATTGATCTCTTCTCCACTTTCTCAAATTATAAATGAATCATTTCAAGGTGGAATCTTCCCAGACAATATGAAGCTGGCCAAAGTTATTCCACTTTTTAAGAAGGCTGTCCACTAACAGCATCAAATTATAGACCTATTTCTCTGCTCTCTGTTTTCAGCAAAATCTCAGAAAAGGTTATGTATGAGTGACTCTATAAATTCCTAGAAAAGCATGAAATCTTATATACATTACAATTTGGTTTTCGTGCCAGCCATTCAATTAACCATGCCCTGGTTAGTCTCACAGAAGCCATCAAACATTCTTTGGATAATAGAAAATTTGGTTGTGGAATATTTATTGATTTAGAGAAGGCATTTGATACAGTGGATCATAATATTCTTTTGATGAAGCTAGAACATGGAATTAGAGGAACTGCCTTAAATTGGTTTAAATCTTATCTTTCTGACAGGAAGCAATACGTGTCAGTGAATGGATCCACTTCCAGTGATCTTAGTGTTACCTGTGGGGTTCCACAGGCTTCTGTCCTTGGCCCCCTCCTGTTCTTGCTCTATATTAATGATTTACCTCTTTCTTCATCAAAACTAGCCTTTTAGTTATTAGCAGATGATGCCAACATCTATTATGAAGCAGAAAGCCTTTATCAGCTTGAAACGGTTGTAAACAAGGAACTGAAAAAAGTGAAAATGTGGCTTGATGTTAACAAGCTGTCACTAAATATTGATAAAACCAATTTCACCACTTTTAAGCCTCCTCAACATCCTTCTCTTCAATCTGTCCACACCGTTTTCATTGCAGTTACAGGACACCGTATTGCCATGAACCAACTTTTGAGTGCAGTTACACGACACCGAGTCACCCTGCACTGCAATGTCTAAATCTATTGTCTTTGGCGACTGCGAAGCCCACATGCTTTGTTCTTTACAACAAAACAAATCAATTATGGCGCGAAGTTGACAGTCACATGACATGCCAGAAAGAGTTTACCAAAACCAAAATGGCGAAAGCGAAATCAACGAAGGAAGACAGAGACTCTTTGTTTACATGGACTGACAGTGAAGTTGAGCTCCTGTTGGAGACAGTAAAGGCGTATGCTGCAGACTGCATGTATGAAGGGAAAGACTGGGAGGGTGTCAAGTCCAAGTATGACAAGATCTTAGCATTAATGGTGGAGAGATACCCAAATGTGCCATCAGAAGAATTTCCTAAACAAGTAACGCCAGATGGAGAATCTCCGTTTACAAGGGAAAGAATAGCAACGAAACTGAAGGCCATCCGAAAGAATTACAAAAAGGCAGTTGACACAGGGAGAAGAAGTGGCGGTGGAAGGATAGTTATGACATTTTATGACATTTGCAGTAACATTTGGGCCGGTTCTCCTGCCACGAAAAGCATCGAGGGTCAGCATCACAGTACCAAATTGGCCTATTTGGGCCTTACTTTGGTTTGAATTCTAGCATGATGAAAATTGAATTATAGCTTTAAGATTTGTTAATTTGCAGTAAATAAAAGTTCAAAGGCTAGCACCTTTCATTTCAAGCAGAACCATCGTTGGCAAATAGTGGGATGCAATGACATCATTATTAAAAAAGACATAAGGACACTAAAAACACCTCCATCTTAAAGGCAGTCTGTCCCCTCACTAATTTGCTTCATCTAAACATGGCCATGAAAATTACGCATGAATGACTGTGCCCTATTGAATAAAGGGGATAAGCGTAAATTTGTCAAATATTCAATAGAGCTCTTTATCAATCATTTTCATCCATCAAGGGGACAGACTGGCTTTAAAACATTTGACCATAAATTGGCTAGGCAGTACCTTATTATGGCCATTCATCCGCGTGCTGACAAAAATTCCTGATAGGTATGTAAACACTCCCAGAAAATTCAAACAGTTCAGTTCAGTTCAGTTTCATATAATTCAACAAGAACTCTTGGGAATGTTTCAAGGATTCTTAGGCAAGAAAGCTATGTTAACATCCTTGAGGATTTGTACTGTATATCACAAGGCTTTTGGCTTACCCCCCAGAAAATGCCGTATCTGAGAGACTTTGAGACTAAGGGCCAGGGTAGGGCAGGTTTACATGGGAGTTTTCAGCTCAAGATGAAATTTCAGTACTGTTACCAGAGGTGAAAGTATTTTGCCATCACATGATGAATTCAGCCCTGGCTGAAGGTCTCTCTAGTGCGAAAACTGACAAAAACACAACAGGACCTCAATTTTTCAGCCTGGGCTGAAAAGTATTTGCCATTGCATAGGGACTTGTCTTGCAAAGTGATAAAGATTTAAACACTAATTAAGGGATTATATATGTTTCATCATCTGTGCAAGTTCTGAAACTTCCAAGGTGAAATTTCCGCTTGGGGCTGAACTTTGTCCATGTATTAAATGGCAAACTGATATTTATAAGTTATGGGCCATACAGGAGAGGGATGCAACTCTACCTTGGCTAAACAGGCTGAGAACTCAGTTCTAAATAGGCAACAGGCCCTTGGGTCTTTTAAGCATTGAATGTTGTGTATATAATTGTGTGACTAAGTTTTTTTAGACATTAAGGATTTTGAATGAATTTCTTGATTATTTCTAGGTGGTATAGAAACTAATGGACAAGATGAAGAGACAAGTTACATCAGTAACGAAAATAAATCATTGTCACCCTCAGCTAATGATGCATTTCATAGTGGAACTGGTGATAGTAGCATTGAAAGCCAATATGAATCACATTCAGAAAACTCAAGCACAGAAGCACCTACAAGTGACAAGGTCCACAAGAGTAATCAAGATAGAAGAAATAAAATATCTTCATTTCTGAAGGACCAGAGAGAGAAAAAGATGGCTCCCAAGATTTCAAGTGAGACACAGAAATTGCACTGTTTAAAGGAAGAACTGATGTTGAAGAGAAAGATGTGTGAATGGGCTGAATTAGTTGATAAAGAGTTCTTGGAGCATTCCAGCAAGATGGCAAAAACCATGGAGAGTGTGGCAAGTACTATGTCTGGCTGTTTTCAGCTGATGACATCAATGTTCCAAGCACAAATGCAGCAAAGAAATTTTGCATTTGGTAACTTACCTCAACCACCAGTCATGCCCATGCAAAATAATCGTAGCTACCAGCAAAATTGGGCAAGGGATAATGGTGGAGCTGCCTCACAGTCCAGAAGCCCATTTCCAGCAAGCAGTACACATCCAGAGCAAGGTGATGAATCATATTTAACCATGTTGCAGTGAATTTTCAGAAACAGTTCATATTCAGAACATGATGAATAACTTTGTGATGGTAAATTTGTGTTAACTCAACAACTTAACAGTGATACATAGTAATAATTAACCTCATTTTAAATTTGTACCTGAAATCAAGTACAGAAATACACTTTACACTATTTTCTGACAGGAAAATTGTTGCATAGCATTAGCGTTTCTTAATTTTAGGCTTAACACCCAACTGAAATCTTCATTTATGTAACAGTTTCTTGTTTTTTAAAAAGTTTGATGAAAAAGTTTATTGTTAGCAATGCTTTCTGCGCCAAAAATTATCAGAAATTGTCAAATCATTAAGAAAAATCATGCTGTCCAATACACAGGAAGCCCAAATGGTTAAATAACAGATGTCATATTTGTCCGCAATGCAGCAGTATACAATATGAAACTGGCTCTCCTATTCAATGATAAGTTTATTTCAGAACAAAGTTAAACATTATCACTTACGTTTTTCAAAGAATAATTGTTGTTTCTTTGTGTATTTAACTCTGGTATTGTAGAACAAAGAAGCATTGTCTTCACACCAACCTCCATCAGGTCTGCCATTTCTTATTCGAATTTGGAAGTCAAGGCAACCAGTCCTACTCGATCTGAAGTCGAGGCAAATACATTACGTCACATAACGCCAATTAACGGTTCGCAGTTTGTGTGCAGTAGCAGTTCTTATGTTTAATTATTAACAAGGAATGAATGTTTTTCATAGGCAAATCCCGAACTATGGTTTTCAATTGCTCTCTAACGCAGCACACAAAGCTCCAAATGAACTTTATCGTACATCAAAATGAAGCTCTTTTATTCCTTGACAAACTGTAATACAATTAGTTGAAGTCAGTTTTAGAAATAAGAAGTTATTAATGCCAAAACAAGGGGTAGTCATCGCCAATTTGCTTTCCAACCATCCTCTGTACAAGCATCTGGGCTTCGAACTCGAAATTGGTGCTCGAAAGTCGAACAGCTTGCAGAAGAATCTAATGAGTAAACACCCGTCTTTCAAGGATTTAAAGAGTAAACACCGTAAGAAAAAACGGGTGTTTACTCATTAGATTCTTCTGCAAGCTGTTCGACTTTCGAGCGCGAATTTCGAGTTCGAAGCCCAGATGCTTGTACAGAGGATGGTTGGAAAGCAAATTGGCGATGACTACCCCTTGTTTTGGCATTAATAACTTCTTATTTCTAAAACTGACTTCAACTAATTGTATTACAGTTTGTCAAGGAATAAATGAGCTTCATTTTGATGTACGATAAAGTTCATTTGGAGCTTTGTGTGCTGCGTTAGAGAGCAATTGAAAACCATAGTTCAGGATTTGCCTTTGGAAAACATTCATTCCTTGTTAATAATTAAACATAAGAACTGCTACTGCACACAAACTGCGAACCGTTAATCGGAGTTATGTGACGTAATGTATTTGCCTCGACTTCAGATCGAGTAGGACTGGTTGCCTTGACTTCCAAATTAGAATAAGAAATGGCAGACCTGATGGAGGTTGGTGTGAAGACAATGCTTCTTTGTTCTACAATACCAGAGTTAAATGCACAAAGAAACAACAATTATTCTTTGAAAAACGTAAGTGATAATGTTTAACTTCGTTCTGAAATAAACTTATCATTGAATAGGAGAGCCAGTTTCATATTGTATACTGCTGTATTGCGGACAAATATGACATCTGTTATTGAACCATTTGGGCTTCCTGTGTCCAATATGCAGACTTGGTCAGTAATGCAAACTTTGCTACTCATAACTAAAGATTAAGGTATTAATTCCTTAGAACTGAAAATTTGGCCTTGATTGATTAGAAGCTATTTGCCATTTTGATCTACCTAAATCTTTTGGGATCATCAGATGGAAAAAAAAGTTAAGATCTCAGAAATGATGGAAAGCTTTGGCATTTTTCATTAATTTTATATTCAACTGTGTAAAGTGGTTATAATATAAGCAAAACAGCAGGAACACTTAGAAGTATCAAAACAAAAGTTTGCAGTGTCTGCATCTACTCAAAAAACTTCATGAAAATCTTGCGATTTTGTTTGCCTCCTCTCTCATTGTTATGGACAGCTGGATGAAATGGTTGGACTGGGGGTTGAAACTCTTTGTCGTAGGCGGTTGCAGCTTGTGATTGGTCATCGCTTACATGGTCACCATTCATTTCACAAAAATTGTGCAATATGAAACAGGCCAATGTTGTGGAAGGCAAATTTGCCATACTTATATCCATTGCATGCCTGAGGATTCCAGGAGGTTGCCGATACTCCGGCCACTGGCCGGAGCTTGGCCGGAGCCTGGCCGGAGCCAATAAAAAAATATAAAAAGTGCTCTGGCCGGAGCCAGTTTTTGGCCGGAGCACTGGCCGGAGCACTGGCCGGAGCCGAAACTTTCCTTTTACCAAGACAGTATTGCAAAGGAATGGCGTTAAGCCTTCGATTTTGACACTTCTGTTTAGATTCTTACCTTATTTCCTAGCCTGAAATAGGCCTGTTCACAGGCTACTTATTTCCTTATTCAGTATCTTAAATTCTTCTTTTTGTCTTCTTTTTGTTTCTTTTTTCATCTCATGTTCAAATAAAAACTTGAAGCTTAATGATCTATCTGAGTCAGGCAATTCTTACAAATCGAAGGGCCCTTCGAAGGATCCTGAAGCACAAACAAAATCAATTGCTAAGGCTTGTTCACACCCAATAGACGATTGCACTAAAGATGGCCGATAGAAATTCAAGTGAAATTCACAGTGATGCTTTGCACTTGCTTTGCTTCACATTGAGCTTCAATTGATTTTATTGGGTAATTTTTTCGATACCATAATGGATCTTGGTTAAAAATTGCTCGGCACCATCTTTAGCACAATGGTCCATTCAAATGATCAACCCTTGACAAAACGCCTGATTTCTTCCAAACATTTCCATGAAAAAGTGCCACAAATCCATAAAGTAGAGCAATGTTAAATGGTTTCTAAAATTCCTCAGAGTATGGTCACATGACTCGAAATAGGTAAGACAACCTTAGCTGATTTGGCCCATTGATTATGCAGGAGATGAAAGGTATTAACTAGGGTATTGGAGTGAATTACCTGCAAACCCTCCCAACAACCAATGCGTAAAGAAGAAGTATTGCAGAAATATTCAATGTAGCCATATGAGATTTTTAAAAAGAGCAAATAAAAAACACAAAGACGCAATAAAAGTTGTTGTAAATTACTGTCCACGCCCAATGTTTGTTACCTAATTAACTGTATCTAAAGATTTAAAATAGCAAATTGTAATAATGTGCGCATTGCTGATGGTTGATGGTCTATAAAATGTCCTTTTCCCTATTTTGACGTTGTATTTCAAACTTAACTCGAAAGTATTAAGTGTAAATGCTATGTTAGTATGTCAGGTAGCTACGTTTTGCATGTTTTGCTAAAATAAAGCAAACAACATAAAGACAAAAAGTTAATGAATAAGCTCCTAAGAATCTCCGTGCTGTGCTTTGATGTGAGCTAGGAGTCTTCCAGGCCTTCTAAATGTCTTCCCACAGTGTTTGCACTCGTGTGCTTGTCTGTGGAGATGCACAGTAGCACAATGCTCTCTCAGAGTGTCAGGGCGAGAGAAAAGCCTGTTGCAATGCACACATTTGTGTTTCTGCTCATTGCTGTCATGCAGTTTTTTGTGCCTGGTATAATTTGATGCTTTATTGAACTCTTTCTTGCATACAAAGCACGTAAATTTCGTCTCCACTTTGGCATTTTTACTTTTTGGTGGCTGTTGCTCTTCCCTACGCCCAGGCTGCCTGTCTCTGTCTTCCTCCTCGCTTTCCAGAACGATAACCTCTGTGTCTTCTTTCATACTTCCTTCATCCTCTTTTTTTGAAATGGTACTCGTTGCTGGAAGGTGTTGAGGTGGTTTAGCAGTAGCACAGTCTTCTTCCGAAATCTGGCTTGTGACAGTACTGGTAGAGGGCAGGTATTTGGAAGGTGGGGTGAAGGGTGACTCCTCGACATCTTCTTCATGTCCAGCTTTCTTTGTGGTGGTGCTCGTAGAAGGCAGGTGTCTGGCAGGTGGGGTAAAAAATGTCTGAGCTCGTTGGTGCTTTTTGGTCTGGATGTGCCTTTTAACAGATGATGTTTTTGTAATTTCTTTCCCTCTTGGACATGTGATGCATTTCTGAGATAGGTAGAAGGTATTTAAATTAGGCTCATTATAAATGTTTTCATAAGATATTAGATCATAAGAAATGATAGTTTATTTTTCCATATTCCTCAGCCATTGTAAAGAAATGTTGAATTCTTGTAGGTATTCTGTTTATAGATATTCGACTGTATCGACACAATAATATACTCTCAGGAAAAAATAACGTCCATAGTACTGCATGGTGTAAAAATTTTTTGAGTTGAAATTACAAAAGATTTTTAACTTTTTAACACGGATACGGTAGTTTCCAACGTTTCGAAAAGTTGAGAGCCTACCGTTTCTTTAACGATGTTTCTTATAAAAAGAAGAGAGTATCATTTCTGACATTGCTACAGATATGTTCCTTGACATGTAAAACCGTGTAAAACATTAGCTGGGAAGAAACGGTGTTCTATTTCCTTCAAAATATGAGACTGGAGTTAAGATTACTATTGAATAAGTGGTTTGAAAGTTTTAAGTGTGAGCCATTCTAGTACTAGTTTCCTACAAACCAGTTTCTTTTATAAAGAACATGTGTATGGCACAATACACTCTGCAGAGCCAGTATTTTTTCAGATAATTCAATCGTGAAATAAAAAAAATGTCCCCTTTATGTCTTATAATGAGGTTTTTAGACTGAACAGGAATTCTGCAATCATGAGAAGAAAAACAGGGCAAATTCTTACCTTTTCACTTTTCATCAATGCTTCGTCAATGATGTCATCAATGATGTGCATAACGATGGCGTTAGTGTCAGACATGACTGCTGGGTTTCAACGTGAAAATTTGCTTCTTCCACTTGCAGTTGATGAAAGGAAATAGTTGCGAAACAGTTTTCGTGACCAAACTTTTAAAGGCAGTCTGTAACGCATTTGATTGGGTGATTTGGACAATGCAAAGAATAGGAAATTTGAATGGCTGCTAATTCTCTGACTTTCTATGGCCGTAGAAAGTCAAGATGATTAGCCCTCCTTTGTTTCAAATACACAGATTCACAAAGAAATCTGTTGTGCTCAGCTCTGACTTTGTCGCGGCCAATCAGAGACGTGACAGACTGCCTTTAAGTACTTGTACTTTTTTGTCTTATTCATTCATTCACATCATCGAAATGTTCTGTTATAATCGACGCTAAAATAGCGTGAAGAATTTCGCACGTCATCAGCCTGACAAAGGTGTCAATTCTTTGGGATAAAGAAATTGATTAAAGAACTATGTAGCCATTCAAGTATTGGATGTAGGAAATGAATGTACTTTCATTAATTTCAATAGTGGTAATTAAATGATCAACTAATGGTCATTTCTCACCTCAATCAAAAGCTAGGTATTTATGATCGTTATTTTCTTTGAGACTATTTCCTCACTTACAAACAAACACGGCATATTGTGACGAAATCACTATTGCATTTATAAACTTTGAAAGGAAACTATTGAAGAAACTTTTCATTGAATGTCAGCAATTGCGATGTGTACAATTGAGAGAGGAGAATGAATATAAATGGTGTGTAACGATTGAATGAAACTATGCACGTAAGGAGCAACCACGGAGACTGGGTTCGAATTTGTTTCCTATTTGAAGGTTGTAAGCCGTAGTAGAAGTATTAGTTGAGTTTGCTGTTTACGGTGAAAAATGAAAAGAAGTGTTTCTAAGTCTTCGTGTGCTACCGGATCGGATCAAAAGAAAACTCGTGGTAGGCCAAGTAATGCACAGCGTCTTCATGAAGAAATTGACCGCAATAAAAGGACTGGTGCCCGGACACTGCAAAGTTTTTTTAATCCTTCAAAATCTTTGGAAACAGAAAAGGCTGGCGACGAATCAACGCAATCAACGCCTGGCGAGGTGTTATCTGACAACCTGGAAGAGGGGGACTCGGTGCAAGTAGAAGGCCAAGCTACAGCTGAGCATGATATTCGTATTGCCCTTCTTCAAGATGACGGTAACCTCAGGCGTGATTTAACAGAAATGGGGAGAGTAAATCGAGTATTGGCAAAAGAGTTAGAAGATGCAAAGTCGAAAAACGCTGTGTTAGAAAACGAACTGCAGTTATTTAAAGACAGACTTGACCAGTCAGAAAAGAATGCTGAAACAATTAAACGAGACCTAACGTTTGAAATTGCCACAGCTACAAGAAAAATTACTGAAATTACTTCAAGTCATGCCAGGCAAAAAGAAATACTCGAATTTTTGGAGAAGGACATTGCTTCAAGGGAACAAGCACTGGATTTTTATCGAAGGCAACCCGCCCATATCCAAGAATTAATTCGTATCGAGGAAGAAGGCACACTAACATCACAACCATTGCAACACAACCTTCTTAAGTCCATGATTATGAATGTAAATCGAGATAAGAACCGTTATTCGGTCGAAGAACGAGACTTTTGGATTGACAGATACAATCACTCTTCTATCTCGCAGTTCAACAACTTGGCCAGCAATCTGAATGGACCTCACAGATCAACGGTACAAGCGTGGATGGGACCCAGAAAAGCCGAAGGGTTAGGCCTTAACTCTGAGTGGATCACTGATGCAGTAAAGTTATATGGCGCCAAAGTACTCTTAAATGAAAATGATCACACCTCACGCTTAGAGAATGTCAGTTCACTGAAATGGTCAAACCAAGAGTGCTTGAGATTACAGGAAGCTGAGCCCTTTGCGTGTATGATAGATGAAACAGCCATAAAAATTGTTGTTGAATACAGTCAGGAGAATGACATGTTGTATGGGTGGTCTGTTATGCCAAGATTTGTGGTTCTAAGGAATATTCCCGAAGACTTTGACTTCAAAGGCTTTTTTGGAAGGCTTTCGTTTCAGTACGATAAAAGACTTAAACGTGAAAATTTTGGAATTTGTAACGTAAGCCTCAATGCTGTTGAGATAGAAGACTATAGAATTGGATTTGCCCAATTTTCGGAGTATGATGGCTATTTTGAAGCACTTCAACTGTCTGGAAAAAATGGTGTTATCGTTGATGCGGTTCAAGACTTTCCTTTGGCTGATGAACATGATTTAAAGACCTCTATTGATACATTATTTGCAGAGGCAGTGGCAATAAATAGGCCACGGGCTACCTACTTATATTCGATTGCACTTAATCCTGCATTCAGTGGCAAGAAAGTATTAGAAGTAGCCACAATTGCGACAAACAATCGATTCCTCCAAAGCCAAGACCACTGTCTGTATACTTACAGTATCATGAAGTTTGCTAACTACTTGAAAGTGCCTGTGATCCAATTTGTGGCTGATGGAGACAGTAGATTTCGTCATCAAATGATGCTCATGGGAGCCTATGAACCGAACAACACTGCTCAGATCGGTGAAACAGTCGTGGAAGAGAGCATTCATCAGTTCATTGCAGAGTGTCTAGTTGCAGGATGGACCGTGGACCCACCAACGAAATTTGAATTCTTTCATTATTTTGCAAGGAGTGAAGAACTAAAAACCTCGTCATTTGCTCAGAAAAGTGCAAAAAAAGATCCTCAACTGCCTTTTTCCCCGGACATATCAATGAATGTAAATCATTATGTCTTTATCAGAGCTCTTGCTGATATCTTCCCTCTTGCTGCTCCTGTAATTGGAGGAGTACCAAGAAGCGCATGTCAAGACCAGTGCCATTGGCTTCGGAAATTAGTGAAAATATCTCTCCTAAGTACGAAGCCCCTATTATTTGGAAATTACCCAGCACTCTTTTCCCACATTGTGCAGCTTTATGATAGAGGAGCAGAATATGGTCTGGTAAAGAGTGACATTGATGTTCACAACAAATCAGATCAGAGATCTGCAGAAAGATTAATATCCCTAGAAGTAGAGCAAGGTTTGGATGCAATACCATGGTCTAAAGGGACAAAGTTCTTATTTGAGATTGGTAGGAGAGGTTTCGAAGCCTGGTGGAAACCAAATCTCACCATGATTGAGAGAATTAGCGGTGTCTACTTTGTTTCAAGGAGCATACAGCTTTGGAGACGATACCTTGAAAAAGCCTCGTATAGTCTGAAGGAACACTTCATTTCAGAGGAACTGTATAAGGACACCCTTATCATGTGCTCTTCACTTCCTCAGCTTGCCGTCACATTCAAGCTTTTTTTCAAAGATAAGCCGTTTATGCCTTGGAATTTTGCAGAATATCCATTAGAAAACTATTTTAGCCAAATAAGGGGGATGTTTGGAAATGCTGACGAATTCAGTGTTCTTGAATATGTTGCAAGAAAGAAACGAGTTCAAGCACAGCAAGAAGTTATCCAAAGGGGCCTTGTAAACAGAGATAGACAGCGTAGCCAAAAAAGTAAATGGCAGCATCCAAAGAGACCAACTGAAGAACAATTCCCCAACCTTTTTGACCATACATGGTCTCTCGCAGAATTACTGAAGAGCATTTATCAAGAAGATATCACCATATCGCAAATATTCGTTGATCTTGGCATGGGAGAGGAGCTGCATGGTGATTCACTGTTCCAAATCAAGACACCTGAGGAAAGAATCAAAATGTGTGTTTCAACGATTAGAGATGATTCAGATGCTTTTAAAACAGCAGTAACTATTGAACTTCCATCAGATAACCAACCACTGAAGTTGAATGAAGGTTTGTTGGAGACAAGCGAGCAAGGCGATAGGGCCGCCACAGCTATTCCACGCCACCTTAGAACCCAACCAAAGTTAGTAGACTTCAAAGGAAAATTGATGCCCATAGCTAAGTATGTTGCAACGGTGAAACAGAGAGGAGATATGAAATCTTCTGGCTGCCGAAATGTTCGTCGGTTTATTCTTGCAAACACAGAAGAAAGCGAAATTAGAATCAAGGCAGGATTGAGGGCCGGATCATTCTTTCAAACAAAAGAAGGTCACTTATTCGAAATAATTCAACTGAAGAAGAAAGGAAGGACATATCTCGAATTCGTAAGAGAAGATGAGGAGAGTGAAATCTTTTTCATAGCTGCGCAGTACATCACAGCTAACGAAACGGAATACTTTTCGGATCCTAGCACAATCACGAAAAGTTATAGAAGCCTTTCAAGGATCTTCAAGAAAGAAATTGTCCCTACGTGCTGCTGGGTGGATGGTTCAACTCGTTACATCAAGGTTGCTGAAGAGTTTGAGTTAGCTGTAAACAATGCACTGCTTACGGACAATGTTGATTTAGACATCAGTTCTGCACACTGTTACTGCAGAAGACCAGCTGAATTTGACAATCTTGTGGAATGCAGTTCCAGTTTGTGTAGAATTAATTGGTTCCACTATTCCTGTGTTGGGCTCACAGAAGCTACGATTCCAAATGGTGAATGGATCTGCCCAAGATGCCATGGTGAGAACCATTGGTGCTATTGTGGAAATCCGGAGGGAAGGAATAGGGCTGCCTTGATCGGATGTGAAAACGGTGAATTGTGCAAAGTTGAATGGTTTCACCTTAAATGTGTTGGCTTGTACAGGCTTCCAGAGGGAGACTGGTTCTGCAAAGAATGTTTAGATTCACGAGATACGCCGAATGCAGCAGATACTTTGCGCCTTTGTGTATGTCAACAAGGTGCTGAGCTTGATGAAACAATTAAATGCTCAAATACCGAATGCAAAATATTGACCTATCACAAGTGTTGTGTTAAATTTAATGAAGCAACACAGTGCGATTGGCTTTGCCCATCTTGTTTATAGTGATTCATTTGTTTACCTAGTATGTAGTTAACAATTTATATCGTTTGCATTTGGCCAATGGTAGCCCCCAGTGGTGCCCTAACTTTATCTGTGGAAATCGGGTAAACCTCTGTAAGGAGTAAAATTTGACCAAACGTTGCAATCAGTTTGCATTGAGTATGCTCTACCGTCCTTGTGAAATTTGCTAGCTTGTATGAAGTTGAGGTTGGAGCAAATTTGCCTGTTTTTCAAAGTTTTTTCAAACGAATTTTGGTGCGAAATTCAAACTCGTTACAGCAACTGACACTCCTCTAACATCTGAAACATACACAAAATCTTTGAACAAATTTGCTGCAGACTAAGTGCAAATCTTATATTTTACTACAGGAACTGCCCCCCTCCCTTGTCCTTAGTACAACCAGGTACTAAGATATGATAATGTGTTGTGATGAGCTAAAATGCTGCTACAATAGTCAGCAAATACACCATTACTAAGCACAGTTTCAAATGTCAAAGGGGTGTCACAGTCTGGCTAAGACCGATGTTCAAACCATTTAATTAGTTAAGCTAAATTAGAGAACACCCTATGTAAAGTGGTCGAACCACTGAATTGAATTAGTTCACCAATAGACCTTTTAGCTATTCTACAAAAGAGCCTGGATTGAGCAGCATCTTCTATACCATACGGGAGGCTCGGCTTGATCGATTGGTGTTGGAGCTTCTATTACAGTTGTGCATGTTCAAAGATTCTACGATGTATCAAAATATCATTCGATTCAAACTCTCCTTCAAAAAAGCTATAAGGTTAATAGATGGGATAGCCAACAGTCATGCAAAATTGCAAAATAAATATTTTTGGGCTCAAGCCCTAAGATGCAAAACCAGCAAAACCTCTTACGGCGAAAACAAATAACACTTAAAGTTGAAATGCAACTGCCTCGTGTAGGTATATGAATCAAATTCGTTTTCAGTAAACTCTTCTCCTTATCGAAAAATGACCCTATCGGTAGTTGAAATGTAGCCCCCCTCCCCCTTGAAATGAGCCACGTTAGATCATGTCCCCAAGAAAAAAATTATGCTTATGCACATAATCAGGTTATATTATACGTTTGTTTGATTGCGTTTGTTTAATTATACACTACCAACATCATCTATTCTCATGGTTATGAAACTTGTTATATTACTGTACTACCTCTCATTTTTGTTGAATACTGCCTTGCAGTAAGGGGCAGTCACTCTTTCAAAAAGAGGATGAGATTTTTGTAGAGCAATGGGGTTTTTGAAGATTTTTGATGGATTTCCTCGAAGACAACGGATTCGTTGAAACAGAAGTAGGATAGATGTTTATTTTTGGAGTGAAATACCCCTTCATATGCTATGCAGTGTGATGCACCAGATAAACTTGCAATACTGACATAACACGGGATGCACATTTTCAAGTAACTTGGTTGTTGTTGTTGTCAACTTATTTTACATCGATTTATGTACATAAAAGCTAGCTTACTATATACGAAGACATCAGTTGAAGATCTATCACTAGATTTTTCTATTTCAAGCTGAGTCTGTGTTTTTTTGGAGGTCAAATATGTTGAAATGGTGCTTTCAACGGCGTCGTACAAAGAAGATTACACCAGAAAGTCTTAATGCCAAAAGGTTCCCTCAATTTGTTGGCATCTATAAATCAATTTGGAGAAAAGTGGCCGGAGCCTGGCCGGAGCTTGGCCGGAGCTGAAAAAAAATACAAAAAGTGCCAGAATAATCCGGCCATAGCTCCGGCCAGGCTCCGGCCAAGCTCCGGCCAGTGGCCGGAGTATCGGCAACCTCCTAGGATTCCAAAGCGTGATTTGAATCTGCCAAAAGCACATTCAACCACCATTCGTGCAGATGATAATATGTAACCAAAGAACTGTTCTTGCTCAGTGCTGCCACCCTTTGCGAACTCTTTCATCAAATATGGCAGGAGGGGATATGCTGGGTCACCGAGGATGCAAATTGATACTGCATCCTCACCTTCTACAATAACTTTAGGGCATTGTGGTATAATCCCATTCCTGAGTAGATCATTTATTTGGGAATTTGCAAATACACAAGCATCATGGACACTTCCTGGCCATTTGATGTTGACATCAAAGAAGCAATATCTATAATCAACACATGCCTGCACATTGAGACTAAAAAATCCTTTCCTATTCATATAATCAATTGAGTTCTCAGTTGGTCGCTTTATTGGAATGTGAGTACCATCCACTGCACCAATGCACTAGGGGAAACCCCATTCTTTGAAGAAGTTAGCAGCAGACTCCTTGACCTCTTCCTCTGTTTCTGGCATCTTCAAGAACTCTTTCATTTTGGAAGTGATCGCTCTCGTTACCCGCTTAACGATACAAGAAACAGTGCAAGAGGCTAATCCAAATGCATTAGCAGTTTTTTGCATGCGCCCACCGTCAGACAAGAAGTACAAGGTTAGGGCCACTTGAGCTTCTACTGACACTGGCTGTCTCATATTGGTGACTTGCCTCTGAATGTGTGGTCTAAGTATGTCACAGAGCCTGTCGAAAACTTGCTTAGGCATCCGAAAGTTTTCTTTCCAATCTTCATGTTGGATTTCCGTGTCTCTCACATTTTTCCACCAACCTGCACATTTTCCATCCTTCCTCCAAAATCGCCTCTTGGCCTTCATTGCTCTCTCCTGTTTTTCAATTCTACGTGAGCAAGACGTTATTCCATTGACCAATCTTTGCCTTCTTCTCAAATAATACTTTGATGAAAGTTGGAAAAGCAAAAAATTCAACTGAAGTATAGATGCTAATCCAATTACGGTGCTAATAAGCGCTCTCACAAATAATGAATCACTGTTGAACTCCATTTTGAAGGAATGAAATCAAAATTGGCGGCAACACCATGGAAACGAGGTTTTATCGCAAAAGGAGGTTTTGGAGTGGGGTCACACTGGATTAGTGCAGTTACACGAGATGGAATGCGGAGCGGAGTGAATCGGATTCATTTTCACCTCACCTCCAGAGCGGAGTGGTTTCACTCCGCGAAAACGGAGTGGAGTGACACCGGATTGCCTCGGTGTCGTGTAACTGCACCCCCCTATCCGATGCGAAAAGCAATCCGGTGTGTGATGAATCCGGTATCGTGTAACTGGGGCCGTTATGTCAAATTTCTTGGTGTTCTCCTGGATGAAAACCTTTCATGGAAGTATCACTTGACTGAACTATCTAAAAAACTGGCTAGAACATGTGGTATGTTTTTCAAAATAAGGCACTTTTTACCTATTCATGTCTTGGTCTGTCTTTACAACTCTTTGTTTTCACCGTTCCTCCAATATGGTATTTTAATTTGGGGCCTTACTTATGAGACTCATATCAATCCAGTGTTTTTGTTACAGCAAAGGGCTGTAAGGGCAATTTCATTTGAACATTATACTGCACCCTCTACACCTATCTTTTCAGATTTGAAGATTCTGAAACTGCAAGATCTCTTTCACCTAAAATTACTTACCTTTGTATATGAATGTGTTAATAAGATCTCCCCCTCTTGCTTGCATTCTTTCTTCGAATTAGTTGGGTCTGTTCATCAATATGGTACTCGGCAAGTCATCAAAAGTAATATTTTCCTAACCCAAAAAATACCCTGCAACATGGTCTTAGGTCAGTACGTTATTGTGGAGCTAAATGCTGGAAAAACATTCCTGTTGATATCAAACAATCTCCATCTGCTAGTAGCTTTCGCCAAAAAATCAAAGCCCTCCTATTTGAAACTAAGTACTAAAGTTTGGAAAAGTGAATATCAAATACTGTCACCCAGTATGGAATGTAAGATTTTGGTGCACCAGACAGCAAAGTTGTCAATGATCAGTGTGCACCAATAGATGTGAACTAGGTGGTGCAGCCACCCACATGCGCCAGAGGCGCATCAACCTAGGGGGGTCTGGGGGCATGCTCCCCCAGAAAAATTTAGCAATTACAACCTCTAGAATGGCGTAAACACAACCAAATTTAGCTCTTCTTCCAAAAGGCAGTTTGTCAAGGAAGCTGATTTCCTGAATTATATACATTAGATAGAATGTTTGATTTCTATGAGTTTTTGTAAACATTGCCTTTGGAAGCAATTTATAGAATGCAGGGCATTGCAGGGCCCACTCACTATGTGAATGGCAAATATTAAATGAATGACCAATATCATGGGGCCTGGATTCCATAATATTTTGTGTAATATGTTGAACCATTGTAAAACATTGTAGACAAGCAAATCAATTGGTGGGCTAGGAAGATAATAAGGTCTGGGGGCAAAGCCCCCAGGAAATTGTTGATGATGCACCCTCCATTTTGGCTTAGAATGCTTTTCCTAATCCCATATTTGCTGGTGCTAAAATGGAACATTTCGGCATAAAATCAAAATTGCCTATTTCCATGTTTTTACAAGAGCTTAACTTGGAAAGTTTCCTTTTTTTCATGTGTGGATCAAAACGAAATAAATGCAACTTGTGCACCACAAGGTTTTCCCACTATTTTGTGCACCGGTTTGTGCATGTCCGGTGCACATCACTTTCTTTCCATACTGGACTGTCACCATCCGCCAACTAGTTTTTGTAATGCTATTGTGACAAGGGGGGGTGGTTTTTGTGGGGCAGTGGCATTGGTTGCTTTTGTGGGTGCCTGGGCTTGGGGTGATTTGCGGGTTGTGGGCATGGGTTCTCTTGGCTGGTGATCTGGAATGGGTGGGGCTGTGGGGGTTTCCCTTGGGCTCGGGTGGCTGGCTCGCTTGTTGTGCACTCTGGGGGGTTTGGGAGTGAGCATGAGCATCTGTTTGTTCGTGTTTGCTCTTGGGGACTGTTTCCTGGGGGCATGGTGGGCGGGTCAGCTGCCTGGGTTCTGGGAGCTTTTGCGGCTTTGTCTGTCTCGGGTTGCTGGTTGGGGGTCTCCAGTGCAGTGTCTGCGGCTGTGGGTTGCCTTGGGTTTGGGTGTCGGCAGGGTGGCTGGTGCTTTTGTCCTGTTGAATCGTCCCTGCTACCATGATATAAAAATCAAAGAACTCAAATTTTTTTGAGATACATTTACAATAGGGGGTGCTCTCTCCTCGATTAGTCTACAATCCTGGACAAAATATATTGGAACAACGAAAAATTTTACAACTTTAATGAACCACCCCCTTTTACCCCCAATACAATGTTGCTAGACGTTTTTTAGCTTCAAGATGCCAACCAACATTGCTTTGGGGGTAAAAGGGGGAGGTGGAAATTATGAAGATGAGAAGAACTGAAATAGTCAGCGATGATATAACTTTGTTCCAAATATTTTGTCCAAGATTGTCTGTACGAGGAAATTTACAGGGTTGGTTATAGAAAGAGAAAAATGTGAAAAATGATTAAAATCTTTACGAGTAAGATAGGATCAGTAAAAAATGTGATGTCTAGAAACTTTTAAAAGGATATGGGCCCTTGATCAAATGAAGAAGGAACGATTCACTACTGACAATAGAATGATGGACCAGCCATGTCATCAGAGACATAGAAAAACATATCATAAACCTACACTATGATATGTACGATGCTATTTATATTTGATAGAGAAACAAATTCAGACCGTTCATTCATCATTCAAATAACACGGGTAACCACAAGGGTAACCATGATTTAAGGCTATTTTTCATTGAATAAGCACGGGTAACCACGGGTAACCACGAGTAACCATATTATTTAAAAGGAATTGTTTATACCTTTTTAAAACATTATGGTTACTCGTGGTTACCCCTGAGAATATAACAATGATTTTGGTTACCCTGATGGTTACCCTTCTCGTTATCCTTGATCGAAACATGTTGTGGAACTATATCTGCTCTGTTTGGCTTTCACTGTTTTTTTGATGCAGCATAAGATCATGTTTTCCATATTCAGTTATTACTGCAGACTTAGTTAAATTCTGTGATCATTGTTTTGTGCTGTTTTTTGGTGTATTGATGGAGGCATAGAATAATATTCTGTCTCCACATGTTATGTGTAGATGAAAACTGCATGTTTCACTGTAAAAAGAACCAAGTTAGACTTTAAAAAGTTTGCACCATTCGCTGGCAATGTCTAAAGATTCAATGTTTTTGAGAGACAATCCTGGACAAAATATATTGGAACAACGAAAAATTTTACAACTTTAATGAACCACCCCCTTTTACCCCCAATACAATGTTGCTAGACGTTTTTTAGCTTCAAGATGCCAACCAACATTGCTTTGGGGGTAAAACGGGGAGGTGGAAATACGAAGATGAGAAGAACTGAGATAGTCAGCGATGATAGTGCTTTGTTCCAAATATTTTGTCCAAGATTGTAGCTACTGAGAGAGCTCCTCCTTTAAAGGCCTTATGCAATGAAAATTTTGACCCAATTTTTTTTAGTTTTCCCAAAATTCAGTCTTTCCTGGTTCCATTGATATGTAACTTTTCTCAGCTCTTGGAGGGTAACAGTGTTTTTTCGCCCCGCAAAGTTGGGTAGGTCATGCGAAAAAGAGATTTTGTTCAATTATGCACAATTATGATCACATCCCACACTGTTGTCAAACGTTATTAGACTGCTTCAAGAATCTGGTTAGGACTTTAAGACTGCCTTGGATTCCTCGATAAATACGCTGTAGTTGATTGAGAAAGATGTTGGACAGTAGCATGAGCGGATCCGAGAGCATTTCTAGTCGCAACGCATCATCAGAGAGCTCCAGCGAAGAAGATTATGGAGTTGTTTTCCTGGGAGCTGCCGCTGCTCCGTATCAAGATGAGCCCCTTGCTAGGCCAAGGGAAGGTGGCGCTGTTGCACGTCGACACGATGATGGGGAAGATAAAGATGGCCTGTCTCGTCAAACTTTGGCTGATCGATATGAAGGTCGTAGTCGACTAGAAGAATGGTAAGTCAATAGCATGTTTATTCTATTTCAGACTTTCATCGAAACGCGAGGGGTTGAGTCGATATATCCAGTGAAGGTTTAGATAGCTGATAGGCCAAGGCCTAAAGTACAGCCAAAGTGTAAACCACAACAGAACGATCAGTAGAGTGCATACAACAGAAACTCACAGGGGTGGTAAGGAAGTGCTCAATTTTATAACCTGTTAAGTCTTCTATGTTTTTTTGAATTACAACCGTTTTTTGATCAATCATTTATTTTTGATTAATTTTGTCTAACAACAGTCTGACTTGTTGGACACGCTGAGTTGGACATAATATAAACCAATTTAAGTTGCTGAATGTCTCACCCTGAAATTTTTGGTTACCTACACGAGGTTGAACACTACAATCTGCTGCTATTTTTTACCAGGTGTACTTGCGGTTGCTGCCATATTGAGCTTTTGAGTGGAGCATTGGAGCATCGCTGCTGCAGAGAAGTGAATGAGGCATTTGGGAAAGTGGTGTTTGAGGGTCTTTCCGATGAAATTAGCTGCATCACCATGTTTAATGACTACAAGTTGATGACAAGCAACGTTGTGCTCACACATGTTGGCCCTCTGTTGAAAGGCAAAGATGGCAGACAGTACAGGCAACGAGCTGGCCAGAGCAAAAATGGGTAAGAGTTCTTGATAAGATAATGCCCATTAATTAGAAATATTCTATGCAAATCATTGGTCCATACAACTTAATTTGAGACTTTGAACTCCTGTTTTCAGACAATCATTTTGATGACCCGTTATCATTACTTTTATCTATTCAGATGTAAACATGTCTACAGTTTGGGAAAATCTGAATAGAAATATTCTTTTTCAGGTATATGAGAGCAGTTGGTTATCGATGGGTTGCAAGGTACCTGTTTGGCTACCTGGGATGGGATGACACCGGCCCTTTACCAGCTTGTATCTACCATCATCTCAGATCCCAATATCCCACACATGAATCAAAGGGATACTTATCAGCTCAAGATAGAGCTTGAGGTATATATTTATTGTATCTTGTTTATGTTTTATGGTAAATATGTATTCTACAGTATATCAGCAGAGCTTTAATTTTAATGTATATGCACTTATATGCACTTGTTCATGAACATGGGCATGGTTAATATGTGTTCATATGATGCTATTTATCTCATAGTTATCTAAACGCGTACGAATGATTTTTACAGTATATAAAGCATGTGTCATCATCCTAGCCATCTCTATTTCCTTATTCCCTTTGACCAGGCTGGTATTCCGTATTTGGGCATTTGCCTCTTGGATGACCCTTCAAGGGGTTATTGCATTTGCGGCAATGACGTGAGGCACTAGTTGATGATGACTTTTTTACAGCTTTGGAAGCTTTGTCTCGTTGCAGTTGTGACTCCTGTTGTTTCATCATTTCTTCTTGTTCTCTTGCTGAAAATAAAAAGTTTACAGTAAACAAATGCCACTTCCACTAAAAAAGGACTAAAAGCACATTTTCCTGGCAGTATTATGAAAACAAGAAAGGGAAATACTGTATCTGGCACTTTCATCAAGAGGGCATGATATGAGGAAATATGTGCATATGCAAAGAGAGAAATGATAGGTCAGCACACAAATTGCCATATTTTATTCAAATTTATTGCACTATGGTCTTGCACATATTTCAGCAAAATGTATTACCAGGTGGAAATAACACAGTCACTTTCTGCTTTCGTTCCAGATGATGGCTAATTGCATCAGCCTTGGACCTCCTGTTCTCAAATTGCCTGTTTAATGGCTCTGGCTCCTTTTTCTTTACGAATCTGTCAATTCATTCAGTTCAGCAACAGTACTTTGGAACATGGTGCTCTTGATATCGGAAACATAATCTGAAGAAATGATACTGAACAGGTTTAATTTCACATACAAATTTGACGATACAATCACTGTATCAAATGTACAGAAAGATTTAGTGCTAATAGAAAAGAATCGTCTTTTGAAAAAGTGTACCCATGAAAAAGTCTTTACAGATGTTGTGCAAATAGTTTATGTTGAAAACATAGAGTGTGGTCAAACAGATCCAACATTTCACATAACAACGAAAAAAATTGTCTTGACCTAGATTAAACTTTGTCCAACACTGTCAAACAAATGTTATGATACCAAACAAGGTGGCCAAACTAGCTCAACATTTCATCAAACATGTGTTTTTTAAGTGTTAGGCAAACTGTTTGATCTGTTTCACCAGGGCTATACTGATACACATTTTTACTTACTATAAGTAGGTGGAATAGCCACTTCTCGTACCACTTCATCCCCAAGCTTGTATTTTGGATAAATTACATTGAAGTACAATGATCCATCCAGTGCTTTCTGCTGCTCTCTGAACACATTCTCATTGAAATGACACATAGCCAAGGTATGCCTTTAGAATTAGAAAGACCCCAAAATTTTAAATAGTTCTAACAGATGATCTGCTTTGGTCAGTTTTGTGGATGCTGGCATTGCTAAGTATCATATTTACCTTGTTATGGATTTAATGAACCTTATTGAATTTTCATCATAATTGATGTTGGGCAATTGGTTAGCATTTCCTTTCAAAATTTCTCACCTCAAAGCATTTTTGCTTTGTTTCTGGCAATCTAATGCACTTGGCTGTACTTGTCCCTCCTAAAAGAGTTTTCATCGAGTTTTCATGGCATCGAGGATACGGAACATTTCTTGTTGCTCTGCCCTTCCTTTGCAGTGCCGCGAAGAGGTCTTCTCACTGGAGTGTTAGCTCTGTTACGACCATATGGGTATGTCAGCAATTCTAACGAGGCCCTCATGCAAGTCTTACTGTATGGTGATAAGAACCTTCCTAATGACCTCAATAAAAGCATACTTCTTCTAACTTTAAATTTTATCCACCAAACTGGTCGACTTGATTAGAATATATCAAACTCCATCCTAAGCTTTTCAACCAGCATAGCCTCTTTAGCAAATTTTTGTTGTTGTAGTCACGTGTATTGTTTGATTTATTCTTTCTTTCGTCTCGTTTTAACGTCAGTAGTTTTTACCTTTATGTTTTGGCTGCAGGGTAGACTAAATGCTTTTGCTCCTTGCGGTATCGTTCTAGTAGTATAGTAGAGTAATTTTGTAAGTAGAGTAGTTAGTAAAGTAATTTTGTTAGTAGAGTATTAAGTAAAATATCATTGTAAACTTTTATTGGAATAAAAAAAAAAAGAGTTTTCAAGGTCAGGAACTCCTGGAATTAAACTTTTCAAATTTTATCATGTGATAAAAGTATGTTTTCAATTTTGACAAATACATTATACTGTATTAAATGATGGCATCATATTGCTGCTCTAGGATAAGACTCTTTCTTACCTGCAAATTGTACCAAGCCATGAAAAATGGATCATTTTTGGGTGCCAATGGTTAAGTAGGGAGTGAAATCCCTCCAAGCAACTCGTTTGTCCATCAGATGACAGCTTTCTCACATCAGCAATCACTCTTGGGTCCAATATGATGCCACTGAGACGATCATATGGTTGAGTCCCTGAGAAAGATGCAAAGTGTATTTTTAGCAATTTACTGATAAATGAACCATTCCCAAGACAGAGCCAAGTGTACAATGTGCTATGGATCAAAAATATTATGCTAACCTCATTTTGGACCTGTTTGATAAGTTAAGCTAATTGCTTCATTGCATATGCATTTTTGAACTGAAGTAAGAACTCTACTTACCAACATAAATCCAGTCACGTGGTTCTAGTTCACCATGAGCGCATTTTTCGTACAATGGGTCGGAATGATCATGATGGTTGTTAGCAATGTGTCTAATAAGTGACTTCCACTTTGCCACAATAAGATCTCCAAAACCCTGAGTTGTAGATCCCGCTGACCAATACAAATGCTTTTTTATTGCTCTTTGCCAAACCAATATTATTTCATTTCCTTGTTCTTTACCTGCATTCAGAATCCGCTTCATCAAACCCTTGGAAACATGCCACAAGTCATTGTAATGCACTGTTTTAGTCTCTGATTCTCTGACTCACTTTGCAATGCCTAAGTGCCGATCACTGATGAATGCAGTTATTTTAAGGCCAGCGTCCTTGAGGAATTGAAAGCAACGCCTTGCTCCAGCAAGTTCCATTGCATTGCTGCTGCCTGTTTCATTGGACTAGGATGGAAGTGAAACCTATTACTCTAAATCAATATTATTCAAGATCAACACATCCTTAGATATTTTAAAGGCTCTGGAGAAAACTTGTAGACAAGACTTCAAAAATAGTTTTGTTTCAACATTTGATTTTGGACCAATAAAACCCTCTATTTTATTGGCAAAATTTGTAACTGAAACATCTTACTGCTGTAAGACAAGGAGTTGTCATACAGAAGTAACTCATTCCAACTTGTATATCTTCTTAATTTTACAACATGGTGTTGGAGATTTGTTTTGTAAATTTCTACTGTGTTACTTTCTTTTGTATTTCTGCATCATTCATTGAGAAACTTCCAAACTAAGATTTGCTGACTTCTGTTTAACTTGAAAACACTTGTTTGGGAAGCACTTAATGAAACTAATGCTGTGCAAAATTCTAAAACTTTGCAAAACATGGGCTAAACATGGGCTACAGTACTTTATTCACCCCATGCCTTGTTGGAGCTTGCTAAAACTGGAGTTCCTTGCAAAGCATATTAATTCACTGTCAGTAAAACATCACACCATACCTGTAGTAATTCAAAATGAACCAGTTTCGAAATAGTATTACAGAACATAGTATACATTCCGTATTTGGCATTGTGCCCCATAGAATCAAATCTACCATCTCCTGACCATTCAACGTTATCAATATTTTTCAAATCCTCGAAAAACTTTGCTTGGTATTTCCTCCACTGCATGAGAATGGATGGAAACAGAAACTTGCCCTGATGGTAGAAAAAGGTTCTGGGAGAAATTGCACGCAATCCCATGTGTTTGAAAGCCAGGAGTATTTGACTTATCCGCACTCCAGACATCAAAATACCAAAACTTATCATCAGGTTGCCAGCAGGATACTTTCCAAAAACCATAGGTTGACTGTGCCATTTATATTTCTGTCCACAATGACTGCAGTCCTGAATGACAGTTGCCATTGATCCCTTTGCTACAATCTGGACTTTTGGTTTTTCGTATTTACAGTTGAAACAAAATAAACTGAACAAATTTAATAAAACTCTGAAGAATACAATGAATTTTGGCTCATCTGCAGGTTTGGTGCCAGGGTCAATTCTGAAAATGAAAAGATTTTCCAATAAAGATTTGTTTCTCAAAAAAATTATTTGTTCAAAAAGAGATCATGGATTGTGATTGTGAGCCCACACAATATAGTTGTGGCATAATCTTTCAAAACCAATCTTTCTCACTACTGAAAGGAAAATTGTAGTTAGAATGGATATTGTGCAGTGCTGTGAATCTTACAGTTGGACAAATTATTACCAACAGGTTGTACCTACAAATAAGAAACCTATGTATAAGAACTTCAGATGTGATGGCTAAAACCATGGTTAATTGTTCATAAAAATTATGCCAGAATTGTCAACAGTGTTTGTTATTCATGGGTTCCTTCTGCGCTCTTATTGGGAAAGAATATAGAGTTAAATGACAGTTGCATTGCTTCGTCATCACAACAGAAAACAATGAAAACACCAGAGAAAGATTATCACTAAATATACTATCTTCATTTTCGCATGAAATAATTTCTTAAAAAGAAGACTATACTTATTATTGTGCATTACCTCACTCTGTCCTTTGATTCCTTTTCATTGGTTTCATCACCGTCATCCTCATCATCTGTCAAAAAAGCGGAAGCTTCGTGTTCACTCCAGTCAGTGTCTTCTTCCTCCATTTTAATATCTGACTCTTCTAGAGTAGAATCTACCACTGTTTGTGCATAATTTCCACTTTCTTCATAGTCATCTGGCAACTGGATAAAGGAGGAGAATGGACGAAATAGGATCCTGCAATTGATCTATCTGAATGTATTATCAATTTATCACAAAAGCGTGATGATCTGATTATTATTTTTGTGCTATGCTCTCATTTCATTTGACTCAGTAAAAGCTTCTTAATACGAAGCAAACAGTGCAAATATTGTTAAATATAAATGAAAAATTGTTTACTTCAGATTCCTGATGGTCAAGAGCGTCAGCAGTTCCTTGCGACTAAATTTTCTTTCTTAATAGCCACAACTTTTTCTGGCAATGGAGCAGCTTAGCTTTCAATAAGGAACACTTTCTGCATTCCGTTGTTGGCAAAGGTTCAATATCAGGCTCAGCAAATTCTTCTTCCTCTGTCACGTTGGTGCTTGTTGACGTTGACTGCAATGATTGTCTTAATATCTGCTAAAAAATGTCAACAATTTAGGACAGGGCTAGCAAAATCCCCAGCAAAGTCCCCATATCCAAATAACAAAGCAAATAGGAACAAACGTTATTGGCAATTTTGAAGTTGTGAAATATTGAAAAAAAGAAGCGAGAAAAGAATTATTCATGTCACAGAAATAGAAAACGGAATCACAACAAAAATTAGGCCTATTTGGCCAACTTACTTGTCTCCTGCTCCTATCGGACAGCTCTTCTGTTTCCATCACTGTGTTGGCAACATCGATCGTTGGTATTGCATCGTTAGTAAGCTTGTTTCTGATCCCAAGCTCTTTAGCAACATCCATTTGCATGCTGAAGCAACCATCTTCGAAATGAACGGAGCAGAGGATTGACGACTTAGTCGGTAACCAGTTAGGCCTGTGTCTCCGGACGAAGGAAACCCATTTCCAGTATCGGGAAGAGTCAAGATCTTTATTCGGAAAGGTATGGATAGATATACCCTCCGTAAATTGCTTATTTTTGCAGCTACTGCCACCTGGCCCGCCGGCAACGCAAGATCTTCCGCCACTTTTGGCAGAAGACTTCGTGTTTTCACTCGAGGAAGCCATCTTGAATACGATATACTTCCTGGTTGATCATAATTGTGACGTCACGCCAAAATCAAATTTTTTGCGGTAAAACTAATCAAAACAGAGACTTTGATATGCCATAACTCTTTAACCCTAGAAGATATTTCAATTTCGTTTTTT
This sequence comes from Aurelia sp. 3 sensu Dawson et al. (2005), assembly GCA_964020215.1. Taxonomy (NCBI): domain Eukaryota; kingdom Metazoa; phylum Cnidaria; class Scyphozoa; order Semaeostomeae; family Ulmaridae; genus Aurelia; species Aurelia sp. 3 sensu Dawson et al. (2005). Next base: position 8,579,152 of record OZ026577.1, read on the forward strand.
GCAATCGCTGGGCGGGATAATTTTCTTTGGAAATGCTAATAAAAATTTATTGGTAAGTTTTCATTGCATAAGGCCTTTAAGTAATTCCCTTCATACAATCTATCTTGTTTCTATGTTTTGTATTATTGTATTAATTTCCTTTATTGATTGATGTATTAATTTTCTGTAGCATTGTTCTGTAATTTTTGTAGTTTAGTTGTTTGTAATAGTTCATTGATACCTTGTATGTAGTAGAATTTAAAATATAAAACCGAACTGAACTGAACTGAACTGGTAAATAGACCTGCCTTGTTTGTAAATAGGCCAAGAAGGTACTTTGGCAATCCATTATTCATGGTGTTTGTGCAACTTTGATTTGAATGGGATATCTTTAGATTGTTTCGCTCTTTGCAACAACCTTACACAACCTTTTAAATATTTCTGTTAGTGATTTATAAAAAGTTTCTTGACTTAGAGCTTCAGAAAGAGTTCTTAGCATCTCCCTGTTCTGTCTCACCTCTTCGTTATGCTGTTCAGTCACGTTTCTTCTGGCTCTCAAAAATAATGTATCAACCCTCTACGACACATTGAAGGTTTTCCACATCTCGTAGGCCTACATACATGAGACCTGGCCCTCTTGTGCTTCTGGCAGTCGGATAGAAAACCCAGAAAACCATACATGTTGCTGTAGCCTGTTTCAGCCCAAGTTTGGGAAGCTCAAAGGGGTCGAAATAGCAAGCATGGCCAACAGAAGAGGCGTCTCATTCTTTCGCCCCCACACAACCGATCTTTCTTTCTTGGTATACCAGAATGACCAGACTTCCTGGAATTATCTGTCCTTCGTCTTCAGCACAAGCTTCGGAGTTGGCTTTTGTTTGACAATCACCTTCTGCCTGCTGACATTTCTTGCTGCAAAAGACTTCTACAACAGCTGGGAGACTACCTATGTCTCCCTCAGGAAGGGTTGCAAATGATTCCTCATGCTCCATGGTAATCCAACTTCCAATGATAATTATCCAAACTGACAGGTAAACTTTGCTTGAACTGTACCTAGGCCCGTCAGTTTGACTGACTGAGTGAAACCACAGGACAAAGTTTGTTTCATCATCATTTCTATTGTTTCAAGGGAAGGCGTGCTGTGAAAATTTAGCATACCAAAGGGTCAAAAACTAGCGCAATGAGCGTGCGTAAGATCTGCCCCAGCCAATCAAATCGTGGCTAAGTTTATACTTTGATGACGTAACTCCTGCTTTCTCTGATCCGCCAGACACAACATAGGGAACCATTAGGAGAAACAGTGAAGTTTGACCATAACTGCAAAGTGGAGGCTGCAGTGTTAGTATAGAAACCCTATGATAGGTCTGGCATTCTGAACCGAACAGGAATTAGCACAGGGGACCATGGTATCAAACTGTAGGAGAGTGAAGGTTGGGTGTACAGTGATATCAATGTCACAATTTTTAAGACACTTTTTGCAAAAAACTTTTTTGGCAAAAATAATAATTTTTTGTCTAAAAAAAATTGTATCCCTGAAAATTTTTAGTCATGCTGAGCATGACCAGCATGACCAGCATGACCAGCATGACCGCTAGCATCGCCACTGGTTGTAATTCTTCCTTTATGTATTTGAATCATACCTTTGGAACTGCTCTTTTTAGAAGCTACATCTTAGCACTAATACTTCTGATCTTAGCTTGCTGCATCCTGCACAACTGTTCGAGATCAAATAGCCTTTGTTCCCAATTCCCTGCTGATGTGGTTTGACTTGGATTGGCAACGGTATTTGGCATAGTTTTGATAAGTATGCATGGGGCAAATGGATGGTGATGACTGGATGTTGGTTTTGCTACTGTGGATGAACTCAGGGTGTTCATGCTCCCGGTTGTTAATTTCCATTTGAATACCTCCAGCCAAAGACGATACCAAAGTGATGACTGGTGGCAAAAGGTTGTTGTGTATACAAGGAGTTGGGCTTAAAGGTCAGATAAAGGCAAATGCAATTTTTTTATATTTGTAACTTTAAACTATGGGGAATCCGATGGCAATAATATTTTTTATCTTTGGGATGCAAAAGGATGGGTTTGGGGGTTTTGAAAAAGGGCACTTCTTCAAAAAACCGCGTGGTGGTAGAGGCCTGGAACTAGCTAAGTCGTGACGTGGAATGAGTAATGAGAAATTCATCACTTGAGAGGCCCAAGGCGCTGAGAGAAAGCAGTAACGACGAAGATCGCACGCGACGTGTCAACTTGATCCCACTCTGCAATGGAAGCACACAAAAACATCATTTGGAGGATTATTTGATCTGTGACTAGCAATACCATTAGTTATTGAGTGCAGCGTTTTGGGATCAAACTACAAAAACATCATTTGGAGGATTATTTGATCTGTGAATAGCCGAATGAAACCATAGTAATGATGAACAGTTGCCTATTGTGTTAATTGCAAGGGCTACCAGAAGAACACACCTTGATCCCCTCAGGGTTAGATTGTTTTTATCAGGATTCATTCTCCTCGTTGGGCTTACAAGCGCCTGTCGAAGGTACATTTGCATGGCTTCACGAATGATCTTTAAATACAAATTACATTGTACGAGGTAGGAAATACACAGGCCACCAAAGAAGTTCGCAAATAGAGTCATCGAAGAAAAGGAAAACTATATTTGCAGAAAGAACGCTCTCTTATCGGTCTATGGTAAGAGACTATCACTGGGCCTAGTCATGACATGGCAATTTTCCCGCTGTCTGCATCTGCGATTCGGTGAGTATATCTTTCAATTTTACCTACAATTTAATTTTCCTCACGCCGAAGAAGGTGCTCTGGAAGCTAGCTAAATCACTTGTAGCAGCCAATGAATGTTCAGAGTCGCTAGGATTGAAATATTTAGTGCAGACCCCCGATGTTTTCATTGTTGCAATTCTTGTACGTGTTCACTCTCCAAGCCAGTCCACAGCTCAGCTCACTGCTGCAACACGTCTGTCCGTGCCAAAGTACAGAATAATGTGCATGTACATTCTTCTCTGCACAAGCTGACTAGCCACAACCATAAACTACCCACTTTCTCGGCGTTTTGGTTTGAGAACTTTTGAACTTTCCTGACTTGACTGTCAGTGAGTGCAAACAGACTCCTACATTCTCTCGCAGCTTTGCATTGACTCAATCGACTCATTCCACGTCACGCCTCTGCTAGTTGCACGCTCTTTTGCTTGCGCGGTTTTTTTGAAAATTTGACTGAAAAAAGGAATTTGAGCGGCAATTTCGATAAGTTCCAGAACTCATATCGAAATTTTGTTTGAAATTTTGAAATCTCCAGACTGTAAATGGTAGAAATCAATAAAAAAGTATTTTGCCTTTATCTGACCTTTAAGGCAGAAGTTTCAATTTGCTGCAGTGCTGCATCTGGCATGGTTGGAGTCATGAATGTAGGAGACAAGGATTGGAGGGCAGGCAATACAAAAGCGTCCATTGAGTTATAAGGGTACTCTTCCAACGGTGAGAAATTAATTGTGTTCTGTTGCATTACAACTCTTTCACTGTCAAGGTTTAGGGGCAGTTGCATTTTTCTAGCATGTTTCTCACAAATTTGCATAATTGTTTAGGTTTATCCAGTATCATCTGTAAGATAACTTAACAAAATAGAGAATATCTACAACAACAAGTTTCAGAGAGTTTTCCTCAACCCTCAAAAGCTTGATAGCTGCAGAGATTGTTGAGACAGAGGCAGATTTGAGAGGATGGTTTACATGCTCCCATTGTTTCTTTTTCAGAATATCTACAATCTTGGACATAAATTACCCGACTTCTACTGGATCATTCCATGCCCCCTTCCACCAAGATCAATGCCGTTATCGATGCAAAGATTAAGCCTTGAAGCAAGGAGAAACCTTTTCACTAAGGGTCTTATGGCAAAACAAATTCGATAGGTGGGAGAGTGGGGGAGGTTTATACCCAAAATGGATCACACACAGTCCTGTATGGTGGCACATCGTCACCAAACCAATTCTAAGTTCTAATTTCTTGGCACACACATACCGTACTCAGTTCTGAGTTTCTGGTTCGTTGATCTGTAACCAAGCAATTTCCCAGGCCCTTGCATTTCTCGTTTAAGTGCCTTCATAACCACAGGCAATCCAGTGTCCCTTTCTATGTAGTGGATTCCAAAGAATCTCAGACGACGGTCAAGTGTGGCAAGACTCCAACGGTATTGTGAAAAATCCCTACACATGAAATCAAGGATTTCTTTCCTTTTTAAGTTTTGCTGTACCTATGTTTTAAGGCACTTTCTGAGGTCATCATTTTCACTTTCAAGGCACATGTGCTTAAATGAAGTCTGTCTTACGTTTTCCCACCAATATCCCGCCAAAACTTCTGCTGCGCTTTTCTGAGACCAGCCTCGATTTGAAAATCACAATGGCAACTATGGTCCACATAGAAAAAATGGATCTTATTTTTAATGTAGATTCAAAACTAAAATAAGCATAAAGTTGAAACTAACATTAACTTGGATGTAAATAAAGTTAAAGTATTGTTGAATTGCTACCAGACTGAAACAAAATTTGATATCGAGTTGAAATGAATTTGATTTCAAGTTGAACTTGATTGCTAATTAGGTTTGAATGCAAAATAAAATTGAAACTTAACTTAGAATTGTTTTGATAACAATGGGCCACCTTAGTCCTGATATATTTGTCCATTATTGTACCTTTGCCTTGTTGATTTCTCAAGCTGGGCATTGTTTTCCACCAGTGCTATCCAAGACTTTTTCAAAATGCTCCATCTCATTTTCTGCATCACTTTTTTCAATATGGGGCTTGGGAATCTTGAGAATGAGCATGCATATGACTTAAAGCCAAAATAGAGGAATCCTGCAAACAAACTATTTGACATACAGGAATGATTAATAAAAACAAAACAAACTCCAAGAAACCACAGAATGTTCTGTCTCTTCCATCAGCAAAGATGCAAAATGATATGAAAGCTATGCTTTCTGTTAAACTCCCAATGGTATGCGCCTTTCGCTTTCAAGAAAATGACTCTGATGGGAAAGATGAAATTGATTGGGTAAGATGTCCACAATATGGCCTTTGGGCTCACTGGAAATGCGACCAAAATGAAACAAATGATAAGTCAACATAATGAGACTCTGTCTGTCGTTCAGTATAAGCAATGCAATGGTTCTTTCTGTCAATAGTGTGGTTTCTCATTTGAATCATTTACAGATTTACTATTGTTTGATGATTCTTATGTGGACACTATTCTATTGCTTTCAGCAGCATCATTGCAACAAGGCTTCCTTGGTCTGGTTGACCAATATTCTTGTCTGGAAGAGAAATCATCAAAGTTTATAGCAGTTCTTGCAACATCACATCACAACGACCGACCTGTATCCTGTTCAGAACACCCATTCAATCATCAGAGCTAAAACTTCAGATAGTGATTCAACTGCCATACTTTGGAAAAAAAGCAAAAGCTGTCTTTCAGTCAAAGCAATCCCAACACAATTTCCATTGACATTTCACACCACCCAAAAAGTACACCTTCAGCCAAAATCAGTTGGAACATCTCAAAGTGACATGCTCTCAGCATTAGGTGAGTATTTTTAGCCATGTCGCCACACTGACGGCAGACAGTCATCTTGATGATTCACTTGTTTACATGATGCTTCACAGGATTCTTCAAAACAAGAATTGCCTCCAACTACGCTACCACAGATAACATCCACCCAACCCACTGACATGCTGTGACATGCGTGGCTGCACCCTCCTGCGTTCAGATGAGCAGTGGAGCGAAGTAGATAGCTGTTTCCATTCCTTTCATCTTCAGTGCCTCAAAGAAAGTGTTCCCCGCTGAATATGTCATAGACACATACAGATGACTTTTAGCAATTGACAAAACAGGTTAAGGTTTGTTTACACCCATTTCAAGTCATTTGATCAATCTCTTGATCAATCTCCTTTTGATTTCTAGCACATTTTGTGCCATGCAAAGTTATGCCATGAATGGAAAAAGTAGAATAATACTGAAACTTCCCATGAGTATGGTCACATGACTTGAAATGGGTAAAACAAACCTTAGCTGATTAGGTCTATTTGGCCCAGACAACCCAAAAGGCACTATTCCAACATAATGAATGTGTCCAAAACATATCCCATACTTGTTGCAACAAAGCAAAAGCATAAAAGGCTTAAAAATTAAAATGAGGAGCTGGACTTAGAGATACGCAACAAAGTTCTTGACATAGTCAAAACAACCAAGTACATGGGCCTTCAGATTGACATTTCTCTTGATTGGAAGGAATAAATCAAAGCAGTTTCAATTGAAGTCTCCAGAGCTGTTGGGTTCTTGAAATATGCCAAGTCCTTCCTGCCAAAGGCATCCGTGAAAAACCCTTTACATGGGTATAGTGGAGCCTCACTTTTGATATTGTTGCTTTGTTTGGGGCTGTTGTGGGTCAATGGAAATTAAGCAGTTGCAAAAACTTCAAATTGTGCTGTTGGAGTAATAAGAAATATCAGTTTTGATGCCTCAAGCAGACCACATATCCAAGAGCTAGGATGGAAGGCCATTAAAGAACTTATAAACTATGAAACAAAGACAATGATCTACAAATCCTTGCATGAGCTGGCTCTAGAATACCTGTGTAGCCTTTTCACCCGTAACTCGCAGTGTGCTTCCCACAGCCTCCGTAATACTGAAACAGACCTAAGACTGCCAAGGAAAAAGACACCAAATGGGTAAAAATGTCTAAGTAGGCACCATCACTAAGTTGTTTTAAACATTCTGTTTTGTTGTGATTTGTTTTTATTGTTTCTTAATGTAAATATGTATACTGCTTTTTATAATCATGGGTTTTTAAGTATGTTAGTATCATTCATTGTAAATTATTATTATTTTAGTTAGGGCCTCCTGAAAATCAACTGTGTTGAAGGGCAACCCTTTAAATGAAGTGAAAATGAAGAAGAACATAAATCACCAGATCAGTACAAAGACAATGTCAACAATGCACCAAAAATACGCGTTACCACTACTTCAAGGGACACAGTAGCGAATAATATTGATGATTTGGCTACAGAAATCAAGTCTTTTAACCCTATTGTACCCGCTCAAATTTTGTGGTGTTTTTGCCCCGGAAGGAAGAGCAAGGAAGAATAATGTTTTAGAACAATCAGCTCATTTGTTTACTTCCTCATTTGCCAATCAAAACGCCCAAAAGACAATAGAACATCGGGAGAAAAAATATTTTGATCAATCCCAAAAACGAGTAAGAATTGAGGGACCGCTAGCTGTGAAGGAAAACAACTCCCACAAAAAGCTTGTGTTGCACGCGATAATTCCCTTTTACGAAGATATCTTTGCATGTTTAGGCCGAAAAAGTACTGTTCTAAAACATTGTCGCTTTGCTTCTCATAATATTTCTCTAAACAGAAGATGTCTGGCGATTTAGGCGAGGCAATTCTCGCACCGCCTTTGGTTCAGCTTAGGCCTTAGGTGCTTAGGCAGTGCAAGGCGGGCCTTCACAACCCACATTTCACAAATCTACTCACAAGTTTGCAGAAATATTTAACAAATTTTTCTCGTTTCAACTTTAGCTCTACCTCGGCCTTGCCCTGGAGCTAGACTGGTATTTTTGAGTGGTGCGGCGAATAGGAATTCCCTTGCCTGCGCTGCTATCTTCAGAATGCTGTCATTTGTTCATGTCCTTCTTTATCAAAATTGGAGAAGACATGAGTATCATTCACCCATCTCAAAAAGTAAATTCATAACATACAACTATTTGTCTGAGCTATCAAACTTGCAATGGAATTTTTCGACGCACGGACCACATGCACTCCTCTATTTGAATTTACCGCTTTGCAAAAATGAAGAAAGCCAAACAAAACAATGATAAATCGAGGGGAATGTCCTCTTGCCCTTGTCATGGATTTGAGTCCCTGACAACGTTTTCCTGGACGATCAGAAATATCAGCTGATGTTTCGATATGGCCTAAACATCATTGCAAAGAGCACTGCAGTAAAGAATTACCAAATGAAGGTAAGTTTTTACACCATAATTTTATGTTCCTTACCAAAGTCAAAGACAGGTCTTCTTCCACTTTTACGCTGTTTCTCTATCAATTTTGTAGTAAATCTCATCATAGGTATGAAATATTTTGAACTCTGGAATGGTATCCTAATTACGACCCTTTTAGATTTCAATCCACGGAGATTCTATTTGATGATGATGGATCCGAGGGCAACCCCAAGGGTGCTGGTCAGGTGTTTTACCGTTATTGGAAGCCAATCACTATGCTTCAGTCTCTTTCATGCGTCTATGTTTTGGTAGGAAATCAAGCCCCTGGTTGGCGGTAAACCAAAGTCTTTGAAATTAGTCCAATCTAGCTCTATTTTAAGATGCCAAAACTTATGAAAGCTTGCCAGAACCCACTTCATGACTGTGGGAATGAAAACGATAAAGATTCAAAAGTGACAAATTTGAGAGCTCATGGACTTGGTGATGTTTTGAACGTGTATAAATATCTGGAAGCAGATCGCCGTGGATGGCCCAAGCACATTGTGAACAGTTGCTGTGTGTGTCTTGGTGTGTGCTTTAAGAAAGAAGGATTCAAATGCAACCTTAATAAAGATTTGCAAATTCCTCTTTATGAGAAGGTACATCATCTAGAAACTTTACTCAGCAGCTTGTAGAAGCTTTATCAGAAATTTTGCAAACATCATTATCCAGTATGGAAAGAAAGCGATTTGCACAGGACATGTCCGGTGCACAGAGTAAAAATTGGTGCACAAACCGGTGCACAACATAGTGGGAAAACCTTGTGGTGCACAAGTTGCATTTATTTCGTTTTGATGCACACATGAAAAAAAGGAAACTTTCCAAGTTAAGCTCTTGTAAAAACATGGAAATAGGCAATTTTGATTTTATGCCTAAATGTTCCATTTTAGCACCAGCAAATATGGGATTAGGAAAAGCATTCTAAGCCAAAATGGAGGGTCCATCATCAACAATTTCCTGGGGGCTTTACCCCCAGACCTTATTATCTTCCTACCCCACCAATTGATTTGCTTGTCTACAATGTTTTACAATGGTTCGACATATTACACAAAATATTATGGAATCCAGGCCCCATGATATTGGTCATTCATTTAATATTTGCCATTCACATAGTGAGTGGGCCCTGCAATGCCCTGCAATGCCCTGCATTCTATAAATTGCTTCCAAAGGCAATGTTTACAAAAACTCATAGAAATCAAACATTCTACCTAATGTATATATTTCAGGAAATCAGCTTCCTTGACAAACTGCCTTTTGGAAGAAGAGCAAAATTTGGTTGTGTTTACGCCATTCTAGAGGTTGTAATTGCTAAATCTTTCTGGGGGAGCATGCCCCCAGACCCCTCTAGATTGATGCGCCTCTGGCGCATGTGGGTGGCTGCACCACCTAGTTCACATCTATTGGTGCACACTGATCATTGACAACTTTGCTGTCTGGTGCACCAAAATCTTACATTCCATACTGGATCATTATTATAACAGCATATTCAGATGATTACATTCTTGAAAGGATATCTTTCTGGGGTAAGTCAACAAACATGCCCCTATCTGCAATCCCTCTGAAGGCAAACATAAGTGGGATCACCTGTTAAGTTACAGATTTTTGCACATCTCATTTCTCAGGGGTTTTTTGTATGTGCATCATTCCTTGCAAAAGATTGGGAATGGTTGAAGTGAAGATAAATTTAAATCACAATCAAACCAAAACTTAGTTGAACTGGCCCTAAAAAAATGTGCCAAATAGTCATAGAGCCCAGTGGCAACAACATTCCAACTATAGATGGAACAATTTTCCTTCGCACAGATTTGCACAGTGCTTCAAAAATATGGACTCGACAGGCATATGACAACTCCTGAAGATGAAATGGAATTGGAATCTTCTGAAACTGAATGCTTTGCCCCGTCACAACTTGAAAGGCAGTATGATGATTCTGCCACCATAACACTAAGTTGCCCAAGCCAGAAACTGATCCTGTCACAAGAGGAGGATCCTCCTGCCATTTCTTCAGATGTTGAGAGAAAAGAGGAATCTTGTCAGACTGAAAGTAGCATTAAAAAGTCAGTGATCATTGGAAAAGCTGATTATGAGTAACTCGTCAGAGATGCATCAAACACTTTCAACCTGCAAGATGAGATCACAAAGATCAGATCAAAATGCATAGAGCTGTATGGGGATGAAGGAAGTCCTGAAATGGATCCCTCAAAATTCGAAAAAATTTGCAATGATGCCGATGCACAAAATGTCTTTCCCTACATCTGCAATGCTATGTGTGTTGAGAGGATGTCAGATAATCGCCTTACCTTAAACAAGATACGCACCATGGTCATCATTTACATAATGGTTTTTGGGCAATCACACAAATGCAATTGGTTTCAAATAGCCCTATCAAGAACACTGTCTCAGTATGGAATTAGTGAGTCTGGATTGTCCGCTCTTAGGAATCTTGGAATAGCAGCACATCCTCGCACTGTAAAAACAGCAACAGCTTCAGCCGCATTTAGCCCTCTTCAGCAGGTCCAGAATTTCTTTACGGAGGCAACCAACAAGGAGTATTTCATTTTGATCTTCATGGATGATTATCACAACATACACACAAAGCACCGTGCAAATGAGAAACAGCAGACCCATGCTGTACACATGGCTACCTTGTTGATGAAAGTCTTTTAAGACATCAAAGCTGTTCCTGTTCAACAAAATGAATCACCATTAAGCATGAAGCCTGCTGATACCTCCCTTCTACATCAGTTGAATTCCAGCAACGTGTCATCTTTGTCAAAGTCGTATGCTCAGGAAATGCAGACTGGCTGACTGTCCAATACTTTGACCAATGTGATGAAAGACAAAGATTGTTGGTGCATGACTACCAGCAAACAGAGATATGAAAAATGAGGTCAATGGAAAACACAAAACTAGTTGACAGCTTGGAGATTCCTCTAAAGTCTTTTACAGATCTGGTTACTGCACTGCGCTACATTCTTGACAATGGTCTCTCCGTATATCTTGAAAAGTTCTTTGTTCCACTCGCTCCTTATATTCAATTTAAAAAGTTTACAATAATGAAATTACCTAAGACACTAACTACGAACTACTGTGCCACACTACAAGAATGATACCAGGAGGAGCAAGATATCATGACTACCCCCTGGCATTTGACATAAAAGATCTGAAATACGACTAATCATATGACACACAAAAACGATCTTACAAATAAATGAAAAAGAAAAATTTTCAAGGACAGAGGAGAGTTTACAAGTTTTCATTACCAACTTATTCACAACGCTTTGAGGCCCGGATATATCCTAGTGTTGCTGTGAGAATTTTCGCATTTGAATCAAATGGTAACCGTTCATGGCCATATAGGATGATTTTTAACAACTCTCCATTTGAAACATTTATCATACCATGAAGCAACAATCTCGGGTTTACACTGTTGAGAAGATCAAGTCTATCTGGAGCGCAAGTATGGCAGAGCAGGAAATAGTGCTCCGTATCCACAACACCATCATTTGTTGGGCACAAAGGGTTCAAAGTATCCCTGAAGTTATGCTTAAATTTGTGAAAATTTAGCTTACTGAGTCCAACACGTAGCTGCGTTCAGATGGATAAGCCTTTTGGGTCATGAATACGGTAAACCAACTTCGGAGGTCAACAAATAATTGACAATGATTTTTTCTTGAAAACATTTACGGAGCTGGAAAGTCTAATCTCAGGGTAGAGTTTTTCCCATTCCGATAAGCAATTAGGATAGAAACTTGATTTGAAACCTTGCTTTCTTGCACATATTTGCCCTATTGTAGTGCGTCTGCGAAGATGGTAGTTGGTTTCTTGAAGGTAAGGAATTGGATGTCTTGTGTAGTCTGAAGTCAGATTGTTGACTATTTCATGGAAGAGGATAAGGCGTCTGCTGCATCATCGGAGGTTTAGTGATTCCCATCCAAGCCCATCATACAGCTTATCACAAGAAGTACCCTTCCAAGTGCCTGTTATTGCTAATGCAGCGGAGTATAGGACAGATTCAAGCTTTTCCATTTGATTGCTTAAAACAACACTGTGATTATGTTCGCAAATGTTATGCGGGATATGATATACGACGTCACCATAACCTAGATGCGGTCGAACAAAGAGTTTGTACATTTCGTTGAGGGTGTGTCGCGGTAGGTACTTAGAGAGGAATCTCAACATTCCTATTCCTTGCCTGGATTTGGAAATAACAGTTTTGATGTGGCTAGCAAACGACAATTTGGAGTCCAATATGATACCAAGGTGTCTTTGTTCCGGAACGTTTTTTACTGGGACTTCATTAAAAAAAGGGTGGGTGCTTTACCGGACTCCCCTCTTTGGAGAAGGTCACTTCAACTGCTTGCTTAGTAGGGTCAGTATTAAAAGACCATTCTCCATTTTCGCGCCCAAAGATTGATGAGGCTCAGATCATGGTTCATGTCGACAGCAGCTGTATTTGGATCATGAACGGCAGTGAAAATCAATGTATCGTTGGCAATTAGTTTTATGTTACATTTTAAACCATCTGTCACATCATTAATGTAGATTAGAAAGAACAGGAGCCCAAGATAGAACCCTGTGGAACTCCAGCTTCAATAGCACCTCATCCAGATGTTTTGCCATTCAGAACAGTTCGTTGTTTTCTGTTGCTAAGGAAGCTTTGCATCAGTAAAAGCAGTTTACCAGAGACGCCACATCGGCACAATTTGTATACAAGACCCTCATGCCAGACCCGGTCAAAAGCCTTTGATATATCAAGGTAAATAGAGCGAACATTGAGAGTGGGATTGCAATCAAATGCTTGAAATATGGAGTTGACAATGGAGAGTTTGGCAGAATGTATGCAGACTTTTTGATATGCCCATTTTACTCAAGTTCATCATACTACCCACTCAGAAAATTGTACTGATGATCGAGTTATTTTCTAAAAATCAATGATATATTGATACAGTGCACAACTGTCCCTTTTTACAATGATCAGGGTCCCTGTTCTTATCACCAAGTAAATGACAGCATTGTAGAAAAATAGATATAATTGTTATTTAGGCAGTAACATACAATCATTACCTCTTTGCATTTTAAAAAGATAGCCATTGAACATGATGTTGCTGTTATCTGGAGACAGTTGAATGTCTTTCACTGATAACCTTCCACAAGGCTTGTTGCGGTGAGTTCTGGGTGTTGTTGGTTCTGGACTGCTTGATGATGCAAAGAAAGTTGTTTGTATAAAAATGATGGCAAAACTAAAGGCAAAGTATAGCCTGAAATGTTTTGATGGCGCTTGAGAGGAAAACTGTGTCTATATTTTGTAATGCTAATTGCTACCCAGCATAGCCATGTCATAGCTATTTCTCATTCACAGATTTGCCCTGACTCTTTAGCTTCAATTGTTTTACATAGCACTTGTTGCAAAACAGTTGAAAGTTTGGATATCAAGTTTAAAAATTTGTACAAAGAAGAAACAATAGGTATTTAACATGTACAATCACACTGTGCTATGAATAAGAAAAATACTCTTGATTGAAACAAGCATAGGCAGTTGTCGGGCAGTGAGGGTTGAATTCTTCGTTTATTTTCAATTCAATTTCAATTTTCAATTTTTTAAACACGGTAGCCCCGTCAGTTGCTCAGCAACTGCTTTTCAGGGGGCCGTTGGTCATGCCTATAGCTATACCGTCCTTTATTGTACCTAGGCCTACATTTAATATGACAACGGAAATGGAAGAATGGTAGAGCCTAGGTAGGGAAGAATGGTAGAGTCTAGGTAGATACAATACGATACATGCAGGAAGCCGCTAGTAGCCTTAGGCACAAATTTTCAGGTACAGCCTGGGCCTAAACTTTCATGATGAAAACGTTTTTGTCACACAAAGCCTTTGTGAGCGGTCACAAATGCAGCGCAGCAAAAACAAAATAATGGATCAAGACAAAGACTGTTTCATAAATTCTGTGCTTGACAATCATGACCAGCCATTGAACTTTGCCTCACCAAGCGATCATGCAACAACCACACTCGCAGATCTTTGTGTGAACTTTACATCAGTGGATAAGTAAGTAGAACATTAAAATTTTTATAAGATACACAAAGTGTTTTACACCTACGCCGCTCACAAAGGCTTTGTTATGATCAAAACATATTCATCATGAAAGCTTAGGCCCAGGCTGTACCTGAAAATTTGTGCCTAAGGCTACTAGCGGCTTCCTGCATGTATCGTATTGTATCTACCTAGACTCTACCATTCTTCCCTACCTAGGCTCTACCATTCTTCCATTTCCGTTGTCATATTAAATGTAGGCCTAGGTACAATAAAGGAGGGTATAGCTATAGGCATGATCCATCGCAGCGTAGGTGTAAAACACTTTGTGTATCTTATAAAAATTTTAATTTTCTACTTACTTATCCACTGATGTAAAGTTCACACAAAGATCTGCGAGTGTGGTTGTTGCATGATCGCTTGGTGAGGCAAAGTTCAATGGCTGGTCATGATTGTCAAGCACAGAATTTATGAAACAGTCTTTGTCTTGATCCATTATTTTGTTTTTGCTGCGCTGCATTTGTGACCGCTCACAAAGGCTTTGTGTGACAAATGATCAAAACGAGGCCATTGGACAATACATAGCAATAGTAAGACTTTCACTTTACTCTGATGTATCGTTTAAAAGCATTTTGTTCAAATTTATTCTATTTCCTCCAATTCTCACATTCTAATCACCTGCACATTCAAAAAAGGTCTGCTGTTTGTGATGAAAGTTTAATTTTACATGGTAGTCAGGAAAGCAGTTTCTGGCAAATCCTAGGCAAAGGCAAACTTGAAACTAGCTGCAATGAATGATTTTACTTAGCACATGACTGATTTCGCTCTCCACATGGTCATTTCAAAATGAAAACAGGATTTTTCTTTTTAACACATACTGTGCACACAAGAGGCTCCCACAAAGCATCCAGAAAGATTTGGAGCTGGCCAATTGCATTTGGATTTCATGTTACATTTGGATTTCATCTTTGAGTGTCACATTCCCATTTCGGATTAGGATTTCCATTGGTCACTTTTGTTTGATTACATTCCGTCTCAGCTTTCAATCTTCATTTGACGATTTGTAATGTAACCTTTTCTTATGATAACCCTTTCTTCATAGTTGAGCAGTAGGTCGTTGAAGAGATAACGGAACTGGACTCGGTTCATTGAAGCTGGACTCAGTTGAATGAGGATGTACATTAACCCTATTAATACCGGGCTCTTTGGACCCTTGTATCATTGGGGGGGGGGGGGGCACAAATTGCCCCCCTCTGTAAAGTCACCAATGTTGCAGATACGAAAACGAAACTTGGTGCAATGGTGTACAGTACAGTAAATCCCCGCCTATAAGAACCTACGGAAATAAGAACCAAGAGGCTGTTTTTCCTAAATTATGTACCTTGCAATTAAGAACCTGTTTCAGTTTGATGAAACATAGGTTCTTATCACAGGGGTTGCAAAGTTGATCTTTGATTGCTGTTATTAAGGTCTTTGTGGTCCGTATTGGCTTTGAAAGCTTTATTCTCCTTCCCAATTACTTATTAGGTCCAAAGGAACCTTTCTAAAGCAAATAATGAGGCTGAACATCTTTGTGAGACTCTCAAGTTAACTAAACGATACACTCTTCAAATAAGAACCTCCATACCTTGGACTTGGTCTTAGTACCTTTGGAATAAGAACCAATTTCAGTCTGGCTGTCAAAAAAGTAGTTTCTTATATGCGGGGATTTACTGTAACAAAATCTACACAATAGGCTACTTTTTCCAATTTTAATTACATCTATGACGTCACAATGACATCATAATTGAGGAAAATTGCAATATTTGCTTCCTGTTGGAAATATTGACAATATTTAAGTCTTTGTTTGACTATTCCTTTTTTAAATGGACTACAATGTATCACAAAGCATCAATAAGTAAAAATCCACAGTATAATGTCTATTCAAGTTCATTATTTATATCATATATTCATTATTTGTATACACCAGTTTGTCATTGTTTAATTTAAGCCCTAATTGCAAATGCAAATACTCTGAAATGCCTTAAAACAATGTATAATAATTACGAGAACCACTTTCGGTCATTAAAATTTTTCTAATACATTTGCTACTATTTATATGACGTCATAGACATTGATGACATCCTTAAGCTTAAAATTGCTGATGTCATCAGAAATGAATGAAACTATCTATCATTTGAAAGCTTGTGTCAAGATCTATCGAATGGTAGAGTTCTCAATGATATGTGATCATTCTGGAAAAAATAATAGTCCCTTCCTTTCTTTTATTGCTGACCACGTGTTGAGAAATTGTTGGTCACGTGATCAGTGTGTGCCATTTTGAAAAATGTTTAAATTTTTAATGAGTATATTAAATTGGAGGAAAAGTCACCAAGTTTCAGCTCTTTATCTTTCGAACTGAGCATACAGCATCAAATAATCTGTGCCGCGGGCACGTTATGCCCCCCCCCCCCTGGTAGTAATAGGGTTAAATTTTAAGTTTGCTTTCTCCATTCTCACTATAGTAGCTTTTAACTGGTGACATTTCAATTGAATTTCACATTCAAAGGTAAAATTTCTTTTCAAATCTTGCATATTTCCTCTCCATATTGCATATTTGCTTTTTGGATTCATTTTGAAGGCAAAACTCAAACCATCGAGGTATAATGCAATTCTTTCAGTCGAAAGGCTGTCATCATAATTCGATAAGACCATTTTCGCAAAGTCGACCTGCGCTTGTTTATCTTCATTTGACAATAAACCTTTTCTCCTTGCTTGGAGATACTTGTAACTGTTTTTGTTTAAAAAGCGATTTACTGTCCGAATTGAAACTGTTCCTGAAATTCCAGCACTTTCTGTTAGCCGTCTTATTGTCCAGTTTGGCTCCGTCTCTCGAAGAAGTTTCACTTGGCGCAAAATTAGCTGTTTTGTTCTAGCATCTAGCTTTGACGGTCAACCACCGACATTTCTCTTTGTTTTGGTTGTAGCTCTCGCACTGTGCTTTATTGGCGGCTCTGCCCAAATTCAATAAACTTGTCGGCGAGAAACTGCGAATTCTTTGCTTACGTCCGAAGGTTTTTCTCCACGTCTCACCTTCATAAGAGCTTTGACAAGAGATAATTGCTTGGTGGTATACCATTTTGAATCCTTTCGTTTTGTTTTGTCGCGCGCAATTGTCATAGAGGTGAGCATGTGTATGACAGCTATGAGTGGTAATTATTCTCAAAAAAATAGGCTTTGAGTTTTCGACGAAAGCTGGGGGCAGACGGTGAACATTTAAGATCAACAGGAATGCTGTTCCAGCACTTTGCTCCAAAGTATCGCACAGACCTGAGACCATGTTGAAGGGTGTTTTTCTGAGTTATAAAAATGTCATTCTTGGAAACTTGCTAAGTACCATATTGATGAACAGATTCAACCAATGCAAAGAAAGAATGAAAATAAGGAGGAGCAGTCTTGTTAACACAATCATAAACAAAACCAAGCAATTTCAACTGAAAGAGATCATGTAGCTTTAAAATCTTTATGTCAGAGAAGATTGGTGTAGAAGGAGAAGTATAATGTTCAAATGAGATTGCCCTTAAAACCCGTTTCTGTAAGATATACACTGGCTTGATATGTGTCTCATATGTGAGGCCCCAAACTAAAATTCCATATTGCAGGAAAGGTGAAAGCAGAGTTGTAGAGGCATACCAAAACACTGATCAGTAAGGAGTGCCTTACTTTGAAAAAACATCCCACAAGTTCTAGCCAGCTTTTTAGATAATTCTGTAAGGTGATATCTCCATGAAAGGTTTTCATCTAAAAGAACACCAAGAAATTTGACATAACATGTCTATTTAATAGGAAGGTTTCCAATCTTTATACTGACGGTTTCAGGAGCAGAATGTTGAGGAGACTTAAAAATAATGAAATTGGTTTTATCAATGTTGAGTGACAATTTGTTAACATCTAACCATATTTTGACTTTTTTCAATTTTCAATATATCCAATTGAAATCAATTACTATGTCAAACAACAACCATAATCACAAAAGTAATGGTGACTAAATGTTCCAGAAAAGCATATGGATTTTATTTCACCAAGATTCAATGACAGTCCCATCTGATTTCGTATAATTTTTAATGCCAAAAGTACATAACCTTTTTCGTCCTGCTCAGACAATCCTTGCCAAAACCCTTGTCACAAGGCGGGAAAAAGTGGATTCTGAGGATAGTGCCCCCCTTCCCCCCCCCCAAGTCAATGTTGCTAATACCTGTATCTTTGAGAATATGATGCTGCAGGTGTCTTGAGTCACAATAAACAACATTGACTTGGGGGGGGGGAGGGGGGTTCAGAAAATATTTCGGCTTAAATAGAATACATAGTGATTTTTGAGGAAAAAGTCTGAAAAAGGTAGTTTGTGACAAGAGGTTTTGGCGAGGATTGTAGGTCTTCCCTGTACCTAGTGGTCGGGGAAAAGTGTACCTAGGTCTTCTCTGTTTTCATGGTGTTTGCACTGCATCATTTGAATGTCTTTCTCTCTTAGCTTTTCTCTTCTTTCCTGCATTTGCAAGACTGTGGCCAATTTGCACTTGGAATTTCAACAGTGTCAACTGATCATTTTTTGGCACCCTCTTTTGATCTGAGTGTCTTCTGTACAACAACCAGGAATTGCTGATGGAGATTCCAATGCAGTAAAAAATGATATGCATGTAATACTTTAGAGATCTGTAACTGATTCTGTATAAGGATAACAGCATGTCACATAAATCTACACCTCCAATATGGATATTGTATTCTTGAATGATGAATGGCCTTTCTATCGCTACAAATTCCCATTGTTATTTGCACCATCTTCTTGCTGCGGGGCCTCCTTCTCCTGACATGTAATTAGAGATCAGCTGAAGTATTCCATTATCAAGCCTCCTAACTACAGCAATACAACTGTTAGCCTCTACAGCATTGTCAGATGAGCCACGGCCTTGCTTTTTCTATTCCTTCTCAGACTTCAAATAGTTTTGAGCTCCTTTCAGTCTGTCCCTTCTTATGGTAGCAACAACCCAAATATTTCGCTTCTTTAGGTATTGAAGAAGAGGTAAGGAATTGAAGTTATGTTTTATTCATCAAAGAGAATTAAAAACAAATGTTACATACTACTCTACTTATCTAATTACTCTACAACACCACAGGAAGGATACCAAGGGGATCGAAAGACAATGACTACCCCATGGCCAAAACATAAAGACAAGCAACAGTAAATTACATGCAACTACTGTACATTACAAGCAATTAAAACGAAGAAAATAAACTGATTGATGATACACCATACATAAAGGGATTTGGTGGTTGGGACTTGACACATTGCTGAGGTTTCAAAGGATGTTAATCAAACCGACCAGTTTTGTGGATGAAACGTAAAGTCAATTTGAGAATATTTTTGTTCAAATAATTAGGAATAAAGGTCTTGATCGCCATATAGTAAAAGCTGCGTCAGAGCGTCATTTGAAAGACTAGCGATTTGTACAAATGGTCGTAGTAACTCTACAATTCCAGTGAGAAGATCTCTCCGTTGAAGATCAAAAGAAGGGCAGAGCAGCAAAAAGTGCTCCGTATCCTCAATCCCATCACTTGTTGGGCACATAGGGTTTATGGTGTCACTGAAATCATGCTTGAATTTGTGAAAATTTAACTTGCTGAGACCAACCCTAAGTTGAGTAAGATAGGGTAATCCTATTGGATAGTGAATTCCGAAAACAGATTTTATAGGGGGACGGACTATTGATAATGGCTTTTTCTTTGAAACAGCAACTGAGGGTGCAAGTCTCAACTCAGGGTCAAGCTTATTCCACTTGGATAAACAGTTGGGATAGGAACTAGATTTGAATTGTTCTGTTCTTGCCCTCATTTGCCCAATGACATCCTGGTCACGAAGACAGTACTGCGACTGATGAAGTGGGGGAATTGGATCTACTGTATACTCAGGGCTAAGATTGTTTACAAACTTGTACAACAAGGTAAGGCGCCTACCCCATCTTCGGGAACTTAATGACTCCCAGCCAAGTTCCGTGTACAGCTTCTCGTGAGACGTTCCTCTCCATGCTCCTGTTATAACCAAAGCAGCAGAATACTGAACAGACTCTAGCTTTTCCATCATATTTGGTAAGATGATATTTTGACTGAATTCACATGCTTTAGCAGGAATGTGGTAAATAACATCACCATATTCCAGGTGGGGTCGAACATAGAGCTTATATAATTTGTAAAGGGTATGCCTGGGCAGATAATTGGAGAGATATTTCAGCAAACCAATGCCCCTTCTTGCCTTAGAGATAGCTGATTTGATATGAGCTGAAAAGGATAATTTTGAGTCTAGGATAATCCCTAAATGTTTATGTTTATTAACTTTTTTTAACAGGTATGTCGTTAAAAAGGATCATTGGATGATCAATTTCAATTTCCTTCTTTGAAAATGTTAATTCAACAGCTTGTTTTTGTGGGTCAGGATTGAAAGACATTCTCCGAGCGTGAGCCCACTGACCTATCAAGTCCAAGTCTTGGTTCATGTCGTTGGCAGCTGTATTGGAATCTTCTACCACTGTCAACAATGATTTATCATCAGTGAATAACTTAACATTGCACTCCAAACCCACTGCTAGATCATTTATGTACACAAGGAAAAATAATGGTCCCAGAATGGAGCCCTGAGGCACCCCTGCTGAAATATCTCCCCAAATAGAACTCTGTCCATTCAGTACAGTCCTCTGCTTTCGATCCTTGAGGAAACTCTGGATTAGAAAAAGGAGCTGTCCCGAGACACCACATCGCTTTGGTTTATAAATTAGACCGTTGTGCCAAACCCTATCGAATGCATGTCAAGATACTCAGAACGAACATCCAGAGGAGGATTACAGTCAAACGCTTTGAATATTGTATGTGTTATTGAAAGTAACTGGTTGACTGTTGAGTCTCCTGGGCGAAAACCTGATTGATTTTGATTGAGGAGTTTGTGTGCTACAAGATGCGAATAAAGAGAATCATATATGAGTTTTTCAAGTATTTTCCCAACAATTGGTAAAAGAGAAATTGGACGGTAATTCCCCTTAACATTTTCTTCATGTTTCTTATGAACCGGCACCACATTTGCACATTTCCATATTTCTGGGAATAATCCCCGGCTTAAACAATTTGTGAAAATTATTTTAAGTGGAAGAACCAATGCACCATCGCTCAACTTTATCATCCTCACAGATATTTCGTCCCATCCATGTGCTTTAGGATTAAATGATTGTATGATATTAATTATTTTCTTCTCGGAGATGACAAACTCAGTCAACAAGGTTGTAGTTGCTGGAGTACTTTGTGGAATTTCACTGCCAGTGTCAATGGTCGTGCACTGAAGTATGAAATAGTCATTAAATATCTGTGCCTTTTCAGTAAAATCCGTTACAAACAAGCCATTTTCTAGAAGCGGTGGTATCAGTGGAATCTTAGCTTTGTTTTGGACAGTGTTTATCAAATTCCAGTAGGTTTTGCTATTAGTCCCTGGATCAGCCAAAGTATTTCCAGCCTTACGCAAGTAATTTCGCTTGGCTTCCTCAATCATTTTGGCGCCTTCAGATATCATCTTTTGTATACCTTCAAGCTTGTCTACTGGCCTGCCACTCCTTACAAAACTTCTATATGCACAATTTTTTTTCGTGAGAAAGGTTTTAACGGCTTGTGTTATCCACAGAGTTTGGCGAGGCCTAATTGTTTTAATTTTATTTGGGATGAAGTTATAGTAAATGTTCAAAAGGACTTCATTGAGTAGTTTAACCTGTTCATTAGGGCATGTTATGTTTTCAAGATATTCGTTCAAAGCAAACATTTCAGTGCTTTTCCTTATAGCTACAAAATCTGCCTTAACGTAGTGCCAAAACTTGCAGGTGTATGGAGGTAGTGCTACGTTTGAAACCGATAATTTACCATAAATAATTTGATGGTGGCATTGCTCATGTAGTGACGGATGTACACCAGACTCAATAATGAGGTTTGGTTGATCAGTGAATATCAAATCAATACAGGGTTTCGAATCACCCAACAAATGGGTTGGTTCTGTTATCAACTGATGAAGCCCATTGTCAGACGCTAGTGGCTCAAATAGTTTACCCTCGTTATTTTCTATATCATTTTCCACCACTGAGTTGACCTACAGTTGAAATCGCCAGTAATGATGATACGGAAAGGACTTTCAGAATGCATTTTGGATAACATCAACTCAAAGTTTATTGTGAAGTTATCAAACTCCTCCGGGCCCTGACTTGGACCTCTATAAATTACGGCGAAGAAGTACTTTTTCACGTTCACTTGAATTTTGTACACAATACATTCCGGGAGGGTCACTAAGTCAGAACGGTTTTTTGACGCAAGAGAATCTTTAATGTATAGGCCAACGCCACCCCTCTTCACATTTTTAGGATGATTATCTTTTACAAACGAATAGCGAATAGAGAACAAAGGAACTGAAGTAGTTGTCAAAGTAGATTTTATGGTTGACATTGTGTGGCAATGTATCACACAAACGCCTGACAACATTTCCAGCCATTAACAATTCTGGCATTTCTTCATTGTCGTTGGATTTCCCAGTGTAAGCTTCAAAATCATATGCCAATCCACTCACCCCACATCTTGCCCATACCTTAATTCCCCATTTGTGAGGTTTTTTGGGGCAATATTGTTTGAAGCGTGTTCGACCTTTTGTTGGCAAGATTTGCTCATCAATCGATTGTTTTTCCTCTTGTGGGATGTTCCTACATTTCTGAAGAGCTGATTCTACAACAAGTCGCACCTGGAATGTAATTCATGTTTTTATTGCCTGAACTTATAAAACAATGTTACGAGATCCTGGTGAATCCTCTTACGCATATATACAATATATCATTTCTTACTGGCGTTTTTCCGGATATATGGAAGGTTGCAAAAGTGATCCCTATCTTTAAAAAAGGTGATCGGTCAAATGTTGATAACTATCGCCCGATTTCTCTGCTCTCCTGATTTGAGAAAATTCTTGAGCGACTCATGTACAATAGGATGACTGACTTTTTGAAAAAGCACAAGATATTATACAAGTTACAGTTTGGATTCAGGGAAAACCACTCAACTACACTTGCACTTATTGAAGTTTTAAACGAAATCTACTCCAATCTCGACTCTGGAAAATTCGTACTAGGAGTCTTCCTTGACCTTAAGAAAGCTTTCGATACCATTGACCATAAAGTCCTTATACACAAACTTGAGCATTATGGCTTTCGCGGAGTAGTGAGCAAATGGTTCGCTAGTTATCTCTCTAATAGAAAGCAGTATACTTGCGTTAATGGTGAAAACTCCGAACTTGATGTTATTACCACCGGTGTCCCACAGGGCTCTGTACTAGGACCTTTGCTTTTTACAATTTATGTTAATGATATGCAGCATGCATCTAATCTGCAGCCACGGCTTTTTGCTGATGATACCAATATATTCACGGCTGATTCAAACATTGACCACTTAATACAAAACACAAATAATGAGCTTCTTAACTTAGACACTTGGTTTAAAGGAAAGCACTTGAAGCTAAGCCTAGACAAAACTACATACTGCATTTATTCCCCTAAAAAGAAACTACTAACGTATAATGACAAAATTTGAATCGGTGATGTGGTAAAAAGGTCTGATAGTGTCAAGTACCTTGGATTATTAATCGATGAAAAACTAACTTGGGGAAAGCATATAGATGAGCTAGGGAGCAAAATAGTTCAATATGCCTCAATTTTCCGCAAAGTCCGTGACCTGCTTCCCACAAATCGTTTGCAGTCCTTATTCAATTCACTTATTCAATCTAGGATAGATTATGCCATTGAAATATATGGAGATGCAAATAATACCACATTCACACTGCCACAGTTAAACCAGCTTTACTTGAACTAGGTTAGATTTCAACCAATCAAATGCGTTGGATTCATTGGATTGCCCAATTAGAAGGCTCCATTTGATAACCTGGTTTAGTTTAAACTGGTGCAACTCGCAGTGTGAATAGGGCATAAGAAAGCCATCCAACGTATTCAGGTGCACCAAAACAGGATACTGAAGATATTACAATTTAAAAGGAGGCTGGCTTCTACTAACGAAATACATAAGAAGTTCGATGTGTTAAAAATTTCTGATTAATATGAATTCAAAATCCTGAAACTAATGCATTCTTACGTTAACAACAAGGAAATCCTGCCTGACGCATTTCATAATCTTTTCCGAAGAAGGTCATCCTTTCACAGCTATCGAACAAGGAACGAAGATTTATTTGAAATTCCAAAAACAAGAAATCGTTTCGGCAATTGTGCAATTTCTGTAAAAGGAGCAAAGATATGGAACAACCAACCTGCTGAACTGAGGATAATCGCAGGGAAAAACAAGTATCTAAATCATGTCAAACAGCTCAAGCTAGACTCCTGTGAATGAATATGTTGGTGACATCGAATTTGCTTTTAGATTATTTTTTGTAGTATGTTAGCTTGTTCCTTTTAGTGATGTACTTTTTCATTGTACAAATTCATAATTATGCTGTTGTCGATTTGGTATGTTTTAGCAGGGAGGTCAAGTTATCTCCCTGGTTTTTTAGGCTTTTTAGAAATAAAATTGTTGCTGCTCTTGCTCTAATTAGAATAAATCAAATATTTAGATATTGTAATCAAACCGTTCTATCTCGTTGTAAGCGCCCCAGACTCGATAAGCTTTGCTTCTCTGGGGCGTATGAAAGAGTATGTAGTTAGATTTAACAATGCTTTTTCATGAATCATTATCATCATCATTGCAGTGGAAGTACCTTTTGAGCTTTTCAAACCGTTTCCCAGTCATTATCTCAGAGATTGATGAAACACATGTTTCCTTGGACCAGTACATCTTAATCTGAGGAAGCTTTATTACAGACATCAGAATGAGAATACCAATGAATTGTTCCATGTCATCCTTATCTGTTTCCAGTGAGATTCCTGTTTGCTGAAGAGCATACATGTTTGTTTGTTCCGCAATATGTTCAATCAGTTCATCACTGAAAAACATCTTGAAATAATCAACATGATTCAATTCTTCCGCAGGTGGTGGTGGTAATGCTTCACCTTTGACAGTGACATAAAGGGGGGACCTTTTTCATCAGAGTGTTTTAACCCTATTCCTGTAGGGGGGGGGGGGGAATTTACCTCCAAAACCCAGTTGTGTTGGAGCCATCATTCAACTAGGAAGAGAGTTGTGATGAAGAGGATGAACTTGCCTTTGCCCTCAATGAAAATGAAGATGAGATATTTCAAGACGGAATAAGTGAATCTGAAAGGGAAGAAGGAGAAGACGGTCCTGATGAGAAAGATATGACAAATGAAATGTCAGATGACCTGGAAAGATTTCTTACATGCGAATCACAAAGCAAAGGATTGGCAAAAAAAGGAAATTTGCAGCAAAAGTCTGCTAGCTCAAAGTCAGGAGAGAAGAATTCACCAGAAATTAACCCTATTACTGTAGGGTCACATGGTAGCTCACGTTCCTGTAGGGGGGGGGAGAATTTTTCCCCACAGTGAATAATGCCTCTAATTCAATAAAAGTTTGGATAATTGCAGGGTTGTTGATGAAATACGTCACATGTAGTTGAAATATTAGTACTATGTGGACTTAATCTCATTTTAACCACATTTTTCACATGTTTTCAATGATGTCATGATTCAGTCACACATGACAAAAATTGACTTAACTCCCGTAAAAACAGCTGCTGAGGCTAAATTTTTAGCTTATCTTAGTCCTCTTTCTATTAGCTTTCAAATGCTATACCACACAACGGAATTAAACAAAAATTGATTTTTCCAAAAATTGGGTCACATGAGTGATGACGTCATATTTATGTCACGTGTCAAAAAAATTTTTCTTGTAACGATAATAATGAGGACTGATAAATTTTAGTCATATGTCTATAAGGATTTATCAATAAAAAATTGCCTTGTATATCTAAACTTTAAAAGTTTTGAGGGTGGCGAGTGTTTTCTCTCCACGATAACTCCTTGCTACATTTTTCCCATAAAAGGACTTTGTGGGTATTGATGTTCCTTCAGCCATGTTTGAAAAATTATTTATTTACATGAGAAGATTTCAAGTGCAATTAGCAAAATATGGTTTCTCGATATATGTTGACCAAAGCTATTTTGAAGCTTAACCCTATCAAGCCTAGGGGGGGGCTGAATCAGCCCCCCTAGCGGTTTTTTGTCTGCGGGTTTTTAGCAAGTGCACTTGCAACACTGAAACTTTCTGACTTTTAGTTTTTATCCTTGTTACAATATAAAATTAACCTTTCAAAAAAATCAAATTCATTCCAGGGGGTAAACGCGACCAGTTTTCAAGAGATGTATCTTTAAAATTTTGAATAATTCCTAATAAAATCTACAGCTAATGTGATAAAATTATGAAAAGATAGGAATGCATACTACTTTTGATGCTCTATCCAATGAATAAGCTAATTTTTAATTGAAACGTATGGTTTTGCGGATTTTGACACTAGGCATGTGCGCATTCTTTGCATTTATGTGTGATGACGTCATCACTTTTTGTTAATTTTTCTTTACAGAGCAAATACCATTTAGACATAGAATACAGTGAAATTGGACTGATGTCCTTAATGCTTTTTGTTTTCTCACAATCAGCGATTGAAAATTTTTAGTACTGAACCCTATTGACTATGAAAATTGAATAATGTGACGTCATGGAAAGGTCACGTGACATACCTAAAAATAGATTTCATTTTTGGGTTCATCATAAGTTGTCCTAAATACATGCAAAGTTTCAAGGCTCTAGGTTGTCCAGAACAGAAGTAAATTAGGGGGGCCGAATCAGCCCCCCTAGGCTTCATAGAGCATCAAATACCCTAGGCCTGATATATCCTGAGTGGTATTACTATCATATGCACAGGTAAAACTCCTGTAAAATACCTACAAAATAAAAGAGCGCATCATTTCTGGCCGAAAAGGTAATCAACTGATTTCATGATTCTCTCCTCTAATTAGGCCACTTGCGTACAGCGTCGTTCTACAACAACAAATACTCCCACCTAAATTTTGAAAAAAATTGTGCCTTGAATTTCAAGTAAGTACAACGGCTTTCAGAGTAGTTAGATACAGCACCAAAATCATATTTTTTAAGTTTAGAATATTAACGTTTAATTGTTTTAAATTAGAAGGACTTACCGTGAATTGCAATGTGCAGCAACATCACAACAATGTCTTGAATACGCATTTTCTGGCAGCTACCAACACAGGTGACATTCAATTTTTGTATTTGTGCACATAAGTTTGCGCAGGACCTTGTGCGTTGCCTTTCGCAGCAAGGTGGAATGGCGGAGGGATGCAGAACTAACCCGGGAAAGAAAAAACGCGAAAGAAAAGTGTGCAACGAAGACAGCGAGCACAAGAAAGTTGGCAAAAGCTAAGTGAATATTTCATTACTCAATCCTAATTTAACTTTTATCCGATCGCCGACCAAATTTGAATTAATGTACCACCATAAAACGCTTTGACCAAACATGAAACGAACTCAAGCGAAGGTACAAACAAACTTAAAACTCCAAAAATCTCACTAATCATCTCGTGAAAACTAATAATTTTGCAAATTTAGACAAGAAAAACCTTTGCTTAACTCAAACTAGTTCAGTTTTTGTAAATCCTATGTGTTTTGTGGAAATCACAGTGATCTGAAACAGTAATGGTGTTTCAGGGCGCTATCTTCTTCAAAAAAATGCTACGAAATTTGGGGTCAGGAAAAAATGGGTCACACATTTGGGACTAATTGTATTGACGATGGTTGTAATGAATACCTGTTGCCAAATCTTTCAGAGAGTTCTCTCCTTTGTTCTCTGCAGCAGAATTTTAGCCTTTAAAAAACAACCAACTTTTATGAACAAGTAAACTCCGAATTGGGCCATGTATGCATGGAAGCTAAATCTCTCCTTCATGTTTGTCATGAATCTTGAAGAAGGAACTGGTTTAAGAGAAACTATGGGATTACCTAACTTTTAGAAACTCTAGTAATATGTTTGAAAAGTACCAGAAACTCTTAACCCTATAGTGGTTGGGATATTTGATAGTACTATTTTGGTTGGGTTGGGGGCACAAAAGCCCCCCCCCTACCTAACTCTTGACTGGTAATAGGGAGAGCGACCAAATTTGGTGTGCTAAAAGCCTCAGGCACGTACTTTCTGTAAACATAAAAATTAACCTAAAAATAGCCACCATTTTTGCTTACGTCAGCATTTTCCTTTGTGTGGTCAAGAAAAGGGGCAAAATTGGCCAAAATCAGGAAAATCAAGGTAAAATTAAATTTGGAGCATATTTTCCATCCAAACATGATATTTATGATAGAATGCATCAAACAACACAACATTACAAAGGAAATTTGCAAAATATTCCACTTCTGCTCCTTTTTTTCGCAATAATTGAGATTTGAGAATTTGCGATTTTTCCTGGGTCAGTCCCAGAAAATTGTCTCCCGCCCCCTCATTTCTAAATATTTCAATGAAACTTTTTGAGAAGTTGCACAATAAGTAGTTGAACAAAGTCAAGAAGTTTCATGGCTATAAAATTCTTCCTCGCAGAGTTATTCAAAAAAATCTACTGGGGGGGCAACCAAAATAGGGTTAATAGCAATTAAAATGTAGTTGTAAAACTGCTGCTGAACCCTCATTCTTCAGTGATATTTGTTGTATGCAATGTAATATTTTGAGAAGAATGAACCACGTTTTCCTGCTAAAAATTTTGCTTTAAGTGTATATCAAGAAAAACATATGTAAGAGTGTGAAAGACAATCTAAAAGTAGAAAAAAGTTGATTTTTGTGTTGAATTAAGAAATTATGAATGCCATGGTTTAATCCAAGTTGTTTACCAAAAAAACATGTAGTGTGGCTGGCTCAGTTTACTGACATTGGATCAAGTGAAATATTTGATGAAGTCTGGAAATTGTAGAATAAACTTCAATCGAAGAGGCAAGCCCTCTTTGTAACTGATTCATTATGTTATGTCACTCAGTAATGGTTTTGGCCTTTCATGTAAATTTGAGCTCAAAATCACTAATCCCTGGCAGGGACAGCCTCTATAAGAGAGCTGGTTTCCTTCCATACGAGCAGAGCCTTACTTAATTTCTAACTGGGTAATATTGCTGCCAAGGAGAGAGGAACCCCAAGATCGGTTTGCCAGCTGCTCTATGTATGTGGCAAACTGTAGCAGGTTGGTGCATGTTTCCATTGCAATGACTGCTCCTTGCCTTTGATGACTGTGACGGTCAAAGAAGTAAAGCATGCCATCTGCACAACAAATGAAAGCTGAAAGCCCTGGTTGACCTGGAAGAATCAGCAGAAAGCCAGTGAAGGGAGCTGCATGGAGTTGTTCTTCCAGATAACTGACAAAACGTCCTTTGCTGATGATGCCAACAACGTCATTGCCAACAATTTTGACATCAACGATTTTGACAACATCTCTTGCCTCCAAATCATGATGCTGAAATCTGTTGCGCTCAACATGGTAGAGGTCATTGCCATCAATCATTATTGAATGATATGCTTTTGTAAGGCCCCTAACACGGATATTGCAGTTTCGCTGTGTACAAGACGGTTTGATCAACCTGATGTAGACAAGAAAATAGCATCATGCAACAAGGTTTTAAAGGATATATGCTCAAGGAACAATTTGAGATCAATTGACAACAGCAATATTGACGAATCATGTTTGGGGATCAAGAAATTGCACCTAAATAGAAAGGGTACGTCTTATTTGGCTAACAATCTTAAGCATTTCATACATGATATTTGACTTCCTGAAAATACAACAGACACATGTGGAGAACATTCAAATAGCACTGCTGACTCTCCAAGACATGTACTCGGTTTTCAAAAGGGAATAGTCATTGCATCACTGAACGTAAATAGTTTAATCCCTCATCTAGATGAATTAGAGGCTATTATGGTAGATCGTGGTATTCACTTCCTTGCCCTCAATGAAACCAAAATCAGTAGCGATATTCAGTGTGAAAGCTTAAAAATCAATGCGTACAAATTTGGCAGAAATGATCGAAACCGTCACGGTGGAGGAGTTGCTTTCTACTGTAAAGATACCCTTAAGTGCGAAGTTAGACATGATGTACCGGTATCCGATTTAGAAATGTTATGTGTTGAAATAACACCCCCTAAGGCAAGGCCTTACATTATTCTTCTGTGGTATAGGCCTCCCAGTGATAACAAAGATACATTTGAAAAGCTTGAGAATGTCCTACTCTTTTTGGAACATGATGGGAAGGAGGTTATTTTACTCGGCGACACAAATTGTGATCTCAGTGATGCAAACAGTCCACGTCACGTTAAGTCTATTAAGGACATTTATGCCACATATGGTCTAAAACAGTTGATTAAAGAGGCTACTAGAGTAACCGTTCAGTCGTCAACCTTGATTGATCACATTGCAGTTAGTAATACCGATAACATTGTTGAATCTGGTGTACTGAAAATTACACTCAGTGATCATTACCTTGTATATGCAGTTAGGAAGTTCCAAGGTGGTGTCAAACGTCAACACAAGTTCATCCGAACGAGGCAAATGAAAAATTTTAGCAAAGAGGCCTTCCTATCAGAATTAAGATCTGTTGATTGGCAGTCTATATTAAGATCTTCTTCTGAGGTACGAGAAATCGTACATAATTTCACAAGTGTGCTTTCTACGGTAATAGAAAAGTATGCGCCTTTGGTTGAAAAACAAGTGTCCGACAAATATTCTCCTTGGCTATCTTCTGAGCTGAAGCATCTGTTTAATACGCGTGACAAGATCAAAATCGCTGCAGTCAAAAATAAATCAGAGATCTTAATGTCCGCATACCGGCAGTTACGGAATAAGGCGACCAAGCTGAATAAGGAGGCTAAGAGAGCTTATTTTACGAATAAGATTCAACCTTCTGAAGGAAATTTGAAAGAGACTTGGGCAACGATCAATAAACTTGTCAATAAAAGGTCTAAAACTACCAATATATCGTCACTGACTGTTCATGGAAGTTCAGTCACTGATTCTGTCGGTATTGCTAACTCAATGAATGAATTTTTTTGTAATGTCGGCAATGAATTATGTAAAGATATCCCCGATACAGAAAACGGTCTCCTGAAAGGTGAATATACCATCAACCCTACTAATGCCACCTTTATTTTTTCGCCTGTGGTATCCAAACAAGTGATGCTAGCAATGAGCAAATTTAGGACCTCCAACGGGTTTGGCCTTGATGAAATTTCCAGCTTTTTCTTAAAGGCCGGAATATCCATCCTGGCCGAGCCATTGAGTCAGCTCTTTAATTTGTCATTGTCGGCTGGAATTTTCCCCGATCAATGGAAAATTGCTAGGATTGCTCCTATTTACAAGGATGGTAAGAGCGATAACAGATCAAACTATCGTCCAATCTCTGTTTTGCCTGTAATCTCTAGGTTATTCGAGAAGCTTGTTTACGACCAATATTATAATTTTCTCGTGTCAGGTCGTCTGTTGTATTCACAACAGTCCAGCTTTAGATTGCTACATTCAGTATTGACATGTCTATTAAAGTGTACAAACGACTGGTATTTGAATATCGAAAACGGTACATATACCTCGGTCACATTCATAGACTTGAAGAAAGCTTTTGACAAGGTGAACCACGAAATCCTAATTAACAAGCTAAAACTTTATGGAGTTGCAGGCAAAGAGCTACGCTGGTTTCAATCATACCTTTCTAATAGGAAGCAGTGCTGTAAGGTAAACGGGAAGCTTTCTGACCTGGGAGAAGTAACTTGTGGAGTTCCGCAGGGATCATGTTTAGGCCCCCTACTTTTCATCATCTATATAAATGATCTTCCCCTATCTATTAAGCACTCACAAGTTAATATGTATGCCGATGACACCAGTTTATCTTTCTCCTCAAATAGCATTTCCACAATAAATGAAAAGGTTAATGAGGACCTAGAATGTCTAAACACATGGCTTGCAGGAAATAAATTGTCACTTAACGTTGCTAAAACAAACAGCATTGTGATTGGAAGTCGGAAAAAGGTTAAGGATATTCAAAGAACATCAGCTATAAAACCGTCACTTGTCATTCGCGATGAGGAAATTTCAATGATAGAGCACACAAAATACTTAGGGGTACATGTGGACCAATACCTTAGTTGGGATGTTCACATAGCCGAAATGATGAAAAAGATTTCAAGGGTGTTAGGTATGATACGCCATGCAAAACAGTATCTCCCTTTAGGCGTACTGCAGACCATGTACAGAAGTATGGTTGAGCCTTATTTCCGTTTCTGTTGCCCTGTCTGGGGTGTTTGTGGCACCACAGCACTCAACAAGCTTCAGAAGCTCCAAAATCGTGCAGCCAGAATCGTGACAAATAGCCCCTACAGAATGTCTGCACCACCCATCATCAAGCAGTTGGGATGGCTAACTGTGAACGATCTCATAGAAACTGAAACATTGAAAATGGTCTATAGGTCTATTAACCATGAAGCACCTGAGTATCTTACAGGACTGTTCCAAAGGTTATCTGATACCAGCGCTAGACAGCTTCGTAATACCAGCACTGACCTCGATGTACCTTTTCTAAGAACTGCGTGTGGCCAAAAATGCTTCTCTTATAGAGGAGCTAAACTTTGGAATGACCTAACTAGAGAACGTAAGATGGCAAATACTTTCACCCAATTCAAATCGTCACTGAAAAATGACAAATCCTGAGCACTGTCTCACATCTCCTTTTACTTTATTTTTGTATACAAATTTTTATCTTGAAATTGTAATTTTTATAGCTTATTTTCTTTTGTAACAGGGCAGTTTGTAAATCAACTTCACTTTTTGTATTGAATACTTACCCTGTATAAATATTATAAAATGAAATGAAATGAAATGACCTTCACATCATTCAGGGGCAATTTTTTTCTCAAAAAGAACTCCCCCGTGATAGCAGCAATAACTGTGCAAGCATTGCTCCCCATGCCTGCAGGGGCTTTATTGAGAGATGCTTGGGAGTCTTGCATTGTGATCTCCATTAAACCTGATGGGAACTGAAGTATCTTTGTGATCAGTTGCTGGCTGGTGCTTTTGGAATGAATGTGGCAGGTGCAAGGAATTTGCTTCCCAGTTGAGTTGCAGATGCCATTTTGGCACAGAAAACAGAATGATGGCTGATTCTTCCTGCTGCTATGCATATTCACAGCATGTTTACATGTCCTGGAATGCCTTGACTGCTTTTCTCGTATTTCAGCATTGCCTGAATGTGTTGCAGGGGTCATGCTTTGAATTTGTGCCCCCATCTCTTCAATTTTTGATGATGCAACAGAGCTGTCAATTGGCTGAACTGAGGGACACTTGTCACAGTCAGATGTCCTGCAATGCCTTGTGACTTTTGCTATTTCCCACATTTCCTGACTGTATGCCATGTTTTATTGCTGGTGGTAAGGTCTTCATTTCAGCAGCTAAATAATTCTGGCACAGTAAACAATATATGATATCTTGTATGCAGCGTTTATGAAAGGAGTGGTTGCAACGACGCATTATCAACCAATCAAGAGGGTTTTCACGATTTGTGCATCCTGGGAAATCACAAGCATATGCTGGATTTGGCTGTCGTTGACAGTGGAAACCTAGCGGAAGCATCCGAACATCAATCATTCTGTAATCTGAGAGGAATTCAGGGATCTTTGTTTGAAATCAGTTTTTTAGTTGCAACAACATCAACAACTGCAAAAGACAGGGGTAACTGTTCAAATCAGAAAACCGTTGGAAGTGTCGGCTCCTTTGAATTGTCCCGGACGAAAATTCCACGAGTGAAGAGAAAATGTAACTCGTCAATATTGAGAGAAATTTGCTTCAATTTGGTGCTGAAAAATGGTATATGTCATAAGCCAGTTGTCTTTTCAAACAGCAAGCAACAATCTTCTTAGCCTTGCTCCTGCTAAGTCCTTTGCTCGTCCCATTGAACTTAGGTTGCTGTCCACATGAATTTGAGACTGCATTCTATGTGTCGAGTCTGTCTTTGTTGACGGCTAGCCCAGCAATTTACGATGTATCCTTTCTAAGGAGCAATGAGAAATTTTGTACCAAGTCACAATGGCAGATCTAAAGTGGACTAAGGGGGCAACTGCTCCCTCAGAGCCCAAATCTCTGCTTAGTACCCGCTTTCTAGCAGGAGCGTACCTCAAAATTGTTAAACTAACACAGTTTTTAACTGCGCTTAACAGAGAGTGCTGGAAAAGCATAAGAGACAAGCATCATTTTGCATAAACATTTGTTCGTATGTATACTTCAAACATTTTCTGTTTCACTTCACATTCTGAGCCCCCTCTTCTAGCGGTTTCTTGTTAAATTCATGAATCTGGGATGTAGCAAATATCGTTCCACAGGCCCTACTTGTCAATGGAAGCTTTTCACCATCATCATTTGAAGAAGATTGCTGTTTTGCCTGTGGGAGCATTTTGCCTCTCTGAAAGATCTGATGAGTTTTTGAGGATCTTGAGATCAAGCGGCTCATGAACTCTTTTGAGAGCCCAATCTTTCCTTTGAACACATCTTCAAATGCTAGATGGATTAAATGAGGTGGATCCCAAATAATAGCACTAAACAAAGTTGTGTCCTGATTAAGAAGCTTCTTCAGCTTTTCATGAAAACCTTTAGCCTGGTACTGTCCATCGCAAACTGTCCCTTGCCACGCTGCTTGAAAAAATTTTGTACTGAGTGAATGGTATGTGCCAATGACATTGTTGTACATGCTCTCTGCCAGATCCATAGCATTTGCACCCAAAACACTTGGAACTTCACTAGACGGATCTTCTGCCTATGTAACTGGTGCCTTCACGACAATAGCCTCTCTCTTACCTTCAACAAATGGGCATAGTAGTACTCCCTGATTGTAGTCCTATGGACGGTGGACCTGTCTTCAGTGGCATAGTAGTGCAGAGGCAGACCAGTACATTTTAGAGGCTCTGAGAGAAATTCTCCAATCTTAGCATCAACATATGTTTCAGCAGCTTGCATCATTTCATTGAACTGTTTCCTGCCATGTGACATATAACCTATATCACTGCCAGTAGCAACATGGCACAAGATATTCTGCTCAAAATGGATTGAAGCTGCTTTTATTTTAAAGTGTGTTAATGGCCACTCTTATGAGATTTTCTGTGACATCGTCCTTGCGTCTTGCAGTGCTTTCAAGTTGAGACACAAACTGAAAAAGTAGGGTTGTCAGGAGTCTTTAGCTAACAATTGATGTAATTCAGCAATTACCTATCACTGCAGATTTAAAGGGAATCATCGATTCACCTCAAAATATTATCGAAATCTATATACAGGGTGTCCAAAAATAATTGTGCCCCGTTTGTGTGACTACTACGGAGGGGCTGTAGGTTCAGTTATCTCGGTTTTCACACAGCTGCATAGATCAAACTTCTATGTATAGTTGGAGACGTTGCTTGAGTCAATCTGACATGTGGTTGCTGATTTATGGAAGAGAAATGGCATCATAAGTGGTTGCTTCAAAACAGCACTTCTATTGTTCTATTGTTCTCCAGAAAATGTCCAAATAAAGTAACTTTGCAAAGAAATGGTTCTGTGATCCCATGGAATTTTTCATTACATTTTTAAAAGGTAGACTGCCCTTTCTTATGAATTGAAAACATTGCTAATCCTTTAAAAGATTTAGGCCACATAAAATAATTTTTTATCATAGGTGCAACGTAGCTTCATCCCTCGATTTATTCATAGGCCAGGCTTAGGCGTATTCCTTCCACTGTGACCTTTTGATTTATAGTGTCTTTCGACAGACAATTGATATTTCCTTTGAGCCCTTTTAAATCAATTGGTTATAAAGTCAAACAGCTTTGGAAAAGCCTTCCAAAAAGAAATTGGCTGAAAAATTGTTCTGTTTGCTATCATTGACACCTTTTGTTAGATAGAACTTCAATGGAGAGGTAACTCTGATGTATCCATAGACCGGAATGTGCAGGCGACAGTGGATTTCATGTTAAATTTCTTAGGTTTCTGCACACAGTTCCCAGTACAATAGTAAGAGCCCTCTACTACGACGAAAATTGAAATCAGTAACACCAGCGAAATGGTGCCTCCACTGATTCTTGATTCCTACTTGAGTCAGATCAAGGCTAAGTGGCGAATGTTATTGCCTCCTATTGTTATCATTAAAGGGAATAAACATAGCTATATCTCGTAGCCACTATAAATAGGCCAGAGAAACGCCCACAAATCCATTTTTTCTTTAGCTATACAATGAAACCGGATGCGTCTGGGCTGTCAAATACAATAGATTATATTTTTGACCTGGCCCGGGCCAGCTTGTAACTATGTCGATTCCTTTTAAGCATTAAGCCGAAAAAACCTTGTCAAGAAGGTTTCCCTCAAGAAATCGAACTGCGTTTATTTTGATACATTGTGACATCGGAAAGGATTAACTCTACTTTCATCCCGGAAACGATAGGTCCTCGAATTTTCCATTCCATGTTAAGCCTGGTTTCCATATGATCGCAAGGATCGCAAGGGTCGCTGAAAATAGTGACTTGCGATCCTTGCGATCCTTGTGTCTTAATGGAAACTGGTTTTAAAATTTGCTGCGATCCTTGCGATCCTTGAGATCCTTGCGATTTGAGTTAGAAAAAATTCTATCTCTGCGATTCTTGCGATCCTTGCGTCGAGAGATTTTTAATGGAAACCGTTTGTTTCAAAACTTGGCAATCCTTGCGTCAGTTTTTCATCCGGGATGTTCAATAAAGCCTCTCTTTAGCCAAACTGGCCTCACTTTCATAGATTCTCGTATGATTTGGTGATCTAGTGCGTCGTGTTTCAAATTGTTGCCATCCTTGCGATCAAATGGAAACCGCTTTGTCGCAAGAATCGCAACGATTGCAAGTCACAATCTTGAGCGATCCTTGCGATCATATGGAAGCCACGCTTTAGCTTTTAACTTCATTCCTACGTAATTTTCTAGGTTT
This sequence comes from Aurelia sp. 3 sensu Dawson et al. (2005), assembly GCA_964020215.1. Classification (NCBI taxonomy): domain Eukaryota; kingdom Metazoa; phylum Cnidaria; class Scyphozoa; order Semaeostomeae; family Ulmaridae; genus Aurelia; species Aurelia sp. 3 sensu Dawson et al. (2005). Next base: position 8,616,206 of record OZ026577.1, read on the forward strand.
TGCAACGATACAACATATATATATGTATCAAACTTCAACTGTTGAGCGAACTTTAAGTTTTTTCTCTTTGTATGCTTCCTTGGCAAGTGTAAGCTTTGCTGTTTCCTTTTGATACGTTTCAGATTTCCTTGAAGTGAAGGAACCTTGGAACCAATCAGTATACGGAATCAATCAATCAGAATACGTGCCAAACATCGATTTCCTTGTGTAAACAACTACACGTTTTATAAAGACCTTGAATTAGCTTGAAGTAATTGAAGTTTCTTAATTTTTTACATGAAAATCTCCATGTTTTAATATTAAAAGTTTCATAATTGGCTCCTTTAGTCGGCACAAAGATTATGATGAACTTTCTACAACTGCAATAAATATGTTGCAACGCATATAGAACAACATTTAAAGATTGCCATGATATCACTTAGTTCAACTCCTGAAAGTTTTTGCAACTGCTGCAACACAACAAATATTGTGTTATATTTTTGACTAGCCCAGTACCAATTTCTTGCAAGCAAGTTTTTCATGGAGAAAAATTGTGTACTTTACAAGGTAGAAGTGGTGCGACGGCCAAAGATATTAGAAGGTCTGATATGACCATAGCCTACTTGAGAATCATCAAGAAACCCTTCGAAGTTAAATTCAAACTTTTCCATTTTTGTGACATGTTTTTACTAAACTGAAATGATCTTCGGATACATTCTAACATTGAAGCACAGGTTTCATTACACGCTTGTATTTCATATTTTGTATTTCAAACAATCTTACAAATTTAACCGTCATTTTCTGCTCCCAGAAATAACTAAGAAACATAAACCATGTACACCTTTTCAATTAACGGTCTCGTTTTGGAAACTTTTGAAAATTTCTTCAAAGGAAACTTTTGACCACGGATTTGGATTCAGCATTCCCAGTTTAGTGTAAAGGTAAGTTTTTATTTTTCTAGAGTTTGTGGTTTTGATTTTATGGCGAAAATAAATTTGAGAATTTACAAGGAATTTGACCGTGAAAATCGCTCAGGGTGTAACTTTACACTCCTAGTTATTATTCACAGTCAAATCCCTTATAAATTTTCAAATTTGTTATCCTCATAAGATTAAAATCGCTAATACTAAGATCATGAAAATTTGCAAGTAGACTAAAATTTGGGTGCTGAGCGTGAATCTAGGGTCAGAAATTTCATATGACGCAAGCTGAAGAAATTCTGAAATTTCCAAAACGAGGCTGCTTAGCTGAAAAGGTGTATTCAAGAAAGATATTTTGCATTGAACAAAGAAATTGGTAGCATTAACTGTGCAGTCCCGTCCCGAAGTAGGTCATTGACCATTGACTCACTCTTGGGTGCCAAATACAGGGGGTGGGGGTTAATAAACGGAGGGGATGGGAATCTTTCAAAGAAATTAATAAACGGAGGGGTCAGAAATTCGTAAGAATAGGGGGTTTTTACGTTATTTAAGGAGACAAGTGCATTTTATATGCTTAGACCTCTTCGAGGAACAAATGTAAATAAACAAAACCACTTTTACCCTTCAGACAAAAAGAAACTTTTCTTCAACTGTTTTTCTAAAAGGCAACATTCCAATTAGCTTACGAGTACACTGCAATGGCTTCTCGTCTTTCGAACAAAATTTCGTATAAAAAGCATATTGAGCCTTGGAGACTCTTTTGCCAAAATTAATAAACGATCTGGGGTTGGGGAAAATTTTGAAAATTAATAAGCGTCCCTCCCTTGTATTAATTAGGCACCCGAAGGCTCAAAGAGGGAATTGAAGTAGCAACAGTAGAATGTATCATATCCAATGTATGTAGTATGTTTGCCGGAAAACAGTTTTTTTCAAATATCAACAACAATTTTCTTCTCAATATTGTTTGAATGTGGCCCATATGCAGGGGCCGCTTGTGCGCGGCTGCTTGCGGAAAGACTTTGATAAACCTTCGGATTTGTTACAAAATTTGTATTGGATTTGAAATCATTGCCAGATAAAGATTTAGACGGATTAATAGATTTCTTTACCCAGAAAGGCCCCCAAAGGAAACCAATGTCGTTGTAAATCACAGCAAAATATCATCTGGTCTCATTTGTTCAGATCAAGTCAATATGAATGATAACTCTCAGTCTCAGTCTTTTCACAAGCATGGAAGAAAGTAAATCTTGCCCTCAGTTCATCGTCTCTTAGCAGCATCGAGGTTGGAACCCAAATTACGTCACCGTCACTGTACTGAACATATATTCTTTCATTGTGTTTATCATGTGCAAGCACATCCAGAGGAATGATCTTTCTTCCAGAATTCAATTCGAGGCTCCTCTGGCTGAGCTTTGCAAGGCTGCCAAGGCTGCCTCCTTTGATTTCTTCTGTTTCATCTTTGTACTTCTCCATATGAACACTGTTCTGCAAGTCCGATGATTTGTTAAATTTGATGTGGTACTCACTTCTTGATAAGTTGTGGATGGTGCGCAGATGCCTTGTCAGTGTATTCAAATATTTAATTTGGCCATAGCAGGCAAGACACCTTTCTCTCTTTCTATACTTCATGTAGGGCTTGGCTGAAACGAACAAATGTTTACAATATTATTTCATAGTAATAAAGGATGAAGTCTTCATTGCTAAATGTCAGGACAGTTTTCGCAGCAACTATGTTTAGCTGAATAACTGTTGTGGACATTAATACTAGGGCAGTTGGTTATGAGAAAACGAAGAAAGTCCGGTCCACACGAATATCGATATGTAAAACGTAATGATCATACTTTAAGGGGACAGATGAGATGACAAGTAAAAAAAAGACTACCTATTTGCCAAAATAAAAATTATTTGTCATAAAACGCAAACTAGTCAGAATGAAGAAAAACATGAGAAAGCTTTGAAAAGCTCCAGACCAGAGTCAATTTCTGATTAGGCTTTTGGGTTTCGGAAGAAAAACAAAATTCTTTGACAAAGTGTTGTTCTCGCAATACTTACAACTAAAATGTTTGACAGTCCCAGAATTGTTCTTTATTCTCTTCTTTCCCATTATTCCATCAGTTTTGAACACCACAAGATAGTCAAAAACGTATCGTCAATGCGGCAGGATGGTAAAAGGCTCTGGCAGCACTGAAGCTGTGGCCGAAAATCAACGCGAGTTCTTGCACAGTACTTTGAAGCAGAGTCTGTTTGAAGCATGTCACAGAACGTGTGGCAAAATCCCGTGGGTACGAATCAGGGAGACAGCAAAAGAGCCGACTAATTCACAATCAAAGCGTGTCATTCCCAGGGGGGCTACATGACTTGCGGATGAACGGGGGTCTGCCGCCCGGTTTTTAGAAAGGTACCCTCTTCTATTTACCTACAATTGCCATCATACCCATTTTTATGATGAATTTGAAAATTACCTATTTTTTGACAATTTTTTCCAATTTCTGGAGGGTTTACCAATGTTTAAGGAAAATTTGCCACAAAATGGACCCTAAAATTTTGGACCAAAAAACCCACCCCTATGGGCAGCACATTTTACCAGGACAAAAGGATTTATACGGATTTTTGATTTATTTTTCATGAAAACAAAAGGATTTTTTGCCAAAGGTGTACGGGATCTTTTGGGAGTGAAATGCCCCTCGCAGATACCCGTACCCTCAACATGTCATGTTACCCCCCGTCTTTTTGACTTTCTCAAAATTATGCGACATTTCTTCAAAATCTCGAAACATATACCCTAATAACCCTTCCTTAGTATGGGTCCGCTCTCATTTTCAATTTTGTCGCATATTATTTTTCAGTTTTTTGATATTCTCAAAATTATGCGACATTTCTTCAAAATCTTGAAACATATACCCTAACAACCTTTCCTTGGTATGGATCCAGTCTCATTTTCAATTTTGTCGCATATTATTTCTCAGTTAATTGACTTTCTCAAAATTATGCGATATTTCTTCAAATTTTGAAACATTTACCCTAATAACCCTTCCTTAGTATGGATCCGGTCTCATTTTCCGTTTTGTCGCATATTGTTTCTCAGTTTTTTGATATTCTCAAAAATTATGCGACATTTCTTTAAAATCTTGAAACATTTACCCTAATAACCCTTCCTTAGTATGGATCCGGTCTCATTTTCCGTTTTGTCGCATATTATTTCTCAGTTTTTTGATATTTTCAAAAATTATGCGACATTTCTTCAAAATCTTGAAACATTTACCCTAATAACCCTTCCTTAGTGTGGATCCGCTCTCATTTTCAATTTTGTCGCATATTATTTCTCAGTTTTTTGATATTCTCAAAAATTATGCGACATTTCTTCAAAGTTTGAAACATTTACCCCAATAACCCTTCCTTAGTATGGATCCGGTCTCATTTTCGGTTTTGTCGCATATTATTTCTCAGTTTTTTGATATTCTCAAAAATTATGCGACATTTCTTCAAAATCTTGAAACATTTACCCTAATAACCCTTCCTTAGTATGGATCCGGTCTCATTTTCGGTTTTGTCGCATATTATTTCTCAGTTTATTGACTTTCTCAAAATTATGCGACATTTCTTCAAATTTTGAAACATTTACCCTAATAACCCTTCGTTAGTATGGATCCGGTCTCATTTTCCGTTTTGTCGCATATTATTTCTCGGTTTTTTGATATTCTCAAAATTATGCGACATTTCTTCAAAATCTTGAAACATTTACCCCAATAACCCTTCCTTAGTATGGATCCGGTCTCATTTTCGGTTTTGTCGCATATTATTTCTCAGTTTTTTGATATTCTCAAAAATTATGCGACATTTCTTCAAAATCTTGAAAAATTTACCCTAATAACCCTTCCTTAGTATGGATCCGGTCTCATTTTCGGTTTTGTCGCATATTATTTCTCAGTTTATTGACTTTCTCAAAATTATGCGACATTTCTTCAAATTTTGAAACATTTACCCTAATAACCCTTCCTTAGTATGGATCCGGTCTCATTTTCCGTTTTGTCGCATATTATTTCTCAGTTTTTTGATATTCTCAAAAATTATGCGACATTTCTTCAAAATCTCGAAACATATACCCTAATAACCCTTCCTTAGTATGGGTCCGGTCTCATTTTCAATTTTGTCGCATATTATTTCTCAGTTTTTTGATTTCCTTAAAATTGTGCGACATTTCTTCAAAATCTTGAAACATACCGTAATAACCCTTCTTTAGTATGGATCCGGTCTCATTTTCCGTTTTGTCGCATATTATTTCTCAGATTATTGACTTTCTCAAAATTATGCGACATTTCTTTAAAATCTTGAAACATTTACCCTAATAACCCTTCCTTAGTATGGATCCGGTCTCATTTTCGGTTTTGTCGCATATTATTTCTCAGTTTATTGACTTTCTCAAAATTGTGCGACATTTCTTCAAAATCTCGAAACACATACCCTAATAACCCTTCCGTAGTATGGGTCCGGTCTCATTTTCAATTTTGTCGCATATTATTTCTCAGTTTTTTGATATTCTCAAAATTATGCGACATTTCTTCAAAATCTTGTAACATATACCCTAATAACCCTTCCTTAGTATGGGTCCGGTCTCATTTTCAATTTTGTCGCATATTATTTCTCAGTTTTTTGATTTTCTTAAAATTGTGCGACATTTCTTCAAAATCTTGAAACATACCGTAATAACCCTTCCTTAGTATGGATCCGGTCTCATTTTCCGTTTTGTCGCATATTATTTCTCAGATTATTGACTTTCTCAAAATTATGCGACATTTCTTTAAAATCTTGAAACATTTACCCTAATAACCCTTCCTTAGTATGGATCCGGTCTCATTTTCCGTTTTGTCGCATATTATTTCTCAGTTTATTGACTTTCTCAAAATTGTGCGACATTTCTTCAAAATCTCGAAACACATACCCTAATAACCCTTCCTTAGTATGGGTCCGGTCTCATTTTCAATTTTGTCGCATATTATTTCTCAGTTTTTTGATATCCTCAAAATTATGCGACATTTCTTCAAAATCTTGTAACATATACCCTAACAACCTTTCCTTGGTATGGGTCCAGTCTCATTTTCAATTTTGTCGCATATTATTTCTCAGTTTATTGACTTTCTCAAAATTATGCGACATTTCTTCAAATTTTGAAACATTTACCCTAATAACCCTTCGTTAGTATGGATCCGGTCTCATTTTCCGTTTTGTCGCATATTATTTCTCAGTTTTTTGATATTCTCAAAAATTATGCGACATTTCTTCAAAATCTCGAAACATATACCCTAATAACCCTTCCTTAGTATGGGTCCGGTCTCATTTTCAATTTTGTCGCATATTATTTCTCAGTTTTTTGATTTTCATAAAATTGTGCGACATTTCTTCAAAATCTTGAAACATATACCGTAATAACCCTTCCTTAGTATGGGTCCGGTCTCCATCCATTTGAAGTCATGTGATCAATCTCTTGATAAAACATCTGTTGATTTCTCTAACTTATTTCTGCCATGCAAAGTTGTGCCATGAGCGCAAAAAGTGGCATAATTCTAAAACTTCCCAGGGTATGGTCAGATGAAGTGAATTGGGTACAGCAAACCTTATCCGATTATGTCTATTCTGAGGACTATATTGGCAAAACTGATTTTACAGTAACACGACCAATGAAACAAAACAGAATGTTCAGAAAGGTTAACATTTCTAGGTATACACAAAGCTTCAAAAATACTCAGTATCCTTTAAGGTATTTTCTAACATGTTGTTATCGTTTTCTTGTTCTTCATCGTCCGTTATTTCTTCCTCTTCATCAGAGGTACTGTATTCAGACTGATCGCTTGACTCTACTTGGAGGTCTGGATATTTTAAATCTGAATACTGTTCATCATTAGAGTTCAAAAATCCAGCATCTTCAAAATCCTTGATGCATACTGCGGCGTAGTGGAATAACTCTCTAAGTTCTTTCCGAAGCATGGCATGTGCTCCTTTGTCAAGGAGAGTTATGGGAGATATCATCTGTAACGAATCTTGAACTTTCTTTATCTCGTTTCTAACGTTCTGCAAAACATTTAGCATTTCACTTTTACAGTGTTCTACTTCCTCTTCATTTCTTTTCCATGTAATATAAATATCGATCGCTTTTCTTTTCACCTCAATTTGAACAGTGTTTGAAAAATGCTCGTTGTCGATGGAATAAATGTTGGACTGCAGGCAGAGTGCTTCTTGGAAGGTGATCTTCGGTATGGGAACTTTTGCCTGAACTTCTACAACCTGCAGCTCTTCATTGAATACAGAAACAGCATTTTTAATCACTTTAACTTTAGCGTTGATGCTACGGCTCAAAGACTTTGCAACTTTTTGTCCCTCTGAAAAACAAATAGTTTCAAGTTTCAAGTTTCATTCATTTTGAAATTCTACAACACAAATACATTTTACAAAAAAACAACAAAGCGGCAGAATAAGAACTTCAATCAGTCATTAATAACAACAGAATAAAAAAATGTATATACAAGGAAAGTTAGATGCATTTGCAGGGAATTTGTGAGTTGGGAATTTCCTGAGGAGGAGCTCTCTCAATAGATAAACTAAGCGACGAGAGAACACACCCTTTACCAAAAGTGTATCATTTCTCAGTTGTAACATCTTTCATTCACGCAAAAAATTGTAGAAATGTTCAGAGAAGTTTATCTTAGTGTTGTGTGGAGAATGTATGAACTTTGAATCTACGACGAAAATTGAAAACTGAAGGAGATTGTTTGATGACACCAGGAATACTGTTCCAGGACTTGGCACCTGCATATCTGACATATCTTAAACCATATTGCAAGGTATTTTTAGGAGTCGTAAAAAAATCACCTTCGAAGCCTGTTTTGTATCATAATGATGAACAGATGTCAAGGTTTCAAAAAAAACCGTGAAGAAAGAAAGGAGAAGTCTTGTTAACAGATTCATACACAAGCGTAAGCAGCTTTAAGTCAAATAAATCATACGACTTAAGTATTTTTAAATTAGAGAGAATTGGTGTAGATAGAGATGTACGACCTTTGAAAGAAATGGCTCTGATAACTTTCTTTGTATCAGATAGATTGGCTTAGCATGGGTATCATAGGTAAGACCCCATACAGTAATTCCACACGGGAAAACTGAGGAAAATAGAGAGTTATATAAAGAGACTAGAACACTATTCTAAGATCAGATTAGATTCTCATCCAAAAGGAGACGAAGGAATTTGACATATTTAGCCTGTTTTACATGTTGATTACCAATTTTTACATGGACATTGTCATTCAAAGAATTGTGAGGAGAGTGAAAATAACAAAGTTTGTTTTATCAACATTCAAAGCACGTTTGTTAGGATCTAGCCATTTTTGACAAGCCTGGACTCTTTGTTCACCACTTTTTGAAAATCATTGATGTAAATTAAGAACAAAAGCGGGCCAAGGGCAGATCCCTGAGGTACGCCACAAGTAACGTTCAAATTATTGGAATTGCAACCAATATACTGACTTCTTCTAAATATGTTCCAAAGAGAAGTTGGCAAACGACAGCGGCTTTGAAACAGCTTTACTACTCACCTATACACATATAAAACGCTGGTATGCGAGAACTATTCTATGAACTCAATGCAACAGTGTGTCACTTGTCAAAAGGATTCAAAGGAGTCAACATTGAGAAACTCTTGCAATAATTTGCATAAGCAATACCAGTATCAGTAAAGTAAACAATCTGGGTTCAATTGAAGGTTGTGTTGGAATACATACTGCAGTATTTTCTTTTTAGGGTCAATAGGAACCATCTTTCGAAAGCCAACGTTCTTAACTTTGCAATCAACTCTGTACGCCTTTCACTCATTGCCTGTGTCACCAATTCTTTTCGTGCATTTCTCCTAATTGACCACCTTTGTTCAATCTTGTGCTTCTTCTCTATGGCTGAAAGACGTTTTTCCACGCTGCAAGAAAAAGTTTCAACAGTCTATAAGAAGGGAACATTTTGCATCTTAAAACAGATAAAAAGCTTTGATAGCTCTGATGCGGGCGAGGAAATCGGCTTGGTGAAATTTGATTCTAGGACTGCCATCATTAGCTCTTACACATCTCATTTAAACACGTAGTACAGAAGACCGTGTACAATAAAATTTACCTTTTCAGCTGTCGCAGCTGCGGCAACTCGTCTACTTCATTCACGTTCTCATTCTGTAATATCTTCTTACTGCAAAACAGTAAACAGTCTAAAGAAGCAGAGAGTCTTATGAAATACCTCACTATGAAGTAATCTACTCAATTTCAAAATGTGTAGAACTGACCAACAAATCAAACAGAACACAGAACTTGACCTTAATATTGCCAATCTATCCCATAGTGGAGTTGGAACGCTTGCATTTTCTGTTACTTTAACATAATGTGGCAATGAAAAAGACTCATGTGATATTTTCATCACACACAAGTTAAAAAAATAAAAGAAATTACAAACCTCAGACAAATCTGTTGTACTAGACATCGAACATAATCACAACGCCAGCTAGTAGGGTCATCAAAGACCAAGGCTAAAAAAGGTTGACATGTAATTAAGGAAAAGCCAATTTTGAATAAAAGTTCCATTCTCAATCCATTTAAAACAATATTGATGGACAAACAGGAATGCTCTTTGAGGTAGAGGGGGGATAGAGCCAATGTTTGATCTACTGCACTGAGAACATTTGTTAACAGCTATCATTTGCTTCTAATCAAATGATGCTCAAGAAGCGATATCTCTATGTTACTCACCTTCATTATTCTTTGTAAGGGATTCTTTCATCTCTGTCATCCATGTTTCGATATCAACGTATCCATCTGTAAGTGAACATTGTTTAAACCATTAATACAGTTGCTAAACTACGGAAAATCAACTAATCAAAATATGTCTATCCTTAGCTATACTACGCTATACTATACCGAAATATACTATAACATACCCTATTTTACTTTCCTTTGCTGTACACATTTTATTTTGATATTATTTTAGATTACTAAAAGTAGTCAGAACACGATGTACTTTATGTATTCGAGTGACAGTTAAGACAATATTTTGATACAGAAAACATGAAGCAAACACGAATAGGCTATTCTGTTAAAATTCTATTTTCTAACAACTACACGTTTTTCATAAGAAACTGGTCTTTTATAAGGAACTACCGCTACATGGCCAAAATTTAAGAAACTATTGTACTATGTCTGGTAAGTGTTAAGAAACTCTTATGATTCAAAGGCAAACATATCATGGCAAACATGTTGTTTAATCTTTATTCCTAATATCAACTAACCGCTTATATTTTGAACATAATGAACACTGTTGATTCCTGTATGATGTTTTAAGTGTCAACAATATCTGCAGCAGTGTTAGAGACAACACTGATAATCCATGCATTTAAAAAACAAGAAAAAATTACGAAGCTTTTAGTACTAAAATGGAAATAACTTTCATGTTGAGCTAAGAAACTTTTAAGACTATGGCCTGATCCGATTTTCTGGTACAAAAACGTGTAATGAACAAGTAACAAGTTGCAAAGCTATTGACAGGTTGCATTAGTAAAGGTCTTGGAAAGAAGTATAGTTATTACTAACAGTTCCCAGTTGATGCCATGTTGAGTTCTTGCAGTAGTTTTTTCAGTTCGTGACTGGCAGCGTCCTTTGCACTTGATGCTTTGGTAATTCTCCTAACAATAAGAGATGCTGAAAGAATGACAACAATGTTGTAAAGCCTTTGAATTCGGTTGAAAATCACAATATGACTGTGGTTAAAATCATACGGTATGCTATTGACCAAATCTTTCTATTTAAGCAGTAGAAAGCTGCAAACACTTCCATGGAACGAACGCAAGAGGAAAGTAAAGTATCAGTAAAAAATATGCCTCGCTGCAACTGCTGATAAATCTAAACTCTCCCCAGAAGTCTTACGATAGCTAAGTGCCTGTTTTCTTCAACAATGATAGTAACAGCTGCACAGAATGTTTCACTTACATAATTTCCTTTCAGATTTGCGCCCATAGTAAAGAATTGCATCCGTTAGTGCATCATGGCGGTTTGCTTGAGTCATCTCCTTTGTCACTGCACAAAATCCTCGTAAATATGACCACAGGCGTTCACACTGCTCTCCATCTGGTTTTCCAGATCCCTCAATGTATTGCTGTGCAAACTTTATCTAAAAATTCATACAAGTAGTTGAAAGGCTAATTGGACATGAAAATACATTGCTTTCATGGTCAACCCTAGGACCAACAGTTTCCTTTCCATACGTGTTTCCCTGTTTCATACTTCATGGCATAATCCAGAATTCAACAAAAAAATTCAACAAAAATGACAGACACGATCTTGAGGCATCACAAATACAATGGGTAGCTTCCACATTTTTTATATAAATACCATAACTTCAAATCCATAAAAGCAAAAAAACATCATGCAAATAAAACTACTAGAATGGACTTTGATATAACTGTGTCCCTTGTGATGAGAATATGAAAAATGAGCATACCTGACAAGGAGCAGAATGTGCATATGCATGGAATGACGGCAGTATAAGAGTGATCTTCTCTAGCAGGTCGTTCCTTCCTAAATTCTGAAGAGGTGAAGCAAAGCGTGAAGTAAATTCCGTAGATTTCTCCAGGCAAACAAAAATGTTAGTTCATTCAATGTAATTGTTTTGCTTTGGGACTGATGCAAGTCAAATTCAAACACAGCTTCTACCTAATCATGGTTACATCAAACACAGCTTCTTTCAATGCTATCAACTAATAAAACAACAATTTCAATGAAATATCATGCTATTACATGCACTGCTGAATGTGTTTTAATATGACAAGAAATTCTGTATTCAATTCCACAATCATATCCAGAACTTAGAAAACATTGACATTTGGGGAAAATTTTAATAGCCATGAAAAATAATGACCATTGCATGGCACAATGGTAAAGCAGAAAGAGCAGACTTTACCTTCAAATGGCTGGATAGTTTACAAGCAATATCATAACAGATGTTGACACTGATCTTCCCTGTATCTATGGTATCCAGAATATTTTGGATCAAGAAGACTGAGTATCCAAGCCTGCCAATGAAAATGTTAAATTTGGGCAATTGAAGTACTGCACTAACAACAAGAAGAAATTTCACATCATCAAGAAGTAGTCAAGAACCTGCTTAAAGAATGAATGAGTTTTGCCTTCCTGTTAGACAATCATTTGAGATGCTCTTTTTGAAAAGATGAAAATTACATACCTCTCACCACGCTTTAAGTTGACAAATCTATTAGGTGTCTCATGTTTACAAACACTTCCAAATATTGCTTTCTCATCAAATAGTTTGTCCTTTCCTTTTCCAGTCATCACATCCAATGGACCCACAGATCCAGCAGTAAAATCATTACAATCCTTTGGTAAAAGAAATTAAATTTGATAGACTCCTCATAAAGACAACAGACGGTCAACAGTACAACACTTGAGATGCTTTTGTGGATTTAAGATGAGTTTGACTAGAAAGATGCAAGAAGAAAATATTTCCTGCAAGATGCAAGATTGTGCATCCTGATGTCAAATAAACTATATTTGACTCAAAATGCATTATCATCCTTTAACTCATCTGCAAACACCACTGGTTTATGGTGCTTTCCTGTCAGTCTCCAAATAAATTTCCTTCAAGGGCATTGAACTGTATATTTACCAGTTATATACATACAGATATTGTTCCCTTGATATGAAAGCCTTTCAATTTACTTCTATTTGATGATTGTTTTACAATTTATAAGTGTAGCTAAGAAAAATTACCCTTTCCCATCAAAAAGGACACATACACTACTGTACAGCACACTAACAGTACATACTAAGTAGAGGCTGTTTATATATTTTGTAGTGTTAGACTGTAAATGAAACATATCTTCATCACTTTCATTAAATTAAACTTACATGTTCCCCTGCATTCTTTGTCTTGTATGTCTTTGGGTACTCTTCTATGAATTTGTCTATGACATTTTGATCCTCAATTACCATGTTTCCATGCCGAGATGGAAGATCTAACATTCCACGTGTCTTTCTCCTATGCAAGCCAAAACATGCATCAAAACTCTGGAACAATGAGCCTTCCACCTTAAAAATGAAGCAGTAAGTTTAACTTAACGAAAAAAAGGACTTTCCACTGACTAAAATGTTGATATGACAGCAAGATCAAGAAAATAACAAGGTATTTAAAAGCTACTGTATATACACATTCTGTAACATGACCCCACACATACTAAGATTTTCAATTGAGCCAAAGTTAACTGATAATTTGGTATTAAAAATTCACTTCTTTGCCACAATGCATAACAAAATGCTTCATGTATTTCTTCTACCTATGAGAAGTGACATCCTTTAAAGCAACAGAAATTATGATATGTCCACTATTGTAAACCTGACTGGAGAAACAAACATGAGTCAAGGCAAAGTTGAGAATTTAGTACTAACACTTGGACAAGCAAGGCATGATGTACTGTCTTTTCTGTCTGAGCAAACTTTTCTTGTATATCTAATCTTGTACCTGAAATATCTAAACAGAAAGAAAGTGCATGAAAATGCAAAACAACTACACTGTATCATATTCAAAACATAAAGATTGAAATTGTCACATTCAGCAGTAATAATCTAGCAAAGCATCTGTTTAAAGACTGCCACTATTACAGTATGACCTCATGTACAGTATATGTAAATACAATACTCATATCATCACAATATATGGATTATCAGGGAAAAGCCCACCATCCTTAGTTGATCAAGAATATAACACTTTTGAACACAGTTCTCGTACCTATATTCTGCAAATGATTCACTGTTCAGTGAAGAAGCAAGGTTAACCTGTAAAAACAAGGAATACAAGACATTAGATTGTGTAAGAATCTAAAAGCTTCTTCCTTACAACAGGATTCTCTCCTTCAATGGTACATTTTGTCAGCTTCATAAACAGCAAGAGAATATCCATATCAACAAAATGATTTGCTTGTAATACAGACAGTCAGATTTATATTAATACTTTACCAGTCTTCCAGTTTTTATATTAATACTTTACTTTACCATGCAATCAGATTTATATCAATATTTTACCAGTTTTGAATGATAGGGCCAAAGGATAACACAATGTATCATTTCAACAGTCCATTTTCATCATAACCACCATCACAAAGCAAAGGATAAAAAAATAATTTTCAGATATTAGCAGTTCTGTATATTTGAATACAAACAAGTTAGTGAATATTCAATCAAAATGCTGTAAGTCTTCAGAAGACCAAATGTACAGGAGGCAGCATCATCCTCAACTCCATCTGAGATAGGTTAAATCAAAACCTCAAAAGTTATCATTGATGCTCACCATATGTGGCAGCAGTGGAGAAACTTTTTCTTTTAATGCATTGATAAAACTGCTGATTGAAACCTTGCATTCTAAAAACAGAGCCTCCAGTAACTCCATTACATCAAGAGAAAATGCCACTTTTGGCAGCACTGGACTAGCTGGCCAAAGACCACATCGAACAAGTGTTTCTGCATCATTCAAGCAAGAACAAAAGCAAATCTGACAAAGCCTTTGGATCCCTGCAAGAAATTAATCCATAAAACATCAAATCAGTTTTCCCATCCAGGAAATATATAAATCACATACTACTGTAATGACAAAAATGTTCACAGATTCATCAGGCCTAACTAAAAGAATTTCCTTTGTCCATAAACAAATGGCTGGGAGAAATGTGCTTACATTTGAAGCACTATGAGTACAGTAAAAGTGTGAGCAATGATACCTGTAATGATATATAATTGTGTAATTATAATTGTGTAGACAATGCAAAATTTACCACGGACATTGTGTACATCAATGAAGCCTGGGCATCACATTAAAACAGAATGTGTGACAAAGTAGAAAATAGGATTTTTAATGTATATATGTTATAATGCAGCAAAAGCAAATATGATCATTTATGGACTCTTATAAAAATATGCAAGGGAAGCATGGATCACCTTGCAAATTCACAAAAGAGTTAAAGAAAATGAAACTTCTTTTTGAACTGACAAGCCATAATACCCATCATATTTGAATGACATTAACAATTTTAGTAGCATATTAGCTTACAATAGGTTACCATTTGGGTTCAGCACAGTAACACTCCTCATTGATGTGATACAATTGGTATCATGCATTATCATTGTTGTGATGTCAAAGAGTGGTTTAAATCCATCAAATGGAACAAAACATCCATCCTAAAATTAAGACATTAAGAACATACCATCATCTGTGAAAAAAGAGCAGGAAAAACAAAAAACCTTACATCTATACCAACTTTTAGCAAGACTAAAAAAATTTCATTCCAAGGTCAACAGCATTGATTGAGCATACAAGTTCATTACAGTAATGGAAGGATTGATATTTTCCATCTTTAACTAAAGCAAAAAGTTATAATTTGGTGATAGTCATGATTTGATCATTAAAACCAATCAAGGGCAAACTAAAGAAAACTACTACCAACACAGTGATATGCTAGAAGCAACGCAAGAATTGTGACCCTTGATCAAGGGCAATGCAGGAAGTATTGCCAACTCCTGAACCAATCAAATTTGTCATTATGCTCTCACATCTGAAGACTGCACACTAAACAAAGGCTGTACTACAACTGTCAGCACTGAAAATAAACATTTTCAAGATTTTATACAGATAAGTTTTGTTTGAATGGTTAGCATGTCATGTTATGCATATTCCAAAAGCATTCAGTCTTATATTGGGTTTTATGACAAAATATTGAGAGACTGCTGGTGTGCCTGCTGATGCGCTTTTGTTCCACTCCCAACAATTGTGAAATTTGACAGAGAAAACATGCTGACATAGAAAATTCCATAGGTTACAGGAAGTTGTGGTGCAGTGGTGTAATGTTCACATTTTAAAGCCAGAACAGTCAAGCAGACAGCATTTGATAGTACCTGGTTGAGCTCCACCACTTGGGTGCCATGACAAGGGGTAGCGGAGTCGATCCAGATTGGAAAGTTTGCCTTGCGCGGCCGATTTCTCTGCCGCGCACTTTAAATTTCAGCCGCGGTTCCAGCCGCGAAATTTTCGTAGCACAACAAAAGGAAACAATAGAACTATTGTTTAGTGACACAAATACAGCCGCGCAAGCAATTTGGACGTAGGAGAGATCCCCCGCGCATTCTGCAAACTTTCCAATCTGGGAGTCGATTAAGTCTTCTCTACAGTTTGGTGCTAAAAATGCCACATGATGCTGTTGTCAAGGCACAAGGTCTGCCATTCACATCAATAAAACATTGATTACCTGAATCTACAGGCAAATTCCTTACCTTCCATTCTTCAATAAAATGCAGCCGCTTCCTTTGCCTGTGCAACTGTATGGCACACTCATAACAGAAAAATTGGTCCACTCCACAGTCATTGCACCTTAACTTAGCATTTACATCACATATTGCACATTGTTGATCAGCCCTTATGGCAGAAACTTCAATTGCAGCATCGATCATTGATTCTTGGACAATTCTCCATCTCTGATGCTCCTTTTCTTTTCTTTCCTTATATGTTTTTCTTGTACTTCCTGATGATCTGCGGAGAGAATGAACAATTTTAGCACCTACACTGTCAGATCTAAAGTTTTATCACTTATTCACTGAACAGTCCAAGCCCGGAAGCACTTCTTGTTAGCAACTGATTCTTTTTTTTTTACTTTCATTGCCACACAGAGGGCATCTAAGAAGAATTTCACTCATTCAAAACAATGAGATATTTTCACAAGAGGATTTTTACTGGTTTTTGATAGAATTTTTCTTGAAAACAAAAAGGATTTTTGCCTAAGAGGTGTACAAAATGACAACTGCAAATACTACTGGAGGTTGTCCATACAGTAACATTCTCAAGCAGAACCAATCTTAAATATATGAAGATGAAGACCAAATACAAAGGAAATGCGCTTGACAGGTCCATCCATTTGCACATTCAAAGCCCCATCCAATGATTGGTGCCTGGGCACCCATCCTTCCAACCTTAGTGGAATTCAGATACGCGGTGTGCCACATACGTATGCCAATTTCTTTTGTTTTATTGGCATTTCTATTGTTTAGAGTGACTCTGTCCGCAACATAAATGTGGTGTAACATACGCCAATTCCAGTCTGGCCTTCCAAAACATGGTGAACACACATGCTTTACATTTCATTTCAATTTGCTGTTGCAGTTGCTTCATTCAAGAAGACAGATTAGTGAGAGATTGCAGTGCAGGTCCCATGCAGAGCAGTTTGTGTGGTAACCAAACGGGGCTCTTCCCTTATCTTCTAAGGCCACATTTGTACACTGGAGAAAATCTCAGGTTGATAGATATCTTATTACGTACCCAATGAGTGTATCTTCTGTATCCTGGCTGCTTAGAACATCTGCCTGCGTCTGGGGAATTTCGGCACGGATAGGCCTACGATGATTGTCTTGTTGAGTGTCATTCTGTCCCTGGTCGAGGCCACCACCAACGCAGTTATGACCACTTCTGCTGTAGTTTGGTCTGATCTTCACCGTTCTGTTTGATTTCACCATGTAAATAGTGGTGCTATTGTCAAAGATTTTCGGTTTTTTGCGTGACCGAGGAGCCATGCTGGGTACACACAACGGCCCGCCATCGATTCTACGAGGCCCCTATTGTTTCAATAGCAACAGCAACAGCAACGAACAGCGCGACCGCCACAAACAATAAGCGATGCAACCAATCAGGTGTTGCCCATGATTAATCTGAACTTGGGAATACAAAGTTCAAAAGGTGTACATCCCAGATGGATGGAACCCATGATTAATCATATGATTAATGTGGATGTATACCGTTGATTAGAAGTGGGACGGGTGTCTTGATGGGATTCAGATTTAGGGATCACTTGATTTCCGTTCTCCAGTCAATTGACATTGCGCATATGCAGTCTATAGACAAATTTTTTGGTTTGACAAATTTGTGGACAACCCTAAAATTTTTAGAAATAAATTTTAAGAATCTGCTTGGCAAGTTGCAGCTATAATTTTCCGCACCCCAAAATGAACTCATCTTTAAGGCAGTTAGCCAGGACTTGCATCCGGTTTTGCTCTGCTCTTTTCACTAATGCAGGTGCCCTCACAAGCTTCCATGCTTTCAAAATTGATTCTCTTTATGGGTCAGGTGTATTTGCGATGAAGGACCTCATTCATACCTCTTCAGTTTGTGCAAGTGGAAGCGGCTGTGAGTCTGGTTTGACTTCCTTGTCTTTTACAATATCAATCACCTTCATCGCTGGTCGGATGATGATGGTATGGACTTCTCTTCTGAGTTCTGTATGGCCTTTGCTTTGTGTTTGCGCATCACTTCATGCATCATTTTTTATCTTTTTATCTTAAGCAACTTTGAAAGATCCAAATATGGGTGACGTTCGCTAAGCAGAACATCGTCATTGTATTTCTTTACAGATCCATGTGCTGTGATCCAACTCCTGTACCCTTGTATGGTTGGTCATTTGTAGCAAAATTCAAACTTCAAAATTGATGCACATTCAACATAAAATATCCTTCATATTCAAGGCAATTCATTCATATTCAAGCCCCTTCATTCATATTCAAGGTAAACAGTTCATATGCAAGGTAAAAAATTCATATGCAAGGGTCTTTATTGATATTCGAGGAAAACAATTCATATTGAAGGCTTTTCATTCATATTCAAGCCTTTTCAATCATATGCAAGGGTCGTTATTCATATTCAAGGGCTTTCATTCATATTCAAGTAAATAAACAAACAAGACAAACAGACAACAAAGTATTAGACAACAAGTAGTAGACAACAAGTATTCAAGTAAATAGACAAGCCTTCACAAGAATATTGATAAGTGCACACAAACTAAAAATAGAAACTTCTAGATACTCGCAGCATAAGAAACTAGATTTCATGACTATAAAATCTTAAGATTTCATTGGCTTCAACAAGGACCTAGACCCTTCTAGGGAACAGCGGTTGAAACGTCCTTGGGGTCTGCATCAATAGAGGAGCAAGCACAAAACAGACATGAGTAATTGTCTCTCTGATATAATCATGAAATCAATGTCAAATCAGTTTTCTTGGATGATTGTCCTGGGTTCATTCAACCGAATTTCACTCTGATGTCAAATCTTCTTCCAGCCACGACCTCTCCCTCTTCCTCTTGCACTTCCTCATGTGAAGTGAGAGGTATTATGTAATTCATCTATCTGAAAGTAGGGATGGTGGGTGGGAATGAAATCTTAAGATTTTATAATCATGAAATCAAAATTTCTTGTCAGGCTTTCAGCCCAAAAGAAATTTATGAATTTCATTTCCTATAAAATCTTAAGATTTCATTGGCTTCTACAAGGACCTGGACCCTACTAGGGCCCAAGCCTCTGGTTTACGAGCCTTATTCAAAGCTGAGTTGTTTGCTGAACCGTGTTTAGCAAACAAGTTGTGTATCTTTCAGAAGATGTTGCAATGTTTTTGTGATAGTGCTTTTCTCAAACTGAAGTTCCCTTCCAATTTCCCCTTTCGAGGACATCTTTGGTAGTAAGACCTGCTTTTGAGACCTTGGATGAGCTAGCTGACCTTAAGGAATGTGATTTAAAGGTATTTGTGTCGATACCTGCTCTACCTAAAAGAGACGAGATCCACCTACTGGACCACATACTGGTTTGTGTGGTGGAGCAAACTGAGCCAAAAGAGATCTTTCTGATCACTTGCTAACTTTTCTCTCCAAGGCTTTGTTATATTCAGATATGCATCAATGCATAATACTGGGCAGAGAGAAATATCCTTTGGGAACCCATGGAATAAAATTGGCTGATTGGCTTTTCCTTGTTTGGAGTGCTTTAAGTTTCCGCTGGGGAAGATTTCATAGGAATTGTTTGCGCTACAAATTCCCCTTATGGAAAGGGCATGCAGTTCTGACCCTCTGCTTAAAGCTGTAAGCCCCATTAAGGAGACTAATTTTTGGGTGAGATCTTTGGGCGTTAGTTCGTTGTTGTTGGGCATTGTACTTTTCATGTACTGCAATACTTGTCCCACGTCCCAAACAGAAGAATATTTTAGCAGTGGAGGTCTTTCTTTGGAAATCCCTTTAAGGAGGGCCTTTACCCTTGGATGTTGACCAACTGGGAGGTCATCAATAGGTTCATGAACTGCAGAAATAGCTGACCTGTAATTGTTGATGGTCCTGTACTCTTTCTTTGTGTCAAACAGATGTGCAAGAAAATTCAAGACATAGTTTATAGAGCAATGAAATTGATCAATTTCCTGTTGATCACACCAGCTAGAGAACTTTTCCCAGGCTGTGTTGTAATTGCTTCTTGTGCCTGAAGTCCTGGCACAGACAATAAGTCTGGAAGCAGATTTTGATATGCCTGAGCTTTGCAGTTCTTCCCTGAAATGAGCCATGCTGCTAGTTTTAATGTTTTGTTTTCCAACAGGGGATGAGTTTGTCCCCATGGATTTGAAAGAAGTTGTTCCCTTTGAGGCAGCATAATGGGGTTGTCCACTGCCATGTCTAGAAGTTGAGGGTACCATGGTTGAGCTACCCAGATTGGTGAAATCAAGATCATGTCTATCTTGTGCTTTAACACTTTTTTCAATGTTTGACCTATTAGGTTGAATGGGGGAAATGCATATGGAAAGATTCGGCTCCAATCCTGCAGTAATGCATTTTGTGCCTCGCAGATTGGGTCTTTCTTCCTGCTCATGTATCTGGGAAGTTGATGAGACGCCCGGGAGGCAAAAAGGTCTACTTAGGGTTTCCCCAACGTTTGACAGATCTGTCTGAATATCACGGGATCTAGTTTCTATTCACTGGATTCCCATGTGTTCCGTGATTCCCAGTCTGCTGCTGCGTTCAATTTTGAAGGGATGTATTCTACTTTAAGTGTGATCATGTTCAACAGCAGATATTCTCAAATCCTCTTTGCTATTGCTATTAGAGTCTGATTTTTGTTCCCCCATCTTGACAATGTATTTTAAGGCAGTTGTGTTGTCCACTTGTAGGTGCATTGATTTCACAGTTTTCCCCTGGTAAACGTTTTGATGGCAAGTTCCGCAGCTATCATTTCCAATATGTTTATGTGGAGTTTCTTCTCTTGCAGAGACCATACTCCCCCTGTTGATGCCCCCTGACAGGATGCACCCCATCCTCTTAGAGGGCCCCCGCTGCGTCTGATGTTATTATCATCTCTCGGGGCTGTATTTTTAGCGGTTTCCCCTGTGCATTGTGTAGTGCAAGATTTTCCTTCCACCACAGCAGCTCCAGATGAGCTTCTGGAGACAGGGATATCATGGACTCGTATGATTTTGATTTCAGACTTCCCCTCAGGAGATTTTGGAGATATCTGACTTGCAAGGGAGCTGGTGAGAATGCCTGGGCTGTGGACATAAGTTTCCCCACAATGCTGGCTAAGTTCCTTTCTGATAAGTGGGAAGATTGAGTGGCTTGTTCGCAAAGACGTATTATTTTCTGCATTTTCTGATCTGGGATTGAGAAAGTCATTTCTTCAGAGTTTATTGTTACTCCCAGGAATTCCATTGTCTTGGTTGGGATTAGTACGGACTTCCCCCAATTTATCACAAACCCCAGGTTCTGTAAAAGAAAGAGGACAGTGTCCCTTGCCATCTCTAGTTCTTGTTGGGACTTGGCAAAGATCAGCATATCGTCGATATATGTAACTAGCCTGATTTTCATTTTCCTTAGAATCGTTACAGGGACCCTTAGGATTTTTTTGAAAATCCTGGGGGCCGGACCAAGCCCGAAAACGAGAGACATGTATTCGTAAAGATTTCCGTCCCATTGAAATCTTGCCAGTTTTCTACTTTCTTCTGCTAGGTTTACTGCATAATAAGCATTTTTCAGGTCGATTTTTATCAGTAGATCGCCTTTTTGGAGCAGATCCTTCACATTTTTCAAGGTTTCGATTTTGAATGTTTCGTGGGGTATAAAAACATTCAGTGGTTTCAAGTTGATTATTGGTCTGTATTTTCGCGAACTGTCGTAGAAGCACGAAAACAAAATATAACTCGCTTTTAAACCAACAAAATCTGATTCAAAACATCATGAAAACCTCTCGAAACTTCTCACTTTTTGTTTTTTCTCTTCTCGCCATGTACAAACTTCAACTCCTCCCTTCCCCACGCGGTATTTTCTCATTAGCATAACAATAACAACAACATAGAAGTCTAAAGTCCCGGATTAAGGTCTATCGTCTATCATGTGGTCTATAGTCCCGGATAATGGTCTATGGTTTATCATGTGGTCTATAGTCCCGGATAAAAGTCTAACGTTCAAAATAAAGTCATGTTTCTGACACACTACCCCATTTGACGTCCGAAAAGGCCTCAAATGTTCAATCATCAGCGAGTTCTCTCTCTTCACCACGAAATGTCTCTTTAATTGTCTCTACTGCAATTGTAGCTGCTTTCCTCCTTGGTCTGAACTCCTTCTCTTGTGCATTAAGTTGTGAGTTCTCTTTCTCGTTTACTTCTTTGTCGCCCTTCTTGTGTTCCTCATCGCATGCTAACTCCAGAGGGTACAACATTTGCACTGCCCTCTCTATTCTTGTTTTCTTTGATCGTAGCCTAGCTGCTCTGACAATTTTGTCTTTTCCCCTTATAAGACTCTCAACTACTCCAATTGCCCATCTGCCTCTATTCTTCTCCTCACCCTTGATGAGAACAACATCTCCCACTGCTATCTGGTTTTCTTTCCCATGATGCACTAGATTGTGCTTCTCTCTCAGAGACTTGATATACTCATTTGACCATCGCTTCCAAATGTTTTCTTTGCATCGTTCAAGATACTTCGCTCGCTTTCTTAAGTCTCCATCCTTGATCGTCTCGATATCCTCTTGCAGAAGCACATTGTTACTTCCCAGCATCATGACATTAGGTTTCAGCTCTGGCATTTGGATATCGTCTTCCACGTACGTAACTTAATGGCCGATTGTTCAGGATCGTCTCCACGTCGAGCATAACTTCTTTGAGTTCTGGAAGCTTTAGGTTTGCTTTTCCGATGACCTTGTATAGAGACTGCTTTACAAGTCCAATTATCCTCTCGAACTGGCCGCCTCACCACGGAGCCTTGCTCAAATTGAACGTCCACTTGATGTTATTTCTTGCCAAATAATTGTTGAATCTTTCACTCTTTAGCATTGATTTTAGCTTCTCGGCTGCTGAAACAAAGGTCTTGGCATTGTCAGAGTATATGTTTGAAGGTCTACCCCGTCTTGCAATCAATCCCTTCAAGCTTGGAATGAACTGCTCTACCGTCATGTCTGTGACAACCTCGATGTATACAGCTCGAGTGAGTCTGCAGGCAAATGAAAGAACACATGCTTTCTTCTCTATCGCTTTCCCACTTCTTTATCAGATTGGCCCTGCGTAGTCGACACCGATTACCTCAAATGGCCTACTCCCCTCGGTTCTGTCCTTTGGTAGAATCCCCGGTGGTGGACTGTTGAATGCTCTCGCATGAAATCTCTTGCAACCTGCACACTTGAATCTCCATTTCTTTACAAGCTTTGTCAACCTTGGTACCCAAAACCTCTCTCGTACGCTTGACATTGTCATGCTGACTCCCCCATGGCGTGTGCTTAAGTGAGAGTCCATGGCCAACTTTTCTGTGAACAGCTCGTCTGAAGGTAGGTAAATGGGGCACTGTCCCTGAATCCGCCCTCTGCATTCTAAGATCTCTTCATCATTCTTCTGGATGTTTAGACTCTGTTCATCTGCTTTGAACCTGTCGCTGCTCTTTGCTCTACTCTGTACTCGCCTTATCCACATGGTTACCTGCTCTTGGATTTCATGGGTAGATAATGGGCCTTTCATTCTCTTTGCTTTCTTTGATTGTGAATTTCTGATAAATCTGAAGATCCATGCTGTGACCCTCATCGCCTTCCAGTACTCGAATCTCCCTAATATGTTGTCTAGCTCGTTTCTCACTGGAGTTGCAACTCTCAGAATCTCTTTGATTGGTTTTGACTCTCTCTCTGTTTCTTCACTTGGAGCTGTGACAATATCTGTGGGCCAGTCAAGTTTGTTTCCAAGCCATGGTGGTCCCTGGAACCACTTTGGATCAATGCGACTGGCTAGACAACCTCTACTGCCAATATCTGCTGGGTTATCGTTTGTTGGCACGTGTCGCCATGTGATGTAATCTTTCGACTGAATTTGCTTCACTCGGTTGTGCACGAACTGTTTATAGTTCCCTTGTCCTTTCACCCAATGAAGGGCAACAGTGCTATCTAGCCAGCCAGTACAAGATTTTATTGGCTGACCCTTTAGTGTTTGCTTCACATTATCAATGAGATTTGCAGCCATCTGACCTGAGATTAGTTCCAATCTAGGAATGGAAAGTCCCTTTTTGGCAAGTCTGGACTTTGATACTAACAAGCCTTGGTTAACACCTGAATCTTGCTCTACAACAGCATAAACGGCTGCTGATACCCCATTACCACTTGCATCGCCGAAGGCATGTAAATGTATGCCCTCGACAGATTCTTTGGCCGGAGTCACGCTTCGTGGTACTTCTATTCTCTCTGGTAATGACTTGATGAACTTTTGCCATCTTTGTTTCAACTGGCCTGTGATCTCCTCATCCCAAGATAATCCTTCATCGCATATGTCTCGGTACAAAATTTTCCCTGTAAGGAGTACAGGTGAAACAATCCCCAAGGGGTCAGACACTGAAGCAAGTGTGCTAAGAACTGTCCTCTTTGTTACTCTCTCTGGCATCTCTAGAAAACTGATTGCTAGGGTGTCATCCTTCTTGTCCCACGCTAACCCCAACAACTTTGTCTCATCGCTACCTGTACCAACTTGTTGCTTGGCATATGTTTCACTTGATGAGTTACATTCATCGATCTTCTTCTGGATACTCTCTAAAGATTGATCATTCGAGTGCCATTTGTGCAACTTGAAACCTGCGGCATTGAAAATCTTCACTGTTTTGCACTTTAACTCTTCTAGATCCTCTGGTCTGTTTGATGATAA
Source organism: Aurelia sp. 3 sensu Dawson et al. (2005) (assembly GCA_964020215.1). Taxonomy (NCBI): domain Eukaryota; kingdom Metazoa; phylum Cnidaria; class Scyphozoa; order Semaeostomeae; family Ulmaridae; genus Aurelia; species Aurelia sp. 3 sensu Dawson et al. (2005). The sequence continues at coordinate 8,641,132 of OZ026577.1, forward strand.
CAGCAGGTCATCAACGTAGATACTCTGTCGAATTTCCTCTACCTCTTCTGGGTACTCACTCTCCTTGCTGCGAAGGAGCTCCTTAATTGTCCCCCCTAAAAGAAACGGTGATTGGGACAATCCAAACAAGACCCTGGTGAAACGTATGGTCTCCCCTTCGTTTCGATCCATGTCTGTCACCCAGTGAAATATTAGGACATCTCGCTCTGTCTCTCTCATTCTTATCTGCAAGAATGCTTGTTTTATGTCTCCAGCTAATGTTACTGGTCTGCTACGATTTCTAACCAAAATGTCCCAAATGAGATTTTGCGTTGGGGGCCCTGTTTCTAGGCAATCATTCAAGGATGCTGCACCGCTACTTGTCTTGGCTGATGCGTCAAAAACTATTCTGATCTTGGTGGTTTCTGCTGCTTCTCTGATGACTGGTTTATGTGGGAGATAAAAGGCTTTTCCTGTTGGCTCATGGTCCACCGGTTCTACAATGCCCTGCTCTTTCTGGTCTTGAATGATCTGATTATGCTTCATGTAGAGATCTGGATCCTTCTCTAATCTGTTGATAAGCTTGTCTAGACGAGCTAGACTCCCTGCTTTGTTATCTGGTAAAGGTGGACAGTCTCCTTTCCACAACAAGCCAGTTTCAAAGAACCCCTCAGGCTTTCGCTCTAATTGCTCTGCAAACTCCCAAAAAACTGATTGATTCCCCACCTCTCTTTCATCTAATCCTAAGATGTCAAGACTGCACAGCTTGTCATAATCTACTCTTGATGAACCCGCAAAGAACAAATGTTCTGTGTCTACCTCTGATCCTGGTGAAATGATTGTCCATCCAAACTTTGTTAGCTCTCCTACTGGCTCACCTGGCTTTCCTATCCTTGGTTTTGTTTCAGTCTTGATCTTGGCATACTCAGAAGCACCAATAATTAGATGGATAGGTAGCTCTTCCTTTCCATCCGTGTCATCCATCACTACTCCCTTCAGATGTTGATACCTACTTAAGATCTTTTTGTACTCTGGATTTGTCAGTGACAATAACATCTCTCTGTCTACCTTACTGACAGATACTCCCAACTTGAACTCTCCTCTCAGACTCTTGATTTCTACACTATAAATGTCAATTCTCTTGTTTGTTGAGGCCATCATCATGTCTATTTGACGATATTCCCTTGTCACTGGTTTAATCTTGAGAATATCAACCAGCTTTGATGATATATATGAGCTGCCTGCTCCCGTGTCAAGCAGAGCTCTGCATGTTATCCCGTTTACCTTGACTACCACAACTGGGTAAACTATTCCTTGTACCCCTGTGGCCAACATCACCTGACTTGGCTGACTGGCCTTATCATCACTTGAATTTTTGTCACATATGGATGTGTGGTGTCTACTGTGACAATTCCTGCATCCACTTTTCACTTGACACTCCGCAGCACGATGATTAGAGCCAGTACAATTGAAGCACAGTTTTTTTTCTTTAGACATTCCCTCCTGTGTGCTATTTCTATGACTTTCTTGCATTCAACTGATTTGTGGTCATCCCCCTCACAATATATGCATGGCCTCCTTTTCCATTCCTGCCTTACTTGAAAGAACTGTTCACGTTTCTGTATACCCTGGCTAGTTTCCCGAAAATTTGTACTCGCCCCCTTTCCTCTTGGGATATGGGATTTTGCTCAGTCCATCGTCTGAGTGCATTAACTAATTGGGGAAATCCCCACTCCTGCCAGCTGTCATCTGTACGAACTAAATCTGCACGTATCCCGTCAAGCTTATCTAGCGTAGCCCGCGTCAACACATTAATTTCTCCTAATTTCCTCATGGATTCTAGGGCCTGCACACTGACACTGAGCTTCCCATAACCCTATTTCACATGGGGTATTTTTTCGATATTTTGGCATGGGGGGGGGCGTTTTTCGCCCCCCCTCTTTTTCTCTGAAACTACAAAAGATATAACAATGAAACTTCCCTCCATTGTTCTTTGGACAATAAGCTTTCCAAATATAACAATGGTAATTAATTAATCACGTGATTTGTTGCTAGGCAACCAAAAAACAAAGGAAAACTGGCCAATTTATAGCTGCTTTACAAGAAAAATTCTATTTAATTGAATACTCAACCGATTTTAATGAGAATAGTCTTAAATGATAGGAAATATATTGTACAATTAAAATATATACTTTGAAGCAATCTGAAGTATCTATTTATAGACCAATTAGCGCTTAATTAGCTCTTTATTCCTTTCTACTTATTGTCACTGCAGTTTTCCATAGTTTTCTTGCTATTTCTGACATAGATCGACTTAATATGCATGAAACAAACAAGATTAAGCTAAATCGCAACAAAAATCTTAATTAATACATTAATTTATTCGAAAAATGACGTCATAAATATAAATGACGTCGTAGATATTAAATTTTGCTGATGTCAGCAAATTAGCAAAAATCATATATCAAGTGAAAGCTCTCATCAAGAGCAATCGAATGATACATGTTTCAAGTAATTCGGACGAGAAACAAGGAACTTATGGATGTTGAAAGCCGTTTTTTGTCAACTACTCTCCAAATATGGTGCTATTGTGGTCACATGATCAAATCTAGAACAATGAGACATTTAAATTTTGATTGCCAATTAAATTTGAGTAAAAGTCACAAAGTTTGGTCATCATATCTTGTGTCGTTTCGGCGCAGTGTAGAAAAGTTTGGTTGGGGGGGGGGCGAAAAACGCCCCCCCCATGTGAAATAGGGATAAAAGTCGTGAATTTTTGCAGGGCTCCCCCCTTTGATGACTGGTAGTGATGTGACGTTCTGCACATACGCATTTATGATTTCGCTTGACTTACCATACGTAGATTTTAGAATTTGCTTTGCCCTCTCATAGCCCTCTGGGGTAAAGGGAAGGCCGTCTATGTTAGCCCTCACTTTTGGCAAAAGCAACTCTTTCAAATAGGAAAATTTTGTGACAGGATCTATCTTAATTCTATCAATTTCAGCTTCAAATTGATTCCAAAATCTATACCAGTCTAGATGAGTACCCTGAAATTTTGAAATAATCAGCTTTGGTAACTTAACCTTTGTTGATTCCTGCTCCTGTGGAGGCGAAGTCGATTTAAGTTCCTCCAATCTACGCTCGTACTGAAATTTCTGCTCATACCTAGCTTTCTCCAACTCCGTTTCCACCTCGAACTGCCGTTGTTTTGACGATAAAAGCTCCCGTTCTTCTTCCCTTCGCTCACTCAATTTGATCTGCTTCAAAGCTTCTCGCAGTTCCGCCATGATAGGGTCAAATTTCTTGATTTCTCTCTCAATTTTGTTGCTCCAGTTTGAATTTCTCCCATATCCTCACCATCCCCCAATTTCAGCTCCTGTGCGCTAGTTTTCAGCTCGTAAACTTCTTCGATTTTTGATTCATAAATGTTTAGTTGTCTCCCAATCGCCTTGCAGTCTTTTGTGTTCAAAATACCTTGCGTTTCTTCTTCGATAAATGTCAACAGGCCTAGTTTCCCTGCGACTTTCCTTGATAAATTCTCCTGATTCGCTGCGTCCGCCATACTCTTGATTTGGTTTGTTTATACTCCACTAAAGGTTGTTGATTTCTCCCACCTGCCAGTGCCACTGTTTCGCGAACTGTCGTAGAAGCATGAAAACAAAACATAACTCGCTTTTAAATCAACAAAATCTGATTCAAAACATCATGAAAACCTCTCGAAACTTCTCACTTTTTGGTTTTTCTCTTCTCGCCATGTACAAACTTCAACTCCTCCCTTCCCCACGCGGTATCTTCTCATTAGCATAACAATGACAACGACATAGAAGTCTAAAGTCCCGGATTAAAGTCTATCGTCTATCATGTGGTCTATAGTCCCGGATAATGGTCTATGGTTTATCATGTGGTCTATAGTCCCGGATAAAAGTCTAATGTTCAAAATAAAGTCATGTTTCTGACAGCATTGCCCTTTTTCCTTTTTCTCCCTTGTGAAGATATTGCTTAAGATTTCTCCACTTACGTGATTTACTTTTTGAATCACACCCATTTCCAGCATGTTTTCCACCTCTTTTGTCACAATCAGGTTTTGTTCTTTGTTGAAATGCAGCTGATTGGGGGTTGAGGTTTGATATGGTATTTCCAAGAGTGGGATTTTGTAACCTTTTATCCACTCTAGGATTACCTGATCTTTTGTTATGTCTCTCCATTGTGGGAGTAAATTTTTCAGCCTTCCCCCCCATGGGGACTTTTTGGCTGGAGGGGGGAAGCATCCCTGTTATGATTGGATGTACATTTGCTACACTCAGAGGTTTCAACTCTATGCTGGAAATGTGTGCTTTGCTCATATTGAGCTGGAGTCTTACCTCTAGCCCCTCTGCTTGAGGTTGTGGCAGCTCTTTGTGGCTCCGCGAAACTGCTGCTGGTTTGTAATCTGGGTCTTGTCGTGGAGCCCCCACGAAAGGGAGGCTTTGAACGCTTGGACTTATTCTGCAAATACTGGATGACAGAGAGATCCACCAATTTGGCATCTCTCTGCACAGCTTTGAAGAAGCTCTTGCCAAAGAGCTCTGATTTTGAAGCTAATAGCTGGGAATGATATTTTTCTTTGATCCATCTATGTGCTCTTTCCTTGTTCCTTGCCAAGGAAGTTAGAACAGTCCTTCTTCTGTGGAAGGTGAGGGCTGACATAGCTTGGGTTACTAACATCATCGTTTGGTCCAGCTTTTTGCGAATGAACTTAGTTTTCACTGTGCTTTGTTTGGTTCTATGGCACAGCTTCCATAGATGCCCCAGAGGGCCAGTTATGTCTCTCACCTTTGAAAGGATTCTGAAGAGAGACCTATCATTGACAGTGGCATAATTAGCTTTGGCACTGCCAAGGTACGTTTCCATGGTACTATCCAGGCTAGGCACCTGTGGTATGTTTTTGCCACTGGGTAGTCTCCCAACATATTCGTTTTAATATCCTCGTCGGTGAAATGTTCACCAAGGTTTTTCATGAAAGTTTTTGCCAATTTCTTTGGCAACTTCCAAGCATTGACGTCTTCTGACCTTGTCATTTCCCATGTCTCCCCTCCTTCTTCAGATGAGGAAGAGGTTTCATCACTTGTTGATGAGTCAGAAGAGCAGCTGACAGAGGAAGCTGAGGAGGAGTAGTACTCTCTCCTTCCTTTTTTCTTCGTTTTACCGTATCTAGGAGACATTTTAGCCTTCCTTTTTTTGTGGGTGCTTTGTAGCCCTGTGGATTGCTTGTGGGTGCTTGGTTGCCCCTTCTTTGTGTGTTTAACACATTTAGTTTTATTTCGCTTGTGGCTTTCACTTCCCTCTGTGTGCAGCACACTGCTAAAATTTCCTGCTGAATCTTCTTCATCGCTTTTCCGATCGTCATTCAACAATCCCTGTGAATCCGAGCATCTTTGATCTTCCTATTGTTGTGTGTAATGCTCCTCATTATTCACATCATTCGATGCAGACTCCATGTTTTTCGTGGATTCGATACCTGCATCTCCAGATGCAGCCATCTTTGTATGTATGTATGTATGTACATTTTCGCCAAAATAACAAAAACTATCAAATATTAATACAATAAATCTATTTAAAAAGAAAAGAAAAATCTAATAACAGGCGTGTGATATTAAAATATATACAGCTATCTAAATTAAAAACACCCTTAGGTAAAATGGCAGGGATAGCATTAAAAGGTCAGTGCGACCTTGATTCCATAATGGTCCCTCCAAAGGTGTCAATGAAAGAAAATTTTAATGGAGGAAAAGAAAATTCTAGTAGATGTTGAAATATTTTTATTTGAACCAAGTCAGTAGTAAAAGAGTGTGTGAGGTGTTAATAATACACATATACATCATCTTCCTTCCTTTGCATATCTTTGAAAAAATTTTCTTTGATCTTATGTTTAAATGCGTTGACATTGTTGGTAGATTTCAATTCTGATGCGAGACTGTTCCATATTTTTGGCCCCTGGTAAGAAAGACATTTTTGGCCTGTGCTACTCTTACAAAAAGGAACGTTTAGTCTAAACTTTGTAAACACGAAAAACACAAGAGGCTTGTAAACCGGAGGCCTGGGCCCTAGTAGGGTCCAGGTCCTTATTGAAGCCAATGAAATCTTAGGATTTTATAGGAAATGAAATCGTATAAAATGTGACTTCTGTAAGCAATCTTTGAATTTGATAGATGATGAAATGCACTTTATATTTGATTGTACTCATAATCAACAAGAGAGAATCTTAACATTCAACCTCCTAGGAGTACATAACATAGCTAGACTAGGGAATGAAGAAAAAATAAAAATAATTTGTAATATCTTAGAAAACGACAAGCAGGAAAATGAAATGAAACACTTTGCAAAATTCATATATCAATCAGAACAAAAAAGATTTGAAAATGTCAGAAAATAGTATCTTATATAACATAGCTATGTTTCACGTTATGTTCTACAATTCTTTCATTTTTATCAATTGTAATCTAGACTACATAGCCATTATATCTATGATGAAATATGTGTGTATGTACTTTAGATTACTAGAACCTATTATGGTTGATGAATATATGAAAAATGAAATGAAAAAAAAGTATAACAATTCTCATTCAAGGGAAACAATTCATATTCAAGGTCTTTCATTCACATTCAAGGCTTTTCATTCATATGCAAGTAAAATAATTCTCATTCAAGGGTCGTTATTCATTTTCAATGAAAAGCAGCCTGGACAGTGGGCCTAGGTCTAGGCCTGTCTGAAGATGATGCCGTGGATGTTGAAGGCCCGCCTCTTAGATCTTTGACTGCTATGTTTGCCGCCCCTCGAATCAACAGGCTGAGGAGAGGGGGGTCAGAAATCTGAGACCCATAGCCACAAGGGGCCCATAAATAATAACTGAGTTTTTTCGAAATAATGCTCAACTACAGGTCTCTAGACTACGGCCAGTGCTAATAGGGGCCCATCCATCAATAATTTCTCTATTGTCATAATACTTCAAAAATCAAGAAGAGACTGAAAACAATAGTTCCAACGATTTCTTATAAGCAGTAAAAGTTAAACGCATCTTGTAAACCATTGAATTTTACCAGATGAGCTAGAAAAAATTCCCGAACATTCATAAGACCAAGAACATTAAACGGATTTGAACGATTCAGATTCTTGTTAAAAGACGAAAGATGAACAAATTTTATTGATTTTTCCAATGTTCTTGTGAGCACTGAAAATATAGAAAATTTGACTTCATTGACATTTTGGTTGCAAAGTGCTGGAGCCTAAAACATTTGCTCAAATCGCAAGGAATCTCCTCACACGGAAAAATATGCAAGGGCATTTCACCTCTTTTAGGTGTGATAAGAGAGACAGATTTTCGAACAACTATTGGAGATTTTCAAAGCCATGGCAAACATGCGCAAAACTGAACAATATACATTTTTCGTTGTTTTGTGCGAAAAGTTTCTTTGTGATTTCATCAAGTGCTTTGGGCCATTTTTTAGGCATTTTGCAATCAGGAATCTTCGTTGAGTAAATTTATCTATATTTTTCCAGAGCTCATAAATATGCAAAAAAAATTACAAAAGTACTGCAATATCTCGGCTCCAAGCAAAATTTGATTCTTTCTAATCAATTAATTTTCAGCTTTTGATGTTTGAAAAATTTGAAGAATCCCAAAAAAGATGCCTATTTGTTTACTAACTGTTAATTTTTGATATATGATGATTCTTATGCATGATGACTAGCTTGTTATATGATTTTACGATTGTATCTAGAAGCGGAAATAGTGACTAGAGCGATTCTAGCAACCTTATTTTTAAAAATTTTCCCGGGCGAGCATCCCCCTGGACCCCTTAGGTGGGTGCGTCTCTGCTGCACGGGTACGCCTTTGGCGTACCTTTCGGAACTCATTCTACAAGGGGCCCATGCTGCATTCTGACCCGGAGCCACTTGGATTTCTTCTCGAACAATTTGCCTTAGTCGATCGTCTTCTGCCCCAGCTCCCACTGCCATTTTGTTCAGACAGGAAAAACTTGGAGCGAAAGGGTGAAGAAGGAAAAGTTTCATGCATCATCCGGGAACTTTTCGTTGAATGGTTTCAGAAGAAAATCTGGGAACTTTTCGTTGAATGATTTTTGAAAGGGATCCGGGAACTTTTCCTTGAATATGAATGAAAGCACTTGAATATGAATTGTTTTCCTTGAATATGAATGAAAGCCCTTGAATATGAATTGTTTTCCTTGAATATGAATAACTACCCTTGAATATGAATAACGACCCTTGCATATGAATTGTTCACCTTGCATATGAATAGTTTACCTTGAATATGAATGAAAAGGCTTGAATGTGAATGAAAAGCCCACGGCAAGAAATGAGCTCGTTTCACCCAATTTCCTAGAAGATGAAATGCCCTCATTTCCCAAGAGTTTTCAGAAGATAATTTTCGGGTTTCTCTTTCACGTAAAGTTTCCCCATTGGAAACTGGCAGTGTGTTATTTCCCTCTGATTTCCAGTAAGGAAATTTACACTCCCAGTTTCGCCATTTGAAAGGAAGGATTTCTCTGAGGTGGAAACTAGAGATTTCTAATCTTGAGTCCTCGGAAATACCTTGTTTAAAGCCTGGTTTCTATGTGATCGCAACAGTCGGCGACTCGTCGCCGAGGCAGGCTCGGGGGCACATCGGCGACAATTTTGTTAAATGGAAACATTTTCTGAACGACGTCGCCGACGTCGCTGATCAGACGGGGACAGTACGGGGACGCATCGAAAAAGTTGAGATGAGTTTAAAGCGTGGTTTCCATATGATCATAACAGTGATTGTTTCCATATGTCGCCGACTGATCGGGGACACGTCGCCGAAGCGTCGCTGACTGTTACGATTGTAGCTTCCCAGCAATAACTCACTACAGAGGGGTACGAACGAATCCAACAAGGAACCCAGCAGACACCAAGCAAATACACAAAGTGCTGGCATTCACAATGATTGATTAATTGATTTTTCGCTATAAATAAACGTAAACGAAAATAAGTTAAATAAATCTAAATATCGTAATAGTTCTTGAAATTGTCCATGGATATAATAACAAGAGATCAGGCCTACGAATCGTACACGTGCAAAGTCCAAAAACCTTAGAAAAAATGTGAAATGAATAACTGCTAAATTAACTATGAAAACACGAATAAAGTAAACAAGCAAGATCAAAAATTAAACAACAAAACTTACTATCTATTTGTCCTCGTAGCTATAAACGCATCTTATCTGTGTGGGCCAACGGGCCTAACCAAAGCTAAGAAACTAGGCCAAGAACTTCATATCTTGTGCTGCTCTCTGACTTGAAGCTTGATGAACTAAAAACACTGCGCAAAGAAACGCGCCCAACGCTTTTATAGCCACGAGTCTCAAGGGTATACTAAGCACAATCTTACTTTAGTAAGGTCAAAGTTCAAGGTCAAGTATCCAATGGTGTCATAAGGTCCAAAGTCCAATTTCCAACAACAGCAACAACAACAACAAACATCAAACAACTGGAAACATGTTCAACATACCCGCCCCTAAACAGGCGATTAATAGGAGACTGTTTCTTTTCTAATAATTTTCTATGTTGAATCTTCTTCCACAGCTGCTTCCAGGAAACATAGCTTTGTTACAGGTCTTCGATACTCAGAATTCATCGTCTTCACCTTTGCTGAGCGGACAAGGCCATCTCTACCTGCATACACTTCCAATACTCTTCCCAAAGGCCACTGATTTCTGTGCTGCGTTTGTTCCACAACAAGTACCAAGTCATTCTCTTTTAGGTTACGCTCGATTGAGTGCCACTTTTGCCTGACTTGTAGAGTTGGGAGGTATTCTTTGGTCCATCTTTTCCAGAATATATCAGTCATATATTGGACCTGCTTCCATCTTCTCTTGCTGCACGGATCTTTGCTCTTGAAAACACCAGGCGGGAAATTCTTGTCAGATCTTAGAAGCAGCAAATGATTTGGTGTTATTGCATTCAAATCTTTAGGATCGTCTGACACTTTGGTAAGCGGTCTCGCGTTGAGAATTGCTTCAACTTCACAGAAGAGGGTTTGCAAACCTTCATCATCGATCGTCTGATTTCTTAAAATTGCATTCAGAGCTCGCCTTACAGATCTTATTGCACGCTCCCATGCACCACCCATATGCGAAGCTGTCGGTGGGTTGAATATCCATTTTATGTCTCTTTGAAGTAGAAATTGATGTACTTGATCTTGATTCCATTGCTGCATTGCAAGTCGGAGTTCCTTTTCACCACCTCTGAAGTTTGAGCCGTTGTCACATCGTATTTCTTCTGGATTTCCACGTCTGGAAATAAATCTTCTTAGGGCATTTATAAATGAATCTGTGTCCATACTGTGAACAATCTCGAGATGAATCGCTCTTATTGTAAGGCAAGTAAATATGATCCATACCTTTTCACAATACATCTTCCTCTCTTGACCAAAAAGGGACCAAAGCAGTCGATTCCAACGAAGGAAAATGGTGGTTTGTCTGCTGTCACTCTGTCTTCTGGCAAGTCTGCCATTTTTTGCTTTCCAAGCTTTCCACATCGACGCTTGCAATCGAAACAACTTCTGATAATTCGGCGTACTGACTGTCTCGCCTTTATGATCCAAAATCTTTCTCGAATGCATGCTAGAACATACTCTTGTCCAAAGTGTGCAGATTGCATGTGCATATATCGAATTATGAGGTCACTTACATGATGCTGCTTCGGAAGAATAATCTGGTGTGTTGCTTCATGACTCTGATACGGAGCATTGTTGAGTCGACCACCAACACTGATCACGCCGTTAAGGATAACTGGATCTAATCTGCATAAGGAACTTGATCTTCTGACTGACTTCTGAGGTGACTGCAGTAGTTTCAATTCTTCGCCAAAACATTCGCGTTGTACGCATTTCACAATTGCACATTCGGCTTCACGCATCTCTTCTGTAGTCAATCTGCCACATTTGATTTCTTGTGTCTCGTTGCTACTCGTGATGTTTCTCCGCAGCCAACTTTTATATCTCAACAGCCATGCCACAGATTTCTTCAGAACGGTCCAATCTGAGAACTTCGAGAATACATGTTTGGTCATACCATTTGATGAATTGATTTGTACTGAATGTGTTTGCACAATCTTCTTGACTTCAACATCATCTTCGGACAAATCTTCAATAAACACACTTTTGGGCCAATCGTGCTCTTCTTTCAGTAGAAATTCTGGGCCATGCAGCCATCTATCACTGTTTATCAAGCTGTCTGCACTGAGCCCTCTGGATGCATCATCTGCTGCATTTGAACTTGTATCAACATATCGCCATTGAGTTGGACTGGATCCGTCGTGTATCACTGCGATTCTGTTCCCAACATATGTATGATATCTCCGGCTTTCATTCCTTATGTAACGTAGTACAGCAGTGCTATCTGTCCAAAAAACTGACTCACCGAGTTTCATGTCCAATTCTCTAACCAGCATTGAATCCAACTTGACAGCAAGAGTTGCAGCAGCCAGCTCCAGTCTTGGGATTGTCACTCGTTTTAGGGGAGTTAGTCTAGACTTTGCAAGCACGAATGAGCATGACACGTCACCATTTTTGTTTACTGATCGCAGGTACGTTACAGCTCCATATCCCACTTCGGATGCGTCACTAAAATGATGTAGCTGGTTCATTACAGCACTGCCAGTTCCTGTTTCCGTATAGCATCTTTTGACTTCAATTTGCTCCAATTTTGTAAGATCATCCCGCCAGCTTTCCCATTCCTTGAGATTGAGACCAGTTACGTGCTCATCCCAGCCTACATTGTCCTTGCACAATCGCTGGAGGATAATCTTGGCTTTCAAAATGTATGGCGAAATGAATCCAAGCAGGTCATAAACAGATGAAATTGTACTCAACAGACCTCTTCTGGTTGATGGCATATCTTTTACATTGATATTGAAGGTGAATCTGTCAGTTTCCACATCCCATTGCAACCCAAGAGCTCTTTCAGTCGGGAGTTTGTCGTCTTCAAGATGAACATTCTTCAACTCCCTTGATCTTTCATCTTCTGGTATTGCATCTAAAACATATCGAGAATTGCTTACCCATTTGGTCAGATGAAAGCCACCTCGAGCCAACAAATCAGTGAGTTGCTTCTGCATCATGATTGCTTCGTCTGCATCCTTCACAGCTTTCAGAAGATCGTCCACATAGAAGTTTCGTTGCACGGATTGAATCACTTCATTGTCGAACAAACTGGCATTGTCTTCTGCGACTCTTTGCAAGGCAAATGTTGCACAGCTCGGAGACCATATACCTCCAAACAGGTGTACCATCATCTGATATTCAACAGGAGTCAGTGTTAAATCGCCATGCGGGTACCACAAAAATCTCAAGGCATTTACATCTTCAGTAGTCACACGCACCTGGTGAAACATTGCTTCGACGTCTGCCATTAGGGCGATGGGCTCCTTTCTAAATCGGCACAATACACCAATGAGGGAATTTGTCAAGTCAGGACCCTGGAGAACCTTGTCATTGAGGGAGACATTCTTGTACTTTGCAGCGCAGTCAAACACAATCCTGACCTTGTCTGGCTTCTTCGGGTGTGTCACGCTATGATGTGGCAGGTACCATAATTTGCCGTTGTCCATTTCCATCTCCTCTTCTGGAACCTGTCTTGCATAGTCCTTTTCTAGCAAGTCGTCAATGAATGTGCTATATCGCTGTTTCAAATTTGAATCCTTTTGCAGTCGGCATTTCAAGTATTCCAACCTTTTTTGTGCCATTTGCCGATTATTCGGTAGATCAGGAGGGTTGCACTTCCACGGAATTGAAACATAATAATGGCCTTGTTGTAGTTGTATGGACCTTTGAAACACAGCAAGTGCTCTGCCATCTTCTACTGACATCATTTTCTGGTTATCAACATTTGACTCTTCAAATTCGTGGTTGAAGTACTTCTTCAATTGATCATAGAGTTGGTCATCTGATGAAACAGGATTGGAAAAGAAGCAATGATTACCTTGATTGTAGGAAACACCAATTGGGCCATTGAGCGTCCAACCAAAAACTGTCTTTATAGCGTACGGACCACCATCTTCACTCCTTCGCACTTCTTCCGGTTGCAAAGCCTCTGGTACATCCACGCCGATCAGCAAATTGACTTCACCGTCACAAATCGTGTCTGGCAACGTGATTCCATCCAAATGCGGCCATCTTTTCACATCCTCTTGACAGGCCAATGCTGATGTCGAGATGTTCATGGTTTTTGTAGAAAACACATTGTGCATTGGAATGTGTATCGTCTCTTCTAGGTTCATCACTTCTAAGCTGACAACTGATGTCTGACAATTAGTATCAACACCACTGATTGTAGCAAGTGACATCTGACACTTTCTTCCAGTCACACCAAGTTTGTCCAGGAGGGTCTCACTACAAAAAGAGGCAGTAGATCCACTGTCGAGAAGAGCATAAGTGTTAAATACCTTGTCGCTTCCTGTCCCTTTAACCTTCAGCGGCACTATTGGCAATCCATTGTTGGCTCCTCCCTGGTCATCGCAGCTTGTTACTCCAACAAATTTTTCACTGTGCTGAGTCGAATCAGCTTGCATATGTTGCCTCCAGTCCTCCTTGCGCCTCTTCTCATGGGCCACCACAGATTCATGTATCGATGTGAGATGTTTGCGACGAAGATCACAGCCTGGAACTATGCAAGCCTTCCTCTGTTTGCATCCAGCGGAAAAATGAAAAGATGACAGACAGTTGTCGCAGAGCTTCTTTGAACGAATGAAATTAAACTTTTCCTCACCGGTTTTTTCTTCTTGAATTCTTCACAATCTGCCAACTTGTGATTCTGTTCGCAGAAATAACATTGCACGTTTGAAGAAGTGACATTTGGCTTCCCGTCATTGGTCTGGATACTGAAATTCAATTTTCGCTGCGTACTCACTGCATTCGGTCTTCTGATTTTGTCATTTCGTGATGACTGCTCTCTGTTCACATTGTCCATGATGGCGCCAAACACAGGATCGTTCTTCTCTTTTGATATCATCCTGATCAAACGCCGCACATCTTCAACAGTGGGTTCCCTGAGACTTGATCTGATTTCCTGCACTCGAGATTGCCAACGGGACTTCACAAAGTTTGGGCATCGCTCTAGAATTTTCACCAGTCGGTCTTCATTATTCAGTTGTGTAATTCTGCCAGCAGCCTTCAAGGTCATTTCACAATTCTCGAGGTCATCGGCTAGCTCTTGCAAACTTTCTCTGTCACCAGGCTTTATCACAGGACCACAAGAGACTTTCTTTAGCCATGAGTTTGATACGGTGTATGCATCACCAAAACGTTCAGCCAGGATTTGTTTCGCCTTCATGTAGCCTTCCTGAGGTTCGAGGAGAATGCATCCTTCTATTGCTCTTCTTGCCTTGCCTGAACAAAACTGTACCAGAAGTTGCAAACGTCTACTGAAATCACAAGTGTCTTTTTCAACATTATTCTCGAAGGAACGAATGAATAGAAAATACTTTAATGGGTTACCATCAAACACACTCAATTCTGACTTTGGTAGTAGTGCAGCAATTGTCAGTTTCTTCATCGTATCAAGGTACTCTTCGCCATTTACGGTCGTATTTATACGTGTTTCATCAGCAGGGTTTCGTTGAGGGGGGAACATATAAGGGTCAGCAAAAGATCCAGGAGGGGGTTTGGGGTTGCATGATTCATCAACAGGGTTTACTTGAGCAGGGGACTTCCAAGGGGGAGCAAAGGGATTCAAAGGACGTTGCCTTTGAGGGGGATTGACAAATTCTGAAGAAGATTGAATGGATTGCTCACCATTGATCACCATTGGCTTCTTTCGTGCTTGTTCGCTGAATACACTCCAACTGTTGTCTACACGCCGACTTGATGCAAATGACACTGGTGGCCGGTGTGAGTCATGTAATCTCCTTTCATCCTCTGTCCTGTGGTGTATTCTGGAATGTGTTGTCTTCTGCTGAAATGTAGTTTCAAACGCTGGCTTTCTCAGGGGTTCATCACATATCTCACCTCGTGATCCTGTTGCCATGGCAAATTCAGCGTAGACTCTTTCCTCAGCTTCAAGCTTCGCAAGTTTGGAGTCCAGTGTCAGCCTCTTCTTCCTTTGACTCAGTCGCAACTCTTCATTGGCAATATCTTGACACTCCTCTAACATCGAAGCCTCTGCAAGCAAGGATGCTTTTGTTGCAGCATTCTTCAACATCATGTCCTGAAGTGCAGACTTTCCTGACTTCCTTGAATTCTTAGAGCTCCTTGAAGAAACATGAGAGTTGGAAAAGCGTGATTTGGTTTCACTTACCGAATCTTCGGGTCCAATATCATTTTCCCGCAGGGGTGATCTTTTCTCAAGGGAATGAATCAACAGAGAAACTCTTTCTTTGATATCGTGAAATCTTGCCTCAGCTTCGTGCATGTACGTAAGGCATTCTTCAATGTCAACTTCATCTACGATCACAGACTTGTACCTTTCACATGCCATTTTGAAATTGTTGAATGTTTCCACGAGCCTGCCATCTGCAGCTTTCACGTCATCCAGAGTTTGTCCAACAACCAGAACATCTGCAACACGGTTCACAGCTTTCGTCAACTCCCGTTTTGCATTTGCTCTGCTTTGCTTCAAATGTCGGATATGTTCAATGTCAACACCATCGTCTCCACACAACACCATAACTCTTGATTGATCTGTCTCCCAAGATACGAACTGATGTAGCTTCCCAGCAATAACTCACTACAGAGGGGTACGAACGAATCCAACAAGGAACCCAGCAGACACCAAGCAAATACACAAAGTGCTGGCATTCACAATGATTGATTAATTGATTGTTCGCTATAAATAAACGTAAACGAAAATAAGTTAAATAAATCTAAATATCGTAATAGTTCTTGAAATTGTCCATGGATATAATAACAAGAGATCAGGCCTACGAATCGTACACGTGCAAAGTCCAAAAACCTTAGAAAAAATGTGAAATGAATAACTGCTAAATTAACTATGAAAACACGAATAAAGTAAACAAGCAAGATCAAAAATTAAACAACAAAACTTACTATCTATTTGTCCTCGTAGCTATAAACGCATCTTATCTGTGTGGGCCAACGGGCCTAACCAAAGCTAAGAAACTAGGCCAAGAACTTCATATCTTGTGCTGCTCTCTGACTTGAAGCTTGATGAACTAAAAACACTGCGCAAAGAAACGCGCCCAACGCTTTTATAGCCACGAGTCTCAAGGGTATACTAAGCACAATCTTACTTTAGTAAGGTCAAAGTTCAAGATCAAGTATCCAATGGTGTCATAAGGTCCAAAGTCCAATTTCCAACAACAGCAACAACAACAACAACAACAAACATCAAACAACTGGAAACATGTTCAACAACGATCATATGGAAACCAGGCTTCAGATTTAAGCTAGATTTCCCCACAATTCTCATTTCTAATGCACATGACGACATCGCTTATTGATTTCTCAGTCCCAAGTGGCAAGTTATGACAACGCATTAGCTCTGCTTCTTGATTGTTCCATTCTCTTAAAGCAGCCTCCATGTTTCCCACATGTCTTATGATCAAAGTCAGCCGTGGTATCATGTGGGATATTGTGAAACCTAATGAAAACAATGAAAACAGATCACACCTTCCACAACCGCGCTACATTTCTCAAAGGACAAAGAGAAAAGTGTTTTGAAAATAGCCAGAAAACAGCATCTCGAGGCGCCAAAGGACTGACAGATTTGGTAGAACCATGGGAATGGGAATCTTCAGCCTCTTGTACGGATTGTGCATTGAATCACGCAGATCCGCATCACATATAGCCCGCCATCGCTTGCCATATGCAGGCCTGAAGCGCCAAAACAGCAGACTAACAAATTCAAATCTAAAAAGAACACTGAAGGGCGAGAAAGCATACTAACCCTTCTGCTGAGGATCCATGGCTACTGTAATCTTGTAGCGACTTTCGAGTTGTGTTTTTACGTTCCTCTTCGCACTCTTCGTTCTTCGTTTCAACGTCTTTCGTTGTGGCGACACAAAAGAAATCGATTAAAAATCCGTAAAAATCACTTTGTTCTGACAAAACCTTGTATGCTTTATCGAATGAGTGGCATGCCCCTTTGCCCTTTCCGTACAACGTCGAAATAAAGTGTGATTTTACGATGCAAAGGTAGAATATCATTGTCAATACGAGGTACATTCTCTTATAAAGAAACCAAGGATTGGACAATTACTGGAGATTTCATATTCTTTTCAAAAAGGGGTATCTTGTACATATCTGAGGAACAAGGCAAAAAAGCATGGTTCCTTTTTTGGTAGAAGAGATTCTTAGCAAAAATCCAATTCTTATACGCCAGCATACTTTCTTGTGGATGTATGTATGTATGTATGTATAATTTTGCCATCAAAGTAAATATATAGCTATTAATAAAAGAAAAGAAATCTAATTACAATGTCTACAATTTGAAATAATTACAGGCAAAAATTACATATCTTATTAATAACCTAATTTAAAAACACCCCATGGTAAAAGATGGCAGGGATAGCATTAAAAGGTCAATGCAACCTTGTTTCCATAATGGTCCCTCCAGGAGTGCTATTCAAAAGGAAAATGAAAGAAAAACATTTTTGTTATTGTTGAAGGATAATTTCTGTTACAGCTTTTAGGAATTCAATAATATATATAAGGACTATTTTCTCGCTTCTGAAGATCATTAAAGAATTTGTCCTTGATCTTATGCTTGAAGCTGTTGACATTGTTTGAAGATTTGAGGTCCGACTGTAGGCTGTTCCAAATTTTGGGTCCTATATAAGAGAGACCATTTTGCCCCATGTTAGTCTTTCGGAACGGTAGATTGAGTTTGTTTTTAGATCTGCGAGTGATCCTGCCCTGGCCAACTGGTGAGAACATCTCCGACATATAGGAAGGGGCTGAATTATTAAAAAACTTGAAAACATTTGTAGCAGTGCATTGCTCAAATCTCTCTTTTGTGGGGAGCCAATTTATATCTTTGAATTCTTTGATTCCTACGTGTGCTCTATTATTCAGATTCAAGCAGAACCTGATACATTTATTTTGCGCTGTTTGAATCTTTTTGGTTAATCTTTTAGTAAGCATTGGAAACCAAGCACTGCATGCATAGTCAAAGTGGGGCTGAATCAGTGCATTTGCAAGTAACCTACGGAGAGAGAAGTCAAGAAAGTTTTGCTTTCTGTAGAGGAACCTTAGTCTGCCATTGATTTTACTCAGGGTCCTGGCTGCCATCAACTCACCAGACAGGTTCTCATCAAGAACACAGCCCAGATACGTCACTGAGGTGTATTGTTTAATCTTGATTTCACCTCTTCTGATGTCCAGTTCCTTGCTGCCAGATCGTTTATTTTTCCTGCCAAAGAGTATAGACTTTGTCTTGTCCTCTCCGAAGTGAATGCTTAATTTGTTATCAACAAACCAGTCACAAAGGGAGTTAAAATTTTTATTTAGTTGCTTTTCTATCTCATTGATGTTATTATCTCTGAAAACAAGACAGGAGTCATCTGCATATAAAAGTAGATCACAGTCAACTGCCTGAGGCATATCATTGACATAAAGGAGAAAAATGAGTGGGCCAAGAATAGAGCCTTGCGGAACTCCACATGATAATTCCCCAGGTGATGAGGTCTCTTTTCCTATGTTTACAAAGAAAGTTCGGCTTGTTAGATAAGACCTAAACCAATATATGGCTGGATCGGAAACGGCAAGGTGTTTTAATTTCTCAAGGAAAATTTCATGGTCGATGGTGTCAAACGCTTTCTGAAGATCAATTAAAATCATGCCAGTAAACATCCCTTTTTCAAACGCCTGTGTGATTTTGTCACTTAGGTATGATAAACATGTGTCCGTTGAGTGGTGAGGGCGAAAGCCAGACTGATATCGATAAAGAATTTTGTTTGTATCGAGGTATTCTAGGACCTGCTCATGGACAATTTTTTCAATTACCTTGGAAATCTGCGGCAAGAGTGAGATTGGCCTATAATTTTTTGGTTCATCTCTGCTACCCTTTTTAAAGAGTGGCTTCAATTTAGCTTGCTTGCAATCCTCTGGAAAAAGTGATAGGGAGATGGAAAGGTAGCATAGCTCTGAAACTGGTTTGGCAAGTATTTGTGCACCGTCCTTATGGAACTTGCCCGCTAGATTGTCAAGCCCTGCTGCTTTTGTGGGATTTATCCCCTCCAAAGGTTTGAGAACACTTTCCTCAGTTGCATGGTGTAGTGTAAATTTCTGCTTTCCAAGGCTGAAGTGCTTGTAATATCTTTTGATACTTTCTGCTCCAAATTTACAGGGCGGATTTGGTAACTTATTTACTAATTCTTTAGCCAAATTTGAAAAGAAATCTTTAAAGATGTTGGAATTGATTTTGTCATCGAAACAATGCTCACCATCTTTTTTTAGGCAGATCTTTGACGGTTTGTCTTGTTTGGAAGGGAGTCCCAGTGATTTTACGCTTTTCCATAGTTCTTTAGGCTTGCCAACATGTTCATTTAGTTTTCCAACAACACAAGTTTTCTTTTTCTTCCTTATGAGAGACAAAACGTTATTTCGAGATTTTTTGAAATTGACATGGTCTATATGACTTTTTGTCCTCTTAAATTTGGACAACAGCTTGTCTCGAATCCTGATCCCTTCCAGAACTTCTTCATCCATCCATTCTTCAGTGTTGTTTCTTATGCGAATCTCTTTTAATGGGGCTATTTGAAAATATACTTTTTCTTTCAAAGATGCGCTGCAAGTTTAAAGAATTGAAATGTCATAGCTTTGAACTGACCTTGGAGCCTTTCCAGCAGGGCTTCTTGATTTTCTGGAGGAGGCTACCAACAGTTTGAGTAGGAATTCTTGAAATCTTACTTGACATTTTAGATGCCGTTTTTTGCAAAATTAATTGATCCTAGTACGTTTACCATATCATAGATATAAGAATCTTCTAAAATCGTGAGCTAGCAAATGCACCTAAGGCTTTAGAAGCTTACGACCAGGGCTGGACCAAAAGCAGTTTCTTATTTGTAGGTGCTTGATGTATAAGAAATTGTAGGAGTTAGGGGTGCAAAATCGGTTTTGATCCCTTCCAGTGGAAGACATGTAGAGATAATTGATTCTGTGGGTTATGAATAACTATCTCAGTTTCTTTGTTCAGTTGAATGGACAGAAGAAGAACCATCCTGTCATAAAAGTATTCTTGCTGGCAGGCACTCACTATGATGATTTTATTAGTGAAAATGACAAATTTTCTCATGCACTAGCATTGGTGATTGATATATTTTCATTAGTTTATTTTGTTTAGTGAAGGAGGAACATTGTTAGGCGCCCGAGTTTATGAGTACAGTCAATCCCCGCGTACAGTAAATCCCCACATGTAAGAACCTACCAAAATAAGAACCTAGAGGCTGTTTTTCCTGAATTATGCACCTGGCAATTAAGAACCTGTTTCAGTCTGATGAAATACAGGTTCTTATTACAGGGGTAGCAAAATGGATTTTTGATTTATGTTACTCAGTTAATTTTGGCCCAAGTTAGCTGTTAAATGTTGATGCTCCTCCCCAAGTAGGTATAGGTCCATAAGAACCCTTCAAACACAAATAATAGGGCTGGAAATCTTTTTTAAGACTTTGTAAGGGCCTACACAAGTCACTCTTCAAATAAGAACCTATATACCCTGATATTAGTCACAGTGTCTTTGAAATAAGAGCCTATTTCAGCCTGGCCCTCAAAAAAGTAGGTTCTTATATGCGGGGATTTACTGTATAAGAACCTACTTTTTTGAGAGGCAGGCTGAAATTGGTTCTTATTCAAAGGTACAAAGACTAATTTCAGGGTATAGAGGTTCTTATATGAAGGGTGCCTCATGCAGTACCCTTAAGAGTTTCAAAAGGACGTCCTGTCCTATTATTAGTTTTAGAAAGGTTCTTTTGGACCTATTAAGTAATCAAGGAGGAGTATAAAGCTTTCAAAGCCAATTGGGACCACAATGACCTTCATAACATCAATCAAAGATCAACTTTGCAGCCCCTGCAATAAGAACCTATGTTTCTTAAAACTGAAACAGGTTCTTAATTGCAAGGTACATAATTTAGGAAAAACAACCTCTGGGTTCTTATTTTGGTAGGTTCTTATATGTGGGGATTTACTGTAGGCACCCTGTCAATCTTAAATTTTGTCGTCTCCTCAGTAGGGTTCTGCAGGGGTTCGAGACTGATGAATCCCTGATAGTCATATTCTCAATGGTCTCTTACGAAGATATTCAGCTTTTTCGATTTTTGGCAATGCATGGAAGATCTAATTGTTGAAATTCTTTTTCAGGAGTTGTATGAAGTATGAGGGGTGGCTCAAGGTGACTGAGAATACATGTCAAATGAGGAGAATGTTGAGGAGGAGGATTTTTGGAATTCTCTCCTCAAAAGCCTCCCTGGGTGTACAGCAGCCTTAGCAGAGCTGAGAAGTCAACCTGATGAAGGACATAGACGGCAGAAATGAGACTGACTCAGGACAAACAGGAAGGTGGGAAAGAATTGCCGCTGAATCACCCATGAAAAGAAAGCCTTCACATCACACAACTGAATTGAATAGATTTAGAAAAACTGCGTACGCTTGAAGGGATTTGCATCTTGCCTACATATATTTATCTCTCAAGGCTTAATGTAAGACAATATAGATACCGAAAAGGCTAGCTTTACCCACCATTATCGGGTTGTAAGTTATGAACAGTCATTGCGCTAAAGATGGCTGCGCATAACTTTTTACAAAGAAATCCAAAGAACACAATGCGGCAAAAGTCGAATTCCTGTGGATTTAGTTAAATATGTGCAGTCAGAATGCAATGCATCTTGGTGAAAAGTTCTTCACCGTCATCTTTAGTGCAATAGTCTATTAGGTTCCATGGGTTTCTGGGTATTTTCATATCGATGAAATTTTCAAATTGCGGGCCAACTGGATCAATCTAACGGCTCAATTTTCATATGCTATTGCCTTCATCTTGAAGCAGCTACTCTTATTCGATGGCAATTACTTGAACCTTTGGTTGATATATTCATCTCGACAATCTGGTTTCTTTGCAGGGCATTAACCAAAATAACACTTATGTACTTTTGGATGTTTCTGTTGAAGTGGTTGAACCTGCCTGACGATTGATAAGGACTAAGAATGGTGCATTTCTAAAATCATCTCTGAACAAAATATTGTTATTCTGTGTCTGAGAGAAGAGCAAAAATCTAGCAATATAGCTGCAAGAGGGGTTCAATAGTTTTAGAAAACATATTTGAGCTCATGAATTTGAAACATCAGGTAATTTGCTGAGAGATTTTAATCTCGTGTTGTGCATAAGTTTAAGTATGACAGGTTCAGTTGCCGTTTCTAAGGAGACGGCAGTCAATGAAATTTTTGTTTGAACAAAGTTGCCACTGTATGATTGTGTGAGGCATTAAACGATTTCACTCTCCTAAATGCCTGGTATTATCAATTTTTTTATTCCAAAAATCATTAAGAACTTGGACCAGCCCATACTACTGAAAGATTCTTAATCTCACACGAAAGTTTCTGTTTATTGGGACTCAAAGTTTCTTGATCCTCTCCCTGCTTTTGGATGCATGAATCATTTTTACTTCCATAACTACGTTAGGTATTTTTTTTTTTGATATAACATACTGTTTAGTAAAGAAAAGTTCTCTTTTACTTAAAACAAAATTGTAGTGAACACAGTAAAAGCAACTTGACGAAAACTTTGACTGATATTCTTGAGTTGAGCATTTTAAAAGTTTCTTAGCCCTTCTGAAACATAGTTTTTGAATTCTCAGCCATCCTAAGCTAGTTTCTTAGGTAAAATAGACGTGCAGCTGTCATATATGATACTGATTTATGGTTACCTTCCACATGCCACCCCGCAATACTGTTATATAACAATGACAATGATAGTTGTAGTCGTCCAAATTTGATCTTATATGAAAATAGAATGTGGGGTGTGACCTCCCAAAGACCGAACCACCGATGCATACGAGTATTCTTACAATCGACTTAAAAGGAATACACTAAACGGTTACTTTGAAGATAGTGGCAAAGATGCATTGCTTTCTGTAATCGAAAACCTATAGATTAGTTAAAAATTTCCAATTCGAGCGCAAGCCATCTTGTCAAGGAGTTACTCTTCGCCACCCTTAGCTTAATCGTCTATTTTCTGTCATTCAGCCATCTTTCAGAGCTTCTTAAATCGTGTAAATGTCTCCGTTATGTGCACGTTTTTTATAAGAAACTAGTACTAAAGATGGCCAACATTTTTAGAAACTCTACTACTATGTCTGAGAAGTACTAAGAAACTCTTCAAACTTAAAAGCATGAATTTTATAGCAAATAGATCGTTGAACCTTTATTATTGGGCAATATTATCTAACCATTTGTGTTTTCAACATAATAGAACACTGCTTATTCCGATATGATGTTTTAAATATGAAGAAACATATCTCAGCGACCACATTGACAATTCATGCATTCAAAAAATAAGAAACCAATTAAGAAACTTTTAGTACTAAAATGGGCAAAATTTCACGTTAAATTAAGAAACTTTTAGTACTATGGCCTGATCCAAGTTTCTTATAAAAAAATACATTTAGTCAATTTCTAGTTGCGGTGTGTATCCATCACTTCTAACATTTGGTGTAATTTTGGTACTGTAAATTACAGTCATGAGAACTCTTTAAATTTATGTAGCTAAGCATTTTTCTGTATTGATCTTTGAGTAATCAGCTTGCGATAATTTATGTTTCATATATATTTGCAAGAATAATTGCCTTTTTTACAGTGCATTTCTCTCCGAACTATTATTGTGACTGATTTACTGAGTTCATTGCGAGTCTATGCGGCAGCTGCATACGGAAACAAAAGAAGGAATTCCTCCAAATCTATCAGAATCTATCAATTTGATCAAATTCGCATTAACAGCGCTAAATTTCCATAGAAATTTTGTTATTTTCTACGCGAATTTCCTAAAAAGAACCTCGCGTTTCACCAAAGTTTCCAACAACTACACTACCAGTACATCTATGCCGAAGAACTTCCACTTTGAATGTTGAATTGATTTCCCTTTGCACACCTTGCGTTTCTCTACAATTTCGCTTCAACATTTTGCAACACTGGAAATGTCAAATTTCTCGTTCTGGAAATTAGGGGAAAACGAATTGTCCCTTTCCCTTTAGTTTCCGAAGTTGGAAATCTCGGATTTTCACTCCGTTTCTAAGTGGTGAAACCTTTGGAATCGGCACCTTTCCCCATAGTTTCCCATGTGTCGAAACGAAGTCTTTTCTTGCCGTGAGCTTTGAATATGAATGATATTTTATGTTGAATGTGCATCAAGTTTGAAGCTTGAATTTTGCTACAAATGACCAACTATACCCTTGCCCCACTGTAGGTTAAATCGTCTTAAGCCCTGGTCTAATGCATCCAACATTTCATCCAACATGCTAAAAACCAATGTTGGATGAAATGTTAGATGCATTTGACCACTCACGTTGGATCACCCAACATTTGTAAATTGATGTTGGATGAAGTTTGATCGAGATCAAAAACAAATTTTGTTTTTGAATGTTGGATGAAATGTTGGATGCATTTGACCACTTGATCCAACATTTCGTCCAACATTTCATTTCTGGACATGCGCACTACGCTCTAAAAAGTTGATATTTTGTGATCAAGAGTGCCATTTTGTACCTATTTCAGCAGTTTGCACTCTAAATCAGCAATTGGTATTTCTAGTTTGTCTTACCAGTATTTTTAATTAATTTCAACACGTTGCTGCGCTGGCAAACGACAATTGTGAATTTTGCTAGCAACATTGGATCAAATGTTGGATGCGTTTGACCAGCCCCTCGTCAGCATAAACAAATTTCACAAACTTTTTTGAAGTAAATGCTGGATGAAATGTTGCATGCATTTGACCAAGGAAGTGTGTCACACCAAAACTGATCTTGCCTTGCTTGCGATAATTTATGTTTCATATATATTTGCAAGAATAATTGCCTTTTTTACAGTGCATTTCTCTCCGAACTATTATTGTGACTGATTTACTGAGTTCATTGCGAGTCTATGCGGCAGCTGCATACAGAAACAAAAGAAGGAATTCCTCCAAATCTATCAGAATCTATCAATTTGATCAAATTCGCATTAACAGCGCTAAATTTCCATAGAAATTTTGTTATTTTCTACGCGAATTTCCTAAAAAGAACCTCGCGTTTCACCGAAGTTTCCAACAACTACACTACCAGTACATCTATGGCGAAGAACTTCCACTTTGAATTTTGAATTGATTTCCCTTTGCACACCTTGCGTTTCTCTACAATTTCGCTTCAACATTTTGCAACACTGGAAATGTCAAATTTCTCGTTCTGGAAATTAGGGGAAAACGAAATGTCTCTTTCCCTTTAGTTTCCGAAGTTGGAAATCTCGGATTTTCACTCCGTTTCTAAGTGGTGAAACCTTTGGAATCGGCACCTTTCCCCATAGTTTCCCATGTGTCGAAACGAA
Source organism: Aurelia sp. 3 sensu Dawson et al. (2005) (assembly GCA_964020215.1). NCBI lineage: Eukaryota > Metazoa > Cnidaria > Scyphozoa > Semaeostomeae > Ulmaridae > Aurelia > Aurelia sp. 3 sensu Dawson et al. (2005). The sequence goes on from OZ026577.1 coordinate 8,666,651, forward strand.
GTCTTTTCTTGCCGTGAGCTTTGAATATGAATGATATTTTATGTTGAATGTGCATCAAGTTTGAAGCTTGAATTTTGCTACAAATGACCAACCATACCCTTGCCCCACTGTAGGTTAAATCGCCTTAAGCCCTGGTCTAATGCATCCAACATTTCATCCAACATGCTAGAAACCAATGTTGGATGAAATGTTAGATGCATTTGACCACTCACGTTGGATCATCCAACATTTGCAAATTGATGTTGGATGAAGTTTGATCGAGATCAAAAACAAATTTTGTTTTTGAATGTTGGATGAAATGTTGGATGCATTTGACCACTTGATCCAACATTTCGTCCAACATTTCATTTCTGGACATGCGCACTACGCTCTAAAAAGTTGATATTTTGTGATCAAGAGTGCCATTTTGTACCTATTTCAGCAGTTTGCATTCTAAATCAGCAATTGGTGTTTCTAGTTTGTTTTACCAGTATTTTTAATTAATTTCAACACGTTGCTGCGCTGGCAAACAACAATTGTGAATTTTGCTAGCAACATTGGATCAAATGTTGGATGCGTTTGACCACCCCCTCGTCAGCATAAACAAATTTCACAAACTTTTTTGAAGTAAATGCTGGATGAAATGTTGCATGCATTTGACCAAGGAAGTGTGTCACACCAAAACTGATCTTGGCTTGCAGCGTGGGTTGTGACACAAAGAAGAACCTTGGGCCTGCAGCATGTATGCAATGAAGGCTTATTCAAACAACATGCCTTGCAGGTTCTCTTGCTCTCAGGTTGCTTGGTTGAGCTATAGAAGAGTACTACGATCACCTACCACTTCCCCACATTAATGATGTTTTCAAATTGTCTCTTTAGTTCTAGTTCTTGCTGTTCTCTTTCTGTTGTTATCCCTTAGTTAAGACTAAGTTTGCCAAGTAGTTCCTTCTTGACACCCCCCAGTAACGAGCCCGCCGAACATGGAAAGTGCAGCGGGGAAATTATGAAGCTCTACATTTTCAGCAGAGATTGAAAATTTTGTGGTGGGGAAATAAAACCTTTTGGCTATCATCTGTGATGGAAATTGTATAATGTTTGATGAGGAAACAAAAATTTCAATGGGGAAGCAACAGAAACAAGGTGGGGAGAGTGCTTTAAACTCAAACTTGGCGGGGAAACACATTTTCCTGGTGGGTCTTCCTTTCACCTTGGCGGGGCAGTGTTTCAGTGGGATCGTTACAGGGGGGGGGGGGTGTTTTGTGGCTTCAGACAAAACTAGCATCAGAAATGACAAACTCCCTTGGCTCTACTGAGTAGAGTGTTGAGTGTAATTTCTTCTTCCTTTGTTTTTCAGGAAAGTGATTATGCTTGTGCAGATTATAGTTATTTGCTTCAGTATAATAGACATAATATTTCACTGCACCTACAGAAGTATTATCATTTTCATGAAAAGGAAAACAAAATGATGTTAGGGTCACCAAAGTGATGGTAGGGCAAGGGGGTCAAAGGGGAATGCAAGGGCACTCCAGACCAATAACAAGGGAAGTGAACCGAAAATTGGGTGGAACTGGCGTCCACCCCCGGGAAAAGCTTTGCAACCACGCCTTCTAGATTAACTTAAAATGCCTCGTCTAACCAATGTAAATGATGCTCTCTTTTACATCTTTGGGTATGACCAATGCAAGTTGCTATGATCGAATTGAACATTGTTAAAGAAATATGTTGCTCCAATAAAAGGGCACTCTTGCCCCCTTGCCACTCTTTGAAAAGGGCAGGAGGGGTGCTTGCCCCCCCTGCACCCCCTCTCCGGCGTTCCTGAGTGATGTTACATATGTGCCTCCACTCAGTAGAGTCAATGGAGTTTGTTTATGGCGCCAGTTTCCCAGAAGCCAAGGAAAGACCCCTGCGCCAACTCTTCAACCAGGATCGTGTCATGAATTGGTTCAGTTTAGGGTAGTTACACTACAAATAAGCCAACTTTTGTATTAAAGATGGTATGGACCCCATTTCTTAACAAATTGGCAACCAAACATTGGTGACAAAAATTTTTTTAACAAATTTGCATAAAATTACATAATTATGACGTAATTTGCATAACAATGGGCAGAAAATGCTAAACTTTTCATGCCATGTATTTTGCTGATTTGTTGACCTAACTATATGAAACTTGGCAGACATGTTGAAGAGACTCTGATCTAGGGACAAGACTATTCATATTACATTATCTCAATTTTCAACAAATTTATGGCTGATTTTCCAAAATAGTCACATTTTCGAAACTCGCACCACATGCACAATCGTGCATAAAAGGGCCCAGATAATTCCAAAGGAAAAAATAATAGTCTTATCCCTCAAGGAAGAGCAGCTAAAGTTATGTGCAAGTTTTCACAATACAGGCCTTACTGGGAATGGCGTGTGATCCCTCTCGCACGCCTTGGCGCACGCCTCCGTTTTCTTAGAAGTGCGAATTATCACACGCCTTGATCTGGCATTAGCGAAGTTTTTTATTGCCCTTGTCCATGATTTACAGGAAACCCTTCAAACTCCCATCATTTGTCCTTCAATAATCATCGATTTCCTCTTGAAAGTGTTGTGTGGTTTCCCGTTGTTTTCGTTAAGTATAATTTGTGTCTTTACTGAGGACCTGTCACTAAATTTATGTCATTAGCAAGCACTTATATGCTGGAATTCAATGTGGAAAATCAAACAATCATCAGTTGTTTGATGAGTCACGAAAGTAAATGTAACTGACCCACGTTCAATGGTTGTGAGCCGATTCTTGTTTGTGGACGGTTTTGAGAAAAATGGCATCGTTTGCAAAGAAAAAGAAAGGAACAATGAAGGAACTGAGCACTTTCCTGAAATGGGGCAAGGAAGGCATTATCGGTCACAAAATCGAGACGTTTGAGTCAAAGCAGTACGTGACAAAAATCTGGTGCAAATTATGTGCAAAATATCGAGAGCAAATCGTGAACCATCCAACGTGTAGAGGAGCAGCTGTCATCGCTATAAAAGCGTTTGCTGATGGAACTGAGGTTGTTACAAAGCACCAGGCAAGTTCAATTTCAAACTTATCAATTGATGATATTCCATGATAGTAGAAGTGACAGAACTATTTTGTTCAGCACGATAAAGTATAGGCCACAGCGCCCCAAAGTCCCTTGCTACCTAACATGCAAAGAGATTTGGGAGCGAATAGAATGAGCTTTCTGTTATCCCTGATGAATGGAACTCGGTTTTCTCGCATTACTAAGATTTATTAATAGGCTCTAATGTACTGGCCTTGAAAGTATTTACTTTTTGATCTGCTAATAACTTTTGTGGCATAATAACTTTCTTTGATTAAAATTCACAGTTCATCTGAAAGCCAGCAGGGGAAGGATATCTTGACTTCTTGACCTCTCCTTAACATATGGAATAACAACAAAGCCTTTGTACATTACAAATTTTAGGAAATAAAATCTTATGAAAAGCATTTCTAGAGAAGCTTCATAAAGGAGAGCAGTCACTCCTCTGCGTTACCTACGGATCAAAAATGAGATTTAAGATTGACCACAGGTAGTCTTTTTATAAGAAACCGCTTCTAAGAGACTCAGACTCTCAGATAGCCAGATAATTAAGAAACTTCTGCATGTTTTTCTTTATTCTCACTTGATTGCAGTATCATATTCATAGACATAGGAGCCGGGGCACTGGGGGCATGTGCCCCCCAAGATTTTGCAATAAACAAGAAAGTAGGCTATTCGGTGTTGCTTTATCTTTGTTGACAGGTACTTCCTTTTTGTTGCCAAATGCATTTTAGCGGGAAGATTTCTTGCATAGTCATATGCAGATTCATCAAAGTATTTCACTGATTTTTCCAACAACCGCTGGCAATTCAACAATAAGGAGGCATCCTTGGAACAAAGCTCATAACTTGCTTCATTTATGGCTATTTCGTATTTTTTCATGTTTACCATTGTTTTTTCTTGCCCTTTCAGGTAAAATAGATGAAGTGTACTCTGTGCACGGCTGGTGTAAAATGCAGGTCAAATTTTTTGCAGGTCACTGCGAGGGCCAAGGGCTCATAGGCTGCATAAAGAAATGCTGCTGTGTATGAGATACTGAGAGCCGCTAGTGTGTTGACATGTAATGTGTCAAAGTGAAGTGGCTAGATGTGCCCCAGTGACTAAGCCAAGTCATTTACCTAATAATCTTTCAGACAATGCATTTTCTGAAAATTGCCGAAAGCATTGACCTCGGGACTTTTGATCCTCGGTTTATAAGCGATTAAAGTTCTGTTTGTTTAGGTCAAAGCCAAGATCCAGGCAAAATGCGAAGGGCATTACACATCGAAAATCTCGTACACATTAACTGGAAAACCGGGAGAAAATCCAGAAATCCTTAAGGAATTCTTTGAAATCCGGAAACCCCTGGACCTCTCATTGAAATTTCCATCAAATCCCAAGAATCCTTAAATCTTTCTTAAATACACGTTTTCTATAAGGAACTGAGATCAGGTCATAGTACTACAAGTTTCTTAATTGGTTTCTTATTTTTGAATGCAGAATAAGACCACTTTTGCATTCCTTACTCAAGAGGACTTTATGAATAATAGCACATATTCTTCGATCAGAATTAGATCACCAGCTGGTTAAAGCTTTCAGTCGTTTGATATATGCCATGAGTACGGTCATGGGGTTAGGGCGGCTTTCTTCCATGTCAAGGTATTGTCACTTGGTGTAACGTGAAAAACAAAGGAATTTGATAACCATCTCTCATGGTGTAAAAAGATGTGTGTAATGACAAAAGCGGGGCTAGGATTGCATTCACATTTTAACACCAAAGGGAGAGGCATTATTACACAATTTTGTGAGCTTTGCAGAAATAAAACAATCATTTTGCCACCGTCTTTTTCGTCAGCACACTAGCAGCTCTCAGTATCTCATACACAACAGAATTCCTTCATGCAGCCTATGAGCCCTTGGCCCTCGCGGTGACCTGCCGCAGTGACCTGCAAAAAATTGACCTGCATTTTACACCAGCCGCTCTGGGCAAAGAAGAATTAGATAAGTATAAAGTGAAGGTAGATGCAACAAGGCGCACTCGGAAAGCAAGAGAATTGGAAAACCATAAGGTTGACTTAGGCCTAAACAGTACCAGTGCGAAAACATGTGGGTTTGCAATAGAAAACTCAGTAGATTGGGTACCGTTAAACTTGTGAAATTTTATGCAACCCATGAACAGTTAACATGTGAGTGGAAAAGAATGCTGAATCAAGAGGGGGAATACACTGAAATTCAATTATTTGTTACAAATGGCAAGCAGAAAAATACACAACAGAACAAAAAATACATACAGTTTTACATCACTACAGTCTCAGTTCAGCCCTATTTACAATGGAAATCTGATAAACTTAACCTTAATCATGGGTGATGAAGGAGAAGTCATAACTCTCACCGTGTCTTGTGAATTAAATCAGATATAAATGACCTGAAAGTAAGTCCTAAATTCTCTAAGACCATGATTGCAGTTTTAAAGGCCAAAGTTCATCGATTCCAAGGGAAAACTAGAAAAATTGATGGCACCATTAGAGGCCATGATGAAGAGCTTGAGGGTATCGCAAACAAAACTTGATTACTTGGAGAATCAAAGCAGGAGGAACAACATAAAGCTAATTTCAGTTCTGGAATCCCATGCTCATAAAGAAACCTAGGAAGAGAGTGAAGACATTGTGAAGAGCATATCAAAACGTAGCTGAATTTAAAAGATGAAATGCTGATCAAACTCACCTTGTGGGACAACTGAAAGAGGCCTACACATGCAGTGATGGCTCTAGGGTTGAAGTCAAGCCTAGAGCCATAGTTGCCAAGTTTGCCTCTTGGAAACAATGTGAGAAAGCATTGGAAAGTGCAAGGAAAATGAAACCTCAAGGGATAAACTTGGTTGCCGATGTCAGCCAATGTGTTCCTGACCATCGCCAGGAGCAAATCCTAAAGCTAATTAAAGCCAACAAGAATGGAAAGTTGGCCTACTTTGTTTTAGATAGGTTGGTAATGAAAGATAAACCACCTCATGTTAGACGTAAATCATCAAAGGTGCCATGTCCTGATCCAGAAGTTACAATCAAAGCAGACCAAAATGGGCAGAGCTATCAAAACATTTAACTCTAATCTGACTGTGATGGGACCTGTTATGGACTCTCCATGTCATTGTTTTTCTTCTCAATATGCTACTTTCAGGATTCAATTTTCCATTGTCACCTAACATATTTATTGAAATTCAGATGGTAAAGACCCATAAGAATCCTTCTGGCCTTAAAGATGTGATCAAAATGGCCTTCTATGCAGGAAATGCAGTTGTTGGATTCATATAACATGCAATGGCATACCTGTCTCAGAATATGAGGCACTTTCAAGAGAACCTGATGATGTTCCATGGTTTTGAATTAACTGCGCAATGGCATATCATGAATCCATTTATCCTTTTGGCACATTGAAAATGCAACCTTATTATATCTTGTTCAATTTGACAAACCTTCTGTAGTTGATTGAGTACCATCTTTTGAAATCACCTCCCATCTCAACAACTTGCCTAACCTGCAAGTGATATTTTTGGCTTTTGATATAGTCCAGTGGATATGTGTTAAAAAACGTCAAAACTGTTCACTTTATGTTAAAAGCATGAAACTTGGTGTCAAGGTACTATGAATTATGCTGATCATTTTAAGATTTGGAGCCACTTCTAAAAATAGACTCGTGACATCATAATGATGTCATAAATGCCAAAGTTGCTTTCGCATTTAAACAGCAGGATAGTTACCTGTATCGAAGTTGATGTTTGCTATAGCATTGCCTCCACATTGGTGAGGCATATCTCAACAAATTATGCCAAAAAATGTCAAGATTTTTCTGCGCATGCGTCAATTTTGCTAACCATGTAAGTCATGAAATGCTGTGAAATATCCAAACTTTAGTTTTGAATATTTCATTATGGTATTTTATTAGAGTATTCTGAGCTTGTCAAGCCTTGTAATTCATCTGAATGGTTGAGAGGGTGGGAAATGACTTCAAGATATCAGTAGATAACCAAGGCACCAGTGCTTAAATGGCAACTCAAGATTCGAACAGCATCCAGTGGCTTCTTTGATTTACAATGGCTTCATCGATCATATTGACAATGTAGTATTTGAACTTCATAAGTGTATTATCATTTTCTATGAAACTGTACACCAAACGCTTTACAAATTCAACAAAACAATGAAAGATTAGATGACAGGAAGTAGACGGAAGGTCATGATGAGTCATCCACTCACTTCTATTAGCACTTGAAGAAGAGAACGATGAAACACCAGTGACAAAAATGGGATGAGAAAAATTTGCAGAATTATGGAATCGCAGCCTTTTGATTCAAGTCAAATTAATTGGACATTGTGTGTTATTTGCCAGGAAACAACCAAAGAAAAACTTCAATGCCCCGCTAAAGAGTCTCATCGTCGCTTTGATATTGGAAGTGGGTATGCTACACTAGCAAAAAATCTTTGGGCTTTTAGCGAGCTTGGGGTCAAGACTGCTCTAACAAGAAGTTACCAAGAAGAAAATCTGGAGGAAATCCTATCATCAGGAGAAGGGAAATGACATAAATCATGTCAGTTGCGATACAACGCGACAAAGCTCGATAGAGCTCGCAAAAGAATGCGAGAAGATAGCTCACAAGATGAAGAAACAGAAACAAGGAGAAAGTCCACAAGAGCATATTCAACCCCCTTATCGGGCGAGGCAAGGAGAGAAGTATCAAAGGCCCACTGTTTCTTTTGTGAAAAAAGTGCTCAATTGAAAGAGCCCTTACATGGGGTAACTATGCTTCAAGTTGATGACCGTGTAAGGCACATTGCTACAGAAACACAAGACACACGCATTTTGGCAAAACTGAGCGAGGGTGATATGATAGCCATCGATGCCGTCTATCATTTGATATGTCTTAGCTCTTATTATAACAAAGAACGCTCTTCTAATAGATCCGATTGCTCAAATTCTGATAGCATTCTTAAAGGAGTAGCACTTGCAGAAGTTGTGTCGTACATAGAAGAAGAAATAGCTGAAAAAAGAAATCAAGTATTCAAGATGACAGATTTAATTGGGCTGTACACAAATCGTCTTGAACAACTGGGCGTCGTAGTAGATACTCGTGTCAACAGCACGCATCTAAAGGAGCGAATCCTTGCTCTTTCACCAGACCTGATAGCTGAAGTAAAGGGACGTGATACCTACATAAGTTGTCGGGGAAGGGTCGGTGAAATGCTTCAAACTGCTTACGCAGAGTGCTGTGATGACGAAGGAACATATCTCGCAAAGGCAGCAAATATCGTACGGAGAGATATTTTCACCACAACATGCAAATTTGCTGGTGCATTCAGCAAAGACTCTCAAAAGGACTCTGTACCTAAAACGTTGCTTACGCTGATTAGTATGATTTTAAATGGATCTGGTCTTACAGCAAAGAAGGAGCATGATCAGTCATTTCAAAATCAAGCATGCCTCTCTGTTTCACAGATGATAGTATTCAACTCATTTAAGCGTCGACGGGATTTGAATAATATGGTGAGTGATCGTCACAGCAAAGACAGAGAGCCACCTCTTCCCGTACATCTCGGCTTGAGGATCTATTCACAAACTCGTCAATCAAAGTTGATTGATGAGATGTTTCGACTTGGCCTTTCAGTTTCCTATGACCGAGTTCTCGAAATTGAAAATGCAATGGTTCGTTCATTATGCACGAAATTCGACGAAGAAGGGGTTGTCTGCCCCCCAAACCTTGCAAAGTCTGTGTTTACCACGTCAGCTTATGACAATCTGGACCATGATCTAAGTTCTACTACTGCAAAGGAAGCTTTCCATGGAACAGGAATTTCTATTTTCCAGCATCCTGATGATCAAAATACTGGTCAATGTCGTGATAGTGTGTATTACAAAGATGACGGTTTGAAGAAACAAAAGGCCAGTTTGCCAGAAGAATACTCGACAATCAAACCAATGATGATGAAAGATAAGAATCCTGCTGTTCCCGAGAACAGTTCTTGGAAATTAACAGAAGTTGGCTCTCTGAGTGAAGTTACGAAATATGCAATGAAGTGGCTTGAATCTATAAGGCAAGGAATAATGGAGTCCCCGCCAACCATGCTATCTTGGTCAGCCTACCATGCCATGCAACACAATGACCTAGCAGTGCTAAAATCCATCTCATCTATGCTTCCTCTTTTTAAAGAAGACTCCCATTCCGTGGCCTTGATGTGCCATAGCATGAAGTTAATGCAAAAGGTGACAGCTTTTCTCAACCCAGGACAGACACCTGTCATGACTTTTGATCAACCCCTCTATGCAATCGCAAAGACAATACAATGGACATGGCCTGAGCAATTTGGAGAGGACAAGCTGCTGGTAATGTTGGGTGGGCTGCACATTGAAATGGCTTTTATTAGCCTGATCGGATCCTGGCTTAAAGACAGCGGATGGATTCAAGCTTTAGAGGAAGCCGGTGTTACAACAAGTGGAAGAGCTGCTGCAATACTGCAATGCAGCCATGTAAAGAGAAGTCGCTATGCACATGAAGTTAGTGCTGCTGCGCTCTATGCGCTACTGAAGGATGCTCATTCCCTTCAGAAAGATGTAGACTTGGAAATCTTCTACCAGCAGTCTAAGGACATTCCTCAATTCCGATGTTGGTCTACTGCTTTTGAACTGGAAATATTGCTGCTAACATTTGTGCGATCTCTCAGGGAGGGGAATTTCCAGCTGTACATCGATACACTATGCCGAATGGGACCTTGGTTTTTTGCAATGGACAAGGTCAACTATTCTCGGTGGCTTCCTGTTCATCTCAGAGACATGCTCAGTCTAAGCGAACAGCATCCTGAAGTTTATCAAAATTTTGTGGATGGGAAATTTGTGGTTCACAACTCAGAGAAGAGGTTCTCGGGAATATCGATTGATCACACCCACGAACAAAACAATAAGAAAGTGAAAGGCCAAGGTGGGATTATCAGCATCACTACCAATGATAATGCCCTTCATCGCTGGCTCATCGCAGGGCACCAAATATCTGCTCTGACGGAGGCATTCAACAACAGCGTTTCTAAACCACTGGGCGGTGATGATGCAAAGAAGCACCATGAAGAAACAGCATCATTCCAGAAAAGATATTCTGCAGATGTCTGTAACTTGCAAAACACGATAACTGAATTTGGGAATCCTTTTTTAGAGGAGTCGACAGATTCATTGATTGTTCTTCACACGGGGAACATACGTCAAGGCCTTGCAATAACAAATCTTGAAAGGATTGAAGAAGTAGGTCAAAAACAGTTTGAGGACTACATAACTCAAAGGCTACACGAGAAGAAGGTTTCGCTGTCAGAGACTATCACAAGAAACAAATTGAGCATCTTCAGCTCACAGAAAGTGCAAACGAAGCAGCAAAAGCGTCTGACATCTTTGAAGGATGATGTTGCCCTCTTTTCCCGTCCCTTCATTGCATGCCAAAACAGGGATGGCAACATTGAAGAGTTTTTCAGGCATGAGAACCAAAGTTCGCCTCCGTCTCTCTCGCAAAACAATGAACTGAGATCAGGAAGCAAAGCAGAGCTGCTGAAACAGCTTGAGAACATGGATGATTCCATTTCTAGCTGTGAGTCCCCTGAAACAGAAGTGACAGTTCTTGATGGGGCAGCGTTGATCAATGGATTGAAGCCAGAATCCAATACGACGTTTGAAGATTATGCCTCCAAGGTGGTTCTTCCACGATTAACAAAGCTATCAGCCTCTGCACAGAGAATCGATGTAGTCTTTGATGTCTACCTTGAGATGTCACTGAAGAATTCAGCTAGAGTTCACCGTGGTCAGGGATCTCGTCGACGAGTGAAGAGCAATCTGCAAGTCCCCACGGATTGGAAGTCTTTTCTGCGCCACAGTGACAATAAGACCAAACTCTTTTCGTACCTCGTGCAATTCATTCACAAAAATCTAAGACCTGAAGGGAAGACCGTCATAGTGACAACTGGAGAGAATGCTTTATGCTGGCCTCCACGAAACACATCCCTGATCAATCCATGCAACCACGAGGAGGCTGATACCAGGATCTTTGTACAAGTAAGGGATGCTCAGGAAGAACAAGGAATGAATCGCGCAATCATTCACACAGTTGATACCGATGTCGTAGTTCTTGGAGTCGCTGCTGTAGTAAGACTGAAGGACTTACAGCTGACAATTGCATTTGGATCACGGCAATACTTTAGATACATCAATGTCAACAAGATAGCTGCACTTTTAGGTGAGAAAAGGGCCCTCGCATTACCGATGTTTCATGCATTCACTGGCTGTGATACAGTTTCCTTTTTTGCGGGGAAAGGAAAACGATCAGCAATGAAAGCCTGGGAGATTGCTTCAACTGTCACACAGTCTTTTCTTTCAGTTGAGCAAAATCCCTCACTCGTAAGTGATGAAGACATGGCTATCATTGAGCAATTTGTTGTGTATCTATACGACCCCACAAGTGAATTATCATCTGTAAATGCAGTTCGACTAGAGCTTTTTGCAAAAAAGAACCGATCCATTGAAAACATCCCGCCAACGCATGCCTCGCTACTTCATCACGTCCATAGAGCTGCCTTGCAAGCCAATTGCTGGGAACAGATGTTTGCCCCTATTCAGTCATTAGCTAGCCCAGAGCACTGCGGATGGATTTACGATGATGGTGTATGGCAACCAAGATGGACTGATTTGCCAGAAGTGGCTGATGCTCTTCGCATCCTAGTGAAGTGCTGTTGCAAAAAAGGTTGCAAAAATGCTTGCAAGTGCAGAAAAGCAGGGCTGGAATGTACTGCACTTTGCTTCTGTAGTGGAGACTGTAACTAGGATTGCTGCTTGACAATACGGACATGCTAGTGACTACCAAAATTATTTAGCTCAGTTGCAATGGCATATTCATTCAAACTGATGCTCCACGTTAGTCGAATTGATCATGCAAATATGTAGAATCGTTCAGTTTCAGCTAGAAGACCTTCAAGGCACACTGCCATTGATAAGGTTGGAAGTTATATTGAAATCATTCTCATTATGCATCTTGTCATAAGCAAGATTCTTCATCACAAATGGAAATCCAAAGTATTGAGGCTTGCTAATTTATGCTATTTTGATGTGCTTTTGTATAGCCAATCAGTTCAATGAGAGTGTGCCTTAAGTCGGTCGTTATTACAAATAAAAGTTTGGTCGTTTTGTCGTTACTAGGTTCCCCAGGTGACAGATAGATTAAGCTATGACGTCATCTGCTGATTCTGTGATAGCACTCTCTAAGATCAGATTATCACGTAGCCCTCTAATTGTCATTTTTGGATGTGTGCAGGATGTTTTGACACAAAAATAAGCCAGACTAGGCTTTGAGAGTGCTTGGATCTTTAGCTAAACTTTTTACAACTGTGACGTCATAATGATGTCATTAAGGCGTTTCAGGAAGTGGCTCCAAATCTTAAAATGATCAGCACACAAAACTGCATAGGTCTGCCAAGTTTCATGCTTTTAACACAAACTGAACAATTTCAGCACATATCCACTGGACTAATGATCAAAGAAACAAACCAAACGAAACGAAACAAAACCGAGCGAAACCAAACAAAACCAAAACCATTTACAATTAAATCCATAAAGATTAATTGAAAATAGCAAATTCATTATTTCTTATTGTTCGGATGGATGTAAACAATAATAAATGATCACTTTAGTAGTAAGACCAGCGGTTAGGCTACCTTGCATTCCCTTAGGAGAAACGCAGTGGTTTCGTTCCCCACAGAGCAAAACGAATTATTTTCAAATCAAAGCACAAAAGATCATAAAAGACAGAAGGAAGCAAGTTTAGAAATTGCAGTACGAGTGGCATTCAACTCATTTGAAAAGCGTACTAGATTTCTTCACAAATAGGATTTTTACAGAGGTAAAAAGGAAAGGATGTTTTTGCCAATGGTGTGCAAGTTTTGTGGGAATTGAAATGCTCAGAACAGAGTGGGGCTGATGTGATCCCGAAGCAGATCAATTTTACTCTTCCTGCCTTGATATCAGATCAGAGTAACATCAACGATCCATTGCATCTTCTTCTTGCCACTGCACCTGCACATACGCCACCACTACCATTTCAGGAGCCTCGCACTACTACAATTGCAGGAACCTACAATGCCACTGCCAACTTGCAACACCAACACACACACACACACACATTATCCATTTCCACAAGCCTTCCACCTCCTCCATTTGCTACCACATATCTTGCAGCCACCAACTCTTATATGCCACGCACTGCAATTACTAACATATCTTCTAAACCAGAAACCATTTTCCTCCCATCGTACACTGACATTTAATCATCCTTCCACAACACACCAACCATAAATCCTCCTTCATCTCTTGCACATCTTCCAATAACACCCAACCTTCACACCCATACTCATTCCCTCTCAACATCAACTATCACATCCACATCTGTGCCACAAAGAACTAGCAACGCAAGAACACCAAAGAAGATCACTCAACCAATAACATCGTCATTATCCCCACAAAAGAAGAGGAAGAAGCACAGCTGCGCAACAGCACCACCACCTGTACCAGCATCTTCTGCACCACCTCCTGTTCTTACCCAGTCACCTCCAAAGAAAATGAAGAAGCACAGCAAGAAGGACTAACTAATGACAAGTCATTATCGTTATACACAGACTATTGTTTGGCCATTTAAAATCTCTATTTTTGAGGTACTCCCAGACATTTTTGGCCTTCACTGGGCATGTTGAGCAATAACTACACCTCGGCACTGTGATCCAGCTCTTTAGGAATCATGGAATTAATACCGAAAGATGAAAATTCGAGTATCAGCTATTTGATAATTTTATCATATAGAAGCGACATGGTACTATTGGACAAAACAAAAATTTTTCAAGTCGTAGTTGCGAGTCCACAGTTACGATTTTTTAAAGTTGGCCTACGATGCCAAGTTTTGTTTACATTACCATTTCCGGCCTAATCTTTGTGGCATCGATGAAAACATAAAAATTGAAATTACTACATATCCTCAACAAGAAGGCCGATTTGCAAAAACTTTTTTTATGTTTTACAGATACATATCTACTCTTTTCGAAAATGCCAGTTAAATTATTAAAACCTCATGTTGAAATAGACTTTTTTTACAAATTGACTCAGGCATTTTTAGGCTCAAAAACAGTGGAAAATATCTGAATTTTGTCTTTTATAGTGTAAACAAAAAATCTAACTATATCTAACTCTTAGCAAAAAAATTAGAATTAAATTTGATGTGTTGGGAACATCTTTGCCAAAGGATTCGTACAGATTCATGCAGAAAAAAATGTTCACGGCACTTTTAAATTCTAGGCCCTATTCGGGTTTAATTTTCATTAATTTACGTAAGTGATAATGTTGGGAATGGCGATGCAATTTTTATGGGAAAGTCTTTGGTCCAGTCCTGAAAACTTGAAAATTACTTGCCATGGGCATGATCAAAGCAGGAAATCTACTTCTTTGCATCAACTTATCATCTACCGGGTGTCCCAAAAAAAGTATCCGGATTTGGTCGACCCTAGCGATAAGAATATAGCGTGAATCAATCCGAAATGATTTTCAAAACATACCACAATAGCCAACTTGAACATAGATACCTCGTTTGTTGATGTCGGTGCACTGGGAGTGAAGATATTAATCTTCAAAGGACAAATTTGCCTCCACCTCCAAACCAGAGCTTTGGCGCTTTGGCCTAAGCAAATCCTTGAAGCCTTGCGAATAAAATCAACAAAACCTGAAGGCGGCACAACAGATGGGTTTTACAAAATACAGTTTATGTGAGACCTATCGTCAAGGGAGCTCCAAAATCAGCTTCATTCAACTCAATATCGACAATTTATCTTACACATACTATTCACCGATGAAAGTACTCCCTTGAGCATCAATACACTTTTGAAATCGTCGAATCATTCCTTGAAAAGAATTCTTCATCAGATCTCTCGGGAGTCATGACAGGAAGGTCTGGAGATCTTTTGGGGCCAAAAGATATCTCCTCTCTTGTTGATGACCCACCCGGGAAATCAGCTTCGAAGATACGCGATGATCAACCTGATCTCGAGAGATCTGATAACAAATTCTTATCAAGGAATGGTTCAACGATGTCAAAAGTGTGTTGATGCTCAAGGGAGTACTTTCACCGGTGAATAGTAAGTGTTTGTTACATAAATCTTCGATATTGAGATGAATGAAGCTGATTTCGGAGCTCCCTTGACGATAGGTCTCGCATAAACTGTAGTTTGTAAAACCCATCTGTTGTGCCGCCTTCAGATTTTGTTGATTTTTTTCACCCTGCTTCAAGAATTTGCTTAGGCCAAAGCGCCAAAGCTCTGGTTTGGAGGTGGAGGCAAATTTGTCCTTTGAAGATGAATATCTTCACTCCCAGTGCACCGATATCAACAAACGAGGTATCTATGTTCAAATTGGCTATCGAGGTATGTTTTGAAAATCATTTCGGATTGATTCACGCTATATTCTTATCGCTAGGGTCGACCAAATCCGGATACTTTTTTTTGGGACACCCGGTAATCTCTTTGGGAGTAGGGCTGACTTTTGATGGTTGATCCAAATTGCCGAAATAAGGGAATAAATTGAAAAAAAAATGAAACTTGTAAAATTGAAAATCATACTACCTGGTATTAACAAGCATACTTTGACATTCATGATAAAACAAATTTCAGCAAAATCGTACTTCTAGATGCAGAGATATGACATTTTGAAGTTGGAAGAAATTGATCAATTCGGTCAATGCAATTTCCGGTCAAAATTCACATTGTTGGCGGAATTTTCATAGCTTTAAGGCAGAATTTTATCCACTTCAATTGCAGCCATTTTTGTTTTGTTTCATAGGTTGTTGTCTTTATCTAACTACTAACTATTCATTCATACAATTTGATAAAGGATATTTCGTAGTTTTCATGTTTATTAGACTATGCTGTTTTCGCTACTTCATCTCCAAAAAGCTGAAGAATTCTCACTTTGAAGCTGAAAACAAAAAGCGGGCGGAAAAGGGCGGAAATGTCACCTATCCCTTATGGAAGTGTTATTTCAAATGGACATTAGTACCAAAGTAAATGACGTACTATTTTCAAATTCAGGTCATGTGAGACTTTTCTTGTACACCTTGTATCTCTTTCTTGAGTTTAACTGAAAATTCTATAATTCGGCAAAATCCGGCAAAACCTGTTGAAGATCCGGCCGGAACCGGACATCCGGCAACACAGAAAATCCGGCCGAATTATCCGGCTAACCGGATATCCGGTACACTCCCATTCATTTTATTGAAGTAAACAATCATAGTTTCAAAAGAGATGTAAGACTAATCAATGAGCCATCTAGAATTTGGAAAAGTGTTCGCATATTTGAACGTGGTTTGAAAAGAAATTTCCAGGAGCAGAAAAGGGAACTTTAGAATTTCTTTTTTGCTCAAGGCAAACATCCAACAACTTCCTTTACTCATTTCTTTGGAAAAATACAGACATGATTATATGGATCTTTTCATTTCTTTACAGCGCTTTTGTATCAGTATTGTATCTTTCTCTGGCTTTTTCTGGTGATGATATCACCATATTATTTCTAAGACAGAGGACAGATTAATGCACAAATGAAGGCATGTTCAAGCAAGATCTTCTGAAGTGACTTGTAAGGAATTACCTTGTTCATTGTTAGAGATAGGTATGAGAAAGATGGTTTGCATGTTTCAGCGGCTAGATATTATTTCTATTTTTGTCACAAAGATTGCCAAGAATCAGAAACTGCAGTCAGTTGAAACAATTCTACACATTTTGTATCAGTTCTGGACCTTACGTTGGTTTTGGCCAGGTGGTTTGGTGTTCAAATGACGAACCAAATGGCCCATTCCAAAATTGTAATGTTTGTGATTTAATTCGAAAGAGAACACTACAATTCCCTTTTCATCAGAACAGAATGAATTGGTTTTTGTTTGGAAGAGTGGGAAAGATACTGTAAACAAGTTGCATTCCACCAGGGGCAGTCTGGCATCATAACTGCAGGGAAGCTAGCTAATCAAAATGGCCCAGTTTAGGGTGTGGCAGAAAAAAATTTTCCACCAAACTCACAAAAGAAGGAATCACCTTAAATATGCTCTATGAATATTAGTTCATAGATATATCAGTGGACATCAATGCTTGCACTCTAATTTGAGGAACACATTTTGCATTAGCCTGCGTGCAGACTCAACTGATTCCCTGAAACAAAGTGATGTTCCTCCTCCAGTAGAGTCTGCGAATGAGGGACAAGGATTCTTTGAAGATGTTTATCAATCAATTAAACTAAAAGAGAACTATAGAGATCATTTTCCACCAATGAGGTCTGGTTCCTCGAGCCTGAGAACCACACGTGACTTTGGACAGGGTTTTACCAATCAATGGCCGTGGCCCTATGGCCCTATGGCCCAATGGCCCAATGCCACTACGTTACTATGAATACCTGAGTATGACTTTGACAGTGTTTTCGACTAGAATTTGTATAAATGTTGCTTTAAACAAGCCCAAATTCAATTATTGGGAATTCCGCTTCAAATGATTGAAGTTGAGAGGATGATGATCAAAGCCTTCAAAAACGTCTTTTAAAAGCAACAGAACAAATCACGTAAAGAACTTTTGCGAGTACACGTTTTTTTTTATATGAAACTAGGATCAGGCCATAGTACAGGCCATACTAGGATCAGGCCATAGTTTCTTAATTTAACATGAAATTTTGTCCATTTTAGTACTAAAAGTTTCTTAATTGGTTCTTTATTTTTTGAATGCATGAATTGTCAATGTGGTCGCTAACACTGCTGCAGATATGTTTCTTGATATTCAAAACATCTTATAGGATTAAACAGTGTTCTGTTTTGTTGAAAACACAAATGGTTAGGTATTATTGCCCAATAATAAAGGTTCAACGATCTATTTGCTATAAAATTCATGCTTTAACTTTAAAAAGTTTCTTAGTACTTCTCAGACATAGTACTAGGGTTTCTTAAATTTTGGCCAGCTTAGTACTAGTTTCTTATAAACCAGTTTCTTATAAAAAAACGTGTACTAAAAGTTTCTTAAAATCATCAAATTTTCAGTGCATAGAGTCTCTTCTGAGTTTTGTACGTCTTTCATACACATTCCCTTCCATAACTATCGTTATGTTTACTTCGTGTTCCTCCGTGAACATTTCAAATGTAGGTTTTTTACAGGAAGCAAGTGAAGATGGAGGAAGAACACGCCTAAGATCGCCGTGACTAGAATAAGAATTCTTAAGCTGATTTTCCCAGTAATGGAGTTTCTAATTTTTTAGCGATCTGGAGAGAATCGAGTTTCCTTTTAAGACTGCTCTCGTGGAGACCTTAGCCCCGTTGCTGTGAGTTATACGGCTGGTGTAATCTGCATAACGCAGGTTGCATAATGCAGGTTGCAGGTCATGCTTTATGGCCAAGGGCTGCATGGCTGTACCAAGAGGCTGTCACCCACAAGAAGGCTAACATCTCTGTGTCAGGGGGATTACAAATAGTTGGTATGTAAGAGCTACTGGTCCTATGGAAAGAACATGCCACAGGATTAGCAAATCAATATCATGAATTAATTCGCTTAGTTGCAAGTGATTAATTGCTTCTGACTCAGACTTCGATGACAACAAAACATTGTTATCAAATCAATGGGGAATCAATGAGTGACATCATTCTATTCATATTCAATATCCACAACTAACATGATGCAATTGTAATGGTATTGGCAATAACCTCGTGGATTTTCATGAAAATGTCATGTTTGTTCCAGGGGAATTTGATGGGAATTTCACTCATTCATCAAAATTTTTTCAGAGCAAAGGATTTTTAAGATTTTGATGGATTTTCTCAAAACCAAAAGAATTTTTATCAGAAGAGGTGTACAAATTTTTTTGGGAATCAATGAAATGTCCTTCTGTTAGTTGCTTCCTCAGAGGAAACTTTCAAGTTTTCCCAAGTCTACCCTTTTCTGCTGGCCCTACTTCAAGCTCGAAAAGTTGGACTTTGTGAGCAAAGTAATCAGAATCTTCTCTAATTACCAAAATTTGTTTCATGCTCCACAAGAAACTTTGACAAAGAAAAACATAGACAGAAGATAAATTTTTTATATCAATTGTTAAGCTTTGAAACCAAACCCCCTGAAACTAAAAAGCTTTGTGTCACCAAGAAGGTGGCCCCATGGTACAGCCAAGCAGCCCTTGGCCATAAAACATGACCTGCAACCTGCATTATGCAACCTGCGTTATGCAGATTACACCAGCCGTGAGTTATAGAACTGTAAAGATTTTCAAGTTCCTTCCTCTACTTATCATGCAACTTCAGCATCCTCCTTTGCCTTGTTTCCCAATAAAACAAGGAAATTGGCAGTGGGTGATTCCCTGTATCACGTCGCCAAAATTTTCACTAGGTGAACGAGAATTTTGTCCACGAATTTGGGCATGTTTGCTTGCAATTTTCAAACGAGTTCTAATGAAATACATCATCTAACTCATGCCTTACTTCTAACGAAGTACTCAAGACAATTGGGCCATAGGGCCATAGGGCCAGGGCCAGGGCCATTGATTGGTAAAACCTCTTTGGACAGGCTTTGTTTTGCTAATGCGCAGACTCTACTGGAACCTCACTTCTCTTCAGGGAATCAGTAGAGTCTGCATGCAGGCTAATTTTGCATGTTTTGCACTTTATTTGAATCAAACTTCATTTGAAGATTAGTTATATGCAATGATCACAAAACAGTAGGAGTATTTGCCGTTGCAACTGAACTCTTATAACAGTTCAAGACATGCTGCTATAATTCTATTCAAATGTGTGTCCCCTTGTCGCAGCTCAATTGGTACCTAAACTACAGTTAGCCACAATGACTTTAAACTCGACATAACCATAAAATTCAATGAACCAGATATCGTTATGAAATCTGAAAGGCAACATTTAGATAATGTTGTGCATATCATACCTAAATGTTGAAGTGTTCAAGGTTTAAGTTGTTTTTTGAAAAGTGCATATGTATCAGCAAACTGATCAATCACTTGCTCATAATCGAGAGGAAAGTTCCTCTCTTCACTTGAAATAATCAAAAGTGATTCAACATTTGGTTGGCTCATAGTTGAGCGCAGCATCTTCATGAGAAAGCATCTGCATATTTTGATATGTTGCTTGATCTGAGTGAGCCTATTGTTGCTGTGATATCATGGTAACAATTTGCAAATGCCAAGGATGGATACTTGGAAGGAAACAATCCTGGGCTCACATTGGAAGTTGCAGAAACTTGGGTAGAGCCGTTGGTGGTTGAAAGATGTTGCCTTGAAGAATGTTTTTGGATCATATGAAAGTCCAAATCCTGAAAGGCTGGCAACACTTCTAAAGGCATTGCAGCTAATTGATTCACCAAAAGCATTTGATCCAAAAGCCACCTTTGAAGCATCAGCACTTTGACAGAGCTGGGAGCAGTTCGAAACGATCCTATGTGCATTTGTGTTCCTAAAAATTTTCCAGTACTAAACACCAGCATCCAAATATCTCCAAACTAGTGGCCTTGATGTTATGACAGCTTGTACAATGGCATATAATCTAAGTAAAACCTTAACTGCAGTTTGAGACCAGTTCTCCGAAGTTCACCAAAAGGCAACTAAGTATGCAAACAACGTAGCTGAACAAGGAGTAGACGTTGCTCACAAGCTTCAATGCGTACAGAAGAGGAAGAAAAAGAGATTTTCTATGGCACATTGCTTCACACAAACAAATAATTGAGCTCAACTAAACAGATAAACTTCAACATGCAACCCACAAGGAAACGAAAAAATTGACTGGAAGCCTAAGACCCGGGGGGGGTACATGACTTGCGGATGCATGGGGGTCTGCCGCCCAGTTTCCAGAAGGCTACCCTCTTCTGATTACCGACAGTTACCGTCATACCCAATTTTATGATGAGTTTTGGCGAAAAACTGCCCATTTTGACAAGTTTTTGCCAATTTCTGGAAAACGCACCCATGTTTGAGGAAAATCTGGCGGAAAAGGGACCCTCGTTTAGAGAATTTTGGACGGAAAAACCCACCCATATGGGCGGCACATACCCGTACCCTTGACATGTTATGTTACCCCCCTGAGGCCTAAGATAGCTGTTGGCTATTGCTTGCTAATATGACCTGTGGGGACATCTATTCATATTCCGGGAAGAAACGCTTAATGTTGAGGTCATTAGGGGCCGTCCAAAAATCCATTTCGTCACGGATAGCGGAATTTGGCCGCTAACTTCAGATACCCCCTCCCCCCCTCCGCTTAACGGACATACAGAATTTAGTGTTTACCTATCTCGCTAACTGTTTCATTGCGATCGTTAGAAACCTTCAACTGTTGACAAGGAGAACCTCTTCTTAGGCCGTTTCTGTCTCTACTTTACGTTATCCAGCGATGAAACTTTGTAAAATATGATTGAAAACATTGTTAGGTTCCATTCCGTCACTCTTAACGGATTAGTAATAAACCCCCTCCCCCCGTAACGGCCAAATTCCGCTATCCGTGACGAAATGGATTTTTGGACGGCCCCTTATTATCACGTAAAAATGACAATGGCGATTGCAGACCAAACGATAGGTCCTTGATCTGTGCAGACACCATGCAGACACTTTCAAAATATTTCTCCACAACTTTTTTTGTGAAATTTGATTTATCTCATACAAGAAAAATAATTAACGGGTGTTCTCTAATCAAACAATAGTAGATATCAGTCATTGTAGGGCCCTTTTTATATCTATAACACTTCAATTTATGTATATTATTTTCTTCAACTTTTGCTGAAGGGCCTGTTATTTTCATTACTTTACATAACAGAGGGCATTTGAAAGAAAACAATTCACACTCAATTCATACACATGTATTCCCTGATCAAACAATAGTAGATATCTGTAATCTTGCAGCCCCGGTAATAACTGCAATACTTAAAATTATGTAAATTATCTTCTCCAATTCTCTCGAATAGGGCCCGTATTTTTTTTTCAATTTACATAACGGAGGGCCCGGGTGGCGATCGCCACTAGGGACTTTAAGCATGAGCAACGATAACAACAATGCCAATGCTAACTCTTAACGTTACCTTTTCCGTTTGCGATCTGCATGTACGTCATTAAGCATTGTGACGAATATGTTAGGTTTATCATGTGCTTTGGACGCAAGGAACTTAAAGTTTTGGTTTGGCGGGAAAATTATTTCTATCTTACTTCACTTCACAATCGTTCTAAAACTTCAACATGCCAAATTTACGTGAAATTCAAGGTGTCTTACTTGCAGCCTCTGATCTTGGAGCGATAGATGATGTAGAGTTTGCTTTGCTGTATGATCTAAACACATCCAAAAACCTTGAAATTCCACATTGGCAGTACGAGCAATTCAATTTAGAAAATACGAATGCAGATGAATGCAAGGCAGAATTTAGATTCGAAAAAGAAAATCTACACAATTTGGTTGATGCTTTGCAACTAGAAGAGGAACAATTACTGTACAATCGATTAAAAGTAGATACAGTCGAAGCAGTTTGTGTTCTTTTAAATTGTTTTGCATATCCATGTCGATATTCAGATATGGTGCCAAGATTTGCAAGGCCAGTTGCTGAAATCTGCGTCATCAATAACCATATGATGAAGTTGATATATGATCAATGGGCCTTTTTGCTGACAGACTTTAATAGAGAACTACTTTCACCCCCAAATCTTCAAAGATATGCAAATGCAGTGCATGCAAGAGGGGCACCTTTGCAAAACTGTTGGGGGTTTGTAGATGACACTGTTTGTCCTATATCAAGGCCAGGTCAAAATCAGCGAGTGGTGTATAATGGACATAAACGCGTCCATGCAATAAAATTTCAATCTGTTGCTATTGGCTGCATTGCTACATGACCCATACGAAGGAAAATGCCATGACAGCGGGATTCTTCGAGAATCAGGCCTTCTCCAGGATCTTCAGCGTCATTCTGTCTCCCCAGATGGCCAGGCGATGTGTATCTATGGTGATCCAGCTTATCCTCTTAGGCAACAATTACAGCCTCCATTCAGGAACGCAGTTCTCACAGAAGAGCAACAGCTATGGAAAAAAAGCATGAGCTCAGTGCGGGTTAGTGTGGAATGGCTGTTTGGAGATATCATAAATTATTTCAAATTTCTGGATTTCAAAAAGAACTTAAAAGTGCAACTCAGTGCCGTAGGCAAAATGTATATATTTGGAACAATCCTTAAAAATGTCAGAAACTGTTTGTATGGTAGTTCTACCTCTTCTTTTTTTGATTTAGATCCTCCAAATTTGGAGAATTATTTTGTGAGGCTTTGATGATATGTGTTTTTCAATCTATTGTTTCATGTAACATTCCAGAGCAATCCTTTTGAGCTCAGAAGCCAGGATAAATATCATTGTAAAATTTCAATAACTCTGCCTCTACAATTTATAGAATCTTTTGGTTTGTTTCCAAATTACTTCCAGAAGTCTCCTTTGGCTTAAAACACAGTGTTATTGAAACTTTAGAAAATATGTTTTCTCTTTCCTCCTTTCATTTAAAGATGTACATAGAGAAATACATAATGACCATAAACAATAATTTTTGATATAACAGAGCAATGTTTGTATAATTATGAATAGAATTTAGAAACTTGCAATTGAATTACGTATAATGTTAATCATTCTTATCCTTATTTAACTGTTGAAACATTGCCATCATGATTTGCCCTTGTTGCTGTTGTTGTTGCAGCATTTGCATTAAAATTTGGTTCAGTTGCTGCATTTGCTGCTGCATACTTTCCATTGCCCTTTCAACATTCCTTTCAGCAACATTACCTGCATTCCTCTCCCTCTCCTGTTGTTCTTTTAGCTCCCTTAGCCTTGCCTTCTGTGCTAGCTCCCGTTCTCGTAGCTCCATCTCCCGCCTTCTGAACTCTGCATCCACTGTCAGCTTATCCTGCAGGAAAGTCAGGGTGTCCCTTCCTGAATTTTGCGTCCTTTTCCCTGACCCCTCACCCTCCCCTAAATTCCTTCGTTTCATTGTCTCTGCAAAGGTCTCCAAAGACTGTTGGTGCATATCCTGGGCCTTAGCTATATCAGCTGCAGCCTTGTCTGTTTTCTCTCTATCTGCTGCCTTTTGGTCAATTGCAGCAGATTCAAAAGGCCCAATTAGTTCGTCAATCATGACTTCAATTTCATTTGGCTCATCTGGGGTTATGCCACTAGCTCTTTCCTCCTCTCTATCCTTGGCCCTTCTGCGGTCATACAACCCCTGAAAGCGTTCCCTTACTGAGCGTGGGCTTACGTCAAATTTAGGCCTCTCTATTCTGTTCAAAGTCTCTGACAACTTCTTCCAGCCTTCTCCTCTCTCTAAACTTCCTGCTTTTGTCTGCCATATTTCTGAAGCAAGCACCTCCCTCAATAACAGTGTATCATGCTCCTTGCTCCACTTGAATTGCTTTCTAAAATAAAATCACAAATCAGTTTTCCTTAAAGCCTCGTTGGCAAATGAATCTGGCAGGATGTTTGTTTACAATTATTTATATGATTTATACTTCATGGTAAGGCAAAGATGTATTCAGAATTGAAATCATTTAAACTTCATCATTAGTAACAGAAGAAAACAACAGGGGCTGGTAAATTTCAAAAAGAGAAGTCTAACTAAACTGGTCCTTGGCCAAAAGGCCGGTCTTTTCGTGAACAACCTTTTAGTTAGGCCCATTTTTGTCCAGCCTGCCTGAGGTCTGAAACTTGAATGAATTTATGGCTAAAATTTATAGAGAACATAATATCCTTACCCATTTGTCTTCAAAGCACTTGCAGCAGCCATTATGCAATCCTTTGATAATGTTTCGTTCGAGAAAAATGTCATGAAATTTATGTGCAAAGTTAACGTTTCGTCAGTACGTTAGGAATGAGGATGTTACGTTCCACAACAGTCACATGAAACCTAAACGTAGGAGGAATCTCCCTTCGCGCGTGTGCAGTAGGCAAATTCCTCTGGTCAACGTTAGCGTTGGCGTTACCGTTGTGAATGCTTAAAGTCTCTACTTTGCCACCCGGGCCAGGCGGCACCTGCATTCCACCATGCAACAGTAAATTGCCATTCTTGCCATTCGGTCGTTGTTCCCCACTTCGCTGTCCTGTTGCCTGTTGCACACATCAAACTGATTGCACACGGCTGCAAGCCTTGATGTAGGCCATGACCTTGATTTACCTCCTTTTGTTTGGCTCGCATTTGTTTTATTGACCAATCAGGAACCGGAGACATTACAGCATTTAGTCGCAAGTGTTTTGACCACAGGGCAGATTTTGAGTTTGGAACCAGGTTGCCAAAAATACTAGGAATATCAAATTTGTTACTTTCATTACAAGGTTCAAATAAAGATTTGTCCAGAACTTTGATAAAGACATAGTTTGAATATGAATTTGAAACAGGTTGCACACAAATTTTCATTCTGCTTGTGATTTTACACTCCCACTGGCACAATGTATCTCACCTTAAGGGATCTGTTGCATACTTACGGGGAGAACATCATTTGTGACCTGTTTATCATCCATTTGGTGGTGAAGATCCATTTGGTGATCTGTTTATCAGGTTTTGGGACTTGCACTAATTTTGCTTGATTTGGGTATTTAATGATGTCTTGAAAGTTGTGAATCAGCAATTCAGCTGATTAGACTTAAAGGATGTCAACACTTTCACTGCTAAATCCAAATTTCCACATGATGGCAAGGATTGCTGGTGATGCAAGAATCACACAATTTTGTGACCAACCTGCCTCATTCAGTTTGCCAGTGATTTCTGCATTTTCAGCGATCATTACCTTAGAGATAGAAAATTTTGTTTCTCTGCGATAGAAGTGATCCTTGCATCAAAGGAAAGTGACTGACCATGAAGTTTCAGCCATTGAGATCTCTCTTTCAAAATATGTTTTTTAGTTATCTTTTAACACCATTGTGAGAATTTGATTTTGGCGCCAAACTTCTAAGATTTGTGAGGTTGTTGCGATAAATGGAAACTATAAGTCACTGACAGTTTTTGGTCACAAATTTGTGCAATCCTTGCGTCATAAGCAAACCTTGGAATCATATGGAAATCCAGGCTTAACATTTCTCCTGCATGGTGGCATGAGTGAAGATTGGGAGATATCCAGTGCATGTTTCCTTGCATCTATCTCCCTGGCAGCCTGTTTTCTCTGGTCTTCATTGTCTGTTATTCTGGTTTGGGCATGTAGGATGGAACAAAAGTTCTCCCCTGGATATTTGTTAAAAGCAGTCAGGGACTGATATATCATGTTGGCCAGAGGATGTTCAATGCTCTTCCAATGTTCCATATTGGAGAGAGCCATCAATAGAGCCTTATCATAAAGCCTCATTTGGAACATCATGAACATGAGCCAACATTGAAGCATCTAATCACAGAGAAGATCTACCTTATTAGCCCTGAATATCACTGAATAGATGCTCAAAGTGAGTGGGACAGATGCCAAGAAGAATCAGCAATGTGAGGGACTGACCATCCTCAGAACCTGCATATTTCATCTCTTATAAGTAAGCACCCACCATACAAAACCTCCAAAAGCAGAGAGCTCCTCCAAGCCTGTGATTTCTTAGCAAGTGCCCTCTTGGTGCCATAAACAAAGGCCTAAAAAGCCTTGGATAAAGGATGAAACTTTAACACAACATTTACCGAAGCATTTAGAGATATGTCTAAATGATCAATGAACGGAATGACATTATAGATACCTTGATCATATACAACTTGGCGAACAAAGAATTAATATTGCCAATCGCCAATGAGTAATACAAGAAATTTGTTGATATGAATGGACAAACCATTTGCAAGCAGAAATTAAAATGCAGTGCAGAAGGTATCAACATATTTGAAAGGAATCTTGATATATTCTGCAAGTTTACAGTCCTCCATTGACCTTATGTTTTGCATTTCTTGGATCTCCTGTTGTTGATAGTTGTGGATCAAGAATCTGTTTCATAGTAAAAACTTTGCTTGGAAGCATTCTGACACGACGTCAACATAAATTTTGGAAAGGAGTGGGTGCATTTCCCCCCTTTTTTTTATTCATCTAAAATGTTACAATACAAGGCTACAAACTACTATACTTTCTAATTACCATACGACTATACCACACTACGGGGACGATACCACAAGGAGCAACAGACAATGACTACCCTGTGGTCTTAACATAAAGAGATATCCTACTTACATACAAACTAAATATACAGTTACAGATAGATACACATAAACGATCACTACAGACAACAGATAGGTACTGACGCCTGTTTCACGTTAGATGCCAGGCCTTTCTGGTGCACTAAGCTCATTGGTGTAGGATTAAAGTGCCTTCATCAAAATATGTATATTTGTACATCTAATCTAAAATATCCTACACAAATATTAGGATTCATCCAATATGTGCCTTACATCAAACGAGAAACAAATGTAGTAAACAATGACAAGGAGAAAGAACAAAAGCACTCAGTGACTTCGTGGCACAAGCAAAATTAAGGTTGTCTTAGCCAAGCCGACCAGTCTTGTGAATGAAGTCTATGGTCAGTTGGAGTATAATTTTGTTAACGTCATCTGGGAAATCTTTATCACCATACAGTAAAAGTTGCAGCAGAACGTTTCTCGAGAGACTATCGATTTGAGCAAGAGGTTGCAATAGTTCCGAAACTCCAGCGAGAAGATCTCGTCGCTGAGTGTCAAATGAGGGGCAAAGCAACAAAAAGTGTTCCGTATCTTCAATGCCATCATTTGTAGGGCACATTGGATTTATGGTATCCCTAAAATTATGCTTGAATTTGTGAAAGTTTAACTTACTGAGACCAACCCTTATCTGGGAGAGATACGATAGGCCTATTGGATCATGAATACCGAAGACAGATTTTGGAGGTGGGCGAATTCTCGATAAAAGCTTTGTCTTAAACACGGCAACAGATGGTGCAAGCCTAATTTCTGGATCAAGCTTATTCCACTCAGATATACAGTTTGGGTAGAAGCTAGATTGAAATCTTTCTGTCCTTCCCCTTATTGGCCCAATCACATCCTGGTTGCGAAGAGAGTAGTTCGACTGACAAAGTGACGGGATTGGCTCTTGTGTGTACGAAGGAGTGAGATTATTCATTATCTTATAGAACAAAGTAAGGCGTCTACTCCACCTTCGGGAGCTCAAAGACTCCCAACCAAGCTCTGCGTACAACTTCTCGCGCGACGTTCCCCTCCATGTTCCCGTTACAGCAATAGCTGCAGAATACTGAACAGCCTCTAGTTTTTCCATTAAATTTGGCAAAATGATATTGTGGCTGAATTCACAAACTTTTGCTGGAATGTGATATGTTACATCCCCATAGTCCAGGTGCGGACGCACGTAAAGCTTATATAATTCGTTCAGCGTATGCCTAGGTAGATATTTGGAGAGATGCTTTAGCAGACCAATGCCTTTTCTTGTTTTGGAGATAGCAGATTTAATATGTGCTGAGAAAGAAAGCTTTGAATCAAGGATAACACCTAAATGTTTATGTTGGCTTACTTTTTTTATGGGTATGTTATTAAAGAGGATTACTGGATGGTCTATTTCATGTCGTTTCTTTGACAGTAGTAGTTCAACAGCTTGCTTTTGTGGATCTGGATTAAATGACATCCTCCAATCATGGGCCCATTTACTTATCAATTCTAGGTCATGATTCATGTCCTCAGCAGCTGTGTTAGGCTCTTGGACGACTGTAAACAAGGAAGTATCATCAGCAAAAAGCTTAACATGACATTTCAAATCAGCAGTAAGGTCATTTATGTACACAAGGAAGAACAATGGTCCCAAAATAGAACCTTGAGGCACTCCTGCCAAAACATCTCCCCAATTAGAACACTGTCCGTTCAACACAGTTCGTTGTTTACGATCCTTTAGAAAGCTTTGGACAAGAGATAGAAACTGTCCTGAAACACCGCATCGTTTTAGTTTATAAATGAGACCAACATGCCACACCCTGTCAAATGCTTTGGATATGTCAAGATACACCGAACGAACATCTAGAGTAGGATTCCAGTCAAATGCTTTAAAAATTGTATGCGTTATTGAAAGTAGTTGATTGATTGTTGAATCGCCTGGACAAAAACCTGATTGATTAGGATCAAGCAAGTTACACAAAACAAGGTGCGAGTACAAGGAGTCGTACATGAGTTTTTCAAGCACTTTTCCAAAAATTGGTAACAGAGAAATAGGACGGTAGTTACTCTTTAGGTTTTTTTCGCTTTTCTTATGAACTGGTACTATGTTTGCACACTTCCATATTGCAGGAAATACACCACATTTTAGACAGTTTGTAAATATTATCTTAAGGGGTGTAACAAGTGAGATATCGGCTATTTTAATCATCCTTATAGATAATTCATCCCAGCCGTGTGCTTTATTAGGATTTAATGACCTTATGATATTCAGTATTTTTTCCTCAGAGATGACAAAATCACCAATCAAGGTAGAATTTATTTGGATATCATCAGGAATTTCACTACCTGTGTCGATGGACGTGCATTGGAGTATGAAATAATCATTAAATAACTTTGCCTTCTCAGTGAAGTCCGTTATAAACAACCCATTCTCTAGCAGAGGCGGTATTATCGGAACCTTCGCTTTATTGAGTACAGTATTGATCAAGGACCAATACGTTTTACTAGAAGTCCCAGGATTTGCTAAGGATTCCCCTGTTTTTCGAAGGTAATTTGATTTAGCATCCTCAATCAGTTTTGCACCATCAGATATCATTTTTTTAATTCCTTCAAGCTTGTCGTCCGGTTGGCCACTCCTCACGAAATTCTTATATGCATGATTTTTTTTCCTCAGAAACTTTTTAACATTTTGTGTTATCCAGGGTGCTTGTCGAAGTCTAATCGTTTTAACTTGGTTTGGAATATAATTTGAGTAGATGTTCAAAAGCACTTCGTTTAGAAGTTTGACCTGGTCATTAAGACATGCAATTTTGTCAAGATGCTCTTGCCAGCAGAACATTTCAATACTTTTCATAACATTGGCAAAATCCGCTTTATCATAGTACCAAATTCTACGGGTGTAAGGAGGTACTGCTATGTTCGATGCAGATAGTTTCCTGTGAACAATTTGATGATGACACTGCTCGTGCAAGGATGGGTGCACACCAGTCTCAATAACAAGATTGGGCTGATCCGTGAAGATCAAGTCGATACAGGATTTAGAGCTACCCATTAAGTGAGTTGGTTCGGAAATCAACTGGTTGAGACCAAGTCAGATGTAACGGGCTCGAAAAACTTCCCTTCGTTATTTTCAATGTCATTTTCCCACCACTGAGTAGATCGACAGTTGAAGTCTCCAGTAATTATAACGCAAAACGGGCTTTCCGTGTTCATTTTGGAAACCATCAGCTCAAAATTAATAGTGAAATTATCAAATTCACTCTGGTCCTGACTTGGACTTCTATAGATTACAGCAAAAAAGTACTTTTTCCTATTTAATTGAATCTCATACACAATACACTCTGGGAGGGTCTCAAGGTCAGAACGTCTTTTTGATGGGAGCGAATCTTTAATGTACAACCTAACACCACCTCTTTTCACATTTTGTGGATGGTTACTTTTGACAAACGTGTAGCCATTCAGTGCCAGTTTATTTTCATCAGCGGTGCTATCAAGGTGGGTTTCTACAATCCCAATCAAGTCGTAGTCATACACTGAGTTATAGGCTTCGATAAGGGACACCCTCAGGAAGTCGTATGCAGAAATACTATTTAAGTTCCAACAGCAGAAATCAAGTGTTTCAGGGCCAGGATTTGACTCTACATCACCGCTAAGCAAAATGGTCCTGCAGACTAACCACTGAGTATGTAGTGTGTAGCATGTTAGGCACCCAATGTAAAAATAGACATAAGCAAAGAGAACTTTCTTGAGAAAAGGGCGTTTAAAACGAATAAGTCCAATGACAGCGAGTGGGATGCGATTGAGGAGCTCTACAGTCATATAGACTACTAACTTCGCAAACCGATGTGTGTGTGCAAACAAGGGCAAGAAACAGGATTGCGTTGCCACAGAGTTTATTGCAAGGAACTGTATTGTTATGGTAAGGGGCAGAACAAGAGTTGAGATTGCTATGAAGCAGCTACGAAACCAATATAATTTTAAGATCGGAAGAAAAATTGAAAATGGCCTAAGCATTTTGTTCAGAGGGGACAAGCTTTGCACAAGGAAACATCCTATTGTTGCTCGCCATTGATTGATCTCAACCGGCATCATCGAATAGACATCTTCTTGCTGGTCCAAAGGGGAAATCTATAATAAGGCAACCATGACGCGTAAGTCCTGAGGAATAATACACAAAGCATACTGTAGACAGATACATGCACATAAATACACACAATGACGAAAAAACACCTGTAAAAACCAATGAAAGCGAACACAAGTTCAAACCCACAAGCCTCATTGTGTTTTTACCAAACAAAAACAAGAAACAATAACAAGAAAAAATGAAAAAAACGAAGTGAAACAAATGTTTCAAGCTTGCATTTGTGGAAACAAATACGCATTGTCAGGGGTACTGATGATGAAAAAACACGGGTTTATGTTTTGAAAAAAAAGCACATTCCGCAAAATGTTAAGTGCAATAGGATGGTCTCTAGTGGTTACAAACGTTTCAAAAATTGTGAACAAACAATTCTACAGAGGGATTTTCAGGGAAACTATGATATTTTCAACAAGGATTTTCATGAAAAATTGTTATTTGAAACAAAAGACTTCTTAGGTTGTTTTCCGTTGAAAAATGGCTACCTTGGAGATGAAAAGATGAACGAAAGGGGAAAATAACTAAGTTTCCTAGTAATTTATCCACTTATTATCGCAAGCAAAATAAACACTATAGTTTCACCAAACCCAAAATACCAAGCATGATTGGTGCATCACTCTCAGAAAAGAAAGAAAATACAGGTTTCTTTTTATAATGATTAACTGTCGTAAGGACTGATTTCCACTTAATGAGACTGTCCGAGCGGACTGGAAATATTGTTAGCGAGAGAACATTTTACTCGGAATTTGAATAGAATGTTGCGACCGAAAGACCTTTAGATGTGTAAATTTCCTTCCGCTCGGAAAATCTGACCAAGCGGAAATCAGCCTTGAGATAAGCCCAAACTGACGCAAACCATTTTCCAGAGAGCGATACACCCTGCGAGAAACTGAACTACTACATTACTCACTCTGTAATTTTCTCAATCAAAGTTTCGAGATCCTCCAAGTGGTTGAAAAACTTTAACTTTAAGGCCTAAGCGACAGTTAATGTCCACAAAAACGAACTCTATTTCTGGGATATCTTTCACCCTTGCTTTACCGTCGCTGAGTAGCTTTGCTCTCCTTGATGTTAAATCAAGTTGGATGGACGTGTTCTTGCCCTTCAATTTACTTCGTGCTTTGTAAACGGCCGTTCTTTGCTGCCATGAACAGAATTTTACTATGATGGCTTGACTGCAAGAGCCATCCTTTTCTTGCGTTTTTCTTCCAATTCTGTGTGCTCTGTCAATTTGCTCTTCAGTAACGGGGACGTCAATTTCTTTAAAGAGATCGAGCACTTTTGTCACACAGTCCCCTGCAGTTTCATCCTGCTGGCATGGTATTCCATATACACGTAAACAAGCACGCCTGCTGTACTGCTCTGCATCGTCCATTTTTAGCTCCATGTTTCTCATATGCGACTCATAAAGATCAATTTTCAGTTCAAGGGTTTCTACTCTGGAATTTAATAACTCGTTTTCACGCTTAACATTCTCCGATACTAAATCATTCAACTTTGCGTCCAGCTCATTTTCAATTTTCGCTTCCAATGCCTCGATTCTTCGGTTCAATGGCTCCGTCGCTTCCTCAATAGACCTTTTAGCTATTCTGAAAACGAATCTGGATCGAACGATACTTCATAAAATTTTGTAGAATTTTCGAATGTGCACAATTGCGATCGAAGCTCTAACGCCACTCAATCGAACCTTGCGTATAAAATTGTATAAAAATATCGCTCGATCCAGGCTCTTTTGCAGAATAGCTAAAAGGTCTATTCGTTGCACGAGGTTTGCTTGTAACTTTGCCTCCAAATTTGAAACCAGGTTATCCATGAAGTTTTTGTCGGGGAGCTTCGAGATTGCAGCCTCCAGAGCATCTTCAATCAGTTTTTTGATGCTAGTTTCATCCATTGTTTTTATCAAATAAGCATACCGATCTGGTTTGCAGCATTCGTCAATCCTTAGGCCATTTAAGTGATGTCGCAGCTTGCTTTGGTTCTTTTGTTGGGCTTCAACAACAAACTCAATCTTCGTACAAATATTTTGCCGGGTTGAGTATTCTGAAGGTATTTTTGAAACGAGAGCAACGTGAGAAATTTATCTATGCCCGTTTCATCATCACAGCATAGTTTTCATGGAGCGAGAGAATTCATGACCGCCTCGCAGCAGCTCTCTGTTGTTCACTCTGCATTTTCTTTTAAAGAGGCTCTAGTAAGGTTAACATTTGCAGGAGTAATATCCTGATCAATTAAATGATGTGGCTGAATGGTGGGGACTGTTGCGAATTTCTTCAAAAGTAGCGTTGCCATGTAACATACTTGGGTTAGGGAGGAGGTGGATGGATGGTGATGACTGTGTATTTTATTGTAATCAACTATGAAAACAGTTATAATATGTCCGTTGTCAACAGTGTCCTTAAAAAACTTATGCACTGCTTCCAGGTGCTCAGAGGAAACTTCCTTTGTTGCACTGGAAACTGTCTTGGAATGAGCTGCTAGTCCCATATTTCTGAAGGTTTCAGCTCCTCTATTTGAAATGCCTTAGCCCTTAAGGGTTCTTGCAGTAGTAGCGAGTTTACGATTCACGACGCACCACTTGAAGACGCGTCTGGGAGGACTAGGAACTAGCGCAGCCCAAGCGTCCTGCTTCATCACAACGCGTCTTCCTCTGTTTCACAACGCAATTTTGAAGTTTCTATGTCGTGAAGACAACGCAGCAGTTTTTGAAGAAGTATGCCTTTTACAGTCCTCAGGATATCAAATTTCAACAAATCAACAATTGCTTGTCATAGCTGTAGCTTCTAAAAGTAATTTTCTTGCAATTTTCGCCACTTTCTAGGCTATTCAATTTGAGTGAGTTTGCTGGCGAAAATGGCATCCCAAGGATCTGAGGTACAAGTCCAAAAACAGCGAAAAAAGGCACAAACGTTTGTAATTTTAACTTAAACTCACACATTGCTTGCCTTTCATGTTGTTTTAGTGCATAGCTACTAGGGTCTCTAGGCTACTTGACAAACTTACAAGTTTATTTTCTGGTTTATTAGTTTGCTGGGCCTACTTCAGTGCTTCCTGTATTGCTCTCACCCATGTAAATAGATCCAGGCAGGGTTTTCAAAGCAAGGAAAACAACCCAACAATATCTGCCTTAGCTGTGAAATAAATTTGATATCTAAGTTGAGGGACTGATTGCATTTAGCAAAAAAATTTGTTAGTATAGGTCTTTTGACTATTTCCTGTGGAAGTTTTTGAGTTGTTTTCTTATAACCATGGATGAAATGGAATTTATGAGAAGGGAAATTATGCATATTGGAAAAGCAATTTTATACAAAGCAAAACATCAGCGTCAGTATTGAATTTCTTGATTTTTCCATGAGATTAATATATGACAAAATCTTGGAAAAGGTTCTTTGAGAAGCCAACAAATCATGTTTAAACTTTTAGAATGCCATTTAGAGACTTCATAACAGATGAGAGTTTTGTAAAAGAAGGTTGTTGTATGTTGGTTATCAACCTTTTAGTAATAATTTTCAAACTGTAGTTATTATATGGTTCTTAACAGAATGCCATTGATCGCATACATGTGTCCTTCCTTTGTTTTTTCTTGCCATATCCATTAGATTGCTTTCACCCTTTTCAATTAGGCAAAAAATGATCTGGACAAATCAGCATGACATCCTCTTATGCCGAGAAATTCGTTTGGAAGAACCTTATAAATTTACACTTGGCTCTCGTGAACCTGGTCAGTGCTGGGATAGAATTGCAAATGCATTGAGTCAAATTGAGAAGCCCCGTTTTATGGTTGATCAGAGGTCAGTAAGGGATCATTTTATGAAGCTTGAGAAAAATCACAAGCGCAAGATGACTGCAGAAGAAAGGGCAAGCGGAATAGACCCAGAACATACAGAACTGGATGAGGCTCTCCAGGATATAGTTGAAAGGACTGAGGGTGCACAGGATGAGCTTGCAAAAGGGGAGGAAAGGAGGGAGAGGAATGCAGAGAAAGAAAAAGAGACAGCAGAGGATGCGAGAAAGAGATCAATGGAGAGACGCTGATGTTGTATTGCCACAAAGGCAAGTAAGTGCATTTCTCATTAGGGCACTGACAACATAGAATTTGCCAAGAGAACTTAAGCCAATCTTGAGGTTCTTCTTGAAGTCCACAAACTTGAAGTAGTTGACTATGTCCCCAAATACCCATTCCACTGACACTCGAACCTGGCTCATCGACTGATTGAAGGCTTGCTCCTCAGGGGTTAGGACTGCTCTTCTTGCAAACGGGCACTGCAGATGTAGGCGATGATGATAGGCAGGGTCTCCATAGATGCACAAAGCCTGACCAGTTGGTGAGAATGAATGCTGTTCCAGTTGCTCCAATAGGCCTGACATTGCCAACATTCTGCTGTCATGTTGTCTGCCCTCAACTGGACCATACAAGTTGGCAATCATTCCATTTGGAGTCACAACAGACAGGAACTTGATGGCATGCACCCCTTTATGGCCATTGTAAACTGCTCTCTGTCTGGTCACGCTGTGGTCTGCAAATTGGCCTAACTGTCCCATCAACAAAGCCCCAACAGTTATCAAGGGCAGCACCTTTATTGTGAACGGCTAGTGCATATAGCTGAAGGTTTTCAGGAGAAAGCCAGGGCTGGTCTAGTTCTTAAAAAAGGTGGGAGTACCTCTCAAATAGATCATCAACCATCATGTCAGTGATCATGCAAAGTTGAGGTACAGGCCTACCAAATCTTGGAACCAGGTCAGCATATCTGCAGGGATATGTGAATCGTTTCAGGCACACACATAGAGCTTCAACAGAGTCTACAACCAGCCCATTGTAGCATCGGTAAACTTCAGGAAGGCCAAAAGTATGGGGATGTTCTTTTAACCGGACCCTACGACCCTGCGACCCCGGACCTTACGACCCCGGACCTTACGACCCCGGACCATACGACCCACGACCAAAGTTTATATCTTTAGCTGACACGTCTTTATCAGCACTTATGGTTGATTGGTGAACGTGCAAGAAATCAGTACGTGTCAACGTTAACTGGCAAGGCACTATTCGATGTTTTTGTACTGAGCAAAAAGCAGCACCAGACATTAGAAACCCAGTCTTTGTAAACAAAACTGGCCCTTCGAAGAATGAAATGAAATCGATAAATATCTATGTCAAACATCCACAAATATATCCTTCTTTTCTTGATTCAAACCATAAAATCAAATGTATTCACGTATAACTTTAAGGCCATGAACATAACAAAAGACAGGAGGGGACTGCACAGCACGATAAAGCGTTGGCGTTGGCCCTCATACCATTCTTCCTAGCCCATTCAAATTGCTTGAGAAGAATGAAGATAGTAAAGAAGTAAGAAATCTTAATCTTGAATAAACAATTTTTTCATTCTCATCCAGATCCTCAGTTAGTGATGAACAGTTAGATTTACATTGAAACTACGTGTTTTTAAATTACCTTCCTTCAGATATTATCTGCCATTGTTTCTTATTCTGGGATTGTTTCTTATTCTTATTCTTATTCCATTGCCTTCCTTCAGATATTATCTGCCATTGTTTCTTATTCTGAAATCTGCTTCAATTGCTAAACATCTGAATCACAGCAAAATAATTCATAACGATCATAATCATAAATCATAGAATATGAATAAATCATAACAAAGTCTTGCCAAGTATGTATATTAAGCTTTGGTCCAGGGTCGTATGGTCGTATGGTCTGGGGTCGTAAGGTCCGGGGTTGTAGGGTCGTAGGGCCGGTTAAAAGAACATCCCAAAAGTATGGACAAGATCATAGATGTCGTCTTTCTTGAAACGAAATTCAACTTCACACTCATTGTCTCTCATGTCTTCCAAACTGAATCGTTCGTACTTCCAGTAGGTAAGCCCAATGTGTAAATTACAAGGTCTATTTGCCTCGTGCAAGAGGAAAAGATCTTCGTCGTTGATAACATTGGCATCATTGATAAGCAGAAGTGCTTCCTCCATCTTTGAAGTATGTCTGAACAAATTTCTATTTTGGCGCCAAAGTCAGTGCCTCGTCGCGGTTCGTAACTTCTTGCGCAGCATTGGGGGACGAGGCGCTGACGGCGCTCGCTTCAGGCCCCTGCGCTGCGTCGTCTTGAGCTGCGTCGTGAATGGTAAACTCACTAGTAATTTGGAACCAATTTGCTTGCTCTGATTGGCTGAACATTAATGTGCAGATGACTGAAAAAGTCCCATTTTGAATTATGATTTGGGAAAAGTCTGCCGAAAATGACCCTTGTTTACAGAATTTTTGGCCCCAAAACCCACCCACATGGGCATCAAATACCCCTGTCAACCTACCTTATTTACCTTAGACTTACTTACTTACCTCCAATAATTACCTTGATGTATTCAAACAAACAACATTATTGGGAAGGTGTTTCTGGACCTGGTTTCAAAATTCATATGCATCAAAAGATCTGCAAATAGGAAATTCATGGATAAAGACAAAGTGGATTCCAAAGTATAGTGTATATCATAAAAGGCTTATATCTCATATCATAACTGAATGCTTTGATTCTGGATTTTTCTTGTGGTTGCTAATCAAGCCAATGCTGCAACATTTGCTTTTGTAGCACAATACAGGACTGCAATTGTCCCAAAATACGTTTCCCAAAATCACATGATGGAATATTATTCGATACATACCACCCTGTCGCTTGCTTTGAATTTCTAAATCCTCTGTCACCTGCTTTGAATTCAAAGAATAGCCAGAATGAGGTGCATTTAAATCCATGTTAGCTAATGCCACAAAATGATCAGGTTGAAAACCAATACCGACAATTGGCAGAAAGCTCAATGAACCAGATTTTGACCACATTCAGTGTTGCCATACTTGGGATTTTATCCCAAGATCTTGGGAATTTTCAAGTGTGATGGGATTTTTCTTGGGATCTTTTTTTGGCAAAAATCTTGGGATTTGAGAAAAAATCGTCCAAAGCTATTTTTGACAGGACTGTTATCATTATTTCAGGAAGAATATAGAAAACCTGGTTAAACTCCAATGATGATTCAATTTTAGGATAAAAAGCTTGTGGATAGAAACAGTTTAATACACATTCTGTGAGCTGTACTTCACTTGTACTCTGTGGGTCAGAGAGGATTTGGGGTGGAACTTGGTAATTTTAGTGGGTGAAAAAGGATATGAGGTTCACCTTAGTGACCTTGGGATTTTTTTTAAGAAAAACCATTGCATTTTGGGATTTTTTGGCCCTAGTTTTGGGAAATTTTGATCATTCAATCTGGCAACACTGACCACATTATCACAATTTCGTGTTGGTTGTATAAGGTTTCCAACAATCTGTGATTAACTCTTGGCTTTATTTTACCATTTCCACACCAGCTATACTTTGTTTCTTCGCCTATCTTCTCAGGGTATACAGAAATTATTTCTCTGCCTATGACTGATGACAAAGCCAGCATACAAATCAATGGTGAATATGTACCTGGAACTAAATTATGCATTCCTTGCCTGATAATAAGTTTGTAATTTGATTCCTTCTCATTACGGTCAAAACCATCCAGTACAACATCTGAAAACGCTGCAGCAAATGCTGTGTTATACGTACAGAAGTATCGTTGTGGCTTCTTTATCAAATATGGATGCTCTGCATAATAGTCTTGGAACAGAACCAACTCAATACTGGTGAGGTCTCTTAGATAGCCCCACAAGTCTCCTGCTCCACAAAGAAGCTTTGAAGCTGCTCTGTATAGGCAATTTCCGTCTCCATTTATACTGCAACAAATAAAACATGATGTAATACTTCACTGATTTTGATATTTCGATATATTTGAAGTTTATCCATAGATTAATTGTGTGCTCATTCTGTATGTAAAGCAAGTGTAGGCCTAGGCCGTAATGGTACATGATGGGTGTTAATAGCTTTGCAACCCTCCCTGGCTTGTGTTATGGAGCAAAAAAAATACCAAGGGATTGGTTTTTTAAACTGAGAAATTCTTCAGACAAATAAAGAATCAACAAAGTTCACTCCAAGCAAAAGGCAACATGAATTAAAGTCAAAATGTACTCACTTCAAGGCAATTGGTTCTGCGGAAAAATATTGCTTCACCTTCCACCTTGGAATCAGAGCCTCTGCGAGAAGGTCGCGACTATGTATGCCTCTGCATACAGTTTTCTTTGCGTTAATCTTCCTAAGAGACTTTGATAACAGTTGTTGGCACTTTTCCTTTTCTTTCACAATGTCTGCAGCCACCCCTTTTTGCAAAAGTAGGCTTAGGTGGCGATGGTTACCTGCTGCCATGTTGGTTCTGGTAACAGCATGGATTAGCGACCAGAGCACGATGAGCTTTCGCAATAGCGACCTTTGAGTTGCACCCATTCGAAAGGTGCAGCCAGTGTGCTTCTTTTGTCTCAATGAGGCTACAATCAGCAAAAGGGACTGGGGACCGGTGCATCCCCTTTCCCAATCGTAGCAAGACAATTGAGCTGTCAATGAATTTGATTGATACTGGTGCAAACCTTGGATGCATTGAGCAATAAATCGGTTGTAAGCTAAGCTTTGATTGTTGTTGTATGGCTCCTCCACAACTACTTCTACTTTCAATTTTGCAGCGACCAATAACTTTAGCCTGCGTGTTTGACTGCATTTCTATGAACAACGTTCAAAGTATTTTTCGCTCAAGAATGCTATCGAAAAGATTTAGGAATTTGAGTTTCCTGAGCAGACAGCATAAAATCTTCTATGCATTAAATATTGAAAAACTGTGATTTTGTTTCAAGTTAATGAAATTTGAATAGGTGCATCTGCACCGGTTGCACCCCTCTGGATCCGCCCCTGATAAAAACGGAACCAAAGGAGATGCATTTGCAAATTGACACTAATTTGCCGAAATTCCCAAAATGGAGTGAAACAGCTAGTAGATGAATGCTTCCGGTGCCAAATTTGAATCCCCTGTTTTTTTCTTTTTAAATGTTCCAACCCTGTGTTGCTATGTGGCTCTAAGCATGCAAAGGGCATGCACATTGGCTAGATTGGACAGTAATAAAAAACACTCAAAGATTGTCTGAAATTTGCCTAAAGAACAACTTCTGGATGCAGATTTCAAATATACTGTCAGTTTATGAAACTTTTTGTGACTCTGAATCTTTATGTGGCTCTAAAATGGACCATACATTAAATGCTTCTGCCAAATATCTCTCTCTGTTACGCTCCTCCGTCCGTAGCGGACACTGCATGGTCTATCACGAGCTTCCATACATGTATGTGCTTTGCAATTGTTTCATGATCATTTATTTAAATGCATTTGTGTTTTGCCACTGATTACCAGGTTAATCTTTCTAAGTCCTTTTCAATTAGTTTCATCCATGTGATTTTCTGCCCTCCTCTAGGGCTTCTGCATATCTTTTTCGCTTCCCTTAGTGCTTGCTTTGCTGGTGCTTTTTCTGGAAGTCTCAGGAGATGGCCATACAAGTTCAGCCTTTGCCTCTTTACTCCTTTACTCCATGATGTCAGTTTCTTTATTTTATAAGGATGATCGTTTGATACCTTGTCTTGCCATTTGATGTTTAGCATTTTTCTTATCAATCTTCTATCAATGGTAAACATTTTGTCTTTTTTTCCTCCTTGGTTATGAATGTGGAACCAAAAAACTGTACATGCAACATTGGACCCAATTATGGGGTGCTGAACCATTCAAAAATACTTCCATAAAACACACATACTTGTTGTTGATTTTCTGTTACTTCTCTATGGTAATATGCAGTTGTTGAAAAATGAAAAACCTTCCTTTTTAAAATGCAAATGCTTTACCTACACTTTGTTTTGTCGTCTTCTTCCTTTAGACGAATTTCATACTTTCTAAACCTGAATTCATACTCCTCAAAAAACGTGATTTTATACTTGTTCAAAAACATAATACTTCTTTCAGACAAATTTGATACTAGTTCAAGGAATTTCATACTTCTGTAAAGAAAGTTTCACACATGTTCAAAAAATTTCATACTTCTACAAAAAGATTTCATGCTTGTTCAAAAATTTTCATACTTCTGTAAACAATAATTCATACTTGTTCCAAAGATTCTCATACTTTCCAACAAAATTGAGAATGAGGTTGCAAAATCACATTCTGGGAAGTTTGCACTTCTGCTCAAGAAGCAGAACATAGAGGCAACTCGCATATTAGTTGAAAGCATCGATATCTTAAGATCACTCCATAAGCTGCAGCTATACAACAATAACAATGATTTGCAATCTCATAATCAATCCCTGGAACTTGCTATTGACAACCGAGACAAAATTCAGCATTGTCTTGCATCATCTTACTTTAATTTCAGGCTTAAACAGTGTGAAACAGACGATTTAGAAAAGTTTCGAAAAGATTTCCAAACATCTCCGAGTTTTCCAGTTATGCATATAGGGCCAACACGAAAACTCGGAGATGAAAAACTCGGAGATGCCGGTTTTACAACATGAAACTAATCATTTTACATGCTGTTATCGAATAAAGGCTTAACCCTATTTTAACAGGGGGCGTTTTTCACCCCCCTCCCAAACTTTTTTAATAGCTCCTAAACGGTAATAACTATGGCGCTGAAACTTCCTGACTCTTCCTAAGATTTAACTGGCAATCAGAAAATGAAAGTTTCAATGCCCATTGTTAGACCACGAGACCACCAGATGCCCATATTTGGAGAGTGGTCTCAAAGAAAATCATGAAAACTGCTCTAGTTCCTTCATTTTATGTCAAATCTCATCAATGTACATACCATTCGATTTGTCTTGATGTGTACTTTCATTTGATATATAATTTATCTATATTTGCTGACATCAGCAATTCATAATGTCTATAACATCATAAACCCTTATGACGTCATATTTCTAATGAATTGGCAATTTTTATATGAAAAATCATGTAATGACTTGAAATGTTCATAAAACTATTTGATTTCACCCTAATTATGTGAAATTGATGATGTTTAGGCATTATTATCGAGGACACAACTTTGCATTGAATCGAATCACCACTATTTACTTAGTTAATTAATTAAGAACCACAAATGTTCATATTAAACTGAATGAAATCTCAAACTAAGGCTATCAAGTAAGTATTTGGATAGTTTTTGGCTTACTTTGGCCAGTCATT
The DNA here is from genome assembly GCA_964020215.1 of Aurelia sp. 3 sensu Dawson et al. (2005). Lineage (NCBI taxonomy): Eukaryota > Metazoa > Cnidaria > Scyphozoa > Semaeostomeae > Ulmaridae > Aurelia > Aurelia sp. 3 sensu Dawson et al. (2005). The sequence goes on from OZ026577.1 coordinate 8,709,139, forward strand.
TAATGTAAATCTAGTTTTTTCTCGTTATAGCTCAATTTCGTCAAAATTTGCCCAATTTTTGGTTGCCTAGCAACCAATCAGGTGATTAGAGATTAGTTGATGCTATTTTTAGATTCTCCTTTGCTTAATTATGAAACAGTGCAAGTTTCATTGTCATAGCTATTGCAGTTGTGAAGATAATTAGGGGGGGGGGCGAAAAAGGCCCCCCCCGGTAGAAAATCACTTTTTTCACCTGGTTAAAATAGGGTTAAACAGTGTGAAAGAGGCAATTTAGAAAAGTTTCGAAAAGATTTCCAAACATCTCCGAGTTTTCGAGTTATGTATATGGGGCCAACACAAAAACTCAGAGATGAATAACTCAGAGATAATTCTCTGAGACCTCCGACATCTCCGAGATCTCCAAGTTTTCGACTTGGCCGATGTTTCTGTCTCTTTGAATTAAACTTACACACTCATGACAATAATCGCTCAACCATGACCACATTGCCAACATCATATAGTTGCAAATTCATCTTCACACAACACACACAGCTCTCCTTCAGGAAGGCAGTGTGCTTTGACAAAACATTTCACCATCAAATTTCTCATGTTGTCCCACTTCTGGAGTTATTTCTCTTTTCTTTTATAAAATGCTGATTTGAAACTTCTAAAAGCATAAGATGAGTAACTTTAAATACTTCAACTGTGTAAATTATAAGTATTTGCAGCATTCGTTTTCAAGGAAAGCAGCTCCAATGGTTTTAGGAGTACAGGTCAAGCAATTAAAATCCTGTCTCAAAATTCTTAGTCACGCCTTTAGTCTAAGAATTCATATTTGGTAGCAGTCACAGTCAATGTGGCTAAGGAATCCTTGCCACACCAAGAACAAAAATTTCGAACATTCTTAAGAATTGTTGAAAATTCTTGTCATAGATGTATACCATTGACTGTCATAAATGTATACCATTGACCTGTGCTATGAATCTTTCAATCATGAATCTTATGTTAAATTTTAGCTTTCGCTATTAATAGAGTTTACTCTTTAAAATATAATCAGTTGCTGTGAAGATGCCCTAGTGGGTGAAACTACTCAGCATTGGAAGAAAAAATAAATGCCCAAAAGATCAACTTGACACCTGCTTAAAGATCTTAGTTCTTACGTTGTTGCATTTTCTTCAATCATACACTGTATGTTAATTTGGTCAGAACGCAGCAATACAAAAGAGACTTAGACCCCGTTTACACGACATCGGTAGGATACCAGCATGACTTTACACCGGCATGGGCTAATCAGTGATTTTTTCATGCCCAGTTTACACGATACCGACATGATATCATGTTGCTTCGGTAAGACCATGGCTGTGACGTAACATGAATGTTTTATTGTGTGTTCAATCAGGCTCCAAAGCACATGGCAAATAAAAGAAATTGAACTCAAAGCAACAAACCAACGATCACAAATTTACATTGAAAACAGGAAGCGAAGAAAGGTTTAAAAAGTGAGAGAGAAATAATGCCACCAAAGAAGAAGACCAATACCAATAAAAGCAAAGACAAGGCTCCTTCGCTCGCATGAAGCGAATTTGTCATGAACGTAATTTGTCACTACAAGGCAGACTAGCACGCTTTCTCAGCTGAAAAGTACCTTAGCTTTGACTATTCCTTAGCGTTGAGGTGAAAGCAACAGGTGGCCTAGAAACAAAAGATATAATGCCGGTGTCATGTCATGCCGGCATGGTACCGACATCATGTAAACAGGGTCTTGAAAAAACAGGAGGTGCCTGAGACGAAAGAAACAATGGTAATGTAACTCACTTGATACAAGGGAAACAAATTACGACAGATGCCAGGAGTCAAAGTGAACAGAAGGCGAAGCTCATAATCTGATGTCAAACAAAGGCCATCAGAGTGTCAACAACAAACAACAACAAAACACAGATTTACAACCTGATTTAGATTTGCAACCTAAAAGACAAAGATTTACAACCAAAAGGACAATGAACAGGAAGACAACACAACACAACTACAAAAGACACAGACTTTGTTCAACCTTATAAGGGCAATAATGATACAATTGAACTTAATAACCTTCTTTGAATCATAATCACCCATGTGTACATTGGACGTGTTTTCCTGAGCTCTGAGTAAATGATTGAAAATGGCTAAAAACATTACAAAACCACCTGCAAGGCAAGAAACAAATTTGCCTGTCAACAGTAAACCGGGGGGAATTAAAGGCAAACCTAGTATCACTATGTCAGAGATGTTCGATATGCTGCTACATCTACATGATGGGCAAAAGAAGATCATTGAAGATTAGGATTGGATATCTTCAAGGTTAGACTCAATCAAGAACGATATGGCCAACCTTCACGATGAAGTTGGTCTCCTTAGAAAATACTAAAAGGGGATGGCTGACCACATCGATGATCTACGAGGTTGCTTGGATTGGCATTATGACAACATTAAAAATCTTCAATTTGAACGACTTTGCCAGGAGCAACATAGCAAAAAGGCTTCTTTTAGAATTTTTGATGTCGCAGAAAATGAAGGTGAGAATGTTGAAGATATCAGATCATCTGGTAGTACTCCTGTCCTAATTCAAAAAATGGTTGATACGTACTTTAGCATCCTGTCACCAAGTCCGTACAGAGTTTGGTGCAAATTAGATAAAAGAGTACTGTAATTTTGCCAAAGATTTAATTGTTTGCTTTGCATACATTCCCCCTTTGCACTCTACTTGGTTTAACAGCAGTCCCTCGTTAAACGTTGACGTGCTTCATGAGGAATGTGCAGAATATGAAAACTTAGGGAATCGTGTAATCGCAAGATCGTGGCAATGTCAATTCAAGTGGGAATGACTTATTAGTATTTTGTAAATCCTCAGGGCTCCGAATTGTTAATGGTAGGATTTACAAAGGAAATTGATGAAATTTTATGTCCTTTAATACAAAGGGAAGCAGCTTGGTTGATTACGTCCTTGCCAAACAGGAAGTTTTTGAAAGCTTTGGAGATGTAATCGTGGGTAAGGTAAATGAATTTTCTGATCATGTCCCTATTGACGTTTCAATCAAAATGAATCAAAACAAGGTCCCCTTGATGGACTTGTCTCTGAGAACAACAAAGAATTTGATGTTTCTGCCACAGACCCACTTGAAAATTTACGATATGGTTATACAATATGCTTTGTGCCTGATGAAGCTACTGCCCAAAGAATAGAGTCAGCTCTAAACAGTAATCAGGTAAAAGAATTTTTGAGCCTATACACAAGGAACTTGATAATCCTGGAGTTCTTGTAAAGGTCTGTAGTAAGTTATCGGAAATTCCCGAAAGTACTATTCCATCAACAAATCTTTTCAAAGATACAAAAATGAACAATGGCTATAGGAAGGCTTGTCCCTGGCTCGATGAGGAATGCAAATTGGAAAAGAATTTGTTGAATAGAGCTCGTATGGCCTACCAATCTACTTTAAAAAATGATTGAAAGCTTCAGAAGGATTCCTTACGCGATAACTTTTTTTCTCAGAAAAGGTGATATCATAAAACACTTAAGTCAAAGCGTAAAGTTTACAATGAAAACAGAAGAGAAAAGCGGCATACCGGAATTTGATGACCCGGGACGCAAGTGGGACGCGGGAACCGGGACGCAGGTGGGGCCTGGGAACCGGGACGCAAGTGGGACGCGGGAACCGGAACGCAGGTGGGACGCGGGAACCGGGACGCAAGGTGGGACGCGGGAACCGGGACGCAGGTGGGACCCGGGAACCGGGACGCAGGTGGGAACCGGGAACCGGGACACGGGTGGGACCCAAAATTTTTCCGATTGAAATTTGAGTTGTTTTTGACTTGTTAAAAATGAGAAGTGTTTTTTAAGAAGTGCTTTTTCCTGGATAATTGCGCGCGACGAAGGAGCGTGCTTACTAACTGCGAGGTAGTGAATTTTCGTTTGCTGGCCACGCATATTCGTTTTGTCTATTGCTTCATTGCCGCTGTTCAAAACGTTCGCATACCTACAACTTTCCTGATTACATGCATTGATTGGCGACGACGCAGCAAATCGAGCAAATAAATGCTCGTCAATGGGATTAACTCAGCACAATAATCTGTTGACCCTGCTTTCATCACCCTCCTTCTAGTCATAAAAACATGGAATAGGGAATAATGGAACAATTAAATCCAGTTCAAGGGAACAGCAAGGAAGTCATTTACGAATTTAGTGAGGCTTTATTTGAGTTCAGAATTATCTTAAAGTGCGCGCAGTTGATAACTTTTAGTTAGTCCTAGTTTAATCGCATTTTCCGTGCTAACTGTGTCAACATTTATGTAATTCTTAGTTGAGCATTTTCTAAACTAACGTAAGAAATTCTGGGTACTTAGAATATGACGATTTTAAGAAACTTTCACTACTGGCTCAAATTCTTAGTTTCTTTGCGAGCAAAAGCTTAGCTTTTCTTGAAATTACCGTTGCTGAAAGCCAACCCTGCTTAAATTTTTGAAAGGAATTAAATGAAAACATTCTCAAGAAATATACTCAAGAAACTGAGTACTGCCCCCTGAACGGGGAGCAATAGGGAAGGTACCACATTTATTTCGTAGGATACAGTAAGTTTTTTCTGCTACGATTTTAGCAGACCAAACAATGAGGTTGGCAACGATCTTTCACTTGGTCGATCTTTCACTTGGTCCGGCTTGTTCACATCGTTGAAGCTGATTGAGACAGATTCTTTGTCACACTTCATATGTTTACAGAGAGCTCATAATTGATCACGCCATCAATGCAGAAATCATCGATGGTAAATGCAAATTATCAACCAAAGTAAACAGCGGACTTTACATCATTCCCTGTCATTGAAAGGATGTGTAAATTGCGTTTTAAGACTTACTGATACAAAGTTAGACTTATGAAGACGAGTCTCTTGTTTCCCTGTGCTCTTTGACATGACTCCAGTGAAGGTCTCAATTTACGCTCATCTTATTTAATTGAATTTATGTTACTGTTGTCTCTTCATCAGTCCATCAATAGAGATAACTACGAATATGCAGTCTAGGTCTAGATAGCGCTTCGGTCAAGAAAGACTCATAGTATTACCCTGAAAAACCCGGCCCTATTTAGGCCTAAACTTCGCGGGTCCTAGAGCACCCACCAATCAGATTGTGAGATTTGGCGAGTAGTAATGCTGTCGAATTTTTAATTCGAAAGATGCAGTTGACTAGAATTTGAACGAAGTTGTTGCGGCAGATACACATGCCAAGGATAATTATTTATTATTATTGTTATTATCAATTTATTTACCGTTGGCAACAATATAACTCATAGCTAAAATATTTAGCTAATTAATTCCAACGCTAAAAATATCTTACAAAGTGTGGATAAAAGATACAAAATTATTTAAAACTATTCATCAAAGTATACAATAAAACAAATTTCTAAAAGCATCATAAAAAGCCCAAGTTCGGAATGAAAGTGCGACACAGCTTGCATGGACGATTTTCTCCCTTCCAATTTTTTATATTTGCTTTAAACTGAGCAAGGGATCCTGAGTTTCGTATTGTTTGCGGCAACATTTGCCATAGTTGCGGACCTTTAAATATGAGCTGTTTACTTTGGTTGATAATTTGCATTTACCATCGATGATTTCTGCATTGGTGGCGTGATCAATTATGTTCACGATCAATTATGGCGTGATCAATTATGTTCAATTATGTTATCAATTATCAACTCTGTAAACATATGAATTGTGACAAAGAATCTGTCTCAATCAGCTTCAACGATGTGAACAAGCCGGACCAAGTGAAAGATCGTTGGCAACCTCATTGTTTGGTCTGCTAAAATTGTAGCAGAGAAAACTTACGGTATCCTACAAAATAAATGTGGTACCTTCCCTATTGCTCCCCGTTCAGGGGGCAGTACTCAGTTTCTTGAGTATATTCCTTGAGAATAATTTCATTTAATTCCTTTCAAAAATTTAAGCAGGGTTGCCTTTCAGCAACGGTAATTTCAAGAAAAGCTAAGCTTTTGCTCGCAAAGAAACTAAGAATTTGAGCCAGTAGTGAAAGTTTCTTAAAATCGTCATATTCTAAGTACCCAAAATTTCTTACGTTAGTTTAGAAAATGCTCAACTAAGACTTACATAAATGTTGTCACAGTTAGCACGGAAAATGCGATTAAATTATCCAGGAAAAAGCACTTCTTAAAAACACTTCTCATTTTTTAACAAGTCAAAAACAACTCAAATTTCAAATCGGAAAAAATTTTGGGTCCCACCTGCGTCCTGGTTCCCGGTTCCCACCTGCGTCCCGGTTCCCGCGTCCCACTTGCGTCTCGGGTCATCAAATTCCGGTATGCCAAGTAACACATTATTTTGACTTCGATGGTAAATGCAAATTATCAACCAAAGTAAACAGCGGAGTTTATATCATAGTACTTAGAATATGTTCATTGAATTTCTTTCGAAATTTAAGCAGGGTTGCCTTTCAGCAAAGCTAAGCTGAATTCTAGAAAAGCTAAGCTTCTGCTAGCCTGCGTGCAGTCTTTCTTTTGTAAAATTGAAAGAAGGTACGCAGGCTAAGCGTCTGCTTGCAAAGAAACTAAGAATTTGAGCCAGTAGTGAAAGTTTCTTAAAATTTTCAGATTCTAAGTACCCAGAGTTCCTTACGTTTGTTTAGAAATTTCTCAACTGAGACTTAGTTTCTTATAAGCATTTTTTTATAAAAGGGATACGCATAGCGCGGAAAATGCGATGAAATTATCCAGAAAAAAGCAATTCTCTCATACATTAAAACAGCTTTGAAAAACACTTCTCATTTTTTAACAACTCAAATTTCAAATCGGAAAAATTTTGGGTCCCACCTGCATCCCGGTTCCCGGTTCTCACCTGTGCCCCGTTTCCCGGGTCCCACCTGTGTCCCGGTTCCCGGTTCCCACCTGCGTCCCGGGTCATCAAATTCCGGTATGCCGAGGAAAGCTATGGAATTTGAAGTCATCTTTGCCCAAAAGAATGTTGGAAATGCTTGGGGGTCAAAACAAGCCTAGCACTGTTGATTTTGATAAGAATACTCTATTTGACTATTTCAATGACCTGTTAAGTACGAACAAAACTCGCAATCTGCCATCAGGATTAGAAGAAATTGAAGAGCAAAATCAAATTGATGAATGCATGGGGCAACCTGATAAATGATTCTCTTAACTGTAAGATAACCTTTGAAGAAGTTGATACTATGATTGGAAAATTAAATACAGGAAAGGCATCAGGCATTGATCTCATAACTGCTGAACTTTTGAAGGGGCTTGGTGAATCGTTTCTCACTGTGTTTAGAAAACTATTCTACATAATTTTCTATCACGGTGAATTCCCAGAGCAATGGGCCGTAGGCATCATAGCTCTTTATTCAAAGGTGGGGATAAGTCGGACCTTGATGTATTACACTTCTCCGTACTTTCAGCCAACTCTTTTTGGGGATTCTCTTAGAAAGTTAAAAACAATGCTTGATAATTTCAAAATCTTAGAAGATAATCAGATTGCATACAGGAAAGGTTATCAAGCCTCTGATCATCTCTTTGCTTTCATATCAATTATTCAAAATGGATTTAATAACAAAAATTCCATTCTTTGTGTCTGCTTCATTGATTTTAAAAAATCATTTGACTCAGTGGACCACTCTTTGTTGAAAAAAGGTTAATAGCTAAGGGAATTACGTGTGAATTTTACAAAATAATCTCCATATTGTGTGCTAAAGACAAATCTTGTGCTGGTACCAAAGATGGCCTTTCAAATTTCCTCAGTTGCTCCCATGGGGTAGGGCAGGGTTGTGTCTTGAGTCCAATGCTTTTCGCATTATTCTTAAAGTGAATATGACGCGAAAATTTTTATTGATGAAAAACGTGAATTTCAGTGTGCTGATTTCGAATTTCGACATAAAACTTTCGAAAACTAAACCGTTTCTTAGATACAGCCATTTGAAAATTGAATTTCTTCACTAAAAAGTGTCCGGAGATCTGGGTCGAGTTTTTGGACTTGTGATGTAAAGTGTTTGGGAAGACAGACTGGAGATACTTGCATATCAAAGGATAGTGTTGTAGTCACAAGGGTTTTAGGGTTTCATAGTTGCCCTTCAGAAAACCTCCACACTGGTATAATTCAAATTCCACCAAATTTGTGTTCTCACACTATTTTGGCAATTAATTGATGTCTTTTGTACACCTGAATTCCACAAATTGGTACTCAATTAACGCTTTCTTTGATGAAAGAAGTGGGATCATATTTATCCATGGAGATATTGGGTTCTGCTTTCAGCATGACTCAGAGAATACAATGAGAGCACAATAGGAATGAGTTCATCCTTTCATCAGAACTGCTCGCTTCGTTTCCTCATGATTTCAAGTTTCAAACCATTGCAGAGTACAAACAGACAGCGTCGCTCGAAGAAACATTTACTGTAAAGTTTCTCAAGTGGACAGGTCGTAGGAAGGGAGGGAAAGAATTCAGGCCAACTGATCTTCATTGACTAGCTATGCTTCGAAAGTCGAAGGAGAGGGTCTACGGGTTTAGACCATATCCATTCTATCTGGTTGGCACTCGACTGGGATAGATTTATTTCGCTGTAATCGTATTTTTAAAAGTTTCATGAGGTCCAGAGATGTGCTGATACTACAGATACTTTGCTTTGGAAAGTGTTGATTTTGTTATTTAGCGCTACCAGACTAAATCAAGGACAAACCTAGTAGTTTGGTGTCTGATCACGGTAGGAGAATTGAGAACCGCGTAAAATCATGGATATCGTACTGGTCAAGCTTCCTTCCCCAGAGTGTAGGTAGGACTCCGTCCTGTGAAATTCCTATATTCAACCGTTTATAAGCCATAAATGTCTGAAATCTTTGCAACATGGACTATCATTTATTGTTATTTCAAACCCTTGAGTTGGTTAGATGTGCAAAGGTTGCTGTGAGACATGGCTTCGTGATATCCAGCTTGCAAATAGCGTTTTGTACCACAATGACGAGAGAAAAAATATTTGAAAACATTGTAAATTTAGCAGTTGAAGTATTCAAGAAACCAGGAGTGGAATTCCTTAGTTTTAATCGGTTAAAAGGGTGAATAAACAATCAAAACCTGACCGCTTATCAAGGTTTTGTAATGGTTTCATGTATGAAACATTGCATGGTGTTGTCATTTCCACAAACACTTTACGTCACAGAGAGTTGGTACTCAACGGTCTGACCACGCAGAATTGCAGCCACTTTTCGAAGCAAAGTGGGGGCTGCTCAACCCCATTTTCTGAAGAAATAAGCGCCTAAATTAGAAAATAAAGTACACCATCATGACCAGCGATGTTTAATGCATAATGTTAGACGATAAAAATTTTCACGTCATATTCACTTTAAATGATCTAAATGCAGCTATTAGTTTCAAAGTGAAAGGAATTAGTTTAGGGTCTGATGTGCAACACACTTTGTTATACGCAGATGATTTAGCTATTGTAGCAGAAACTCCAGAGGGGAGGTGTTGGGCTTTACATCAAGGAGACCCTTCCTTCAAAAGAACGATCTGACCTGGTGACTCTCCCTGAGTGCATTGTTTGTGAGATTCGACTTGATAGAAGGAAGTATTTTTTCGTCGTAGTTTATAGGAGTCCTAGTCAGGACAAGGGTCAATTTGACAATTTTATGATAAATTTTGAATTGATGCTATCCAAAATGCACGCCGAAAACCCTTACTGCGTCACCATCACTGGGGATTTTAACTGTAGTTCTGTATCGAACATAACACTACCACCGTACACCCGCAAGATTTGGTTCTATGATAAAGCAGATTTTGTGAAAATCGTAAAAAGCATTGAAATGTTTCGTTGGCAAGAGCATCTGCAGAAAATTGCATGTCCCAATGAGCAGGTCAAATTACTCAATGAAGTACTTTTAAGCACCTATTCTAACTTCGTTCCTAACTAAGTCAAAACCATTAAGCCTCGTCAAGCTCCGTGGATTACGAAAACTGTTAAAAATTTTTTTAAGAAAAAGAGTTGAGCTTATAAAAGCTTTGTGAAAAACGGTCGGCCTGACGACAAGCTCGAGGGAATACAAAACATGACATCTGAAGCCACAAGACTGATTGAAGATGCCAAATGCAATTACTTTTGTAAGGCTGGGAAAACCTTAGCTAATCCTGGAACTTGTAGCAAAACTCATTGGACCTTAATAAATACTGTTCTAAATAAGGCGAAGATTCCAATAATACCACCTCTTCTAGAGAATGGACTATGTGTAACTGATTTCACTGAAAAGGCACAGATATTCAACGACTATTTTGTACTTCAGTGTATGACGATTGACACAGGTAGTGAAATTCCACATGATGCACCAGTACCCACTTCCCAGATAAGTGAATTTCTCATCTCCGACGACAAAATACTGAACATCATAAGATCGCTTAATCCTAATAAAGCACATGGATGGGACGAAATATCTGTCAGAATGATAAAATTAAGTGATGCTGCTTTAGTTACCCCCCTAAAGATCATATTCACAAACTGTTTGAAGTGTGGTGTATTTCCCAAAGTGCAAATGTCGTGCCAGTTCACAAAAAAAAAAACAAGAAAAATCTAAAGAAAATCTATCGTCCGATCTCTCTTTTGCCAATATTTGGAAAAATTCTCGAAAAACTCATATACGATTCTCTATATTCACACCTTGTTTCACATGAGCTACTTAACTCAAATCAATCAGGTTTTCGTCCTGGTGACTCAACAGTCAACCAATTAATCTCCATAAAACACACAATATTTAAAGCGTTCAACTGCAATCCTCCTTTGGATGTTTGTTCTGTGTATCTCGATATCTCAAAAGCATTTGATAGAGTATGGCATGATGGTCTTGTCTACAAACTAAAACAATGTGGTGTTTCAGGACAGCTCCTTTCCCTTATCCAAAGTTTCCTAAAGGATCATAAACAACAAACTGTTTTGAATGGGCAGAGCTACAACTGGGGAGATATTTCAGCAGAGTACTTCAGGGTTCAATATTGGGTCCCTTATTTTTCCTTGTGTACATAAATGATCTTTCTGCTGACTTAAAGTGCAATGTTAAGCTGTTTGCTGTGGTATTTTTTGCTGTGTACATCATTGTTCACTTTAGTAGAAGACCCAAACACAGCTGCCAATGACATGAACCACGACTTGATGTTCATAAGACAGTGGGCTTATGATTGGAAGATGTCCTTTAATCCAGATCCGCAAAAACAAGCAGTTGAGTTGATATTTTCAAGGAAAAGAATTGAAATTGATCATCCAGTGATAACTTTTAATGACATTCCTGTGAAAAAAGTAAATGAACATAAACATTTAGGTATTATCCTGGACTCAAAACTTTCCTTCTCTGCCCATATCAACGCAGCTATTTCAGCTATTTCTAGGGTATTGGCTTGCTGAAATATCTTTCTAAATATCTCCCCAGGCAGACTCTAAGCGAATTATACAAGCTGTATGTGCGACCCCATCTAGATTACGGAGATGTTATTTACCATGTTCCGGCGAAAATATCTGAATTCAATTGTTGATAACAAATTAAGCATTCACTTCGGAGAGGACAAGACAAAGTCTATACTCTTTGGCAGGAAAAATAAACGATCTGGCAGCAAGGAACTGGACATCAGAAGAGGTGACATCAAGATTAAACAATACACCTCAGTGACGTATCTGGGCTGTGTGCTTGATGAGAACCTGTCTGGTGAGTCGATGGCAGCCAGGACCCTGAGTAAAATCAATGGCAGACTAAGGTTCCTCTACAGAAAGCAAAACTTTCTTGACTTCTCTCTCCGTAGGTTACTTGCAAATGATCTGATTCAGCCCCACTTTGATTATACATGCAGTGCTTGGTTTCCAATGCTTACTAAAAGATTAACCAAAAAGATTCAAACAGCGCAAAATAAATGTATCAGGCTCTGCTTTAATCTGAATAATAAAGCACACGTAGGAATCAAAGAATTCAAAGATATAAATTGGCTCCCCACAAAAGAGAGATTTGAGCAATGCACTGCTACAAATGTTTTCAAGTTTTTTAATAATTCAGCCCCTTCCTATATGTCGGAGATGTTCTCACCAGTTGGCCAGGGCAGGATCACTCGCAGATCTAAAAATAAACTAAATCTACCGTTCCGAAAGACTAACATGGGGCAAAATGGTCTCTCTTACATAGGACCCAAAATTTGGAACAGCCTACAGTCGGACCTCAAATCTTCAAACAATGTCAACAGCTTCAAGCATAAGATCAAGGAAAAATTCTTTAATGATCTTCAGAAGCGAGAAAATAGTCCTTATATATATTATTGAATTCCTAAAAGCTGTAACAGAAATTATCCTTCAACAATAACAAAAATGTTTTTCTTTCATTTTCCTTTTGCATAGCACTCCTGGAGGGACCATTATGGAAACAAGGTTGCATTGACCTTTTAATGCTATCCCTGCCATCTTTTACCATGGGGTGTTTTTAAATTAGGTTATTAATAAGATATGTAATTTTTGCCTGTAATTATTTCAAATTGTAGACATTGTAATTAGATTTCTTTTCTTTTATTAATAGTTATATATTTACTTTGATGGCAAAATTATACATACATACATACATAGTCAAGATATGACCTTGTCAAATCTAATGGGAAAGTTAGAGTCTGTCCAGTATTCTGCTGCTCTGGCTGTAACAGGAGCTTGGAGGGGAACATCGCAGGAAAAACTTTATGCAGAGCTTGGCTGGGAATCACTAAATTTCAGAAGTTGGAGCAGGCGTCTTACTTTGTTCTTTAAGATTGTAAATAATTTGACCCCTTTGTATTCAAAGGAACCAATTCCACTTCTCCACCGGTCCAACTATTCTCTTCGTAACCAGGATGTTATTGGGCAAATAGGGGCAAGAACAGAAAAATTCCAATCTAGCTTTTATCCGCACTGCTTAGCTGAATGGAATGAACTTGATCCGGAACTGAGACATGCACCATCTGTCGCCGTCTTTAAGAAGAAGCTTCTCTCGATAATTCGTCCCCCTGCAAAATCTGTCTTTGGGATTTACGACCCAGTAGGTTTATCCTATCTTACTCAAATCAGAGTTGGTCTAAGCAAATTAAACCTCCACAAATTCTTACATAATCTTAGGGATACTGTAAATCCAATGTGCCAAACGAATGACGGCATTGAGGATGTGGAGCACTTTTTGTTGCTCTGCCCTTCATTTGAAATGCAACAACGAGATTTTGTCCAAATCGACACCCTTCCAAACAACGTTCTAATAGAATGCTTGCTGTATGGTGATAAAAACTTTACTGATGACATCAATGGAAGTATACTTGAGCTGACTCTCGAATTCATCCACCGACCAGGTCGGTTTGATTAAGATAACTCAACTCCTAACTTTTGCGATGCGCCACAAAGCCATAGACAAAATCGGCTAGGGTTTGTTTACGAACATTTCGATTCATGTGATCAGTCTCTTGTTAAATCAACTTTTGATTCCTTCAACATATTCCGTGTCTTGAAAAGTTGTGCCATGAGTACAACAGTTCAATAATGCTAAAAATTTTGCAAGAGTTTGGTCACATGACTCGGGATGGGTGAAGCAAACCTTGGCCGATTAGATCAATAAATTCCCCTCTTAGTAGATTAAGAATATAAGATATAAATTCCCCTTTTTTTAGTAGTTACGTGTAGTTTATGTGCTATCTTTGTCTTTCAATGTTGTCACGTCTAGTGCTATGTTCGTGTTTTTAGTTTTATGTTGCCATTTGGTAGACGTTAATTTTCGCTCCAAATGGTATTGTTTTAGTAGTAGGGTAAAGTATTTCGTAGGTAGTGTTATTAGGTAATATGTATTGTAAGTTTTTAGCTTGATAGACATATAAAAAAAACTCCAGAAGATCTCCAAACACAACTAGATATACTGCAAGTTCTTACAAATAATATCAAAGTGAAGGTCAACATTGACAAAACCAAAGTTATGGTTTTAAGGTAAAATAAGAGAAAGTCTCAATCACAGAACATACAGCTTTTAGGTGAACTGGAACTACATTCATACAAATACCTTGGTGTCACAATTAAATCTAACAGTTCTTTTGATTAAGACATTGAAAATATGAAGTTGAAGGCTGGTAAGGAGTACTATGCTCTTATCTCAAAATGCAAAGATTTCAATGGTTTGCGACTAAGTTTGTCCTTGTATCTGTTCGACCAGACAATTGTTCAAATTCTGAATTATGCTGCTGAAATTTAGGGTTTCGATGAACATGCCACATTAGAATGACTCCACCTTTCTTTGTGCAAATACATCTTGGGTGTAAAATCAACAACTTGTACGGACACAGTTTACGCTGAATTTCCCTTCAGTGAAATAGACATGTCTGCATGTTAAAATCTTTTGCAAGACTGAAATTGCTGAATGTCTCTGAGCCACACATACTTGCCTGTAAATCCTTTCTCTCCCTATGCGGAGCTGCTGACTTAGGTTGCGTCAACTGGATATCAAGGGTTCGTGAATTGCAAGCCAGATACAATATTCTACCTAGTGACAACAACGTCCCTGCTATCAAATCAAAGGCTAGATGTCGCTTTGAGAGCCGCACTGTGTCTAACCTCAATGAATATCTAGTGCAGGATAAAAAACTTTGCACTTATGCTCAGAGGTTTGAGGGGGGCTTGGGATAGGTTCTGCAGACCTTGATCCAGTATAGGTTTAACATTCAGCTTTGCTCCCAGGGAAGATATGTTTACTCCAAAGTACTTGTATGTGGCTGATGCTGAAAGTGTGGGAACTTTTTCGTTGTCAGTGGTGAGGTATTCTGCAGGGTCCACTAAGTACTTTTTCTTCTTTCCATCAATTGAGATTTGGAGGCTCGCTGATTTTCCACTGGCACCTGCACTGATCTGGAGTCCACTTTTGCAGAGGTGTCCGCTGAATGCGTCGAGTTGGTTCTGTAGTCCTCCTGGGGTTGAACTAAAGAGTATGACATCATCTGCATAGGTCGGCACTGGATCATAGTATGCTAACGTACATGACGTCACATAATTTTTGAACGAGAGACTGGAATGAAAGGATGATTATGAGGCTTAGGCTGATTCACACTTGGTCGTTTGCATGGTTGAAATCGTGCAAGATCAAAGGCCCAAACGAAAAAACCCACAATTTGATTTTTTGTTCTCTTGGGTCTTTCTGCACGACCATAATGACCCAAACCACCTATCATGAAACTTCGCAATTTATTGCAAACTTGTGGGAGACGGCAAGCACCATGGCAGTCTTTGGGAGAGAAACTATTTTTGAAAAGGCTTTCACGTTGTTGAAATTATCAAATTTTGACTAAGTTTCACATGTGTAGATGATGAGCATTTGATGCAGTTTCACGGATGAACAACTTTCTTTCACAGTTTATGAAAAGAATGTACTGACACTCCCCAAATTCCCAGACCATTCTATATTTCGGAAGTCCCCTCCCAGTCAAGGGCAGAAGTGAAGTTAGGGTTAGTGAAGTGAAGAGTGAAGTGAAGAAGAGACTGATAAGAAGCTTTTGACATGTAAACAACTGGACAATTCCTTCCCTTTGTTCTTGTATCAAATATGATGCATGAATATCATATTCCCATAATAGAATATGGTTATTCTACCATTTTTTTGTGCAACAAAGAGGTGAAGCATCCCCGAAGCATCCAGGAAAGCATCCACAGTGTGTGGACAAGGAAAACAAAGCGGCAACATTCCAGTTGATTCAGACGGGGGAGAACACAAGGACCGTCTGAATGGCAGTAATATCAAATCTTGTTATGGAAATGGGAGCTTTCTGTTGTTACAATTGTTACTAGCAAATCAAACGTTTTGCAAATCAAACAAGATCAATGTTTTTGACTAATCTCAAGTATGGACAGCTATACACAGAGCCTAAGATCATGACGTCTTCTCAATGCTATTTAAAGGCTCATAGCCTCTGTCTGATCTCTAATCATTCTCGACTTCAACAATTCTTCGTGATGTAAGATTAGGTCATGTACGTTAGCGTACTATGATCTAGTGCCAACCCATCTGCATATGCCAGGCTACTGATTCTGGCTCCACCCAGATATGTGCCAATGCCAGGATCCAACTCGTCAAGTGCCCAGTTGATTACCATGTTGAGAAGATATCTGCTTAAGGGATCTCCTTGTCACACTCCTCTAGTTGTCATGACAGGTGCACTGGATTTCGTTGATGTTGAATGTGGTGTAGGAATCTTTGTAGAATTTGTGAAGATAGTTTAAGATTCCATGGGACTCCAAGTCGATGTGCACCAAGGATCATCGATTTGTGACTCACTGAGTCGTAGGCTTTCTTTAGGTCAATGAAGATCATCGCAAAAGGCTTCAGGTTGTTTTGATGGTGGTTGATTATCGTTTTTGGTAGGGTGAGGTTTTGAGCAGTCCCATCTCCGTCCATGAATCCTTTCTGCCGCTTGTTGCAGTGTAGATTTTTCGCCATTCGTTAACCGAGGATTTCGTGGAAGATTCTGATTATGAATGATGATATAGTGATGGGTCGATGGTTTAACGGTTGATTTGTGTTGAGCTCCTTTTCGCTGAAGATTGTCTTTCCATTGCTTAATACTTGGGCTGATAGGACGCATACAGCATGAGGTTGTAGTGAGTTGCAAGGGCTTCATTGTCCTTCTTCATGAGTTCTTTAGGGGTGAGGTTTAGGGAGGAGGATTTGTTGCTTTTCTTGATTGTGTTGCGGACATCTGTAGGGGTGATCGGAGCGATCAGGGACCAAACGGGTGGGGATATGGGGGTGGGATTCCTTTTGTCATCCTTTGAAGTTCTAATCTGTGCTTTAGATGCTTCATTCAAATTGAGGAAATAACTCCTCAATTTTATTCATTATCTATCACCCCATAGAAAAATCAACCCACCAGTTGTGTTCCGTGTTGTTTTCCCCCACCGTTCGCGCAAACCCCGGAGTGCCCAAAAACGGAGCCAAGTTGAAAACTCGCAGGAAAATTGAAATTTATATGCCAGTGGCAGCGCCAGATGCAAGGTAAACAATTTTTTCTTGAGCCATTTTGAGTTGATCTCTCTTCTATCAACCAATCATTTGGCTGAGAGTCGTTTTGGAGGAGATGTTAATAGCTGAACTGAAAGGCATCCCCAGTGACTACCTCCCTTAAAGGGCTTCTGCATCATTTGAGAACATAGGAGGAAAGAGGATGCCTTTCAAAAACTTTTTTGGCAGAATCTGATTGGTAGATTGGATGGTGAATGCTACCAGAAGGAATTCTTATTGGTTGAAAACGACTGAGAAATGGCTATCCCATCGTGTTAATGTAAGTAAAGTGTATGAGGCAATTGACAAGTTTTTCTTCATAAGGTACAAATTTCTACGCATTTCTCATTTCTTTTTGTGATATACAGTTAAACAAGTAGGTTAAAACGCTGAATAAATTCAAAACTAGCTGTTAACGAAGTTAAGTAAGTGCTGCTCAAGCATTGGTGTAAAACATGCTATTTCTTCAAATTTGTCGGAGAAGAGTTTTGGAAGATGCTTGACTTGCTAAGCAAAACTGCAGCCTTTTGAGGTAAAAATTGTCCCAAGCAATGAAAGAACTGTTTGTAAATTTCAACTCTGTTTGGTATTACTAGCTACAACATCTAACACATTTTGATACACACAAATTTTTCTCATTTCAAATATTCAATTGTAACTTTAAGGCACAGTTAATTGATGTTGGTACCTTATATGTTGGACAGTATGACTTTCTTTTAGCCTTTTTGGTACCTCGCATGGCGTGGTTTTCTTCCTTGCCCACAGATCATCTTATGTGTAGCAATACCATAAAAGCTCTATCAAGCCCCCCTCTCTAATAGGTCCCTCCCCTCTTGCTCAAAATTTGACAAAATTCTTATGCAAAGTTCTAGAATTTACCAAACATTCCATTTACTTAGCGACACAACCTTGCATGTTAATTTTGATATTGTTTGGGATAAAAACTGTGTCGAATTTACGCATTTGAGTCGTAAAAGTGCATCTTGATTCCGCGAAATATGGGAAAAAAGAACTGAAA
The DNA here is from genome assembly GCA_964020215.1 of Aurelia sp. 3 sensu Dawson et al. (2005). NCBI lineage: Eukaryota > Metazoa > Cnidaria > Scyphozoa > Semaeostomeae > Ulmaridae > Aurelia > Aurelia sp. 3 sensu Dawson et al. (2005). The sequence continues at coordinate 8,727,177 of OZ026577.1, forward strand.
AGCTAAAAACTACATCCTTGTCACCTGATTTATGAATAAGCCCCCTCTCTATTAATTAAGCCCCCCCCCCCTCTGGAAGGTCCGAAATTAAATAAGCCTCCTGGGGGCTTAATGGAGCTTTTACGGTATCTTTCATCCATTATCTGCTTTTGTCAGCAATACACATATCTTTTTAAATATCCTAATGGTGTTCCAATGCAGTGTTGGTCTTTGAATGTTCCAAGTTGGATTAACACTGACAAGCAGTGAACGCATACATAGTGATCCAATGCTGCCTTGATCTAACAAGTGAATATATTGCCTTTCACTCCTGCAACAATAAACAATGAAATGAGCTTGTATGTGTAAAAAGTGTTGCATAGGATGTGGCTATTATGGGTCATCGTTGGCAACATAAAATGAATGTGACTTCTTAGAAGACCTTAGCAGTTCATTGTCAATGGAATGTTATGCTAAAGATGGAATCACAAGTGACCTTTACACATCCTTTGCATTGTAGGAATATTTATGAAAGGAAGCTTTTTATTGAAACTCCATCAGATGCAAATGATCATGGTCAAAGATTGTTATCACTGACTTCTGTGCAACTTTCTGTTTGATGATTTCCTATTTTTTCTTGAAAGGGAAATTATCGTCTATTCTGTTCTAAAAACGATTCATTCATATCTCTGAAGGAATTTCGAGTTTGATTGGTGTGACTACGGTTTGAGATAGTGTTGGTCCTGGGTTTAATTTAACATCTCCTGCCAAGAGCAAAAGAAAAGCAGGGAAAAGCTTGAAACACTAATAGAGTTATCATTAGGCCTAATACCACATCTCCTTCCAATGGCTCTTTATCCACCTCCTCCCGGTGGCAAGCAGTGCTTCCTGCCGCGTGTTAGGGGAAAGCGTGAGCAACACCTAATAGGCCCTCTTTGATGACATCTTCCTGCCATTTTTGAAACATGTTCGCCGTATAACAACAGACGGTAGAGGATAAAAAGAAATCCTCGCATATCTGCTGCAAAAATAAGATTTAAAAACGAGTCGATACACGTACCAGAATCCTTGAAAACTCCTTCTTCTCGCAATGACAGTGTGCTAGCAGTCGTAGTGTGGGCGTTCTCAGGCAGACGATACCACAGAAGTGACGATCCTTTACGACCTGTTGTTGTTGTTGTTGACACTCAACTGTCTGCCCATTGACCCTTGACAGTTTGTCATAAATGGCTGCTCGCGCATGCTCGCAGCAATGATAATGTCTGCGAATAAAAGCAAGATAGTCCTCACTTGCGCTGATTTTCTCGAATTGAGCATTTCTGAATTGAAGGTTTAAAAATTGATTTGGTAGCTAGAGCTCTTGTGGCACATGAACAGCAAATGCAAACTCGGCAAGATATCAAAGACCTATAAAAGGAATTAAAGGAGACATATGCCAAATGGTTTGTTGATCAATATGTTCTACATCCAAAAACAATTGATGCAAAGGAATGGTAATTGCAACTTCTTTGACTTTCTGCAGCCAATCTACACTGTTCTGGCAGAGAGAAAGATATTTGATCTGCACCATTGTTTAGTCATTTTCTCTGATTTAAAGAAACGATCAACCACCATCATAATTTCGCCAACAAATTTGGAATGAAAGTGCCATCTTAAAATGCCATGTTGCTTTCCATATGCCTTTGGGCAGTCGTTTCCCGCCAAGGATCTACAGATGTAGTTGGAAATTGAATTTTCATCTTTTCTTATATTTAACAACTCCCAAAGAAGGTTAACAATTGTTCAGATTTTCCTTTACTGTATCTCCTGATGGGTGCATCTGGGAAAGGACCTTACTTCCAGCATAGAGTTCCTGGAGACAAATTCAAACCAATGGCATATAGAATAGGCTTGCCATCAATATTATCCTTTTTTATGAGCTCTTCACTAGCAACACCATGGGATCTCCTAAGTTCATTGATGTCATTACACACATTTTGAACAACTTTTCTGCACTAAAAATCGCTTTGGATTCCAAAAGAATAGTTCCTCTTCTTACAATATCTTCTTTCTCGCCATAGGCATCTTCACCAAGTTTCAATTCTGTTATGTCCACCATGTTGGTTCATGTCTGCCATGTTGGTTATTTGCGGTTGTTGCTGTATTGTTGTTGTGGGATTGAGAGAGGAAAGCCTAGATGAAGAGGACTGCTAAAAACTGCTCTATCAAACATTATCATTGTTGAGTTAGTATCTTGGTATCATGAAGAGTATCATATGATGTTTTCATTCATTGTCATGTTCTGAGACTTTATAATGGCGACAACTGGATCAAAAGGGTTTCCACTTGAATTTAGGCCTCAAATCTGTAATTGCCTCTAAATTTATTCCCTTACTCGCCAACAATTCTGATGGTGACAAAGGGCGCTTATTACTTGCTTCTCATTTGAGTGATCTTGTTTCTCAATGAAACAAATTTTTCTTTGAAGACACTTGGATGTTTCTTCAATCCCTTCATGCCAGCTGCTAACTGATGTATGGCCCTCCGTTGTTTCCATAACAATTCGTGCAGTATCATGGTAGATACTACTTTTTCTTTCTTTCTGTATGAGATTATGTTGGTCCATCCTGCAACGTTAAATCAGTTGAGACCATCAGCATGATGGCAAAGAGATAATGTGACTGATTTTCCAGGGTGAGGTGAAAGCTCCAGCATAACAGCATAAGAAGCCAAAGAAAATCAGGGTTGCGTACTGGGAGACCAGATTTTACACAGGGGTGTACCGGATCAGGGTTTTCAGAAGCCGGCCGGAACCGGATTTGTTCACATTGATGTAAGTAGTAGAGAACCACAAAAGGATAGGGTGGTCCCGCTACGGATCAGTTCATCCTGGTGCAGGTATTTTTTGTTCAAGATTTTATCTGGGGCTTCAGCAGACAAAGGCCTTCCTTTGATCATTAATTTTGCCATTGACAAATCGCAGCAATTGGTAGAATTTCCAGTTGTTCTATTGTGAAAAAATTTGCGGAGGCATTTGGCACATCGTCATTGCTAGTAATTATGTAACAAAACAGCTTATCAAAAACGGAAACCTCACTTTTTTCAAAAGTTAAGAAACCATGCTACCTGGATTCAAAAAGCTAAGAAACTTTTGTAATTTGCAGCTTTAATTTTTCTTGGTCACTCCAGTCTTAATGTTTTGACACCGTGCAGCAACAGCAACTTATGTCCTGAGACCATACTAAGTAATTTGCAAGCCCTTCTAATGGAATAGATCAGCTCTGTTCTTCCGGCATTATAAAAAGAGGAAACCTACAAGAAACTTTTGGCAGCAAATAAAAGCGTTCTAAGATTCAAAAACTAACCAGCCCAGACCTTAATTCCTCACTAAAACAATGAATGTATTCTGTTCTAGTCATAACACAGAAGGTAACATTCTTGAATTCAGGGTGTTTTCTTTTGAGCCTTTGAACTTCTAGAAATCTTCTGAAAGCGGCACACTTTGCAATGAAAAATATCAAGTTACCCAAAGCAGTTGGCACACTTTCGAAGGGGAAGTCGCACCAGAGTGAGAATTTTAGTACAGTAACGTCCCATCTTTAAGAAACTGCATTATAAGAAACTCAGGATTTATTTCGCCAAATGAAATAGCTCTCCACAAGGAACTATCCAGGCAGAGTCATGCTCATAGTTTCTTTTACAATGGTACATAGTAATATTACATGGCGCACAAACGTTTTTTATAAGAAACTTGGATCAAGCCATAGTACTAAAAGTTTCTTAATTGGTTTCTTATTTTTTAATGCATAATTATCAATATGGTCGCTAACACTTCCGCAGATACGTTTCTTGACATTTGAAAGATCATTTGGAAATAAACAGCGTTCTGTTATGCTGAAAACACAAATGGTTAGTTAATGTTGCTCAAGAATAAAGGTTCAATGATATCTTTGCTATAATATCCATGCTTTCAACTTTTAAAAATTTCTTAGTACTTCTCAGACATAGTACTACAGTTTCTTAAAATTTGGGTCATCTTAGTACTAATTTCCTATAAATCAGTTTCTTATGAAAAAACGTGTAGTTGAATATGAATGTGTCTCTAATATGTCTCAGTTCACTAGAAATGAGTATGAAAATCTTGAACCAAATTGTTATAATTTCAAGAAACTTTCAGTACGAACCATTGGTTTCTTGTACGACTGTACAAATGTTAGAAATTGTCCTCAACATTGTCGACAGATGTTTGGAATACATAAGTGTTTCTTATACCATGTTATACACACCCGGTTTTGAAGAAGTACATTCTCTACATAAAAAACACCAATGAGGCTGTTTTTGTGACACAAGTTTCTTTAAGGCAGGACTTTACTGTAATGTTGCAGTGCTCTAAGCACTACATTCCAACTATTCCATTACAGTAGGTGCTCGTCTGGGTCCCTAGGATCCTTGATGTAAACTTATTTAACCAAAACAAAGCAACATCATCAAGTTAAAGCCTTGCGAACTGAAGCCATTACATAGCATTGTACCTTTTATATCGCAAGTTGAGAGAAACTAATTTGTAATGTTTTCGATTTTTGAATGTCTTTTTAAATTGTCCAAAAGTAGTGTTTCATAAATATCGACTGCAGAAGGCAGAATGGCTCGTTGAGCATAAACTTATCACGAGCTGCAGCAAGTCAGTCGATAGCCATGGCGAGTAAATCAGCATGCAAGTCTCAGTCGGTCGTTTGGAAGTTCTTTCGTGTTGATAAAGTTGATGATGCGTTTGCGAAATGTAACATTTGCTCCAAGGAATTGAAACGGGGCCAGAAAAACAAAGGTCCCAAAAGTTACAGCATCGCCCCGCTTCATAGTCACTTAAAGCGATGGCACAAAACAGATTATGAAGCAGCTTATGCAGAAGCTGACAAGGAAAAAACAGACCTTACAGATGACCCTGCGAGTCTCACTCCAAAAGAGAGAAAACTGAAAGAGATGTCTGCTGTCCAAGGCACACTTCATGGGTGCTTCCAAACAAAGAAGATTTGGGACATCAACGATTCCCGTTCCCAAGACATAACAAAGAAGATCGTAAAGATGATGGCAGGTGACAATCAACCTTTCTCCATCGTTGAAGATTAAGGGTTCATCGAGTTAATGGCTCATTTGGAACCTCGGTATCTCATCCCAAGTAGGAAGTATTTCACACAGGAAGCACTGCCAAAATTTTACACCAATGTAAGATCTTCCATTGCAGAAGAGATTAATGAAGCAAAGTTTTTGTCATTCACATCAGACTTATGGACGTGCCCCCACTCCCACGAAGCATTCCTTTCATTGACTGGGCACTGGCTAGAAAATGATTTCAATTGGAAAAGCGTGATGCTCAATTCAAAGCATTTCCCTGGAAGACATACAGGCCCCTTGATAGAATCTGCTTTCAATCAAATGTTGACGGAATGGTCGATGAAACAAGCCAGAATACACATCCTTGTGCGTGATGGTGCCTCGAACATAGCGCTTGGTGCCCGCCTTTCCGAATTAAACAGTGTCCACTGTTTTATCCATCGCCTGCAACTCTGCATAAGTGATTCTATTTTAAGCCAGAGGGCTGTTAACGACATGTGCGCAAAAGCAAGGCGCCTGATAACTCATTTCCAACACTCAAGTCAAGCATGCACTGCCTTTAATAACATCCAGATAGAAAATGGATCGAAACAACCATTACTTCTAGTCCAGGATGTTAAGACGAGATGAAACAGCACATTTCTCATGTTGCAGCGCTTAAAGTTGCTCAAGGCTACGGTACGACTGTATGCAGGGGACCATGGGATCACTGTCCCTGCGGCCAATGAATGGCAATTGATGGAAAAAGTGATTCGTCTCTTACAACCATTCTTTGAAGTAACAAAAAATTCAGTGGAGAGCAACCAATCCTGTGGTCGGTTATTCCCGATGTTACTGCTTTGGAAAGATGTTTGTCCACATATGGTGTAAAAGATTCCGGCATACATACTTTGAAGGACGAGCTTCTAAAATCTTTGCGAAAGAGATTTTGTTCAAACGACGAAAACGAATTTAACATTTTGTTTACCAAAGTGTTTGTGATGAGTATGCTCCTAGACCCGAGGTTTAAAGGAGAGTATATGACACAGAATGCATTCACTAATGGGAGGCAAGTGCTTTTGGACAACCTCAAGAAAGTATCTACAGTGCAGATACAAGCAAATGATAATGATTGCACAGAAACTGAAGAAGACACCAATGACGAGGGCCCCGCGTCAAAGAAAATGAAACCTCAGTCTCTTCAAGGTGAAATTCATCTGGATTTTTCTTTGTGCTACGATGAAATTTGCAAAAGAAACGAACAGGAACCCAGTTTTGAGGCAGACAATGATGACAAAATATCTTTAGCAAGGTCCAGAAGCCATTCCACCATGGAAGTTCCGTTCTCAGTTTTAGTTGCAGAAATGGAGGGCACCTCAACACACCAAATCATCCCTTCACAAATAATGATACCCTGTTCAGCATGGCCAACTCCATCAATATAATCCTCACACGTAATGAGCCCAAATTTTACGTCTGCGCGGCTGACCAAAGTTATTTCAATGGAGCAACCAGAGGTGAGAGAATTGCAAACAGAAACTTAGCAACGGCTGTTGCAAGAACACTCAAGATCAGTATTACCAATTTCCAATGCAGATTCTACAAACATGAATTGAATCCCAAGATCACGTCGGAATACATTCAAACATTCACCGTTGATCACCCAGACAGATTCTTGTTCAATCACCAACAAATCAGGACCATCGCCATCAATCACACATCACAAGCATGCCAACTGCCATTGAATTTTGATGCTATTCCAGATCTACTAGTGGTAACATTGCGAGATAAAGAAGCAATAATTGGAACTTATGAAACCAATCCATTTGAAATGTATCCAATTCCAACATCAAATGGGAGAAAATTCAAATTAGACATGAAGGTAAATGGTCAAAATTGGAGGGCAGATCCACTTGACAGTAATGCTGAAAATTAGTATAGAATCACCAATTCAATATTTGCCAAAATGGTAAACCCCCTGATTCATCGACACACTCAAATCGACAATGATACCAGACCTCCTGATACATTTAGTGTAGCACGAGGAACAACAGGCTACCCATTCTACGTATTCACTTTGACGTTCATGGGAAAAGGTTCAGATGGAACAACGTAATGAAGACAGACAAACTGGAAGCATGGAATTATTCTGCGAATTAGATCCAGGTGCACACTGGCCTAATAATTATACTTGGATGGTTCATGCATTATTCCATCAGCAACGAAGGTCAAATCTCCAAGAACTTCTTATAAACTGGATAAACGTTTTTTATTACTTATGTATATGTATGCATATAAGCAAAGGACCATTTAAGAAGTGTTGTTGTTGTGTTAAAATAATATATTACTTCTTCTTTTAATCAATCATCATCATCATGGATGGAAGAGAAATCTTGTCATGTATTTCTTCTCACAAAAGTCTCAATAATAGTTTTGGTTCCATATTAGCATCTGATGATACGGAAGCCCACAGGGGCCAACCAAACTTTATTTCCAGGCTACCACACTTTATTTTCCGGGTACCGAACTTTATTTAACAGCAACCAAACTTTATTTTCAGGGAACCAAATTTTATTTTCAGGGAACCAAATTTTATTTTCAGGGTACCAAACTTTATTTCCAGGGTACCGAACTTTATTTAACAGCAACCAAACTTTATTTTCAGGGAACCAAACTTTATATCCTGGCTGCCAAACTTTATTTCCTGGCTACCGAACTTTATTTCCAGGCTACCAAACTTTATTTCCAGGCTACCAAACTTCATTTAACAGCAACCAAACTTTATTTAACAGCAACCAAACTTTATTTTCAGGGTACCAAACTTTATTTTCAGGGTACCAAACTTTATTTAACAGCAACCAAACTTTATTTCCAGAGTACCAAACTTTATTTCCCGAGAACCCAAAGTGGCCTCTTTGGATGCAAAACGAGGCCAGCCTCTCGTAAAATTGGCGGGAAATAGCTTTGCATAATTTACATTTGATTAAGATTTGAGAACAGTGGCACATGGCACACATGACTCACATGGTTCAGTTGGTTCAGTGGACAATTATATGCCAGAATTGTAGCTATGTACTGCAATCAATGCGGGAGGCAGTATTGTGCAGGATGGCAGTATTGTTCAGGTTGTGGCATGAGAATTTCTATCCACAAAAGAGAAGAAAATGATGACGTTGCCAGTAGGCCAACAAGGCCTCTTGGTATTGTTCAAACTCCTTCAGAATCACAATCATTACCATCGAATTTGATGTCATTCGCGGAATTTACGAGAAACCACAAAATGCAGTGCAGCAATAACTCTTTTAGCAACTCTTTTGATGGCAAGAGAAAAAAGAAGAAGGTAGAAATTGAGAAAGTAAAGGTATGTTAACAACACCTACTTTTCGGTAGATCTTTGAAACGCTGGCACTGATGTGATTGGCTGATCAGAACAATCTAATTGGCTGATTCTAATAATTGTTCACTGATTAGAACAGTGGAAGTTAGGGTGTGTATGAACAAATAAACAGTTGCTGGCTAGATTTTTTGTACAAAGAAAGGATGTGAAATTTGACTGTGAGTCCATTTTCCAACTCTGCATTTGCAATGCATTTTTGTTAATTTTATTCTGCAAGAGTGAACCCTTTTTTCACTTGATTGTTTTCATTGACCTAATCAGTGAATCAAGCTACTGAAGACATGATTTATTTGATGTGCCCGTAGTAGGAAAGATGAGGCTCAGATAGGGGGATTGCTCCCCTCTTAAAAAGCAGCATATGCTTCCTTGCTCCAGTCAAGATTAGTCTAGTGTTCCTAGTAGTTCTGTAATGCACCCATTCTTCATTGAAATTAAAACATGTGTTGCCAGTGCCACGTAGTAACAAAGACACAGACCCTGCATTACATTGGCTTTGTTTTGGTGCAGCTGCACCTGATGAAACTTCTTTGATTTGATACAATGGTTGGTGGGCTGAATAAATTCACTTCATCATAAAATGTCATAAAATTCCTATTTTTTGGGCTCAAAGTTTCCAATGCCAGGCCATCATTCTTCAGAGCTTAGCCCCCCCCCCCAACAACACACACCACCAGAATAGATTGCATCGATGGCTGGAAATGGGGATCTTTAGAGTCACTAGAGATTGCAAGGAACTTAAATGAAATGATAAAATTGTCAAAATGATTTCCTAAAATTCACGTGCTCCCAAGCTCCCAAACTTCAATTCTTGCTCCCTTGCTCCCAGCCCTTCTTAGGCCATGCTCCCTTGCTTCCAAAAACCCCTATTAGAGCCTCAAAGATTAAACCTTTGAAGTGAATGTTTGAAAAATGAAAGTTTTGCTACTTTTTGACAGTAAAATTTTGAACAATTACCCATGTGAGCCTTTCTATATACTTTCAATGTTATTTCCCTTTACAGTGAGTGATCTTCATATTTTTAGGTCAATGTATCACTCATCCATAGAAAGGATGGCACAATATCTGCAAAACGAGGATCATCACTTCCAATTGAGGTAAAACCTGAATGCACAGTGGGGCAGCTGAAGGAAGCAGCTTTTTTGAAACATTCTGCTTTTCACAAAAACTTTGTGCAAATTGGCCGAAAACATGTGCTGTTGTATCAAGATTACAGTGTAATCAGCAAACTGCCAGGGCCAGAAGATGATTTTGTGTTGCAGAAATACCGTAACTTGCTTGGCAAACAATATTCCAAGATCACATTTCACCTTTGCGACAAAGATCTGTACTTGGGTGAGCATCTTTATAAATAGAGGATTGGTTGTACTAATACCAGGATATATATCTATATTTTAAATTTCCGGTTTCCCATCTCCCCACATCTTTGTGGCATGTCTGGACCACAGCAAATACATACTGTAGAAATGCAGAAAATCTTGTAGGTTTTGTTTACAATTGTGATAAGCTCATTTTGAAAAATTCTAGAACTTCTTACAATTCTGCACATTAATGCAAAAATAACACCCTATGCATCAGGGGCAAAAAATGTTCTGAAATCAATACAGCAAGTTTGAATTGATGAAATGTTTTGACGTTGTGTTATTGTCGTAGATTACCTCAATGCACAGACCGAGGAGTACCAGTTGGAGTTGGAAGCAGATGACAGCAAAGATTTCATTGATTTTGATCCCACAGATAGTACAATACATGAACAGATTCAGGTCTGCCAACTAGTGATTCCATCTATACTGACATGCTTACTGTATTTTGCTGTACACACCCATGATATTATGCAGGAATGAAAAATTGAACATTTATTTGCACAGATCCGTGCAAATTGGCAGAGGTGGTAATTCGCACTCTCAAATGCACAGAAGCACAGAAATGCCAAAAATTGGCACCACATCTACCATGATATAAGAAACTTATCAACCTGAAAGTTTAAATTTGGTATCGTTACAATAATTTTGATTGGAGAAGTCCACATTTCAAACATTGTATGATGCAAAACTTATTAAGTGTACGTGTTCGTTTTTGCACAGGAGAGGATCATCAGGTTAAAGCTTAATTGAACTTGAATAGTCATTGTCCAAAATTTGGTGTAACATACTGTAACACCACATACTGTAAATGCAAGTTTCATGGTTCCTGATCAAACATATGTACGTGCACATTTGTTGAGTTTCTGCCTGTAATTATAAGAAATTATTCAGTCTTTTTATTTTTGCTTGCCCATGTATATATTTGAAATCAAGCAGTTTCTCAGTGGCAGGTTAATACAGTAATTACATGTAAAATTAGTAACATACTTAGTAAGGTAACCAAAGTTGGCCATTCCAAAATATCCCTAGTGCACAATGTAGCCTTCTGTAATTTGCCCAATCCCTAGAGGTCAAGGATTTTAAGTGCTTTTGACAATGTCAATCAATGAGGAATGTCTTAAAGAGGCATAGGTTTATATTTGTGCATGTTTTCTATACAAAAAATACTTTAAAATGTGTGCCCCCCTCAATAAAAGATCCTGTTGTGCTAGTACCAATAGTTCCATTATACAGGAATATTTAAAAGGTTCTTTTTACAGGGAACAGAACAAGCTGTTATTGCTGCAGAAGATGATGATGTTAATTCATCTGGTGAAATCACATTCAATTTTAACCCTATCAGGCCTAGGGTATTTGATGCTCTAGGAAGCCTAGGGGGGGCTGATTCGGCCCCCCTAATTTACTTCTGTTCTGGACAACCTAGAGCCTTGAAACTTTGCATGTGTATAGAACAACTCATGATGAACCCAAAAATGAAATCTATTTTTAGATATGTCACGTGACCTTTCCATGACGTCACATTATTCAATTTTCAAAGTCAATAGGGCTCAGTACTAAAAATTTTCAATCGTTAATTGTGAGAAAACAAAAAGCATTAAGGACATCAGTCCAATTTGATTGTATTCTATGTCCAAATAGTATTTGCTCTGTGAAGAAAAATTAACAAAAAGTGATGACGTCATCACACAGGAATGCAAAGAATGCGCGCATGCGTAGTGCCAAAATCCGCAAAACCATATGTTCAAATTAAAAATGAGCTAATTTGTTGGATAGAGCATCAAAAGTAGTATGTATTCCTATCTTTTCATCATTTTATCACTTTAGCTGTAGATTTTATTAGGAATTATTCAAAATTTTACACATACATCTCTTGAAAACTGGTCGCGTTTACCCCCTGGAATGAATTTGATTTTTTCAAAAAATTAATTTTACATCGTAACAAAGATAAAAACTAAAAGTCAGAAAGTTTCAGTGTTGTAAATGCACTTGGTAAAAATCTACAGACAAAAAACTGCTAGGGGGGGCTGATTCAGCCCCCCCCCCCCTAGGCTTGATAGGGTTAAGAAAAATCCATCATTGGCATCACAGTCAACAGCCATTGATGAGCCACAACCTGGACCATCTGGTCTAAGCACCTATGATGCATATTGTGACCTTGGCATTGGTGGAAGTGATAGTGATGACTGCAATGATGCAATGATGCAACAGGCAATAGTAGCATCTATCGAAGAAAACCCTCACCAACAGACAACAAAAGTATCAAGGAGAAAAGGTGAGATTTGCGGTTGGCAAAGCTTAACACTTAACATAAATTCAACAACATCTACCAAAATCTGAAATGGTACTGCATTTAATACTTAATTGCTACTTTGGCATCTTGCAATTACTTTTTTCCCTAAAAGGAGACAGTCTTTACCTCTTTTTTATTTGGGAAGGTAGTTAATTAGTTAACGATATCAATCAAATATGTACGAGTGTATATCACACAGCCCAGTTCAGATCATTTCCAGGTGGCCACAAATACTTTTGCTGAACTCTGGCATTTCGTATCTTTAGGTATACATACAGTACAACTGTACATGCAAGTTTATAAATGATTGCTCTATCATCAACTGATTGCCCTAGGAAATAAAGCCATTTGTCTCCAGAATACCAACTAGAATTCCACCAAAACTGTGCAAAAATTATCAAAGTCAAATTATAGATTTCACCAATTATTCCTGAATTGGGACTGGACTGATCCCTTAGCAAAATATTGAGTATCTTTGGAGCATGCTTTGAGCTTGGTAACTAACTTGTTTTGAGTATGATTTGGGTAGTGCATCATTCAAATAAGAATGTTACACTGCTTGCGCTAGCTTGCTGCATCTACAGTATCTTTTGAACTGGAAAGCAAACTTGATCAAACTTGATTGCAGTATGTTTGAGAATGACTTTAGCATGTGATTACTGTCAAGCTTGATCAAGTTGTTGCAAGCTGAACTTTTTCCTATGGGATAGATCTTAGAAAAATCAATTTAAAACCAAAATATTCCTATTCCAGAGAACTACTTAAAACAGTTGTTGCCAATCTGGAAGAAACAGTTAGTGACTACCAAGTTATAAGAGTCAGAAGGAAGCATTTGTGGAAAGATGCACTTCGCAATTTTAATAAAGATGAATTTGATCCTACAGAAAAACTTCATGTGCACTTCATAGGTGAAGAGGCGGCCGATGAGGGTGGGCCAAGAAGAGAATTTCTTCACCTTCTAATGCAGGAGATACTGACAAGTACTCAACTTTTTGAGGGACACGAAACAAGAAAGGTTGTGACTATGAACCCAGTGTTGCTAGATGCTCAGACATATTTTCAGGCTGGCAGGATGGTGGCAGTATCTATACAGCAAGGTGGACCGGGGATGCAATGCTTGGCCCCATCAATGTACCACACAATTGTTGAGAAAAGATCATTGTCTAATCCAACTCCAGATGAAATTCCAGATTTTGAGATACAGGGAAAAGTGAAAACGGTGAGTTTAATGATTACATATTTCGCCGAAAAATTTAAAGAACGTGGTTTTACTGAGTTTCCATATCTGTTATGACATATTGAGTTGGAGCTAATGAGAGTGTATATATACACACATACTGTATACATATATATGTATATTACACGAAGTTGTATTTTTTTAGTCTATATTTATTTCTTAATACAATTTAACGAAAGAGCTTATGAATAGACATACATATCTACATATATTCTCATCAGCTCATGCGCAATATGTTATGAGTCTATTATGTATTATTATGTATGTATGCTTGGTCTAATTTTGAAAAGCATACCGATGAAGGCTTTGGCCGAAACATTTAATGAATGTGTTTTCCTTGTGAATCTATCATTTACATATATTTAATTATCTGCATTTTTGAGGCTCTGATGTGAGGGGGGGGGGGGGGTTGCTTCCTTGCTCTTCTCATAGAGAGCAGCATGCACCATTGCTCCCTTCAAAATTAGGCCCGTGTTGATTTTGCAAAGGTTTTGCTTTTGAATACACTGACATAACTGTATTTATTGACAGTCGCCAGCATATCATTCATGAAATGGCAGGAAATTTTCCATATAAATTCTGCAAACAAAATATCATCACTGTGCTCCAGAAACCCTAACAGAGCCTCATTTTCTGGTTGACAGGTCACATCTTGCCATGCTTGTCCTGTCATACAATTTGTTTCTGTGGGGTTTTATGAAGGAGGTACTAATGTTTAAAAAATATCAAACAACTAAAAAAGATTTGATAGTTGAATGCTTTTGCACCAAATACAACCACTGTACAAATGCTAACAGCACTTTCTATGATACAATGCAACATCACAAGTTGCCAGTGCAATGTATAGAGTTTCCTCAGTATCCACAAAAAAATTCTTCATGGGGAATCTTTAAATAATGGAAACTTGTAATCTGATACTGTATGTTAAAAAAGGACACAGTTTTCCATGAAAACAAGCTGATAGTAACAATAAGGATACCCAAATAAACTGCCAAGCCCTGTGACACATCAAACTTATATTTCTCTAAATTTAGATCCTGAATTCTACTGGAGAAGCTTTCATAAAAGTTGTTGATAATGAGGAAGACTTTCTTCTCAGTTGTGGTATCTCCAAGCTACATTGGAAAGCAGATGAAAAGGATCAGTTGGTGAAATCTCTCTGCAAGTTGTTTGTGATACATCACAGAAAAGCTGCAATTGATCAGTTCGTGGCTGGGATCAAAGCCATTGATGCTGTTTATGAAGCAATTCAACAATTTAGTGAAGAATTTGAATTGCTTTTTACTGCTGTTGGAAAGGAGGCATTTAAGGCTTCAGATCTGTTGAAACTGTGCAAACCTGTATATTCTCCTCAAGGCTCCAATCAGCGAGAGTCAGAGGAGGAGACCATCCTGTGGTGGGAGGAGTTTGTGTCAACATTAGATAAGGGTGACACCCGTAATGTTTCAGCTGAAGATATTCTTGCTTTCATCACTGGAGCAAGAACTCCTCCACCCGCAGGATTTGGGCAAGCCATAACAATTGAATTTTTTTCAAGAGAACAAGGTAGCAAAAGGCTGCCATTTACATCTACTTGCTCTCTTCAGTTGAATCTTCCAAGAGGGATACAAAGTGCTAGTGACATGGAACTTCTAATGACAGATGCCCTTCTGCAGTGCCAAGAATTTGGAAGAATATAATTTTCTTGGAACAATGAACAGTTTTTAAAAACCTTTAACAATTTCTCTTAAGTTTTGTTGATTAACATGTATACAGGCAGTACTTTTGCCAGGTCCATTCTGAGACCCATTCTGAGACCCAGATTCCCCACAATCTGTTTCCTCGTCTTTTCCTGAGGGACACGCCAAAATCCAAAATGCAGAACCTGAGACACGTCTTTAAATAGGAATTTTATTGCCATAATCCAATACTTGCTGCTATGATTTAAAACTTTGAAAAATACTACGTTAACTTTAAGTTTTAATTTCCTCCAAATCTGGTCCCTCATGCTGTATTTCAACATGGGCATAAGTGGTATTTCACAACAACATCCAAACTGAGGATCCTTTTCATAAATTAATGCAAAATATTATTGATGATTTTTTTGCACCCAAAACTAAATCCAAATGTTTGCAAAGGTTCCCCAGTACAGGGTAAGTGGTAAACAATTACGCCAAAAGTTGTCAAGGTTTCCCTGCAGTCTGAAGTGCAGAATCAAAACTTTCCCCAAAGAGATAAGGCAGCAAACTTCAACTCTTGCTGCTCTATGACGATATGTTAGGATAAATCATGGGTGAAAAATGACAAACCTAAAAGTTACCCACATTTAAACCTACATCACGTCTCCTTTTGATATTGTGCCCCCCTTCAAAAGTCACAAACCATGTTTAGTAGCAGTAATTCTTGGGTTGTAACAGCAACAGAAAGTTCCTTGAGTTTCTCATTTTAAAGAAGCTCCTTGTGTTCCTTATTCTGGATTTTGGTCTACAGTACCAGGTGTCCCAAAAGAAGTATAGGGTTTGAGCAGTTAATGCGAATGAGCCTTGGATTCAAAAATTTTTATTTTCAGTTGATGGCATAGATGAGATCTCAACTTAGGTTTTGCGACCTTGCATGTCCAAATCGGGTTTGTTTTCGCAGAGTAACTCACCTAAACAGCCAAAATTTCTGAAGCAGCCTATGGTAAGTGAATTATGCAGTTACTATCTAGGCATAATTTGGTAAAATGTTTGGTACAGCCCAACAACACATCAGTTTTGGAAATTTGTTGAGCTATGAAAGTGAAATTGACTCTTCACTAATTCAAAAGCCCAACATGACTGAACAAACACAACAGCAACGAAAGTTGGGTGAGATAGATCCTTCAGTATTAGAAGTTTCTTAAAAAGTCCCTGTTCCTTTTGCCCTTCAAACCTAGAAAGTGCTTTGCGAACTGTACCAGTGTAAATCTATCTGTTCTTTACACTTCCTAGCATCAATCAAGAAATGATCAAGAAATTCCTAAGAATGGAAATTTAATGGTTGGGCTGTGCTGACTCAAAATTTTCTTCAAATGTCACATAGATAGTAGTAGCATAATTCAAGAGCCATCTGTCTCAGGTTGTTTCATAAATTTTCCCTGTGTAGGTGAACTGCTCTGCGGATACAAACCCAATTTGAACTTGCAAGGTCACAAAATCTAAGTTGAAATCTCATCTATACCAGCAACTGAAAATAAAAGATTTTTGATACAAAGCTCCTTCGCAGTAACTGCTCAAACGTCGATAATTTTTTGGCATACTCGGTATATAGCACATGCATTGAATGAAGTTTAACGACCACAGCTTGAAGGTGGTTTCGTTTTCAATTTTCCAAGCCTAGATATTGTCCAATGTAACTGGTTATTACAGTATCTCAGTTGTTAAGTCAGCCTACTGGACATTTATACAGTACAAAGTGAGGTATATACACGTTGTTCTGGCTTGCAGGAATAAGATAACAAACATGTAAACTTTTTTTGGTCCACCTGGTAGTTGCACGTCAGACAATCTAAAGCATGCTGTTAACTAGTTGTTGGAAAAGTATGAATCCTGATTCTACTGTAGATGGCTGCTCCAAGCCCATCATCTGTATCACATATTCAGCATACATGCTTTCCTGAGTATCAACAGTGCCATTGTCAATGGTGCCTTCTACCTCTTGGAAATCTTGTTCTGTAGGCAATTGACATTTATAGTCAATGGTGCCAGTTTCTTCTGGGACAAAAAACAGAGCATCAGGAATACCTGCAACAGATCCATGCTTGCATTTCCATATGTAATGAGTATTCCAGTACTTCTTGAATTGGTCAAGACTCTTCTGTATAACTCTGCTGAAACAAAACCATGCAAATTCTTTATGCAATTTGTTGTTGGGGTCAAATAGTTCTGATATACACATATCCTGGAAGAAATTTATCCACCAACTTGAACTTCCTTTTCTCATGATGGACCACCATGACTCTATTCGCTGATTGCTTGGTGAAGGACCAGGTCTATGGGCGTTGTTCCCTGAAAATGGATCTGTTGCATGTCTTCGAAAATAGCACTGGGCCGATGCCATCAAATTATTCTCAGTTCCAGCATCAGTCCTCAAGAGTACCGGAATCCCATCTACTTCCCTTATACAGTCCAAAAAGAGTTGTGCTGGCACAGCCGACAAATTGTTTGATTTTACAGCATGAAGCCACGGTATTTTTTGGCTATATCCATCAATGGCACCATGAATTGGAATGCCATATGGCTTCAGCTTGTCATAGCCTGCAATTAAAACAATATTTCCCAATGTGAATCTTTTGGCTACTAGTGTATAAATAACTTCTAGAAGAAGCATAAATTGTGGGGATGTGTGTGAGGGTGGTGGGCAGAGAGCTGCCCACACTAAAAGTTGTGGAAAGATGTAGAATGTTGTCTAAAGGCATTGAGCCCATATCAACAGTCTGCTATCAACTTCTTTTCAGGATCAAACAAAAATGGGTCATTTAATAACTGTTGATGTGATGTGAAACTAAACAAATTCATGAGGATATAGCCTGCGCACAGACTTTACTTGTTGTTGCGGAGGAGTACAACAAGTAAAGTCTATGTGCAGGCTAGTGAGGATAATGCTAAGACTATGCAGTCCTTGTTTCGGACAACTAGTGATGTTATGTGATAACAAAGAGCTGAGAGTTTTGTCAGCAAAAGCTCAAAGGACTTTTAAAGCTCAAGTGTTTAGATGCAATCAATGCCTTTAAAGGTAAGATTTGCCCTCCTGCCAGATCAGCAAGATCAGCAAAGGTGAAAACAACGAGGGAAGACTTAAATGAGTTTAATCACCGCAAATTGTCTTGCCATTGGTGTCAGCTTCGCTCATAGACTTCTGACCCAAATATTAACGTTTTGATGAGATATTTGTTATGTCTTCTCTCTGACGTCATGCAATGACTTGTTTTATTCATACAAAAAAATTATAGCCCACCATATCAAATCATCAATCATCATTATTAGCAGTTAATACTTGGTTGGTTTTGTATTTCAGAACTGATGTTTCCTTTTCCTATGATAGTGCAGACTAAAGTAATCTTAGTATAATATTAACAGTGATGTCCACAACGAAAGAACAACAGATGATGCCTTACCATCTACGTGCCACACAAAGTTAGGCCCATGCGAATTGTACCGCCTTCGATTCAGTCTTCTGCTTTGTCTCATGCAAGAAGACTGAGGGTCAATTTCACGTAGAAGAATTTCCACACTGATCCTCGGAATCTGAATGTGGTAGACAGATCGGAGTATTTGCCAAACTGCTCGATAACCGCGAAGCATACCCGTAGGTTCTTGCGTAATTTCAGATATTAATCTTTGGACCCTATTCTCGTCGAAATTTAGTCCCTTCCGTCTCAGGTTCAGCTCCTGAAAGTATCTTTTCAAGGTGCAGACACTGATATCCACCCCCATGAACTTTTTAAGTAGATTGACGATCGTATGATACTTGAAACCATCGTAAAACAACTTCTTGACAAGCTCAACAAACTCAACATCATCCTCCATTTTGGTTTCTTGATCACAACCGCCAACAACAGCAACAACAAATGAAATAAAGTTTGGTACCCTGGAAATAAAGTTCGGTAGCCAGGAAATAAAGTTTGGCAGCCAGGAAATAAAGTTTGGTTCCCTGAAAATAAAGTTTGGTAGCCAGGAAATAAGGTTCGGTAGCCTGGAAATAAAGTTTGGTTGCTGTTAAATAAAGTTCGGTACCCTGAAAATAAAGTTTGGTAGCCTGGAAATAAAGTTTGGTTGCTATTAAATAAAGTTCGGTACCCGGAAAATGAGCTTTGGTAGCCTGGAAATAAAGTTTGGTAGCCTGGAAATAAAGTTCGGTAGCCAGGAAATAAAGTTTGGCAGCCAGGATATAAAGTTTGGTTCCCTGAAAATAAAGTTCGGTACCCTGAAAATAAAGTTTGGTAGCCTGGAAATAAAGTTTGGCAGCCAGGAAATAAAGTTTGGTTCCCTGATAATAAAGTTTGGTAGCCAGGAAATAAGGTTCGGTAGCCTGGAAATAAAGTTTGGTTGGCCCCTGTGGGCTTCCGTATGATGATGTGCGTAGAATTTGCGACATTCCCATATGGAGACAAAACATTGAACATTACAACAACCATGCTAACATTGAAGATTATGGTAGTAAATTCTTTGAATGGATTAAAAGTCAAATGAATGAAAATAAATCATTCCCTATTGGATTCATGCTAAATACTGGCACTCATCAAAATGGAGGACAGCATTGGCAAGCGCTCTACTTTGATACAAATGGAATTTCATATTTTTTGATTCATATGGACGAGAAGCAAAAGTGGAATTTAAGGGATTTGAAATGCTCATACGAGCAACCTTTCATTTCCTCGAACATTATGAATTCAAGGTACAAAATGCTTTCAATAATTTTTTGAATGTGGAAAACTTCATCAACATTGGTTTAATCAAAGCAATACGTGAAACTCAAAATACCACCAAGAGAATGGATCCAACCTGTGTTAGATATTGGGATCATCAACTACAAGATGATAATACAAATGTGTGTGGACAATATAATACCTTCTTCCTGTACAATTTAACTTCCTCAGTAAGGAATCCATCATTGGAGGCTTATAAATTCTTTGCAGATAATTTCTATTACTTCAACTCAGTGGAACAAAAGAACAATGCTAGTAAAGATGTTCAAACTAGAATCTATAAGATGAACGACAAAAAAATGGCACTTCTTTTTCAACGAGCTTTTGGACATACGGATAAAAACATCATGACTTAAATGGTAAGAATAAAGCTAAAAATAATAAAGTATGTGCTGTTGTAGGAACTGACCCCCCAAGAACAGGTATGATTGTAACTAAACTACACAAACACACATACACAGAGACAAAGGTTGATTTACTTATTTCATGAGAGAGAGAGGCGGCTTTTTTACACAACATCCTGCAGCGCAGGGGACACAGTTCCTACGCCCGCATACTGATCATTCATTACCAAATTATAATTAACTACTAAAATACAGTCTCATGACAGAGTTTCAACCGTATCAACGCATGCGTCATCATCATCAATCATCTTCGTCGCTTTGACTGCTTCCTCGTCCATCCTCGTCCTCCAATGCTTCGAAAATTAATTGAAACTTTTTTTCTAGTTCCTTTATTCCCAAACTTTCGCTATAATTCATTGGTCAATAGACCTCCTCAAAGAGGTCTGGGACGGCGCGCTACTTTTCTGGAAGATGGCAGATAAGCTGCGAAGGGGAATCCCCTTCGCATTGCAAACGTTAAAATGCAGTTGCAGTGGGCGACGTAATGCAACAAGAACCGAAATTAACTCCAGTTAATGTGCACTCAGAGGAACAGGAATGCCCGCAAAATCTTACAACATCAAACTAAAGAGTTGGTTATCACATTAAATTGAGATTTTACAAGGAAAACTTTATTTCTTCGAGTTCGTTGAATTTGGATTGTATGATAATTAGTTGCCAATGTTAGATTTTTATTTATGAATAAACTGAGCTTATCTATTGCTCTAACTAAGGATATACGAAGGCGATTTTGGTACAAACGTATAGGGGGCAAACATCTCCTTCCTCTCCAAGACCCTTTGAGCCTCGTAGCAAAAGAGAGACTTTGGCGGGAAAGCATTTCTCATCAAATTTGTATTCATCATTTCGTTCTCTGCTTCTTGGATGAAACAAAAAGAAACTGGTTTGCGACAAAACACTTGTGGATTTCAGAACGAAAACAGAAAAAATGTAGTCGTTTCTTGATTGTACAATGTGGAAGAGATTCCAAGTCAAAGATTTGCTAAAGTAATAAGTATGTTGTTTTGCTTGGAGGCAAAGTCTTAGTGACATATTGGTTGCGAGTAGTTGTGCAGTATGTTGTGTTGACTTTTCAATCGGAGCAAAGTCTTTACAAATGGAAATCTAAGTGCAAGTTCAGCTGTCTGGAGCAGGTAAGTGGCCTTATTTTACGAGAGCATACGGAAATCCTTCATTTCAAAACACTCCAAACTTTGTTAGGCGCATGTGAACAAACTAAAAGATCGAAGAAACTTTTCATTAGCGTACCTAGCAGAATTGATTTGGAAAGGCATGGTCGGTAACTTTAGCATTGGAAAGAAGAAATGTGAATCATTGTTTGTTTCTTAACAGTTCTCTATACATACAACTGCTCGTATTCCTTCAGTTTTCGGGGGATAAGCCCAACTCTCAAGCAGAATCTAAATTTATCTAAATTTATCTGACCGAGTCTGAGGTCATCACGAAGCCCAAACTTCGCTGAAACAACTCGAAGGTATAAACGTCTCCTCCTCGTAAAATGTGCTAAACATTACGTTCATGTGATAAGCAAGTATTTGTTTTCATGCTGAAGCCCTCCCTGGTATTTCATGAACCATATAACTACAGTTAAAGCTCCATATTTTGTTCACAACTTTTCGCACTGGAACTCCAGTGCAGCATCGCGGAGAAGATTCCCGTGTATCCGCCATCATCCAGAAAAGTAGCGCGCCGTCCCAGACCTCTTTGAAAAGGTCTATTGTTGATTGTAGAATCCTTTCCCAGATAACTTGATATGTCGTCGTCCTTGTCGTCCTCGTTGTCCTCGTCGCTTCTTGACAGATCCTCTACCTGATACTTTGCGAATCATATTTTTGATAAACGGTAACATGAAAAGTACCATCTTCAAATTTTTTAATCACCAACGCGTTGATGTCCTCCTCACCAATGTGATTTACGATAATGACCCTTAACTCGCCAATAAGATTTTCCAGATCGCAAACGTCGTACGTAACCGCCAAGTCCTCCTCCTGCAGAAGTTCTTCCTGGAGCTCTAAAACGACGACAACCTCTCCCAACAACCTTTCTCTTAGCCTTCCTTAATGGAGATCCAACAAATTTCTTTAAACGCTTAACTTTTGCAACGGCCTTCATACTTTGCCTATACTATGCATCCACAACATACTACATAATGTATTTAAAACTCCATAGTGTAAAACTCACATGTATGATGATGAATACATAATAAATACAAATTACTGTTATAACAAATATCATCATTCATAATGTGAATCACACACACATCGTCATCATCGGTAATGTCGCGTATGAGGTTTAACCCATGCTCTCTTTACTTCATGACGCTTTGATGTTTTTCTCTTCCCTCGTCCACGAAGACGATAGGAACACCTTCCTCGACCCTTAATTCTTCCTCCACCCTTAATCCTTCCCCTTCCTCCTAGACCTGGAATTAACCCCTTCAAGAGCATAGGGGCCAAGGTCATTGCAGCCATGGCACACAAACCAATGGCCATGACTAATTAAGGTTTTTTTTATAATGTCGTCCTTGTCCAAATAATTTACGAAATCCAAATTCTGCTCCTGCAGATGCCAATCCTGGTAAAATAGCTTTCTTTAACAAAGGAACACCAAGTCTTTTAAGAATAGGCAATCCTGCTCTAGCTGCTGCTGCAATTCCAAAACCACGACCTTGAATACGACGACGACGACGACCACGGCGACGCTTTCTAAAGTGTTTATGTGCCATTTAAGATAATAATGATTGTTGACTTTTTATTGATAATACTTATTTACAAATTGACTGTTATATTTTTCAGAACACCAGAATGAAGCACTATGCACCCATGCTATGGCTTACTATGTACCTACAGTACGAGATTGTAGCAGCATCTCCTACCCAGAAGCAGTAGAGTCAGTTCATGGATTGAAACAGACGATGCGAATGAAAATTGCCAACAGTAATCTTGACGATTATGCATGGTATGGTTTGGGGATGTATATGCATATACTGACCAATGTTGTGATAAAGGTACTTGCCATGTTTGGTTGTGTGTAAATGGTGAAGGAGCATCAAGTCAACAATTGAAAGGCTTGTGGTTGTTGAATGGTCTACCATCCCTGGAAGTATCATTAAATGGACCGTTTTCCTTGGAGGAAAACAATGATGCTGCAACAACTGGTCATGTAAACCTGAATAGTCGGGAAGTTAAATTAGCAAGCATGGATCACAAAGTATGGGACATGGACAATGTTATGGACGTAGTAAAAAAATATCAGTGGGAGAATGTTGTATATTATGGTACTGATGATAGTGAAGTTGATATATTTTGTAGTGGGTCAGGTATTTAAAAAAATGAGTATAGAAATGTACCACAAAGTGCATAAAAATTGAATTGAGTGTGTTGTGTTTGGAAAGGTTTGCGATTGGATTGCACGATTTGGACTACTTGATGAATGTGAACTACCCGTAATAGAAGGTACGGACATTATAAACACAAATTTTTTCAAAATGTAATAGAACATTTAGTTGGTTGTAGTTGTTTTGTTTTTTTTATTATAGAGAGAAAAAAAATATAAAATGAATAGCTATTCACCGAGTCTATTCCTTGATTCATTGTGCCTTATCATTATGATGATGGTAAATTGTGTTTTGAGCACGCGCTTATAAAGCATAGAGGATGCTATGGTGCATATGTACATTAGGAGGGAGCCGTATATTATCTTACCTTATATCCTTATTGAAAGTACTAGTAATAATAGGACACAGATGAGTCAGGTAGACTCTAATTATCAACAGAATTTTCTGAAGATTAAGTAAGAAGAAATATAGAAGAATGGAGTGATTACCGATAAATACGTATTGAAAGATACGTAGAATACGGATGACAAATACGCATGAAAATACGCACGGAATACGCAATAATACGTGGATTAATACCTAAGAATACGTATTGTTATGGAATAATAAGGTGGTTAGCAACCATAACAATAAGGGTTATGGATCAATGGCAGGTATTGTTTAGTAAGTTTATGGAATAATAAGGTGCTTAGTAACGATAACAACAAGGGTTATGGATGAATGACAGGTGGTGTTTACTAAGTTTATGGACTTGCGCATGCGCAGTAAGCGTGGCCAAACTAGTGTGAGGTCGGCGTTTACACATTACTATATACTACTCGGGTCAACTCGCCCATGTACTCAGGCCCTTAAAGTTGGAAGTATCCAATAATATTGTTTCAACCTTCTGAATATAATCAACCTTATTAAGCATGACCACTTGATTACCTTTATTGGGACGTAAAATAACAAGGTCCCTATTCTTAGGCATAGCCAGGGAATTTATGAAAGCATGGGGAGGATTCAGGAAGTTACCCAATTTACCATCAGATTCAGCATTCAGTGAAAAGCTTGCAGCGGACAACCATGTAACCGCAACATTGTTTAGGGGAGTAAGTCTGACAATGGCAAGGGTGAGACAAACATACTAGATACCCAGGCTTAGACTGATGATGAAGAGAATACGGAGCAACTGTCATGGATGCAGGATGTTTCATACCAAAGCTTACAGTCAACCATCAGCTGGGTCATCCAAACAAGATTTACTTGAACAATGCCAAAAAAAGTTAGCTTCCTCAAAGAAGGGGATGTTCTTTTAACTGGGCCCTATGACTCTACAACCCCGGACCTTACGACCCCAGACCATACGACCATACGACCCTGGACCCAAGCTTAATATATCTACCTGGCAAGACCTTGCTATGATTTATTTATACTTTTTGATTATGAATTATTTTGGTGTGATTGGGATGTTCAGCACAGATTTCAGAGTAAGACTGACAGGCAGATAATATCTGAAGGAAGGCAGTTTAAAAACACGTAGTCTCAATGTAAATGCATAAATATAACTGTTCATCACCGACTGAGGATCTCGATGAGAATGGAGAAATGTTTTTATTCAAGATTTAGATTTCTTACTTCTTTGCTAACTTCCCAAGCAACTTCAACGGACTAGGAAGATCCAACGATGAAAACGTTTATTATCATGCTCTACAGTCTCCTCCTGTCTTGTTATTTTCATGGCCTTAAACTTATATGTGAATAAATTTGATTTTATGATTTGAATCAAGCAAAGAAGCATATATTTGTGGATGTTTGACATAGATATTTCTCAATTTCATTTTCATTCAGCGAGGGGACAGTGTAGTTTCAAGACTGGGTTTCTAATGTCTGGTGCTGCTCTTAGCTCCGTACGAATGCATCAAATTGTGCCTTGCCAGGTAACTTTGACAGGCACTGATGTCTTGCAGGTTCACCAATCAACCATAAGTGCTAATAAGGACGTGTCAGCTAAAAATATAAACTTGGGTCCAGGGTTGTATGGTTGTAAGGTCCGGGGTCGTAAGGTCCGGGGTCGTAGGGTCCGGTTAAAAGAACATCCCTCAAAGAAGATGCAAACGATTATGAAGAGAGAAAAGGTTCATATTGAAACTTCCATAATTACCTTGCAAGAAAGAGCATAAAATGGAATAGAGGGAGTGGAGCATAGGCATAGTCAAGAAGCTAATTGACGGCAAAGATGGAATAGACAGAGTGGCAAGAGTAAAAACCAGACAGACACACATAGAGCATTGCAACTGCTACATCCCTTAGAGCTCTCATGTGAGCACATCAAAAAGGTTGAGCAAGAAGGAGAAGTGGAGTTGACTTAGGACAGAATCTAGTACGGTATCCGTTAGTTTTTTCATCGTTCGTAGTTTGCTATGTGTAAGGTGGATTAACTTGCTTGTCTTTATATGTTGGCCATGGGGTAGTCATTGTCTTTCGCTCCCCATGGTGTCGTCCCTGTAGTGTTGTAAAGTAATTAGGGAAGTTTTGTAGAATGTAAGATATGTTGTAAAATTTTTATATGATTAAAAAAAAGAAAAAAAAGTCGAATTGAACCCACAAGCCAAAGAATTTCAACCCAAAAGACGGGCCGTGGAAGTTTCAAAAGTCATTCTGGTCATTCTGAAAAACAAAGAGATATTCCAAATGACCATTGTACAGTCCGTACAGTGCAATAATTGTTCCCTGGTGCCTATTTAAAGAAAGACAACAACTTTTTACCATCTATGGGTTGAGTTGAAACAGTTTTGTAGGACTCTTGAGTCTGTCTTCGCTTTGAAGATGGAGGGGGTCATTCTGCAAAACAAAGACCAAAAACTTTAGCATTTAATTTGCCTGATTTAGGTTTGTTCATCAAACAATTTGTCACAGAAAGGTCTATTTGCATTGGATGTTAAAAGTCTATTCTGTATTGAATCATGGTTGTATGTGTCATCATCTTCATTTTCTATCTTTGGTCTTCAGTCTTCATTTTATAAACACCCTGCAAAGTATGTCCCAAAAATCAATATAAAGATTTTACAATTCAGATACGTTGGACACATAGAAGTGGGAAATTCATTTGCCTATGTTTGCTCTCGCAATAATTGAGGACAAAATTCCTCTAGCTTTGACCTCCAACTACAAGACCTCTTATGCAGACCGTACCTTTGGGAGAAGTATGTAAATTCCTCCTTACCACCATTTGAGCAAGATGAAATGTGCCAAATATTTGGTTCAGCAGGATCCACTAAGCTGTTAGGTGGAATTGTGGAGAAAAATGAAATGAATTAGAGAAGGCAGTTGCAATTAGTTACATGTTGACATTTTTTGGCAATCTCGGAAGGCCAATTGGTTTCAGAAGATTGTTGCCACTAATGTTGTCAGCAAAGGTATCAGTGAATCAGGCCTATCAGCTCTAAGCAATGCTAGCGTTGCTACATCTAAGTCCACTCAGCAGCAGGAACGAAACAAAGCAGCCTCTGACCAAGAAAGAATGTTGTTGTCTTTGAATTTGTGCAACTGGCCTGCAAACAAAAGGATCTTGTTCTCAATATTGATGATAGATGACTACACTAACATCCAGATGAAGCAGCGCACCAAGGATCAAGAATCATCAACTGCAAGCAGCGTGGCAACAATTCTTGTGAAAGTTGTGCCTGCAATACTACTGACTGAGCCATCTGCCACTACTCCCAGAATAGATGTGAGTAATTTCAGAGAGTTCACAGCAAACAGGATGAGCAGCATTGCTGATACCCAAGCTTCAGCCATGCTTTATTAGATTTTTCTACCTTCTTTGATTCAATGACCGAAAGACATAGAGTCAGCATACATGATTACCAGGAGCAAAAGTCTGTTTGGAGCATGCGTAAGATTGTTAACCGTAAAGTAATTGATGAGTTTGAAATATGCTTTAAGAGATTTGAAAATCTTTTAAAAGCAGCAGAGTATGCAGTCAATCATGGCCTGCAAAAATATATGTCATCATTTATCTGCCCCCAACCAGGAGAGTGGCCAGCTCAATTTTACATGTGACAGATACAGCCTGACATACCAACTGATGCCCCTGCTTTTCGCAAGAATATTGTTCCATTCATGGGCCACCACATGTGCAGCTTAAAGCAAGAGAATGTGCTTTTCTTTTACACAAAAAGTTATTCAAGAGAGCATACTCTTGTATTTGGAGAAAGGAAAATATTGGCAAATTAACAAAAAGCATGGAGAATTTCTGCCATTTAAGAGATTTTGTATGGAGTATGGACTTTTGTGTATTTTGAAGTGACAGTTGCCTTATGAAACAGCAAAGACATTCATTATTTGAAACTCCTTAATTTACTAGACAACCAGCTGGCATTAGTCCTTCCATCTATTTAATAATATTCAAGCGTGGTAAGCTGGATGATGTTCTGTAGTTTCAAAAGCATCATTATGACAAAGCTCCTCTTCTCTGGTTGACTAATGTTATGCTTTGGAAACAGCATGGTCGTCCTATGCATGAAGTCATCAAGAAGCGAATAAACACCGGCAAGTGTAAAACACAGGTTGACAGGTTAACAGGTTTGACAGGTTTACAGGTTCCAGGTTGACAGGTCACCAGGTTGACAGGTTACCAGGTTTACAGGTTGACAGGTTACAGGTTGACAAATTACAGGTTGACAGGTTACTGGCTGACAATTCTACAAGTTCACCTATTAGACTTTGGAGCATCAAACTGGAAGCAGTATTTTACAAAGACAATAATGGAAAAGTAAAATTGGAAAGCAACAAAGCTTTAGCCTGACAATAAGAGCCATATTACAACATGGAACAGCAACAAATCGCCATCTGCAGCAGCAGCCACATGCATTTGATGGCGAATGTCACAGACAGTTCTAAATGAAACGGGAGCGCGTGGCTGAGTGGTTAAGGCGTCTGACTTGTAAACCAAAGGTCAGAAGGGGCGTAGGTTCAAATCCAGCACTGGACAGTTTGGGAGTCTGCTAAATTACGTGCCAAAACGTGCCAACGTGCCATGACCTGTTACGTGCCAACATGCCAAATTTTCTTACGTGCCAACGTGCCATGACATGTTACGTGCCAACGTGACAAATTTTTTTACGTGCCAACGTGCCATGACATGTTACGTGCCAACGTGCCATGACATGTCACGTGCCAGCGTGCCTGCGTGCCAAACTTTTTTACGTGCCAACGTGACATTGCATGTTACGTGCAAACATGCATAGTTCCTGCCTGCCATGTGCCAATTTACCTATGTGCCAATTTGTCACAAACTGTTTCCTTTTCATGCTTATTTTTCTTCATTTGCCAAGAGTACAGCTATTAAATTTGTTGCTAGAAGGGCTTCCAAATTACTTGGTAAGATCTTAAAGGTCAGATAAAGGCAAATGCAATTTTTTTAGATTTGTAACTTTAAACTATGGGGAATCTGATGGCAATAATATTTTTTATCTTTGGGATGCAAAAGGATGGGTTTGGGGGTTTTGAAAAAGGGCATTTCTTCAAAAAACCGCGTGGTGGTAGAGGCCTGGAACTAGCTAAGTCGTGACGTGGAATGAGTAATGAGAAATTCATCCCTTTAGAGGCCCAAGGCGCTGAGAGAAAGCAGTAACGACGAAGATCGCACGTGGCGTGTCAACTTGATCCCACTCTGCAATGGAAGCACACAAATACATCATTTGGAGGATTATTTGATCTGTGACTAGCAATAACATTAGTTATTGAGTGCAGCGTTTTGGGATCAAACTACAAAAACATCATTTGGAGGATTATTTGATCTGTGAATAGGCGAATGAAACCATAGTAATGATCAAACAGTTGACTATTGTGTTAACTGCAAAGGCTACCAGAAGAACACACCTTGATCCCCTCAGGGTTAGATTGTTTTTATCAGGATTCATTCTCCTCGTTGGGCTTACAAGCGCCTGTCGAAGGTACGTTTGCATGGCTTCACGAATGATCTTTAAATACAAATTATATTGTACGAGGTAGGAAATACACAGGCCACCTAAGAAGTTCGCAAATAGAGTCATCGAAGAAAAGGAAAACTATATTTGCAGAAAGAACGCTCTCTTATCGGTCTATGGTAAGAGACTATCACTGGGCCTAGTCATGACATGGCAATTTTCCCGCTGTCTGCATCTGCGATTCGGTGAGCATATCTTTCAATTTTAACTACAATTTCATTTTCCTCACGCCGAAGAAGGTGCTCTGGAAGCTAGCTAAATCACTTGTAGCAGCCAATGAATGTTCAAAGTCGCTAGGATTGAAATATTTAGTGCAGACCCCCGATGTTTTCATTGTTGCAATTCTTGTAGGTGTTCACTCTCCAAGCCAGTCCACAGCTCAGCTCAGTGCTACAACACATCTGTCCGTGCCAAAGTACGGAATAATGTGCATGTACATTCTTCTCTGCACAAGCTGACTAGCCAGAACCATAAACTACCCACTTTCACGGCATTTTGATTTGAGAACTTTCCTGACTTGACTGTCAATGTGTGCAAACAGACTCCTACATTCTCTCGCAGCTTTGCATTGACTCAATCGACTCATTCCACGTCACGCCTCTGCTAGTTCCAGGCTCTTTTGCTTGCACGGTTTTTTTGAAAAATTTGACTGAAAAAAGGAATTCGAGCGGCAATTTTGATAAGTTCCGGAACTCATATCGAAATTTTGTTTGAAATTTTGAAATCTCCAGACTGTAAATGGTAGAAATCAATAAAAAAGTATTTTGCCTTTATCTTACCTTTAAACATGATAATGACATAATTCTCATTGAAAAAACACCGTTGAAACATTTACTGTTACTGTACCGTGTCAAAACATTTCTAATTGACCATGGAAAAAGCTCCCAAATGCAAAAGTTTCTTACCTTTTTAATAACGGGAGAGCAAAGTATATAAGTAAAGTAGATAAGAGTCCATCTATTCCATCGTTAAAATGACTTTATTCAAACACCAGCAAACGGAATGATGGACGACTACAAACAAGATTTAAATGGCAACAACAACAGATAGGACCGGGCTAGTCCCAATCCTTATGTGAGTCTCCTACGCAGTTCTCTACCTCCCCCCAAGTCTTCATTGTCCTCTTACTATACTGCTTGTTGAAGGACGGTAAAGACTGACAAAATAACAAAACAACTGAGTCTATAAAACAGAACATTCTTTAAGTCTGGTGTTCATTGATGAAACGTAAAGGTCAAGTTGATGACCTCATAAGAGCAAGAGAGAGGGGGAAAGATGCTTTCTTTGTCCTAGACCGCCTAATCATCAAAGACAAGCCACCTGATGCCAAAATCAGACAATCACGCAGTGAAGGAGATGAGGAAAGTGCTGTTGAAAATGCAGCAGCTGTAAGTGACAATGAAATTACTTTTAAGGACTAAATTATCAAGGACTGTCGTCAAACTGAAGTTGTGTTTTTTCAGTATAGTTCATTTTCACTCATAATTTTGTGAAGTCCAAATGGTAAGAGGTCCTAAATATCCTTGTGGCATCTGCCACAAAAACGTGAGCAAGAATGGCATCCTCTGTAATGCTTGCAATTTGTGGCACCATATAAAATGCAATAGCATTTCTCGTTCTAAGTATGAAGCACTTTCAAATGAACCTGATGATGTTCCATGGTTCTGTATAAATTGCACAATTGAGTATCATGCATCTGTTTTTCCCTTTGGCTCAATTGAAAATGATGCATTATCAAACCTTTTTGATTTTGACAAACCTTCTGCTGTTGATTCCTTACCGTCATTTGAAATCACCTCTCGTCTTACCAACTTGCCTAACCTGCAAGACTATGATATTGATGAACATCTGCCTTCTAATATTGACTCCAGTTATCATACTGTTCAAGATTTATCTACTTCTGATACTTCTAACAAAGATCTTTCTTTCTTACATATGAATATAAGAAGCCTTTCCTGTCATTTTGATGAGCTTCAAACTTTGCTCTCCAACTTAAATATTGGTTTTGATGTTGTTGGTGTTTCTGAAACCTGGGATTCATTTGAAAGACCTTTGAGCACTAATGTTGACATTCCCGGTTATACTTTTCTCTCTCTTAAATCTCAAAGTCAAAATGGTGGTGTTGGTCTTTATATCAAAACCTGTTTAGGCCCTGTTCCAAGGCCTGACTTAGACAGTGACAGTGATGAATATGAGACAGTATGGGCTGAAATTGAAAGTTCTAAGCAAAGTAATATTCTAATTTGCTGTGCATATCGTCACCCAAGTACTGACATTGAAAATTTTACAGAGTGCATTCAGAGGACTTTATCTAACCCAACTGTTGCAAATAAGCAGGTATTCATCTTAGGTGACTTCAACATTAACTTACTTAACTATGACTCCCATACTTCTACCAGAGATTTCATCAGTCTGCTCCTTTCTCAACACTTTCTTCCCTTTATAATCCATCCAACACGAGTATCTGACCACTCGTCTACCATTATTGATAACATTTTTTCCAACGTTTGCAATTTTGACACTAGAAGTGGTAATATCCTAACACAAATTGCAGATCATTTTCCTCAGTTTTTGATTGTTGAAAAAGCAGGCATCACCAACAAAACAATGTATGATTACTCAAAATAATTACTCAATAAGCATGATTACTCAAAATTTGATAAAGAACGTTTTCTTGCAGACTTTAACAACCTTAACTTTGAGTATTTAAATGATGGCCAAACTGATGTGAATGCTAAGTTCAATAGGTTTCTTGCTAGTCTTGATGAAATTGTTAGAAACCATGCTCCTCTAAAGAAATCAACTAAAAGAGATCTGAAATTAAGAAATAAACCATGGATAAACAGTAGAATTCAAAAAATGATGCGCTTGAGGGATAACATCCTCAAAAGGCTCAGGAGAAAACCTGATGCCACTCAAAGCCTTCTTTATAAAAAGTTTAGAAACAGAGTTGCAATAGAACTGAAAGCAAGCAAAGCCAATTATTTTCATAATTATTTTGAAGAAAACAGCAAAAATATGAAGCTTTTGTGGAGTGGTATAAAGTCAATCATTAGCATTAAAAATTCTCATGTCAATGTCATAAATAAGCTCAAGGATGCAAATGGAAAGCTAACAACAGATTCTGCAACCATGGCTACCATTTTTAATAATTTTTTTGTTAATGTAGCTGATGGTGTTACAAAAAGAATACCTAGGTCACCAAAATCCCCCTTAGATTACCTTGATGGTGAAAATCCCAACTCATTTTTTATAACTCCTGCAGCCCCCCATGAAATATCAGATATAATTGATGTGTTAAAAACTGGTAAATCACTAGGTCCCAATGGTATTCCCATAAGATTGTTAAAAATTCTTTCTCCACATATTTCTTCTCCTCTGTCCCAAATTATCAATGAGTCTTTCCTTTCTGGTATTTTCCCTGAAAAAATGCAGCATGCAAAAGTCATACCCTTATTTAAAAAGGGCTGTCCTGTGACAGTTTCTAACTATAGACCAATCTCTCTCTTGTCTGTTTTCAGTAAAATTTCAGAGAAACTGATGTACAAGCGCCTATACAATTTCTTGGAAGTTCACAAAATCCTGTACAATCTTCAGTTTGGTTTCCGTGCTTCTCACTCAACAAATCATGCTTTGATTAGCTTAACAGAATCTATTAAAGATACTCTAGACAACAAACGCTTTGGATGTGGAATTTTTATTGACCTACAAAAAGCTTTTGATACAGTCAATCACCAGATTCTCCTCAATAAACTCAAACATTATGGTGTACGAGGTACTGCTCTAGCATGGTTTAGCTCCTATCTTAGCAATAGATGTCAGCATGTATCTGTAAATGGTCACAATTCTAGTAATCTTAATGTTACTTGTGGTGTTCCCCAGGGCTCTGTCCTTGGTCCACTTCTTTTCCTCGTCTATATAAATGACCTTCCAAGCTCATCTAGTAAGTTATCCTTTTATCTTTTTGCTGATGACACAAACATTTACTTTGAATCTGACAATCTTAGCAAACTAGAAAAAGTAGTAAACAAAGAACTTAAGAAAGTTAAAAGATGGCTTGATGCTAATAAACTTGCATTAAATATTGAGAAAACAAACTTTGTTATTTTCCATTCCCCTCAAAATTCTTTGGATAAAACTGTCAAGATTAAAATTGGCAAGGAACAAGTTAATCAGGCTAAACATGTCAAGTTTCTTGGTCTCCTGTTGGATGAAAACTTGAATTGGAAGTACCACTTGAGTGAACTTTCAAAAAAGTTGGCACGAACTAGTGGTATATTCTTTAAAATAAGGCATTTCCTACCTACTAGTGTTCTAGTTTCCTTGTATTACTCTCTATTTGCTTCCTTTCTTCAGTATGGAATTATTGTATGGGGTCTTACCTATGACATCCATACTAAACCAATATACCTACTACAAAAGAAAGTTGTTAGAGCTATTGCTTTCAAGAATTTTACATCTCCATCTACACCAATCTTCTCTGAATTAAAAATTCTTAAGTTATATGATTTATTTCATTTCAAGCTGCTTATTTTCGTGTATGAATCTGTTCACTTGATTTCTCTTGTCTTCTTCCACAATTTTTTTGAAACCGTGTCATCTGTTCATCAGTATGATACCAGGCAGGCTCGCAAGGGAGATATTTTTATGACACGTAAGAACACTTTGCAATATGGCTTACGATCAATTAGATTTGCAGGCGCTAAATCCTGGAACAATATTCCGTCCAGTATCAAACAGTCCACGACAACAATGACTTTCCGTCGTGATCTTAAGTTACATCTTTTCTCAACGTACCAGTCTTGAATACCTCGATAAGATAACTTTTCCTCGTATTAATCATTCAAAACACTCAAAAGATTTTCATAAGTTTTTAGCATAGGGGGTGCTCTCTCCTCGATTAGTTTACCTACTGAGAGAGCTCCTCCTTAAGAAATTCCCCTCCATACAAAATTCTATGTACCTTTATGTAAAATTTGTCATCTATTTTTTGTCCCTGTTGTAATTTGTCATTTAGTTTATTGCATTGTATTTTAAAAAGTTTTTTTGTATGTAGTGGAATTTTAAAATGAAACTGAACTGAACTGAACTCAACATTGTTCCAGGAGGCCTTTTTTGTTGCGGTCTCTTAGTCTCCGCAGGGCGAGTGGGACTTTCTTTTCTGGAGGGTGCATAGCAGGACTAGCTGTAGGCCGGACGGGTGACTCAGATGGGCTGGCTGGTTGTGTAGGTCTTGTTTCCATGTGGGATGGTGGATCAGGGGCAGCCTTGTGGAGTTCCCCGTGAACTGGTGGTACCCACAATTCCAAAGTCTGCACTTGGTAAATCACGAACCTAACCCACAACTCTCAAGAATCAAGAAGAGATATATTATCTGGATCAGGTGTCTCATGAGGGTATCAGATCACAAAGAAAATTCTTACCAAATAGAAAATTATTGGATTGACCTGCCATGTGTATAGGAAGCCCTAGTGATCCCTGGGCTGCAAATTCGAAACCCCTGAAAGTGTTGTGATCGGAAGGCCTGGTTGGAAAGTTTTTCATGTATACCAATAACTTTGGTGGAGAGTTGAAGGTTTGGTTGCGCATTTGCAAGTTTTTGGATTTCAGGTGCACAAAAAATGTGATTTTTATTTTGCACCAAGGAAATTTGGTGCACAACTAGCATTTCTGATACATAAGGTAATAGCTTTTAATGGAAAGATGAAGTGAAGATGTTTCATCTGGTGTAATGACAACAAAGAAACAGGTGACTATACTTTTTCTCAAATTTTCACTTTGATGTGCCTTCCAAACTAGTCAGAATGTAATGATAGCATCAAAAAGACCCTAAATTTTGATGGCTGTAGCCAAGTTAAAGTAAGACCACTGTTACTTCACTGTTATAGTGGCCAAATTTTCAATTCATTACAGGGAAGGATTTCAGTTACTGCTCCATGTTAAGTAAGATCTTGCCATTCACATCGAAAGATCTTTTAGACATCTATAGGCACCGTTGCCTGGAATATCATTTTTAAAACATGACTTAACACAGAAAGCTGCCCTTCCAAAAGCTAGCAATGATGCTTTACATCAAGCAGCAGATCCAGCTGATATGAAATATGAAGAGCCTGAATTTTGCAAAGTTGTGGGCTGTATTGAAAAGTGTGATGTCTTCAAAGCTTACAAGACATCTTCGGAAGCAGCACAGCCTCACAAGGTATCCATATGAAAGGTTAGTCACACTTTGTAATGATTTTCCAGTCCATGCAGCTGCTTGGCCTTGTGAAATTGGAAGCAATCACTACCTACCTCTTGAGAGAAAATTAAGCTTGCAACAAGCATGCATAAGCCTGAGAGAAGCATAACTTTGACTTGAAAGGAGCTTGAGTTGAGTATGTAGATGCAATTTTGGCCTGTTCACACATTTGAGTAGAGCTTGATCAAACTCGAAAGTAATCACCATTTTAGAGTCAATCGCCAAGGCAATGCAAAAACACTTTGCTGATTTTGCCTGTAGGATATATGATTATATTAAGAAGGCACACGAACTAAAACTTTCCCAAAGGAAATGCCAGCATCATCTTCTTCAACTGCTTTAGAATGGGCTAGATTGGTGCTTCCCTTCAATATGATTGCAATCTGACTTAAGCTTCTCATGGGTCACAAGAGATCAAGTTTCAAATATTCATCCTGTAAAGTAGTGTGAGCCATACAAAACACAATACGTGATTCTTTAATCAAGCTCTGAAACATTCTCAAATCAAACTGTATTTTCTCAAAATAGGTAATGTAAGTATCCAGCTTGAAGCACCATTTCCAAAATTTTTGCAATACAGAATATTTTCCTAAGAGGTAGCATCACTGCTAGACCTTGGTGGGTATAGGCTCTCTACTTTAGGAAATGACATACCAGTATAGGAAATGCCAGTTTAGGCAATGAAAACAATAAATAGAGAGCACATTGCAGACAATTTCTAATGATACCAAAAACTGGGACCAGTCTTCTTTTAAGAATCATATGAAGCTTATTGATTTCTTTCGTTTTTAACCCTGTTGTACCATCGCTCTTTGGGTCAGACCACTGCAGGGGGGCAAACATACCCCCCCATTTATCTCCAAAACCATGATTAGTATACCATGGTATGCCATTGTAACTTTGTATGACTGTAATAAATTTAGCTGAAGTTTAATTATAGAATCTGGTGCTAATTGGGCACGTGGTTTGTTGCCAGGCAACCAAACAATATGACCATGTCTGTATAAGCTACTGTACTGAAGAAGCAATGAGTGATTATTATTTCAGGGACTAAGTACTTTTCTACAGGAATCCTTTGGTACCAAAAACATCTTGATTAAAGTTAAAACTAGGAAGTTATGATGATTTTCGTGATTTATTTTGTGACCACTCTTTTGCGAGCACATTTCAGTATGTTTTCCTGAGGAACATGACTTTAACCCTTGACCGGTAGTGTGGCAATTATCTGATCTTCCAGGTTTGTGACTTCCTTTACCTTTACGTTTGCTGCTTGAAGAGCATATTTTCTGACATATCCTGCAGCATTTTGTTGAGTACATGACCTTAGCTTGTTTGTGACATGCTTTAACTTGTCTCCTCGTCATAGTGAGAAATTGCATCCTCACCAGCAATGAATCCATAAATAACACAAATTGCATCAATTCCATCAAGAATTCATAAATCTCATGAATGTATCTTCTCCTTTATGAAATAGGATGTATGAAATTTTATGCTATTTGGTAGAAAAACATTAACATCCTTGCAAAGTTGTCTCAAACTAAGGGACCTAAACATCAATCTTTTTGTGGCAGATTTCACAGTATTTTTAACTATTGTACAACACATATGAGTGTAAAACAACATAACTATACATTCCTTTTTGGCTCTGTCCTTCCATGTTACCTGCTTTTCTCTTTGCATTTCAGATTTCATTTTCTCTTTTCATTATGTCTTTCCATTTTTACATCAACTAAAAATGATAACATAAGTTTACACGCTACACTACTTTACAAATTGCTATGCAACTATACAATACTACTACAACGATACTCCAAGGAGCAAAGAGGCAAAGAATACCCCAAGATCAATTTAACATAGAGATAAAAAACTGGTGTCTGTCTCAAACTACATGCCACCACAAGTGTGATCGAACAACTAACGTGATTGAGTGGGTAACTGACATTATTACAGATATTACATAAATCTGGAAATACCAAAAAAGCTCATCGATAGATGAATTTTTAGTGACAATCATACCCATGTACCAGGAAAATGCTACAACACATCAAGAAATATGTAAATTTTCTAATAGTTTGTGCATGGAAATTTAGGGGAAACGGACAGTTTTCTCTGCGAAATTGAAGGGAAACGGAAATTACCATTTACTTCTTAGGAAACTGTTAGGAAAGTGTCTGTTTCCCTAAAATTTCCAACGTAAAGAACATGGGAAAATCTCACCATTTTTTTGCAGTGCAATTTGTTGAAAACCATACCCACAAATCCAAAATCTATGATGACAAGGTACCCTAAAAATGCCACAACCCCATACTTTGGACAAGTTATGTTCTCCCCCCTCCCCAGGGAAATTTAGATCCCTCATCAAATACTATGTGATTGAAAGGTCTACTCTTGGCAAGGGGTTACCTTCTCACAAATTGACCCATAACCCGGGCATGCAGGCATGCACATGTATGTCAAGCCCCCTATGGCAGTTACTCACCATGAATTTTGAAGATTTGGAAGGTGAAATGATGTGTACAATATGAATTGGTCAACCTTCAAAGAAGAATTCTTTGCAACCCAGTTGAATGCAAGGTATGTTTCTGAAACAGCTGGTGTTGCTGTTGACCTTGAAGATTTTGCTGTCGCAAAATTGTGGTTTTCTGGATTTCTGCCCCCCCCTCCCTTCAAGCCATGCCAGGAGTCGGCTCTGGAAATTAATCTATTTCCCTTTTTTTTCTTTGCTGTGTGAAATTACACCTACTGACTTCCTGAAAGACCTGCTGAAAGAAGCCATGCAATAACCAAAGAATGCTTGCAAGCCTGCACACAGGAGGCCCAATCGCCTATAATGTGGGGGCCTAGCTTTAACTGAGGCAATTTATGCTATGTTGTTTTCCTAACTGCAAAATAAGTAACGCTGCTTGTTTTTGAATTGAAGTAGAATGAAATCCATACCGTTGAATGGTTGACTGTTTATCTCTGTGTCTTTCCTCTTGCTTCAGTATCATCGCAACATCCTGCCGGCATGGCAATACCGGTCCTGTTGCTGTTGTTGTACTGCAATGACGCAACATTATTGCCTGTTTATTGAGTTGTATCCTATTATAATAGTAAGAAGGAATGCAGCTTGTTTACCTGCAGAAAAAACTAACAACAGTTTTGTCCTTGCTCTACCTTGGCGAATTTTCCATCAAAAGCCCAGTTCTTTGCATCAAAATGTTCCCCAGCTTTTAAACTTTGTACTCAATGCATTTGTTATCACTTTCCTCTGTGAAATGACGTGACACGAACGCGAAATAAAACACATCTCCACGGGCGGTTTGAATCGATCGAAGCTCAACCTCAGCAACATGCCCAGGTAAAAGAGTGCCGCCGTTCGATATTCGTCAGATTTTCAGTGAAAATCTTGAAGGTGATCCCCCGGATTTGATTTATTTCCTTCTTTGCTTTGTGGATTTATGGTTTGATGTCAGTTGAGGGAGAGATTTGTAGAACATACTTTTTCTGTCCTTAGATCTTTATCCTTAGCATCTCAATCTTTCAAACTAAACACTTTACACAGCACATTATCATACGAATTTTACTTACTTTCTAAAGCTCAACCTATAGATACATTCAGAACCAAAATCTGACACAAAGTTTTTATCATATATGATGATGTCAGCAAACATAATGAAGCCGCCATTTTGACGTACAGTTAAAATTTTCTTCAGCATCCCCTTCTAGAATGGTTATCAACATCCTAAAGAACTCATCTGGCAAGTTTCATGCTTTGGACCAGTCTGTCACGATTTTTCCTTTTATCGACCTGACTAACAGATCCTACACAATTCATTTTGCATTTGTGAGCTGAACTTTGAAAAGAACGACTTGATACAATGTAAGTTGTGAATTTTGTTCATTTTTTATACCTTATGACTTAAATTTCTGATTTCAACAGTCTGAGAATTCACTTAAAAAGTCTGGCCTAAATCCCAGTGAAAGTGGATTGGAAAAACTGGATCTCCACAGACAGGAGACTCCCCAGCAAAGTTGGCTCTGCTTTGGCCCTAGTATGGATGAAAGTGTTTTTTATTCTCAATACAAAGAAAAAATTCCATACACTGGAGGTAGCAGAGATGGATGTGTGTTGCTCTTTTATCGTTATCATACATCAAATTTCACTTACAGGTATGTAGTTTCTCTTCCTTAAAATGAATTTTCAGCGTAATCCCGTCACCAGTGATTAATGAATTTTGTTCATTCTAGGGCTTCTTGCATTTTCTCTATGTTTTTGTCAAATTTCAAGGAAGAATCAAAACATAGTATCATCAGAGATCTAATCATATATTTTGACATAAACAATGATTGCTTCAATCTCTTTAGATGAAAATCGAAAGGGGAAGAGACTAAAGGTTGGAGCAATATCAACAAAGAACATTCCAAAGAATATTATTGAAGCCAAACCAGCAAAGCCTGCACAAATAACATTACTTAGAATGTTTAGAACTTCAGATGTGCCAGAAAAAAGAAAGCCAGTGAAAAAGAATCTGCAGCAAGTGAAATCAAGAGCACACAAAATTTCGCTGAAAGAATGGTCCATGGACTTACAAGGACATGATATCGTCCTCAAGAGCAAGAATCAAAATACGCTGTATGCACACACTGAAGTACACATTTCAGATGGCTTGAAGTTTACTATTCGGGTGTTTGGTTAGCCTTTGCCAGTCACCCATATCATTTACAAGGAATACAAGAGAAGCATCCAGCATGTTACACTATCACAATTATTAAATGAAATCAATTCTTATACATTATGTGAAGGTGTTAAGAATGATGATGGCAGGTGCAGGAAACATCCAATTTTGCAAAACCGATCAACCACTTCTGGGAGTTCTGATGAAAGTGATACCAGTGAAGAATTCAACCCATTCAATACCTGCAGATCTTACCACCACCATCCCTAATGCCAAGTGCTTGTAGATGAGGGCAATGAGTGTCCTCAGTGTCAATCATGCGAAAAGACAATTGAAGTATCAAGGAATAGAAGAAATGCCAAACTAAGAGAGCCTGCAAAACCAAATGCATTTGTGTCTGCAACTCATGCAATGCGTTTGAAGCTTTCCCATAAATAGCAGAGATGCAAAAGTGAAATAGAATCTGCAAGTATTGGTGTTACAAAGGATTTTAGCGATGATATCTTGAATATCATAACCCAGAAAGGCAACAACATGTCTCCTTTTAAGCAATTATTTTGGGAGCAGCAGAAGAAGGCTTTCTCTGGATCAGCATCTGGTGCAATATAACATCCTATGATTATAAGATATTGCTTAGCAATTCATGCAAAGTCCCCAGCTGCCTACAATGAGCTGAAGAACAGTTGCATTCCAGTATTGCCAAGTCAAAGAACTTTAAGAGATTATAAAAATGCTGTAAAGGCAAAGCGAGGATTTAACCCAGAGGTGATTGATGAGCTAAAGCAAGCAACACAAAAACTCTTTGATGTGTCTTTATGACTTTTGATTGATGAGATGAAAATCCAAGCAGGTCTCGTCTTTGACAAGGACGGTGGGGAGTTGATTGGGTATACAGATCTGGGGGATCCAGATGTGAGTTATTCTTGCCTAAAGCAAGCTGAAATTGCAGGTCATGTGCTGGTGTTTTACATCCATGGACTGGCAAGTGACCTGAAATTCCCTTTAGCAAATTTAGCAACTACAGGGATAACTTCCAATCAACTTGTCCCTATTTTCTGGAAAGCAGCTGCTGTGTTGGAGTTGAAATGTAATCTTTGGGTTGCTGCTGTAACTTCAGATGGTGCTGCACCCAACAGAAGATTTTACAGAATTCATTTTGGTATATCTGCTGACACTGATACAGATTTTACTTACAAATTGAAAACCTATTTGCGCCAGATAGGTACATTTTCTTTTTTGCTGATGTTCCGCACCTGATGAAGACAAGTCGCAACTGCCTTTACCACTCAGGCAGCAATGCAACAAGGAACATGTGGAACAATGGCCATCATCTTATTTGGAAGCACATAATAGATGCATACAACAAAGACCTTGAATGTGGTCTTCATGTTCTACTAAAGCTAACATTTGATCATATCAAGTTGACTTCATACTCCAGCATGAGGGTTAACTTGGCGGTCTAAATTCTCAGTGGGACAATGAGTAAAGTATTAAAATTATATGGAGGACCCACATGTCAGGAGACAGCAAAACTTTGCTCGTTCGTGGATGGATTCTTTGATTGTTATAATGTTCAAAGTCTCACTGAAGGATCCAGATAAAGGAAGCCATTTTGCAAGCCATATACATCAATCAATGATGAAAAGTTCATTTGGCTAAAACATGACTTCTTGGGATATCTGTCTACCTGGAAAGAAAGCACAGAGAAAAAGGAGGGAAATTTCTCCAAAGATGAGAGATCAAGAATGTTTCTCTCAAGGCAGACATATGGTGGCCTTCGAATCTCTGTTCAATCATTAGTAGAATGTTGCAAGTTTTTGCTGTCGGAGGGGTTTCAATATGTTCTAACGGAGCGATTCTGCCAGGATGTTGTTGAAGAATACTTTGGGAGGCAAAGAGCTTGGATGGCTAAGTGATAATCTGCACTTTTCTGCAATACTTTATATAATTTTTGGGCTTTTGCCACAAAGTCCTCCGTAACTATTAATGGTGCTTCAAGAAGATCACTGGTTAATTCTTTTGGACAGCACTCATCACTGCTAACAATTTCTTTGGCTTGTTCAACTATTTTCCGAAAATCAGGTCGGGAAATGCTGCGCTGTTGAGCTCCACCATTTGCTACCATTGATGGGTGCCTCTTTCTTTGGTGTCTTGTGAAACTACCTTTTGACTTGCACATCTTTTCGCATACTTCACATTTAAATTATCCTTCTTGCACCTACAAGTCAGCAAAACAGTGCTAATTTTAAACAATTGCATGCTTAATTGGTTCCACCAAAGTTCACTTAAGAACATTAAAGCTGTGTAGGCACCAAAGTTAGGGAAATTTTGCCAAAACATCCTTGTTGAGAGCTTTAGTGAGTATCCATCTGAGCGGATGTAAATACAAAAACTGCATTAGTTTGTTATGTTGTGTTGAAGTGCAGTAGGATGATTTGCTACAACAAAAATGCGTGCCTCTTGCTCCTCTTGCAAAGTCGATCGCACATACTGTAGATGCACCACAGTGGGTCTCTCCTTTTTTTCTCCAAACCTAAAAAAAACAGATTTATGCACTATATACTTTGCATTATTGATGCTCTAATTTTCACCAAAGATATGGAACATACTTTATCGTTGATTTGGAATTGTTCAACATCTATACTATTGTACACAGTGAGCTAGATTTAATTGAAAAATCGATATTGAATACGAGAACAATAAAAAACTCAACGCTTAAAGACTACTGGGGTGGGCGACTTAATTTAAACAGTGTCCTCTCTATCGAACTCCCAGAAGAAGTAGTCAAAGTTTGATGAATTGTATCGAGAAAAAACCACGATGGCAGGCTGTGCGTCGGATCTTCCTTGAATGAAAGATGCTTGCAGCGAAGAACGAGCTGATATTTCGCCTCAGCATACGAGGCTTCCTCAGAGCTAAACTAACGTTATCACAAATGTACAATAATTTGAATAAGGTAAACTGAAACATGATTGGCTAAGTAGTGCTACATCGCAGGGGTGAATGTTGGTGGATGTGGGGGATTAGTATGCGTAGCGCAAACATGCTAATGTGGAGGAGGAAAGTGATGTGATGATAATACAGAGAATAATGGTGATGTGATAGAATACAGAATGATAGATAAGTAGAGGATATGTATATTTTTATTATTATATTTTGTGATTGTTAGTGGTAAGTTACAACTAGTAGTATTTGTGTTAGCGGTCAGTGGTCCAGTTCATGCCGTTGGGAGTGAGAGTGTTAGCCAAGCTAATGAAGCATTGTTCTTTGGCTCGCCTAACGCTCTCGCGTTCGTTGTGTATTTGTAGCAGTGGCAGTATCTGTAGGTCATTAACAGAATGTCCGGGTTTACAGAAGTGTTCTGCAACCCCGCATTTGTCAGTTTTTTTGTTAATGATGTCTCTGCGGTCTTTGTTAAGTCTGTCTCGTAGTTGTCTTCCTGTTTGTCCGATGTATTGGCAGTTGTCGTTTCCGTTTTGTATGCATGTTTTACATTGTATGGCGTAGATGATGTAAGTCGAGTTGCAGTCTAGTCGCTGTTTTATGGTAAAAGTCTTGTTGGTGTTCGTAAAAGTGACTGTGTCGTCTCCGTCCAGTATATGTGAGCATGTGTTGCAGTGGCGTCGTGAGTTACATTTGTATGACCCCCATGGAGCACTGGTTGTGCCACTTTTTAATTTGGCGCAAACCAAATGATCCCGGAGGTTTTTGGGTCTATGGTAGCTGAGTATGGGTGGTTGGGGGAAAGCCTCCTTGCAAATTTCAGTGTCTTGCAGGATGTGGTAGTGTTGTTTAAGTATGGCTGTAATTTGTGGTAAGCAGGGGTTGTATGTTACCACAAACGGTGTTCTGTTGTTGTGTTGTTTCTGTTTCATTTTGAGGCTGTCTTGTCTGGTGGTAGTGGAGGCTTTCCGTATTTCGTTGCGTACGTGTTTCCGTTTGTATCCTCTGTTCGTAAGGTAGGTCAGTAGTTCGTTGGTGCGTTCTTTGAAAGTCGTGTCGTTGGAACAGATTCGTTGAAGTCGTAATGTTAGACTGTAGGGTATGGATTGTTTGGTATGTCTAGGGTGTGCGGAGGAGCTGAGGAGGTACTGGTGCGTGTCTGTCGGTTTGACGTAAAGGTCGGTGGAGATGCTGTTGTCGGTGTTTAGTATAACAGTGACGTCAAGGAAGTTAATGGATGTGGAGGAGGTTTCGTGGGTAAATTTGATGGTGGAATGTATGTGGTTAAGTGTGGTGATGAAGTCTGTAAGTTTGTCTTGTCCGAGTGTCCAAATTAAAAAAATGTCGTCAATAAAACGCCACCATACAAGGGGCTTATACAGTGCATTTTCTAGGGCAGTAGCTTCAAGGGAACCCATAAATATGTTTGCATATGGGGGAGCCATTCTAGTGCCCATGGCAGTACCATGTTTCTGTAGGAAAAATTGTCCTTAAAACTCAAAATTGTTGTTCCGTAAG
The DNA here is from genome assembly GCA_964020215.1 of Aurelia sp. 3 sensu Dawson et al. (2005). NCBI lineage: Eukaryota > Metazoa > Cnidaria > Scyphozoa > Semaeostomeae > Ulmaridae > Aurelia > Aurelia sp. 3 sensu Dawson et al. (2005). The sequence continues at coordinate 8,772,008 of OZ026577.1, forward strand.
GTGATGTTGATGAGGTCGCATATGGTTTCCGTAGGTAGTCTCTGTGTGGTGCGTTTGTTGAGGTGTTCCCTGGCAGCCTGGATGCCTTCAGAGTGAGGGATATTGGTATAGAGCGAGGAGACGTCCAGAGAGACAAGGAGAGAGTTGTTAGGGAGATTATCAAGTGAAGAAAGTTTGCTGAGGAAGTGTGTAGTGTCCTTGATGAAGGAAGGTAATTTAAAGACGAGAGGATTGAGAATATTACTAACATATTCAGAAATGCGTTCAGTAGGATGACCGTTACCTGAGACAATAGGCCTGCCAGGTGGCGTCTGTCTGTTTTTGTGGATTTTGGGGAGGATGTAGAATCTGGAGCATCTGGGATCTTTAGGAAGGAGGTAACTGTACGTGTCTTTGTCTATGTCTTCGTTCTGTTTCATTTGTTCTAAGTATTGTGTGACAGTCCTAGTAACTTTGTTGGTGGTGTCGTTGTTGTGTTTTTCGTAGGATTTGGTGTCAGTAAGTTGTCGGTTGCATTCGTTGATGTAAAACTGTTTGTCCATAACCACTGTTCCTGATCCTTTGTCTGCTGGCTTGATGACGATGTCTGTGCGTCTTGTAAGTTTCTGTAGCGCGTCCCGTTCTTGTGTGGTCAAGTTGTCAGAGATTTTAGTGGGTTGTATGTTCATTATGTCACGTTCTATGTTGTGGATGTACGAGTCAAGTGCGGGGTCTAGGGTTTTAGGTGGTGTCCAGGTGCTGGTCTTTTTGTATCTGTGTGTTGTCTCGTCTGTATCTTCGTTTTCGTTGTTGTCGTCTGTTTCTGTGTTGTCTTGTTCGTTTTTGTCGTGGAAGAAGTGTTTGAGTCTAAGTCTGCGTTTAAAGTCTGTCAAGTCTGCATTGAGTTCGTTCCAGTCGATGTTGTTAGGTGTGCGGCAGAAGTTAAGTCCGCGTGAGAGTAATGATTTTTCGTCATTAGAGAGGTCGGCTGTAGCAAGGTTGATGACTGTTTCTGTTTCGCGGTGTTTGGGTTTCTGTCTTTTGTTTTTGGTCTCCTTACCTGTGTGACTGTTGTTGTTGTTGTTGTAGTCTGTCGTTGTTGTTGTTGTTGTTGTCTTCGTCGTCTAGGTAGTTGTCGTCTCTGTGGTTTTGGTCCTGTCGTATTAGTTTGTGTGGTTATGTTAGTGAAGGGTACATTAGTTTCATTGATTTTATGGTTACAACAGCTAAGGTCAAAGGAGATTACAGTTTGGTTGGTCTTAGTTTCTCTGTGCTTGTGACTGTTGTTGTGGCTGTTACTGTTAGTGTTGCTGTGGTTGTTATCGTTCGCTTCTGTGGTCTACCTGTCAAGCTCTAAAAGGGGTATTTTATTTAAACCTATGTAAATTAATGTTATTCTGTCACAGTTAGGTGAAACTTACAGCAGTACATTACGATAATGTTTCCTTTCAAATTGTAGAATATTTTGCAAAAGGAGAGGCGCTCTCTTTCTACATTAGAACATTTTTCTCTACAACATTAACAGGGATAAAGATGAAAGCAACTTAAAACACTTTATATCTTTACATCTTCCTTCATTTCCACTATGCAAATCTTTCTATGTTCACCTTAGAAGGTTCTAGCCCACAAAAAATGCTGTTTCCACGACAATGACCTAAAACTAGTCCAGTCAATACCTGATTTGACCCACAACTAATTGCAACACAAACCAAATATTGTGCACTTGGTAGCTTGACACCTAGAGTCTTTCCAAAAAAAAAGTCCCCAAAAATCCCAATTGCGGAACATTGTATGATTGTCACCGAAAGTTTTGCCATTAAGGTGGTAGCACACTACATCATTTTTAAAAGGGAACCAATACACCTTTTCAACTAACCGCGGCCTCGATACCGCGAAGGGGCATGGGGCGAGAATTTGGGTGTAAACTTACGAGAACACACGTTGTTTACATTGCTTCAAAAGGGATTGCTTCGCTTCACGCTGTTTGTTATCGCCGATTTTGCAGTTTATTCGTGTATTTTGGTTTCGCTCTGTGGTCTATTATCTTAGGAACAGCTTTTTTAAAAGCTCTAGCAAGTACTCAGCTCTGATAGGCCACAGAAACTTGAATCGTTGAAAGCTGAAGGCAACGTCTCGTGGCCGAGAGAACAAAGACCAACCAGCAGTTATGGATGTCGATAGACTATCAGGAATGAAGGTGGATGAATTTAAGAGCTACTTACGTCTACGAGGACTCAAAGTCAGTGGAACCAAGAAAGAGCTGGTTGCTAGGGCATTTGTTGCTTTCGAAAACAACGTACCGATTTCGATGACAGCAGAACAGGTACAAGAGGAGATCAAGAAATCATACCATGAGAAGCTTCTTGTGGACGGTTTGAAGATCCCAGATCCATTTGGCATTACAGAGGGATGGCTAGATGAAGAGACTGGTGTCAAGTACTGGCCAATGACATTTTACCCAGAAATCTTCAATTTTCTCGCTTTCCATCCCAGTGAACTTGCATCGAAAGATCTGAGTGATTACAAGACCTGCAAAGCATACAGCTACTATGCGCAAGGTTGGCTGAGCCCATTGCTGTTTCATAACTTAGATGCTGACAGTAAATTCTGCTTATTGAAGGGAACTTGCCGACCTTCCCAAAGAATCAATGACAGTCCACATAAGGTATGGATCTGTGTTGAATAGCAAACAGGGAATATCAAGTGCACTCATTGTACATGCATGGCAGGCATGTCACAGACATGCAACCATGTGGCAGCAGCCCTGTTTAGACTTGAAATGGCCAGTAGGATGGGCCTAAACAATCCAGCTTGCACATCCCAAGCTTGTTCTTGGCTCCCAAACACAAAGCCTGTTGAGCCTATGAAAGTCAAAGACATGAAGTTTGGGAGAAGTGACTTTGGCAAACGAGGCAAGAAGGCGAAGCCTGATTTGAATGCCTCACCAAGAAAATCATTCAACCCAAATACAAATGGACATAAACTGACACTTGTTGATGTTGCTGCTGCATTAAGAACAGTTTGCTCTGAGGATGAAAACATTATCTTCACTGCTTTTCCAAAAGAAAGAGGCACTAAGGAAGTAGCAAGGCCAAGGCTGCCAAATTCAGTTGATGATTCTCTCTTGATATCAAATGATGGACAAATGTTCTTGGAAACTGTCTACCAATACAAGAAAGAGGACTTGTCCATCATAGAGAGTGAAACAAGGGGCCAGAGTGAGAATTCAAACTGGTTTGCCTATAGAAAGCATGTCATCACTGCATCTAAGGCGCACAGTGTGAAGACAAAGATGGCATCTTTAAGGCACAAAAGAAAAGATGTAAATCTTCTTGATTTATTTCAAACCATTGCAGGTAACAAGACAATAAATTCAGAAATCCCAGCATTACAATATGGGCGTGCAATGGAAGCTGAAGCAGTTGAAACATTCTGCACATTGTACAGCCAAACACATAGAAATGTAACTGTGATGGAATGTGGACTTTATCTATGTGAGAGCATGCCCTATGTTGGAGGCAGCCCAGATCGCATTGTGAGCTGCAGTTGTTGTGGGAAGTTTTGCTTGGAAGTCAAGTGTCCAAGCTCCATTAGGCACACTTCTCCATTAGATCCACATGTTGAATTGCCATATTTGAAAAAAGTAAATGGGGACATAACATTGAATAAGAGACACATGTACTACACACAATGTCAGGTTCAAATGGCTGCCACTGGAATAAATAAAGGCTACTTTTTTGTTTGGACAGCACATGGCACTTTTCAAGAAAAGCTGTATTTTGATGAAGAATTCTGGGCCCATCCCAAACTTGATTTTGAAGAATTTTACAAGAACTACTATGTTCCCTTCCTATTCAATTAGATCAATGCAAATGACTTGATTGTGAAGTTAAACTTCACAGGACAGCCAGCATAGGTGGAGTAACTATTTCTTCAATCATTTTCAGATACTGTGAAAATATAGTTTTACAAAAGTTGGGATCTTCTTTTCCCATCTCATATTGAAAAATAACTTTTGGAGTCTTCATACAGTAAGAACCAACAAGGCAGGGACTGGCTCTGGTTGAAATGCATCTTATTATCCAAGTTTGACAATTTTGATCTCTTAGTAAACACAAAGTGCAAATGTTAGAAAGTTGAATGTTGAGATCTTTTATTTCAATCGGTCTCACCCAGTACTATTCTCAGAAAAGTGGTTTTGTATTTGCTAGTTCTTACTGCTGTACTAACGTTAAATAGTATTGAAAAACAGAGCCATTTGCATTAATATTTTAGATGCAAAAATCCTTCAGATATTAAGCAAATAGCTTCAAGCTTGTGATACTCTTTTCAAACTAGGAAATTTTTCTTTTGACTCCCATAGTCAGTTTGACTTTCTGTGTTGCTAGATCTCACAACATTTGAGTTTTGATGTTTCATATGATCCCAAATTTAAGACATCTTTCCAAAAATAGGCCTTTTAACTATTCTAAAAAGAATCTGAATCAAATGGTACTCCAATGCCACACAACCAACCCATGCACATAAATGTTTTACAAAATTTAGCTTGATCTGTGCACAGCCGCTTTTTTAGAATAGCTGAAAGGTTACTATATTTCACCTTGAGGCTGACAAGCAAGTGCTTCCAGACTTACTTAAACAAGGCATTTGCATTGTTCAGAACTTTAAATTGCATGGAACCATTAGCCAACACTGGTCTCAGCTAATGTTCAAACTTTATCTAATGAACTGCTATGACCAGTGACGAGAGACAGTATTCTGCATTTGATTTCTGAATGATGTTTCCAAGTTACCTAAGTTTCTACTGACCTGGGCTTGAACGAGGCTGAAATAAACACAGAACTATGCACATTTTGGATTTCAATAACTCAGAAAGAGGAATGGGATTAAACCTTGTTGTATCCTCCATGTAACCTTAAACTGGACTGACAGAACAGACCAGAATCTTGTTCTGAGAAGTACACTATTTTGGTACTAGAATCAATTCAAGGACTATCTGTTGAAGATCAAAACCATGATATTATAGATTCGAAACTCCTTTACTTTAACACCTCTGAATTTTTAAAAGTGGCACATCCTTTCTTATTTGTCTGTAATCAAGTATGACTGAATGTTGCATAAAGCAGCACATGTTCTAACAATGTCATCAGCAAGAGGTACAACTGTTAGTGGCATGGTGTTCTTCAAAATCTTGAAGTCTTTAATTCTGTTTATGGCTCGCTCAACATGGATACGAAGATTCGCAACATCTTTTGTCTTCTCACAATCTCCAGGAGGCATTTGGTCTTTTGTCCTGGCACCTGGTGGAATGCTAAGGCTACAGTAGTAATGCAGCAGGTCCTCTTTGATCTGGAAGCCTCTATCTGCCACAACCTCATCTCCTGCTTCCAGGAAATTATAAAAAGCACTGTCTTGACAAATGTATCGGTCTGATGTCCTCCCACCATAGCAATCTGAAATGTACATAACAAATCCATTTGGGGATATTACCACAAGAAATTTAACAGTGTTATGCTTTTTGTAATCAGACCAGGTTGATGCTTGGTTGTCAACAGACTTTGGCCTTGTAATGTATAATTCAGTACAGTCAATAATACATCTTGTTTTGGCATTCTTGGCTTGAAACACAAATGGTAGGTTTGTGGAGATGCTTTCCCTTGGAAGCCACACTATGAAAGCATCACCAAGAACTTTACTCAGAAGTTTTATCCAGGTGCAGAATATTCCTGAACAGGTCCCCACTGAAATACAAAATCTGTCTGCCAAATCTTCCATGAATAAACCAAGGCGTAGACGCATTAGAACAACAAGAAGCTGGTCCTTTGCAGTAATTTTTTGTGTTCTTCTCTTCACCAACTTGCTTGTGACCACTTTCCTTGTCTGTTTATCTCCTCTCCAGAAGTTCATTGACTGAATAAATGGCTTCAGGAGATTGAACAAAATGCCAAAAACTGCCACAGTTTGTAATCCAGTGAAAAATTTCATTTTTGCATCTGTCTTTATGCTTGTTACTGAAAATGGCCTGCGATCTTCTTTCAGTCTGTGGACTTTTACTGTCACTTCTGTAACTTTCTGGCTCAGGTCATCCCTTTCAATTGATAATGAATCCACTTTCTTAATGAGGGATTCAATTTCAGTTTCTTCCTTTAGACATCTGTCAGTAAGGGATTCAATTTCAGTCTCTTTCCTTAAACATTCATGGCAGGGCTCTTTTTCAGGAACATGCTCAGGAGATTCTTCAGCTTCTTGCTCTCTCTCCTTTCTTTTAACTGGAGAAAGCTGACGGCGATGAAGTTCTCTCCTTGGTTTTTTCGCAGGCTTTTCATAACCAAGATTGAGAACTGGATTTGGGTTTTCCAAGGTTGGTCTCTTGTCAACAAAATGGTCAGAACATACCACATCACTCTTGCCAGGGCACCAGGCCGTGTTCTTTACAGTGGTCCTATTCATAAGCCTTATCCATTCTCGTCTCTTGTCCGAGTTCAGCAAAACACTTGGGAATGTGTGCAAGGTGAATGGCTGCTGACAAGGACATTCTTCATGTGTCAAACCATCGTGCTCTTTACAGGCTTGCTTCTTCCACTTCCTTATTCTATACTGACTGTTTGTGCAGTTGAAAACAGCGCAGTTCCCATTCACCATGTTGCTGTGTGCTGTAGGCCCGAGATTCAATCGAACGCAGAGACAGTAATATAATGCAAGTTTCTGTGGCCTATCAGAGCTGAGTACTTGCTAGAGCTTTTAAAAAAGCTGTTCCTAAGATAATAGACCACAGAGCGAAACCAAAATACACGAATAAACTGCAAAATCGGCGATAACAAACAGCGTGAAGCGAAGCAATCCCTTTTGAAGCAATGTAAACAACGTGTGTTCTCGGAAGTTTACACCCAAATTCTCGCCCCATGCCCCTTCGCGGTATCGAGGCCGCGGTTAGTTGAAAAGGTGTATTATGGCTGAAAAAGAAAGTGATGTTTTGGTATTGTTCTTTTGATACTTAAACTGAAACTGACAATCTAGCATATAGCGGTGCCTGTCATTTGACCAAGCAAGGCAGATATTTCAGAGGTGGGTGTGGCAATCAAATGCTATATATTTTATAACATACCACATTCACCTGAAAAGAACGTGATATTAGTCACAGTCATCGCCAAATTGTGGGTGCATTGAATCATCACAGCTAACCCCACGGCATTCTCCACATGCAAATGAACATGCAAGGCCATTCTTCTTGCAGGAACATCTCATGTTTGTGCATCCTTTCTTGCATTGGCAGCATATCAGCTGCAATAGCTCTTCTGGTGCACAAGCAAGATCAGTGTGACTAGGAATCATTGCATCATTGATAACCCTCCATCCCCATTTTCTTGGATCTTTCTCTGCCTTTCCACATCATTAGTTGACAGTAAACACGCATGCTGTGATATTTTGCTGCCGCTGATGTTGATGGGAGCGCTTCTGGTCTAATTTGAGTCTTGGCTGAGACGAGTTTCTCACAGAAAATGTTGTACCGCACTTCGTCTAGAGCAACCTCTTCTTTACCGTTGTACATGGTAATCAATGCCTTCTCGCCAGCTTCACAAACCTGCTCCTTCGAAGAAGATTCATCACAGAAAATACTTGCACATTGCTGAAACTGCTCGGATTTATTGAAAGCTTTTATTGACGAACCCTTGCCAATGCCAAAGATACTGGACGTGGTATCACACCCTAGAAAGGCATGAAGAAACAGGATGCATTGACATATCTTAAATCCAACAATGCGCTGGCACAATTGAATATCCCATGCTTTACTCTTCTTATGGGGTGGGCATGGGTTTAAGTACAATCAGTCTCAGAATACTGATGAGTCTGTGTTATCTTCAAAGATTAAAAGTTTGTGTAGGTCTGAATCATGGTCTGAATACAATACATGTACTGTACTCTCTATGTATACAAGCCGCTGGATGATAAAGTAATATGGAACGCCATAGCTGCCTTATGTGCTCAAAGTACTTTACTTTCGGTGCTCTTATATGATTGTTGTGTGTTTTCAACTATCTGCTATGTGATTTTATTAATCTGAGCTGTGCTCAGTACATTCGGTGCAGTGGCCAATGTCTACTTTGCTGTCCTTTGATTATTTCATGCTTTGTTTTCAACATTGTGTTCTGTGTTTTCAACATGGTATCTTGTGTATCCATCAATGCTTTATGTCCTCACATCGTTTTGTGCCGTGCATTGGCCATTTGATACGGTGAACTCATCATTATGTGATGTGCCTCGCATCAGTCAATCCTCGCACATTTGATGCTGTGCTTTTATCATTACGTGTTGTGGTTGGACCATTTGATGTTGTGCTCTAAGCCTTATGTGCTTCCATCATTTGGTACTGTGTTCGCATCATTTGATGCTGTGCTCTAGGCGTTATGTGCTCCCACCATTTGATGTTGCGCTCTAAGCATTGTGCCCTCGCATCATGCGATGCTCTGGTCGCACCATTTGATACTGTGCTCTAAGCATTATGTGCTCGCACCATTTGATGCTGTGGTTGCTGTTGCTCAAATTTTCAATATGGCCGACGCAGACAAACAACTTAGGAAAATGGAAGCTGCATTGAATAAAATAGGTCTTGGCACCTTGGCTCAAAAATTCTGCGGTGAGAAATTAAATTTTGAGACCTCGCTTGCTGCTTCAGACAAGGAGTTAACACAACTTGGGGTTGTGACGATCGGGGATAAAGTACAGCTGAGGCAACTCTGCCAATGGAAAACTGAAGGTTGTGATGGGCCTTGACTTGCTTCAAGTATCGCTCTTGGTCAATAAACAAATGGTAGGGAAGCAGAAGAAGAAAAGGGAAGGGAAGTGGGACTTGTGGACTACGCGCTCCGAAAACGAGGCTGGGCATTCACCTACTCAAGTTTGATTGGTTCCCCCACTAACATGAAAGAAAGCTATGTATGTATGTATGTATGTAAAATTGCGCCAATTTAAGATAAGATAAAAAGAAAAAAAAATATTTTTACAGGAAAATAAACGGAGAGCTAATTACATGTGTACAAGGATGATAATAAGAAAAATGAACTAAGATCTAGAATAAAATCAATCATAAAAAACACCCCCAGTTTAAAATGGCAGGGATAGCATTAAACGGTCAGCATGACCTTGTTTCCATAATGGTCCCCCAACGGTGTTCTTGAAAGAAACGTTTGCTTGAAAAAAGAAAGAAAAGTGCAAAAAAAACGTATATTCCACATCATTGTAGAGAGTAATGATTGACTCTTGTTTTAATTGCAAAATTTGAAAATTTAGTAATATTGGTAAGGGTTGTTTTCTATTGATAAGGGTTGTTGGCTACAGGTCAAGATCTTGACTGGTGTCGTTTTAGGAACGCGTAGTCCATAAGTCTCACTCGCCTTCCATTTTCCCTTCCCTTTTCTTCTTCTTCCCTCCCGTTTGTTTATTGATCAAGAGCGAGATTTGGAGCAAGTCCATGATGGGCCTAACCACAATGATGGGCCAAATGGGCCTTCGTTCTCATCAGTAACGTCAGCTAAAAGTAACTACCGCTGAAGCGAAAAGCAACTACTGCTATGGGATTAGGGTTTTGATACGTTGTCAATGTAGGTAAAATGAAAACAGATCTTCAATATTTTCAATACGTTTGTGAGGGTGCTCATCGTCATCGACCAATCTTGAGATAAGGAAGTGTTTGGACAGATAAGCTTTTTGAAATGATAAATCAAGAGTTTTTGGTCTTAGGAAGAAAATATCAAGTGTTGCCTAATTTTGGGATCTGTTTCAGAGAGCTAAGAGGGCTCAAAGTTACAAGTTTTCGCGCATGTGTGCGCAGTTTCTGCTCTGGCAACAGCGTATCAACAAAATATAGGACGTTCAAATTCAACTTAAGAGCCTTATGTTGGCATTTTTCGTTCTTTAAATCTCTTAATCATAATATGAAACCTTAAGGCCATGAGCATGAAATCTACGATCACAGATAGTCCCAAATTTGTTGGGTATCCTGATTTACTCGCAGTGTATCAAAGAACTGGAAGGGGATGCCTTCCAAAATTGGATGGGGTAGTCTAGAATGGCTCCTTCGTTGGCAGAGTTGCCTCAGCTGTACTTTATCCCTGATCGTCACAACCCCAAGTTGTGTTAACTCCTTTTCTGAAGCAGCAAGCGAGGTCTCAAAATCTAATTTCTCGCCGCAGAATTTTTGAGCCAAGGTGCCAAGACCTATTTTATTCAATGCAGTTTCCATTTTCCTAACTTGTTCGGCTGCGTCGGCCATATTGAAAATTGTCGCAGGACGCAGAAACAAAATGTGCGGCACTTGTTGAGCAACAGCAACCACAGCATCAAATGGTGCGAGCACATAATGCTTAGAGTACAGCATCAAATGGTGCGACCAGAGCATCGCATGATGCGAGCGCACAATGCTTAGAGCGCAACATCAAACGGTGCGAGCACAGCATCAAATGATGCGAACACAGTACCAAATGATGGAAGCACATAAGGCTTAGAGCACAACATCAAATGGTCCAACCACAACACGTAATGATAAAAGCACAGCATCAAATGTGCAAGGATTGACTGATGCGAGCACACCACGTAATGATGAGTTCACCGCATCAAATGGCCAATGCACGGCACAAAACGATGTGAGGACATAAAGCATTGATGGGTACACAGGATACCATGTTGAAAACACAGAACACAATGTTGAAAACACAGCATCAAAAAATCAAAGGACAGCAAGGTAGACATTGGCCACTGCACCGAATGTACTGAGCACAGCTCAGATTAATAAAAGCACATAACGGATAGTTGAAAACACACAAGAATCATATAAGAGCACCGAAAGTAAAGTACTTTGAGCACATAAGGCAGCTATGGCGTTCCATAAAGTAACTTTTGTAAACAGTGTGCTTGCTGCTTGTGATTCCTCTTTTGATAATGTGTATGTGCGACCCGTGACAGTGACCGGATCAAGATGCACAAGTATGTCTGACACATCAACCACGAGCTCTTCTGGAGGTTCTGGATACACAAATGATGGGTTTGGGGCATGAGGATGCAGGAAACTTATTGTAACTTCATCAGTTCCTGGCTGAATGCTGGAAACATATGCCACCCACCACTCACTGTCATAAACTACAGCAACATAGCCAGTGATCTTACTGAGCTCAATGTGACCACATCCTGCTTTAACTATTGAAACTTCCCTTGTTTCATCATTGTCGCTGTATTCGGACACTCGAAGAGAATGTTTGGAAGTTGGCTTGAAGCAATGTAATTTTTGTGTTCCAGCAATCGTTTTAGCAGACCGAAATCTCTCACGAAGAATTTCTTCTTCTGAATACCAATCGGCTTTAGAAAGGAATTTGGCATTGATTCCTTTTAAATGGGAATCAACAAACTGAAATAGCTTCAGAGATGACAACATTTGATCATGGTAAGGTCGCTGAAGACTTGCCTTGGTCGCCTCTCTTTTTATGGTGCCTCCAATGCCATCAGAGGGCTCCTTGCCATGACTAGTTGCAAAAAATGCCATTCAGCAGGCACTCCAAAATCATATTCATGCAAGCACAGGTTACAAAAATTCTTTAGGTTTTCGTATTGGCCTGCACAGCCAGCAGAAAAATAGATTACAGCTTTCAAAACCTGAAATTTTTCTGAAAGGTGTCTCATCAGTTCTTTCTGAAAAAGATGGACTGCAACAGTGTCGTGAGTATGGCAATCTGATATCAAGTTACTGTGGTTGACTTTTCCATCCTGTTTGAAATAGTAAACAAATGGATGCAGTGTTGCCATACTGTTATTCCAGTGGAAAGGCTGTGCCTCATCTTGGACAACAAACGAAAAATTTTCAGAAAAATCACCTATCACAAGAACTTCTCCTTCAACTAGGCCTTCTTTTCGTTTACTGAGATACTGGGATTGCTGTTTTGCAATAAAATCGTGTCGTTTAAGATTATCAAGTTTCTCAAGGAAAGATTCCACAAAATCTTCTATTGGCTCTACCTTAGTTTCTAGTTTCGAGCGATCGGTCGATGTCCATTGCTTAAACTCTACTTCATCAACATCATTCTCTTCATAGCACTTTAAAAGCATGTCTCTCAGGTGCTGTTTACCAGGGCAGCATGGGCACTCACCAAGATGACACTTTGGTAATGAAGGATTACGCATCAATTTAGCCAGAGCATGTCCATGATGACTGACTGGAACTTCTTCATTTGCTGTCACAGATGCCATCATGGATCCGCTCATCATCAGTTTTACGTTATTATGGATAATGCAAACGCAAACAGCCCACTTGCTCCAGCTAAAACACATTCTTTTGGTCTGAGCATTGCAAACTTTGAGAAGCTTATCTTCATGGATGGATGTTGTGATTTGAATGTTTTATAAATTTCCTTGAGATTTCCTAAAATGAGTATTTTTAATCAATCCTTCCTTCTTTCCAGGCATGACTTCCAGGCAACCCTTCTTTCCAGGCATGACTCTACTGATACCATCTTGCCGATAGAACTTTTGTACAGCCGCTGTAACATTCTCAGGCAACTTTTTTCCAGTTTTTTGGATTTGGAGTAGCAAGGATGCCTTTTTCAAATGATAAGTACTTTGCCTGTGTAGCCATTCTTTGAGAGCAGGAAAATTTAGACATGATTTTTCTTCGACTCCATGTTTGTGTGAAAATGGTCAAAACAGTTATCTTTTTGCTTCTACTCTCAGTGCCATGGAACTTTGCAATTAGCTTTTGCAAAATTTCTCCTGGCATTCCATCTTCCTCATCTGAAGAAACATCCATACTCAATGACGGAGAGGAGCCACATGCAGCATCAAACTTTCTTTCAAGGGCATCTTGCACTTTCTTCTTCTTTTGAGGAAGATAGCGAGATCTTGATTTAACTTTTTGTTGACTCAAAGGACTTTCTCCAATCAGCTCTAAAGTTTCATTTAGGTTTTTAAATTCAATTTCAGGTGGAACAAAGTTATCCTCCTCCTCTGAGTGCAGATTCTCGATTGGCAACTCTTCTTCAACCATGTGTTGTGGTTTTTGTGGCAGTTTTCTACAATTAGTGCATATTTTCATTCCAACTTGAACCAAAGATGGGTTGCACTTGGCTTGCTCTACAGTTACGAGTCTCAGATCTTTTGTCCTCTTTGTTTTATGCTGTTTGAATGGGTCACAGCAATATTTTCTCTTATTCTGAATACTTGCGACTTTTGAACGTTGTTCTGCCATTTGAAATCTTACAAAAGAGAAAAACTCCTTTTTTATGAGTAACTGCTTTTTCAAAGTTTGAAATCTGCTTGAAATTTCTCAACCTTATTTCTGATTTTATTGGTTATTTATCTACTGTTTCCTTATGGTAGACAGGTGCTATTCAGGAAGATTTCCTGATTTGACCATTACCAGGTTAGAATGACCATTTTCAGGAAATGATTAAAGAAAGACGGAAGTTCTTAAATCATAACGTTGGATAATTTGGGATGTGTTGACTAACTTTTTCTTTAACCAGAAATCAACAGAAAGTTGTCATTTCCTGAAGGGATAAGCCTAAGTCCAATGATGCTTATGGCAATGGGAAAAGATGTCCTGATTACAATGTAATAATCTTCCATGACAGATTCCCCCATCAATCTTCTGTGAACATAAGACATTTTTATCAAGGTACAAAGATACAAAGATGCCATTATGCTTATACTGTATTCAGACCTGCACAAACTTTTAATCTCGGGAGAAGTTGTACACAGAGCTTGGTTGGGAGTCCCTGAGTTCCAGAAGATGGAGTAGACGTCTTACCTTGTTTTACAAGTTTGTAAACAATCTTAGTCCTGGGTATACAGTAGATCCAATTCCCCCTCTTCACCAGTCGCAGTACTGCCTTCGCAACCAGGATGTCATTGGGCGTTTGAATGCAAGGACAGAAAAATTCAAGTCGACTTTCTATCCAAATTGTTTATCCGAATGGAATAAGCTTGAGCCTGAACTGAGAGGTGCACCTTCTATTGCTGTTTTTAAGAAGAAACTCTTGTCAATAATCCGTCCTCCTGCAAAATCTGTTTATGGAATTCACGATCCTAAAGGATTGTCCCATCTTACTCAACTTAGGGTTGGTCTTAGCAAGTTAAATTTCCACAAATTCAAGCATAATTTTAGAGATACCATAAACCCGATGTGCCCAACAAGCGATGGTATTGAGGATACGGAGCACTTTTTGTTGTTCTGCCCCTCTTTTGATGCTCAACGACAAGATCTTCTCGCTGGAATGGTTGAATTATTACGACCATTTGTGCAAATCACCGATCTCTCAAATGACGCTTTGACACAGCTTTTATTATATGGTGATCAAGACCTTTCTTATGACCTGAATAAAAATATACTCGAATTGACCTTACGTTTCATTCGCGAAACTGGTCGCTTTGACTAAAATCATTCAACCCTCAGCTATGCACAAAGCAACCACCACGTCGTTAACGTAAATGTCCTTTTACTTTGTAAATTCTGTTTCACATCAGATGTCAGGAATTTGAAATTACTTCAAAGAACGTAAACTTATCGCAACCCTGACTTTACATCTGATGTGGAACCGAATCTAGTTTAGTAGATATTAAATTGTCCGTAGTGTTTGTTGTATTTAGGTTAGCATTGCGTGTCTTTTCATATTGGCCATGGGGTAGTCATTGTCGTTCGCTCCCCATGGTATCGTCCCCGTAGTATTGTATAGTAATTAGATCCGTATAGTAGAATGTAAGATTTGTTGTATTACTTTTAATGAATAAAAAAAAAAAAAAAAAAAAAAAAAAAAAACTTTTAATCTTTCAAGATAACACAGACTCATCAGTATTCTGAGACTGATTGTACTTAAACCCATGTCCACCCCATCTTTATATTTCATGAGGTGATTTAATATGATTTGAACTTCAAGAAAAAACTTTTTTGATGAAAATTGGACTTGCCATTTGGGCGTGGTCAGCTATTGAAAACTGACATTGTATCTTAGCTCCTGAGCCTTAGAAAAAAGATTTAATTTAACCACAAATTCAGTTTTAGCTTGGCAAGAGCTTTCATTTGACACCAATCCCATCTTTATAGGTTGAATATGAAGGAAGATATCAAGTTTAGGTATGGCGCGAGTAACGTCCGGTCGCGACAAATTTCAAAACTTTGACCGGTCATAATTCCAAAACCGTTTGACCAATCCAAAAAAATTTGAAATCCAGAAATAAATCAGTTTTCTGAACATAATACCTGATTTCAAGCAAAATCCATGACATGAAGTTCAGATTTGGATTTTTTTTTGTTACATTTGACATAGAATGTCCCTTGCACAAAATTTTGCATTAATCAAATTTAACTTACACTTGCTGTCATAAATGATTAGTTCGCAAATATCAGTTGCCTTTTTGCTATCTTTGCTAAGCTTCACCAATGGCATTTCTTCACCTGGTATGGACCGGATAACAACATTTTAGGATTGTTAACTGCTATGTATGATCTTTCCTCTTTTTATTCTTCTTTTCACCAGTTTTGTCCATCTTTGTTCCCTTTCTTCCTTTCTTTTTGCTTTCTCATAGGGCTCAGTCTTGCTGTCTACTCCCTCATATGCCATAGATTTGTTGCCTTGGTCTTCTTCTTGCTAAACCTTAGATGTTTGCATTGTGATCTGTACGTCAGGAACTATGATTATAAAGTTCTTTTCATCAAGCTATTTCACTTGAAGAAATGATGCTTTTGTATGCCAAAGTTCACAGGTGTAAGGAACCATGTGATAAAATACTTTTGCTGCAGTCTTATTGCTACCAACCAAATCTCTTGCTCCTGCGAACCAAACACAAGTTAACTGGTCACCACCAAACGGTACTGAAATTTCTGTTAGCGGACTGTGGATATCGTCTTTCAGTACATGTGCACCTGGCTGATCTGATCGTGAAACCCTTCCCTCCACTAAATCCATTATCTTGATGAGGTCTTGTTCAAATTTTGTCTCTTCTATTACTCCAGCTTTCATGTAAATTTCACAGATCCATCATTCATATATTCTTATTATATGTACCACATCTGAGTAATCAGCTTTGAAGTACAAGATATAACAGGCATGGAACATATTGTTGACTTTTGTGCTATTTTATCAGCAAAAGGGTGATGAAAAAGGTCTGGAATACAGCTCATTAGAAATCTGGAATAAGAGAATTTAGCTACCATTGATTTGGCACAGGAATGTATAGCAGTCTCGATCATGGATAATGTATATTGACCTATAGCTGTAGTGATGCAGTTGCTTTGACGGTTATGCCTCCAAGTTTTTTGGTATCTAATTTCATAGATCTGAGCTCAAGACCTTGGAATCAATAATGGTGCCACTTGGAATCAATAATGGTGCACTACAAGGGAGAAAATTACACTATCATTGCTTGAAGAATATAACATATGCACATAAATCTGAAAATCATTTTGTAGTTTCTATCAAATGTTTTATAAGAATGGACAAGGCTCTCCAAGCCTAGACTTTTAAGACAATTCATTGTTTTCACTCCAAATTGTTAATGGCTCTACATGTAGCTGCTTGCAAGAAACCAGAAATCTGAGCCAGTACTGGACTTTTCTTAAAATGATTCAATTTGTGCATGTTCCCTTAAGGTTCAGTCCCCGTTTGGAGTTTCTAAGATTTCTGGCAACTTGTGAGTCAAGTTTCCTACATAAGCACTGTTTTAGAATAAATGTACCCTCTGTACCTGAAGCATTCAAGAAATTCCAGTAGTACTCTTACAATGAGGGCCTTTGCATTTTCTTTGAGCGTGACTAATTCTTGGTTGCTTGGCAAAAACATCCCAAGCCCCATCCTTTTCAAATCTCTATGTGGTATGTGGTTGCTCAGGTGGGGCAAACTCTGGTCTGTTGACAATTAAGTTTCTAGCAAAATAGTGCAGGTCTCTGTTTTGTTTCTCAGGTGTCAATATCATGACGGAAATCTCTTAACTCCAAATTATCACCAGTCCCTCTAATTGTTCCTTTGTCAAAGTGACCTTCAATTTGCAAGATAAGGTTTGAATGTTTTGTGTAGAACAAAACAAAATCTGAATTGTTGAAGCTGTTCCTTGGACTGCAAAGATAGGATTGATAAATTAACCTGCACACTAGACTGAGCCTACTGTACGTTGTGTTAGACTGTAACATTGTTTATCTTGTGTTGCACCTTTAGTCTTTGTAACATAACCAGTGCATAGTATTGATCAGTGAAGAAAGTTCAGTGTTTGAGTGTAACAAATTATAACATAGATAAATTGACTGACCCCCAGAGATTTTGTGAGTGGAAAAGTTCCCCCTAGAGCCTTGCTGAGGAAAGGTAAGCTGAAGACGGAGGGGAAAAGATTTTGGTGTGTCTCTGGCACAAGTCTATCGTATAAAGAAGGAGCCTTTAAGGCTTGTTTCACGCAAGAATGACTCAAGCAAGAATGTTTCCTGCCATCCAGAGAAATTAGATGATAGGACCAAAAGGCACTTGATTAGGGAAGTACATAATATTCGTAAGAGGGAACCAAACTGGACGGTAAAGAGCCTTAAGGAGGCAGCTGACATAACAAAAGTTTCTAGAAGAACAGTTAGCAGATTTTTAAATAAAAACGGATACAACTATTTGCAGGCTAGGAGAAAAGGATTGATGTCGGACAAAGACCAGCGTGCAAGAGTAGCATTTGCGAAAAAGGTTGTGAAGGAGCACGGACAGACCTTTTGGACCAATAGAATTGCCTTTTATCTTGATGGGTCAAGTTCTGCGCACAAGAGGAACCCAAAAATCTCAAGCTCAGGCAACGAAAAGGCGAGTTTGGAGGCGCCAATCAGAGGGGCTGCAGCCTGTGATGTGAAGCTTCTTCCTGCAACAAAATCCAATACAGAAAGATTGATGCTTGTTATTGCTATCCTCACATGGTGTGTAAAGAGAATCATAACTCACATGGCAAGCTTGTCACGCCATAGTTGTACCTCAATTCTTCATCTGTTTTGATATCTTCTGTTGAAACAGGCAGAGGAAAGGCTTATCATCAACAATCACTTTCTTCATCTGACAATTGCCAATCTTATGATGATTTGCCAGTTGACCCAAGCTGTTATCAGGTTTTGTCGCATCGATACTGAAAGATACGTAGTATTTCAAAGATAGCAAGTATGCAAAAAGGCATATTGCCTGGTCTCAATTTTTTGTTTATTTCAAGGTCAGATTGACTAATCGGTTTATGCAGTGACTGATTGTCTATATGAGCCTAATCTTCTTCCTTCGTATGACACGTTCCTATTAAAAATCATTGACAACTGATACACTTTAACATTTACCGTGAACATTCTTAAACATTCATAAAATCCATTCCTTCATTCATTCTTTTGAGAAGAGTCAAATACGGTCAACGATTCTCTGATTAGTATTTACTTTTCACTTTATTTTGGCAACTTCCAGATATTTTGAAACCAAGTTAAATAAAACACTCAGAAAAATTACTCAACACCATCAGTTAGTGCCATCTAAATCTTGGTCTGAAACTAAAAGTTATATTAAATGGGCCAGATCAAAAACGCGGAAAAAGACAAAAAGGTTGTGAAATGCGAGAAATTGTGTTTATCGAATCAAAATATGGGTAAGAAACCACTTTGACAAACCAAAGATTCCATCAGGAAGACAAAAAAGAAGCTTCTGCATTTTCCGCGTTTTCGTTTTGGCTTTAAGTTATTTTAGAAAACGCGGAAATTTGTTTCTATTTCAAGTTTTATCGGCAGCTTTTTGTAGCTATCGACAAGTAAGACGTCAAGCTTTGTCTGGTGATAAATTCTGTACCAAAATAGACTTTGTAGCTCAATAGGAAACTTTTGGATCGTAAGATAAAAATTCAGTGGGCCTAAGTGGCCTAAGTGGAATTTGAGGGACAGGTCGTTCATAACTTCATGATCATATCCCACTCTGATGCAGTGACAGAATTACAGCATGAACTGAAGCATTTAAATAGACTCGGAGCCTCTTGTTTTGTAAAACTTTATTTTTTCCGCGTTTTCCGTGTTTTCGTTTTGGCTATAGGTGATTTTCGAAAATGAGGAAAACGCGGAAATTGCTTTTTATATCAGTTCTATCAGCAGCTTTTCGTAGCTATAGACAAGTAAGACGTCAAGCCATAGTCAACTATGGTCAAGCTTTGTCTGGTGATAAATTCTGTACCAAAATAGAATTTGTAGCTCAATGGATAACTTTTGGATCGTAAGATAAAAATTCAGTGGGCCTAAGTGGCCTAAGTGGAATTTGAGTAGAATTCGATTTTACCAAACAAGATCCTCATGGCAAAACAACATGCTGTATTTCGCACATCACATCAGAATGGGATACGATCAAGAATTTATAAACAAAGTACCCCTCGAGTTCCCCTTAGATTACGTAGATTTTTTTGGTCATTTTGGTACAGAATTTATTACCAGACAAACCTTGATGTCCTACTTGTCAATAGCTACGAAAAGCTGCTGATAAAACTGATATAAAAAGACATTTCCGTGTTTTCCGCGTTTTCGAAAATCACCTATAGCCAAAACGAAAACGCAGCAAACGTGGAAAAAATAAAGTTCTACAAAACAAGAGGCTCCGAGTCTATTTAAATGCTTCAGTATGGCGACATAACATGCTGTAATTCTGTCTCTGCATCAGGGTGGGATATGATCATGAAATTATGAACAACCTGTCCCTCGAATTCCTATTTAGGCCACTTAGGCCCACTGAATTTTTATCTTATGATCCAAAAGTTTTCTATGGAGCTACGAAGTCTATTTTGGTACAGAATTTATCACCAGACAAAGCTTGACGTCTTACTTGTCAATAGCTAAGAAAAGCTGCTGATAAAACTTGAAATAAAAACAAATTTCCGCGTTTTCTAAAATAACTTATAGCCAAAACGAAAACGGGGAAAATGCGGAAATTTCTTTTTCGTCTTCCTGATGGAATCTTTGGTTTGTCAAAGTGGTTTCTTACCCATATTTTGATTGGATGAACGTGGTTTCTCGCATTTCACAACCTCTTCGTCTTTTCCGCATTTTCCGCGTTTTCGACCTGGCCATATTAAATGCCTCAAATTCCTACCATAACTCCTTGCCAGCATGCATTAAGAAGTACATATAGCTGCCTTTGTTGGCCTTTGCATATTTTATTTCAAGCTTCTGGGCTCTTTCCTCAGTAACTACATTTCCTGCATATTGCAGAATTCTCCTTTCTTGAATGATTTTGTGGTGAAGACACCAAATCCTATGAAACTAAATCGAGGATATTCTACATTGGTGGGGTGAATTCCACGAAAACCAAGGAAAACACGGAAACTATTGCTTTCTCTTTAACAATAGCTTCTGCGAAGCAAATTTTTGGCAGAATTCACTTTGGATGTAAGGCCAAAGCAAATCCCGCAGTTGAAACGTCAAAGTTGAGGGCTATTTCATTCATTCGAGAAGCACACTAGGATTTTTCAGAACAAAAAGATTGTGGCTTTTTTTATTGATTGTTCTTGAAAATAGAAAGATTGTTTCTCTTGTAGAGATCTTCAAGGCAAGAAAGAAATTTTGTTGATAATGCCCCATCAGGACTTGTAAAAATAAATTCATATTGGCACCTAATTTGTTGAAGATTATGCAAAACAAATACTTTCCCAACTCTTTCATGCCCTCAATTATTGTACTGGTTCTGGACCAGTTTCTCACGTTCAGTCAATACATGGGCAATAAATTCGTCTCGTTTTCCACACGTTCTACAAATGGGTGAAACCTCTTGTCTCTTAATAGCATTTGTCCTCACTGCCTGATCTTCGGCTGCCACTAATTTAACTAAGTTTTTCTGTTCCTGCGTCGCAATGGATAAACTTTAGAAACTCTTCCCTGATCCTATGGTCTTCATCAACAAATCGTATCATGAGAACCATCTTCTCATGATTGCTCACATCCTTTGCTTTGTCCACTAGAACCGAGAAGACTTTTGCTTTCTTGACTTCTGCAAAACATGAGCTCGAAATGAGTTTCCTGCAACAACCAATCACCTTGTTCTGAATTGCCTTGGACCTATATGTAGCATTCTTTGGTGCCGTTTTGAAGTGGTCAGCCAAATTCTATCACCACTCTTGACTCCAAAATTGAGAAGCTGGTGAAAGTTTCCCGTATTTTGAATCTCTTTTGATTTTCTAGCCCCAGCATCATCCTGATAGCTTCTTAATGCAATGTTCTGCTTCCACAGAAAATTATTGTTTTTAAAATACTTTTCATTTTCTCTGAAATATAATTTATGTGAGTTTTGTATATCATGTCAATCATTACATGGACCTGCTGTTCTTTACTTTGGGCAGTTGTTTTGAACTGATCCATCTGAAACAAGGCAGCATTATGAAGTTGCAATTTCTCCTTATGATCCTTCAACTTTGTGAGTGAACAGGTCCATTAACTTTGTGGTGACTTGAATAAGTTGACAAATAAGGACGAATTATGATCACAATGGCTTCAAAAAACAAGGCTTATTATATTCAACGAATGGAAATGAAACGAAACCGAGAGAAACCAAAACAATTTTACAATTAAATCTTTAAAGATCGATTGAAATACCAAATTCGTTATTTCTTATCATCCTGACGGATGTAAAAAATTAATAATGATCACTTTAGTAACAAAAAACCAGTGATTTGGCTAGGATCCATCCCCTTAGGAACGAAACGCAGCCGTTTTGTTCCCCGCGGAAGGAAACTAATTGTTTTAAAATAACGGAACAAAAGATTAAAGAGCGCTAATTTTTTGAACTAAAACAATAAGGCCACCAGCTGCTCAACACACCCAAGCTGTGAAACCATTTTTGTGTCAAACAAAGCAAAGTAATTCAAGTATAATTTTCATGGCCATGAAAATTACGCATGAATGACCCTACCCTCGTCGAATAAGAGAGACTACCGTTAATTTGTGGAGTATTCAATAGAGATATTTATCAATTTTTTTTCATTCATCAAGGGGACAGACTGCCTTTAAGGCCTGAAAAAATCTATTTTAAACTGATTTTTTGTCATTGTTATTAGTTGCTATTGTTATTAAAGTTATTACTTGTTATTGTTATTATACCGGGTGAGTCAGAAAAACGTGGGGCGTTTGGCAGACTGTGACATTGCATTTAGCCACCCGATTGTCGTGAACTAATTTTTTTCGCGCAGTCAAGAGTCAAACTTAGATCATAAACCTTTCCCCATCGAAATCAGTCAGTTGATGCATTTGCTAAAACAGATTTTCTTTGTAAGGCGTTGTACAGGAGTCTTGCAAACTGATGAGATCTTTCGCTGAGCCCCTTCCGCATTTTGTCTTGGCAAGGTTACAGGTACACTTGCTGTTATCAGGGGAGAATGAAATATGAAGTAGAATTTTCTATCCTGGGATGTCTTATCATAGCTTGCTTGGAGAACACATTTGAAAAACGCTATGTAAATTGCAATGGGACTTGCAATTGGTTTCGTTCCTAAGGGAATGCTTGTAGCCAAATCGCTGGTTTTTTTATACTAAAGTGATCATTATTAATTGTTTACATCCGTCCAGATGATAAGAAATAATGAATTTGGTATTTCAATCGATCTTTAAAGATTTAATTGTAAACTTGTTTTGGTTTCGTTTGGTTTCGCTCGGTTTCGTTTCGTTTTGTTGAATATAATAAGCCAAAAACAACTCATGGCATACAAAAAGTGTCATAAAAATGCTAAGAATATGCAATCCATGAAAATCTAGTAAGCCATTGATACTGGAAACGTTAGGGAGGGGTTCCTTCTAGTCCTGGACGAGAGAGAGGGTAACATCATTTGAATTAGAAATTTACCACATAGATGTTTTGGATGCTGATCCCAAAAATTTGTGTTATACAGGCCAGGGCGAAAACGCGGACAGCTCGGAAGACTCGGAAAGTTCGGAAATTTTTTTCCAATTTTTAATTGTCCGACTTTTCGTATTTCCCCTATGCCAAATTCGAAAACACGGACAAAATTTTCTGCGTTTTTGAAAACGCGGAAAATGTTTTCCACTTTTGCGAAAACGCGGAAAATATTTTCCAATTTTTCGAAAACAAGGAAAATATTTTCCAATTTTTCCAAAACATGGAATATGTTGTCATTGGCAGCTTTACACAAATTTTTTACAAGAAACTAAAAATTTGGACCAGTCCTGAAAGTTTCTTGAAATTATCAAATTTTGAGTACTCGGGGTTTCTTGCTAGTGTCTTAAATGTTCCATAACACTCTTCATGTTTACTATCTGTTCCCTTATGAATATTTTGAAACAATTTTCTTTAAATTGCTCTGATATTTCGACATTGCTCAAGTACCTTCCAAGTCCCACACAGGGAATAACGGGAAATTAAGAAAGCTATGTCAAGGATTTCGTTAACATAGATAGTTTCTTAAGTTATATTTTCCCAGTACTGGAGTTTCTTAATTTGTTGGCGATCTGAGAGTTGAGTTTCTTATAAGCAGTTATGTTAAATACTTGGCAAACTTTCTGAAGACAATGAGAACGGTAGGAGATGAGTGTGTGGTCCTTTTCAAATCACGGAAGAAGAGACATTTGACCTATAACATCATTTGCAGGAATTGAAATGCCAAATACCTGAAGTGAACATAATGTGTTTGGCAAGTTCATAACATGCAAACGGCCTAACCATAGTTAACCATGGCCTAACGGAAAAACGAGAGGATCAGTACGACCTAACTCTAAGGGATCGGGTCCGGAACACTCATGCCTCTCCCCATCGTGAGTTTTAAGCGTAACACAAAAGTGTCAGTTGAAAAGAAGGCAAGATCAATACAGTCATCGCTAAGAAGAAATACAACCTGATCCCCAATGCCTTTGTCATATTTGGCCTCATTCTATGTCAAGGTATGACAAAAGGTTTTGGGGACACGGTTGCAAGAAAATGATAACCTCTGAATACCACTGAAAATGCAAAGAGCACAGTCAGATTCATTATTAGATAACACAAGAAACTAAGAATTCATTCCAGTACTAGAAGTTTCTTCGAATTATGGGATTTTGCATCCTCAAGGTTTTTAATGAGTTTCTTAAGGGTCCCATGAAAATCATGTTCATTACCTGCGATATTTTGAAGCAATGTTTTTGAATCCTGCCAAATGTATAAACATTACTCAAGTACATTATGAGTGAAAAAAATACTGGAATCACACGAAAATAAGTAAAAATATGTCAAAGAAAGTTCCAGCTCTACCTGGTGTGCTAGGAAAAGCTAGGAAAGTTGTATCTGTGTTTTCAAAAAATTTGAAAATCTTTTTCGTGTTTTCGAAAAATTGGAAAAGATTTTCCGCGTTTTCGAAAAATTGGAAAATATTTTCCGTGTTTTCGAAACGCAGAAAATTTTGTCTGTATTTTTGAATTTGCCATAGGGGAACCGAATATGCGAAAAGTCGGACGAGGAAAAATTGGAAAAAAATTTCCGAACTTTCTGAGTTTTCCGAGCTGTCCGCGTTTTCGCCCTGGCCGTGTTATACAGGCATTTATGGGCATGTTGTAAAAGCCGGACCCTAGGACCCCTGAGACCCCTAGGACCATTAAGTACTGAAGATGAAAAGGACCCTTAACACCAGAGGGTCATCACCTTACATAAACAATAGGCCAATGTCATCAAGCAATCAAACAGTAGGTTGCGTATCGTAAACTTCCTCTCTTCAATCCAATGAACTTCCGCTTCTAACAATCAATGCCAGTAACCATGCAGGGAGTTCTCGAAATAGTGCGACGGGGGAGCAAAAGATATCACAGAAGATACCTATGTTTACCATTATATTTTGTAGGGCAAATCCCCGCAAGCCTTTCATCTTGTTTAGACTCTGGCCCATCATTCCCCTAGAACATTGCCAAGTACCTTGCAGCAATTTGATTTTTAGCTTTGGGTGGTTTGCTTTGGATTTTTTTTCGAAGTGGAATCATATGATGAAATAAATAGGCTTTCAGATTATTTTTCGTATCTCTCTTCGCCAAGAAAGATGAAACAAAGAGTTGAAGAAGAGCTTAACATGTGCTTAATTTTATAACTCTTCCGGTATATCAAGTATATCAAGTTTTGCAGTTGAAAGGGATTAGACCTCGAACTTCGCTTGGGGCCACACTCACTTGCCTTATAAGAAGCAGCCCACGAGAGCTGCCGTAGCCGCTACCAAAAATATTAAGAAAGTTGCGATCTGAAGTTAATTCAAAGTGAAGAAAGGTCAAGTTTTGGATATGAGATGCAAAATGTTTCAAGCAAAAATGTATAATTCAAACGAATAAAACTAAAAGTTATGTCATTGCAATGAATGATCTTGTAATGCTCCTTAGTTTCACATGAAAACAGAATGTTAACCCTCGGCCTCCGGTGATTTTTTACAAAGTTTCCGTCTTTGACAACCCTCAGCACTCAATGTGGTCTGTTAACTATCTTTTAGAACATTTGGAGCATCCCCCGTCGTGCTATATTGCGAGCTGTCTGCTTGATTCTTGGCATTGCTTCATAGGAGCGGAAGTTCATGGGATGCAAGAGACGAAGTTTAAGATGCGTGACCTCTTGTTTGGCACTTGATGACATTGGTCTATTGTTTATGTGTGGTGATAGCCCTCTGGTATTAAGGGTCCTTTTCATCTTCAGTACTTAATGGTCCTAGGGGTCTCAGGGGTCCTCGGGTCCGGTTTTTACAACATGCCGCATTTATGGAGGTGTTTGGCCTCAATTCTATACAGTGTCGTTTTCATTTGATATCATAATAGAACATTTGCTTCATCAATACAAATGTAGTAGAATCCAGAAACATTAGCATTTTACGGTCAAGATTTGGCTTTTTCTGCATCATTGAGCTTCATTTTAGTATTTCTGATTCAAAGCAAGGCTGCCTAATGACTTTTGAAATCATGGACCTAATATTATTTTGCTTTGTCATGATACAAATTCTCTTTTCATAAAAGAAATGAAAAAGGTTTGAATGTGGAGCATGGATGGCAAACTTTTCATTGTTCACTATGATTCCTTACATACTTGGATGCATTGGTTAGCCTGAGCAAAGAATCATTTGAGACCCTGACAGAATGTAAAGGCATATGTGAATCAAAGGATGCACTCACAGAAAGAAGGGGTTTTCAGAGGTACTACATAGTACCCTAGGGTACTTCAGTACCTAGAGTACCCTTAGGTAATCTAGAGTACCCTATAACATACTTTCAGGGCACTCTGGAATACCCAAGGGTACTTTGAGGGTACTCTGGGATACCCTAGGGTACTTCAGGCCAGAAGAGGTACTCAGGAGTACCCTAACAACTGAAAATATTATGTGACATTTCCCCATTGCCGCAAAATCTGGCCTAAACAGTCAAAGTTCAATTCCTATGGCCTACATTCTTGAAAGCTGTTTTGAAGAGGAATTGGTTATGCATAGTGTAAGATTCTTATGGTTGCCAAGAGGTGAGTTTGCAACTTTCTAGTCGCGAAGAAAATCCAAATTCTTGCTGCAGGAATAACATCAGGTGCTTGCAGCTCCGCTCCATGCCGCATCTGGCAAGGAGAGTTATAAGATAAAATATGGGTGCATCATATCTCTTCAGTTTCTTGGTTTTTTACAACATTTCATTTGAGCAAGGCTTTAGGTCTCCATGCAAGGAGGATATAAAGCCTATCCCATGAAGCAATTCTGCACACAAAATAATATCATTATGGCAGTGGAAGAAACTGGCCAAAGGGGGCTGTCAAGGATTTTTTTTTTTTTTCCTATATTCATCTAAAATTTTACAATTTTCAAGGATACGTCATCAAATTTTGAAGAATTGTTAACAAAGGCAGCCTCAGTCACCATTCACCAAAGAAATCTACAGTTGCTGACTACAGAAATTTATAAGACCAAACATGACCTTAACCCTAAATTCATGGGTGAAATCTTTGTCGAGAAGAACATCTCATATAGCCTGAGATGTAATAACCACCTGTCAGTACCAATTCCACGCACAAATGCGTATGGTATAGAGACAATCAGGTACACTGGACACAAACTCTGGCAATCTTTGCCGCTAGAAATAAAAGAGTCTCATGCCTTGACAGAATTTAGGAGGAAAATAAAAAAGCATCATTTCAACGATTGCAACTGTAGATTGTGCAGGATCTATTTAAATAATTTAGGATTTTTATAGAACCATGTAAATAGGACATTTCAGTTTCACTTCTGTTAAATGTTTGGCCTTAATTAGTTTTTAGCTATCTTATCATGCCAACCTTAAATAAATCAATTATTATTATTATTATTTTTAGAGCAGAACAAAGAAACAAGTGCATCAAATCTTCTACTCTAGAATACAGTGTGCTATATTTGAAAAACATATGTAGACATTTTTCTTTGACTAGTTTCTTTGGCAATTCTAGTGACTGAAAATCTTTACATGGCTGTGATCTTGAAGTCATGCACAATTCTGAGCAGTGATGAAGCTTGTGCAGATAGACAATGCTCTCAGGATAATGTTGATTATGGTTGCTTTCGACCTTCTGTAATTGCTGCTTAAATATGGTTGTATCGTGCAATTGTGATCCATTATGGTTCTTCGTTGATCTTCAAAAAAACCCATGACTTCCTTTCAGGACTGTAAGCCATATCCATGCTGTTGGAATCTCCACTATCTGAGGCTTCAATTAACAGATTCTGGTTAAAACAGCTTGCCATCGATTCTATCATGCTCAAATGTGGGTGTTTCTTGTTTTGCAGCCCGCATCTTTTGATATGTGGAGCATAATTTTTTTAAAGACTTTGGAGTCTATTACGAACAGTCATGAAATGAGTCATGCCTCCTTCATCTGCAGATGATGGGAGTGTGCACCTTCCTCCTTCAATTGTGGATGTTCCTTTGAATGTTCGCTCAGATATTTATTGATATTTCTTGATAGAGTAGGTCATGGTGCATAAGCCTCAACACTTGCCTTCACTAAAAGCTACAAAAGTGCTGGTTGATATTTTGGACAATTCATTTGTGTATCAGACGATCATTGGGAAGGAGATTTTTTCCAAAATATCAATTGAAAACTTTTCATGTGATTCATGCATGAGAGGATTTAAGATCGCATTTGATGCCAAGCCCTTTTCCTCTTCTCTAGCATTTCTCAGTGAACATCCCAGAAAAGTGACATGGCTGTATTCTCCCTCAAAAAATCTTGTGTCTTTGAAACAGTTTTGTAAATCCTTTTCAGGTCTTTGGGATCCTCTTCAACGATAGTTTTCATTTCACTTTCCAGTTTCAACCTCCTTTTTGGGAGTTGCTCTCCTTTCTCTGCATTCACTCTTTATTTCTCTTCTTCATATTTTGCATTCAATTCTGCTTTGGTGAGGTACCTTCTGTTGGTATTTGCCACAATGCCAGTACCCAATGAGCTCCTGAACCAATGTAAGCTGCTCTTCATTACATTGTCTAGTCCTCTACATTCCATACCAATTGGCATCGAACGACCTGCTTAAAGATAAAGCCAACACAATACAACAAGAAGTAATGGAACATCTCTGCTTCACTTCAACCAATTCTTGAAAATGACTTGCCACTACCAAACAGAGTTGCCCCGCAGCACAATAGGTTCCTTTCCCAAGTTTATTGATTGATTGTACCATGAAGAACAGAGCTTGCTGCACCGTCCCTTGAAGTGGCTATGAATGATTCAGATGAAGACATGTTTGGGAAAGGTACTATCCAGTTCACATGGAATGGCACTAAGGTTCATTGGAACAACAAGTCTTCCTTGAAAGAAATAATTTTACCAAAGGCATACCATCATAACACGAATCAGAGGTCTGATGCAACTCATAAGCACCTGGGAAGCCAGAACAGCACCATCCTGGAAAGCAACCATCATTTGACACTTTTTTCCAAATGGATGACACATCTTGAAAGTGTTGCCATTCTCCAAACTGGTACTTCCAGAATTCTTGCTTGCAAAGCCAATATAACAGTTTGCAGAAGAGTTAATGTCTATGGAAACAACTGCACACAATAAATCGACGGTTTTTCAAGGGTTGGAAAAACAGAGCCAAAATAGATGAGAATAAGCTTCACATAAGGGGAGGATGCTTATTGCATGCAGAAAACCACTGCCAGGAGCGCCAACTGAGTTTTCATAAGCGTCCTTGAATTTGTTCAATGCTCCTGATCTCAATTGTGAGTTAAATAATTAAGTTCTATCAATGTTCCAATTTGATTTGTAATAACTTGCAACTAAGAGCAAGAAACTCGCAAGAAACTCTCAGTAAGGTCTACTTTAGGTAAAATGTTTACTTTGGGTTACAGTGGATAGGTTAAAATCTTGATAAAAATCCCCCCAAGATAAAATTAACCCCCCCCCCACAGAAGGAAACTAAACTTTGCTACTACCAATGATCTTTGATTAAGGTATGGGGAATATACTTCTCAACAATTGTCAACTGATAAATCATCTCATTGGTTGTTATTCCTACATTTACGATCTTCAAACCTTGACCCACTTTCCATCATTGTTGCTGTTGTCTTCCCATTGACGTTGCTGTTGCTTCCGTTCAGGCAGTTATCACTTTTACTCTCATCTGTTCAAAATCTTACCAAGTCATTAGGTAACACACGCTCAGGCAGTATTCTAAATATGGGGAAAGAAAGTTATGTGGTGCTTGCCATGGGTCTCTTAGGAACAATCAGCAACTTACCTACCCATAACTTATTTATGGGTACTGGCTTTTACATCTATGAAAACCTGCTTGAGAAATTCACCAACAAGTTCATTTGCCAATATCTCTGCCCAGGGTTATCCAATTTTAGTTGTGTTTGTTTTAATTAGTAGAACTACATGTCAGCTTACAAGGAAGTTGTGCGGATTTCTTTGTGTTCTTGTTATTTTTCTTAAATGTGCTTATTTTAATGAATTTGCCACCAAAAATGTGTAATTTGAAATTAAAGGTACCAGATAAAGAAAAAATGAAGGATCCCTTGCTGCGAGACAAAGTCAAAACACAAGAGAAGACACTAAGGTCAGCATTCTAATTGATTCAAAACATAGAATTAGCAAGCAGTAGGCATTCTTAACAAGTCAGAATCGTCCATGATTTGAAATGTGAAATGCCCTATGTTGAGCCAACAGAGAGGCAGCGCCCCTCTGTCCAGCCAACATAAGCCGAATGTTGTGAACTCATGACATGTTTGCAGTAGTGTTGATGACAGTTGCTATTGCTATGCTGCTGTTACTGGCTGATGGGTTTGTGTCTGGTGTTGCGGGTACTAGCCTCTTTCCCTCCACATCTTCCAGCCAATACACAAAGATGAACACAAGAAAATGACGACTTGGAGTTCTTCTTCTCTTTTCTTTTAACCTGATCTGCTATCCTCGATGTATCTTGACTCTATAGTCATCATCAGAAGAATGAGAATTTTCCCAGTGGTATGCTACTTTTATAGCTTTTTATACTATAAGGCATAACAATCTGACAAAAATACGACAGAGTTTCAATTCAACACAAATCTGGGAAAATGAAACACACATTTCCCCCTCATTTTCGGTTTCTTAACCATCAGGCTCCTCAGATTCATCTCGTTCATATTTGATCTCTTGATCCCCAATTTCAAATTATTTGTCTGCCATCAATATATCATGTCCATCATCACTATAACCAACACTTTCATTGTCATCAAAATAACTTTTTCTTATACACAATCTAAAAATTTACAATTTAACAAAACATATTTACAAGAATGATACCATTGGGAGCATGATAGGCATGGCTACCCTAAATGATCTTTTAACAAAGAACTAATACAGATACTAAAGGCTATACCAAAGTTCTGGTCCCTTCATAGGAAGAAACAGATCGCAGAGATTAGATAACACTTTTGCCGGATCGGAATATAAAGTTGACAGGTTTTGGTATAGTCTTTAGTAACATAGGTATATTTACAATACATTTATGGTGTTATAACAATATCAAAGATTAATAGAGAAGGATGAGATAAAAGATTAATGTCCCTAGGTTTGCGTTGGTGGTGCAAATAACCCTCGCTGATGAAGAATAACTCTCATCATCTAGGCTCTGAAATAACCAAATTGGTGGTCAAAATAACTCGCTGATGAAGAATAACTCTCATCATCTAGGCTCTGAAGACACTTCCTTGGTGACTTTATCTTATTCACTTTTCCTGTAAAAAGGTTGAAAATTACTTTAAAGCTGGTCAACAGTTTTTAAAATCACAGCCACCCTTCAAAGTTTTGGCCTGCCTTCAATCAGGATTTGGATTTCCTATACACTGTTGCATGAAGATTGCCTGGGACTCTTGCCCCTCTACATGTGCAAATTTTTTGAATCACACACAAGTTTGACCCAGTCTATGAACATGGACTTGCACAAGTCGTCTTGAAAGACAACCAACTCTCCTTTGATTTTGTTTCAAGTTTTTATCTCAAAAGTCCTAAGTTTATAGTTATAATATATGATACACATAATATATAATATGACAATATAATATTGTTGAACGATTTGGGGTGTAAAGGCTACAAATTGTAAAATTTTCTCTTTATGTTTGCCAAATAGACGTTAGTATTTTATAAGTGGCTTCTTACAAAGACAATTACAATGTCCTAAAAATGCTTTTTATTTGGCAAAAACCCACAAGGAAGTTGCAAATGACATTGCAACTGCAGAATACTTTTTAATTCCTTTTTATTTGGTGAAAATGGCAGTTTTTCAAAGGAAAACAGGCAACATTAGGACCACGACTAACATCATTTTGAGAGTCATTTCAGAAAAGACAAACGTAGTTAAGTCGACATTTCCAGTTGGTTAAGACGACATTTCCAGTTGGTTAAGACAAATCCATTAGCAAAAAATTAATTAATTAATACATGTTCAGGACGTTTCGAGACGAGCTTGTCTCATCTTCAGCTAAATCAAAGTTACACATGTGAGGTTTTTGTAGTGATAATTGTTCTAGAGAAAATGCATAATAAATTATCAATCATACGATATCTAAATAAGGAAAGTCTATTGAAATTGAACTAAAAGGAAAGTCCTGGGAGATTAAAAAAGATACAACGGTATAGAAGAGTTCTGTTGATTGAGTGTCGGGCGGTCCCTCAAGATTAGAAGACTCTCGTGTATCAGCAAAACAAAATTGTTGTTGGCTTTGTCCAAAATACAAAAATCATCGAAAGACGCGGCATGACCAGTTTCATTAATATGGTCCCTAATGGATGAAGAAGCACCTTTTATACTCATTCCTTTCTTGTTTATTCCTAAATGTTCCCTACAACGAACAACAAAGTGGCGCGATGTTTTGCCATAATGAGAAGCCTGGCAGCTACTACACGTAAACTTGTAAACAACAGAAGAACAAAACAATGCGAAAATCGACATGGGGGTACGCATTACCTAAAAATTTACATAGTTTCTCTTTCACCCTGAGACTGTATTGGCCTAAATAAGGTAAACAAAAAATTACCGGGAGTTTTGATACGGTGGCCGGCCTTATTTTAGGTATGTATTGCCCATCCAAAAATTTTTTAATGAGTTTGTCGATAAGATGAAAACAGGCAACTCGCTATTTTGGTTTCAACTGGCAACTTTTCTTCAACTTGCAACTTACATGATAAGTGTAACTGGCAACTTATAACTGGCACCTTGACTTTGCTGATTCAGTAATCGTTTTGGTTTTGATCATACCGGACAAATCAAACTTTCTTTGTAAGCATAGGAAAAGATTTCTCATCACCTGGTGAATTACCTTGTAAATGACATGTCTCCTATATGTAAATGAAATGTCACAGGCAGTGGACTGTGACTTGTTTCTCCATGCAGATGACTCCTGCCTCGTATGTGGAGACAATAACGTCAATGAAATAAAAAAATGACTGAATAGTAATTTCAACTCTCTTTGCGACTGGTTTGTTGATAACAAAGTAAGCATTCATTTCAGAGAGGACAAAACAAAATTGATACTTCTTGGTAGAAAAAATAAACATCCCAACAAAAAAAATTGGACATCAGAAGAGGGGACATCAAGATCAAACAACACAACTCAGTCTCATATCTGGGCTGTCTTCTTGATGAGAATCTGTCTGGCGAATCAATGGCTACCAGGATCCTTGGAAAAATCATTGGCAGGCTCAAATTTCTTTACAGAAAGCAACATTTTCTTGACTTCTCCCTTCGCAGATTGCTAGCAAACACTCTAATTCAGCCCCATTTTGACTATGCAAGCAGTGCTTGGTTTCCATCATTAAATAAAAGATTAACCAAAAGAATCAGACTGCTCAAAATAAATGCATCAGGTTTTGTTTGAATCTGAATAACAGAGCACATATAAGAATCGAAGAATTCGAAAATATAAATTGGCTCCCCACGAAAGAATGATTTGGACAATGTACAACTGCAAAGGTTTTCAAATTTTTTGATAATTCAACCCCATCCTACATGTCTGAGATGTTCTTACCGGTTGGCCAGAGTCGCATAACTCGTAGATCTAAAAACAAATTGAATCAACCTTTCCAAAAGGGGAACATAGGGCAAAATTGTCTCTCATATCTCGGACCCAAGTTGTGGAACAATCTACCATCTGAACTTAAATCTGCAAAGAACGTTGACAGTTTCAAAGCGAAGATCAAAGATAAATCCCTCAATGATCTCCAAAGTCAAGATGATAGCCCCTACATATACTGTTGAAAACGCAAAATTCACCTATGAAAATGGAATAATTGTTTTTAAGAGATCCTTTTTTGTCAGGAACAAATTTGGTTTTATTTTTATAACACCTCCGGAGGGACCATTATGGAAACAAGGTTTTATTGACCTTTTTTAATGCTATCCCTGCCATTTTTAACCAGGGGTGTTTTTAAGCTTCATTTTTAACTCTTTGCCTGTAAATATCGTATTCCTGTAATTAGATCACTTTCCTTTTATTAATTTATATTGTAATTTTGATTTTATGGCAAAATTATACATACATACATACATACATGCACAATAAGCGCAACTGGTAACTCATAATTCACAAAGTATAAGAAACTCACAACTCACCATTGCAACTTGCACTTTACCATATAACCAAAATTCATAGTGATGAAAGCTTATGCCAAATGTATGAATGTGTTTTTTCTTTAGCACACATGCAGTTAAGTAATGTGTAACACCACAATACAGAATCTATCAGCAATCATTAAACTAATTGAATGCACATGCTGCTTGATTATAGAGAGGCTACCTTTTTCCGGGGTTCGTTTGAATTGGTCTTACTTATACACAATCTGTCCCAGGAACCTCTTTGCTAAAACTTGATATCATACCAAAATGAAAAAGAAACTAATCCCATACTGAGACAGGGTTATTAGGTTAGATATTTCGAGAGTTGGGAATGATGTCACATATGTTTGAAAAGTGAAGAAACTGAGATATAGTATGCAACCAAAATGAAAATGAAACTAATGCTATACTAAAGGCTAAGCTAAGTTGAAACAAAGTCTGGTTATCTGCAACGTGCTGGACAAGTATAATATATCTGTTCATTTTTCTAACAAGGAGTACTACAACTACATTAGTGCTTGAGGATATGTGAAGATAGAAGGTGAGAAAGTGAAGGACATCCATAAATGATATCACGCAAGTCATCAAGAACATCAAAGTAAAGCAAAGCTAAAAAGGTGCCGTCTAGATGCAATACGTCTCGAGGCGGTTTTTCAGACCCCTACGAGCAACTAGACAGCACACTTTGACACAAAAGAAAGAAAGCTTTGAGGCAGGCATGCGCAGAGTAAGAAAGTTGGATTTCAAGATTTTGATGAAATTTCGAAGGCTGTCGTTTCCCGTTGTTTAACCCAGATCATTGTAACATTTTTAAACCTCCAGACATTGTAGCTCTTTTATTTTGCAAATTCTACACATTATGAGCGATATGGTTCATGTAAACGAGGATGGGAGAGACTTTACAACTCTCGAAAATTTCTCTCGCAGCAAGAGCTTTCTGTTGAGGCAACATTCACATCAATATTGTTTTGTTCCACCTGTCTGAATTTGAACAATCAAAACACTGCAATTGCTCAATATTTCAAAATGCTCCTTTACTTCCGTTTGTGATGCATGCCAGGAAACATTTGTTTTTATGAAACGTTTGCAAGAACA
The DNA here is from genome assembly GCA_964020215.1 of Aurelia sp. 3 sensu Dawson et al. (2005). NCBI lineage: Eukaryota > Metazoa > Cnidaria > Scyphozoa > Semaeostomeae > Ulmaridae > Aurelia > Aurelia sp. 3 sensu Dawson et al. (2005). The sequence continues at coordinate 8,807,129 of OZ026577.1, forward strand.
ACAATCGTCTGAAATGAATCTTGCTAATTGTTTTCATGTCTATCGATTTCTATTATGGTGTTAAAAAGAAAGGTTTCCTGAGAAATTTCAGGAAAAATTTGTTGAAATTGGTTAAGTCCAGCTTTGTGACTCTGCACATGGCACACACACTATTGTTTGGAATTGTGCTGCACAGTATCCCGCAGCGGTCTGAAAAACCGCCTTGAGACATATTGCATCTAGACGGCACCAGCTAAAAAGGAGAAGACCAAGTGTGAGCAAGTGTGTTTCACCGATTTGAAAACCTCATAGTAAGTCAGTTAGTGTTTGGTAACGGCACCAACGTACAAAAATAGATGTCGTTTCCGAATGTTTTCGTAGTATTCTTGTTCGTAAGACCAAGTGTGACCAAGTGGAGCACTGAAGAGCCACAACCTGGACCATGGAGACCCCAAAAGCTTTGTCGATTATCAAATTTGGATGTTGGAGATATGATCATTGCCAGGAAAATCTACGATGACTGGGAACTTTACACTCTCCCCAAACACCAAAAGGAGAAAGGAAAATTCGATCTTGCAGCCTTTCTTTTCGCCAAGTCGCACAAGTAAGTGAATAACGTGATAAAGTCAGCTTAGAAAAGGGAAGAAGCACAGGCAACAATCGAAAGGAGCAACAAACCAAGGCTGGAGTGGGTCAAAGAGAAGCTAAAGGGACAGTGTGTCAAGTTCAGTTCAGTTCAGTTTCAGTTCAATTTTATATTTTAAATTCCACTACATACAAGGTATCAATGAATCATTACAAACAACTAAACTACAAAAATTACAGAACAATGTTACAGAAAATTAATACATCAATCAATAAAGGAAATTAATACAATAATACAAAACATAGAAACAAGATAGATTGTATGAAGGGAATTACTTAAAGGAGGAGCTCTCTCAGTAGCTAGACTAATCGAGGAGAGAGCACCCCTTATTGTAAATGTATCTCATAAAATTTTGAGTTCTTTGATTTATATATCATGGTAGCAGGGACGATTCAACAGGATAAAGGCACCAGCAACCCGGCCGACACCCAAACCCAAGGCAACCTACAGCCGCAGGCACTGCACTGGAGACCCCCAACCAGCAACCCGAGACAAACAAAGCCGCAAAAGCCCCCCAGAACCCAGGCAGCTGACCCATCCACCATGCTCCCAGGAAACAGTCCCCAAGAGCAAACACAAACAAACGGATGCTCATGCTCACTCCCAAACCCCCCCCCCCCCAGAGCGCACAACAAGCGAGCCAGCCACCCGAGCCTAAGGGAAGCCTCCACAGCCCCACTTATCCCAGATCACCAGCCAAGAGAGCCCATGCCCACAACCGCAAATCACCCCAAGCCCAGGCACCCACAAAAGCAATCAATGCCACTGCCCCACAAAAACCATCCCCCCTCACCACGATAGCATTACAAAGACTAGTTGGCGGATGGTGACAGTATGTGATATTCACTTTTCCAAACTTTAGTACTTGGTTTCAAATAGGAAGGCTTTGATTTTTTGGCGAAAACTACTAACAGATGGAGATTGTTTGATATCAACAGGAATGTTATTCCAGCATTTAGCTCCACAATAACGTACTGACCTAAGACCATATTGCAGGGTATTTTTTTGGGTTAGGAAAATATTACTTTTGATGATTTGCCGAGTACCATATTGATGAACAGACCCAACTAATTCGAAGAAAGAATGAAAGCAAGAGGGAGAGATCTTATTAACACATTCATATACAAAGCTAAGTAATTCTAAGTGAAAGAGATCTTGAAGTTTCAGAATCTTCAAATCTGAAAACATAGGTGTAGAAGGTGCAGTATAATGTTCAAATGAAATTGCCCTTACAGCCCTTTTCTGTAACAAAAACACTGGATTGATATGAGTCTCATAAGTAAGGACCCAAACTAAAATACCATGTTGGAGGAACGGTGAAAACAAAGAGTTGTAAAGACAGACCAAGACATGAATAGGTAAAAAGTGCCTTATTTTGAAAAACATACCACATGTTCTAGCCAGTTTTTTAGATAGTTCAGTCAAGTGATACTTCCATGAAAGGTTTTCATCTAGGAGAACACCAAGAAATTTGACATAACAAGTCTGCTTTATAGGAAGTTTACCAAATTTGATATTGACAGATTGAAGAGAAGGATGTTGAGGAGACTTGAAAATGATGAAATTGGTTTTATCAATATTTAGTGACAGCTTGTTAACATCAAGCTACATTTTCACTTTTTTCAGTTCCTTGTTTACAACCGTTTCAAGCTGATCAAGGCTTTCTGCTTCATAGGTAAATAATTAACATAGAGCAAGAACAGGAGGGGGCCAAGGACAGAACCCTGTGGAACCCCACAGGTAACACTAAGATCAAAGGCTGCCAAGGGTGATGGTTTCTTTGTGCCAAAGAACTGGTTCAAAAGAATAAAGTAAATGCATATGTCTTTGCCTATGCTGTGTGACAGTTCCTTCTAAAATGACATGGAAAGTACAGGAACATTATGATAACAGGCCCATGTATGCTGTGGTAAAACATTCGTGCTTGATCCACTGACACTCATGTTTGACACTTTCACAAATCCAGCTAATACGAGCAATGCCTGGACTGGAGCTGAAAATGCAGAAGTTATTATTTGAAATGATTTTATTCCAATGAGATATTACCTTGGAGGGATTGCTTTTACTCCTTGAAGATCAGGCTTTGCACTTAGCAGCACCAAGGTCTACTTATGTATGGGGCATTCCATTTGATATGGACACACTGATATTTGCAACAGTAAAGGTCCAATTGAGTTCGTTGGTAGGTACAACATGACTGATGCTATAGAGAAGGAAATGATGCGTGCTAGGTGGACTATCTTCAAATTTACCCATCAGATTCCAGAAAAAGATCAGAAAGTTCTCCCTAGATGCAAGCATTGCCTCGCAGAAATGGTAATGCTTGGAAGTGACAGTACATGACTGTACATAACTTTAACCCTATAGTGGTTGGGCTATTTGATAGTACTATTTTGGTTGGGGGGCAAAAAAGCCCCCCCTACCTAATTCTTTACTGGTAATAGATAGAGCGACCAAATTTGGTGTGCTAAAAGCCTCAGGCATGTACTTTCTGTAAATATAAAAATTAACTTAAAAATAGCCACCATTTTTGCTTACATCAGCATTTTCCTTTGTGTGGTCAAAAAAAGCGGCAAAATTGGCCAAAATCAGGAAAATCGAGATAAAATTAAATTTGGAGCATATTTTCCATCCAAACATGGTATTTATGATAGAATGCATCAAATAACACAACATTAAAAAAGAAATTTGCAAACTATTCCACTTCTGCTCCTTTTTTTGCGATAATTGAGATTTGAGAATTTGCGATTTTTCCTGGGTCAGTCCCAGAAAATTACAAGATTAAACAAGCGCTAGTGCTGTTTGATCAGAATTATTTACTTACCTGATTCCCAGACCCACTGACTAGGATTCAAATGAGATAGACCCAGACTCCCGGAACATCCTTCTTTAAAGCTCTTAACAAAAAACTATGCCCAGGTCATTGTGTTTAAGGGTGGGATAAATGCGGCGGGCATTTGAATCCTAGTCAGTGGGTCTGGGAATCAGGTAAGTAAATAATTCTGATCAAACAGCACTAGCGCTTGTTTAATCTTGTAATTATTTTCTACCTGTTCCCAGACCCCTGACTAGTTCCCAAATGAGATTTCAAAGCTAGCAATGAGCTGGGCATGGCAGAGGTGAGAAACCCAAAACAATACAAAAATGTGTTTCTCACAACTGAACACATTGAACATCTTATCAATGTAACGTTAATTACAAAGACTGCACAAGTCTTCCAAAATTTGTATTATTAGCAATGGGTTTATTGTAATGTCTTGCAAAAGTGTGATCATTGCACCATCCTGCAGCCTTTGCAATGTCTGATATTGAAAGTCCTTTGGTCTTTGCCAAAGATGTAGCTGCTGATCGTGTAGAGTGTGCAGAGAAAGTTTGTGTATCAATTCCAGATTCCGCAAGAGTACCTTTAACCCATCTTGCAATGGTTGCACTACTAACTTCCTTATGTGGGGAAGACAAAGACAAAAACAACTTGTTACAATCCCTTCGAATGTCCTTGGTTCTTTCTAGGTAGGCATTTAAGTTTTTAACCACACAGATATTTGGGTCTTCAGGAAAAGACAGAAAAATCAGAGGCTCCTGATGTGATGAGGGTCTTGATGTTTTTAGCAATATTGGTATATAGAATATGTACTTGTCTTCCTCTTTGTGCATATAGTTTATGTCCAAAACATGAAGAGTTTGTGATCTTTGTGCACTCAATAAGGCCATAAGCGTAACAAGTCTGTAAGTGAGCTGTTTCATTGTCATATTGTCAGAAGCTGGTAGAGATGACAAGTGCTGCAATACAACTCTTGCATCATACACTACAGTGTACTTTGGAAGGGATGGTCAAATTTTGAAAATACCCTTCATAAGTCTCTTTACAATGGGATGCTGCCCAATTGGTATTCCATTAATAGGTTCAATAATTGCTGATAGTGCCGATCTTGCTGTATTCAAAGCTGAGTATTGATTAGTCGTTTCATGAAAAAGACTTGTAATGAATTCCACAACATGACAGATATCTGGTCTGGAAATATCATAGCCATGATTTTGACAATAACTACACCACTTTTTGATGTAAGTAGAGTACTGTTTTTTGGTACTCTCTGTCCATGAGGCCATTATCAGATCAATTGCTTTACTTGATAGGCTCTTGTTTACCCATGTACTAGGCATGCTAGTAATTCTAACTTCTTGTGTAGCTGGTGTCTGGCTTCTGGCTGGTTTGGCAGATGCAGCTGATGCTTGCTAGGTGGAATGAGATAAGGATCACACTCGCAAATGTCATGTAAAACTGAAAACCATGTTTGGTTAGGCCAGTTAGGCACAACTATGATACCATGTGCCTTATCAGTAATGATTTTACTCAGCATTCTTCCCACACATGAGAAAGGAGGGAAGGCATAAAATTGTAAATCATGCCAGCTAACTGAGAATGAATTCACAGCTATTGACCCAGGGTCTGGGTGGTAGGAAATATATTTTTCCAATTGAGTATTTGCTCTAGATGCAAAAATATCAATTTCTGGCTCAAATCTAAAGTATTTTACAATCTCAGTGAAGTGTAATGTGGACAGCTTCCATTCAGTTCTGACATCATTTTTTCTTGACTCAAAGTCTGCCTCCTTGTTCAGAACTCCAGGCAAGTGGCTTGCTGTAAGCCATATGTTCCTAGAAATTGCCCACTCCCAAATACATTTAGTGATTGCATTGCAATTTGGAGAATGAATTGAGCCCATTTTGTTAATGCTACAAACAGTGGTAGTATTATCAGAAAGAACTTTGATGTGCTTGTTCCTCACAGTTTTAAACAGTGTGGAAAGTGCAAAATAGACTGCTTTAAGTTCAAGTAAATTTATGTGAAGTTTTATCTCTGTTTCATTCCAGATGCCAGATACCCTTTTCCCATTAAATACTGCACCCTATCCAGTTTTAGATGCATCTGTAGTAACAATCATTGTTGGGTTTCCATGGGTGATAAAGTTTCTTGCAAACAACAAGTTATCAACCCACCATTGTATTTCCTCATTGGCAGCTGAGGATATTGTCATGGGTCTATCAAAGTTGCCCTTTGCGATTTTAAGGGCCTTTATTTTGTCAGACTCTAGGAGGCGATAATGAAGTGGTCCACAATCCACCCCTGGGAAGCTGCTGGTAATAGCACCTAGAAGTTGTGAAACTTGCCGTATAGATGGCTGTTTTAGACCTTGTATGGTCGTAGACAGATCCATGATCTTAGCTTTCCTGTTGTTAGTTAGGCATATCTCCATGTTCCTGGAATCAATTACAAACCCAAGGTACTCAATAGTCTGAGATGGGACAAATTCACATTTTTCTGGGTGTATGACAAACCATAAACTGTCAAGTAAAAATACACATTTTTTCACTGCCTCTAAACAACCATTGAATTCTTTATGAATTAATATCAGGTCATCAATATAAGCTGAGACAATGACATTGTCTTTTCTCAAGGCTGCTAGTGGTGGTTTTAGTAATTTTGTGAACTTTCTTGGCCCCAAAGAGAGACCATTTGGCAGAGCACAGAAGTTATAAATCTTTCCCCTGTGTATAAACTTTAAGAATCTCTGGTCCTGAGTTTTAATGGGAACAGAGTAGTAGGCATCTTTAATATCAATCTTTGCCATAAAACAATTCTTTTGGATCAAGTGTAGAACAGAGTAAATGGTGTCCATTTTGAAATGAGTTTTAGGGATGAATTTGTTTAACTCTTTGAGATTAAGTATGAGGCAAAAAGTGCCATCATGTTTTGGTCGAAGGAAAATTGGTGAAACAAATTCACCCTGTTCGGGTTTTGACTCAATAAGAACCCCTTTTTTGAGGAGTTTGTCTATCTCCTTGTCAATTTGGGCCATTTCTTCTGCATTAAAAGTGTTGTTTGAGCAGAATTTGTTCAACTGTTGTAAAGGCATTTTTTCAAAGTCAATTGGCATGCCTTTAATAGTTGATAGAATTTCATAGTCAGAGGTGTGTGAAGCCCAAGTTTTCAGATGTCTTGTTATGCAGCCAGCTTTGAAATGCAATACCTTGTTTTCCAAATAAGATTTAATTTGTTCCCAATTTACCTGTTTACCACCTTGTTTTGTCTTTACTTCTGGTTGAATTGGCTGTATTGTGGCCGCTTTCCTCTGGCTGGTTTGCGGCCTCTCCCTAAAAAAGGAGTTTGAGCAGTATTTCTTTGAGCAAATTGGTTGTTAGCTGGTCTAACAAAGGTTGATGTGCCCTGTTGGGGGAATTTCTGTTTTTGCTGCACCTTTGTGCCTAGACTTTTCCCCATTCTAAACATTTCTTTTGCCTCTTTTATACTTTTATTAATATCATCTCCAAAAAGGTATGTTGTTGGTTTCCTAGAAGGGTTACAAATTTCTTTGACCTCATCTGTCAAAATTTCCTTCACTTTATTTTTTCTAGCAATATTGAGGCTTGTTTGGGCTTGCCCAAGCAAGGTTACACCATCAAGTGCTGTTCTGACAAGCATTTTTGAGTCAGCCATCTGGCCCTTTTCATCTGATGCCAAAATTGAGTTAGCAATCTTTGAAAGAGCTGCGGTAGCCCTCAAAATATTTGTTTGGATATTATAGAGCCGGCGCTCAACATGACGGATTGAATCAAATCCTTTCATGTCCCGAACCATTTCATTCATCATTGGCACAGCCAGCTCACTACGGTTTTTCGGTAACTTTTGCCTTTCCAAAAATTCTTTGGTAATTTTTGTTTGGTCTAGTTTGAATTGCTTAATAATTCTGGTGGCAAGACCATCTATTATAGGTTCCCCTAACGTGTCAGTGCATGGCATGTCCTCATCTATTTGATGTAAAATTTCATCAGCAACATTCAGTTGCTGTTCATTTGAAGGGTCAGACCCTTTTTGCTTTTTCTTCTGGGGGAAAAGATCTGACAAATTGTCAGTCTGTGATTTACTGGCCACAAAGGAAACATCCTTTGGTAAGTTGCCATTACTGGAGCCACCAACTGGTCTATCAATGTCCATGGTGGGTTCACTGTCATCAAGCGGCCCATATCTGTCACCAGAAATGGACACGGATCCATAATCCGTTTCATTATCATCCTCATCATCGTCAGGATGCAACCTTTTGCGATTGCCATCATCAATAGGCCTATAATCACTTCCCCCCGTTGTTGCACTGCTAATGGCCTTAGCAATTGCTTCTGGTGTGAGAGAAGCAAGAACCTCTCGAATAATGGAGGTTTTTAAGTGCTGAAGGCTAACCTCGGTCGTGTTAAACGACTGTTGGTTCAGCATTGGCTGTTGCAGGCCTGCAACGTTAGAAGCTACAGATGATGTACTCGCTGATTGTTCAGCAGAGGAAGTTTCTGCTGAATCCGTTCGATCTTTATCCATCGTGCAACTCAGTTACACTTTCTAGTAAAAACCAGGTTTATTACAGAATAAATAAAGCGATAATACTTATCTTTTGCAGAATTTTCTTCGAGAGCGTTCTACTCCACGTCTGAAGGTGTCCCGGGTAGCGTGGTCAGAGGATGTTCCGGGAGTCTGGGTCTATCTCATTTGGGAACTAGTCAGGGGTCTGGGAACAGGTAGAAAATAATTGTCTCACGCCCCCTCATTTTTCAAAATATTTCAATGAAACTTTTTGAGAAGTTGCACAATAAGTAGTTGCAAAAGGTCAAGAAGTTTCATGGCTATAAAATTCTTCCTCGCAGAGTTATTTGAAAAAATCTACTAGGGGGGTCAAATTTGCCCCCCCAACCAAAATAGGGTTAAATAGCATTTTTAACAACGTTCCTCATAATTTTTTCTTTACAAATGTTTTATTCAAAATCTTCAGTTCAATGTACTAAGACACAGTTTAATGAACTTTGAACCAATGGGTCAGCAACGGGTAATCATACCGGTAAGTATTCTGCTCTATAGCAAATTCTATGTATATATATTTTTATAAAAAAGAGGGCTCACCCATGTTGACCCGTTGTATTCCATAGGATTTGCTATCGAGCAGAATGCTCACCCACATGCTTACCTGCTGGTGACCCGTTGCTCTAAAACAGCCCTCCTCACTTGACAAAAAGTTTTTCTCCATGTAATGGCTCATCAAGTGGGATTGAGAACATCATCGCTGCCTTCAAATGTAGCACCATGCACATAAGTGTGCAAACAGTTCATAGGAAGCTATAACTTGGGATGCTACACGAGGTAACTAACTTCTAGGGGGCATTATGACAGTGTTAGTAGTTTTCAACTGTCTTTCACATCACAGTTGCCAAATATGCCCAGCAAACTGCCAAGATTTCTTGTGCATGAGTGTTTCTAATCTCCGAGCCTCGAGCCCTCAAGCCTTCGAGCCTTGTATTTTGAGCCTCAAGCCCTCGAGCCTTGTACTGAGCCTAGAGGCATCGATCCTTCAAGCTGCACTTTTTGTAACAGATCTCCTTCTTTGAGGGATTTTCAAAGAAACACAGACAATAGGCCTGCACACCATTCAGCTGTTCTTTTCTCGGCCTTCTCAGCGAAACTAGGAGCACTGATTTGTGCGGGACGTAACAAGAATTAAACCTTGTGTGCTGGTCAATTGTTTTGAGAATGTTTTCAGCAAAACGGAAGCAAGGAGTTCATATGTCACAAAAATGGAAGCACAACCTGAATCCCTGCTTTTCAAACGTTTCAAAGCATTGGCCTAATCCATTATGGGGTTAAATTACAGGTCATATGTCGTAAAATTATAGGTCACATACCGAGGAAAATAAGTCGCTTTTGCCATTTGATTTTTCTTGGATTACGGAGGCGCCCCAGAAAGTCGTGCATGCGGTAAAAACATCAAGGTAAAGTAGAAAAGACAACAGAAGATCTTGTTTTCAATCTGAAGCCGAGGAGAGATTGCCTGATGATGATTTGGATGAATATGGCCCTAAGGAAAAGAACATGATGAAACTGCAACACAAAATCACCCTCAGACACAGGGGAGGACAGCATCATTGTTATCAAAGAGCAATGCATGTCTTGTATTTCGTATAGCAATAAAGTTCTTTTATGGAAGCTGCTTTTGATTTCTACTTCCTCTAATTTTCGCCTCCCCCAAACATTTCCAGAATTTGCCCCCTTTGATTTTTGCCGCCCCACCCCCGGGGCCAAAATTAAAGGTGGGGGAAATTTGAAGGGACTGCAGTACCAATAAAATTTCTTTGCCTTAACTAAATGTCACTGTTGTGTCGTTAAATACATATAAATACATACTTGCTTTGAATTTCATTCTGGAATGTATGGCTCGAGGTTTGAAGGCCCTTGAGGCTCGAGGACTCGTGGCTCGAAATACAAGGCTCAACGGCTCAAGGGCTCAAAATACAAGGCTAGAAGGCTCAAGGTTCGAAGCTCGAGGGCTCGACATATAGAATACTCCTCCTGCACAACATTCTTGTGGCGCTACCCATTGAGTCATCTCATTGTTTTTGTTCCCTAAGATCCGTTATACTTAGCAAAGAATGATTAGACGCAGAAATATATCTGCACATCAACAATCAGAAACGATCAAAGTACTCACTGATGCCATAGGCTTGCTTTACAGTAATGAATGTATCTAATTTTCATAGTTCTCAAATATAAAAATTCTCATTCAAGTTATTCTCATTCAAAGTCAATCTCCCTTTCGATTTACTATCATGCGCATTCTATGGATCATTGATTCTATGATACAATCTGTTGTAGACACTGGTATTTCCCACAGGGTTCATTTCACTCTGACTTCAAATTTGTGCATGGTTTCAACCGTAATGTTTTTCTTGATTGCCTCTGCGCAGGACTGCTTGCTTTCATTACAGTGAATAAATTTTGAATTGGGTTGATATCCAGGCTTCAAGCTGGAATTGACAGAAGCTCTGAGTTGAATTGCTTCGTTGCTTTCTTCGTCAGAGCACTGTTTTATGAGGGGTGGCCATCCTGCAACCATAAGCGCCAAGTTTTTCAAGCTTTCTGCGCCATCGTATCAAATGTTCACCCAAAAAGTCTGCTAAATACTTTCCATCCATTTTATCGTAGGGAATGCAGCTAATGACTCCTTTTTTCATTGTTAATAGCAACCACTTACTTGACATATTTTCATCCTGTGCCACAGGCCCTCCCTTTAGCCGTGCAGCCAAATCCCTCCATGCTTCCGCCAAATTCTACATGTTGGTGCAAGGGCTTGGCTGTATGAGTTCCTTCCGTATACAAATCCAGCACTGTCAAAGTAGAATGCAATTTTTGTTGTCCAAATGTTTTGCGGGTGCTCCTTTAGCATCTTTTCGCGAACTGCATACGTATTTGTCTATCTTTCTTGCTCAGTAGGCCTCCTTTCTAAGCTTGTAAATGCTTATACTCATTCGCATATAAAAATCTAGCCCCGGCTCTTCTTGAGAGGTGGGTCACATCTACTTGTGTCATCAATCTATTCATAGTCCAGTTTGGGTATTGTCTTCTGACTGTCAAAACAAGGAGAATTCTCATCTTCTGAGAATTCATCATCTTCTCATCTGTTCTCACGTTCTGAGAGTTTTGATGGCCGTCCTCCAACATTCACATTTACTTACTCTACATTCTCTGCACTTACCAGCTCTTTCCTGATTCTGTACATGTGTGACCTTGATACCTTAGTTTTTTTTTACCAGTTTGTTAATGTTACCAGTTTGTTACCAGCTCTTTTCAATCTAATGAATGCACAAACTTCAACTGTCAACGGTTTATTTCTGCTTCTGATAATTCAATAGCCGCTACCCTTTCTGCGATTTGTTTATCTATTAATGTTACATCAACATTGCAGATAGCCTCAATATAGCAGCCTAAAAATCATGTCCTTAATTGAATTCCATCAATGGAACAACTTTGTATTTCATGACGAGCAAAAATGTCCTACTGATGTGACAAGGGTTAGAAAGGAACAGATACAGCGCTGGTAAAACAGAGGCAGTCACAGACAATAGTTATGAGACTACAGAACGATTTGATGATTTGCCAATTAAAAATGCCCCCCCCAAAAAAAAAATCAATGTTCTTTGAGGTTGTCACCAACATATATTCCGGAGCCATTGTTCGACAACATTGATACAGTAAAAACCCGTGTATAAGAACCTAGTGATTAAGAACCTACAGGCTTTGAATTCTTAAATTAAACCCCCAATATATAAAAACACCTTCAGCCTGAAAATCGAAATAGGTTCTTATTTGTAGAGATCATCAAATTAGATCAAACCTCTAGTTGCTTTGCTGTCGAACTTATTCAGACTGGTACTGCTATATTTGCATTTTGCAAATAACTCTAAAGATTCTTTGAAAAATTTTCATTGTATTCTGTACAATTCCTGATTCTTCCATGAACTGCTGTTGTGAATAAGGCCTCATCAACTCAGGTGCTGTGAACTGATAGTAAAAAATGGGCTTGAAGATACAATCGGAACAAAAGAAATACACGAAAGCCCAGAATGAAATAAGAACCAATTTAAGAACCTGAACAGCCTAATTTTCCACTAAATACTCAATATGTAAGAACCTATAATCAGTTACAAAGTGGTCAAGCCACCTTAAGATTTTTAGTTTTTTGCCTCTGCTTTCCCCCCTCCCCCCCTAGACAATGTTGAAATACCACTTAAATGCTGCGAAACCACACCTGCCAACATGAGCAAGTTTCTTTTTCCAAGCAACATTGACTAGGGGGGGGGGGAGGGGGGGCTAAAATGTCATTTTTTTCAAGGTGGCTCAACAATTTTTAACTGATTGTCTGAAAATGTAGTACCTTCAATGGCTCATAACCTTAAGGATTTTGCTTTAAATGCTTTGAAATGAAGAGCATCTTTAGAAACTGCATGAAGGTAGCCATCCAATTTTTTTAGAATTTTTAACGTTAGTGCAGCCTTGCAGCGCCCCTTAGAAAATATGCTTATTTTTGCCATTTCTACAGCACTTGCTTGGTTTCTTATCTCCATCTACATCTATCTACATCTATCGCATTAATCAGTAAAACCCGTAATGGGCATCACACTGATGAGGTTCTGGTCACTAAAACTGCAAACAAGTATTAAAATAAATGGAAAATGAAAACAGCTGTTAACTGGAGTGGGTATATGACTGGCCTGAATATGCTGTTTGCAAGTTGAGTGATCAGTCCCTATGCGGCTAAACATTGACATTACAAAATAATAATAAACATAGATTCATGAATTAACTTTGTCCTGGACAAGTTACCACATGCCGCAACAAAACATTCATAGCAAGTACAAAGGAAAAAAGAATTAATCTAACTTTAAATGCTGCCTCAATGCTAACTTAAATAAATTAAGTGTATTCTGACTTTTAAGATCTGGTGGCAGCATGTTCCATTCAACGATTGTTCTTCAATAAAAGGAAAATTTGTAACAGTCCAAGCGTGGTTGTAGAGGAATAAAGTTCTTTGAAATTGCTCCCCTGCTCCTTGTAGCCTTTCTCTGTTCCATAATGTATGATGGAAGTTTTATGTTGATCTCATTGTATACCTCCTAACTATAGCTTAGACATTAGAACATGACCAAATACTTACTGCTGTTGCATAAGTAGATGTCGAATTGAAGTTTTGAATTACTATGTTAGGTTCCTTCAGTGAAAATGGTTGAGCAGCATAACTTTGCATTTTCCGTGTCTTTTCGAAAAAATGGGTGGTTCCTCTGAATCTGCTTGTTTTTCTAACAAAGACTGACGCATGGGGAAACGCTAATTCTAAGTTGGAAAATGGATTTTATTAAACGTGGCCATATGAATATTTAGATACTGACTCTTTAAAACAGATAACGTGACTGCCAGAATGTTCCTCCAGCTGAAAACTTGAAGGAGTGCAGTGGTGATAAATTTACAATGGCTGGGCCCACATTTAAAGAAGAAATTTAATTTTCAAATGACTTTACGACATTTATATTTGCTTTTGGTCATATCTTCACGTTAAAAAACGTATTGTTATCTGATTATCTTTATAATCCAACGTTTATGCACCATATTGTTGCCTTTGGAAAGAAATTTCTCCACTTGAGTGAGCGCAGGAAATTTGAAAATTTAACCACTTGACTTCGACATGGCAGCAAGTTCACCACACCGTACTATGTTTCTCCTCACCTACAGTCAAGCTGACTTAGAAAAGTTTCCAACTCGTCAAAGTTTTGCAGATGTAGTGGTTGAGTGTTTTGCAGCAAGGAGTATCCATATTTCAATGTGGGTAACTTCACTTGAACGGCATAAGAATGGTGGTTTTCATTACCAAATGGCTGTGAAGCTCTTTGGCAAGTGTCATTGGTTGAGGGTGCGAAGGGAGATTTCAGTTGACATGGCATAAATGTGAACGTTAATGATGATGAAGAGGATTCAGGCAACACTTACTTCACTGCGTACAAATACGTTGTCAAGAGTGACTCTGACTTCCTCACTTCGGTTGACCATCCGGAGATGATAGCTTTGCCAAGAACAGATAAGGCCATTGCTGCAAATCGTCAAAGGGCCAAAAATGATGACCAGAGTAGAAAGTGCAAACGTGAGGAAAGGATGTCAGACTATGATCTGCTCCAAATAATCCAAGAACGGAAATTTACTTCACGTTTGCAAGTGCTGTCCCTTGCAGCACAACTACAGGCCCAAGGAAACATCACTTTGACAAGCTTTATTGCCAACAGTGGGAGCAAATGTATCGAAAATGCTCTTATGATGGCAAAGGAGATGAAGGATGCTCCAGTGCAGCTTGAACGACAGTCAAAATCAAGACTCCAGCTGCTTAGAGGTGTACTGGAGGGTCCTTGTGTAGAGGGCTGTGGAGAGCAGTGAATGAAAGGTGCTGTTGAGGTGCATTTTCATTCATGGTCCTGCTAATTGTGGAAAGTCGTTTCTCTTGCATCCCCGGAAGTTGGTATATAAAATGTTCTTAAATCCTGCTCATGGCACTTTTGCTTGGGTTGGCGTCGATGAGTGTGAGGTAATTTTCTTGAACGATTTCAGGTGGAGTCCAACTCTCATTGCCTGGGAGACATTTCTTGTTTTGTTGGAGGGGGATTTCACGCATTTATTTGCCTGCACCAAAGAATGTCTGCAACAAAGACATTGGAATCAAGAACGATGTTCCCATTTTTGCAACGTCGGATATGCCCATCTTCTTTGCTAAGGGTGGTTCGATTGACCAAGTCAATACAAGGATGATGGAAGTGAGGTGGAGGTCGTTCAAGCTCTGGAAATTGATTCCAGAAGAAGAACGAAAGGAGCTGAAACCTTGCCCGCGTTGTTTCGCTGAATTTATCCTCGCCTACAAGATAAAGACTGAGATGGAGGAGGATTTTTAAGTATGTTTACCATCAAGGGGTGTATCACTGGTTCAAAAAAGCGTGCAAGTTTGTTGAAATACGATCGTTGGAGATTTTTTGAAATTTTTCATGAAAACAAAAGGACTTTTACTAAAATGTGCATGAGACTTCCACTGAGTGATATGCCCCTCATTCATTATCGCGTTGTGATCGGAAAAGACAGTAGGCATCGAAAGACATGATTATGCATTTTACAGTAGATTTCAATAAAAGTGCAAATACAGAAGGCCCATGACTTAGAAACTGCAGTGAGCATAACGGTCGGTATGCGCGTTGTCAACAAAGCAGTCTCGTTTTTGGAACCTTGCACAAATTTTTGTATGTTGCTTCATATGAATTTCTGACCTCAGATTCACATTCAGCACACAAATTTTAGTGTAAGTACAAATTTTTATAACTTTCGTGTTGGCTATTTTAATTTTATGATGAAAACAAACTTCAAAATTTATAAGGGATTTGACCGTGAATCACCTCCAAACGATTTTCAAATTCCTTGCAGATTCTCAACTTTGTTTTCATCATAGAATTAAAATCGCTAACTCCAGGAATATGAAAATTTACACTTACGGTAAACTTTGGGTGCTGAATTGAAATCTTTGGTCAGAAGTTTTGTAGGGAGAAATTTTCAAAAATTTTGAAAACGAGGCAGTTTGTTTAAAACGTGCGTTGCATTCATACAATGGCAACTCGTTGCTGCATGTTTATGGGGAACACACCCCTTTGCCAAGTTTTTCATTGCAGTCATTGAAATATTTCACCATCAAACAAGTTGACCAATATTGCCTTCTATTCTTGAATGCCAAATAATGAAAAGGGTATACCTTTCCCTTTTGAAATCAGCATGAGTTCTTTTGGAAGGGACAACAACGATGGCAAACAATTTATCTTTGGACCACTGCACTGTAATTGTTCAGCAGATGAAACCACTGACGTCACTGAGCAAGCGCTTTCAACAATTCCCACCAACAATTCCCACTTTTTTAAGTTTCTCATACATCCACCAAAGTTGATGAAAAAATTCATAAAGCCACCCAAAACATAGCAAAAGCCTGTATGTTTGTATGTTTACATGGGCTAGCTTTTTACCCCAAAATTTTGCATGAAGTAGATGGAAAATGACGAAAAATTCAACATTTCTCACTTTCAAGGCTACTAAAAAGGTTATGAAAATGTTTTCAAGGTACCGAAAGTGAGCATTGTCGGAACAGTTTCCTCGCCTTCATCTCAGCCCTTAGACTTATTTTGCTGCTATTGGTCTCAAATGACTGTGTCTACTCACATTGACTAGAAAATGCGCGTTTTCCGCTGATTTTTCTTGTTTATCCTGGTTAGAAATAAGAAATAAAAAACGAGCAATGTTTGTGGGAATCGTCCTCAGCAAACGAGCAATGATGACCTAACTCCCCATGTACACAAAGGGCTTGAAGTCTTCAAAACAAATGACCATGTTAAATTAGTCATAATTGTAAATAGGAACATATCATTCAGTTATATCATCTCGAACATATAAGAATATGGTTACTATGAAATTTGAATGTAAAAAGACGTTTATGAACAGCAGATATGGACCATAGCCAAGTCAAAGGGAGAATTCCACAAAGTAAGCAAAACCGGGAAATCTTTGAATTATCTGCCCAAAATAAGAAAATAAAATAACAATATAAAATAAAATATTCGTAAGCAAAGTAAAATAAAATAGGAATATGAAATAAAATAAAATAAGAATATAAAATAAAATATTTGTAAACAAAATAAGTACGGAACCCAAGGTCAATTTAATTCAAATTAACTTTTTCTGAAATGTACATTTTCTTGGAGTGTTCTAACAGAGGAGCCCAGGAGCCTTGAGCCCCTAAAGCCCAGGAGCCCAAGAGCCTAGGAGCCTTGAGCCCAGGAGCCTTGAGCCCAGGAGCCCTGAGAGCCCAGGAGCCTCAAGATTTTAGAGGCTTGGAGCCGTTCTGCTGGGAAGCTGCAATATTCTCCATTGGGAAAAGCAGTTGAATATCAATTTTGAAGGTGGGTGCTCTCCAAACCAAAAGTAACTTAGCCCTTCCCTCTTTGGGTTTCCTAACCCTAACCCTAACCCTATAGGATTCGTGTATGGCCTTTAGGGGAAACATCCACTTTGGGGTCCGACAGCATTTTTTCCAGTGGATTCCAATGCAAAATCAACCTTTAAATGCAATTTTTGTCAGGGAATATTCGGACAAGTTAGAGCTAATCTAAGGGTAATCGATTACACATATTTTTTTATAAGAAACTGCTTATAAGAAACTCAACTCTCAGTTCACCAAAAAATCAAAAAACTCCAGCACTGGGAAAATATAACTTAAGAAACTATTTATTTCCATAAAGGAATCCTTAAAGGGAGTGTGCAATGGTAAATAGGCTTCTCTATAAATAGAACAAAGAAAATGCGCAGACACAACATTGTTTCTTTAGCTATCGATTATTAACAACAGGTGTGGGCCATCAATTTCAATGGGCTATATTTAGACTTTTCTGCTCTGTGCAAATGCATGCTTATATCCTTGCACAAACCCTTTAACATATCTTTAATCTATTTCCACTCATTCCTGGTATCATATTACTTGTAAAGTACTTGAGTTTGAGTAGTCTAAACATTGAAAAGTTCTTCTTGATGCACCAGGTAGTGGACAAGAAGGGTTCCTGTAAACCGTGGAATGACATAACGACTAATAACGACATAACGACAAATAACAAGCTATCAGATTACAGTATCAAGTTGTCTGTCCAAATGGATGTATCCACCGGACCATCACGAGTACGGAATTGACTGATCAGTGGATCTAGGGGATAGCAGAGCTCCCGAATTTGTTGTTTCTTTGGAAAGCAAAGTAAGGAACAAGCAAGCTCATCAATTCTTTACCTCTATATCCCTTGTTTCCTGCAAATGTGTAAGTAGAAGATGGAAAGAATGGTTCCCTGTTTCCAAATCCTCTTTCCTAAAGACAAAATGTTAATTCATAGAGTTCAGATAAGTTCATTTCCGAGTGTGAATTTACATAGTAGTTGCTTTAAAGTCTCAATAGGCACCTTAGAACGTTTTTAAAAATTTCGTTCTTTTATTATTAGATATTAGATATTCGCTATTAACGTATTACGTAAGAAAGTTTGGCAGCAAAGTATCCTATGATTAAATAAATTATCCATAAGCCCCGGACCTCAGCTACCACCATGAAGCAGGACGCCGTACTAATCTCTCTGATTTTGTCTGGAGCATGAACATGCAATGTTGTTGCTTCTAACTCCATTTTCAGATTACTAGTTTCTTCTTATGATACGCCAAACTGTAAGTTGAAATGTCTAGAATGTAACTAGAGTGAATAGAAATTTTCAGGTTCAAAACCTTTTTCTCTGTGTTCCATCAAACGTCGGAACTTTTTTGGGACACCCGGCATTAGTTATGTTATGTTGCCAAATACTCTATTGGTTATGGTTAAACTATTATCGAGCCATTAAACTGTTATGTTATTTTATCAAGAACTCTCTCTCTCTCTCTCTCTCTCTGGTGGTAAAACTATTATTAGGAAGCCAAGGAATGTTGCCTATACCCGTACCTGCAAAAGTCGTTGTTGTTGTGTCAGGAAAAAATTATAAGGAGACAGGGAACCATTCTTTCCATCTTCTACTTACACATTTACACGAAACAAAGGATACAGAGAAAAAGAACTGATGAGCTTGCTTGTTTCTTACTTTGCTTTCCAAAGAAACCGAAAATTCGCGAGCTCTGCTATAGGTCCGCTATCTCCTAGCTCCACTGATCAGTCCATTCCATACTCATGGTGGTCCGGTCAATACACTAATTTGGACAGACAATTTGATACTGTAATTTGATAGCTCGTTATTAGTTGTTATGTCGTTATTAGTCGTTATGTCGTTCTTAGTCGTTATGTTGTTCCACAGTTTACAGGAACCCGGACAAGAAGATTGTTATGGAACCCTTGAGAAACTCGTAGGATGCTCTGGGTACTCAAAATCTGATGAATTTAAGAAACTTCCAGTACTGGCTCAAATTCTTAGTTTCTTATAAAAAATTAATACGTGTATGGCGAATCCAACCGTGTAGGGAGAAGTTCCTTATTTTTATCCACTTTAGGGTAATTAGCTGCATCAGAATCTTGCATCTGTTCACATTTTTTTCGTTTTCTGACCCGTAAATAATTTTTCAAGTTTGTTCAGAGCAGGGAGAAATAAAGGCTACTTATCTATTTCTCCCTGGTCCTGAGGATGTAAAAAAGAAATTTGGCCTACTTCTCGTTGTGCAAAGGCAACTTGCCTCTGGGCTCCTGACGCCCTTTGGCCGCTATGGCTGTTAGACTCTTGGGCTCTAAGGCTCCTAGGCTCTATGGGCTCAAGGCTCCTGGGCTCAAGGCTCCTAGGCTCTTGGACTCCTGGGCTCTACGGGCTCCAAGCTCCTGGGCTCCAGGCTCTTGGGCTCTTCTGTTAGAACGCTCATTTTCTTGAAGGAACATTTTTTAAGCTCATTTTTGGCATTGATGTTTTGTGGAACGCCCCCTAGGATGACATGGCGCACTTTACGATTTGCAAGCTTACTCTGTATTTTAGTCATAAACCCCCGTTAGATATTATTTGCGTTATACGATGACTTACAGATTCAATCATTTTGTCCACAAGTTCAGTTGGAATGTTGCATAGTGTCCTGATGACTCGGCTGCTAAATTCTTTGTACGTTTCCTTTGTTATTGATCTTGCAATCGTCTCTCTATTCAGTGACTGTGATGCCAGATGGAATACGTTTTCGATTGGGTTGAGATCTTGGCTTCTGAGGGGTATTTTTAGGAGGTTTGCACTAAGCTCTTCCCATGCTAGACGGACAGGGCAGACTTGCAGTTTTGGGATGGATCCCCATCTTGAACCAATAACTTCTTTGAAGTCTTACTATTTTGAGCAAACAGTTTAGGAAACTGCCGTTGAACAAATGAAGTGAAATATCTTCCATCCATCTTATCATATTCCTCCACCAAACAGACACCTTTGCCATGCGATATACAAACTAATAAGTCCACTTTTTTTACCCCTGTTCCACATTTTGATCCCTTTGCCGTACATCCCTTTGACAGCCCCTAGTGAACCTTTTGCCAAACTCTGGACCTGGTACACTTGGCACTTGCTAATGGGCTTCTGTTATACTTAAACGATTTTCCATCCAGATAGAATGTTATTTCCTTGCTCTATACATCTGCTGAGTATTCCTTTGTCATCTTCTTCGCAAGCTTTACCCGTACTCGCAAGTCTCTTCCAGTTAACATTCCCTTCCTTCTTGCGATACGAAAGCCAAATCCCTGGCGATGCAGTGCACATCGAACAGTGTGAGGGGGCACATGATTAAGGCCAGCCGCATTCCTAATATCTTTAATTGTGAAGTTGCCCCCATCGTCATCTTGCCTGAATTTCTTGATTTGCTGAATAAGTTTTCTGGCATCCCGATCTTGCAGTGTCCGAGGTCTGCCTCTTTTGGTCTTCTTTGCGGGGTTCTTCGTCACTTGCCTGTCATCTTTAACCCTTATCCACATGGGCTTTTTTTGAGCTACCATCTACGAGGGGGGGGGGTTCTTTCCACCCCCTCTGAAAACTGCCTTAGCCTCTTCAGAATTCAATATAACTTGGCACAGTTGCAGATCGCGTTGTTTCTAGCATGTATTGTAATTTGGGTGTGGCTGCCACACCTTATGATGTCACAGTGATGTCATGAAGTTGAAAATCAGTGAAAATCATGCTTCCAAGTTAAATTTGAAATTAAAGGAGGTTTTGCATGAACATTTTGCAGTTTTTGGTTCACATTTGCCACAAATCTGTTGTGAAAATATGATTTCATCAAAACTAATGATTTTGGAGTGATATTTTGGCAGAAATTAGCCACTTTGAATGACGTCATTTGTTCAATTAATTTGTTCTCCCTAGAAATAAACAAAAAGAAGCTGCAAAGTGGTAGTACTCCATTACAAACGTATCATTGGTGTCTTTTCAATTGAAAAATTTCGAAAAAATTCAAAAAATTTGCTAATTAGCCCAAAATGGCGGCCATTATGACATCATGATCAAAAAATGCTGGCATCATCAAATTCCAGAAATTTTGGTATCAAATCAAAGCTCTTCATTTACTGATTCGTTTGGTGTATAATACTTCATAATATGATCAAATGTTTCCTTTGAAATAATTAAAAACAATGATTTCTTTGCTACCTGCTTCCAAATATGGGCATGTCACGTGACCTGTGAGCTCTATTGTTTGAAAAGTTTTTGGTCAAAATGTGGCAAATAGATAATTAATAAAAATCAGGTAAGTTTGCAAAGATTCTTCTCAACATAGGCTGAAAATTTGGGCACGAGGGCACAAGGAGATTAAAGGGCACACAGGGCACGCAACTTAACAGACTCGCATTTCCCACTTTGTACTTTTACTGTCTGGTAATTACATAGGATTTGGATCTGTAACTGCATTTGTAAATGAAGGTCAAACCTCAAAAATCAAATTTCAACAGGGTTTTTGAGCAGCCTGTATTAGAATATTTTTGCGCATCTTCAGAACACAACCTGACACTGCAAATTTTCTGAAAGCTTAAACCTGCAGGAAATGAAAACAAGTAAGATCTTTTTCATCCAACTTCATGTCCACTTGAGAAAATAAGAAATCCTAGATAGGAAATCACTTCACTCTGTAGTTCACTTTACCCCAATCTTACCCTAATTATCACAGAAGAAAGTTGAAAATTGCCAGTATCTGAAAGTGCAGGCTACATGGTGCAGTCGTCAAAATAAATGAAAAGTCTTCAAGTTCATGCCAGATGTTATCCATCTTTTTAACCGTTTTTCGCCCCCCCCCCCCCTAACCAAACTTTTCTGCACTGCGCCGAAACGACACACTGGGCCTTAAATATGGAATAATCTTCCATCTGACTTAAAATCAGCCAAAAATCCGAATACACTCAAACATAAGATCAAAGAAAATTTTTTCCAACAAATACAAAAAGAGGAAGATGATATATATGTATTCTACTAAGACCCTTCCACTGTAATTAGGGGTGTTTTTATTGTACGTTTTAACCTTAAAGTATTGTACTGTATCTATTTTTTATATTTATTATAATAGCTTGTATATATTTTTATGTGGCAAATGATACATACATACATACATAAGAACCCCCCATAAATGGTAGATCAAAAAAGCCCATATGGATTAGGGTTAAAGCTAAATGAGGATTTGGACACGGTAAAATTATGGGCATGGCAATGGAAAATGCATTTTAATGCTGATAAAAGTGAAGAAGTCATGTTCTCTTGCAAAAGATTCAAACAAAACCACCCATCTTTACTGTTAGGACATGATCAATTTGCACAAGAAATGGAACTAAGCATTTAGGAATGATACTTGATTCCAACTTAGATTTTCGAAGTCACAACAGACAGGCCACTTTAAAAGCAAGAAGAGGCATTGGTATGATAAGATACCTCTCAAAATACTTATTCAGAAATGTGCTTGATCAGATTTATAAGCTTTATGTGAGGCCTCATTAGATCATAGTGACATAATATATCATCAATACTATCCTGAAATGCAATCTCATTTTACACAAGCACTTTCAATATTTAATATTGAGCAGCCCTAGCTGTGACTGGTGCATGGAGGGGTACAAGTAGGCACAGACTTTACAAAGAATTAGGCTGGGAAAGTCTTCATGATAGCAGATGGTATCGACGCTTGTACCACCATTTTGTCTCGAAGAAAGAGCGCTCACCTCAACCTCAATCTCTGGTCAGTGAGATTCCAAATGAACGCCAGCTAACATATAATCTTAGAAATCCATGCGTTTATGACCAAAATATTGGACGGACGGATCGCTTTGCTGATACTTATTTTCAAAACATACTTACAGAATGGAATAAGCTTGACAATGAGGTTAAACATTCCAGAATCCATTGGTCAGTTTAAGAACAAACTGCTTTTCACCATGAGACCAGCGGGAAACTCTATATATAACGTTCACAACATTATAGGAGTTAGATGTTCAACTAAACTACGTTTGCAATTTAGCGCACTAAATGAGCACAAATTCATACATAATTTTGATTGTTTAAGCCCTGTTTGCATTCGTGGAGCAGCAAAACAAGATAATGAACATTTCCTCCTGTACTGCCCATCGTATGACATAATGCGTTGCGATCTCCTTGGTCAACTCTCAGCACTTCCTGGTTTAGGCATTTCAAATTATGATTCAAAATCCTTATGCACACTGCTTCTATGTAGATCTCCATTGCTGAATGTAATTGCCAACAGGATAATTATGGAAGCTACGATATCTTTGATAAACCCTATCTCACCTGGGACTTTTGAAGCGGTCAATACCTGGGGGGGGGGGGGGTGAGGCCATTCTCAAAGATATGAGGCCAAAAATTGGTAGAAATGTTAATTAGCATGTAAACAATGAAACTGAATCATTAAAATCTAATTAGAGATGTTGTTCTTGTTGCTAAAGCATCATAAGCAACAACTAATTATGTGACGTCATATTTATGAAAGCATGTTAAAAGTAAATATAATAAAGTTTTTTCACAAATATTAAAGGCAGTGTGTCCATATACCAATGAGTTGCATGCACAAACCGTCAAACTGCTGACACGATGCTGACATACATGTAACTTTTGGAGAATTTGATTGGTTGAGGACCAGCTGTTTTAGGCTGTGTTGAACTGATCACATGAAAATAAGAGCCTCATTGTCAAAAGCAGTAACCATCACGACGACAACGAGCAATGGCGGAATGGTGGCAAAGCAAGCTTCAGCTAGGCAGGTATCTTTGGTGCTTGGCTATGACTGCCAAGAACCACAGTTAGTCTTGAAATCGTTCTATGACAGGAAGGAAGAAGAAGGACTGAAGAGCAATACTGAGCTTTTGAAACTGTTGCTGCTGAAAACACAGGCGGGCAGAAGTGATGGACACAAGATTTTTAGCGATGTGAAAGCAAAGCCAGGGCCTAAGCCTAAACAGGAAACCCCACCAACAAGCATTCTGTTGCCGAAAATTATCGCCGAGAAAACTGAAATGACAACTAATCCACCTTTAGCGGTTATTCTAGTGAAGGCAGGTGGACAGACAACATTTGGTGACTATCAGGAAGGGCCTCAGGCAAGCCAAAGGTACTTTGAGTATTTTTGTTTGTTGTTGTGTTCTTTGGTTTTACTTTTTAGACGTACATATTTGACATGTTGGGTTTCCTTTTGGTTTCCTTCACAAGAAGCACATTGAAAATTGTTATTTCCTGTATTGTATCAAAATGGTTTCTTCGCACACCCTTCAGTTGGATCTATGGAATATGTAAATTTCTATAAACGTCAATTCAATTGATGAATCTAAGTCTTTTTATCCTCTTATCAATCAATATGATAGAAATCCAAGCAAATTTAATTTATTGTGTGACTTAGTGATATTGGAATGTTTTCCAAATGTTTAGTTGTCACACCGGTGGCAGGTGTTGCGCAGTGGTGTAATCATCTGACATTGCAGGCAGAACAGTCAAGCGGAGTGGGTTCAAGTACCAGTAGAGCCCCGCCACTTGAGCGTCATGAAATG
Organism: Aurelia sp. 3 sensu Dawson et al. (2005); assembly: GCA_964020215.1. Taxonomy (NCBI): domain Eukaryota; kingdom Metazoa; phylum Cnidaria; class Scyphozoa; order Semaeostomeae; family Ulmaridae; genus Aurelia; species Aurelia sp. 3 sensu Dawson et al. (2005). The sequence goes on from OZ026577.1 coordinate 8,831,687, forward strand.
GAGTCGCGGACTCGATTATGGCAACTTCACCTTCACGCTACGTATATGTGTGTTTCATCAGTGTTTGGGTGTTTAGTTGGTGTATTTGTTTTACTTGAAGTATTAGTGGTTCCTAATTTTATCTCATTTTTGTAGCACATCAACAGAATGGAACTTGCCACAAGATGATAAAGATGCTCCAATGCCAGATCTGCCATTTGAAATTTTAAGCCCTCTCAGTACAAAAAAAGGCTACATGCAGCACTCCTGTCAAAGGTTCATCATGTAACATGCGGGTACCAAATGACATCTCGAATTTCCTTGCAGTGCATCACCACAGGAAAGACGATGAGGAGAGGAATTGCCAATGTGAGGAAAGCTACATAGATCAAACCTTAGATGATGAAGAGGAAACATTATTGCAGGAAGAGTTTGAAGAGTTGGACAACGTAGACTGCATGACTCCCAATGCTAACAAAGAACCAGCACACCCTGCATCAAGGTTTTCTTGCATGCAATATGGTGACCTAAGTGAAGAGCTAAATGCATTGCAACTCTTGACCAGTTGAAAGCTTTGCTTGGCAATGTTTGTCGTACAGAAGGTTGTGGTGCTTCATTGTTGAGGACAGACCACTATGTTTTGCAGTATTGTTTAAAGTTGGAACGGCTTTGCACCAACAAGTACTGAGGCATATGATACTCAAGCCCATTTTATGCTGGGGGTCTAGCAGTTAACTACATAGTTGATACAGCATTGTTGATGTCTGGAGGGCAAATAACCCAGTTCAAATGCATGTGCAACTACCTCAATCTTAACAAGCCAACAATAACATCTTTTTACCGCAACCAACGTTTGCATGTTTCACCAACAGTCGAACAAGGATTCAATGAGATGCGTTGTAGGATTATTCAGAGGCTTAAAGAGAAGGGTGGCAATGTTATCGTATGTGGGGATGGGCGAATGGACTCTCCTGGTTTTAGTGCCACCAAAGGGTCATACACAATAATGAATTATGAAACAAATGAATTGTTAACAATGGAATTTGGAGATGCCAGAGAGATAATTTCCCCTTGATTCTTTCCAAGGAGGTTTAATTCAAATGTTGTGTAAAGGAGTGCCCTGCTTTATCAAGAAACTGCATGAAAGTTGCAGCAAATTCTTAGTTTTGTGTGCAGCAAACAAACTTGGTTTACATCAAAAGATATACCTGTTGTTTGCTAACAACCTACATAGAATGCACTACTGCCACTTTCCTTAATTCTTTCATTAAGGAAAAATATTTCATTTTCATTTCCCTTGCTTTATTTTTCTAAAAAATTCTTTTTCATTTACAATGAAAGTAAATTAAAAGCAATGCAAATCATTTTTCCTCCACAAGTCCCAATACTGCCAAAACCTTGTGGTCAACCAAAAACTGCCAAAACCTTGTTCTGGTTCCTGTAGATTTATGGTGGAGATCAGCAGGAATCGAAGCAAAGCACACAAGTTTACTGTTCCGTCCATGGGCAGATGAGCAGATTGATATATGTCTGGTTTCCCTGTAAACATGCCTGAAAAATGAAAAGAACTGAAAAAAAGATGAAAGAAAAGAGAGACATCAACAAGAAGAATAAAGAGAAAACCAAGAAGAAAATGTGTGCCTTGAAATCAGGCTCACTGACAGTGCAAAGGCTCTCCTTGTTTGTGATCACTTTTGATTCCATCAAAGAAGATTGCAAAGAACATTTCGCCTCCAGGATGGATTCCGACCAAGTCATTGACATTCCGGCAGGTCAACAAGGGCCATTGTGTTATTGTGTCATTGAAAAGATCAGTTGATTCAGTTATGGGAATTTAAAGCTATGTTTTGCCAAGGATGACAGGAACGCATTTCAGAGGTCACAGGGTTACTGCCTTCAAGAGACTGCTAGATATGTGGCCTGCATTTACTAGAGCCTTCAAAAACTGCCTGGGTCACTCAACTCAAAATAGAATGCATGCAAAAGTCAGGGGGCATTAAAGATTTTCTGGTTGTATCATGTTTTACTTAGTTTGCAAATACCTTGATATCATTCAAAAGATGAAGCCTGCCTCTAACGTTTTTGAAGGAGAGCGTCTCCTTGCATGCGACGTGAAACAATGCGTAGAACTGACAATCATGGAGCTTGAGCAATGTAAAGATTCAGCAGGAACGAATGAGGAGTTTCTAGGGAGCAATTTTAACCGATTTGAAGTGAACAACGAAGAGCATGGGACTCATCTTCTGTTTGGGACATCGTTGATGGCAGGCAATGCAACAAAAGCACCTGTGAATCCTGAGTTCACAACACATGAATTTAAAGAGACACACTACATAGAATCGAGTAGTAGGTCAAAAGCAAGCAATGCTAAGGTAGAAGTAATCAATGACCATAAAAAGATTTTAAAGATGGAATGTACGGCATCATGCCAGTGTTTGACCCAAGGACTGGACAGATGCATGCGATCATGGAAATAAGGATATAAGGAATGAGGATATACTTTGCCTCAGGATTAACCTTAAGGTGGATGTAGACAGTAAACTAAGAAAATGATCACTTGGGGATATTAGTGCATAACTAGCAAACAGGACTTGCTATCCTGCTGAAATTTTCCACATTTGATGAAAAATTGATGGTGATACAAATTATAATGCTACTTTGAACAGAATATGGTTTTGGTATATTTTACAGACCGGAACAGAATACTGCCTTCATATGTATGAGAAAGGTTTTAAGTCCACAGGGGTCATGAATGGACACTATTTGATGATTAGGTGGCTACACGTGAAAAGTTGTCAAGGATGAGTAGAGGAAAAGTTCCCATAGCAACTGTTGCTATGGCAACTAAGCAAAAACTGTTTTTCCAAGATATCGGTCTGCAGATTACACATATGAGAAAATTGTCTACTCATCCTCTTGCCTACACTTGTGTTTGCAGTTTGACCAAGTTTCACCATTACTGGCCAAAGCAGTGTTGAGAAATAAATTCTTAAAGTTCAAATTCTGCATTTTGAGAAAAACACGATTAAAGTTTCTGAACAATGAAGATGCGCTTCTGATGAAGGTTCTTTTGGTAAGACTGCAGAATTTCAAGAATTTTGTTTCAGTTATAAACATTTAAGGTTTGGAATTGAAATGAAGTGTCAAATACCTCACAGTTTAAGATTTAATCACCTTAGCTGTCTATTCTTGTACCTTGGACACATACTTGTATTTGATTTTCGTCAACAAACTGAATGTCAATGTCAAGATTTTCCAATTCCTTGTCTCCTCTCATTGTTTCATCACAGCTTGACTTTTTCTTCTTGCCAAAGTTTCTGCCTCTATTCCTATTTGCACCCTTCTTCTCAACCTCTGGTTCTTTTCCAGTTCCAAAGCCACCTGGTAGATAATGTGTGCCAGTGCTTGCTTTTTGTTTCCTCATGTGTCGCAATTGCCTTCTTCTCCGTCGATACTTGCTCAAAACCTTGTATGCCATATTTTGAACTCTTGTCTTGTTCTCCTCCCTGAAGCCAGCCATAGTATTGGATCCTAGATCATCAATTCCTGCCCTTTCCAAAATCAATCCCATACTGCCTGCACCCTGATTCCATGTCAGAACTGAAGAAGCCGCAGCAGTTTCAATCTTTGAACTTCCAACGAATACTCGTTTTGGACACTTTGCCCAGAGGATGTTGTTAATAGCCTCATTTTGGTTCTGAGTAAAACCTTGTTGACATCTTTGAAGCAGATTTAAGTCACTCAGCCTTTCAAAAATATGTTTCAATTCATCTCTAAATACAGATGGCAGGCATTTTGATCTTGAATATGTATTTGTGTTTGCTGCTATATCTTGTTGATATTTGCACCATGAATCTGGGCCAGGAGGACACAGCCTATGCTGCCTCTCTACTGGCTCATTTTCACCTAAAATACAATGATGGAATATTGCCCAGACTGCATCTTGCATTCCTTTGACATTGTTGTTGTTGTTTCTAATAGCATACCCATAGTAATTCTGAAAAGAGTCAATCACAGAATCTGTAAGTCTTCCTCTTCCACCAACTGAGCCTCCATCTGCAAGCTTCATACCTTTATTCTTGTTTTTATAGCTCCTGAGGCCTGTCCCCATCCGTTTTTGTATGTGCCCCACACAATCCTCCTTGATAATAAGATATTCCTCACCATATTCTTGGAACAAAGCATCAGAGACCTCACCAAAAGAGGACGAATCTCCATCCCCGACATAGGTTGTATACTTTAGGTTATGCTTGCTAAGTGACCTCTTAAAAATAGTCACTGCAGCCTCCTTCTCCATTGCTTCTGAAGAAAGAGAGTGGTTAATGGAACATGATGCCTTATGAATTGCAAACCAGTTCTTGTACCTTTCAGAATTTCTGTCCCAAAGGCTTCGATACCTGCATTCAAAACAAACTTTACTCTTTACTTCATAATCAAGCACCTCTCCGGTGTCCATGGCAATTACAAAGATAACCCCATGCAAAAATGAATAGCCGTAGCGCTTCTGCCAAGTTCCATCAACAGAGACAGCAACGGAGAACTCATCTTTCTCAATATCAGCATTTGCAAAATTGTGATCAGTCTCGACGACAAACTTCTTCAGATTTTTTGCAGCCATTTGCAGTGATAAATCACCAACTTCCTTTGTTATGCTTTCGATTTCTTTCAAAGACTCATTGTAGGCTCTGGAAGTCACCGGGGGTGGTAAATTCATTATAGAACATATCTTCTGCAAGCTAGCAAGGCCATTGCCAGTCATCAATCCGCCTTGAACCATTCTTAGATTGACTTCAGCACTGCCACCACCACGTTTGATTCCTGACTTGTTTCCTGACTCAAATGAGACTTCATGTTTACAATTAGTGCACTTAAGCAGAAAAAACTCATGAAGACCTTTCCTCCTTGAATTATCTTGCCTCAGCTGTAATTTTCCATTAGCATTTCTGCAAATACTGCAAATAGCTGCAGTTGTCAAGGCCTGCTGAAGCTTATGGCTGTCAATAATGTGATTGCCATGACTCTGAATTACCTTGTTTGAGCTCATCATCCCTAGGTCAAAGGCTCTTTTCCTTGTTAATATGTGACTCTCTTCTTTCTGAACTATTGGGCAGTTCCTATTGATTTTCTCCTCAGATCTGTTCTTCTTTGGTGGAGAGCAAATGGTCAATGACAATGGCCTAACAACGGTAGGAGTGCCAACTGCAGCTGTTTCAGCCATTTCCTCATGTTTCCTCTTGCCAAAAAATCTTCCCTTTCTCGATCTACGATACATACTTGTCTTTTTCGTCCCAGGCATTGTCGTTTGATGATATCTCCCTCAATCAAAACAATATTTTTGGTCATTCGATATTATTTACGTGGTGAATTTTAGTGAACGCGTTTGCTGGTGAAGAATCATAGTTGGCAGAACCACCTTAACGTATAGGAATGTACTTCATGTAACGTGGCACAAAAGAAGGAGGGAAGTGAAAGGGTATGGGCTGCAAATGGGGGCTCAAAAAAGTTATAGGGTGGAGAATTCGCCCATAGCAACCGTTACTTCCTTCCCATTTTCTTCCCATTTTCAATCATTACTTCCCATTTTCAATCATTAATTTCGGATAAATGAAATATTCTTTTGAGCTTTAGGGTGAGTCCATTTGAAAGACAAAGGGTTAAAGTATACCTCTGTGGCAAAAACACAACATTGACCAAAAATCATTTTCACCTCAAAATTTGCTATCAACATCCACCTTAAGTATATTGCCAGTGACTCCCCTTATTATGCATGACATGGCACTTGCACCATGATAGCCCTGCCCTCTACATCATCAATCTGTAATCCAATCGACTTTATTCCCTGTAGAATTTTCTGTGACTGACTATCTGTGTCAAATTTTCTTGACACCTGACAAGCTATCATTTCAGTGTGTGAATCGGATAAAGCATTCAGTTACTTCATCATCTGGAACTACCTATCTGATAATGAGAGCCATTTGCCCTTTCTTGCTACAGTCAGAGGCCTTATCATTTTTCATTCCTCACAAAATTCTCTGGGTGAAACTGTTACCATTAAAATTGGCAAGGTTAAACAGACTAAATACGTTAAGTTCCTTGGTCTTCTTTTGGATGAGAACCTCAATTGGAAGTGTCACTTAAGTGAACTTTCAAAAAAGTTAGCAAGAACCTGTGGTATATTTTTCAAAATCAGACATCTTTTACCTACTGATGTTTTAGTTTCCTTGTATAATTCTTTGTTTGCATCCTTTCTTCAATATGGGATTATTGTCTGGGGTCTTACCTATGACACCCATATCAAACCAATATATATTCTACAAAAGAAAGTTGTTAGAGCTATTGCATTCATGAGCTTTACTTCTCCATCTTCTCCTATTTTTTTCTGACCTGAAGATTCTTAAGTTGTATGATTTATTTCATTTGAAGTTGCTTTTATTTGTCTATGAGTCTGTTAATATGATATCTCCTTCTGTCTTTCACATTTTTTTTGAAATTCTGTCAGATGTTCATCAACGTGATACAAGGCAGGCTCGTAAGGGTGATGTTTTCATGACACGTCATAACACCTTGCAATATGGTGAAAGATCCATTAGGTACACTGGTGCTAAATCTTGGAACAACATTCCCTTTAACATCAAGCAATCTCCTTCGGTGATGAGTTTTTGCCGTCAAGTCAAATTACACCTGTTCTCTACAAATTATCAAGTTTAGATCTTTGGCTGTTTTTGCATCGACCACTCCCAAAATGTTTAAGGTAGATTGGCCCCTTCAATGTTAAAGAGGTATATCTACCTTAAGATCTTTCAAACTGAATGATAAGTTTTTAACAAAGGGGGTGCTCTCTCCTCGATTAGTTTATCTACTGAGAGAGCTCCTCCTTTAAGAAATTCTTCCTCATACAAATCTTCTGATGTTCTATGTAGTGTTATCGTAATCATCTCCTGTAACTTGTTATTTGTAATATTTGTAATTTTTTTTAGAATGATTTTTTGTATGTTGATGAATTTTTAAAATAAAACTAAACTGAACTGAACTGAACTCATCTGCCAAAATGGAAAAGAATCTACTTTATCTGACTTCTTCTTTTATGCTTTGTTCAATTTGATGAACCCAGATCGTAATTAACTTGTTCTTGATTCAATAACTTAACAAAGTAAAATCAAACTTAAGTCAACAATTCAATAATCGATTCTATGACAAATTTTGTCTCAAAGCCAAACCTAAACATGATGAAGGTCATGTGAATGAATTTGTAATTTATGAACAATCCTCAAAACACTAATTGCAGAAAAATGGTGTTATGGTTGGCAACCACTTGCTGGTTACAAATTTCAAAGTACTGGACCAAAACTTCAAAGCTAACAACTGTCACATCACTTCATTTTCTTTCCATTTCATTTTCATTTTTTTTCAATTCATTAAGGAGGGAGGCCCTTCACCGTAGTGGTTTATTTTCAAGGGGCTCTCCTCGTAAATATTTACAATGAACTGAATAAAACATATGAAAGCTACTTACAATAAACATAAAAAGCTAAAAAGTGAAACCTAATTTACGTAACACAAAAAACAACACAAAAGATGCTAAGTTCATTTAACTTTACCATTTTACCGTAAGATTGACTGTCTTGTACTGGTTGACACAAACTGAAATACAAAAGTGGTATTAGATCCCTCACAGTTAGCTGGAGGGTTGTACTTTTAATTTTAGTTGAGAGTTTATCTGCAGAGAGTTTGTTTGTAAAGATCATGGTGCGATTTTGGCAATTTGGGGTTAACATCTTCTTCCTTTTCATCCCCAGCACCGAAGTGCTCTTTGATCTCTGCCACAACTGACGAGGCACGTGCCACTTCTGTATCTTTTGTCACAGTGGCCTCATCTGCATCTTTGAGCAAATTTGCATGCTTGTTGCACAGGACATCGATGCTGTCTCGCTCAAATGGCTACAAAGTTTTTCACAATGCACTCACAACCCTCACTAAAACCTCTTGTCACAAACTACCTTTTTCAGGCTTTTTCGTCAGAAATCACTTTGTCTCCCATTTGAGCGGAAACATTTGCTGAACACCCCTCCCCAAGTCAATGTTGTTTGTCATGATTCAGGACACCTGCTGCATCATATTTTCATGATTACATGTAGTAGCAACATTGACTTGGGAGGAGGGGGATCAGTATTTTCATAATTCACTTTTTCCTGTTTTTTGACAAGGGTTTTTGCGAGGATTGTCTGAGCAGGAGGAAGAAGGTCATTTACTTTTGGCATTAAAAATAAGACAAAATCAGATGGGACTGTGATTGAATCTTGATGAGATAAAATCAATACCTTTCTGCAACATTGGTCACCATTATTTGCGATAATCTGAGCCTACCAAACACATGCTCACTTCTTTTACGCTTGCAGACGAAAAAACAAACAAAATGATTCAAAATGGTTTACCACCAAGCAATTTCACCTCTTTTCAAACTTTTATCAAGGTGAGACATGGAGAAAAAGCAACAGACCTAAGCAAAGAAGTCTCTTGCCAACAAGTATATCAAATTTGGGCAGAGCAACCAATACAGCACAGTGCCAGAGCTACAAACAAAGCAGCGAGAAATGTCTGTGGCCAACCATCAAAGCTAGATGCTAGAACAAAAAGGCTAATTTTGCGCAAAGTGAAACTTTTTCAACAGACAGAACCAAACTGGATCATAAAACGGCTAACAGAAAGTGGTGGTATTTCAGGAACAGGTATCTCAAAGCAAGGAGAAAGGGTTTTGTTGTCAAATGAAGATAAACAAGGGTGGGTCAATTTTGCAAGAGTGGTCCTATTGAATTACAATCACAGCCTTTCCACTGCATTTTAACGTGATTGTGTGAGTTTTGCTTACAAGGGTAATCCTAAAAGTCAAGGACAAGCTCCAACTGGGAGCATTTGGAAATGTCAATCAGAAACCCTAATATCAGGTTGTACAGCTAAAGGCAGCAAAAGTGGCACCGGCGGCAAATACACTTAGGGTACAAAAGTATGGAAACGATGGCCTAAAAAATGGCGGCAAAGATGTCCTATGGCCTATGAGCCTCGTAACAAAAGGGAGATTTTCTCTCCAACTCAGACCTCAATTTAAACTCTCATGGCGGGAAAACATTCGCCATCTCGTCTTCTGTTTATCAGACAGACAAAGGCAAATTTTAGAAACACTTTTCATGAATTTTGAGACGAAAACTTCGAAGTAGTGTTGCTGTTTGAGCTGCAAGAAATGGAGGAGATTTAAAATTGAAAAGTTGTCAAAATATTAGTTCGCTTCAATGAAGAGTTGGCTGAATGGCTTCATTTTATGCTGTTTACACTGGACATTTTGATTTTGAATCAAACTTTTGGGAATAATCGAGAAATTTTCAGTATTTTGGCTGTAACTCAAGGAAAGCTGCTAACAGGTAAGCTTGTAACTTCGATTTCTCTTGTGACCGTTGCAGTTATTGCCTTGTAATGGCTTCACATCAATCCTCCGATTGGCTCAGTCAACACGAATAAACCAGAAATAAACAAAATAACATTTCGTTTTCAGATTTCAGCTTTTTAAGGTACTTTCATAAAGATTTGTCTTGCTCGAAAAGAAAAGCATCGCCTGAAAAAATAATGTCACTTACCAGCTCACAACTTGCCTTGAGTTTACAGCCAAAGTTTTGAAAATTCCTAGATTATTCCCAAAAGTTTGTTTCAAAATCAAAATGTCCAGTATAAACAGCATAAAATGAAGCCATTCAGCCAACTCTTCATTGAAGCGAACTAATATTTTGACAACTTTTCAATTTTAAATCTCCTCCATTTCTTGCAGCTCAAAACAGCAACACTATTTCGAAGTTTTCTTCTCAAAATTCATAAAATGTTTTTCTAAAATTTGTCCCTGTCGGTCTGATAAACAGAAGACGAGATGGCGAATATTTTCCCGCCATAAGGGTTTAAATTGAGGTCTGGGTTGGAGAGAAAATCTCCTTTTTGTTACGAGGCTGATAGGCCATAGGACATCTTTGCCGCCATGTTTAGGCCATCGTTTCCATACTTTTGTACCCTAAGTGTACGTTTGAATTATAGCTGCACTATCATATGGCAAAGGTGTGATGGTAAATGTCCCTTACAAAAAAATGGACGGAAATTATTTCACTTCATTCGTAGGTACAAAATTTGAGACTATGTTCCTTGCCTCCGGAAAGAATACAAACACTTGGCTCCAGGATGGCAACCCATCACAGAACAGTGTTGTTGCTAGAGCGAAGATGGATGAAAATGGGGCAGAGTTGTTTCCGATCCCTCCTTGTAGCCCAGATGAAAACCCAATCAAGAACTTTTTCCACCTAGTGAGAGGAAACGTAACAAAAGATGCAATAGAGAAAAACATCATGTTCGAAACGAAAGACAACTTTCAAGCAAAAGTAATACATTCAATGCATCAAATATCGTTGGAGCAAATCAGCAAAGCAATGTGCTCACTCCCGAAGAGGATGAAAGAGCTAATCAAATGCAAAGGAGAACAACATAAACGTTAAGCTGCAATCATGAATTCAAAGATAACTGCAATGACACAACCTAAATACTGAATTTATGTCTTCCTACGAGCATTGAGTATTAATAGTGTTATCGATTAAATAGTCATAATTGATTGTTTAAAGATTAAAAATTCTGTGGAAATCAAGGCTTTGATTTACTTAAACAATTCCAATTCATTGAAATTTGTGTGCCTTTTTGTCTGCAAGAACATCATCAGTCGCACCATAGGTCACCACTTATAAACGGGAGTCCCTAATTCAAGATCCAAGATTCAAGATCTGGAATTCAAGATTCACGGCATGGTCTATTAACCAGACCCTTGTCTGCTAGGACCTTGGACCGTAGGACCCTAGGACCAGGACTCATACTTACCAGACCTTGTAGGAATTCCTGCTACCATTAAAGACCAAAAAAAGCTCCTGGGAGGCTTATTTAATTTCAGACACTTAAGAAGGGGCCTTATCAGAGGGAGAATCATATGACGGGGAGATATGTGAAAGCTTTTCAGTTGGTTTATCCCATGAAATACCAATTTTAGGTAATGTACAATATCGATAGATAGATGGTTTGCCGATTCAACATACAATTTCACCAGTCAAATACATAAATTCAACGCATTCTCCAGCCCATACACTATCGAAACTAACATGCAAGCTTGCCTTGCGAAATATAAGGAAAATCATTGGTAATTTCTGGAATTTGATATAAGTTGGGGGGCTGGGGCTTATTTAAAATTTTGGCTCAGAGAGGAGGGGCCTTTTTGATAGGGGGCTCAACATAGAGGGGACTGTTCTGAACTGAAAGAGAGACTGGAAACCTCGTTTTGACTTTATCCGAGACTTTAACCTCGTATTTTTCATTGCGGTTGTTCGTTGTTCATTTAAGATGGAGATTTGGCATGTTTTTAAGTTTTGACCGTGGCTTTTTGCTTCTTGTTAGTCTTTCTACAAAATCAGTCTACACGAGTATTCGTAAAGTTCATTACATGGGCTCAACAGAGCTTTGGCAGAATATGGGAATAGTCACGGAAAGGACATGACATGGGATGTCATGCTCTTGGTACCAATGACTGAAGTGAAAAAAGGAATTGCGATTCTCAAACTTTTTCTGGCTTGTTGAAAACAGCATGACCTAATGTATTTGGTAGACTTACGATGTGATTCCCTGTATCGTTGATTATCTGACATTTTATTTTCTCTCATAATAAGTATGAGCGAAAACCATCCAATTCAATGAGCGATGCTGAGACTCATATGGTGAGTACAGTATCTATTTATTTGGTACCCTGGGTGTGGGGACCAGGGCCAACAAAACAAAACATCACAAAATTTTTAAAGAATGGAAGGAAAGAGCTCCAACATAGCTCCTTTCTTTTTCTCTTTTCTTTTCCCGATATTTGCATCCCGCATCCTCGAAGCTCTGGTTCCCAACGTAATATTTTGTTAGGTTGCCACATGTGATGTCATTGAGTAAAAAATAATCTGGCGTTTTGGAATTTTTCACCCCTCCTAAGAACCTTTACACAAAATCACAGCAATCTATAGAAACCCTGACTTGCCGGTTTGCCTCGCTTTGGAGTCACCCAGCGCCGTGCGTCTCTGACGGCAACCCACAAAATTAATTAGCAGTGTTTTGTTCTGGAAACAGAGTGCCTTGTTTGCAGCAATGAAATGTACTTCCTTTCGGGAATGAAGGCTTCATCTCAAATTGAACCTTACTTTATGTAAAGGTCTAGCTATCTGTGTCTGTTCCCTACCAATGAGATCAGGAAGAGGACTAGGGGGGCTACAGCACCCTCTGTTGGAAGCATCTAGCACAAGCTCCAAAAGGTTCCTAGCGCCACCCCAGAGGTATTCAAAATTGGGACTTCTATTAAACTTTCTCCTTTTGCAACACAGAATTCCAGCACGGGAAGTATTACAATCGAGCTTGCTCTTGGTATTTTCGAAATGAAATGCACTAAAATGATCTTGAATACTTTGTTCATTGTGCAAAGAGCCCTTATGAAGAAATTTCTCTTTGTGTATTCATTGTGTATTCCACCAAAATCCTCTGGCCTGCCCTGGCCCTTGTGACCTTGCCAAGTTTTTGTATTGTATATAGTTTTGCTTGTCGGGATTCTATGATTCAGCTGAACTTTCCTAAACTAAAATTGTATTTTGAGCTGGGATTCACCAATGGTCTGGTTAATATGGGTCCTGGTCCTATGGTCCTATGGTCCTAGGTCCTAGCAGACCAGGGTCTGGTTAATAGACCATGCCAAGATTCACACTATTTCAGGCTTCTGAAGAATTTTTAGGACAATAAAGGTATTTTCATCTGGGAAACTTGAATACATGGTTGATTTACAATTAAGTAATTTTTTACAAGAAACAATTTATATAAGAAACTCTTCAGAAAATCATATTACTTAAAGGTTCATGCCTAAACATGGTAAAGGCATCAAAAAACCTTGTTTTGAGGGCATATAGTGAACATTTCAAAACACTTACCTTTGCTTTCAGCAATGGCCCAAATTCTTAGTTATTTAAAATACTTGTACAAGAAATGAAAAGAAAGTTAAAGGTACTGAATGCCAGAGAAAAAGTTTCTTAATTAATTTGTCCAAGTTTGATAACTTTCCTTATCTGAGAATCAAGTTTCTGCAAAGAGATTCTTATCAAATGTGTGTTGGAAGCTACAGTATTTCACATTGCACAAAGGGCGTCGGATAACAGATATAAAAACAGTCTCTTCCTTACTAAGATTTATGCTATGTTCTTATCTTATGGTAACTAATATCTGTTATTTTCTTCAATATATGCAGAACAAGGACAGAAGAGAAAAGTGTATGTAAAATAAACATTCACAAGAAACAGCTGTTAAGAGATGGTAGGCTCGGAGTTAAACCATCCCACTTGGATTGAAAAGCCAAGGGACGCTTCTCTCACTCAATTGAAAATGCATCCAAGATTTTTTTCAGAACAAATGAATTTATGGATTTTGATTGATCTTCGTTGAAAACAGAAGGATCTTTGCCAATGATTTGTGAGATATTTTGATGGTGAAATGCCCCTCGGAAAAAGCTAAGGAAATTTTCGGATTTTCAGCTTTCACTCAAGGGCAATTTGACCCATACAGTAGTGGTGAATTTTGATCTTGTTTTGATTGCAAATTAGATTATATTACTTGATTTAAGACCTTACTAAGGAATTAAAGGGAAGCTGCACCGTTCTGGCATGTTTCCCACAAATTTGTATATTTTCATAGGTTTATCCTGAGTAAGATACCTTAACAAGATAGAGATTCTTGCAGGTAAACAAGTATCAGAGACTTTGCTCTCACCCTGAAATTGGTTTGTCTACTTGCTTAGGCCAAGCATTCAAACGCTGTTGGGAAATGGCATCTGCCTTTGTTCTAGCCCAATTAATCAAGGAAATTTTTATTCAACTGGTGATATAGGCTCTGTTTGTTTACCTTTTGCTGCAACTACCCTTTACGGAACAATTGTAAGGAATTGGGGAATCAGTGTAGATTTCCAGCCAGAAAAAAACGCAAGAAACACTTGGAATTTCGACCATTGCTAGTCCATGAACTTAGTTTCTTACAAAAAGATGAGTTTCTTGTGAATCCAAGGGCGATATGAAACGTGCGTTTAGGCCCAATCAGGAGAGCAAGTGTTTCTAGGCCGAATTTGCTCACATGTTTGCTACGAGAAATTGTTCATACCTTACTGGCATTACCTTCAAGCTTTCCATGGCATTTATTATCCTTACAGCTCTGTAAACATCATCTTTCTCCCCTTTTAATGGCCCAAAGTTTGCCTCTGCAGACTGTGTTTCTCTTACAGAATTTTCCCAGAATGAACGGCCACTCGAAAATAAACAGGGTGAGAACCTGATCTTGCGAAGTGTCCAATCAGAATTGAGTATTTTGGTCATGTGACTGTAGGATGCTTGTTATAAATTTCTTTTGCTCTCAACAACGTTGAAAGCGAGGCTGATAAAAAATTCCGGGGGTAGACTAAGAAAAATGAAAATTGCGGGAAACCCTTGGAGCAGTAATAAAAATGGCGCGCTCTTTGAACTTTCTGACAAGTCAATGAAATTTTCAGGGGAAATCTCCCCCGTTGAATTTCTTACAGAAGGCCGAAGGCTATGGTTGGTGTAGTGGACGTTACGTTTTGATATTGGCAGAGCAACGGGTTTTGGCCCTTTTTACTTGGAAGCCCTGGAACTGCGTTTGAAAACAAAAGAAGTCGGTCTCTTGAGGGGAATCTCCTTTCAATATCGGCCGCTGATGGTCGCAGGGTTCTCACAAGGAACTCGTTTGCTCAACTGGAGGATAGGGTGGTTCCAGACCACCCCCCCCATGGAAGAGAAAATCTGAAGGTATGCAAAACTCCCCCAAAATCCAGGGGCATGCAGCTGCTGATATGCAAAAATCCTGGAGTAGTGACAAAAAATGGGAAAATCCAGACATTCAAGTTGCTGGCTGACTCTTCCATAGGTAGCAACATAGGGGTTAATTGTCTGTAAAGTTGAAAAATCCGTTATAGGAGCTCCTTTGTCAAACTTCAATGTTTCTTAAGTCATATTTTCCCAGTACTGGAGTTTCTTAATTTTTTGGCGATCTGAGAGATAAGCCTGAATAGGTTCTTAATCAAATGGCTGTTAATGCAAAGTCCAGCCTGCAAGGTTCTTAAAAAGGTTCTTATATACAGTACACACCTTGTCGCATTCAACTATTATGTTTAGTGCAAGAATCCTTGAGAACATTTTCAGGTTAGAATTCTTGTTTAAAATCTGGTAGTCTTTTGTACCACAGAAGAATCCTTATCAGAATTTCAAGAATTGACCATAATTATGAAATCAGAGATCAAGCTCTCAAACATACCCTAACCATACTCAAAACAAGTTAGTATCAAGCTTGAAGCATACTCCAAACATACTCAATATTTTGCCAAGGGAAAATTCATGAAGCAAAAGTTAAAAAGTCACAAAACAATGAAATTCCACTCCAAAATTGTTTGTTGTATTAGCCAATTGCTGACATAACATGTACTTCAAGAGCATTCAGTACCAAATCAGTAAAAAAAAAATTGTATGAAAAGCTCCAAAGAGGCCATTGAAATATCCACCAACTCTCTTAAATGAATAAGGGTGATTCTGGAAGAGTTTGGACCTTTACCAAAACTTAACACACTTCAACCTATTTTGGACAGTTCTAGTATCCATTGCCTTTTGAATATACATCACCTTAAATGAAAGAAATTCAAAACCGTTGGTTTTTCCATGCGAGAAGCCCCCAAATCACAGCCCAAACGTTCTGTCATTGGTGCATTTATTCTGAAAAACATTTGAGGCAACAGAGATTTGACAAAGCCATCATGTCAATTATGACACTAGGCTGCTTGCAGTCTCAACATTTGTCAGCAAATTGAGCAAAGCTTAGGTTGTTAACCACCAACAGCTGATCTACAAATCTACACCCACTAGAAATTCCCCATATTGCACTCTGTTAATCAGAAATGTATTAGCACTTCACAATGTATTACAAAATATTGTGCAAGTCTAGAGGTATACAAAGAACAAGAACTCAGAACAGGCTTTGTCTTGCATCCTATTGCATATTTTCAACTATTCTGTCAAATGGCAAGGAATTGGTAAAAGACTGCATAGGAGTATACCACATGCAGCTAAATCTCAAAATGCCACCGGCCTCTGATTGGCTAATTTTTCTACCTCGTTTTCAAGTTTGTTATGCAAAGTACAAAGAACAAAATACAAAAAATGCGGGAAACTTAACATGGAAATTAAGCTGGGAACGCAATGAAGACAGAATTAAAGGTACGTTGTAGCATAAATAGTACAGTGCATTTCTCAATTTTAGAAAGAAGAGATTCTAAAACTATTCTAAAGCGTAAGTTCTAACTGCTGACATTTGAAATGAGCTCGAGGTTGACTTAAGGCCGCCATGTCCTCTTATGACCTAGGCCTAGCCTCTTGTTTTGTTGCAGCATAGACTTCAAGACAGGGCATTTTTTGGAAAAAGTAACAAATAAAAATCAGCTATCCTGTGCTGAAGTTTACCAATTATACCGTGCGACGGAGCTCACAAAGAAATTTCTAAAAGAACGAACTATGGGTAGTGGGACCGCCATCCCCATTAACAGAAACATCTAAATAATATGAACACCTCCAAAACGTTATACCAAGTTACAATCTTTGAGTCGCTACCTTCTATGTAAATATGTAATGGTATTTTAAGTTACATGTATTTTTTAAATAAGTACGTAAGAATCCGGGCGAGTTTCTTAACGGTTTCATAACAATCTTAAACTTAATGTTCACTATCTACATAGTACTCTCTGGCCTCTGATAAACGTCCCCCCCCCCCCGTTTGTTAATTTAACAAAAAAGTTTCCACCCAGGACATTCTTATTCCAACCCCCCTCTTATTATGAAGTTATTTGAGAAACTCATAGTTCTGTTGCAATACTATGTACCATTATGTGTCCCCACTTTTCACATCATCCAACGTCTTGTGGCTTTGCAGCCTCACATTATGTGGTAAATGTCTTAACGTCCTACGTAACTACGTCACTTTACGTAAACATGAAAACGAGGTAGAAAAATTAGCCAATCAGAGGCCGGTGGCATTTTGAGATTTAGCCACATGTGAGTATACCTTGGGTGCCATTTTCTGGTTTTTTTCTCTATCATGTCATGCTGGAGTTTCCAGAACAATTTCATGTCAGGGTTCTCTGAGAATACATTTTCTTGACCTTGCATATTTGTTGAATCAATCTCCCTATAAATTGTGCTGAGATCCTCATGCCACTCTTCAGACATAATTTTGGCATTTCTTTCTTCAGCAACCTTACGCTTTGAATTTGCCTCCCTCAATTCAGCATTTACTCTGCGCCGCTTTTCATCAGTAGCTCTCAGTAATACCTGCTCAGGCTCAAGATATCTCCAGTTTGATCTACTCTTGCTACTCTCTCTATGCTTCAGGATCTGTTCTCTATTGGCAGAGCTTTCCAGGGCCTTATACCTGCTTACTTGTACAGTCAGTAGAGGTTTCAATTGCTTACAGTTAGAGCAAGCAGATGATTGATTTCTAACATGTATAAGACCCAAACATTTAACTGATCTGTGAACACGTTTGTCTCCAAGCTGTTCACAAGTACCTATGATCTGTCCACTTTGGTCAACAACTTTTGGCTTGAGACATTCATATTTTTCATTTGCACAGCCTGTGCAAATCATAGCCTTAAGGACATCATATAGCAGTGTGACAACTGCATAACTCGAATTTAAAATGATATCTTTTGTAAATTCATCCTCAGTGCAGCGGTAACCAGCAACACTAGCATGCCAAGCAAGGTTCCTTTCAATAGTAACAGTTTTAACAATGTATTGGCTGTCTCTGAGCACATCTGTAATGTGATGGAACAGCAATCTTTCCTGGCCATACTTGATCACATAGCACTTGAGCAAAGGGTGTCTTTGCACAATTAATGGCCAGTTTTGATGTAGTGTGTCAATAGAAAATCCCCCATCCACATGAACATTTGGGGTCAAAATGGCCAATGGCTGTCTGCATTTGATTCTTATAACAGAATATGCACCTGTGAAAGTTATAAGGTGTCATTTTATCTCCAAAAAAAGTTACCATGCAACTCAACAAAAAGGGTTGTTGTAACTCAAACTATCTTCAGATTTCTTTCAATGTCATCATCTGCCCATAAAGAAATTGAAATACAGCATATGTTTATATGAAAAGTTTAAAAGCATTTTCTTCAAATCAACCATAATTCCAATTACAGGAAACTTAAGTTCAAATGCACACAGAGTTAATCAAGTCTGACACATTCATCACCTCTTGAGAAAATAATTTGATAATGCTCAGCTTCACTTTAAATCCAAAATAGAGCTTATCATTGCTGTTTTAATAAACTAAAGTAGTTGCAGCTTTTATGAACAAGGGCAAATAATCTTTCAATAGAGCCGAACCGGATGTTTACATTTGCACGTTAGCCAATCAGATGTGACCATGACGTCACGCAAACAAAAGAATCGACGTGAAAAAGTGCCCCTCACATATAGGGGGTCGTGCGCGCGACTATTAGGTAAATTTAGGAAAAAAATATATTTTTCAACTCTGTACTAATGTGTTTAAATTTTCCTCGCGGGTTTTTTTGAAAGAACGCGTAAATCCAGAGAAAACGGCTTTTTAGTAAGGCCTATCATTTGGCATCTTCATCCCTAAAAAATAAGCCCTTCAAAAACGACGTAAATTCATATCAATGTCTTCCTATTTTCTAAATATCATCGAAAATACATTAACAAGTCAATAGATGGGTTTTAAAGGGTACTGAACTTTCATTACCAAGGCAGTGGCGACAGAAAGGGTAGCATATGATACCAACCTCAGCTCCTCCCTCATCATTGCGTTCCTAGGGAATCAATTCAGAGCAACACCACATCCGAATTTTCTTTGCTGAACTTTAATGATTCACTTTGTCGATTTCATTGGATTTAAAAATAAACTTTGATTTATAAACATGATCGTCAATTTCCAATTTTTCTCATCAGTTATTGAGCTTGACCTTAGCCCTCTTCTGTCATTGGTCAAAATCTGGAGTGGCGGGAAAACTCTTGACCTGACGTGAGCTGAGGCTTTTGAGTAAATTAGGATTGCTCTACAGTTGGTTATTCCTAAAACGTCTACTAAAGCGTCCAAGATTCAGAAGAAATGCTGAAAATGGCCACTGAAGGGACTCACCTTACCAAAGATAGTGCCACAAATGTACCAGACCCTTATGGACTCGGTGAAGCATTCTGTTGCTTCTCGAAGGGAGATTTGCTTGATATGCATTGCTTTGCATACTTGGCAGAAAGGCTTATCCAAGTCAGATATTTGGCTAGCAACTTGCTTGAGGAATCATACTGGACCAACAAACGCCATTCTGTCAGTGAGGTTGCAAGGAAATAACCAGGTATATGTTGAAAGTCATATTTCCCTCTATCTTCTGCTTTTTGCATCAACTAGATAGGTTAGGTAGACTACATTCATTTGTTTTTTAGTGAGCCCAAAGCCAAAGTTTCTTACAAGCAGTTTCCAAGAAGAACGATAGGTGTAGAGTCCAAAATATCGCAGGAAGCCAAATTCAGAAATTGCAAACACTTTTTATTAACAGGAGACAACATGTAGCTAAAAGCTACAGTTTTTAAAGGGGGAATTGGTGGGTTTCCTCGGCTTTATTACACCCCTAGGTAGATCTGTGAAAAGGACTGTACTCTCGAAGTTGACAATCTTGCCCCTTACTTTTCATTTTGGTGTTATAAACTGAAACGTGATATCTTTTGCTCTTAAATGCTGAAACATCAACTCTCAGTAGAAAGGAAACAAGCGAAGCTTTCTCATACCTTTGGCAACATACATTCTTACGTTCAAAATACAGCGTTTCAGAGATCGAGAGCGGGTTTGCCATTGGTAGTGGACGCTATAGAGCTTTTACATAACGTTTGAGTTAACCAACGGCATAATTTTGAAAACTTGAAGGTTGATTGGATATTTTGAGGCTGATAACAGCAAGAAGTAAAGATCAAAGTTTTAAAGATACTTCAGATGCAAAGGTTTTAAGAGTGAAACGAAAATCTATCGCGTTTCATACTATTTCACACAGATTTAGGCACGGGGGGGGGGGGGGGGGTTCTCGGCTAAATTTCGGGCAGGGGTGTGCCACCCACGGTTTCAAAATAGCACCGTTGGCTAGACCATTTTTTCTGAAAATGATACCCTTGGCTAGACTAATTTCTACATCAAAGTGCCACGAGCTGGCATTTTCGAGGCAAAACTTACCAAATTTTGCATTCTAGTGACCAAAATTTGAAAAAAAATTTGGGTTTCTTTACAGGAATTACCGAAGTTTGACATTTCTTTGACCAAGATTGCCAAAAAGTATACCCTTGCCCAGACTAAATGGGCGAAAATTGGCAAAAAGTATACCCTTGGCTAGACTAAATGGACTGAAATTGGCAAAAAGTATACCCTTGGCTAGACTAGAAGGTTTGAAAAAGCATACCCTTGCGGGCGGCACATCCCCAGGTACCTTTACTATGGAAGAACCCCCCCCTGTGGATTTAGGATATGCAATGTTGTTCGTGTATGAAAAATGCGAAGTTTTGAGTTGCCACTGCCTCCGTGATAGAAGTTCGGTACTGTTGAAAGCCAACTGCTGTCGCTTGCTAATGTATGTTCAGTGATATTTAGAAAATAGGAAGACATTGATATGAACTTATGTTGTTTTTGAAGGGCTTATTTGTTAGGGATCAAGACGCCAAATGATAGGCCTTACTGAAAAGCTGTTTTCTCTGGATTTACGCGTTCTTTTAAAAAAACCCGCGAGGAAAATTTAAACATATTAGTACAGAGTTGAAAAATATATTTTTTTCCTAAATTTACCTAATAGTCGCGCGCACGACCCCCTATATGTGAGGGGCACTTTCTCACGTCGATTCTTTTGTTTGCGTGACGTCATGGTCACATCTCATTGGCTAACGTGCAAATGTAAACATCCGGTTCGGCTCTATTCAAAGATTATTTGCCCTTGTTGCTTTTATGTATTAGGTGTGCATTTGCTACATTTAAAAGTATTTTTGAGAGTTGTGTGTGCATACTCAACCATTCTTAATAAAATTTGTCTGACAAAATTTATACGGTACATGCTGTAGATATGGGTTACTTTCTTATCAGTAATATTGACCTACCCGTCCTTGTACCCTTCTTGTGATTGTTGTCGTTTTTAACAGTTATCCTTCTAATCCTCACTTCGGGGAAGGAGTTGTGGATCATAATCCCAAAATGCTGGATGCTGAGTGCAGTGATATTTAATATGTTGCACCTTTCTACATACAGTTGATATGCCTTAGAAACAAGCACAGTTCCTTCTGAGCTGGCCTCGAAGATCTCTTTCAGGACACAATTGCTGTTGGGAAAGAAGGTAAAGGTCTCCAAATAAAGTGATGACAAAAGTTTTGGAACATATTTTCAAAGGGTGATTTAATTGATACCAAACCCTTTGTTGAAGTGAGTGGCCATAATTCCCAAGGAAATTTGTTAAATAAGACATAGCCTTTTTTTGAGATAAACATGACACCTTAATCTTCCATTGATGCATATTATAATAGGTCTTTGTGTCAAATGTGGAAGGTCTTTTAAATGCCAAAAATACATCATCTGCTTGCTCTTACTGCAAGGGACTGTGTGAAGGGTCTGTAATAACTGTACAGCTAAAAGGTACAAGGCTCTGTAGAGCTCTGACAATCCAAAGCAGATGTTGAAGAAAAAGAGTTCTTCAATCTGGAGATATCATGAGTTTAAGCAAGTGTTAAAGGGAATGGACATAGCTATATCTTGTAGTGGCTATAAATAGGCTATAGAAAACCCCTACGCATTCATTGTTTCCTTGGCTCCACAATGAAGCCGCACGTGTCGAAGTTATCAAATTCAATGGATTATATTTTTAACCTGGCCCCGGCCATCTTTTAACTATGTCAATACCCTTTAAAGAGAGCCATTGATGAAAAGCGACTCAGGCTGCTCTGCATGTCTCTCAGCCTGAAGTGAGCCTCAGCATTCCTGTTTGTTGTCAAACGAAAGACAGAGCTGAGAGACATGTATTTAAAAGTAATTCTTTTGCATATGCAAGAGTTGTGTATTCTAGCTGCGAACAGCGACCTTTGATACGGGTTTTACAGCCACGACCCGAGCTTTTTTGCTGGCCTACTACCAAACATATACTTGCAGACACACACAAAGCAACATTTGGAAGCCCGCTTGAGCAAATATTCAGCTCCATCCAGATGGTGAGCTGCCGACCCGGGGACAAAATAAAGAAAATTACATCTTGTTGCCTCTAAAAGGAGCAAAAAGGAAGAATTGTCACTTACCTTGCAGTGGACGACTGTGCTGCCATCTTGGTTTGTGTTTGAATTAGGCGCCAAATTCATACGAGGCGGCCCCCTTACAGCCAAAAAAACTGTCACGACCATTCACCATATTTGGCAAATTTTTATAACACGCTTCCAAGATTCGCGCATCTGAGGAAACATCACAGCGTCTCACCCATCTCTTCTCTTCCTCCCCCGCTCGCTTTGCTCGCTCTCCTCCACAGCGGATGATTTTCCCTCGCAGCTTCCTTTTTAAACCAAGCACTTCCTTTTTAAACAGAACTACGCATTTCATATCGCCCTTGGTGAATCTTGAATTCCGGATCTTGAATTAGTGTGAATCTTGAATTCCGGACCTTGAATTTGTGTGAACCTTGAATTCCGGATCTTGAATTAGTGTGAATCTTGAATTCCGGATCTTGAATTAGTGTGAATCTTGAATTCCGGATCTTGAATTAGTGTGAATCTTGAATTCCAGATCTTGAATCTTGGATCTTGAATCTTGAATTAGGGACTCCCCTTATAAGCAATTTCCATTAGAATTGTATTGAAATTGGCACGGGTCCAATGGATGACAGTTACTTTTATATAAAAACTTAATTACTATATTTTTATAAAAAATACTGTGACCCATGAATTTCTTAGGTAGAGAGTGCACATAGTTTCAGTTTCATATATCATTTATATTCTTAATATACAATTTACGGTTGTTCTAACAATACAGACAAATAGCTACACTACAAATATAATAATGTTACAGAAAATTAATACAATGATACAGAGAAATTAATGCAATATACAAATACAAAAGGAACTAAACATCTAAGAGAGGTGTGACCCTTGGTGTTACCCATTTTATGAGCCATACACAATTCAAATGCCCGCTTCCTACCTGAATTAGATGTCAGGTAAATCTGAAATCAAAGTAGATCTAAGAATCCAACAAAATCAGCACACGAAAACCAGTCAACACAGTGTTATTGTTCATCTGCACCAAGCATAACTAGTGTGCAGAAGCAATGTGGGCAAGTGACCAACTCTTTCTGTTCCCGTTCATCTATTTGATGTTAAAAGGGGAAGAACCTCCAGTGAGCAGTCATCAATTCTGTCTCCCACTGGTCTTCAATGCCAAAGCTGCCCTTGTGAACAATGGGAGCTTTGCTTGTAGCTAAGGCAGGTGTGTCCTTGTCAAGGTAAATATCTCCTGCATAATGCGACTTGGGGACTAGAAAGTGAACAGGAGTAGCAGAAGGTTTTTCCTCGAAATAAGGCCAACTGACCAGCAAAAATCATTCAAGAGAATAATCTTGGCACCCTCAACACCTAACAAAGCATAGGTTTTTGTTGCCAGATTTGATGTGTGAAATATTTTCCGCAGACGCCCCAACAGAAAGGTTGTCCACAATTGGCCGGGCCACAGATGAAAATATTTCTATATTTGCCATGCCCTCTCACCAACTGCTTTTGCAAAGCATCTGCAAATACAAATGGGTGAATTTTAACAGTCTCAACAATGACTTAAAATCGTGACTTGTTGGCATGGTCAATTCTACTGGGTACTTGTTGCACTCACCACTTACAGGCAATCAGCTCATTCAAGGCTTTTTGCGCTTTCTTCACGGTAAATTCAGCAAGGTCAGTCTTGCCTTCTTCCTTTTGAACATTGGCCATGGCAAGAAGTTCAGTATCGCTCTTATATTGTTTTTTACCAAATATTCAAAGGTGTTTCATCTTTTTGCTTCCTTGAGAAGAGGGAGCTCCACTGGTTGAAGGGGTATGCTCAGGTTCACTTTGCAGTGACTTTCACTTAAGTGACGTAGATCTACGCAGGGCTTGCGAGCAAATCTTCGTTTTGGGAGACTTGGCGTCCAACAGATTAGGATGACCCATGCATGGAAATGGCTCCTTATCGTGCTTCACGGCATAGTGATAGGCCACGTGATAGCGTAATTTATACAAGTTAAAATGAGCTGAAACGACCTGAAACGAGCTGAAATGACCTGAAACCATCTGAAACGAGCTGTCCAAATCGGGATCGAGGCTGAAACGACTTGAAACAACCTGATTATCCTAGCAACGAGGTGTAGGTGTCAGGGGAGTACCTTTGTTCTCTATGTGTTGTCGCATTCTCTTTAAGAAATGATAGAAGGAAATCTAAGGGGAGTCCTTTTGTTGGCTTGTATTGTTGCATTCTCTATTAGAAGCCAAAGAAACAAATCTTGAGGGATTCCCTTTATTTTCTACGTATTGTCGCATTCTCTTTAAGAAGCAACAATGATGAATCATAGGGGAGTCCTGTTGTTCTCCAACGAATCTTTGGGGATTCTCTCTGTTTTTTACGTATTGTTGCATTCTTGTTACGATATGACAATGACAACTCTTAGGGGAGTCTATTTGTTTCTAAGTATCATTGTTGCATTAACCCTCTCCGACTTCGCATCCCAGTTGAGGTCCCAGCAAAAAATTGGCTAAAAATTTAAATCTCTTTAAATTGCTTCAAAATTGGTGCAAAGCCTATTTCAAGTGTGCTGATTACAAATATCGACAAAGTTTTGAAAATATTGTCACCAAAGTGCCCAAAATGGCACAAAAAGTGGCACAAATGACCTAAAATTTAGATTGCTCAGGATTATCTCAAAATTGGCACAGAGCCTGTTTCAAACATGCTGATTGTCACTATGAATCAAATTTTTTGAAAATATTGTCACCAAAGTGCTCAGTGTGGCACACAAAGTGGTACGAAAAAGGGGTGCAAGTGTCAAAAGCTTGAAATCGCATCAAATTGCTTCAAAATTTGGTACAGAGCCTATTTCCATGGTGCTTATTATGAATATCAACAAAGATTTTCAAAATATTGTCACCAAAGTGCTCCAAATGGCACAAAGAGTGGCACAAAAATGGCACAAATGTCCAAAAATTGAAATTACATTGAATTATCTAAAAATTGATGCAGAGACTATTTCAGGCATGCTTATTACGAATATGAATCGGACTTTTTGGAAATATTATCACCAAAGTGCTCCAAACGGCACACAAAGTGGTACAAAAAGTGGAACAAATGTCCAAAAATTGAAATCTCTTTAAATTTATTCAAAATTTGCACAGAGCCTATTTTGATGGTGTTGATTATGAATATCGATAAAGATTTTCAGAATATTGTCACCAAAATCCTCCAGATGGCACAAAAATAGTGGCACAAAAGACCAAAAAATGAAACTGCATTGAATTATCTAAAAACTGGTACAGAGACTATTTCAGAAATGCTTATTAGCAATATGAACCAAACTTTTTTAAAAGATTGTAACCAAAGTGTTCCAAGTGGCACACAAAGTGGTACAAAAAGTGGAACAAATGTCCAAAAATTGAAATCTCCTTAAATTTCTTCAAAATTTGGCACAGAGCATATTTGGATGCTGCTGATTATGAATATCGACAAAGACTTTCAAAACATTGTCACCAAAGTGCTTCAGATGGATTAAAAAGTGGCACAAATGGCCAAAAGTTGAAATTGCATTGAATTGTCTCAAAATTGGCACAGAGCCTTTCTTGAATATGCTGATTACGAAATATGAAACAAAGTTTTGTACTCCAAATGGCACACAAAGCGGTACAAGAAGTGGAACAAATGTCCAAAAATCGTAATTACATAGGATTATCTCAAAATTAGTACAAATCCTATTTGTACTAATTTAATACAAATCCTATCACCAACATGAACAAATAATTTGACATCGATAGTGACCCAAATGGCACACAAAGCAGAACAAATTATCAGAATGGAATTGCTTCCAAAGGCCTAATGCCTGATAGTTTCTATAGACCCTATTTCATACATGTGCTGATCACAAATATGAGCACAATTTTCAATGTGCTGTCACTAAGGTTGTCCACCACCACAGAAATTAGAGCAATTAACCAAACAATGGATTTGCTTCCAACTTACTGAAAACTTAAACAGTCCGTCTTTCACATATGTGCTCGTCACAGAAATATTGAAAATGCTGCAAAAAAGGTGAATAGTACTAAAGATCAATGATCAACAAAAAACCTGGAATTATGATTGCTGGAAAGAGCATAGAAAGGATTTGTTTACATCAAAGTCAAAGTAAATGAGGCGTTATTTTGATGAAAATAGACAGAAAGCACAATTCAAACATGATTATATTTTAGATTTGCTCCACACTGAGAAGAAACGAGAAAATGATTGATAAAAATGATCATTTTTCCACCAATTTTCCAACTGTCACTTAACGAAATAATATCCACCGTAATTGCATTGCTATGACAAAGGCAACTTTCAATCGTACGTACATAAACATTCGAAATCAATCAACATGATAAATCTACTTTTAGGCTCAAAGGTATAAGCAAGCACAGCCTGCAATCTAAACTGATTTGCTCTTTTGTTCAGAATTACACAGACTGAAGCACTATCATCACCCCTAGTATGTTGAAGTGACCCCAACGATTTGAACTTGAAATAGAAATGATGCTTAAACTATCGAGAACTAGTGTAGGGTTAGAGAGTAAATTTCAAGGTCTCTGTTGGAGAGAGAAGGACAAGCACCAATGAAAGAGAATATTTTTTGACTCCTGCATCATTATGCTCAGATTTCGATACTTGCGATAAATTGCATGGACATGGAAATGTTTCTGCCAGTGGAATACTTGATTACACTTATGTACACAGTAGATGCTATCAGTCAAGCTTTTTTAAAAGGTAACAATGTAAAGAAGCAGGCAATAAGCGGATCAGCCTTTCAGCAGGCGAATCAGCGTTTCAATTATGTCGTCACATAAAATATACCAAGAGTTTAGAAGAGCCACAGATGATGGAATCTCTAGTGAAGGTCGGCGACTAAGGTGTCGAGTATGAAAGACTTCTTTTAGATGTTTGAGTCTTGGAGTTCCATAAACAGGACAGGATTACTGGAATCACTATCACATCTCACCAGTTGTCGGTTTCCAGAGAACTAGGCAAGTTTCCAAACTTGCTGAGGTAACATTAGATCCTGCTCACCTCTAACAAATACAGTCATTTTGTAGTTCAAGTTGACGAATGGGTTGTAACTTTTTGCATAAGTATAATCGAATATCCAGCATGCATCATTATTTTCCATATCTATCCAATGTATAGAAAGTAAGTGAACGTCTCTTTTGGAGAGAGAAAGTTATTCAGGTTGACTTCATTGAGATTCGTTTTCACTCGTTGAACAACTATTTCCTTTGTTGAATTAGGCGTTAACAAAATTTCTGATGTTGTTTGTTGTTCTGTAAACATTTACAAACGATCAGAAAATAAAATGTAAATTACAAGCTGAAGCTTCTTATTCATTGAACTCTGTAAACAGGTTTGTGTTAATTTTTACGATGAAACGAGGATGTACGTGCGTGCAATTGCCTTTGTTGACAGTAAAAGGAATGGTTTGGCCATAATCTTTTTCCGTTTTGGGGCAAATATTACATAATTTTGTGGCATGTGGACCACTTTTGTAATGTTGTTTTGAATACTCATGCCCAACTTCGTATTCAGAATGCTTGAAGTAGGCTATGCACGAGCTCTGATGTTATTTCATGCAGTTTTGATTTTGGTCATTTGCATCGCTATCCGCTATGTGTTCAATTGGTAGAGCATTGGTGAAAATATTTTCAAAATCAGCATGCTTGAATTAACCAGTTTGTACCGCTTTGTGTGCCATTTGGAACACTTTGGTAACAACCTTTTAAAAAGATTCGATTCATATTCATATTCAGCATATCTAAGATAGTCTCTGTACCAATGTTGAGATAACTCAATGTAACTGGTCATTTGTGCCACTTTTTGTGCCATCTAGAGCACTTTGGTGGCAATATTTTGAAAGTCTTTGTTGATATTCGCGATCAGCACCATCCAAATACAATCTGTATAAACGTTCTGAAGCAATTTAAAAATATTTCAATTTGAGGACATTTGTTCTACTTTTTGTACCGCTTTTTGTGCCATCTGGAGTACAAAACTTTGTTTCTTATTTCGTAATCAGCATATTCAAGAAAGGCTCTGTGCCAATTTTGAGACAATTCAATGCAATTTCAACTTTTGGCCATTTGTGCCACTTTTTAATCCATCTGAAGCACTTTGGTGACAATGTTTTGAAAGTCTTTGTCGATATTCATAATCAGCAGCATCCAAATATGCTCTGTGCCAAATTTTGAAGAAATTTAAAGAGATTTCAATTTTTGGACATTTGTTCCACTTTTTGTACCACTTTGTGTGCCACTTGGAACACTTTGGTTACAATCTTTTAAAAAAGTTTGGTTCATATTGCTAATAAGCATTTCTGAAATAGTCTCTGTACCAGTTTTTAGATAATTCAATGCAGTTTCATTTTTTGGTCTTTTGTGCCACCATTTTTGTGCCATCTGGAGGATTTTGGTGACAATATTCTGAAAATCTTTATCGATATTCATAATCAACACCATCAAAATAGGCTCTGTGCAAATTTTGAATAAATTTAAAGAGATTTCAATTTTGGGACATTTGTTCCACTTTTTGTACCACTTTGTGTGCCGTTTGGAGCACTTTGGTGATAATATTTCCAAAAAGTCCGATTCATATTCGTAATAAGCATGCCTGAAATAGTCTCTGTATCAATTTTTAGATGATTCAATGCAATTTCAATTTTTGGACATTTGTGCCATTTTTGTGCCACTCTTTGTGCCATTTGGAGCACTTTGGTGACAATATTTCGAAAATCTTTGTTGATTTTCATGATAAGCACCATCGAAATAGGCTATGTACCAAATTTTGAAGCAATTTGATGCGATTTCAAGCTTTTGACACTTGCGCCCCTTTTTCGTACCACTTTGTGTGCCACACTGAGCACTTTGGTGACAATATTTTCGAAAAATTCGATTCATAGTGACAATCAGCATGTTTGAAACAGGCTCTGTGCCAATTTTGAGACAATCCTGAGCAATCTAAATTTTAGGTCATTTGTGCCACTTTTTGTGCCATTTTGGGTACCTTGGTGACAACATTTTCAAAACTTTGTCCATATTCGTAATCAGCACACTTGAAATAGGCTTTGCACCAATTTTGAAGCAATTTGAAGAGATTTCAATTTTTAGCCAATTTTTTGCTGGGACCTCAACTGGGACGCGAAGTCGGAGAGGGTTAAGGAGCAAAAAGAACACATCTTGCTATCTAAGCCATGGAATCAGAAGGGTAGGCCTGTTGGTGCACAAAATGCCATGAGATGTGAACAACAAAGATTGAAATGCAAAGTTTGTATAATGCGACGCTATCAATATCTAAACCTACTATATCAATGAATCAATTAAACAGTTAAATTTGTTCTCATGTCGCTGGCAATGTCACAACTCTGTTTCTTCATAGGTTCAGTTTCCTTTACTCTTGTCTTCGTTCATCTTGATTTCACTGACTTCGTTTCCTTGTCATGGTCTCGTCATCGTCAATTTTACATGCTGAGGTCTTTCCATCTCGCCAAATTTTCTCTTCCTACGCAATTTATATTCAATCGTAGAAAAACTTCGTGATTTCGCTAGTTCTTACTCCCCTGACACATTACAATGACTCCTGTAAATCTTCCATGAAACTGTCTGAATTTGTCCCATTCAGATGAGTTGTTTATCAACCGAAACAATGAAGTTGTTTGTGGACACCGTGTTCTGTTTTCCCGAGGCATTTACTGATCTTTGAACTCTCCTGAGAATGTTTCGCAGCTCGGTTGCCCCTAGCAACAGCCGCGGCAGCAACAAGACCCAAGGGTTGGTCACAAAATTGTGCGATCCTTGCGTCACCAGAGATTCTTGCAATCATATGGAAACCAGGCTTTTAGCGAAACAGGCTTTAAAAGCATATGTTTTTAAAAGCATTTATGATTTATCAACACGGTTGAGGGGCAAATCACTGATTCTTTTCGTAAATCTTCCTTGAAATAAAAAAGTCACATGCAAAAATCACAGAAAAAGCGCATGCAAAAGCACCAAAGTCACTAATTACTGAAAAGTCACTGAAAAATCACACAAAAAAATCACTAAAAATCACAAAAAAATACAGAAAGAAATCACGCGATTCTAAAATCACAAATTTGTGTGCGTCATTTTGAGAATTTATTTGCCCCAACTGCCAGCTTTGCTTTCAAAGAACTCCCCTAAACTTTGTTTCTTTCGTTTCTTAACGACAATGCGTGGAGAACAAAGGGACTCCCCTAAGAGTCATCACTGTCGCGTCGCTTTTTGAAGAGAATATGGAGAACAGAAAGAGAATCCATTAATATTTGTTTCTTTGGTTTCTAATAGAGAATGCAACAATACAAAGCGAACAAAAGGACTCCCCTTGGATTTACTTCTATTGTTTCTTAAAGAGAATGCGACAATAAGCAGAAAACAAAAGGACTCCCCTGACACCTACACCTCGTTGCTAGGATAATCAGGTTGTTTCAAGTCGTTTCAGCCTCGATCCCGATTTGGACAGCTCGTTTCAGATAGTTTCAGGTCGTTTCAGCTTGTTTCAGATTGTTTCAGGTTGTTTCAGCTCGTTTTAACTCACATAAATTAAGCACGTAATGGCCATAATGTTTATCAAACAAATGTACAGAAATACCCCCGTTGTGGCACACAGAGATCTTGGCTGCCTTCCACCGTATATTTGAATCAAACTTCAACACAACATGGTAATTAATGCTTCTTCCCATCCTTGTGCGCCTCTAGACTACATACCCAATGCAACAGACAAGACTTGGTCTTTCCCAATGAGAATGCCTCCATGGCGAACCAGGGCAAGAAGAGAAAAGTTTAAATCTAGCTTTTATCATCACTGCTTATCTGAATGGAATAAAATTGATCCTAGAATCATGGCACAAAAGGTATCAAAAACTGTCACGATGCATAACCGTTTTTCCGAACGATACTTATGTATACGGTAAAATATCTATGAAGATGCAAGATTCCGTATTGTCAAGGATATCTAACAGCTGTATTTAGGTTCAAGATAGGCCTCCAGAGCTACGCGTTGTAAAATTTACTCGCTGAAGTTGCTGGCACGTGTCCTTGAGGAGTTGGAGAAAGAAATCTGCTGTTGCCCAGCCTGGATTCGGACCTGCAGTGAATGAGTTTTGCGCGCTTTCTGACCAGTGCTTAGTCACGTGGTTGTTGGAATTGATGGATTGATTTTAATACATCTGCATTCATTGATCGATTGATTTGTTCAGATTCATTTCTTAATTCTTTGATTCAGAAAATTTGCCTATTTCTTCTTCTTTGCCAACTTTCACCAATAATTCTTCCTTGATGATGGTCTTTGTGTGGGTGAATGTGAGCTTCCAGGCAAAGAATAAGTTTTCAGTTGGCGAGTTGGTCTAGGCTAGTGGTACAAAATTGAATGTGCAGCTAGTTGTGGTAAGGAAATTAATTGATTTCACGCTTGAATGAACATGAACTTGCAGCCAGAAAAATTAATATGTTTTGCATTCAGTTGAGATTTACAAACTGCATGCGAGAATTTATATTTGCAAGTTGCACTTAGTCATACACATTGCAGCTCAAAATTTGTGTTTGCAGTTGAAAGATTTGTATTTGCATGCCTACCCTCTATCGGCTTCCATGTACGTGTTTTTTGATAAGAAAACTGGTTTATAAGATGGCCAAAAATGTAAGAAACCGTAGTACCATGTCTGAGAAGTACTAAGAAACTTTTCAAAGTTAAATGCATGGATATTATAGCAAATATATCGTTGAACCTTTTGCAATACTAACTAACCATTTGTGTTCTCATCATGATGGAGCACTGCTTATTCCTATATGATGTTTTAAATTTCAAGAAACATATCTGCAGCTGCTTTAGCGACCAGATAGACCATTCATGCTTTACAAGATTACAACCCAAGTAAGAAACTTTTAGTACTAAAATGGACAAAATTTTATGTCAAATTAAGAAACCTTAAGTACAATGGCCTGATCCTAGTCTCTTATAAAAAATGGGTATTTTCTTCAACGGACCATACATCAATGTCTGTTCAAACTTAAATGGCATCCTGATTTTGACTGGAAGGAAATATTTTCCGCATATTGCCGTATTACATAGACACAGATAATGAAAAAGCAACTGATGCTCGATCCTCAAGAATACGGATACCGATTTCCTACAGTTAGGCCTTAATTCCATATTTTTATGTAATGCGATGTATCCATCTCCGATATAAGATTTCGTATAATGCCATTTTTTTACACCCTTCACACCGTGAATTAGGCTTCTACAATCTGTTGGTTTTTAAGGCAAAACTTTTATCAATAAATAACTCGCCCTCCTACAAAATCCGTCTTTGGGATTTACAACCCAACATGCTTATCTTATCTTTCCTAAATAAGGGTCGTTCTCAGTAAATTGAATTGTAACACAAATTCAAGCATTATTTCAGGGAAACCGTAAGCCCTATATGCGCAATGACAGCATTGAAAATACGGAACACTCCTTGTTGCTCTGCCCTGCTTTTGAGATTCAACATCAAGATATTCTTGCTGGAATACGACCATTTGTCCAAATCAATAGCCTTTTGAACAACATTCTAGTTGAAATATTATGGTATGGTGATAAAGACTTCTGTGATGATGTCAACAAAACAATTCTTGAGTTTACTATAAAATTTATCAACGAAACCGGTCGGTTTGATTAGGCTATGTACAAAGCAGTTTGCGTAAATGTTATTTCTGTTTCCTTTGTAAATTCTATTTCATACTGTATAGTCAGACTTTATCCAACTTAATTCCTACATGAGTCTGCACTCTTGACCTTTTTGTATTTCATTTCAACCCTGATCTGACATCCATTGTGAAACAGAATCTAGTAGAGTATCAGTAGTATGAAAAAGGAGTGTACGGGCACCATTTTTTGGTACCTTCCCCCCTAAAATAGGTAAACCAGGGCCCCTAGGTAAACCAGGGCCCCCCAACCTCATTCCCAACCCAGCCTCCAATCCAGATATGACGAGTAAAGAAAACAGGCATGTGGGATTCAACCATTGATCTAACTTCACTCATTACAACTTTCAATGTCACAGTTTAACTTCTTTATAAACACTACAGTACACTGTTCATTATGTTCATCTTCTTTGTATCCCATCAAGTCCATGAAATTGAACCATCGTGCCATCACCCAACAGATTTCAGTATGATTTCCATTCCTCCTTTCTATCACCTTGATTGCCCCATTCAGCATGTATCGTTCCATTATCTCTTTGAAGTCATACTTCTTTCTTCTTATTAACAGTTCACCGTCTACTTCATCTTCGATACCATCACCGTTGATCAGTTCTGGAAATACATACTTTCCAATCGAGCGACTGCATATTTCAAAGATGTGACCTCTCCAACAATATGTGTCTTCTTTCCAAGTGCTTAAACTTCTCCCATTAAACAACAATACGAAGTTCATCATGCAAGTCATTTCGATTCGAAGTTTTACTCGAGTCAACGATGAATGATCCTCAAACGTTTCTGCGTGCTCTTTATGTACACTTTCGAACTGGAACTTTCGAACTGGAACTTTCGAACTGGAACTTTCGAACTTGAACTTTATTCCGTAGAACGATCGAACATCAATCTTAGAACGTAACAGATCCCTCTCAGCGAATCAGATACCATTTCCTTTGCACGCTTCATGTCCTGCGTCAGTTCAGAGTTTAGTATCACGACCTCATCATTCCAAGATGAAGTGTCACGCACTGAGGTTGTGAGTATTATGTTTTTATTCCATGAAGCAGGAGTTGTTCCACTCAGTAATATATCTAAGCGCATGATCTCATTCATCACATGTTCTTCCAGAATGGGTATTATGATATTTTGAGCACTGTATGTCCCAAGGACGTCTTCCAGAGTCGCCATCCTTCAATCGTCTGCAAAGAAATGATGAAATATTAAGGATGATGCTCATCTAAGTCAGAATTCGAATGTGGGATTCTAATGATTAGAAGGTAGGGGTAGGTTCATTTTAAGTACTCTATGATATTGAATTTCTTCGGATCCCCTTATCCTTGCGATCATCTCATCGATGTCTTTGAACAAGAACGCGCGTCTACACGTATGACAATCAATGCAATCCTTGCAACGCTCCTCTCTAACTTGAACACATTCAGCACAACTCTTGAAACAGTTTGTATAACCATACTCCTTACATTTAACGGTATGCCTGCTAGCATTTGAATCTTCATTGAAGCCTACGTTTCTGTAACTTTCAATTGTGGATAAGCGACAATTCCAATTAAAGCTCCTACTTGGTTTTTTGACTAAACAACCAATGTCTACTTTGAATTTAACGTGGGAGTTTGCCTTACAATTTGAACACTTGCGACAATCCTTTACTACGACCCTTTTCCTATTGTTGCATGATTCACACCCGCAAACATTGAGGAATATTTTGCTCATTGATTCAAACAACTCTAATTTTCGTTGAAGTTCTTTCACCCATACAACCTTTGACATCCACTCCGCATTGAGTTCACTCCTCACTGCAGGAAATTTACGCGTTGTAAATCTCCATGATCGCGATGCGCGTGCCAATGGACATGTATTATTGAATTCGCATATGCTGTGGTGGTGCATTGCAAGCTGTAGGTTGTCGTCGATGTGATAAGGGTCAGCTGGATACTCCAGGTGAGGTTTTTGATATCTTAGTTTTCTTTTCAGTTCCATATACTTTTCCCAAGCATCACCCGCTGTATTGGCAGTAGCGTTTTCAAATTCTGTAGACCCATGCTTTTCTAAGGCCTCATCTAATAGTTTATGCGTTTGCGCTTTAAATTCTCGATCGCTTATCCATTAACGACTAGAGGCAGCGGGAATGCTATCATCTACGTGCTTCACGTCGCTAGCGCTCATTTCCCTTTACGGAGCGAACGGTTATGACTGTAGGATTCTCCTTAGACGATGTGTAGATGTTTGCACCTTTTTCTGCGTAGATCGTAAACGTTGTGTTTCCCGTGGCAGGCCTTTGATATGGATGTTTCCGAATTGAATGTTGCTTGAAATGTCTGACTTCAGGCTGTGGTTGGTTGCTGATTGTTAGCTTTACTAGCTTCCCACTTGCTTGATCCACGAGGTGGTTCATTGATTGAGCGTCTATGTTAAGTTTTTGAAGATCCTCTTCAACGCGCGATGTCATGACTGAACTGTTTGCAATCAAACTCTCCACTTATATTAAACTTTCGAATTTTCGAACTTTCGAACCTTCGAACTTTCGAACTAATGGGAAATGTATATTGTACAAGGTTTCTCCAAACACTTTTCTTGTTCTCTCATAAACGTCAGGAAGCGAACCCAATTCCCTAACGCCCACATGAATCGATCGTCATCGATTGGATATCTTGCTC
The DNA here is from genome assembly GCA_964020215.1 of Aurelia sp. 3 sensu Dawson et al. (2005). Taxonomy (NCBI): domain Eukaryota; kingdom Metazoa; phylum Cnidaria; class Scyphozoa; order Semaeostomeae; family Ulmaridae; genus Aurelia; species Aurelia sp. 3 sensu Dawson et al. (2005). Next base: position 8,867,493 of record OZ026577.1, read on the forward strand.
GCAATTCGTTGATTCCTTCGTCTATGAACAAGTCGATGACACTGTCTGCGTGATATTTAACGCCTATGTCAAGCTTATCTTCGAAGGCTTCAGGGAATAACAATTTACTCACGTATGCTTGCCTTCCTCCATAGCTCTCCCTTATATAGCACTGTCCGTCATAGTCTGTTTCTTCTCTGTCTTCAATCTTTGCATCTCCAAACAATATGTACACGCCTATACCCATCGTGCTGCACTGTGAACGTTTCATCACTCGACGAAATTTAAGGATGTTTCGAACTTTCGAACTTTCGAACGCTTACCATGTGGCCACGTGTACGATTATCCTACATGATTCATTGAGGTCACGTTCCTGCTCCCTCATGAATTCTATGAAGTTAAGCCATCTCTTTAGCTGGTGGAGGAATTCTGAATCGTTGCATTCATGTTTTTTCTTTAAGAAATTTATCCCTTCAGCTTTGAATGTCTTGATTACTTCACCAGCGGGATAGTAAGTCCCCTCCCAAACTAGACGATAATCTTCTCCTAACTCTTGCTTAGCCAGCTTGTATGCATCTGGAAAGAGTAGCTTTGCCATGAAGCTTTCATCCTCCTCCTCCTCACTTTCATGGACTGAATATCTTCCAGTAAGTGGATTTGATAAGTTCAAATTTCCATACAGTAACACTGTATTGGCGGTGACAATCTTTTGTTCGGAAGTCATCGCGTATACTTTTGAATTCGACGATAGAAATGTTGCTTATTCGCAGCTTGCATACATACAATGCTTCCGTGACTATCAATGACTGTTTCAACGCTACTCTTATGCACTCCTCCTTCAAACTCAGCGAAGCCTTTGATTATGTAATCTCCTCCACTTGGAAATCTTTTGAGGATTACTTCAACGCAGTTGAATTCTACGGTCTTGGCGAATTTACGTCTTAACTCGCGTGCACAGTAATGAGGAGTGCGTATGGTAAAGCACCAATATTCGCTAACTCGTTGACTGTTTGCTTTGAACATGTTCACGAGAGAATGAAGGCAAAGAGAATGAAGACGTCTTAAATAATTTACACGTTCGAATTTCGAATCATTAAAGGAACTGAAGGTCTTCGAATATCGAATTGTTAAAAGATTACAACGTTTAAGGTTAAAAGTCAAACGGGTTCGTAACATTGATTGGAGTTGCAGCAAATTCTTCAGGCTCGCTGAGACGCGTATTCAAGGGTGTGGTCTTTCTTTTCATTGCCATTTGTGCCAGCCTTCTCATCCTCTCTTTCTTCTTCTTCAACCTATCTCTTTGATCTCTTTGTTCTTTTTGTTCTTTTTCTTTTTGTTCTTTTTCTTTTTGCTCTTTTTCTTTTTGCTCTTTTTCTTTTTGTTCTTTTTCTTTTTGTTCTTTTTCTTTTTGTTCTTTTTCTTTTTGTTCTTTTTCTTTTTGTTCTTTTTCTTTTTGTTCTTTTTCTTTTTGTTCTTTTTCCATGTCAATCTTCAATTTCAAGCGTTGGTATGCGTCGAGCCTCATCTTCGACGCGATACTCATGATGTTGCCATAATGCTCGACGAATACATCTCCATGCTCCTCAAGGAGCTGGAACGTAGTACTCCCGTGTACCATTTTGTACACAATACTCCTCAACTCACTTCCTTCCTTGCTTGTTTGGGTAGAGACGTCGGCCGTTTCATGCCTCTTGCACACCGTCCACTCCACGTTGTCTTCTGCAGCACCTAGCACGATGTCAACCAAGCGTCCAGCCATGACGATGATGAATGATGATGAATGATGATGAATGGTTATCCACCGAGGGGTCTGACTTATATAATCAATTCGAATGTAGCATTCGATGTATATTTTTTGAAGGGATGTGATTGGTTATTTGAGATATGTATTTTTTGGATGTTTGTGATTGGTTGGTTAATCTATGTATCATAACCATCACCATGGAGATGTTAAATTAACCAATCACATTGATTGATTAATCTATGAATCATTACCATCACCATGACGATGTTAAATTAACCAATCACGTTGTCTGAAAGGACCTCACGTCGAAACTCACCCAAAGGATTAGCCCAAAGGATTAGCCCGAAGGATTAGTCCATCTGTCAATGAGCGCACCTGATTGGTTAATTGAGGTATGTATTTTTTAGAGGTTCGTGATTGGTTAATTGAGGTATGTATTTTTTAGAGGTTCGTGATTGGTTAATTGAGGTATGTATTTTTTAGAGGTTTGTGATTGGTTAACCGACTCCAAGCAGAGGATACCAATGCGATTAAGTACACGAATTTGATTGGCTAATCTCAAGTATGAATTACATTAGATTTACACTCAATCGCATATTGATTACATCGTGAATTACATAGGAACTGTTCATATTCATGAAGCATGTCAAGTGATAGATCAAACAAGGTGCGCATGTTCATTAAGTCCTTACGGCTCAATTCAAATGGATGACAATCAGAGCAGGATTTCCAATCATCGGTAATCATTTGATATTTTTCGAATAAATGTTCAGCAGGATGAACTCCAGATGCGAAGAAAAGTATCCACACCTTTGAGTCTATCATCTCTTTACCTATCGTTATGTATTCTTTCATGTTCTTAATCCTACTGATTACCGCTTCGGGTAAGTCTATCGTGAATTTACATCTTTGATAGGGAATGGTATTTGATCCTAACAATTGTTTGAACTTGTTGCTCTTTGGTTGATTCCAATATATGGAGTTGCTATACACGAATGTTATGTATGGATTTTCATGCGTTGGTAGCTGCATGATGCGAACATACCTTCTTTCCTTTGCAAGTCCCTTCATCGTTAAAGCATTTAGGTAGGGTGATTCAAGGCATAGGTTTTCCATGTAGGAAACTAAATTTTTTTGCATGGCCTGCATATGAATCTTAATAGCTCTAACTGCTTCAGGTTCATCGAAGACCCCAAATCGATGAAGTTCAGCAAGCATTGGATATCGTCGATTTATCCTATGCGTTGCTTCGATGCTCATCCTCGTAACCCCTCTCTGAATCTTTATCAATAATCCATTCCTCGCATCGTTTTCAATCTTAAGCAACTCCTTTTCCACGCGAGGATAAGTCTTTGCAGTTGCATTAACTCGTGCAAGTAGACTATCCCTCGCTGATATACCTTTGAAGGTAGGATCAGGTTTGAAACATTCTTCGCATATGGGGGCATCCAACCCAAAACATTCATAGCAATGTCTCTTCCCATTCCACCTCTTCATCTTCGAGTGTTCCGCTTGACTCACGTATCATGAACCTTTATACCCAGCGATTCGATATTTGAACGTTCGACTTTCGAACGTTCGATTTTCGAACGTTCTATTTTCGAATGTCATATCTATAAATTTTGAGGTGCGATTGGATTATTCACACACGTTCGGAAATCACCCTTCAAGAAGATGGCTGAGTTATATGTTTGCAGCAGCGATGATGGTAAAAACACTCTTAGAGTTACAAGCAAAGGCGATGGAGATTGCACGCTGGAGCTTAGTTGGAAGAAGGATGACAAAAGTGAAAGAATCACAAACCGCATAAAGCTGTCGAAGAAGGCGTTGCGAGGAGGAATGTATGAAGGAGGGTTGCTGGAAAGGATAGGCCTTATTGGAAAGAAGAAGGTTGCAATATTTGACGAATCTGATGGTATCTTCTTGGAAAAAGAAGAAAGGTTCAAAAGGATGAATTCAATGGTGAAAAAGACAAAATACAGAGGTGGGATGCAAGAATATCTCGCATTGAAGACAGTGAGGTCAACCATCGATGAAGCAAATGGAAACTTTATCATCTTTGAATTAGGCTTGAAGAGATGTGCAAAGCAAGTGACTTCAACTGATTCAGTTTACTCCAACATAGTTCAAGTTGCTCCAGCCTTCACATACCTCGACATCAGACAATGGAAAGACAACAAGGCAACGAAGTCAGGCATTCGCATTCCTGAAGTGCTGCTCTTGAAGTTGATGATGGAGAAGGAAATCGGACATGGACAGTTGAAAGATGATGATGAAGGAGAAGATCCTCCTCCAAGGAAACGTAGACGAATCGAACGAAGAGTTGAGGAAAAGGTTGAGGAAAAGGTTGAGGAAGGAGAAGGAATTCCTCATCCACCACCACCAATGTTTAATCTGACAGTGGTGCAGATGTCTCGCAAGTTTTTGAATGCTCGAGTCGAACGAGTTAGAGAATCAGAAACAACCCTGAAGGCATTCATAAAGGTATGTCACAAGCTCTTGCTGCTAAAATCGAGGGAATTGTGCGATGGCTGTGGGATAAACTATGCCAACATTTTGCAGCGAATGAAGGATGCTTCAGGCGAGACTCCAATCGAGAACATCGTCGGCGCCATCAGAGATGGTGAAGTTGGGTATGAAGAACATCATCGATTTGATTGCTTGGTGTCAGACCCTCTTAGATTTGCAACCTTCCACGTTGCCTTTGTATTGGCTTTAGCAGCCATGGAAAGCGCTGATTCATTTTCGAAGAAGATGCTTGAAATGGATGATCAAGTGGATGCTGAAAGCATTGCTAGGCTGTATGAGTTGATTCAAGGTGCTGCCATAGGGCGTAAAAAGGAAGCAAAGTTGGAGGGATTTTTGTTCAACATTACTAACATTTTATTGTCTGAATTAGATCCAACCATTGTATGAACTTAGTTGAAGATTGTTATAAATAGTTGCTTATAGTCGTTGTATTTAATTGATATGGAAACATTTGATGTACGATTGAAAACGCCTTTTACTTTGATACTTGCTGGCGCTAGCGGTTGTGGAAAGACCACTTGGTTGGAAAGATTTTTGAAGGAATTTAAAACGGTAACTGATGGAGCCTCGAAATATCAAACCTTGCTGTGGTTCAGCGGGACAAAGCAGCCGGCTTTGTTCCAACGCGTTAGGACAAGTTTTGCAGGTACTGTTAGATTCTTTGATTCAATTGATAAGGAGGTTTATGAGCAGGTGGAAAAGCAGGGGAGGAATTCGACGATAGTGATAGATGATTTGATGCAGGAAACTTCGGGTATGGCGGGGGTGGGTAAACTGTTTACGAAGGGAAGATCACACTTGAATTGCAATGTCATACTCTTATGGCAAAATGTATTTCCAAATGGCAGTGAAGCTAGAAACTTATCCATCAATGCTCACCACATGGTGTTGTTTAAAAATCCTCGAGATAAAAGTCAGATAAGGTACTTTGCACAGCAAGGGCTATTAGAGATCGCCGGCCCCGGCCCCCCGGCCCCGGCCCTGGCACCACGGCCCTCGTCCCCCGGTCCCCACATTTATAAGTGTTTTCAAAATTTTAAAACTGTCTGCTTGTTCCCGAATTTAAACTGATCCGTAAAATCGCCATTCCATCCGAAAATTGTAATGTTAGAAGCCTTCAAGGGCTTAAGAAACTCCTTTCAATTAAAGTGAGAGAACTTCGCGGGGCCGAGCTGTCATCTGAGTCTCGCAAAACAAGTTCAGTATGATTTCCTAAAAAGACCGCAAATGTGTACACACACTCATTTGCAGTACGATAATGCGCCTTCGGACCTATTTTCATTTTTCATTTTAAATTCTTTATACACAAAATCCCTTCAGCTTACAACTCAATACCAAATAAGAAAATAAATACCTAATTACATCAATACAATCTATATACAGTTAAAGCTAAATTATGTACAGTAATCTATTTAATAGCAGCTGCTCTTCCAGGGAGTCGTGTTTTATGTTGTGTTCAGCTCGTAAAATAACTTTTCAATTGCTTTTTGAATCTATTAAGTGTAGGGAGCTCTCTGATATTGATGGGAATATCGTTCCAAGCTTTCAGAGCTGAATAGTGAAAGCCTTTCTTGACATATTCAAGGTTGTTTCTTGGGATTTGTAGGTCCCTGCAATTCCTTGTTCTGTAGTTGGAGTGCTGGGTCCTATGATGATATTTATCCCAAAGGCTTTCGGGACATTGCCTGCTGATTATCTTGTATGTCATAACTGATCGATCAAACTTTGTTAGTTGCTCAACGGTCAACCAGTTATGAGACCAATTGTCTTTTAGTCTGGACTGATCAATAATCGAGCGGGCTCTGTCCTGCAGACGTTGGAGAGTATTCAATTTTGATTTAGGAAGACTCCCCCAGATAACATTAGCGTATCTCAGATGGCTTTCGATAAGTGCACGGTACACATGATCAAGTTGGGATTGTGAAATAAGATTTTTCAGTTTTTTCATTGATTTTAGACCGCCACTAATCTTTCCTTTCACTTTCCTGAATTGGTCATCCCAGTTTAACCCTTCATCCACCATAACCCCTAATGATTTGGTCTTTGCGACTCGCTTTATTTCTGAATCATTAAGGTTCAGTGGCTCTGAGATTTCAACTTTGTTTGTCCTCCGTGGATGGCCAATAATCATGTATTCAGTTTTTTTCGGGTTTGCGCTTAGTTTGTTTATCCGCATCCATTCAGAGATGTTTAAACCTACGAACTGCGCCTTCGCACTGAAAGCTCCTTTTTCCTCTGTTTTGTAATGAGGCAGAATAAATTGTTTGTAAGGAACTCTTTCGAAGAAACTAAACTAATCGATGGCGAGGTCACCGTTAGCAAGAAATGGGGAAACTCAAAGAACTTCATTGAAGTAGCTTTTTCCATTTTATTAAAACCCGGTTACATCCCGTTTTCACTTGCTTCTTATAGCCTGTTACCAGCCCCTCCGAAAAGAAGTCCGCGGAAAAGGTTGTACGATGTATGTAATGCCTAAAAAAGCCTTTCATCGTGGTGTCATAAATTTGTGGAATATCAACGAAGGTCAAGGAGGGAGATCTCGCCAATGTAACGAACGTTACGTTCTTTAAATCGGCAAAACGTTTGCAAGAAGGATTTCAAGAGCAACATTCAAAATGTCAATTTACAGTTGAAAACGACTAAAGAGTCTTTTCATCTGATTTTGTACTGAGTACTACTCCGTTTCGATGTACACTTTACTTTCAACCTTTATTTATTTTGGTGTCCTGTCACCCACTCTGAAAACTGTCCTCTCCAAGGGTCGATAGTGAAGAATAACGTTGAATAGTTTGCGGTTCATCTGCTCAATTCAAGGTACTGTTAGTAAATACCGTAATGTATCAAAGAAATGTATCAATATGGAAAGAAATAGCATGGTGAACATTCGTCTCAGAAACCGCTGACCACGCAAATCCATCAGTCTGAGAGCTTGGTTTCAAATTTCGCGAGGCAGCGGGCCTAAATGGATTGGACAGCGGCTTTTGCATTCCAGCGTGAGCACGTGCGCACGCACATAAATCGACTGATGAATTCAGATGCTGGAAAGGTTGGACAAGATGGAGAAATCATGATCGACTAAATTTTAGCATTAAGAATAATTATTTAAAGACTTCTTGTGGTCATGGAATAGCGGCCTAATTCACATGCAACTTCCGATTGGCAAAAGAGTAAATTTCTCAAAAACTACACCGTGCCACATCACGATCTTTCCAGGAGTTCTTCCCAAGGATGTCAGGAACATCGCCTATCAGGTGGGTTTTTCACTGTTTTTTGCGTTGGAAAGTTATTTCAGGTTTTGTGGACACAACTCTAGGACCATGTTAGCCAAGTAGCAGAGGGAGCCATTTCTGCCATATCGTTTTTCCATCGAAATACTCCAGCTGGAAGTCTGGCATTTGTTTGGGTTGATAGAACTGCTTTTTGACATGGAATATCCAAAAGCTTATGTTCACAAGTGGTGGACAAGGTAGGTAAATTGTTATTTATCAAAGTGCAGTCTAAAATGGTTCAACACTCGTCAGCTGAAATCGCCAATTTTCAGGTGTTTATTACTCCAAATCGGCACCATGCCACATCACCAAACTTTGCTAATGCACTTACAAGAGCTTCAACAACAGTGTGGCAGTGTCGGTATGTCCACTGTTTTTTGCGTTCAACGTCAATATTCGTCTTTTTTAGGGAAGGTTTTGTTTATATTGACAACGATTTGGGGAAGGAAAAGCTTTGTCCTTAAACAATCACTGACAGGACAAGAACCACGTGTCATGTGTCACAAGAAGCAAATACTTCAGCCCTGATATATCGAGAGCTAAGCGAGTTTCGCACTTAAAAGTCATAAGATTTGCAAATATTTACTTCAGAGTTTTGTCTGACAGAGAATGCAAGGAGTAACAAATTAATAAATTAAAGGTCAGAAATTTAGCCAATTCCTCTTTGATGTTACAGCCTTGTGCCCACAGTAGGGTCAAGGTAGAATCACCTATGCATCCGCTGGGTAAATTTTGCGTATGCCAAGGGATAATCTATAGTACATAGATTACAAGACTTCAAGATTTGAAGCTTTGTGTACACCGGCGTACAGCAAAATGCGAGGTCCTGTCTACCATATAAATATGATGGAAACCACCACGATTGCATGCAGTCTGGCCATGCGCGCTAGTTATTTGTTGCATTTCTGAGAACAATGAGTCATGTTAGTCTTTACTTCCACTTTAAATGAAGAAAGCCAGGAATGCAGGAGAGGGGGCATGGAGCTGACTGCCCCTTCTGCCCTCATAAAAATGACTTGAACATGTTATTTCCTATTGTTTTGCCTTGTGCAACTATTGGTATCCATGAAAAGGTATTAATCTGAAATATAGTGACAAGTGTTTGCAAAATGGTGTATTGTTTTTGTCTTGCAGATATATGCACCTTCAATGCATACTACATATCCGAATGAGATTTCACTTGCACTGGTTCAAAATATCCTTGGCCCATCCAACTTCACTAGCTTTGATGATTTATACATAGATGCCAATGAGACTTGAAAGCAGCACTGGAATATGCAGCATATGTAACCATTGCAAACAAGGTCTCAGTGCTGTAGGAAGCATTTTAAACATGGGGACATGGCACCACAGGGACCCTAGGAAGTTGTGTAGCCCCACCCCTCCCTCCCCAATGATAAAGAGGCCTTCCTCTTTAGCCTCCCTTGTGATTGTGAAGCTATGGCATAATGCTTTAAAAGAGAGCGATCAAAAGCAAGGGGGGTGGAGTTATACAACTTCCTGGGGTCCCTGTGATGACACTGCAAGGGAGTTTTTCATTAAGCTGAAGGGACACTTTTGTAAAATCTTAGATGGGGCATGTGCCCCCCTCCCAATGATCCATGGCTCCTACATTTCTGAGAAGCTGGAAAGAAAGAATATTTCAGGAACATTTTCACAACATTTGCAGAACTATCCAGTATTATTGCAGGATATTTTCTTATGCTAGTTAAGTATTTTTAAATTCTGAAAGGTGTTCTACAGTATCATTCACTGAATTTGTCTGTTTTTATTTGTGCATTTACCTGTCTGTTTTTATATGTTCAAAGTTAATTCTGTTAATGGAAAAGAGATATTTTAGAATGATGCAGGGTCACCAGGAAAGAGTGTTTGGCCTACATGATCGAACTGGGCATATTTCACAAGCTGTATTCAACAATAATATTATTAATCCTAAAAGAAAAATGCACCTTAAACTTCAAGGGCAAGAATTTCTGTTGCAAAATCAAAAATATTTCCACCACCAGGTCTCTGTTAATGCTTTTGATTCCACTTTGTTCATTCACATCACGAATAAAGCAAGCAGACTGAGCCAAGTTGTCTTTATTTTGAAACCACTTTGTGAGGAGTTCAATCATATTTCAAATGAAACTAAAGGCACTTCTAGGGAATCAAGAAACTCTAGTAGACTTGATCACAATGGGCAATCTTGGGAGTTAGGGTATGTTTTAGTTCTCTTCTGGCATTGAACAGAGTTTCAGCGAAGTTCAGATTTATTGGTAGACTCTCTATTGCAAAAGTAAACAACCAAATTCTTAACTGCTCTCAAAAGCACCGTGGGACTTGGGTAGTAAGTCTGGTACTGCTGCCTTTCCAGTATGACACTTTGCCTCTGTCGCTTTCCTCGATATATCAACTTGCAGAAAAATAAAGTCTCTACTTGAAACCGAGTGTGCGTGCGCATAAAAAACGAAAAATAGCTATGCTGAAAGAAATGTGACACCCTCATCGTTCTATTAAGGATTTTCAGTGCGAAGGCGCATGAGTGCATGGTGCGAAGGCGCATGATCGTATTGCGAATCAGTTTGTGTACACATTTGCGGTTTGTTAAGGAAATCATACTCAACTTGTTTTGCGAGACTCAGATGACAGCTCGGCCCCGCGAAGTTCTCTCACTTTACTTGAAAGGAGTTTCTTAAGCCCTTGAAGGCTTCTAACATTACAATTTTCGGATGGAATGGCGATTTTACAGATCAGTTTAAATTCGGGAACAAGCAGACAGTTTTAAAATTTTGAAAACACCTATAAATGTTGGGACCGGGGGACGAGGGCCGTGGTGCCAGGGCCGGGGCCGGGGGGCCGGGGCCGGCGATCTCTAATAGCGCACAGCAAGTGGCTCCTGGAAAGGTTAAGCAATTCTTGGAAATCTTCGCTGATGCAACGAGCAAAAACTATGGGTACTTGCATTGTGACTTCACTCAGGGTACACCTGATAAGCTTAGGTTTAGAACGAACATTTTTCCAAATGAACAGCCAATGATTGCATATGTATGAGTAAATGCGTTATATAAGGAGAAATCCTTTACCTCAAAGTATTAACCATGGGGGCATTTTCGAAGCTCATGAGGAAGGTAACCTCTAAGGCTACGAAGTCTACGATGAAAGCTATGGCGAAGAGAGGAGGGATAGCATTGGCTGAGGGTGCGCTTGGAGTTGGTGGCGCATATGCTATGAGTGAACTCATTGGCGAAGGTAAACGTAAGAGGGGTGGCAAAAAAAGGTATTTAAGTAAGAAAAAGAAGAAGAAGAAGGAAAGGAAGAAGAAGAAGGAAAGGAAGCTTATGAAGCCTATGATTGGAAAGGGCATAGGAGGATACATTCAAGGAGGACAAGCAGCGTTTGATCTCCTTGCTCCTGAAACCAAGTGGTCACGACCCACCCCCAGTTGGGCGCAAGAAATAACTCAGTTGAGGAGGTATAGCAAACAGTTGGATCAGTAAGCATGGGAAATAAGTTTGGAAGGGAATTAGCAAATAGTCCGATTGGTCAACTATCCATGCGGACAATGCCACCTGGCATACAGATGCTGACGAGGAAAGCTTTAGATGCTAAGAAGGGGAGTCAAGCTGAATTCAAAGAGAAGTCTAAGTTGATAAAGGAGGTAAAGCAAAAGAGAGCGAGGAATGCTCTATATAAGAAGAAGTTGCGGGACTTTTTAGATAATTACCAAGGCAAAAAGTCCATGACGGGAGGACGAAGAAAAAAACGAAGGAAGAAGGTTAAGGGGAGTAAGAAATGGTAAGGAACGATTCAGACTCAGACGATGACTTGTGGAAGCGCCACGATGGTTGGGAAAAAAGCAAGACAAGCAAAAAGAAAGTAGTAAGGAGGAAGGTAAGGAAGAAGGGAAGGAAAAAGAAGGTAAAGAAAGGAGGGAAGAAGAGAGTTGGGGGAAGGAAGGTAAACGGAGTGTATTTAAGCGATAAGCTGTTGAAGCTATTAGCGGAAATCGTTTGCACGTGTAAGAAGTAAGGATGGATTATAAAAAGATGGTTGTGATTCCCCTTGCCAAATATGAAATGCTCACGGGTAAGAGGAGGAACGTGAGCGATGATTCCGAACGAGAGGTCATAGATGTGCCTACGAGTGAAGGCATAGTAGTTAAGGAAGTGGATAGGATTGGCATTGACAATAAAGGGCGACTGAAGTTGGACGACACACCCATTGCAAATACAAGCTATCAAAGGATCATTGACTATTTGAATGATAAGAAACCTGCAGCTCACAGAGCTCCGAATGGTACCAAAAAGGTATTAAATGTTTTGAAAGGATCTAAAGCGAGGAGTGAAACAATTCAAAGGGAAGGAGTGAGGAAGGTAAAGAAGGGTGATAGGAGAAACGTTAGGAAATTGTTGAAGAGTTTAGATCAAGGGAGTTTAGGTAAAATCTTAAGTCGATATGGATCAAGAGATTGAAAAGTTATACTATGATCCCAGCTTTCCCGCTTCATTCTCAGGGTTGAACAAGTTTTACGCTGAAGCAAGGAAGGTGATACCCGGTTTAAAGTATAAACGACTACTAGAATGGAGTAAAGGGGTTGCACCTTACACGATGCATCGTCCTGCGAGGAAGAGATTTAAAAGGCAAAGAATTTACACTCAAGGTATCGATTACCTTTGGGAGGTTGATTTAGTTGACGTGTCGAGGTTGAAGGAATACAACGATGGCATGACCTTCCTACTCGTATGCATCGACACTTTTAGCAAATACGCGTGGGTGAGGGCGCTGAAGAATAAATCAGGGAGGGTCGTTACTGAGGCCTTCGATGATATAATGAATGAGAGTAAGCGAAAACCTAAGAAACTGCGCTATGATCAAGGAAGCGAGTTTAAGAATCGCATCTTTCAAGCACTACTGCAAAGAATGAACATTCATGGATATGAAGCCATAAATGATACAAAGGCTGCCATAGTTGAGCGATTCAACAGAACTCTGAAGAATAAGATGTACAGAGCTTTTACCTCTAGGAATGAACTTAGATACATAGACATTTTGCAGGAGTTGATCGACTCATACAACAACACGTATCATCGATCCATTGGAATCAGACCGAGCGAAGTTAATGCTGAAAATGAAGCTGCGATTCGCATCAAGCTCTTCCCCGAGGACATGGAAGGTAAGCGCGTTAGACCAAAGTTTAAAGTTGGTGATTATGTTAGAATAAGTAAGAACAAGCGAATGTTTGAAAAAGAGCATGCACCAAATTGGACTGAGGAAATATTCAAAATTCAAAAGGTTTTGAATACAAATCCACGCACGTATTTGGTGAGCGATTTGTTGGATGAGGAGATTACTGGTAGGATATACGAAAAGCAGCTACAAAGGGTGGCATTGCCTGAGACGTACGTGGTGGAAAGGGTGCATAAAAGGAGAACGAGGAAAGGAAAGAGAGAAGTTCTAGTAAGTTGGAGAGGTTATCCTGAAAAGTTTCAGCAATGGATTCCAGCGGAGGATTTGGTAGAGTTATGAATGAAAGTTTCACCGTTGCATTATCACCCACTGATGATTCTTGGAAGGATGGTACATTTTACAACGTGTTTGCGAATGGCATGGTCCCAAATCCCAATAGGAAGTGGGAAGCAGCACTCGTTGAATGTCATATACCGCGGCTGATCCACTTAACCCAATTGTATAACGAAGAACGATTCTTTCAATTTGGATTTTACAGAGCTTGTACTACTGAGGATGCCGACAGTGAGGGCTGTTCGCCTCCTGAGAGTAGGGTCTTTGCAGAAAAACATTTCTACAATCCTAAGGATGGTGAAACAGACTTTCACTCATTCGCAACGGCACTTCATAGAACCCTAGATAGTGATACATACCTAGGACCCTTTACATATCACAAGTATGAGAGGCACATAAGGGTTGGAATGAGTGAAGATGGACATGCAATCATCACCATAGTCAGACCAATTGATAAAAATGATATAATAGCCTTCCGAGCTAATGAATTTCGCCTTACCTTTGGAAATGGATGGTATCAAATATGGAAGGGTAGAGTACTTTATCCAAAGTCCGGCTTCGAGGGAGTGTGCACTTATTCATACTACTCTGATGCAGTGGAAATTCAATATGAATTCGACGATGGAGAGCAAATTCCGAAGGAGGTAACAGACGCTAAACTCGTAGGATTAGTCCTTAAGAGCGCTTCGAAGTGGGATGGAGGTAAAGAAAAAGATCCGCCTACAGGTCTGGATCCTAAACATTCTAAAACACCTATGATCATTCGCTGCGACTTTCTGAAGAGTAACACGTTGGCAGGAGTAAGCGAAGGAATGCCAACCATAGGCATAGCTAGTCCTGGAAGGTATGAAGCAAAGCAGCTTAAATACGTTCCTGTGGAATCAAGCAACCTAAAGACTGTAAGGGTTGACATTTTAGATATCGTTACGAGGTTGAACGTAATGTTTGATAGTAAACTCGTTCAAAAACCTTATATAATAATAAAGTTTAGACCAATTTAACATCTCTCTATTCTATCATGGAGTTGTCTGAAAGGTTCATGCGGGTAAGCGCGTCAGGCGTTTCGAGGGTTGAACCAAGCATTGAGCTTGATGGGTCATGGGAGGTGGGGATCTTAGATACTTACCTCAATATACCCAACGATGATTCTGAGGAGAAGGGTCATCATGGAGGAGGAGCGGTTGAAAAGACGTATGGGAGGGAATTCCTCTGCGATGGCCCGATGGACTTTACGATGAGGTATGAAGTTAAACAAGATGGATTGGTAAATGAAGGCGCAAGGAAGGCATGGATAAACTACAAGTATGGAAATAATGCCAAGAATACGCAATCTAGTCAGTTCGATATATGGGGCATGAAAATCAATGAAGAGCAGAGGAAGCTTACCGCCCAAACAGTCAGCAACTACTTCAAGGATGTATATTTCAAGAATAATCCTGATAAGCGCCTTACGATACACGAAATAATAACCATCCTCAATGAAAACATGAAGAGGGGAGGTTTCGTCGATGCAGTACCATTCCTAGGTGCTGTATTCGCTAAGACTGGCGGTGAGAAACACATCGTGAGACCTCCTTACTTTTCATTACCCTCGCTTAGCATCGTTAATGGTCTAGTGACAATGCATGTGCCGTTCTACGTGAGGGAAGTGTATTTCCGTCCTAATTTGCGAAAGATATTAAACTTTAGAGCTATAAAATCTCATCCAGAACTACACATCGATTCAATATTCAAGCGAGGTATGTATCATGTGCATTCTCCGCTAACAGGATCAAACTACATGCCTAGTGATAGTGGAGGGGTTTTGTATCAATTCTACAGAGAATCGTATATAATTCGCGACCCTACAACGACGATTCATTCGGTTGTAAAGACCGGTGATAAGTCCCATGAGATTGAACGGAATGCCCTACGCATCCTAGCACCTGATTTGATTGAATCGAAGCCAACTGGAAATCATTCAGAGCCGTGGCTCAGGATAATAGAGAGGAAAGGAGGTTACGTTCAATACGCCAACCCCATCTACTGCGATCTGAAGTATAATAGGTTGACTCGCATAGGGCTTAGACTTGTGAAACCTAATGGTAAATATGAGATCTTGAAAGGTGGATGGTTAACGCTTCACTTTAGGAGGAAAATCAAGCATGAATGAATGTAGCGAGTCCATGTACGCTAGGAACAATGCATTTTACATGATACTAACGCCTAGCATCTCAAAGACTATTCCCAAAACCTCCAAGGAAAAAGCTCACCGTGAAGGTTTAATGAGCGATTTTACCGTGACACTCAAGTCGATGATGTTGCTCAACCCCAGGAAAAAGTGGGTAATGTCTCTGATGGAAGCAGTTTTACCTCTCGATGATCGAATACTCCGCAATGGTCAGATTCCTAATGAGCATTGGTTCACGTATAGCTATGGGTATACATCAACCCGCACATTTAAGGAGAAACACTACTTCCATTCAAGGGGTGGTACGACGGTTTTGGAATCTTTCTCTAGGGCATTGAATGGATTGGAGATTGGCAATCCTCTGTCGCTAACCAGAATTACAAGCGTTATAGAAGTAGGAGTTGTGGATTCAAACATCACAACGGAAGATCGTTACGTTGGAAACACATTCATACGATTGAAGGAGGAACTACCTGCAAAGTGCGGTGTATTCTTGAAAATGCCACTGAGCTTATACGATTCCTTATTCGGGAAAAGTTTAAGGTTTAGAACATATTACAACTTAAAGCTCTTAGGAGAAGGCGATTGCCGATGGAGCAGGAGTAGCAATATGACAAGTGGTAGGATTATGTCAAACAGTGGTCTAAAGAAGGACACTACCTTCATTGCGGTTGAAAAGGGAAGCTTTCACACGAACGTTGGTCGAGGTAGATTAATAGACGTTGAATGTGATTTGCTTGAGAGCAACTACGTCGGTGGTATCCCTGGGAAAATCCTCAAGACGTTGCATGATGGGACATCGTCCGAAAACATGAGTGAAATCTACAGAGAGTCTAAGCATCCCACGGCCGTGCCCTTAGCCATAACCGAGTTTAACACCATAAGGATTCGCTTGTTGGATCACTCGACGGGAGAACCCGTGAAGTATGATTATTCATCGACCACTGGAAGACCTTACATGAGCGTGGCGTTGCAACCCACCTGAAGTAATGAGCTAACATCGGCGTGGGAAGGAGTGAGGTGAAGGGAATGGCAAACGTCCTTTCGAACGAATGCATGCTCTAACTGCAATGAGCCTCAAACTCGGCGAAAATCAAGCCAGTGAGCCCCGAACGATAGAGATAACGGGAGCCGGGATGAATAATAGCTCTTCACCTCGATTGCTATCATCCCCGTCCTACTCAATCGTATGCCCCTTCCACGCCACGCGCAAAAACATCATATAAGTGCAACGTTAGACTCATGTTCAGTCATCATGGAAGGAGAACGTAACATAATCAACGTAACATTGAAAAGACTTAATATACACACTGATATTAGAAAGTCCTTCAAAGGTGAATTGAAAGGTAAATGGCTGTGCTGCGCTAGAAGCTATAGACTATCAAGCGTGTCTACGAAGCAACGGGTCGTAGACGTATGCTGCGATCAAGTCGACCTTGAGGCTGTGCGAAAGCTTCCCTTACTGATTTCAGCAATAACGGATAAGGAAGAAATTCAATCAGTCGATACTCTAAGATGGAAGGAATTAACGGTTACAAATATGAGCAACTTCATCGTACGAGTTTTAGAAAGTTCTAGTGGTAAAACTAGGATCGTGAAACTCAACGACGATTCATTCATAACCCTTGCATTCAAAAAGGATGCGACTTAATGATTATGTTCATTTAGAGCTAGATAGCTCTGACGAGTACTTCAACGTGAAACCAACGAAACAACTTACCGGTAAGCACCAAGTAGCCATCGTCGACGTTGCATATGCCCATGAAGGAGAGAGGCGGTTGGGTGAACATGACTCTTCCATAGTTCGCAATGATTCGACTGAAATAATCCTCTGCATTGAGATTCAAAAGGAAGGGTTGAAATCTAACTCCAACAGGCAAGCATTCAAGCGTGGTAACTACACGTATGACCCTACGAAGAAAACATACGTTAGAGAATTTGACATTTGGAATTATCAGATAAATGATGAAGTCAGGGAAAGGAAAGAATTTGCGCTAAATCCCATCAAGGAGGGCTTTGAGAAGGTAAAGACGCTTACTCTGAAGGGAATCGTCGACCTGATAAATTCAACCTTTGAAGGCTTGACGGATAAGATAAAGGAACACCTGCGGAAAACCTTCGAGGGAACCAGTGGGGATCGACTGATAACCAACGATGAATACTTCCAACTGCCAAAACTAGTCCTAAACGAGAATGAGGGAACGACATACCTACACCTCCCATACTATGTGTCATCGATTGCATTTACCGATTGGTTGAACGTTATGTTAGGAGATATCCTAGATGAAAAAATGAAGGGTGGATCATGGAAATATTATGTGAGACAGATGGTGGGAATTCCCAACCCCATCGATGGAATCAAGGGCATAACAAAGAGGGGAATATTCCAAGTGTTAGATCCGTGCGCAACCATGCGAGGAAGGATTAAGGCAGACGAATATGAATGTGAAGAGGTGAATGCATTCATCTTCTCAGATTTGATTGCACCTCATCACGTTGGAGAGAGGACGATACCTCTACTACGAATGTTCCCGCTAAAGAATAAACTAGGTATAAATTGGATGCAGTTCACGAACCTTCACTACTTTGACGTAAAATATCAACAGATAGCAGGTTTCAACGTCGCGTTGCAAAACGAGCATTCGGAGCCTGTAAATTTCAAGGGAAAAGTATACATAACGCTACATTTCAAACCAAGCGATGAATAGCTTAGGAGTTACGTACGATGGAATGCCTACGACGGGCTTAGTTAAGACTATGAAAGGAGGGAGTCGATCAGAACCCTTCATAGGAGGGTGGGATGATGGTAAATCGATAGGTATCGTTAGCGGACCATGGTCACGTCATCGTCGAGCACGGAGAAGCATGCGCGGCGGTGGTGCTGGTGGACTGTTTAAGAGCCTCGCTAAGAGAGCAGGATCCTCTATTCGCAAAAAGCTAAAGTCTGGGGTTGGTAAGAAGGTTGGAGCTGCTCTAAGGAAAAAGGTAGGCACAGCTCTAAAAAAGAAAGTAGGTGCAAACCTAAAGAAGAAGATGGGTGCGGCTATAAAACGGAGGGTAGGCGCCGCCCTGAAAGGCAAAGTTGCACCTGCTTTGCAAAGGAAGGTTGTAGGTAGAGCTACGTCCCTAGCAAACAAAGCTCTATCAAGTAGAGCTGTGACAAAGAAGGTTGATACCAAAGTAAAGCAAGCGGTTAAAAGAGCTGCCATTCCTATAAAAGGAGCTGCAAGGAGAGGTAAAACTCCCACACACAACGAACTGGTACGAAGAGCTGAGCGGTTAATTTATTCAGGAGCAAATTTCTAAGGATGATCAACGCAGAAGGGTTAAACCTCTTCCAAGCTCCGCTGGCGGATGTATCCATCCAGAGCAGACATGATACAGACTATTATCCATCCGATGCTGTTCCCGATAACAGCAAGGAAACAATCTACATTCAAGTCGTCAACACATCCGCAGTGGATTTGAGGGATGTAAGTAATGTAGAAATTCACGCAGGACTGCAGATTCGCAACAAGGCTGATAACGCTGCACTTGCTACCACGATGAAAGCAGCTCAATATGGGATTTGCAATGGATTTGGTCAAGCCATCTTCAAGCAAGTAACATTGCAAGAGGGGGATATCGACATGAATCCCTCCACGGGAACATATCCATATCAATGCGATTTTGAAAACTGCTTAACGTATGACGAAAGGGATTTGGAGGGAAGGCCAAGGTTGGAAGGTTACATCCCCGACACTGCAAGTGCAAACTCAATGGCTGAACTATTCGAACCCGCCGCTGCTAATGAAATTAATAATTCAGGATTGGTGGTTCGATCGACGATGTTTGATCGAGGTGCTGTCGTAAAGGTAATCACTAAACTGCACTTAGGCCCATTCATGCAAAGGAGATACCTACCGCCTGGAACGAGGGTCATCCTCAAACTAATCCCCAATTCAGACGCATTCCTTTTAACTCAGGGAGCAGATGCTACCGTTAAAACCTACGGCATTTACATTAGAAGCATCATGGCTCGAGTTAGGAGCGTGAAATTAGATCCTCAGCTCATGCAGCGAATCAACATGAACTTGCAAAGAAGTCCTGCAATCTACCCAACCCCAGTCCCAACCATGACCACCCAATTGATTCAAAACGGTGTGAATAACTGGGAATGGGATAACCTCTTTGGCGGAAAAGTACCAAAGCTTCTAATGTATGGAATCGTTACGAATGCTGCATTCAATGGAAGCATGGCTGCCAACCCTTTTTATTATCGAAACTTAGACATAAGATCAACCAGGATCAAAGTCGATGGGGACTTGATCGTGCCCGAAGTGAAGACGCACTTCGTCAACGAAGATTGGAATGAGGCGTTTGTCCAAATCCTAAAGGCTACCAACGATAAAAGTTGTCTATTAAACTCACACACCTGGGAGGTGAAGAACATTTGGGTATTCGATTTGACACCGAAAGGAACGCACGCCCTGACGGAATACTATCCTGCAAAGACAGGCAATCTGAGGATCGAGCTCGACTTTGGCACGCCAGTGGCTGGTGGTCCCTATACCATCATCTTGTACGGACTATTCGATTCAGTCAGCGAAATCGATTCCATGGGAAACGTCAAAAAGAGCTGGTAGAAAAGATGAATGATATAAAATTGAACAATATATTAACCAATTACCCTCCAACTAAAAACACGTTCAAAGGTGTCTTTGCTAAGGATCAACTAACAAACCTCAAGGCAAACTTTCCCTTCAGCATCATAGTTAACGAATCAAATTCTGGGAGAACAGGTACGCATTGGGTATGCATGTACTTCAACGAATCAGGTCATTGCGATTACTTTGATTCATATGGAGATAAACCTTTAAAGGACATAAGCATATTCATCGCAAGGAATGCAACCTCTCTCACCATGAACAAGGAGCAGTTCCAAAGAGAAGACACCGACGTTTGCGGACAATATTGCATATACTTTATATCAAAACGTTCACAAGGTTATACAATGAAACAAATTTCGTCAGACTTCAACGCTGACAATAGATTGCAAAATGATAATTATGTATTAAGTTATGTTCATGCTAAATTCAATTGTTAATACGTTTCATCTCTACGTCGTAACTGCAAGGTGATGTCCATATGGTAAAGTCGTTATACCATCATTCAACAGATATCGTTTATCGTCGAATGGTGCTAAGGATAGCTTCGTCTGTCGGACAGAATAAACGACTTGCTTCTGCGAAACAATGTTGCGCTGCATGTGTACACAACTCTTTCCTTTCAGCAAACATTCCTTGTAATCAGCGTGGTTTATTTCATTCTTCACAATGCCTCTCTTAACACCCTTTGCCTTTTTGATTTCACAACCATCTTTCAATTTGCAACTGTATACCTTAGCCCTTAGACCGACAAATTCTTCCATCTCCTTCCCTTCCATCTCATCCTTCATCTTTCCAATTACCTTCTTGTTCATCGTTGAATGGTTTGGGTGATCCTTTGGATAGTTGCTAAAGTCGAACAACTGCTCGCTTCGCTTCATGACTTGATGTACCGTGGATAAAGGTTTATCAATCGCGTATATGAAGCTGTCCGTGTCCATATAACATAAATCTGCCTTGAATTCATCCTGCTTCCTCATGTAGTTGTAATGAAAGTCATACATCAGCGTCTTGCTTATTTCCAATATGCTGAATCCTACGTATATCGGCTTCTTCAACAACACCGTCCTTAGCTTTCTTTCCACTATGAGAGTGTCTTCATTAATCTCAAGTACTCCGTAAAACTGCGGCATTCGAACCCACCTACGCAACCTCTTGCCATCAGTGCATACATCATACTTCTTATGTCCTCTAACGTTCTCCATGGTTTTCCCAAACACTGCGTTATTCATCAGCTTGAAGAAATTCTTTTCAAAGTCATTCCTTGCACGTGCCCGCTTCTCAGTGTTGAAATCTATGTACTCACGCAGCCAAGGAGATTGGTTAAAGGTGACAATCGCATACACCCTAGTCACAACCAAACCCATCTCCAAACATTGTCTCAGATTCCTTTCGTGAAGTACATATCCAACCTTCTTGAATAAATTTGGAATCAACTTCTGCGTAAAGCTAAAACTTCTCTTACCATAAACCCCATTGTAAATCTCCCTTTGTTTATCAGACAACCATTCAGCCTGAACGGTCATTCGCTCTGCAGCCAGCGGTAAGTCAGAGTGATCGTCATGCAGCCTTGCAGGATAGTCCAAATCGACTTTGAATATGTGTCCAACCTCCTCATCGCCATTGCATAATGCACTCTCAACGATTCGATTTGCATCATCCTCCTCTTCATAATATTCAATGCTGAAATTACCATGAGGAAGTGGTTGGGACATAGCCCAACCATACAAATTGTTCGCATCCAAGTAAATCAACGAAGATTCATCTCCTGATTCAGCTAACCGTCTAGTGCACATCGTTATGCCACCTCTAATTCCCTCTTCCACCATGAGGTATATGTCCTTCTCACCTTCAGTCAATAATTCTAAGACAACGTTCGTCTTCTTCAGCATTGCATCCCAAGCCATCGCAGGGAGCGATATGTACCAAGCAGGATCCAAGCCATAATACTCGAGCGAAGTTTGTCGAAAGGATTCAAATACGTCAGCCAATAGCATCACATCGGTTTGCAAGTACAGCTCGTGGTAATCCTTAAATCGTCTGCAGTCAAAGAAATTCCAAACCTTCTTTGCATGCTCGTAATCTTCATTACCAATGTGTGCATCGTTAAGTTCATTGTAGAATGCTTCCTCGTTGGGTATGCTCGTTTCATCCATCTTTGAAAGGTTATCCATCCAATCGTATGGGTAAACCCCCTTCCTCCTTAGCAAGGCAAATGCCACATCTTGATCTAACTGCGGATATTTCTCCGCTATGAATTTCTTTACAGACGTTAGTCGATCAACTGGGAGGTTGTTTGCGAGTTCTGCCAAGCTAGCCGACATGAAATTCAATGAATCTATGTATTTGATGCCATGCGTTGATTCTTCGGACGTGATGTTCGCCGTGATTATCCTTTCAGACGTTGTTGCCATCACCTGCACACCTCTTCCTCCCAATGATCTCATCACGTGATGCATATCATAGCCTGTTAAGTTGTGAAAAACGATTGGGATTGGATGAGAACTGGCAATGATGTTAAGGTAATCTTTATTACATCTATTGCATGCTGCTCCTCTGTACTTCCCTGTAATGTGACAATGATCCCTCACTTTCTTTCGTTGCTCAACGTCTTCGCTGAAAGGTCTACTGCAACAATAACATACAATCGCATCTCTATGGCTTTTCCTCTCAACGTCAGTCATGCTCAAAGGTATTAACCTTTCAAATACCTTCCTGATTTCCCTGTTCAACCAATCCATACGATTCATGAACATTTCCATACAATCATCCCCCGTGTATGTCTCCGTTTCAAACCTCCATCGATCATCCAAAGTCTTAACCACCAAACAATAACTAATAGGAACGTGTCTTTGGTACTTGTCTGAATCTTGACGAACAAGTCTACATTCAAAGTCTGCATATATGATGAATGGTAGGAGAGTTTGCTTTTTGAAACCTTCAAACTTCAGAAGCATTTCATCCTTGCTGGGATATTCTTCTCGCTGCCCGTAATGATTTCTGCAAAACGTTAGATGCTTCCTAAGCGCCTCCTCAGAGTTGCACGATCCTAAACAGCGATGACAGTAATGTCTAGCCCGATGTGCCATATGTCCATCCCTACCATACAGCAGACGACTCATGTTTTTTAACCATGTATAATGATGGAAATCATCATTCATGATAATCAACAAGTCAACATGACGTCCAGCTCGCTTCTCGCTAATCCTAGTTGGAACGACAACTTCATCCTCATAACAGTAGACATTGATCGATAAATCATTATCATCCTCAAACCCCTTCAAATCATGCTTTGGATGAACAGGAAACGTTAGACGGCTACGATTCAACTCATACACGTACTTCCTGTAACTACTAGGTCTGTCTACTTGCCTCTCTGCAGGATGTAATGCAGCCGTAATGCTCCATAAAAAGCAATACTCATCATCATTCTTCACATTTACAATTGCTTCCTTCCTCTTAAGACTCAGCGGTGTGGGAATGTATGAACCTCCTCTAATCGCTGTATAGTCAAACAGATAAACCTTAAAGTTTTCAACGCTTTGGTATACCCATCCACTTCCTTGATTAGTAAACTCTTCAACATCCCTCCTAATACCCTCAATTGCTTCAGTTACGTTACCCTCTGCAGCATCAGAAGATTCTCCTTTCATTTGAACCATAACCTTCGATCTAAACGTTGGAGGAGGATCGGTTTCTATGTTTCCAATTGGTTTCACAAACATAACCTGCATACTCAAGTAATACTTTAGTCCTTGATCTCTGCTGTTTGCCTCTGAAACAACCGTTTCAACGACCTCTCCTATGATACCTTCAAGATCTTGCGCATCCATGCTGCGAACCTCAACATCTCTCACGTCGTATGCCCTTTCATCCATCAACCCTCTCTGATTCTGCCTACCATTCTCACCACCACCGCCAACTTGACCAACTGAGCTCTGTCCATGCATTGACCTCACATGCAAGCTCAAATTGTATCGATCTCGAAACACTCGCCGACATATCGTGCAAACGCATGAAAAAGCCACCCTATCACCTCCAATGCTCCGCTTCATCATCTCCTCAATCAATTAAAATCCCATCGTCAACCCCTTATATAAAATCATCGAATATTCGAATGTTCGAATGTTCGAATGTGGCATTCGATGGTTCGAACGTACTCTCCGTGGTTCATAACCCCTAATGCACTCAAAACCCCATCGCTATAGCTCATCCCTATGCCGTAATACAACCCTTTGCATTTAGGTTAAATGTAATAAGTATGGTAAATTCAAATTCAAAAATAACCCCCAGATTCGTACTCCCCGGGTAGGGAAACCCCTGGGACGCCTCAAAAATGTCGCGAACCCCCTCCTTCATCGTTAATCAACCCCTCGAATGTGACGTTCGAATTTACCCCATCCCCATGATAGCCGCTGCGCTTCGCTACTTGATCAATCAATAGACCTTTTAGCTATTCTGAAAAAGAATCTCAATCGAACGACCTTTGTTTACACTTTGAAGAATTTTCGAATATGCACAATAGCGATAGAAGCTCTAACGCCACTCGATCGAACTTCGGATAGAAAAATGTATAAAAATAACGCTCGATCCAGGCTCTTTTGAAGAAAAGCTAAAAGGTCTATTACCGTCACCATGACAATACAAATTTGACCAATCACATAACTCCACTTGGAAACTCGCCCAAAGGATTAGCCCATCCCCCAATAAGCGCACCTGATTGGTCAATCTTGGAAACTCGCCCAAAGGATTAGCCCATCCCCCAATAAGCGCACCTGATTGGTCAATTTACGCAATGTAAAAAATTAAGTCCCCCGATTGGTTCCGAGCGTCGAACTTAAAGTTCGATGGCTGGTATATAAACCTCCGCGCGGTCAAAATCGCTCAATCGCACATGTCATTCAATGCCACTAGGACCGCTGCGACTGTCATTGTTATCGATTACTTGTTGTTTTTGTTGTTACTATGCCTGGAGAAACCAGAAGAGTTGTGCGTAGGGACGATGAGAGAAGAGTTAGAAGGGGAGTCAATAACGAGCGAAATCAAACGTTGTTAATTGATTTTTTTAGGCAGAATCGGAGGAGGGCGAGAGCAAATGAATTGGAGCGAGCAAGGATGGAGGCGGAGGATAGACGGAGAGCTGGAGGAGTAGTCGTGAGGAACAACGATGGTGGTGATGGTAAGAAACATTCTCGTTCAACTTAAATTTCGGTTGTAAGTCGTTCGCCTTAATATATCAGCGTCTTATGAGTTCCTCGAATATTCCTTTAGATTATACAACGATTATGGTGAGGCAGAGGAGGAGTAGGAGTAGGAGAGCTGAGATGTTTGAGAAGAAGAGGATGTTTAAAGATGAAGTCTACACTCCAGAAGAAAGTTGTGTTATTTGCCTCGAAAGGGAATGTCAACCATCAATGAAAATGTGTCCTTCCTGTGAGAACATTTTTCATAGTCATTGTATTGCGGGTTGGCTAATTGAGTTTATGAATCACTCGTGTCCACATTGCAGGATTAGGCTGACACACCGAATGCTGGAAGACGTTGAAGTCGTCTTACCCCTTAAGACTCTTCATACGTCTTCTACGCAGACGGTGAGTCAAGCTCCTCTTTCTGCAATGTGGACCGAGCATGATTACTCAATCAGTCAACCTGGTCCCTCCTCCCTCCCTGGGTCTAGAGTCGCGCGGCTCACCCTTGATTCGGGAGAGCGCTCACCGGTGAGTCCGAGCTGGTCTCCGATCACCATCACCGTGAGCGTTACTCCCGAATCGATGGTGAGCACTCCCTCGGCGAACTCTAACTTCACTTTCTCGCCGGGGGAAATCCCAGAGTCACCCCTGCCTCCGACTCTGGGAAACGCTTCTACTTCTTCCGCTCCTTTCACCTTCTCTGCCGACCTCCATACCTCAGCTGCTGGCGATGAATCTCCCAGAGACGTCTGGGGTTACATCGCTGAGCAGCTGAGACGAGAGGGTTGGCATTCCTCTAATTCTGCCTCACCTTTTTCCTACCGCGCGCCTGAGACTCAGTGAGGGAGGATATAAAGGATGATATCGTTTGTCGTTAGTTTCATATGTTCATTTAATTTCGTTTAACTTCATTTAATTTCGTTTAATTTCATAATAAGTTCATTTTACATCGTTGGTAATAGGCCTAACATTACACCGTCGTCGTCTCTATGCAAAACCTGCGACAATGAGCCATCGGGAGATGGTGATACTCCTGCCTTGAGCAGATAGTACACTCATTCGTAAAACATCTTTACGAATGGGTGGGGGACAGGAAGCCCTGCACAGCGCTATGCGAGCAAACGGTGTAACGTTAAGTCTATTCCATATCCCAGTCTTCTTTCAAAGTCCAACAATCGCATATCGTTTGTCCATCACCTTCACGTCCACAGTCAATGCATAAAACGCCGCCAGCCTCATTTCGCATCCACTTGGCGTATGAGCGGTATCGTTCAAATGGGATCTTTGGTATCAACTCTCCCTTCATTTGTACATCAATCCTTGACTCGTCTGGATAGCAAGTAATCCTTGCTCCAGGTTGAATCGTCATGAATGGTGGAATAACCTTCACAAGCATTGAAAATAAAATTGCTAGCCTCTCCGAAAATTCGCTCCAGTGGTAAACATTACCACCCAAGACTCCTTCCGTGGTGGTGTTGACATAATACCATCGACTGCCATCCTTCAAAGGACCAAAGAAAACAAACCTCTCACCTTCGCTGCTTGGGCAATACTTATCCTCAACCTTCACCATCCTTGCCACCGTGGTGAACTCATAAGACTCTACTCCTTTGTAGGGCTTCGAATCGTCAAACCCTAAGTCTTTCAAAATATCAAGCATTGAATCCCTTTGGGCAATTTCTTCACCTATCTTCCAGCCATATATCGTCCTAACGTATTCATAAAACATCTTCGCTTTGATTTATCTCGTGTTGCTTGCTTGGAGACTTGCGAATTGGAACTGCTTCAACCTCTCAAATCGATCTATTCTTATAGAAAAAGCAACCAATCAAAACCCTCGAAAATTAATAAAGCAGTATCAACCAATGAAATCACTGGAAATTAATCACTCAATTAATCCTCGTCATGACAACGTAAATTGACCAATGAAATCATTTGAAATTGATCAGTCGATCAATCCTCACCATGACAACGTAAATTAACCAATCACGTAACTCCACATCGAAAGTTGCCCAAGGAATTAGCCAAGGAATTAGCCCATCCTCCAATGAGCGCATCTCATTGGTTAATTCATGAAACGTTCGAATAGATGGAATATGGAATTCGATCAATCCTATATAAGAAAGCGTTCAACTTCAAATCATTCAGTTGGGTCGGCGGAGCAAGAAGATGATCGTCATCAAAGGAGAAGAAGAAGCCTTGAAGATTGAAAAGGTAAAGACTGCGATAAAGAGCTGTCTATACCAAAGGGTGTATGAAAAGGTGAAGGAAACAGGCGACAATGAATTGGTAGAAGTCGTAAAAAGATTCCAAGCAGAGCATGGTGAAGAAACGATCCCTCAGCATACCTTCAATGCTCTATGCGAAGCAGCACTAAACTCTAATCGAAGTTTTTTCGAGGAAGGAATGACCAGTGAGTTGAGCGTACCATCAATGTGCGGTGTAACGAAAGAAATATTCGCAGATGGCAAAGTTAATTGGGGACGATTAGCTGCAGCTACTGAGGCTTGCGTATGGTTCGTGGTAAATGGCCTAAAGAAGAAGAAATGGTTGGAAAACAATGAAGTAGACTTTACGATGATGATGTTGCTGTTGCCGCTGTCATGGACAGTAAATCAATGGGCTAGGAAATCGTCAGAAGAAGTTCTAAGGTTGCATGTGAAGGTTAACGTGGAAGATGACAGTTGGTGGTGGACCATTGGATTATTTTAGAGAAATAAAGATTCCCTCTTGAGTCCTGATGAATTGATAGAAGTCACATTAACGTAGCGGTGCATTAGAGGGGCATACGATTGAGTAGGACGGGGATGATAGCAATCGAGGTGAAGAGCTATTATTCATCCCGGCTCCCGTTATCTCTATCGTTCGGGGCTCACTGGCTTGATTTTCGCCGAGTTTGAGGCTCATTGCAGTTAGAGCATTTCCCTTCACCTCACCCCTTACTGCTGCGTTAATGTCAACGATTGACTTCTTCGAACAGAACAGGAGAATGAGGGTTATAATAAAGATCCCCTTCTGAGCCTCCATTCGTCCTTGCTTTAAAGATAAGGGCGAGTGGGGGTTCAGTATGGGATTTCGTTTAAAAGTTAGATTTCTTAAACAATGGTTGAATCCCACATGCCTGTTTTCTTTACTCGTCATATCTGGATTGGAGGCTGGGTTGGGAATGAGGTTGGGGGGCCCTGGTTTACCTAGGGGCCCTGGTTTACCTATTTTAGGGGGGAAGGTACCAAAAAATGGTGCCCGTACACTCCTTTTTCATACTACTAGTATCCTTTAATTGTGAGTGGTGTACAGTTAGTTGTATGCAAGATATTGTTGCATGTCTTTATGTTTGGCTGGTGTAATCTGCATAGCGCAGGTTGCATAATACAGGTTGCAGGTCATGTCTTATGGCCAAGGGCTGCATGGCTGTATCAAGAGGCTGTCACCCACAAGAAGGCTAACATTTCTGTGTCAGGGGGTTTACAAATAGTTGGTATGTAAGAGCTACTGTTCCTGTGGAAAGAACATGCCACAGGATTAGCAAATCAATATCATGAATTAAATCACTTGGTTGCAAGTGATTAATTGCCTTTGACTCAGATTTTGATGACAACAAAACATTGTTATCAAATCAGTGGGGAATCAATGAGTGACATCATTCTATTCATATTGAATAACCATAAATAACATGATGCAATTGTAATGGTATCCTGAATAACCTTATGGATTGTCATGAAATGTTATGTTTGTTCGAGAAGAATTCCGTGGGAATTTTACTCATTCGTCAAGATTTTTTCAGAGGAAAGAATTTTAGGATTTTGTTGGATTTTCTCAAAACCAAAAGAATTTTTGCCAGAGGCGTACAAAATGTTTTGGGAATCAATGAAATGCTCTGGTGTTAGTTGCTTCCTTGGAGAAAACTTTCAAGTTTTCCCAAGTCTACCCCTTTCTGTTGGCCTTACTTCAAGCTCGAAAAGTTTGACTTTGTGAGCAAAGTAATCTGAATCTTCTCTTAATTACCAACATTTGTTTCATGCTCCACGAGAAACGTTGACAAAATACATCATAGGCAGAACGTAAATTTTTTATATCAATTGTTAAGCTTTGAAGCCAAACCCCTGAAACTAAAAAGCTTAGTTAGATGTTAGATGTAGAGAGCACCTAGGGATTAACAAAGCCGGTCAAAAGATAAAGTCTAACTCCTCGTCCATAGGGGACCACATTTCTAAATTTGGCCACAAAGCATCTTTTGATGACTTTGAAATTATTAGCAAAACAGACAATCATTTTGACCTTCTTATTCACAAGAGTCTTTTAATAAAACGAGACACGCCCTCTTTGAACTCCCAAACGTCATCTATTCCCATGGTCTCATTCTGACTTTGCCTTATTAGGTCTTGTTTTTCATCTCGCATTTTAGCACTTGTTTTTTTCTTCTTTGTTTTGCTGTTTATTTTACCTTATTAGGTATCTCTCCTCTCCCGCATGCCGTGTTTCATTTTAGTTTAAAAGGCCCTCGTGCACATATTTTGTTTGCTGAAGATGACTCTAGCCAGAGTCGAAACGTACTGAATTATGTTATAACAACTGGACTGTCACATTTTCTTTAATTATGGATTTTCTACTGGATTGTCAAATTATTTTGTAATGGATTTTCAACTGGATTGTCAAAAATCATTTCTGTAATGTAACTGGATTGTCAAAGTCTTTTCAAAGTCTCACCACAAAATGTCTTTTCTGATCTTCGTCTTTATCCTGCGATTTAAAAAGCTTAGTGTCATCAAGAAGGTGGCCCTATAGTACAGCCATGCAGCCCTTGGCCATAAAACATGACCTGCAACCTGCATTCTGCAACCTGCGTTATGCAGATTACACGAGCCGCTTTATGTTCAGGCTCTGGGGTAGTTGTTGTTCTTTGCTCCCCTTTTGCATCATCCTTGTAGTATTGCATAGTAGCTTAATAGGTATAGTAGAATGTAAAATTTGTTGTAAATTTCTTATGTGAATAGAAAAAATGCCTCCAACACATGATTAGCGAAACTTTCACGTGTTGGAAACCTCTTCAGGACTGCTTGACTGTACGTAATTAAGTACGGTTTGCGGACAGTATCAAATCCAATCCCAGATCACTGCTATCCATTTCTTCAAAATCAAAACAGAGAATTCATTTCAAAGTTCAAAGCAACTATTTCAAGACTCATAAGACTATAGCGATTGAAATGACAGCAGATTTAAACATGGGACAGGCAATGACCTGGTCAATTGCGACTCCAGCCAAATTCAAAGGTAGTTGTCACATCCGTCAGAACTTCGTGTCACCTCATAATGAATGTATTTTACAGCTAATGACTTCCATGCAAAGTTCATTGACGCAAATGTGGCTGAAATGTGCTGCATTCAACAAAAAACACTCAGGATAGCATCTTATTCAAACACTGAACAGCACATACGGCACTATTGTCCACTAACAAGTGGGAAAGCCTGGCAACTACTTTGGGGCTACAGCCACAAAGCAACGCCAACTTTCCAAAACAGACCTTTATGTCAACCTCCTGCCAATGGTAAAAATTGTTGGGACTACCTTTGCCTTGCCATGAGGATGTATGATGAATGACCGATGATGGTGAGTGAGGAACTGGACACCGGTTCCTGTGTCTTTGCCATCTCCTTCCTTTTTTGGTGAATACATTCTAAATAGGCAAAAAAAGAAGTTTGAATGTGTGAAGAAACCACTCTCTGTTTGTGATACTACATTGCATCATGAAGCCTCCTTACTGCCTCAAAGTAGTGGTTTCAAATAGGGTTGTTTGTTGGTGTTTTTTTTTGTTGTTTTGCATTTATTATTTTGGATTTTTCTATTATTCGTGTTTCTGTCTTTATTTAGTTGTCAACATTTGCATTTACAATGTCTGAATTAGGTATTTGTTGATCGATCAACAGGAACAAATTGTCTAGGTATCAGAGGTTGTAAAGATAGCAAGTCTTCTGATCTACAAGCTTGTGACAATGAAACATATAGTGTACCAAGAGATGATGTGACAGACTCTATCCATATGACAATTGTTGGGATAGTCTGCCCCTGTACTTTTTTAGCTATTGTACATAAATATGCAGGTTGGAGCGGATAATAAATGTTCCCTGACTCTGGGCATGCAACTGGATAACCTCAGTCTTGTCATACACTGAGAGTGAGGCTCACAAAAGGTATTTTCTAGACAATCTTTTGTCCTATATTGAAGGCTTAATTGAACTGAACAATTTTTTCGGACTCCAGCTATTGTCTGTAAGGAATGCTTCTCCAAGCAGTGTCTCTTTACCTGCACCAATTGAAACGGGCACACGACTGTTGTTTTTCAACTACTTTAAAGGGATTGTCAACTCTCGTGAACATGATTTATTAACTCATAGACTCCTTTGGTGCCATCCAGCGCACTTTGTTTTGAGGTGTTGTATCCCCATTATTGATTCCATCTGGCACATTATATATCTTCAACTCATATCTCCACAGCGTCCATGTGGTGCATTGCTCTTGACTGGTTCATTTCTACAAGTCCATAGATCTGATTGGCCCATACAACAATCAGTTTTGTAGCTTATTGTCTTGGTTTTACAATGACGTCATTTGTTTAGGGGGTTGCCAATGACAATTTTTGAGTTATGATCAGTGAAAGCAACGTGCCTACAGATTTTTGAGAAAGTTTTGGTGATGGAAAATCAGGACGATCTGTTTGCAGAGAATAGTTCCAATAATGAGAGCTTTCATGGATTTCCATATGAGGAGTTGGCTGAAGATGTTGAGTGGTTTACGATTTTCATGATGGCCGCCGGCTGCGTTTATTGTAGTGCTCGCAAATGAATGAAAATTATTGAATGAGCTAGTAGAAGGGAAGTGGAGTAAGACGCAAAAATGCATGGATGGGAATGTTAACCGTTTTGTGAAGTCAAAGTTGGATTTTTTTTCCTTTGGCTCACTCTGCTGATGTATTAAATGGATCCAATTGACAGGCATGAAGGGCCTAAGACATGGCTGCAAGCGAGCATGGATGGACAGCAGGTCACGCAACTGCAAGTAAAGGAAATAATTGAAGCAGCGTTGAAACCTGTTAGAGAAAGTTTATGTCAGCTTGCCGATTACATGTTCATAGATGAAGCAATTGATAAAGTCAAAGAAATTATTGATGAAAAATTACAAGAACGAGATGAAAGGATCAAATCAAAGAAATCATTGATGAAAAATTACAAGAACGAGATGAAAAGACATGAAGGGCCTAAGACAAGGCTGCAAGCGGGCATGGATGGACAGCAGGTCACGCAACTGCAAGTAAAAGAAATAATTGAAGCAGCGTTGAAACCTGTTAGAGAAAGTTTATGTCAGCTTGCCAATAAAAGTTTCATAGATGAAGCAATTGATAAAGTCAAAGAAATTATTGATGCAAAATTACAAGAACGAGATGAAAAGATCAAGAGCCTTGAAGATTGTGTTGAAATTCTGAAAAGCAAAATGGTGGTTCTAGACAGCCTTGAGAGAATGAGAGCTAACGAAAAACATGATTTACCCATAAATATTTGTGAGCCAATGAGTGCCTTTTGCTGCTGGATCTTAAAAATGCGAAGTGATCATGAAGAAGCAGATGTGAAGCTGGCAGCACTTTTGAAAGCACGACAGACCTGCCTCACGACAAATCAGTCATTCTTCATACTACATCTGGTAATGTTAATATCTTTGTGTTTTTCGTTGCCTATCAATATGATGGTATCACAATGTTAATTGATAGAGCATCAAGGAAGAAAGAAAGAACGACATATGATATGTCATCAAATGATTTTAAGATCCAGCAGCAAAAGGCACTCATTGGCTCACACATGTTTACGGGTGAATCATGTTTTTCGTAGAGGAATTAAAGTATACTGGAGAATGTTGGAATACCGTAGTGAGTTTAAAGCTACATTTGCAACCCTCGGAGATGCAGCAGAACTAAGCCCAGAAATGTTTTTGACACTGGGACGATATGTTTTTATGCCAATATGTTTACCCGAGACTGCAGTCAGTAAATAATGTCAGAAGAAAGCTTTTCTTGGCAGAGATACAAGAGAGATGACAAATCATCAACCTCTCTTTAAGGCCACCTTGCCAAAGAAGCATAGAATGTCACTGTAAAGAAGCCAACTGCGTTACCATTACATACAGAAACACTGACAGACAGATACTAGAGATATGATGTGGAGAAAGACATGGTTGGAGTTAAGGCAGATCCATTATATGGAGTCAGGATTACTTCGCTGAGCAGATTTATGAACGCCAACAAAGAGGCAGCCGATCACACTATCAACCAAGATTTTAACGTTTTTTGAATATGAATGTTAGCTGAACTAGTTTGTAGATATAGAATAGTCTTGTTATCGTTATAAAGCAAACAGAAAGTCATTTTGGAGAGAGGTTCCACAGGTATGGCATTCTGAGTATTGTGACGTCATATCACGTGACCAGAAGTTTAGAGATTTGATTTCTAGTTATAAAACTCATTATCAAGCATTTTACTGATGTTTTCCACTGATTTATGGTGGGTAGATGAAACAGATTCTTAAACTTAAGTGATTTTACGTTTTTAGCTGAAAACGAGGCATTTTCATGAAAACGAGGCTGAAGGTCCCGGAATTTCGCCGTATAACATCGATTTTCGTAATCAGCGCCCCAGAATTGACTAAAATCACTCATCCAAATGAATTCCATCTTTTTTTACCACACTCTGCCGCCTTGACCATTAGAGCCTGAGGATTGGGCAGAAAGCTGTGACGGCATAGACTTTGTATTTGCAGATGTAAACTGCAACCTGTCATCCAAATTAAAAAAACGGGAAGTTTCTCTTCTTCTTATTAGTTGATGACCTGCAACGAAAATATGATAAACTGACCTCTGAAGACTGATTTGTTTCCACCCTGTTACCCCGTTTGTTGCTCTTATGTTTTGTGAACCATTTTTTTGTGCGCTGTCTTGATTTTCATGTGGTAGATTCAGTTGTATTCTTTTCTGGTTTTTTTTGTCCTGTGGATGACTTGCATCCCAAATTTGATGTGCTTGGTCTGAAGAAGACGTTTTATGACCCCCAAATATCCCATACCCCCTTTTTGACCTTTGATGGTAAATCCTCGTCTGGGCTTTGGGATGTTTGCAGGTTATATAAAAAAAATCTTATTTAGTTTGTTTTTCTTCTTGCCTTGCTACTACCATCTTTCAGGTACTTTTAGGGTTCTGAGATTGACATGCAATGACAGTCCTCCTTTGGATAATATTCCAAAATCCGGGAATGTTTACATGCGTGTGTTTGAGCAAAAGTTTTGACAGTGAACATGCGGGTGTTTTCAATGGTTTTTTTTGTTTCCACTGCAAAATGAACAAAATTTATTATTTGCCTCATAATTCCATTCAATATAATAAGTGATCATTCATGTAGGCTGCTACGCTGCGTGTGAAAAATTCCCCTGATAGCTCATTTCTCAGCATTGAGTCTTTCACGTTACACCCAAGAGAAAACCTCTTCTTAATTACCGCCTTTATTTACATTTTTTCATTGTGTCTTTTTATTTTCTTTTCCCAATTGGTTGTTATTATCCTTTGTTTTTTGTCTGCTGCTTTCTTCGTCAGATTTTCAAACTCAGGCTAAAATCACTTGTTTGTCCTGAGAGTGGTCAAGGATATATGGCAAACTTATGCCAGTAGGATCCAGTGAATGGCGTGCAGGAATCGCTGGATACAAAGTTTTGACTGTTTCGAAAGCCCGCTATGCAATACCAGTTTTTGAGATAATCTGATGTATCCTGAGTTACTTTGCCTACTTATACTTCTTCATCCCTCTGTCTGTTGTTACGTTTCCATTTTCCCTCGTTTTCTTGTTTACTTGGTCCCACATTTTCGCCATTACACATAGTCATATCCCCTACCCTGTTACAGAAACACCAGACAACAGATATATTCTTACAAAAGTAAATTTGCAGGCCACCTTAAAGCTCTGTTTTGCGATGTCGCTATTCCTTGAGCTTGTGAAATGCTGCGACCATGTCATTCTGCATGAGAACGTATATGCAAGGAAAATTTTGATGGTACTGCAATATGTTCTCTTTGCCCTCCTCATTGGCACAGGTCTTCAGATGTTTCAGCTTGGACAGCGTTATCCTATTCACATACTATTGCTCCTATATGGGGATGTCCACCAAAATCCTGGTCCGCAGATTAATAAATGCCTGAAGTTTTTTCATCAGAGTCTAAACAGCCTCTGTGTGAGAGACAGGATTAAGATACCCCTGATTGAGACTTATGATGCCCTCCAAAAATTTGATACCATTCCTGTATCAGAGTCAATACTTGGTGGGTCAATGAGGGATGATGAGATTTACATTGAGGGTTTTAGTAGGGACGTTTTTCATAGTGATCATCCAAGTAACACAAAAACAGGGGGAGTCTGTCATTATGCACGTGAAGGGTTGCCAATAAGGGGCAGAAAAGATCTTGAGTTATTACAAGAGATTATTATCACTGAAATCAACATTGCACGTAAAAGGATCTTTTTGGGTACTATCTATCGAAGCCCAAGTCAAAGTAGCCAGCAATCTGAATATTTCATTGATAAGTTGCGGCTGGTGTAAAATGCAGGTCAACTGTTTGCAGGTCACTGTGGCAGGTCACCACGAGGGCCATATGCTCATGGCTCATAGGCTGCATAAAGGAATTCGGTTGTGTATGAGATACTGAGAGCTGCTAGTGTGCTGAGATAAGACGGTGGCAAAATGATTTTTTTATGTCTCCGAAAGCTCACAAAACTGTGTAATATTGCCTCTCCCTTTGGTGTTAAAATGTGAATGCAATCCTAGCCCCACTTTTGTCATTACACACACCTTGTTACACCATGAGAGATGGTTATCAAATTCCTTTCTTTTTCACGTTACATAAAGTGACAATACCTTGACATGGAAGAAAGCCGCCCTAATCCCATGACGGTACTCTGCGCAGAAATCAAACGACTGAAAGCTCTAACCAGCTGGTGATGTAATTCTGATTGAATAATTGGTGCTATAATTCTCAATACCTCAATTAACTTTAGCGACCACATTGATAATTCTGCATTCAAAGATATGAAACCAATTAAGAAACTTTTAGTACTAAAATGGACAAAATTTCATCTTAGACTTAGAAACTTTTAGTACTATGGCCTGATCCTAGTTTCTTATGAAAAACGTGCATTTAAGAAAGATTTAAGGATTCTTGGCATTTCATGCAGATTTCAAGGAGAGCTCCAGGGGTTTCCGGATTTCAAAGAATTTCTTGAGGATTTCCGGATTTTTTCCCGGATTTCCAGTTAATGTGTACGAGATTTCGAAGTGTAATGTCCCTCGCATTTTGCCCGGACTTTGACCAAACAACAAACAAACACAACCTTAATCGCGTATAAACCAAAAATCAAAAGGGAATGGGGTCAAGGGTATGCTTTTGGCAACTTTCTGAAAATGTATTGTCTGAAAGATTATTAGGTAAATGACTTAGCTTAGTCATTGGGGCACACCTAGCCACTTCACTTTGACACATTACATGTCAACACACTAGCGGCTCTCAGTATCTCATACACAACAGAATTCCTTTATGCAGCCTATATGAGCCCTTGGCCCTCGCAGTGACCTGGAAAAATTTGACCTGCATTTTACACTAGCCGTAATAAGTTGCAAATGGTGCTAAACAAACTTAAAGGAGAAAATCCGCAGTGTGTAATCTTGACAGATGATTTTAACTGCAGATCTTCTCAGTGGTGGACGGAAGATATTGAACAACCAGAGGGTACCGTTTTGGAGGAGCTTATTGAAACAAACGGCATATATCAGCTGATAGATGAGCCAACAAGTATAAGAAATGGAGGCATGTCTTGCATTGACTTAATTATTACTGATCAGCCAAATATGTTTCTGGATTACGGGGTCCACCCCTCTTTAGATGATCATCGCCAGCATCAAATAATCTATGGAAAGTTGAACGCATCTGTACCATCTGCCCCTCCTTATAAAAGAACCATTTGGGATTACCCAGAAGCTAATATGCAGTCGATCTGTGACTCACTCAATGCAATTAACTGGTCAGATAATTTTAGAGGACTTGACTCCAAGGAGATGGTTCAAATTTTCATCGAAAAGCTTTCTGAAGTATTCTCCTTATTTATACCCAACAAGATTGTAAAGTTCAATGACATAGATCAACCATGGATAACACCCCACTTAAAAACTGCTTTCAAGCACAAACATAGAATCTTTTCAAATCTTGTTCGGAGTGGTAGGAAGCAAGAAGATTGGAATCGGGTAAAAAACGTGCAAAGTGAAACATCTAGGCTTATAGCTAGTGCTAAAAGTGAGTATTATGCAAACCTTGGCAAAAAGTTATTTGACCCCAAAACTGGAACTAAAACCTATCAGGTCCCTTGACACAAAAAAGGTTGTGAAATACCAAAGGCTGTGATGGTATTTCTTCTTCAATGATTAAGATGTGTGACAAGACAATGGTAGGGCCCCTTTGATTGATTTTTGAAAAATGCCTAGACTCTGGTGTTTATCCCCCACAATGGAAGAAGGCAAGTATAATCCCTGTCCACAAAAAGGGTAATAGACAGAGCAAGGAAAACTATCGCCCAATATCCCTGCTGCCAATTTTTGGAAAAATTTTTGAAAAACTTATGTTTGATACAACATACAGCCACCTCTATGAAAATGGCCTCTTGTCTCAACATCAATCAGGTTTTCGGCCAGGAGATTCAACAATCAATCAGTTGTTGGCGATAACTCACAATATTTACAGAGCCTTTGAAGAGGTGTCTAGCAAGAAATGCGTGATGTCTTCCTGGGTTTGTCAAAGCTTTTGACAGGGTTTGGCATGATGGTCTCCTCTATGAATTGAAGATTAATGGTATATCTGGCAATATCCTTGAGCTTATTAAAAAATTTTCAAAGGACCGAAAACAACGCATAGTTTTGAATGGGAAGAGTTCAAAATGGGAATCAATTTTTGCAGGGGTACCTCAAGGATCAGTCCTTGGTCCGCTGTTCTTTCTTATGTACATAAATGACATAGTCAGCAACGTTACATGTGGAATTAAGCTTTATGCTGATCACAGATCCCTATTCTCAGTAGTGGATGATGAAAATGTTACCACTTGAGCGTTGAATTGTGATCTTGGAAAAATTAATTTGTGGGCTTGGCAGTGGAAAATGCTGTTCAATGCTAATAAAACGGAGGAAGTTATTTTTTCTTGTAAAAGGCAAACACCAAACCATCCAAACCTCAGATTGGGAAATGATGCAATAGCTTCCAAGAATGAGCATAAGCACCTAGGATTGATCCTTGACTCAAAACTTGATTTCCAAAGTCATATAAGAGAGGCTATCCTAAAAGCACGCAGAGGGATTGGTATTATAAAATGCCTTTCAAAATACGTTTGTAGAGAAGTTCTTGCGCAAATCTTTAAGATTTACGTTCGACAGCATCTTGATTATGTGGATATCATACACCATGAACATGATCCTGAAATGCATCGTCACTTCACACAAAAGTTAGAACAGACCCAATACTCTGCCGCACTAGCTGTCACAGGAGCTTGGAGGGGTACAAGTAAGCAAAAAATCTATAACAAATTAGGATGGGAAACCCTGTACCATTGTAGATGGTATCGCATATTCTGCCATTTCTATTCTCTGCGCAAATCCAAAGCGCCGGATTACCTTTATTCTGAGATACCCCAGCAGCGAAATCTGGTCTATAACCTAAGAAACCCACATGCAGCCTACTGGAAGAACAATTCGATACTCAAACTGGTACTTCCAAAATACCATATCTGAATAGAACTTAGTGGATAACAAGGTAAGAAACTCTCCTCGATTTCCCAGTTTAAAGGAATCTGTTTGCTATCATACGGCCAAGTAAAAATCCTACCTACAACATTTGTGACATCCTGGGTAACAAACTTCTAACCAAGCTTAGGGTTGAATTTAGTGCATTAAATGGGCATAGATTTAAACATAACTTTGCCTGCTTAAGTCCAATGTGTGTCTGTGGCACTGGTACAGAGGACAATGAGCATTTTCTCCTGCACTGCCCTCTATACAGCATATTGCGCCAAGATCTCTTTGACCAGCTCTCTGATATTGATGGATTCATTGTTGCCGATGTTAATCCGAAAGAACTCTGTCCTTTACTCTTATTTGGTGATCAAAATTTGGGTATAGTTGCAAACAGAATCAAATTAGAAGCAACCATCTCCTTCATCAAAGCCTCGGGAAGGTTAAATTAATGCAGCATCCCCCCCTTTTTGTTCTACTTGACTTTTTTTTCAATTAAATTTGTAGTTGAATTGTAAGTGGCATTAATGGTGAGGACCCGCCGACCTCATGTCTTTCCTTGCCATAAATGTCACAGTTAAAATGTAGTTGTAGTTTTTCTTAGTAGTTGATGTTTTTAAATTGATATAGAAAAAAAGAAGGGATGTTGAGGAAAGTAGAAATGAAGACGATATAATGACTGGCGAAATATCAGGTGCAGAAGGAGACAAAGAAGATCGCAAATATTCTGACTATGATGAAGAGTGGCCTAAGCCAACGGAGATTGGGGAGTGGATGGAAGTTGTAGAAACAGTGTTTATTCGACCATTTAAGGAAGAAACCAGGCCTACTGTCGAATTAGGAAGTGAAAATAAGGAGCTAGACTTTTTCCATACCTATTCCCTAAAGATTTATATGGAAAATTAGCTGAAGAGACGAATAGGTATGCCCGCCAACTCCAGGAAGAGCGTGGGATTGACAGTTCGTGAAAGCTAACAAATGCAGATGAAATCCAGACATTTATTGGGATGCATGTTTACATGCCTGTTGTTAACCTCCCAGCACTGAGCATGTATTGATGCGAAGGTAAGTACTTTGGAAAGTTTCCAATCAAGCAGTTCACCAATGCATTGCACGTCTTTGCATTTATATTGATGAAGTTTTCAGACAAATCCCACCTGGTGTTATCATTGTCGTTTGGAAGAACTATTTTCACTTTTAGCATGCCTACTTTCATATGGCCTGTGTTGCATGTTACGCGCTACATTTACGATGGTTCATCTTTAGGACTACCTTGCTCAGTGGTTATGTTGAAACGAAGGCTACGTTTACACAGAGCCGGCCGAATGTTTGGCTGGCCAAATATTTGGCCGTTAAGCGTTCCCGTTTAGATGAGATCTGCCTAACCGGCCAAATATTTGGACGCTTAGCCGACCTTCACTCGGTCACTTAGGGGAGTGGCCTCCTTGCCAACTGAGCCGGTCAGATTTGTGAGCGGCCTCGTGTAAACACTCTTAAACGAACAAAAATCTGCATGGTACCAAAATTGAGGATGGAATGCTTTGAAAAGGAGGCCAATGGAACATGGTCCTCCGAGAAACTGGAGACATATTGCTAGTAATTAGACAATGTGTGCATGCCCATAACAGATGGCCAGCCTCATGTAAATGCGAATCCATAGCGACCAAATATTTGCACGGTACAGCTAAAAGGCCAAATATTCGGCCAGCCAAGTACTAGAGCAGGCCCGTGTAAACGCATCCTAATCCTGGTCCAGAAAATCTTACCATTTGCTGCTGGAATTTGAATGGTATTTCTGCTTTTGATTTTTCAGGATTTCCCTCATTGAAACATATGATTCTGTATAAAACGATGACTTAGTTGGAATTGTGGAAACTCATGTTGATAGTACTGTTAATGAAGATAGAGTAGCACTGGATGGGCATTCATTCTAGACAGATAACTATCCACAAAATGTGAAAAGAGGTGGTTTTTAGCTGTAGGTCAAGACTCTTTAAGGTCAAGCTTGTCTCAAAACACCATCTAGGTAACTTTTCTTGAATAC
Source organism: Aurelia sp. 3 sensu Dawson et al. (2005) (assembly GCA_964020215.1). NCBI lineage: Eukaryota > Metazoa > Cnidaria > Scyphozoa > Semaeostomeae > Ulmaridae > Aurelia > Aurelia sp. 3 sensu Dawson et al. (2005). The sequence continues at coordinate 8,908,416 of OZ026577.1, forward strand.
GTATTGTGTGAGATGCAATTGATCAGGAAAGTATTTTCATGCGGTAGTTTACAGAGGTCCAAGTCAGGACCAAAGTGAATTTGACAATTTCACAATGACTTTAGAGCTGATGCTATCTAAAATGCAGCTAAAATTTTGTTCTTCATTACTCTCAGGTGCCTAATACAAGGGGGGATGCTTATTAATTTTCAAAAATTTTATCCACCCCCTGGTCCTCATTCAGGCATAATGTGGTTTATTAATTTTGGCAAAACAATTTCCAAAGGTCAATATGATTTTAATACAAAATTTTGTTTGAAAGATAAAGCATTGCAGTGTACTCGTAAACTAATTCCAATGTTTTCTTTTAGAACAGAAGTCATTGCAGTGCACTTCCTAAGCTAATTTGAATGTCTTCTTTTAGAAAAAGAAGTCATTGCAGTGCACTTGTAAACTAATTCTAATGTTTTCTTTCAAAAACAGTTGAAGAAAGATGTCTTTTTATCAAAAGTGTAAAAGTGGTACACGTTCTTGTTTTTACTTATCTGCAGCTGTTTACTGTAGTTATTGCACTTGTCTCCAGTAGATAACGTAAAAGCCGTTTTTTGCGAATTTCTGACCCCCTCCCATTTATTAAGACCCCCCTTGCATTAGGCACCCAACAGTATCATAACTGACAATTTCAACTGCCTTTCAACACTGGGATGGCAAAAGGATAGTGAAAATAATGATGGAAGATCATTCAAACTAATGATTGCATAATTAGGCCTTTTAAAACTGGTCGATTTGAATCAGGTAGATTACAGGTTGAAGGGCTTGTGCGAGGATATAAGCCTGCATTTGAATAGAGCAGAAAAATCTAAATATAGCCCATTGAGATTGATGGCCCACACATGTTGCACATTTTCCTTCTTCTACTTATAGAGAAGCATATTTACCATTGCAAACTCCCGTTAAAAATCACAACAATTTCTTCTAAAAAAGATTAATAATCAATATTCTGTTGAGTTTACCTTGGAGCATTAGTTTAAGGAGCATATCTTTGAAGGATAAGATTTTAGAATTTCAACCAGTGACCTTCCTTACACCATTTTCAGAAATTTTCCTTTGTAAAAGTAACAAAGTCCCTATTGTCCTTTCAGGATGTTTTTTGATGTCAAGTATCACAATTGACCTCAATATCCAAATCCTGCTAGCACTGGCTTAGTGTTTCGGTTTTCATAAATTTTCTCAAAATATTAACTCAACATCCAGGTTTTGCCTGCAGGTTTCTTTCTTTCTCTTTTATGCAATGGTGTTGGGTGTTATGCTTCTTGCAGTATCATCTTTGTAGTGTAACAAACGTGTGTTGTAAGTAGTGTCTTAGGTAATCCGCCTTTTGTAAAATTTTCAAATTGAGTATAAGAAAGTATTATAACACAACTGCATCTAAAGTAGTGTAGGGTGTTTTAAGAGTCTATCATTTTGGCCGTTTTGTCCGCCATGAGTACCATGTTAGCAATATGAGCTATAACTGCAGTTGCTCGCAGTATGTGTGTTTGCATGTTATAAAAATGGTGTTATGCCACCATATAGACTCTACATTTTTCATGTCCTGTACCATACCATTCATAGAAGGAACTGCTATGTCAGAGCAGTTTTCAAGCAGTTTATTTCTTTTTAGCATTTCCTTTGAGATACTGCTTTGATTAAGTTGAAATTGTGTCACAAATTGCTTTGCTACATTTTCTAAGACCTTATCACCAAAGTTTTCATTTGAAGGCATTTCTTCACCAATATCTCCAGTGATATCCAACTGCTGTTCCTTGTCTGCTTTAGATGCAATAAATAGCATGATGCATTGATTTTGGTGGCAACAAATCTAACATGTTGTCACTTGCTCCGTGCGAGGCTACCACAACGGAATCTTCCTTGGGTACGGTGCTCTCATCATGCTGTTTTGCCTAAAAATGGCCCCACAAGGTGTTGCATATGATGATAGAGAGTCTTGGTCATCTAAAATAGTATGAGGCCATTTCGTTCCAGGCTGCAGCACCCCTCTGATAGTGTTAACAAGTAATAAGTCAACTGTATGTGAAACCAGCAGAGAAAGCAATGTGCGTCACAGAGTACCTTCAGAGGGCTCCAGCAATATACGCTTCATGGTTCAGAACACTGGAGCATAATGTTTCCATTTTGGATTATTTTTGGAGAAATGTAAAACTTCAAAACTCTGGAAGAAAAGAGGTAATCACTGATTACCTTGATTACCCCTCTGTGCCGCCCCTGGTAAGAGAAAAGCAGTAGAAATATAAAAGAACCTTGTTAAGTGTGTGGTGGCAGATGTTAAGCTTAAAGCAGCTTCAACACACTATGAGACACTAGTTGCGTTTTTGGATGAATGCAGTGCTGACATTGGGCAGCGGCAGGAAAGTTGAAAACAAATGCTGCCATTGCTCATTGCTGCAGAAAGATTTGTTGCTGAGCAAACATCACATGTTCTTAAAACAGAGCTCCTGTGCAGTCGAATAGACAAGTGCCCTTGTTTCTGGTTTTACCTCAACACAATTCAATTCAATTCAAATATTCATCAACCAAATACTATTGGTTCTAGTAAGCTAAAATACATAACTTATACAGAGTACTAGTTATACATTTAGGCTACGATGAATAAAAGACAAATAAATGAACTATAAGATGTAAACTACAACAAATAAACTATAGAATACAAGATACATAAGTGATAGTTATTTAATCATATCGTGATAGTCAATAGTCAATAGAACGAAAGTCATATTTATCAATCTCATCTATTCTAAATTTGTTTGTAACTGATAATGCTATTTCTTATTATTTCTGATTTGTATATATATTTTGCTGGATTCCTTAAGTGTTGTTCTTTTTTGGGCTCATTTAAGATGTTTTTAAGTATCTCAATTTAGTCATCATAAGTTTTTGTGTCCATCTCATACCTTTCTAATCCTAATTCATCATAGAAAGTGTATCTTTCTAGTTCATTGTGCATACAGTCAAATATGAAATGTACTTCACCATCCATTGGCGTGGATATTTTATTGCAAAAGTCACAAGTTCGCTTATCTCTACTTAATTTTCCATTTTGTGTATATGAAAACCTACACATTCTGAGTTCAAAATCTTAGGTTTTTATGTGCACCTTTTACTGTAGCAGGGATTAATTAGCAGTAACTGGCTGTGAGGAGAAAATTGCCAAAATTATATCTCTCTCCCTTGTTATTCTAGCACTGTATGACATTTGAATATCGTCAATCGTAGATCATCTATCATTTCAAACAACCCATTTGCCTCTGTCTTCCCAAAGCTTTCAACTCACAGGCTTTTAAACAAACTTGACTTGATCTGCTAACATCTCTTCTCCTTCAAGCCCGTATTTCACATGTATGATAGGTGTTTCCACCTCACTAAGAGACAAAAAAATTAAAAAGGAAGACCTTAGTGAGCCTGGAGAACTTGTCCATTTTGCCAAGGTGTTGGAAGCTGCCAACATCTTTTCTTTAAAACGAACGGCAGATACAATCTAGCAAAAACAATTTTGAAAATGATTATGTCAAAGTCATTTTACTACAAGTGACAATGTTATCCTAAAATTGGGTACAACTCCTTGGGACTTTTTTAAAATCATTCAAAAATGAATGAAGGTAAGTAATGCCACAATCGTTGATCAATTGTAAATTCTTCAAATTTGGAAACCTGCTTTGCTTCAATCTATGGTTGTAGGAAGCATCAAAATCCTCTCTTAAGAAGCTACACCCTGATTTCTGGATTTACCTCAACGCATGAAAACCTACACATCCTGAGCTCAAAATCTTAGGTTTTTATGGGCTACCTTTTAAAACGGAGAACGGGGAATGGAGAAAAATATACTTATAAAGGCATTTTTTATTTCCACTTTCATCTTGACGTTTTACCAGACTTTCCCTTTTAATTTATTTGCTCATACACTTTGGTCTGCAGATGTAATGACTTCATTGTGGCACATTTTTCAGCCTCTGTACGAATGTTTAGTGAAGGAATCCTACGTCAACCACAAGTCTTGGCCTACAGGAACTTACTTCAAACAGGAAAACAATCAAGCAGAAACGGCAAAATGCATTCCAGAATGGCACTTCGTTGCAGTATGCCTTTGCATAAGCAACCGACTGCCAGGCAACATTTTTTCTGATATTTTTCAGAACATTCACAACATGCAACACCTGGTATATGACAGTCATGTACTTTTCATCGTGGCATAAGCATATTGTGGATTTAAGGTGACTGTGAGGGGCACACCCAAAGCCATTAAGTCTCTACCAACTGTTTGCTGTTGCACACTTGTCGCTAATTCAATTTTTCTTCTGTAGCAAGCGAAATGAAATCTGTCCTGGGTGTGATACTCGACGTAAAGGACTCTAGGTTGTTGGAAAATTCTATCGAACACCATCGAATGCTATGAAATCGAACAAGACTCTTAAAAGATCTAGCACTAAACAGAATGAGAACAAAATTAGCAATGGACAGTGGACATCAATTCAAATGCAAGTACCACTATTAAAGTTCAGAAATATATGGTTTCCATTGTGATTTAGGTAAAGTAGTCTAAGTTCATGTGCATTTTCAAAAAGAAACTAAAAATTTGGGCCAGTACTGAAAGTTTCTTTATGTTATTGGATTTTGAGTACTCAGAGTTCCTTACGAGTTTCTTAAAGGTTCCATAACAATCTACACTTTCACTAGTTGTTCTTCCTTCAAGAATATTTTAAGACAAGGTTTTTCAAATCTGTTGGGCGATACTCAAGTACCTTCCGAGCAATATGATACAAGAAACAAGCAGAAATAACACAAGAATGTGTAAATGGTTTCCTCCATCAAAGTAAATTCTTTGGACAACATGGTGAAGTGTCCGGACATGGAATAGCGAGTGGAAGTTTTCTTAGGAAATGGTTGTCTGAATGATGTTATATTAGGGTCAAAAAGAAAATGCAAGCTTCACAGGTCAACAGCCTTCTAGTTAATGCATCATTTATATTGATCTGCAAGAGAAACAGCTGGAGAAATCGCGATGCCAAGGCAAACATGCTCGCGGTCGAAGAGTGATGAATTAGGCCCTCCCGATAAAATGGAGGAGGATTTCATGACCCGCACAGCATTTGAAAAAGATTTTGGAAAAGAAACTGGACAGTCTCAAAGAGGACCTTGCTTCAAAAGATGATATACAAGGACGTAACCAAAGGGGAGCAGTTGAAAATCAACATTCTTGAATCAAGGCTTGTCCTCATGGAAAAGTATGTTGGCCACCTTCAGAAGACTGCGGATGAACAAGAACAGTACTGGAGACGGCTCCGTTTACGGATGAGTGATGTGGAGATCAAGGCAGGGGAACCCGAGTTAGGCGAAGATTGTTTGAAAAAAGTAAAGAATATCTTCAATGAATTATCAGTGAAAATCCCTGAATCTGCAATTGACAGAGCGCACTGCATAGGACAAGTAAAGGAAAGCAAAGGCAAACAATTTCGTCAGATTATAATCAGATTTACAACATGGCGTCACCGCACGATGGTGCATAAGGCAAGAAAGAACTCGGACAAGTAAAGAGTTCAACTGGATTTAACGAAGAAAAGGATGAGGTTGATTGGAAAAACGAATGAAATGTTAAAGGGCAGAAATCTGAATGGTTATACGTTTGCAGATATTAATTGTAGACTATGTGCGAAACTGGATGATGGCTTTTATTATTTTGAGGATGAAACAGAGTTCAAGAACCTTATCAAGCAGAGATTAGGTAAGGAGCAGGAGGAGGGAAGCAGTTCTGAAGAAGATTAAGACTACCCTCACATGAGAAAACTCAAACCGATCTGAGTTTCAGATCGGTTTGAGTATTGGCCTTGTTTGCTAATTTGCTTCCCCCTCACATGAACAGTTTCAGACCGGTTTGAGAATATCAAACAATGCGTGCTTTCCTTCCGCTAATGGAACAATTGTGATTGTTTTGTGGAAGATATTGGCATTGATTCATAACACTTAGATCCAGCTGGGTGACTTTGAATGAAATCTTTATTGTTTTGATTGCCAAAGGAACGCCTGGAATGTCAATCACACGTGCTTTGAAAAGTCATTTTGCCCCGAAATGAAAAATTTTTCTGCTCACATGAAAATTTCAGGTCGACCTGAAAACTCAGACCGACCTGAGAAAGCGAAATGAGTTTCAGGTCCACCTGAGTTCCATTTCGCCCGTGTCATGTGAGCGCGCTAAGGGCTTTGACCGCAGAGCGAAATGAGTTTCAAACCGATCTGAAACTCAGACCGGTCTGAGTTTGCTCATGTGAGGGCACGCTAAGACACAGTTGCAGGAGTGGATGATTAACCCTTTGAGCCCTGCATGGTTATCCCATGCGTTCTCTGCCCACCTGGATTGTTTTGCGACGCATCGCCAAAACTGACCTCTAACTTTAGAATGAAAAATTTGGCGCGAAAAGCTCATCAAAACACAAAATGAAGTATTACAAACTTGTTCAAAATTGTCTGAAATTTTTGTTTATTAACACAAAACCTTACTATAAGTATCTTCCTTCAAGTTGCAGGTGATTTCTTTGGCATTTTAGGTTGCAGCTTCTCAAGATCACCAAAAATGACGAGGTTTGAGGATAAAGGTGATCTCAAACCAAAGCGAAAAGTTGGAGTAGGCCATCGTGTTCCTCCCCAACGTCCGATTTATAGTTTTAAATGTCATAAGCCTTGCTTTGTGAAAGCAATGAACATGTTTTTGCCTCTCTGCTCTCTTTTCTGCTCATCAAACTTGCCTCAGATCCCGGGGGGTTTACCTTGGAGAAAAACGACAGGGATGTGCCTGCCAGAACAAAATTTCATAGCCCTGTCCTGGAATAAAATGCTGGAAACAAAGTACCTGTCCTGGAATAAGTCCCAGGAACTGATGGTTATTAGAATGTGTTTCCCCAATTACTTTATGTAAAATACCTCTTCTTTAAATCATTAGGTTATATTCACCTCTTTTGGCACTTGCAAAACATTCTTGTTTAGCTCTATGAAATGGACAACACTTGGAGTAAGATAAGGAGCAAAGCCTCAGAGAAATTTTCAGAGTTTTTTATTGATTTTCACAATCACAACAATCTGACCTGTCCCGGAAAAAAGACCCAAAAAGTATGACCCTGTCCCGGAATAAAGGCGAGAAACGTATTACCCTGTCCCAGAATTTTCAGCCGAAAGTGACACCCTATTGGCAGGCACATCCCCGGGTGGTCATTGCATTAAGTAAACCCCCCGGGCCTCAGATGTATGACACAGACAATACATTTGAAAGAAGTTGACCATTGATCTCAAAATGTTTCGTTGTTTTCTAACTTATTTCTCGAGTAAATATCCCCAAAACCCCTTACCATTTTTCATTTTCATTTTATTCATTTAGGGAGGGTTGCCCTTCAATGACAATTGATTTTCAAGGGAACCAAACGGCACAATTCAGCAAAAAATATTGACTAACTTGGAATTATATACATTTGTTGTAGTTTTATGCCCATTTCAAGCTATATATCTCAAGCAGATCATCATTTGGCTTTGTAAGATTAAATTTCAAAATAAAACTCCATGTGATTTGACACCGTAATATCAAGATTCCTCCACAATTTTGAAATGGATTATGTCAAATTCATTTTGCTGCAAGTGACAATGTCATCCTAAAATTGGGGACAACTCCTTTGGACTTTTTGAGAGTTGTTCAAGAATGAATGAAGATAATGTTAGAATCGTTGATGAATTGTAAATTCTTCAAATTTGAAAACCTCCTTTGCTTCAATCTACGGTTGTAGGAATCATCAAAATCCTCTCTTAGCCCTATCTGACCTCGGATTCCGCCCCCCCCTTGTACATTTTTATTCATATGTCTTTCCGTGCTTGTTGAATGCCTCTGAGATTTAGCAAGTTTAACTTTCTATCATACAGCAATGAAACTGTAACAATTTTGGTGTTCTATTTTTAGCCTTGTCTCCATGGTAACCAAGTTGTCATGCCACACTCTGTGAAAATTATACATTGTATCTAAATCCTTTCTAATTGGTCCAAGTAAGTCTAAACTGTGAATCTACATCTATTTTGATCTATATATCTCATTTCTTTACGAAAAATAAAGTTTTATGGCCTTTTAACACACTTTCATTCTTATGACGTCATATCATGTCATAATGATAATTATGCTCTAGCAACAACAACAACAATGCTAGTTAAACCGTTCTGTCAAAAATTCATTGCGGACCCCCCCCCCCAGGCAGTTAGTGTTTCAAATCGCCCAGGTCAGATAGGGTCAAAGGTGATCTGAATTGAACATTTTCTTTGATGCAAACGATGGGCCCTGTTGATTGATAAGAAATCCTGTTTGAATTTTTATGATATCTCATTTCGCTTTTACCAACACCAAGGATGCACTTTAGGGCCCTGTAGGGGGTTTGAATTAAAAGTAGTGTAGACATATGGGATGTAAAGGATTTGAAGAAGAACCAAGGTCCCTCTCGAGATCAACTAGCCCATTGAACCAAAATTTATCAGCCAACGTGTTTAGCACGTTAGGAGTCTCTAGTTGTTTGACATAAAGTTGTTTTACAGCTTGGGTGCGTTGAAAAGCTGGTGTCCTCATTGTGTTTGTTCAAAAGATTGACAATCTCTAATATTTTGTTGCGTGATTTGAAAACCATTGCTTTCGCTCCTCGGGGTTCCTAAGGGAATGCAACATAGAAAAATCGCTGGTTCTTTGTACTAAAGTGATCATTGCCCGCGCCTGAGCGCGCGAGAGCGCGCGAAGCAAGGGCTTCTAACTGGCTGCAGGCACGTGATTTTGTCAGGAGGTCAATTTTGATTTTGGCATGCTGAGTCAGCAAGATTTTTCAACAATGGGAAACAATGGGAGTCTGGAACCGAAGAAGACTGGAGCCAAGGGAAGACTGGAGCCGAGGAAGACTTCAAGCTCGTGTGCCACACTTGACACATTCTTTGGCAGCGTGTTCCAGAGGTGAGAAGGCGTAGGTAAGTGGAGTCTTCCTTTCAACTTTACGAGTACTTGGTCTCACAATTAATTGTAAGTGTCAGCCCAAGCAGACGGGGTTGGCCTACGTTTTGATCAAAGTGTTGAAATATTTAACCCGGGATAGTGCTTTACTTAGGGCTAAAGTGTAATCCAGCTCCGTCCCCAAACAAGAATAGTTCTCGCCCCGCGTAGGCCCTTGCCAGAATCTTCCTTTCAACTACGAGTACTTGGCTGGACTCACAATTAATTGTAAGTGTAAGCCCAAGCAGACAGGGTTGGCCTACATACGTTTTCATCAAAGTCTTGAAATATTTAACCCGGGATAGTGGTTTACTTTGGGCTAAAGTGTAATCCAGCTCCGTCCCCAAACAACAATAGTTCTCGTGGTAGGTGGGCGTACCGCCTAGGCCCTTGTTGCCAGTAGCATAGATTTGCTTTCAACCACTTGAAAACTGAACCAGCCTGGAATAAATGGTAGTATCATTGTACAGACAAGTTGACCCATGTAGCATAGAGTGCATGGCTAGAGCCTCCATCACAAAAAACTTTCAAGTACCTACGTTGCGATTAATTAGGTGTGCCTGAAGGAAGTTGGGGTGGCAAGGATCGAAAACTTATTCAATCATGCGTGTCTAAATACTGAAAGGGGGTTGGGTGAGGAATCAAAAGTTGCAGGGAAAGGAGAATGCGCAGTATGTTGAGAAGAAAGAACTTGATTTAAGTCAAAGACTGGCTTGAATGTTATAAGACAAAACCAAGTTAACGAAGTTTTGAAATAGAAGAATGTGATAAGACTCAAAAAGTTTGAGAAGTTACTCGTATTTTGTTGCATTGCATGCATGTTGCATAATAAGTTGCGTTCCTTGCCACAGACTCGTAATGACAAATAACATAGATAGGATTCATTTTATGAATTCTTCAAGGGATCATCCTGGGATATATTCATGTGCCATAGATGCATTTCTAGAAGTAAGCCATGCTGTTTTATATCCACTGCTTCTTGAATTAGACACTGGTTATTTTCTAGATTGTCTTTATCATTCATGTGATTTGTATGAGAGTGTTCTAAACAATGCAGTAGTCCAGTTTTCAAATCATGTCAGTCACCTCTCTGATATCAGAGAAATTGTTTGGTCTGTTTTAAGAGAAAGGTGCCCCTCCTTTACTGCCCAAGATGCTAATGCTCAGTTTTCAGAAATATTCCAAGAAAGGGTATTTGACTACTTCACTACTGATGAAAGACATTTATTAGTATCAAAGTTCATTCACAGGGCCTTTTGTTCAACATGTCAACTTCACTTTATCAAAGTTTCAGAAATATTTGTGCACTATGTAACATTGAATAATGTTACGTTGTCTGGCTTGAATTTATCACAATATATAGCTGATAATAATTTCAATCTGCAGAATTTGTGTTGTACAACATGTAATGTATCAACAAATGAAATAATATCACATGAATTTTTACCATGTAAAATTTTACCTGTTGAGTTATCAAATGATGTCATAAATCGATTAGTCTTTGCAGATCAATTACTTATCTCTGATTTTGTGTATGACCTCAAGGCAATAGTACGTTGTAATAGTGGTCATTTTACATGTGCAATAAAGTGCAATGCAAGCTGGTACTTCATTGACGATTTTTCTGATTCAGTAAAATGCTATGAGGATTTAACAACTTTGTATTTGAGTCATCAGCGTGGTTGGTTTTTTGCCCTTTTTGTACTAAATGACAATGAAGTTCAAATGAATCTTGACATGGGCAGGGGTATTGCTGACCATTCCTGTTCATCACCTTCAACAATTGTTGATAAGGACACGGAAAATTTTGCTTCTCCTCCTGCAAGTAATCTTCACAGCAATCTTGATCACAACCACAAGAATAACACCATTCCCAAGAAGAGATATTTCTTTGAATATGATGACGTTACAGTGGCAAAAAAGATCAACATGAATAGTAACTGTACAAACCAAGATGATTTACCCACAAGTGAAGCTGTACCAGCTTCAAGGGAATTTGTACCTTCTTCTTCAAGAGCACAATATCACAAGCAATACTACCAAGAAAGAAAAATGAAGCCCCAAAAACATTCTCCAAAGACCATTACCATTCAGATTGATGATGAAAATGAAAATATGTCACAGAATGTTGAGGGAGAAAAACATGGTCTTCATCCATCTTCAACTGCAAAGAAACAACATCAACATATAAACTATTCTCCTCCTCATTTTGCAACACCATCCAAAGCTGCGCAGGCCAATATGAAGAAATTTCATGCTTCAAATGAAATGGTTATTTTCCAATGTAGTATTTGCAGGGAAGCTTGGCCTTTCAATCATTATGGAAAGAATAAACCAAAGGAAAATACTAAAGTATGTTCTCGCTGCAAAAAAGATAAAACATTTCCAAAAAAATTTAGCAAAGAAAACAACATGATCCCATCACCTGTCCCACCAGAGTTGCAAGACCTTACACAATTTGAGGAGATGCTTATTGCAAGAGCTTTCCCAATTATACAGGTTTATACAAAGCCCAAAGGTGGTCAGTTTGCATACAAAGGTCATGTGTTGACATTCCCACAAAATGTTCAGCAATTAGCAAATGTTTTGCCAAGGTGTCCAAAAGATCTTCCTGTCATTTTATTCCAAATATGTGGAGAAAATTATCATTCAAAGGAGTTCACAGTGCGAAGACAAAAGGTAGACACTGCCCTCCATTGGTTAGTAGCTAACAATTCATTGTACACAACTGTTACTATAGATTATTCAAGGATAGATAACCTACCAGAAAATGGATCATTACAGGATATTGCAGCCATTAACATTCCAACTCAGACTGATTCAATGCCTCCTGATCAAGGTCCTCAAGATACTTCCCATCTTCACGGCACATCCACGCAATACACTGAAATAAGTAGCTTTTTGCCCATATCTGAAGGACAACGGAAACAAAAGGATTTGATTCGAGACCAGCTTTCAGTTCAGCAACCCTACCCATGGAACATTGAAAGAACACCACTCAATGAATACTACACCAACAACCTTGCCACTATGGCATTTCCAACACTATTCCCAGATGGAAAAGGTGACCCAACCAGTAATGACACTGTTCGAGACATTGCACGCAGTTCTACAGAGTCATTTGCTCACAAACTTAAACATTTAATTATGTTTGCAGAAAGGGTTAAAGGTACATGGGTGTATAGGTTTGCATCACACCCAAGATTTGCTTATTGGGCGTACAATATTCTTTATCGCAAAAGGCTTTTAAGTCAAGGGAACATATTCATTCGCCAAAATCCACAGGAAGCAGCATTGGAAAATCAGGATTTCATTGCTATGCTCAATAATAATGATTATTCTTCCTTCATGTCAAAACTTATGCATTATGCCAAAAATGTTACAGGCACTAATGCATACTGGAATAAAGCAAAAAACCAATTTAAAAGCTATCATAATGCAAGAAGGCCCACCAACTGTTTTTTGGACTTTATCATGTGCTGAATTTCATTGGCCAGAATTTCATTCATTATTTTCAGATCACGGCGAAGTAAAAACACTTAGAGACAATGTTATACAGAACCCCCATGTACTTATTTGGCTTTTCACAAAGCGTACTGAAAGCTTTGTAAAATGGTGGCTTTATAAAACATTGAAAGCCACATGGCATTGGTACAGATATGAATTTGCTGTTCAGCGAGGTTCAATACATTGCCATGGTGTAGCTAAGTTGGATGATGACCCAGGTTTGTGTAATTTGACAAAAATAGCTTTATGTGGCCACCTTTCACAGAAGAAAATAGAAAGTGCAGCAACAGAAAATCCTCCTCATGATGAAAATTTGAACGAACTACAACAAAATGTCCTAGATGGCAAACAAGCTGAGCAAATTATATGTGAATATGTTGACAAGCTCCTGTCAACATGGAACCCTGAGCTCCCAGATGAATTAAACTGGAAGAAGCCACCTGTTCACCCATGCGCAAAAAAATTCTGTGAAATATCAGAACAAAGCTGGGACACTGATTATGTTGATTTATTGAACACTGTGCAAAGGCATTCAATATGTAATTCAGCATATTGCTTAAAAGAAAAAGATGGCAACCAGTATTGCAGATTCAAGTATCCATTTGATAAATGTGACAAAACTAACCTTCAATTTGAGAAAATTCATACCAAAGATGGTAGTGTAAAGTACAAAGCAACCGTTGTTACAGCAAGGAATGATACTAGACTTAATCGCCACCAAAGACTGCAGCTGCAAAGTTGGAGAGCAAACTGTGATATTAACATTGTTATTGATTATCATTCGTGCATTGAATACCTTGCCAAATATGCTTCAAAAGCAGAAAGAATTTCCACTGTAGCAAAAAGTGCATTTCTCTCAGTAATGGGGAATATGCATCCTTCAGGTACGCACAGTGCATTGAAAAAGTTGATGATTAAAGCAGTGGGTGAAAGGGATATGAGTATTCAGGAAGTTATGCACCATATATTGTCCCTGAAAATGCTAAGCTCCACTTTTCAAGTAATATCTCTTTCATTGGATGGGTCCCGGAAAGTGGAAGTTGATGATGAAGGTCTTATCACAACAAAGAAATCTCTTCTTGATAATTATGCAATGCGGAATCAGTTTCAAGAAAAACATCCCAACGTTATGCAATTAAATCTCATTCAGTTTCTTTCACAATATGAAGTAAAAAATGACACATCCTGTGAATATCGGAAGAAAAAGATTGTTCTCAAAACATATCCAAATTACTCAAATTTGCCAAGTAACCCTAATTATGGACTATTTTGCAAATACCAGTTACTGAAATACAAGCCTTGGTCACAAACACTGTCACATGCATGGAATTATGAACCAGAAACGGATGATGTGTTCATATCATATTGGGATGAATTTCTGCATTCACAAGATGCAGAGACCTTTGTTCCAAATTGGGAAAGTGAGCTGCAAAATGTATCAACATATTATTTATCAAATGATGACACACAGGATGAGGGACAGCAACTTCAAACTGGTGACTATGAAGACTGGATGCTCCTCTCTAATCTCCATTCATCATATATGGCCAATAATGATGGTGAAGATGAGAATGCACAAACTGGCATAGAATATTGGTCTACTAATACCACACACTATTCACCTGAACAAATTGGTGACATGCCGCAATGGATCCAAATGCAAAAAGAAATATACATTGATACACTTCATGATTCAAGCATTCCAGTTGATGTCTCTACATTAAATGCAGATCAACACAAGGCGTATACCCTTATATTTAATCATTTCCATTCCGAGTCCGAAGAGCAGTTGTTATTAATCATCACCGGTATGGCTGGGTCTGGGAAGAGTTATCTTATAAGTGCCATAAAAGACCTTCTTGGAAATAAATGCAAAATTGCTGCATTTTTTGGAGTTGCTGCATTTAATGTGAAAGGACAAACTTTACACAGTTTGCTACAGCTCCCTATACGTGGTAAAAGAGCTTATGAATTAAATGGGGATGCACTACAGAGACTGCAAGCAGCCTTTGAAAACATTGCATACCTTTTGATTGATGAATTTTCAGTTATTGGGCAGAGCATGTTGGGATGGATAAGTAAGCGTCTCAAACAAGCAACTGGCAAGACACAGTTGCCATTTGGTGGAATTTCAGTAATTCTCATTGGAGACATAGCACAGTTGCCACCCGTCTCTGATAAAGTATTATACCATGATAATCCATCAAATGAAGTATCAACAGAAGGACTTTATGTATACAATCTTTTCAATTGTGTTGTTTTGCTATCTATAAACCAAAGAGTTGCTGGTATTAATCAGCAACAGTCACAATTTCGTGACTTGTTGCTTAATCTAAGAAATGGCACTGTAACAATAGAACAGTGGAAACTCTTACTACAAAGGACACCTCAATCAGTAAACAATTTATCAGAATTTTCAGACAAGGCAATAAAATTAGCTTTCACTAATGAGAAAGTTGCAACACACAACTACAACTCTATTCAATCATTAAAAGAACCAATTGCTCTTGTTAAAGCTAAGCACAATAACTGTACTGCCTCCAAATTAAGCGCTGATGATATGGGAGGTCTTCAACCAAAACTTTTGATATGCAAGGGTGCAAGGGTTATGTTGATTAGGAATCTGTGGACAGAGATTGGTTTGTGTAATGGTTCAATGGGTACAGTTATAGATATTATATACAAGGAAGGCCAATGCCCACCATCTTTACCTATATGTGTGATTGTTAAATTTGACACTGGTTACTCAGGCCCATCCTTCATAGCAGAGACCCCTAATACAGTTCCTATACCACCTGTAGTAAGTGTTTCCGACTCAATGGGCTCAACTTACGAAAGACAGCAACTACCATTGAAATTAGCATGGGCCATTACTATCCATAAGTCCCAAGGCCTCACACTGGATAGAGCATGGGTAGATTTAGGAGAAACAGAGGCTACAGCAGGTCTTACTTACGTTGCAATTTCTAGAGTTAGGACCTTGCAACATCTTGTGATTGAACAAATGACACTGGAACGTTTGAAAGCTGTTAGAAATTGTTTGGGATATAGATACAGGGTAAGGGAAGAAAACAGGTTGGCATCTTTGGCACAGTGTACTCATGTTACAACTATTCATCAATGATTTATCAGACAGGTGGTACAACAAAATTGGTCACAGCCTTGTACAATATTCATTCAATTTAAAATAAATTACTTATGATTAAGATATTAAATGTAGATACAATAAGGTGCCTTTTATTCCTTTCCAGAAGTCATCATGTCCGGAATCATGTCTTCCCCAGAAGATTCACCAGTTTCTCCGAAGAGGCCTCGTTTTTCCAGCAATTACCCATCCACTCCTCCATCTCCTGATTCTCCACGAATCACAGGTAAGTCATTCATTTACTTCCCAATTTCCTTTCTTTTTCTGTGTTTCCTTTATCTTTTATTTTCCTCATTTTTTCATTTCTTTTTGTTTCCCTTCCTCCATATTCAATGACTCTGAAAAAGTTGACATGTTTTCTTCACTGCAGAGTACCAGGAATATAATGAATTCAAACTAAAATGTTCATTTATCAGTCAGACACTCGATTATATCTGAAATTTTTATTGGTAAAATCACTCATCTTGCACCCAAAAGTTCCTTAATTGCTCTTATTACAATGGTGTGACCTTTCATCTTCATGAAGCCTGGGACATTCTTCCATGGAGTCGTCTTCTGCATGTTTTCAAATTTGGTTGAAATATATTCTATTTTTTCCAGATTTCACCGGTTACATAACCAGAGTGACTAAGCAAGCTGTGAGTGACAGTGGGAGTCCATATTTTGATTTATGGCTGAAAACATCTCCAAATGAACACATTGTCATCAAAATCATGATGCAAAGGAATCAGGGAATACACCGACAAATTTTCATCGACAAAAAGTTGTCTGGAGAAGCGGTAACCTTCCATAGATTGACAAGAGGCAATAGAGGTATGTTCTTTTATAATTCTACCCTGGGGAGCTGCATGCAAGATGGCGTGAGTGCCATTCGATTTAAACTAGCAGACACTGACACACTTAAAATTAAAGACTTGTGTGAAAAATCCTCGGGAAGGTACACAGTTAATGGTGCCATAAAATGGCTTGAGCAAACCAAAGATATCACAAACAGCAATACAGCATCACCATCAAAGAGACAACCAAAAGTACTTCTGGTAAGAAATGGTCTCATTGCTGATGAGACTGGTGAGATGATAATTTCTGTGTGGGGTGAACACATCAATGAAATTGAAGAATACCAGTGGTACACTTTAACTGATGTCAATATCAAACATTTTTATGGCAAGAAATTAACAACAAACATGGAAACATCTATTCGCAAGTTTGAAACATCCCTGTCAATTGACTGGGACACAATTGATGTTACAATGTATGCTAAAAGGGAAGAAACGGCACTTCAAGAAGCCAACCCAATCATTTGCTGCCCTGAAATTGATTCTGCAGAAGTCAATATATATCCAGTCTGTAAGAATCAGAGCTGTTTGAGTAAGGTTGAATTTCAACCTGGTGACCAGTTTGTTAAATGTGTCAAATGTTCCCGAAGAATGCTTCTGGAAAAATGCCTTTCTGGATTCACTGCCACTTTGGATCTATCCAAAGACAATGCCGTCAAAACATTAACAGTTCAACCGATGTCTTGTCATCCTTCTTTGGAGTTGATGTGCTCAAAGACTTCAAGCACAATGCCACTGATCTTGAAGAAAAACTTCTTCTTTCTACATCAGTTGATTTCACACACAATGCAAAGAATGTCATCACTGAAATGAAGAGACATGTCAAGGAGGATCTTTCCTAAATTACACTATGTATATATGTTACTTACACTGTGTGTCTCAAAATACTGCCCCCCTCTCCAAAAGATCATTGCAGCAAATTTACTTGCACTGTAATCAACCAAACTGATTTTTACATTTTTGCATATTAAAATATTTTACTTTTTGGATAATTTTCAAATCACTTGACCTTCACTGTGAAGTTCAAAGATTCACTAATGAGTATTCCATAACATCCAGAAAATGGTCTAAAGTACACCACAAAACACCAATTTTTACTTTATATACTATTTCCAATGCTCCATTTTGCAAGACCAATGAATAAGATGCCTTTCTCACTTTCCATCTCAACAATTCATTTCATTGCTCGTGCTGATTTCCACAACATCGTAAATAGATTTCAAATAACGTGCAAGGTTTCATCCTCACACCATTTTATGCCCCTAATGAAAGATTAGTTTATATGATTTTGAATTTGACAGAACACCACAACTTTCAAAATTACCAAAAACTGCATGAAATACTTAAATTATTTACTTTCTAATCATTGTGCAACTATTTCTCCTGCAATTATTTTCCAATCAGAGGGACATTGTTTGAGTCACCCAGCATTTTGCTGTTGTTCTGTTCCAATTTGCTAAAAACTTATTTCCACTCAGTAAAATTTTCCAGCTGAACTGCAAACCACTTCGCAGTTCATAAAAATCACTTTGAATTTTAATACGAGTTTACATATTACAAATATTCTGTCATGTAAAATTCCATACACTTGAGAAATTCTGCTGAGTGGGAAACATTCTTAACACATTACATATGAACATTTTACAATAGTTTTGTTCCATTTTAAATACTGTTGTAGGGATGTACTGGGTATCCATAGCTTCCAGGGTAATCTAAGCAGAGTTTGTCATTGTAGAAATCCAACTCCAGCTGCACCGCAAATAGATTTCCCAGATTTATGTTCAACTTTTTTACGCAAGGCTACCCTCAAGAAACTCACCGAATACAACCTACAATGATTTGATTCCGTACACAATGACCATAATTTTTTCAATAATGATTATGAACACATATCAGAAGTACATAATTCGTTGATCATTGGCCACATCAAATCCGTAGATACTGTAACATAGAATCGATGGAAACAAATGAACTATAACTATTTTTGCCACACCAGATTCTTCCTTTCATACCATTTTCCGATACTCTACTGCTTTCCTCGCAGAAGAATTATACAACCGTTTCCAAACTGTACACAAATCTTACCAGATTTCGACAATTTTGAGATTCTCAAAAGCGTGATCCAGTACACCCCTACACATTTAGCTGTAATTCTGTTCTGTTTGATGAAAATATAGCCATATTTTCATCCCAGGGGGGATGCTCATACATATTTATCACAGCGGCGCTCATACTGGGGTACGAACCAACAACCCATAAAATTATTTCCAGCATAGAAATTGACCCAAAAAAATAAATTTCCTTGCCTTGCACTCCCAAAAAAAATAACAAAAAAACTCTGTTTCATAGATACAGATACGATGGGGAGATCATATAACAGAAGCAATTATAATAATTATCAAAGATACACAATGTACATCATCATGTAGTTTCACTTTTGTATTTTGGTTGCAAACCTTTCAAATTTCCAAATTTTCGAGTGTTAACCATATTTTTCTCTTTCTTAAAGTGTTCTCATAGTCAAGACCCAAAAAAAATAATTTGGCATTTCATCAGTAATTGTATAATTGGCTGACCCAAAAAAATAACTTTCGCTCAAATTTTACACCCAAAAAAGTAACCTGAGCACCCCTGTCATAAACATATATGAGTACCCTCCCTGGGATTTTCATATCATTTACCTATTGTTTTGTTCCATTCCAGGTGTTAATTTTCTGAATAGACACAACCATGTGCATGCTGTTTGTGTATATGTCATTCTTCCTTCCACAAACTAAGTTTCAAATCATAAATTTGCCATTTTACTTAAAGACCCATTGTCAACCAACAAGCTTTCCCCTTGTGTATCAACATTGCCCCTACGCAATTACATGTTTTTTAGCCTGCGCACAGCCTCAATGTTTTTCTGTGTCAGAAAATTAAAGTTGTGCAGCAGGGTGCAGCTACATAGATACTTGCAACATGCTGAAATAACCAACAAAAGACCTGGCTTCTGAATAAGTACCCAGCTTTTATGCTGTACTTTGTGTCGAGAATAAAGGGAATCAGATCGTTATCACCCTACTCAATTTCAGTGTACGGCGAAGTTACTGAAGCCTTCTAATTCTGTTCTTTTATAACAAAATGGCGACTGAATGTTTATCACACAAAAACGTCACTGTTTGTAAACACTATTTTCATAACACTGGTTTTGTTGCTTGACAATGGGTCTTCAAAGTTGTTCAGTTTATGCACGAGACTCTGCAATATTCATGAATAAATGTTAATTTCTTAGACTACGAAAATACTTACACCCATCGGAGCTTCAGATCAGTTTGAAATATGTCGGCCAATATTCCTCCCCCTCACATGAATATTTTCAGACCAGTTTGAGAACATAAAGCAATACGTGGGTTACTTCAGCAATCATAACAATTTGGATTGTGTTGTGGAAGATATTGGCATCACTTCATAACAATCAGATACAACTGGCGGACTTTCAATGACGTCTTCTCAAGGAACACAGGGAATGGCTATCACAATTGTTTTGAAAGCTCCTTTCGCCTCGAAATTGAACATGTGCTACTCATATGGAAATTTCAGGTCCACTTGAAACTCAAACCGAACTGAGAAACCGAAATGAGTTTCAGGTCCACCCGAGTTTCATCTCGCCTGCATCATGTGAGCGCTCCAACGGCCTCCACCGTCGGGTCCACCGTACACCAAAATGAGTTTCAAACCGATCTGAAACTGCACCGTTCGTTGTGAGTTTGCTCACATGAAAACATTCTATAACACCCATTAACAACCGGTATTTAAGTACATCAACAATACTACAATGCAATTCTTCACTACACGTATTTTTCTATAAGGAACTAAGAATTTGGGTGAAAATTTCATAACAATCTTCATGTCCATTTGCTGCACTCGCCTGAAATTTCAAACAATGTTTTTTGACAACTTTCCCATGTTTACACATCACTCAAGTACATTCCGAGCAATATGATACAAGAACCAAGTGACATTAAGTAAAATATGTTAAGCATTTCCTTTGTTAAAAATGAATAGTTTCTTCAGTCAACCATATGTTTACCTTTGATGCCTTTCCTCAACTTTCTCATTCCTTCCACGGCGTGGGCACTTAGCGGCAGCTATTACTAGTTATAAAGTTGTTTACATCCATCAACATGAAAACAAATAATGAATTTGCTATTTCAATCAATCTTGAAAGATTTGATTTTAAAATTGTTTCAGTTTTATTTGGTTGCGCTCAGTTCGTTTTGTTTGGTTGTTTACAATAAGCCCTATACAGTGCATACAACTGAAAGGTCCCATGTGGAAACAGAATGCCCAATTGATAGCAAAGATGTAGAAATATATGAAACAGAAGGATATCATATGTCTAGCTGTATTGAAAGGGGCAAGAATTGACTTTTGGGGGCTGACTGGACATAAAATGCATTGCTAATGCGTCTGCTATATAAAATCAATTTCCCCATGAGAGCACGTGGCCGAGTGGTTAAGGCGTCTGACTTGTAAGCCAAAGGTCAGAACGGCCGTGGGTTCAAATCGCGCGCTGGACAGTTTGGTCGCTGTTCATAACTCTAGCCCGGGTCAACCAGTGCCATGTGAGGGAAATCTGGTAGCTGCGGCGGGTAGCTGCGGCGGACTGATGGTAAAACATCCGTGGCCCCTGTTGGAAATAAGTCTCTCAGACTTTCACAGGCTAGCCACGTTAAATGTAAATACCTACCTACCTACCTCCAAGGAAAAGCAAGAAAAAACCATCACTTTATCTAATAAGATTGCAAAAACATGCTGATGGATGCAACCTATGGTAATTTCAATACAAGGAGCTTATTTAAAAAAAGTGTTAAAGAAAATAGAAAAATTGTCTGTTAGTTGTAAAGGAGCTACATTGATCTAATCAGATACCATGTCCTTACCCTCAAAAAGTCTTTCTTGATTTCATAATCATGTAGACAGAAGATTAGACTGTCAATCATCTCATCATTCCATCTCCATCTTTTTTATTTGCGCTGAGGAGCAGCTTTGCAAATCATTGAAATGCTCCTCGAGGCAGATACAATTGAAATGCTCCTCAACGCAGATGCAATATCTTAATTCTAACCTCTGTTTACTCTAGTGTGAACTGAAGTGAACCAAGCCAATCAAGAGGCATCAAATAGGGCGATTGTGTCCATGAGCTAATTTAGTTCTTAATCACGATGGTAACGAAAACAAACAGCTTGTTGAAATAATTTGGATAGACTATATTTACTGCACTCAAATAATTTGTGATCAAAGATGATAGGTTGCCCAGAACAACTATCCTGCATGCACCCCAACTGTTTCTGTAGAGTTGAAATATTCCGTTGAATTGAATTCATTTTCTGACAGGAAATTTCAGTTCTACGGAAAAAGTAGAGGATGCACGCAGGTTATGAACAATAAACCTCCTTCTGTGAAATTATCATTTTTTACATCAGTGAAAGAAAGTGAAAACTGGTGGTATTAAAGTGCATTTGACCATCAAAAATAGGGTGAACGATTTCAGAAGGAAAGAATTTTTAGGGATTTTGGTGGATTTTGGCCAGTGGCACATTAGGGTTTCAGGGAGTGAAATGCCATTCGCGCGATGAGTTGCTGTCACGCAAAAAATTACATTTCGAAGGTCAGCAAGTTCTCATCCGAAAGTCACCTTCTTGGTCCAGAGTAATGATATGGAAAGTTTATGATTCAAACTACACGTTTTTTCATAAGAAACTTGTTTATAAGAAATTAGTACTAAGGAGGCCAAAATTTTAAGAAACTCTAGTACTATGTTTGAGAAGTATGAATAAACCTTTAAAAGTTAAAAGCATGGATATTATGGCAAATAGATCGTTGAGCCTCTATTCTTGAGCAATATTCACTAATCATTTGTGTTTTCAACATAACAGAACACTGTTCATCTGTATATGATTTTTAAATGTCAATCTAAATGTTGTCAATCACATCGATAATTCTGCATTCAAAGAATGAGAAACCAATTTTTTGTACTGAAATTGATAAAATTTTTTATTGGTAGCTTTTATTGGTCTAGATTTAGATGAATCTGATACTTCCACAGGTGAGTTGCCAATGGGAGTTGAGGGTGTCTCTCCCATAACTTCACCTTCACCTTCAGGCTGACCATTCTTGATGCATATAGATGCTGCAGCTGCATATCATGCAATAATTTGTTATGCAGAAAGCTTCATATAACAGCAAAACAATTAACAGTTTAATGTAGTTGCTTTTATGTTGCTTAAAATTAGCATTCATGTTGACACTGTTTTCTTTATCATCTACCCATCACCCATCAACATTTCTTTCCAAAAATATACCTCCTCCTATTCCTCACAAGTAGCTCCATAACCTAAAGGAAAACATGGCAATATTCCTGAATCATCTAAAGCATAAACAAGGGTTCCTGCATTTTTCTGCTCTTCTGCGATCTGGGAAGGATAGGTCTTCAAAGTTCTAGTAGATTTGATTCCAAAACACATGCATCCACGCAATTTTGTAGTCAGTCAAGTCTAATTTTGGGCTGTGAATATGCATCTTTTCTGTAAATATGACACTAAGATAACCTCGTCTTGGCTTGAGACTTGATTAGAGGGCATCTAGAAGGCTTTAGGCCCTGGCCAAAGAACAACTTTCACATGTTTGTTCAACAGACCCAAACACTGGAAAAGCCGACAAGAAAATGTCCTTTAAGAAGCTACTGGAGCAGGTAAAAAAATGGATAGATTCAATTATCAAGTTGATTGATAGATGGATACACTTATGTCTTGCGCATGAGAAGGCACTATCCTGCATGGCTTTCCATCTTGCAAAATGGTGCCTAATGAGGGTCGCAGGATACCCCACAATGCAATATCAAATATCCTAGAATGCAACACCCTTGTTCCCACTCTCCCCCAAGCTTGGCAAAAATCTTGCTTTTACATGAGAATTTCCAATAATTTCAACCTGCACTGAAATTTCAACACAGGTTGAGTTGCCGAGTTGAACTGAGCCCATGTTGACTTTTAACCCTATTTTCGTTGGGGGGGCCCCCCTAGTAGATTTTTTTGAATAACTCTGCGAGAAAGAATTTTATAGCCATGACACTTCTTGACTTTTTGCAACTACTTATTGTGCAACTTCTCAAAAAGTTTCATTGAAATATTTTGAAAAATGAGGGGGCGGGAGACAATTTTCTGGGACTGACTCAGGAAAAATCGCAAATTCTCAAATCTCAATTATCGCGAAAAAAGGAGCAGAAGTGGAATATTTTGCAAATTTCTTTTGTAATGTTATGTTATTTGATACATTCTATCGTAAATATCATGCTTGGATGGAAAATACGCTCCACATTTAATTTTATCTCGATTTTCCTGATTTTGGCCAATTTTGCCGCTTTTCTTGACCACACAAAGGAAAATGCTGACGTAAGCAAATATGGTGGCTATTTTTAGGTTAATTTTTATATTCACAGAAAGTACATGGCTGAGGCTTTTAGCACTCCAAATTTGGTCGCTCTACCTATTACCAGTCAAGAGTTAGGTAGGGGGGCTTTTTTGCCCCCCCCAACCAATACAGTACTATCAAATAGCCCAACCACCATAGGGCTAACTTGGCCTCCCTCATGTAAACACAATGAAAGCTTAAAATGCTTGCCAACTGGAAACTCAAACTTAAAATTTCTCATGTGAAGGCCCTGTTAGCACAACTCCAGATGATGGAAAGCAATACTTGAAATACTTTGAAACAGAGAAAACAACTCCCAAAAAATAATGCTAAGCATTCCAAAGGATGCCTAATTGCTCATTATGGGACCTAGGTAGTTTTACTGATGCTGCTGTTTCTAACTGCAAAATAAAGACATTAGTACTTTTTCTTTCAACTGAAGAAAATTGAAATTTATATCATTGAATGGTGATTCATGGCAAAAACTATGAAATTTCCACCAATTTATAAGTACGGAGATTTTTGCATTTCCAATTTGTTTCCCAGACTGAAATTCACACTCGTAGTTTCCAGTTCATTTCCATTTTGGGAAATGCACACACAGAGTTTCAGATCAGTTTCTGACTTGCAAAATTCACACGAGATATTTCTCACCATTTCCAATGGAAGAAATCCTCCTATATTCGTTCCCAGTCCTCTTTCTATGACAGGAGTCTTTTGTTGCGAATATGGTTCCAAACATCGAGACATCTTTCTTCTTTATCTTCTTCTCAGAAGAAGTAATAACAGAAGTTGCTCTTCTAGAAGATCTGCGTCCGCCATGTTGCATGTAGTGTGGAATTTCGCTACTTAACTTATCTCATGTGGAAACAGAATTAGCAAGTGGGTTGATTTTATAGTTAACTTATGTTTTATCTCATATTATCTCATGTAATCTCTATGTAAGTTGATATTAACCCTTCGAGTTAACTTAAAATTATCTCATAATTATCTCATGTTACCTCATAATGGCAACCAAGCTTAACAAACCAACATATATGTCTGCTTTTTGATGTTCTCGGCCATCAACATCTTTCTGTGACCAAAAATCCACTGACTGCATCTGCTCCTATGTTTAGACGCAACTGCACAATAATTGTTGACACTTCATTGGAGCAGAGCTAATGACAATCAAACATGTTTTTTTTCTGTCTAATTCCTACCAAACCGTGGATTTTGAGGGATTCATGTGCAGCTAGAACAACTACATCTGTATCTTCAGCATCGATTACAACAGCATCCTGTCCCTTCATCTTCACCTGAGCATTGCTGTAAAAGATGATATTGTCAGCTACAGCATGATTAAATTCAAGTTTTGGAACCTTTTCTTTGGTGGTAAGATTGTAGCAGTCACTTTCTACAAAGTCAAGTACTATAGCACCAACACAAATTTTGTTGGGCACATGTGCAAGCTCAAGTTGACACGGCAGTGAACATCACCTTGAGGACTATGAATGCATGCATAGTGTGTAAAACTTTGTTGATTTGATTGCGTAATGTCACTACTTTAATCATGAATTTTTAGTCATTTGCAAGGTAACCGTAAGTAACACGTTCACAGGAAACCACATCCACCACAGAACAATCAATTTTTGATGGGGGAACAATAATAACAGTTTTGAAAACCCCTCATGATGGTGTTTCATGGAAACTTGGCAAAGAAATTATTTGATCTGATCAGTAAATGGTATTTAACCAGCTAAGTTTGGGCTTTTGTGTCTAATCGCATTGTTTCGTCTTAAATGGCCTCATTGGAATTTTGTCAATACAGCAAATACAGATGTGATAACCGGGCTTTCACCATTGCCAATGTTTTGCTTTGGCCAACTCATCCACGCAAGATCAACCGCTCATAATGTACTTTTGTACCAAGCTTCTGTATGAAGCGTAATTTAGGCCAAAATTAAACTGAAAAATGAAAAGCCATTCGAGTCGATTCTATATAGGATATGTAAACTAAAAGACAAAATGAAACGACATTCTTAAGAGTCAATTTGATAGTTTGCTTTGCTGTTCATATGAATTGCTTTTAGTTGAATCGTTTCAGTTTGTCTATTCATGTTGCTCTATCAGAATGTCTATTCGTTTTGTGCATTCGAATTGGCTTTTAGTTTAACCGTTTCAATTTGTCTATTAATTTTGCTGTGTCAGAATGTCTATTCATTTTGTCCATTCAGTTTGGGCATTCAGCTTCATGTATCAAAACGTCGATTCATTTTGTCCATTCAGTTTGTCTATTGATTTTGCTGCATCAAAATGTCTATTCATTTTCTCCATTCAGTTTGGACATTCAGTTTCATGTATCAAAAAGTGTATTCATTTTGTCCATTCAGTTTGCGCATTCAGTTTCATGTATCAAAACGTCTATTCATTTTGTCCATTCAGTTTGGACATTCAGTTTCATGTATCAAAAAGTGTATTCATTTTGTCCATTCAATTTGGACATTCAGTTTCATGTATCAAAAAGTGTATTCATTTTGTCCATTCTGTTTGCGCCTTCAAAGTGTCTTTCAATGTTGTTGATTCAGTTCAAGTTACTAATCGTGCTCAGTCAACCTCTAAGTGATACCAATTTGTGTTTAGTCAACCCCTAAGCGAATGTAGTTATTAAAATGTCATTACCGCAAAAAGCACGCCTGAATGTTTGCTGGAGGATCTCTGCCTTGTCGTGGATAGAGACCGACTCAAGTTACTGGACTTGCTTATGCAATACAAATGGTTCACTCAGAGTAAAATGCCACATGAAAGAGTGAGATGGGACAGCCGAATATGAGCCTCTCCCATCAAAGAAAGGCTGTACAATGCGGACCACCTCCCTTGTTGCAAGAGAAGGACACCTGTTTCGACTGGGTGGAGACAAGCCAAATTTTTGCAAGACCAGAATTGCTTATTCATTTTTAAATCTAGAGCAGGATAGATATTTTGTGTAGATGCTCTTAACTACATTGGCTGCCGGTATTCTCTGGGTATGATTTCTCCTGTTACACATGGAAGAGTGGATGCCCCTCTCCCATACGGTCTTAAATAGAATAACCCTTTTTTGTGAAGAATGTTGTAATGCTATTTTCCAGGAATTTCATATTTTAACCAAAATCAGCACATACTGTATATCTAAGTAAATGATCTATCCATATTGCTATCAAGTTTCAATTTCTGGACACACGATAAGCGCAATGTTTTGCATCTCCACGCCCAAGAATCAAATTTTTCCGTTCCGCAACTTACCTCGTTGAAATAACCGAAAATAGCTTACATTCTGTGGCAACTTAATGAATCGCTACTCTCATAAACATCTACTTTGGAGAGCAAACTTCCATTTTAAGACAAATTCGATGTCTAATGGCGAGACAGGGGCGTGGGGATTTGGGGATACTTATCAAAGCCAAACTCAGGGATAAATTCAATGATGGAAGGACATCTTTTCTCCTGGATCCACAGAGACGAAACTGGAATTTTCCTCTTGCAATCCGTTTAGTTGGCTCACCTTGCTGTTTTGTTATAAGTACGCGTATTTGTTTTATAGGAAACCAAGAATTTGGGCCAGCTCTGCACTGAAAGCATTTTAATGTTATCTGATTTTGAGTACTCAGGGCTTCTTGCGAGTTTCTTGTAGGTTTCACTACGATCTTCATGTTTACTGCCTGTGCCCTCATGATGCTGGAAGCAAGTGGATATGGGATAAAAATATGCTTAAGGTTTTTTATAAAACTAAATAATTTCTTAACCCTATTAGTACTGGGCGATTTTTTACTCACTTTGTACTGGGGGGGGGGGCGTTTTTGGCCCCCCCCTCTTTTTCTCCGAAACCACTATAACAATAAGACTTACTCCTATTGTTCTTTAGACAATTAGCTATTGAAATGTAACAATGACAATTAATTAGTCACATGTTTCGTTGCTAGGCAACCAAAAAACAAAGGAAAATTGGCAATTTTTTACCTTTTAAACAAAAAAAATTCTACTTTATTTATCTGTAGTATTCTACATCAGAATACAAAGAACTTGAGAAAGAACCTGATGATGTTTCTTGGTTTTGTAAAAAGTGTACCATTGATATGTTTCCATTTGGCTCATTACCTAATGAAGAATTATAAGGCATCGGTGATTTTGACCTGCCCTCTTTCATTGACTCTGCCCCTATGTTTGAAATTACATCTAACCTTATGGACTTGCCTAATCTTAGTGATTTTGATATTGATGAACATATGCCTCAAACTATTGATTCTCGCTACTTCACTCTACCTGAGCTGTCCTCCTTACAGTCATCCTCTGGCGATTTCTCTATTCTTCATTCCAATATAAGAAGCTTGTCCCCTCATCATGATGAACTAGTTTCCTTGTCTGCTCACACTAAGCTGAATCTTGATGTCATTTGGGTGTCTGAAATATGGGATTCTAATGACAATCCTATTTCATCTAATGTTGATATTCCTGGCTTTACCTTCTTTAAAACTTCATCACATACCCAGAACAGTGGTGTTGGTTTGTATACCAGAAATTCACTTACTTCTAAGCCTAGAATTGACTTAGGTTCTTGTACAGATGATTTTGAAACAGTTTGGGTGGAGATTGAAAATAAAAAAGACAAAGATTTCCTTATTTGCTGTGTTTATAGACACCCAAGTTCAAAAGTTGATAACCTCACATCTCACTTTCATAATCTTCTATCAAAGATATCTTCAAACAAATTGGTATTTATTATGGGTGATTTCAATGTCAATCTACTTGATTATGCTTCCCATACACCAACAACAGACTTTGTCAATAACTTTTTTTCACACAACCTTCTTCCTTGTATTCATCATCCAACAAGAGTTTCAGAACATAGAGCCTCTGTTATTGATAACATTTACACCAATGCTACTAATGCCAACATTACAAGTGGCAACATTTTGATGCAAATTACTGATCATTTTCCCCAGTTCTTGATTTTGAAAAATGCTCAGGTCAGTCGTAACAAATCTGAATCATTCAAATATGATTATTCTAAATTTAAGGAAGACAAATTTCTTGAGGAGTTTAACCAGACTAACTTTACTTATTTTGAAACTAGTGACATGGATGTGAACAAAAAATTTGACAGATTTTTGAAAGACCGTAGCACTTTGACAAATAAGCATGCACCTATCATAAAAAGGAGCCGAAAGGAAATGAAATTGAAGGATAAACCATGGATAAATAATAAAATTCAAAAGATGATGAGAATCCGTGACAGAATTTTGCTGAAATTAAAGAAAAAGTCAACTAATGATAATCTTACACTGTGTAAGAAATTTAGAAATCGTGTATCTAATGAAATAAAAAAAAGCAAAGAAAATTATTTTCATAATTTTGTTTCTACTAACACTCAAAATATGAAAAAATTATGGTCAGGTATAAAGACAATCATCTCTCATAAATCGTCTACCTCTTCTACAACTAAGAAAATCAAAGACATGGAAGGAAATGTAACATCAGAACCAAGCAAAATTTCAAATATATTCAACGACTTCTTTGTAAATGTTGCTGATGAAATAACAAAGACAATCCCAAAGACTCCCAAATCTCCTCTTGACTATCTATCTAACAGAACTTCTAATTCTCTTTTCCTTACTCCAGTTACTTTCATAGAAGTTAATGACCTAATCAATACTCTAAATCCATCTAAATCTGTTGGTCCTAACAGTATACCCATAAAATTGCTAAAAATCCTTGGATCCTCAGTCTCCCCCCTTGTTGCTCTCCTTGTGAATCAGTCTTTCCAGTCCGGTGTTTTTCCTGATAAACTCAAGATAGCCAAAGTGATAACTCTATTCAAAAAAGGGAATCCTGAGCTGCCATCTAATTATAGGCCTATTTCTCTTTTACCCATCTTCAGTAAGATATTTGAGAAATTAATGTACAGACGACTGTTTAGATTCCTTGAGGTACATAATGTTCTTTATTCTTTGCAATTTGGATTTCAAGAAAACCACTCGATTGATCATGCCCTAGTGAGTTTGACAGAAGCTATTAGAAATACACTTGATAATAAAAGATTTGGTTGTGGCATTTTTATTGATTTACAAAAGGCTTTTGATACTGTCAATCATGAAATTTTACTGTCAAAATTGGAACACTATGGTGTGCGTGGTTGTGCCCTTGAGTGGTTTAGATCTTATTTATCTGATAGAAAGCAATATGTTTCTGTCAATGGAAGTAATTCTAACTTGCTTTCAATTACCTGTGGTGTACCACAAGGTTCTGTACTAGGCCCATTACTTTTCCTTGTCTACATCAATGATCTACCAAATGCTTCTAAGAAACTTAATTTTTATCTCTTTGCTGATGATACAAATATCTACTGTGAATCCAAAGATTTATCTAATTTACTCAAAATTGTTAGCAAAGAACTTAGATCAATAAAAAGATGGCTTGATGCTAACAAATTATCATTAAACTTTGATAAGACAAACTATATTATCTTTCACTCCTCTTCTAGGAATGTTCCTTCTGATTCTACAATAAAAATTGGGAAAAAAACAAATTAAAAGAGTTAAGTTTGTTAAATTCTTAGGGCTTCTCTTGGATGAGCATCTAAGCTGGAAATACCATCTCAGTGAACTTTCTAAAAAATTAGCTAGAACTTGTGGAATCTTTTTCAAAATAAGAAACCTACTTCCATTAGATGTTTTACTTTGTTTGTACAATGCTTTGTTTTTGTCCTTCCTACAATATGGTCTTATTGTTTGGGGCCAAACCTTTGCATCATACATAGATCCAATTTTTAAATTGCAGAAAAAAGCTGTTAGAGCTGTCTCATTTCAGCCTCGTTTGTCACCCTCTTTTCCAATCTTTAAAGATCTTAAACTTCTTAAGCTTTCTGAGATTTTTGAACTCCGCCTGTTAACCTTTGTTTATGACTCTGTTAATAAAACTTCACCTTGTTGCTTTCATGACTTCTTCCTATTAAGCTCATCAGTTCATCAATATTCCACAAGACAGGCCAGTCAAGGTGATCTGTACTTATACCGTATGAACAGTCTTCAATATGGTCTAAAGTCAATTCGATATCTTGGTGCTAAACTTTGGAATACATTACCAGTGGACCTCCGAAATGCCCCATCGAAAATATCCTTCAAAAAACAACTGAAGCTTCACTTATTGAACACTGTCAATGTATAATTCTAAGCTACCCTTGCTATTTGCACGATTTCTATTTAGAAAAATCAACTGCTTACATTGTTTGGAATCATTTAAATCCGACCAAAATTACTAATTTCAGATAATCACAGTTGAAGGGGGGGGGGGCTCTCTCCTCGATTAGTTTACCTATTGAGAGAGCTCCTCCTCTAAGTAATTCCCTCCATACAATTTATTTCGTTTCTCTTTATTTGTATATTGTATTAATTTCCCGTATCAATGTATTAATTTTCTGTAATGTTGTCTTATTTCCCTGTAGTTTAGTTATTTGTTAAGTATAGTTAATTATATATAAATTGTATGTAGTGGAATTTAAAGATATGAAACTGAAACTGAAACTGAAACTGTAGTCCAATTTTCTCCAAATTTGTCTCAAATTGTAGGAAACATGCTGCAGATTTAAAATGCATACTTTTAAGATATTTTCAGTTTCCATCCTTAGCACAATTAGCTTTTAATTGGCTTTTTGTTCCATGAACAGATTTTCCTTGCAGTTATTTCTAAGTCTTGTCCTTTTATCTACTAAATATGGACTCAGAAGTAATCAAATAAATAAGTTTAAGCAAAAAAGACAACAATTTTTTATATCTTACATTTATTCATTTGATCAATAACGTCATAAATGTCAATGACGTCATAGATATTAAATTTTGCTTATGTCAGCAAATATGAAATATATATATATCAAATGAAACTACTCATCAAATGCAATCGAATGGTGTATGTTTGAGATCAATCGGACAAACGAGACAAAGTCTATTGAGGTTTTAAGAATTTTTTTGTTGACTACTCTCCAAACATGGTATTGCTGTAGTCACGTGATCAGAGTTAGAACAATGAAGCGTTAAAAATCTAATTGCCAATTAAATTTGACCAAAAGTCGCAAAGTTTGGTGGTTGAATGACAGGCCGTTTTTGTGCAATGTAGAAAAGTGTGTAGGGGGGGGGGCGAAAAACGCCCCCCCAGTACTAATAGGGTTAAGTAATATTTTCCCTGTACTGGAGTTTCTTAATTTTTGGCGATGTGAGAGTTGAGTTGCTTGTAAGTAGCTTCTTATTGGTAGACAGGGAGACCTAGAGGATTCTTTTGGAACAAGGGATATTGACATTGTTAAGCTGAAGAAAAGGAAACTTTGAACGCTCTATTAAATGCTGTAAGATTGATACCATTTGCTTTATCAGTTGTATACTTGGGTGGCGCTTGTACATGTTTACGGCAATATCAACGGGTTCATGTAGTTTGTCTGTTTTTACCAGATTCTCCTCTACCCCTGAAATTTCTAGGCTAGCAGTGATATTGACGAAGTATTCGTTTAGGATTTCGGCAACTTTCTTATCATCAGAGGCCAGTTCATCACCCTCTAACAAGGTAATGCTTCCAGGAGTTTGAATTTTATCTGGCGCAAGAATAGTTCCATATGATGTGCTTCAAAACGGACCGTTGTCAGGGTTCGTTGTGTCAAATTTTATCACAATGTTTGTTTTGCAATCTGTAGCATGCAACAGCGTAACTAATCACTCTAAATCTGCAAAAGCTATGGAAGGCGACTCCCTATTACTATCTGCAAAGACCTGCTATGACAGGAGATCAAAAAGCTCGGTGAAACAAAAATTTCTTAAAATCTTTAGGGGACACGGCCCTTATTAGTCGCAAATATTTCACGACTAAATTAAACTTTGATGCCTAGTTTGCAGTACTGTATTTCGTAACAACGATTGCAGTTTCATGGAAAAACTTTTGGTTTACCTATACTTTTAGTACGTTTCCCACAGCCACACCACCCCCGGGTTATCAACAGGAAGTTACAGTAGCAAGTGATAGAGGATACTGTGCGTGTGTTCCACTAAGGGCAGAGATCCTCCAGCAAACATTCAGGCGAGCTTTTTGCGGTAATGACATTTTAATAACTACATTCGCTTAGGGGTTGACTGAGCACGATTAGTAACTTGAACTGAATCAACAACATTGAAAGACACTTTGAATGCGCAAACAGAATGGACAAAATGAATAGACGTTTTGATACATGAAACTGAATGCGCAAACTGAATGGACAAAATGAATGCACTTTTTGATACATGAAACTGAATGTCCAAACTGAATGGACAAAATGAATAGACATTTTGATACAGCAAAATGAATAGACAAACTGAATGGACAAAATGAATCGATGTTTTGATACATGAAACTGAATGCCCAAACTGAATGGACAAAATGAATAGACATTCTGACACAGCAAAATGAATAGACAAATTGAAACGGTTAAACTAAAAGCCAATTCGAATGCACAAAACGAATAGACATCCTGATAGAGCAACATGAATAGACAAACTGAAACGATTAAACTAAAAGCAATTCATGTGAACAGCAAAGCAAACTATCAAATTGACTCTTAAGAATGTCGTTTCATTTTGTCTTTTAGTTTACATATCCTATTTAGAATCGACTCAAATGGCTTTTCATTTTGCAGTTTAATTTTGGCGTAAATTACGCTTCATACTTCTGGAACGAATGGTAATGAAATCTTGCAGGCACATATCAAACACAACCACAGTTAAGGATTGATAAAACATAAGCAAAGTTTCCCATAAGGCAGCAAACTGTGCTTTGACGAAGGAAGAGTTTGCAGCAGGAGTAAAAGAAATGCCTATAACATTTGAAATCCAGATAAGCCGATAAAGATGGGCTGGACACTGTACGAGCTAGGAGAAAGAGGACAGTTCTGTCGCTGCATGATCACAAACACTTGGTAAAAGCAGGGAACTAAACGTTTACATCGACAGCTAAGAGGAAGACATACAACATTGTGGAACAACTGATAGAGGCGCACAGCAATCAAGGCAAGGTGCTGGTTCTTGACAGTGGCTGCCGAACCTTACAACTGATAGAGGATGCAAAGAACTTCTGGAATAGCAGCACTGTGGAAACGCAAAGGGGGAAAACAGCCCACTTCCCATCCCACCATGCTGAGTTTGTAAATAAAGCGAAAATTTTGCTGGAGGCTATCTGAAGACTCTCCACAAAGATTTTGTCTTGATCACATACTGAAACGATACCAACGCTGTATGCTTCATTGAAAATGATATTGACTCCAGAAAAGAAAGTTGGGAGACAATGTCCATGAGAAACCGCGAGGGTAAGGAGGTGGGTGTCGACATACCCAGAGTTGCACCTCTCTGCCGTTCTGTGTATGGTTGGGTTGATCACTTTAATCAGCAACAGCAACTAGCATATTATAATGCTGAATTTTGAACCGTAAGAAAGCACAATTGGGTTTTGATTCATTGATTTAAATGTATGCCCTTGTTAAGAGTCATGCCATCTGGGGCAATAGCAATCTTTGGGCGAAGCCCTTCAACATAAGTGCGGCATTTTGTTTTGAAGTGATACATGTTTGCTTTTCAAGCTTCAAGCTGCAAAATGCCAGAAAAGAGATTCTACACTATCCTTCTAGGCAACCACGTACCATACGTAGTATCAGAACAGTTGCTTTATCACCCAGAAAGGGTAAGTCTATGTTTTTCTCTGATACAAGACCAAACTACAGTGACACAATGTGAGTAGTTTAGCCAGCATAAAACTCTCATTTACCTTTTTTCGCAAATCAGTTGATCATTAAATGTTTCTGCAAAATTGTGGTTGCATGGAATCCTTTTCTAATAGTATAGATCCCATCTTTTGTGGCAACTTTAAAGGTACGTCATATTCTGTACTTTTGCCAGTCCTTTGGCTTTTACAATGATTTTTGTACTTTGATTGTGGCAGCTGTAAGGAAATGTATGTGACCTGGTGCCTGGCTCTCAACCAGTTGCTCTCCTCACGCAGGTGGTCACAATCTGTCAAGAATTGAAACGGGAGATACAACAAGCAAGGAAATGAGATTCAAATGTCGAGTCTGTAAACAAAGGACATCTTACAAATGCAATAAATGCTCAAATCCCTGAGAACCATCTGCAATACGCAAGCTTTCTGCAGAGAAGCAGTGTTGGAATCACTTCCACATTTGATGTGAATAGGATTTGCCAAGAAGCCAGCCACAGGCATCCCAGTCCCAAGATTGATATGAATAATAATGTTTTAACTGTCTTATATTGTTCATTAATTTTTTTCTGTCCCTAATCAATTTGAATACAGGACATAGCATTGTTGAAGCATAGCCCCTCTTAAATGTTGAGAATTGAACCAAAATATCATATCGCCGTACTATTTTGAACCCTTACTTTGGTGTCCTGTGAAATTTGGCATTTTGACAATTTGGTCAGTTTTCTGATGGCTTTATCATTCTGCCTCCACTTAAACTCCCATTTTACCCTCCCCCCAAATGATAGATTTTTACTGACAAAATAGTACCAGATTTGGCTCTACTGGTCAAAAATGGGGTTTGGGCGAGATTTCAGCCCATTTGGCACCATTTGATATTTTTGGTCATCATTCTCATTGTTTATGTAGACTTTTAACCCCCATTTCGGCCCCTTAGATCGAATTTCATTGACATATTACTACCAGATTTGGTTGGTACAGGTAAAAAATGGGGCTGGGGCAAAGTTCAGGCCATTTAACACTTTTAGACATTTTCTTCATTTGTCAAATCTTTAAATTTTGTTTCCCTCCTTTTAACCCCCATTTCATCCCCTTAGATTGTGTTCTATTTACGAAATGGTACCTGATTTGGTTTCTACGGGTGAGAAACGGGGGTGGGGGATGGTTTCATCCCATTTGGCACTGTTTTTTGGTCATTTTTCTCATGGTTGATTATGTTGCCCCCACTTTCGACCCCAATTTCGGTCCCTTAGACTGTGTTCTATTGACAAATAGTTACAGATTTGGTTTCTGCAGGTCAGAAATGCGGTTGGGGGTGGTTTCAGCCCATTTTGCACTATTTGAAATTTTGATCATTTTTCACACTGTTTGATTTTGTTGCCCCCATCTTCAACCCACATTTCAGCCCCTTAGATCAAAGTTTATTGACAAGATAGTACCAGATTTGGCTTCAACGGATCAAAAATGGGGTTGGGAGCAAAGTTTCAGCCCATTTAGTACTGTTTGACATTTTGGTCATTTTTTCCATTGTTTGATTATGTTGCCCCCACCTTTAACCCTTATTTCCTCCCCTTATATCGATTTTCATTTACAAAGTAGTACAGGAGTTGGTTTCTACCGGTCAAAAAATGAGGTTGGGGCAAGGTTTCAGCCCATTTGGCACAATTTAACATTTTGCTCATTTCTCTGCTGTATTTGTATCATAGCCCCCACTTCTAACCCCAATTTTTGGCCCCTAGATCGCATTTTATCTCAAAACCAATCCCAAAATTGAATTGTGTGTGTCAGAAATGAGGTCTGTACCAATTTTAAGCGAAATAAAAAGTTTTTCATTTTTCGCGATTCTGGGACCAAAATTTGAGAAACTGGGACTCAGCGCCTGAGAGGGTGAAAGAAAGGTTTTTGCTGGCATCATCTTGGGTTACGTTAAAAATTCCATTTCCATGTATGTACTACAAAGCATGAACAATATGAAAGTGATGCACTGTGGAGAAAATCACTTGGCTGCTTTCACAGAACATCACAAGATGGCCGGGGACACACAGGAAAGGTAAGTGGGTTGAATCCAGAAATTTCTTATCCATCATTGTACATTCCTCACTTATCTCGTTAACATATTGCTTACTTCTTATCAATCATAATTTTCTAATCATTTTAGACTGGACATTGGAGCCAACCTCCTTGAAACACATGGGATAACAATATCTTCTCCAAAAACCTGCGATAATGGAAACGTGCTCGATGCTAAAAAATTAGAAGCTTCACAAACACAAAACTTTCTTAATACTGTCTCAGTTAATCCAGAAAAGCTTTATTGGCATGCCTATTCTGGCAGCAAAATCTCCCACTCCTCGCAGCCATGAGAGGATGAGGGTGACAAAAGAGATGATGACAATGAGGAGGATTCGGACCACTTCAGCATTCCTGATCAGGAAACCATCGATAAGAACATTGAAAAGATACAAGGCTATTTGTTCACGTGGTGCTGGAAAGGTGGGAAAGATAAAAAACAGCAGATTTGTTGACATTTCGTGACAAGAAGAAACGTAAATGTGCGATCCCTTTTCTTCGGAAATGATAACAAACGGCAAACTTGTATCTTTAAGCATTTCATAATATCATCATTGGATAGCAGACCTTCTTATTCACTGGATAGCAGGTCGTGCCGCGCTGAACCAAGTGAATTTTGATCAATTTTGCCTGGTTCGGCACGGTGCGACTCTTATAAAACCAATTTGACACTTGGTTCGACTGAGTCGAACCATATGCCAAAGGCCTCTCGACTGGGTCGACCCGGAGCGGCTTATAAAACCAAATTTCAGTCGTGCCGTGCCGCAGCATATTCGCACATGCGCACAACAACAAGAGCCATAGCAACATCATTTCCTACCAGCAGCGCAAAGATGGCAGAGGACTGGCAAATGTTTGGACTCAAAAATTTCACATACAACAAAAAGGAGAGTGCCCAAGCTCAAGTGTCCGATAGCGACTCAGAAGCAGAAAACTGTCCTCCAAATGGTTA
This sequence comes from Aurelia sp. 3 sensu Dawson et al. (2005), assembly GCA_964020215.1. Classification (NCBI taxonomy): domain Eukaryota; kingdom Metazoa; phylum Cnidaria; class Scyphozoa; order Semaeostomeae; family Ulmaridae; genus Aurelia; species Aurelia sp. 3 sensu Dawson et al. (2005). The sequence continues at coordinate 8,946,146 of OZ026577.1, forward strand.
TAAATTGACAACGAATAGCATTGCACCAGTGCGCAGCAAGACAGTGCGCAGTACCACAAAAAGAAGAAAGAGAAATATGGCTGAGATGCTGGTGGAGGATCCTGCTAAAGCTGGACCTAATGATGCTAATTGTGCTGAAGAGAATTCCACCCCGGCTGCCAAGTCAAAGAAAGGTAAGCTTTGCTGAATAAACTTGAAGAAAAATCACAGTGAGTTGATCTGCCATTTGTTCTTTCATTCATTTTATTTAATTTGACTTTCCTGGCTATGCTGCTGCTTTTTATTTTTTCTCTACCACCATTTTCTATTATGTCATTGTGTGGAGCCTAGTCTCAAAAGTTTTTCTCCTACCCAATGATCTACAGTACAAGGCAATTAACCCAGTTCATTATTAAGAGGCAAGAACATGATGGAACTTCAAATATTGCCTAGCTATGAAAACGTAACTTAATTTCAAATCAGTTCAATAGCTGTTTTCACTCGGACAAAATTGTGGAGATAATTACTGGATACAGAAGTATAATTATGTATACCTTAGATATACTGTATGCCAGTGTTTTTCTAAAAATAAAACTATCATTGCCTAACCTACTTGTATACAGTACTTATCATTGATAAGAGAGATGACTACAGCTGATAAGACAGATGACCTTTCTGTCAGTACTGTTGATTTTGAGACAGTTTGGATTGAAATTGACAATCCTAAAGCAAAAAATATCCTCTGTTGTTGTGCATATCGCCATCCCAGCTCAGATATTGCCAAGTTTACTGATCACTTGCAGCAAGCCCTCTCATCAATAACTAAAGAGAACAAGCTCATCTTTGTCATGGGTGATTTCAATATAAATCTACTGAACTATGAAAATCATACTCTCACCAATGAATTCATCAATATGTTGTTTTCATTTCACCTAATGCCTTCTACTCTGCATCCTACTCGTATCACTGACACTACTTCCACTTTGATTGATAACATTTTCTTAAGCAATACTACCGATAGTGATACTATTGGTGGAAATATGTTATCATTGATCTCTGACCATCTTCCTCAGTTTGCTATCGTGAATAATAGTGCACCTGATTACAATAATATATCATATTTTGTCTATGACTACAGCAAACTCGATGAAACAAAATTTCGGACTGAATATTCAGAAATTCAGACTGCCTACCTTGATGACAGTGTTGACTTGAATGTGAAATTTGACAGGTTTATTCATGATATTCACTCCCTGATAAACAAACACTGCCCAAAGAAAAAGTTAAACAAGAAAGCGTTGAAATTAAGGAACAAACCTTGGATTAATATTCAGATTAGAAGAATGATGAAAGTTAGAGATGCATTGTTTCACCAATTCAAGACCACAAATTCACCAACTGTTCTAGCAGCTTACAAACAATTTCGCAATTGTATTGTTAACGAAATAAATGCAAGTAAAAAGCAATATTATCATCAATACTTTGATGAAAATAAAAGCAATATGAAAAAGCTTTGGAAAGGCATAAAGGACATAATTAGTTTAAAACCTGGTAAAGGCGATACATTTTCACACCTAATAAATGAAGAGGGTACAAAAGTCACCGATCCTGTAACAATTGCAAATGATTTCAATGAATACTTCACAACCGTTGCTGGTGAAATCACCAAAAAAAATTCCTAAAATTCCAAAATCACCTTTAGCTTATTTGTCAAACCCAAACTTAGATTCTCTTTTTCTCTCTCCTTGCACCCCAAATGAAGTATCTGAGACAATTCAGTCACTTAAAAATGGTAAATCGTCTGGACCCAACAGCATTCCAATCAGACTGCTAAAAGTACTCGGTTCTCATATTTCTATTGAACTCTCTGTTCTAATAAATGAATCTTTTCTAACTGGCATTTTCCCTGAGCAACTTAAGATTGCGAAAGTTATCCCCATATTTAAAAAAGGACTTAAAACCAAAAAATCTAACTATAGACCAATTTCACTGCTCTCCAATTTTAGCAAAATATTTGAAAAAGTTATGCAGAAACGCCTCAACAATTTTCTTGAAATATGTGAAGTTCTATTTTGTATGCAGTTTGGGTTTCGAAGTGGACACTCTACAGATCATGCTCTGATTACCTTAACTGAAAGCATAAAGTCTACACTTGACAATAATAAATTTGGATGTGGAATATTCATTGACCTCCAAAAAGCATTTGATACAGTTAACCATGAGATATTGCTGAGTAAGTTAGAACATTATGGAATTAGAGGCATAGCACTGAACTGGTTTCAATCTTACCTTAGTCACTGTAAACAATTTCTTTCAGTTAATGGATTCTCCTCCAGTCTGTGTGATATAACTTGTGGTGTTCCCCAGGGATCTGTTCTTGGTCCCCTGCTGTTTCTCATCTACATAAATGACCTGCCTAACTCATCCAAACTGTTATCATTTTTTCTGTTTGCTGATGACACAAATATTTATTTTGAAGCTGATGATCTCACAAGCCTCACAAATACCATCAACAGAGAACTCAGTAAAGTTAAAACATGGCTTGACTGTAATAAATTGGCGCTTAACATTGACAAGACTAACTTTGTTCTTTTTCATTCCCCTCGGAAAAAATTACCTGACATTGTCATTCTCAAATTTGGCAAAAAAAGAATTCAAATGACTAAATATGTCAAGTTTCTAGGCGTACTATTGGATGAACATCTCACCTGGAAATATCATATTAACGAACTTTCAAAAAAGCTTTCCAAATCTTGTGGGATCTTCTACAAGATAAGGCACTACGTTCCATTATCAACACTAATCTGCCTCTACAACTCACTCTTTTCTTCCTTTCTCAACTATGGTATCACATCTTGGGGTCTTACGTATCAATCATGTTTAAGCCCACTTTTCCTTCTGCAGAAGAAAATCTTAAGGTGCATTAACTTTCAACCATTTTCAGCTCCATCAACACCTATCTTCCTTTCTCTGAAGATACTTAAAGTTGAGGATTTATTACATTTAAATATTCTAACTTTTGTTTACAAATCCATAAAGAAGTTATCTCCCTCTTGCTTTCACAACTATTTCACACCCAACTCCTCTGTACACAGATTTGGAACTCGTCAAGCAACCAGAGGTGACCTTTTCAAATCCTTTAAAAACACCACTGTTTATGGTTTGCAAACAATTCAGGTTTTTGGTTCCAAACTTTGGAATACTCTCCCATTTTTCATACGTGTTGCTAGCTCTGTTTCAGTTTTTCGACCAAAGCTAAAGAGATACTTCATCAATTCCTATTCCTAGTGGGCTGTTTTGTCTGGGGTGCCTTGCGTGTGCTGTCTCTTGGTGGGCCTTTGTTGTCGCCATTTTCATGGTTCGTTGGAGTGGCGGCGTGGGGGGTCGGCTGCGGGACCGTGCATGCGGGGAGTTTTGGATGAAACAGATCTTAAAACTATTAAGAATGAGAAATTTGCTTCCCATTCCAACCATTATCTCTAATGCAAATTGGCTCTGGGTCTGGTTATTGTTTTTATAAAAATTTTAGTTTCCTTTGTTTTTTATGGGGGGGGGGCTCTCTCTTGATTAGTTAACCTATTTAGAGAGCTCCTCCTTAATCAATCAATCTTAAATACAATCATGTAGAGTTTTTTGTTGTCGTAGTAGTGTTTTCTCCTTAGTATTGTTGTATTCTTTATAGTAGCATTTGTAATTATGATAAGTTTTTGCGTATTTGTAGTAGTGTAATTTTTTAGTATTGTATGTTATCTTGTAAATTAGTTGCTGTATAGTTATATTTGTAGAATTGTATTTAAGATTGATTGATGAATAAATGAAACTGAAACTGAAACTGAACTGAAAACTATCATTGCTCCTTGTAGGTGAGCAACTGTTTCGATGGACAGAAGAAATGATAACAGATATGGTAGATCTTATTGAAAACACAACAAGCTTGAGGAGATATCTCATCTTTGAGAACAATAAGAATGCCTCAAATGGAAAATATTATGAAAACCTGGTGGAAGGACTTAACAAGAGAATTGCCTTGTATGATCCTCCTGGCCCAATAGTAAGTGCAATGCAAGCAAGAACAAAGTTCAAGAAGATTGTAAGCGAATGCAGAAACGTTAGTCTAACTATTCAAACTGCAAGTGGCATTGATCGTCACAAGGTAGGAAAAGGCTATGGACAATGGTGGGATGTCTTGTTTCAGTTGGTTGCCAGCAAACCATCACCAGATCCAGGTAACAATATTGAGCCCACATTTGAAGAGGAAGAAGATGAAGGCCCTGTCTATCCGTTGGCTGATTCTGCAACGCATACACCCCCCAAACAAAAAAAGTTTATACCAAAGCGTCCTGGTGGGCAGTCTGCCAGCAAACAATCATCAAACTTCAAGGCCAATTTGTTAAGTACCTTAGACAAGATGATTGAAAATGATCCAAGCCGTGAAATAAGGATGCTCATTGAATCAGAGAATGAAAAATCACGTAAACATGAACTGGAACTTATGAAAAAATTGTTGCAACTTTCTGCTCCAAGACAAATCCCACAATATCCTCAGCAGTTTTATGTACCTCCTTCTTCCCAATATCAAGGACAACCATTTCAGCAGCAATTCCATGGGATGACAAATCAATCCTTTCCTTCAACCAGCAACACTGTTCCAAGTTTTTCAAGGCAGGTAGCATTTGCTCATCAGAGAGTTGATGTATCAACCTCAGAGTCCAGCGAAAGCTCAGAATGGAGTGATAAGCATAAGCTCTTTGCATCTTAATGACTTTTGTGTTGAGATTTTGAACAATGAATTTAATGTTGAATTGGCAACAGTGTTGAATTAATTTTGAAGTTTAACTGAGTAAATTGCGTTGCCAGAATTTGTTAATAGACAAGTGGCGAATGTAGATTACCTTGTGGAAACTATGTCCTTGAACTTGAATTGTTGGATTTGCACAATTATTAAAAGCATGTTGCCCTAAGTTGAAAATAGATGAAGATTAATTTGTAGGAAGATGGACCAATTTTTACTGGGGTAGGCTTTTTTCCTTGTTGCCAGTCTAATGCTACTACCAGCTTCTAATATATGACTGCTATACTAATGAACCAGACAGCCAGAGAATTCATTTCTTTCATGATTAATAAAAATGAAGAAATAATCAATAGGGTAACCTTTCAGTACAAGATGTCCTGGTATCATTAGGGTTTTGGTGCTTATGAATGCATGTCGTCAGCAAACTGGATGGCAAATGAAATGTCCTGAAACGAGGTAAATTTGAGTTTTGTCTCCTGATTGAACTATATCATTATCAAAATACGCCGGATGGGTCAAAAGATATTTTTCCATGTATGACAGTCCTGGAAATCATGCTATTGTCATTCTGGTTATATTGCCACTAAATACATTTTGAAAATTTTTCATATACTTGTGACTCTCCAGTGGTTTATCACAGAGGCAACATACAGTAATGTTTTTGGCACATCCAGTACATACAGTAGGAAGGTGGCATCTAATATGTTATTTTGGAAGCTTTGAGTTATGTTTTCAACCGTGTCTCCATAACTTCTTGGATAGAGTGCCCTCAGTTGAATGAGAATGCCTGAGAAGGCTGAGAAATGTTCTTGTTAAACAGGAGGCTTAGGTTTTACAGTATATATATGTTCTTCTATAACAACAAGTCCAGTTTTACAAGTTGCATCAATTTCCTTACTAGCAGTTGTGTGTTTTCATGTAGTTATAATAGTAAGTTAAAAATTAGCAGTACTGTTGTTTGGCATAAATTTATTGGTTTGCCATGTTACAACTTTGGGAAGTTTTTTTTCTTATTTCTAAGTGTAAAGCGTATGCTTGCCAAGGCCAAATGTTTAAAGCTACTTTTTATATCATATTGGTGATGTTCTGGAGATCTATATCAAGAATCTAAAACAACAAAGAAAACCATTTCAAGTTCACATTGTCTTTTGGGAGAGATAACTTTCTACAGGTTTCCCAAAAAAATGGTGGCCTATTTCTGTGACCACTATGGAGGAGCTGCAGCTCTGAGAGACCTTTTAGCTACTTTAAAAAAAGAGTCTCAATCAAACATATTTGACTAAATTTTGTGGAATTTTCAAATGTGTGATAACAGCTAAACTTTGCTCGGACACCCAAACAAAATAAGACATTTTGCCACTTCGATGCAGGTTCTTTGACAGTTTGAGTCAAGCTAAGTGTTCTCCAAAGTCAGGAATCCATCAAGCAATGCCACAATATGTTTCTTCGAGCCATATTTAACTTGAAAATGTCGCTAAAAGATGCCCACTCAGTCAAACCTTGCATATAAATATGTACAAAAATATTGCTTTGTCCAGACTCTTTTTTTACACCAGCTAACAGGTCTATTGTCTAGGTTTTTATACAGTTGTAGGCTATAGGGAAGGCTCCAACATAGAGTTTGGGACCTTGATTTTGAGTCAATCTGACAAGGGTTGCTGATTTATGGCAGAGAAAAGGTTGCTTCAGAAACAGCTGCACCTTTGTTGTTCACCAGCACTGTCAAAATTGAGTTCTACCATCACATTCAAATTTTCTCTACATTTTCAAATGGATTGACAATGTTGTTTTATAGATAGACAACATTATTGACCCTTTTCAAAATGCAGAAGACATTAAAATACAATGCTGGAACCCTTACTTTGGAACATTCCTTAATTTTGACATAGCTGTAGAGCAACAGAAGTGCAAAGTGAAAAGTGCTGAAAGTGGAAGTGGAAAGTGCTGTTTTTGAAGCAACCACTTATTTGGTCTTTCCTTTGTCATAAATCAGCAACCAGTTGTCAGATCGACTCAAACAAAGTCTCAAAATAACCTTGTTGAAACCTGATTTATGCAGCTATGAAAAACTGTGATAATTAAAGCTGCAGCTCCTCCAATGTGGCAAAAGAAACAGTACACAATTTTTTGGGGCACCCTGTAGGAATGTGCCTCTACAAGAATCATTTTTAAGGTTTGAACAACAAACTTTCTATTAGTCTTTCAAAAGGAGCAACTTGACATCTTCTCTTCCCAAAACTTGTTCCCAAATCTCTCACCCTCCCTGTACCTTTGGCATTGTCATATATAGCATGGCCATTTAACATGGCAAGTCTTTCCCTAATTCTGTCTTGACTCAGTGTTTCCCCCTCTTGATCATTGCACACATTCAAAGTAGTTGGGAATGACTCTTCTTTGTTGATACAGATATTGTGTAGGACAATGCATGCAAGTACAATGTCCTTCATAGCAGCAGGGGTACATTCTGACTTACGATATAAGATTCGCCAGCGGCCCTTTAATTGCCCATAGACACATTCTGTAACCATACGGCCACGACTCAGCCTGTAATTGAAGTAGCTTTCCTTTTCGGTGAGCATGGCATGTGAGTAGGGTTTCTGCAGCCATGTATGATGTGGGAAGGCGCACTATTTCCTAAAATAATTGGGGGTACCTTCTCTCCATTAACCATGTTGTACATTTGTGGAAGCAGGTCTCCATCTTTAAGCTGGTACATCTTTGATGTTTGCAAGGTTGTAGCATCATGTACACTGCCTGGTAAACCGACAGCTGCCCATAGAAAGCGACGCTTTGCATCTACCATGCCCATCAATACAATTGAATAAAAAATTTTAAAGTTGTAGTATTCTCTACGTGCTTCAGCTCCACCTGGGGGCGACGTTATTGAAATGTGGCAGCCGTCGACTGCTGCAAAGGCACATGATGCTTGCCACAGCTGTTCCATTGAATTTATTGATTCATTGATGTCTTCTTCATTTGTCGGAAATTTAACCTGTTCCCTCCAAAAATATTTAACAATTAAAGCGCACACTTCCTGCGGTATCCCGCGAACAGCTGCAACACCCCTTCCTGTCAATTTGCTATTGATAGAGGGCAATTCCTAGCCGTTCTTCTGGACAAATAGGCTCTTCACACAACGGTTGCCATGCTAATTCTGGCTTGATCACTGCAAGTATATGCGTGAAGGTCCTTTTCGAGAGTCTGAAAGTTTGTTTAAATCTCTGTGTCGAGTAGAGCCCCATCGCCCTTTTCCGATCACTGAAAAAGAAACCTTGTATTAATTGGCTTAGAAAAATTTTAGGGGAAAAGTTCTTGCAGTTGAATTATTCCTAATTTAATAGTTCAAAATATGAAAACCATTTATTATAACTTCAGCCACCCTCTTCCGTAAAATCGTCGTCGAAAGACACAGCGGTAAAATCGCAATATATTCATTTCATCGCCCTTTTCCGATCACGCAAGTTTACGCATGAATTCCGAGCAGCACCACCGCCGAGGGCTCAAGAAAGCGCAGTTTCCAGATGAAATGGGTGCCACACATATAGCAGGAGATGTTTAGTTCATGTTATCATTTGATAAGTGACATTTTGCCGCTTTATTCATTCAATAGCACCATAGTCGAATCTACTATTGAAAATTACAGGCTTTTACAAGATAACTGGCAAAACTCTAGCATAGCAGCACCGCAAAATTTTTTATTGTTCTAGGAAGTACGGAGACATTTCATACGTTGGATCTGAAATTTCTATCAAATGTATATTTGGGGTCTTTGAATATCTAAGCTGGATTTGAAAAGCAGCAAATTATTTTTCGGCTGCTCTCTTTTGCCCATGAAAACGTCAATTCTCTTTGCCCCCCTCCCATTCTTCGACGCCCCCTGGAATTAATTCAGACCCTACCTCACGCACATCCAAAATAAACGGAATCCCCTGATGAGGTTTCTTTGTTTATTTCACCTTCCACCCCATCTCTTCATTGAGAGAGAATCCATTCACTAGCAACCATTCACAGGATTCGAAGCATAAGCGTACGGGAAGAAAAGATCTAGGGGGCTGCCTGACACAAAGCCCATCGTTTACTAACATTTTTGCCCGGCCAGGGGATAAGTTTTGCTCGAGTGGGGCTGACTTTTGAAAATCTTTCCAAAGTTGGGGGGACTACCGCCCCCCCTGCCACGTACGCTTATGATTCGAAGCCAAACCTCGTGATCGGAAAAGGGCAATATGTAGCCTATCTGACTGCAGTGAGAAATTTACCCCTAGCTGGGAAGCCGGAGATATTATGTTCAAAATTTTTTTGTAAATATCCGTTTAGAGAGTTGGAGTAATAGTTGAAATGTTTTGACTGCGGTTCTGATGAACAGCAGTGGAGGAACAAGGGAAAATATAATTGCGACAAGGAAACACGAAGGGAAAAATGGCGACTACTTACGATTCCGTCACAGGTAGGCCTTTTTCAATCTCTCATATCGTTGGATTCACACACCAGAAAAAAAGTAAACCACGTATGAACATGAAGCTCATGGTATTAGCAAAGTATTTTTTTGCGCACTTTTTTAATTAAAAGCCCCAGTCCTCTTGTAAAAAAACATCGTGCGATTGCACACAAAAAGCGCTCACAGCAGCATGTGATCGGAAAGGGGCGATGGGGCTCTAGTCCTCAAAAACATTGCGAAACCATCCAATGTTTCACAAAAAACGATGGCATGATCTTGGGTTTGGGTTGGCTTCTTGCATCGATAGTTTCATCATCGTGGCTGAAATGGTGGACCTTATCATATGTGATCTCTTTAGCAACAGATGAAGGTATGCGATTATATTCATGCGCTTTCTCCTTGCTGCAAATATTCTGGCAAATAGAAGGGCTCTAAGTTTGGATCTGTCCGCCATTTTGTTTGTTGTGAATGTGCAGCCCAACCATACTCATCGTGCGCATGCGCCATTTTGGCTTGACGCGGCAAAAATTTTTCCTTATAAAACAGAGGCGCTCCAAGTCGAATTTCAGTCGAACTCAAATTTCTCTGGTTCGGCACGGCGCGGCGCGACCCATAAAACGGGCCTTAATCCTTTGGGACCATCCTGCCCTTAATTCGCAGCAATCCTCAATCCCCCTGGTACTGTTATGAGTTGTTTGTCTCCGCTTTTCTACCAGCATTACTGGTTTTACCGGTTCCTTAGTTGTTTTCTCCCCTTTTTTTTTTTTTATACACAATCTAAAAATTTACAATTTAACAAAACATGTTTACAAGAACGATACCATTGGGAGCATGATAGGCATGGCTACCCTAAATGATCTTTTAACAAAAAACCAATACAGATACTAAAGGCTATACCAAAGTTCTGGTCCCTTCATAGGAAGAAACAGATCGCAGAGATTAGATAACACTTTTGCCGGATCGGAGTATAAAGTTGACAGGTTTTGGTATAGTCTTTAGTAACATAGATATATTTACAATACATTTATGGTGTTATAACAATATCAAAGATTAATAGAGAAGGATGAGATAAAAGATTACTGTCCCTAGGTTTGCGTTGGTGGTGCTACAAAAAACGCTCTGATGAGTGAATGAATTTTAGCGTTGATTCCAAAATTTTTCTGTTTTGGTCATGAGTAAAACTTTTATCACCATACAACAATATTTGCACAAGGGTTTGATTTGGCAGGTTTAAGATGTTGTGTAGTTGGAATACTTCGTTAACGGTGCCAAGGAGCTCACGCCTCTGATCTTCATATGCATGGCATTGCAGCAAGAAGTGTTCAGTATCCTCAATTCCATCATTAATTAGACACATTGGGTTAACAGTATCTCGAAAGTTATGGTTGAATTTGTGCAAACATTTCAAACCCACAAACCCTTTTTTTGCACACGGCTTTTCTTTATATGGCAAGTTTGCCCTTTTTCGGACTATTCCCAATTCCCATTAGCAAGTATTTCATTTAGCATTTAATCGTTATTCCCATCCAGTCAACTTGCTGAGGATAAGGTTCGAAACATACTTATTTATAATGGCTTAGCCACTCGATTTATGTCTTCTTATTCCAACATGGACTTGAAACACTGACTTGTCTCTTGTCACTTATTTTAACATGGAATTGTCAATTTATTACTAATATCACATGAAACATGAGCAAATAAACATGATGTTTTTTGTCGTTATTAAAAACATAATTTGATTTGAAATCAGGAGGACAAACTTATTCGAACAATGACACTCATTCATGTTAGAAATAAAAACTACTAGCAAGAACATGAAGCTTTGTAGTAACTTCAATGGTTTAAAAAATCCCAATGATCCTTCCTTTGACTCGCAAAGATTACATTTAAGATCTTAAAAAATTCTAGGAAGTAAATAAATGCTAGGCACAATTTGAAGAGGTTATTGGTAATTGGCAGAGTCACATTTAGAACATATTCCTTTTAACTGGAGTTAATGGTACAGCTTTATGTGATTGCAACATTGGCTCAAGCAAGAATTTTGACAGAAAATCTTCTTGTCGCAACTCCAAATACTATGTGTCCCAAAATAAAAAGCATACAGATTTAATCAACCTTATCAACTAGAGCATAGTCTGCATGAATCCAAAACGATTTCCAAAACATACCCTAATAGCTTACTTGAACATTGATACTGGTGCATTGAGAGCTAAGATATTAATCGTCAAAGGACAAAGTTACCTCCGCCTCCAAACCAGAGCTTTGATGTTTTGGCCTAAGCAAATTCTTGAAGTATGGTGAATGAAGTCAACAAAATTTGAAGCACAAGGTGAACAACTAAAGACAGCACAACAGACGTGCTTTACAACGTACAGTTTATCCGGGACCTATCCTGGAGGGAGCTCTGACATCTGCTTGATTCATCTGACTATCGACAATTTATTCTTCACATACAATTCATCAGTGAAAACACTCCCTTGAGCATCAACGTAGCTACTGTTGGAATCTTTGAATCATTACTTGAAAAGAATTTGTCATGGGGTCTTTTGGGAGTCTAAGGTGGGAAGACATAGAAACCTTGGGGGCAAAAAAAGATGCTTCCTCCTTTCTTGCTGAGCCACTTGAGAGAACAGCCTCAAAGATATGTCATGCTCAGCTTGATCCCAAGAGATCTTATTGCAAATTCCTTTCCAGGAATGATTTGACGATGCCATAAGTTTGTTGGTGCTCAAGAGAGTAATTCCACAAATGAATGGTATGTGTAAACTAAATTATTGATACTGAGATGAATTAAGCTGATTTTGGAGCACCCTTGATGATAAGTGACACACAGATTATATTTCGTAAAAAAAGAGGCACCTGTTTTGCTGTCTTTAGAGGTTCTCCTTATGTTGCAAATTTCAATGATTTTATTCAGCCTGCTTCAAAACATTGCTTGTGGAGGCAAAATTGTCTTTTGAAGATTCCAACATATTTTAATATGTTCTAATATCTTCACTATCAACGCACCAATATAAACAACTAAGGTATCAAACAGCAACAGCTTCAGGATAATCAGCATTTGTTGTCTCATATCCTTCAATAACAGCCTTTGCTGGCCCATCCAAAGATTTATGTAAATGGTTTAACTTCGTTACAGGTGGCAAATCTTGATCACTGTCATTATAACTTTCAAATCAGTCCCAACACTCTTGCCAGTAACAAATATCTCCATTAAACCTCTTCATTTCACGTTTGGGAAGCCTTGCTTTGTTGCAACGAGAGGACTGTGGTCCAGTAGAGGCATGACTGCTCACAGGACTAACTGCTGTTGCTGAATTAGGCCCTCCAGATGATGCTCTAGGCGGAGTAATTGGCAGTATGAGTAACATTCTCCTGGGAGAAGAAGGTGACTTGTTCTTATTTAACAGGCTGTCAAGCCTGATTAACATTGTCCTAATGGTTGTGGCCAAATCATCAGCCTCCTCTGTTTCAGCTGCCTCTTCCTCGATTATTTGATAGGTGTTATCATCCAATTTCCTTGACGCTGGGGAGGTTAGCTCAGTGGTGTGGCTTTCTTTGCTGGCTTGTCACTGAAGCAGTCTACAAAGAGGTCAGCCTTGTTTTTGCTATGCCTTTGCTTCTGGATTCTGTTTCCTTTCAAGCCTGCATTGCTTGGACGTGTGAATGTCTCACTGACTTTGGGCTTGTGATGGAAGAACGCATTGCAATGCTGTTGCAATTTTCCTGTACTCCATAGGGAACCACCTAACTGGATACACAAAGGATTGCTGGAAGCCAACATTTTCCCAATCCGCGAAACGATTTTGTGGCTTCATTCCAATAGGAAGATGTCCAATCCTAGTATTTTTGATATGAATTGAAGAGATGCAGCTAGGATCAGTTCTTGGACTAATTCTTGAAAATAACAGTTGAATATAAACTTCAGAAGACATAGGTTTTTACAGAAAACTTATACCTGCCATGCACCTACACTGGATACCAGACCTACAAAATTAAATGATCAATATTTCTTTCCTTTAAATTTTTGGCGCTCTGGTAGCCAGGGTAGCATGCTACTAAAGGTTTCTTGGAATTCAACAAGAAAAGTTTTCAATGAAGTAAAAAAGTTTCTTAATTTTTTTTAACTTTTAAATGAATAGATTATTGGTCAGGTGAAAAAAAAAACACAGAAAGCGCAAAAAGTGCAGAGAAAGATGAACAGCTTCTGAATTGCGAGAATTTTTTTATGCAAATGCAAAAGGTTACAATCATTTCTACATCTAACTATACGTTCCTAACTACCAGACAACACTACAGGTACGATACCATGGGGAGCGAAAGACAATGACTACCCCATGGCCAATGTAAAAAGATGTGCAGCATTCAACTAACTACAACTACACTACAAACGATTGAAAACTAATGGATAATGTACTAGATTCTGTTCCACACCAGACGTCAGGTCAAGGTTGCAATGACTCGAAATGATGTCACAAGCACAGCTCATTTTGGCTCATTTGTTGCAGTAGATAAAGGGCCCGACGTCGGATGTGGAAAAGAATTTACAATGAAAAATAATGTGTTCAGTAAGAGACTTGGTGGTTGCATAGTTCTCAGGTTGCAAGAATCTCAATCAAACAGACCAGTTTCATGGATAAAACTTAAAGTTAAAGACAAATGACGGATATATAGTGGCAAGTTTAAAAATAGAACAAAACTTGGGTGCCTGCCATCATTTGTCCAATTGTTTTGATATAATCTCTGGAGATCATCAAATACAATAATGGAATACAATAGACTATATCTAGATTTCCCAGGGCCCTGATTTAAGTTGTCTTAGATTATGTCTTATAACGCCTAGCTTACAAAAAGAGCAAAAGATGGCCGCCTGCCATCGTTTGTCCCATTGTTTTGACAATCTTTTGAGATCACAAAATATATAGGAATACAATAGGCTATTTTTAGATTGCCCAGGCCCCTGATTTAAGTTGCCTTATATCTCCGTCATTTGTCTTTAATTCTAGTATGCTTCTATTCAAGTTATTAGGAAGGTCGTTATTGCCATACAGTAAAAACCCGCACATAAGAACCTAAGATTTTGAACCCAGCCTGTTTAGGTTCTTATGCTATGAGGTACACCTCACAATCAGGGTGTAGGTTCTGAACATAGAGTCCAAAGCAAATGCCATAAAACAAAGGATATTTTAAGGTTTAGCATTGAAACATGATGGCAATATGACTAGCAACGCAATGCTCTACTTAAAAAAACATAGTCCTTTAGTCCTTGAGGATGTATTTTCTCATCTCTTGACCCATTCAAAGTCATTAGACAACCAGTTTTTTAAAGAAGCTTGGTGAAGAATTCATTTGCAACCACAGGAAATATGTGAATCGTAATCTCAGCCAAATTTATGTACATCCTTGACCTTGCCCGTTTCACCTCAAGCTTTACCTAGTTTATTCCCGCAGGCCCTGCCCATCACAGTTCTGTATAGCATAGGGCTTAAATCTTTGGAAAACTTTCAAATTTAATTTGTAAAATGTCATTGCCTAATTCTTTCAACTGAATAGATAGAAATAAACTTTAGGCCATTCGCAATAATTCCCGAGAGAACATTTTTTACATCATTATCACTTCAAGCGTTACAGCGGTTTTAAGATTTCTGCTAGTTTTTACATTGTGACATCATAAAAATCATAAGTTGTAAATCATAACAGACTTTTGCTTCCTGCCGTTTTGTAGATCTTAAAAACTGTGTATTTCTTGTATTGGTCATTTTGACTTTCCTAAATCAGTTTAGATTTTATGGACCTGTCACTGTTTGCCACAGCCTCAGACACCTGCTGTGGAACAACCATTAAAAAAACTTATAAATGCTATGATTCCAAAAATAAAGATGATGTCCAAACCGCTCTTTCTGGAATTATGGCAAACGACCCAGAGCTCCCATCGATCAATTCAGTTGCAAAAATTACACAATAAAGTTTTACACATTTGATTTTAAAGCTTTGCAAAGGTTCGAGCCCTATGCTGTTCTGTATATATTTTTTGCAGTCCATCCATGAAAGAAGTTGATTGACAAACAGGTTGAATATATTTCCCAGTGAATGAAAGAATGAAATTGTATACCCTTTGTTAAGAACCTGGTTAAAATATCAGGCTGAAATGGTTCTTGTTTATTGGGTACAAATTATACAACCTCAGGCTGTAGGTTCTTAATAAATGAAGGTTGTTATGTGCGGGTTTTTGCTGTATAACAAGAGCTGGGTCAAAGCATCATTTGAGAGATTGGCAATTTGTACGACTGGTCGTAATAATTCAGCAATTCCAGTGAGAAGATCTTGTCGTTGAACATCAAATGAAGGGCAGAGCAACAAAAAGTGCTCCGCATCCTCAATCCCATCGCTTGTTGGGCACATTGGGTTTATGGTATCCCTAAAATTATGCTTGAATTTGTGGAAATTCAATTTGCTGAGACCAACCCTGAGTTGAGTAAGATAGGATAATCCTTTTGGATCATGAATTCTAAAGACAGGAGAATCAGAGAATCAGAATCAGAATTCCATTCAGATAAACAGTTTGGATAGAAGGTAGACTTGAATTTTTCTGTCCTCGCCTTTAATCTCCCAATGATATCCTGGTTACAAGAAATGATGTTAAATGTCGGTAGGAAACCATTTTGATAAGCCAAAAGTTCCTTCAAGAAGGTGAAAAATAAATTTCCAAGTTTTTGTTTTGGCTATGGGTGATCTTCAAAAATGAAGAAAAAGCGGAAATCTTTTAACATCAAGCTTTATCAGTAGGTTTTATACATATTGGCAAGCAACGTGTAAAGCGTTGTATAATAATAAATTCTGTACCAAAATAGACATTGTAGCTGAAAAAAATAACTTTTGGGTCATAAGATAAAAATTCAATGCTCCTAAGTGACTAAGTGGAATTCAAAAGGAACTTTGTTTATAATTTCTTGATCACATCCCTCTCTGATGCAATGACAGAATTACAGCAAGTCATTTCGTCATACTGCAGAAGGTTTTGTAAAATTTAGAAAATGAAGGTGTTGTGGCACCTTATTGTTATCCACTGACTTTGCAGCCAGAACAGTCAGGCAGGCGGGGTTCAAATCCGACCAGCTCTTCTTGAGCGTCATGACAAGGGGTTGCGGACTCAACTGGCGCTCAGCTATTTCTGCGAACCCAGCGCTTGGCGCTGAAAACCGCAACTTCACCTTCACCTTCACCATTTAATTTTCCTATGTTTTTGCGTTTTTTTCGCAATGGGTGATTTTCAAAAATTCGGAAAATGCAGAAATCATTTCATATCAAACACACGGCTCAAATCTTTGCAAAATTTTGAAATTGAGTGTGTCAAATGTTGTTGCCTAATTCCTTCAACTAATAAATTGAATGATACTGAAAGTCGTTTGCCATAATTCCAGATGGAGCAATTGCGATATCATCATTGTTCTTGAAATTACAGCATTTTTAGATTTATGAAAGGATGTAAGAGAGGAGGTATCAGAAGCTTTGAAAAGATTCAAAGCACCATACAGTGTAAACTGAATGAGCAAAGTCAAATGACCAGTACAAGAAATACTCATTTTTTGACAATCTACAAGATGTTAGCAAGCAAAAGTCTGTAGCTTTTATGGTTTACGATTTAGCATTTTGATGATGTCACTGCTTGAAAACCAGCATAAATGTTAAAAATGCTGTAACTCTGAAAATAATGGTAATATCAAAATGCTCTTTCTGGAATCATGCCAAACTTCGTCAAGTTCCCTTCAATCTATTCAGTTGCGGTTGTGCTAAACACCGGAACTATGCAGAACCATCCAGAATCAGCCAGAACAATCCAGAACAATCCAGAACCAGCCAGAAACATGCAGAACCATCCCGCACAGCAAGCCATAGACAAATCCATTCACTCGTTGCTAGGGTCATCTCAAAGAAATTGGCGGAGTACAAAATATAGTGCTA
Source organism: Aurelia sp. 3 sensu Dawson et al. (2005) (assembly GCA_964020215.1). Classification (NCBI taxonomy): domain Eukaryota; kingdom Metazoa; phylum Cnidaria; class Scyphozoa; order Semaeostomeae; family Ulmaridae; genus Aurelia; species Aurelia sp. 3 sensu Dawson et al. (2005). The sequence goes on from OZ026577.1 coordinate 8,963,314, forward strand.
AAATACAAATTGTTTTGCTTTGTTTGTCTTTCTTTGTTTCATGTTTCATTCATTATCAATAAATCCTAAATACAATTCATACACAAAACTCTACAACTAAGATACATTACAACACTAAGAACTTAAAGTGCCTATGAAATGAAATTTTACATATAGATTTTTTTTTTGGAAATTGAAACTTCAATATATCATTGCAACAAAAATCAAGAAATAAGTTGAAAATTTGCAGGGTAACCCTCGTTTTGGGGGGTTTAAAAACGACAAGTATGTGTGACACAGCATAAAATCTGTGACGTCACCAGGTTTGCACTTGATTGAGCTTCAACGGCCAACACTGCACAACATTCGCGTGCGAGCTGCAGTTTGCTTCGTAAACGCAAAGCTTTATTGTTAATATTAAATATTTATCTAAGAAATAAACATGTCAGATAGTGATGGATCTGGATCAGGAAGTGTTAGCAACGCTAGCGAAGTAGAACTCGGGGCTGTAAACACCGTAACGATCCCATATCAGGATGAGCCTTTGGCGGGAGGTCAAGTTGGACAGGAAGGCGGCGATCAGGCATATCACGAGGAAGACGAGGAGGGAGATGAAGACAGAATCCCTCTGAGAACGATTGAGAGAAGATTTGACAGAATTGAAACTGTTGATGAATGGTATGTATAAAATGAACATTTTAACAATATCTTGCTTCCCCATACTTCATAATTTAGAAACTACGAACGATTCTAACATGAGCGGCCATGGCCTAAACCCACATTCCAACGCCTCTCGAAAACAACAATAAGACCGCAGCCAAGCAGCGAAAATACGTTCGATATGATTATTAAACAAATAAAAATTTTTGCACTTCATGAATTTACCAAATACATCAACTAAATGCGATTCACATAAATTTTTCAGGTGTGATTGTGGTAAGTGCAGTATCCAGAATTTAGCAGGTGCACGAGAGTATCGATGCTGTTGGGAAGTACAACCGGCGATGGGCAAATTAACGTTCGATGGCTCCATTGAGAGAATAAAATAGCCCCCTATGTTGCACTCACACACGGAACAGTGTTGAAGCATGTTGGCCCTCTGCTCAAAGATCGGAAGGGGCGGGGATACAGGCGGAGAGGAAACCAAACAGAAAATGAGTGAGTATTCGTTTGTGAAAATCCTTAGGCCTAACTTGTGAACATGTGGAGCAAATGAGACAAATGTGATATGGGAGGGTAAACATGGGTACGAACTTTTGACAAAATATGGATAAGTTTGACAGAAACTTCAATTCGCATATTTGCTATAGTTAATGCTGTTGGAAATCTCGTGCATTTTGCTAAGTGTGAGTACTGCACATTTTTCACAAAGTCTTACCCACTTGACACCTGCAGATAAGCTAAATATATTTACATGAACTGCAATACTTCCTTATGACCCTCAAGTAAAGGTGAAGGGCAACTAATAATTGTCAAATAGGGGGTATACTGGGGTAAAATGGATCAGTTTGGGGTAAATGGGAAGGTCATCAATTTGAATAAATTTTGCTAATCTTTGTCCACAGTATGCTGTTAGTTACAACTGCTCAACCTCCTTGCCATTGTGGAAGTTGATTCATCAGTTGAGGGTGTGTTGTTTTTGGGCAATCAACAGTCAACCCATTTTGCCCCAAGCCTATACCCACCTTACCCCTGCAGACCAGCATCTGCCCACAGAATGCTTTCATAATTCATTCCGTGGAACCCAGAAAAATGTACACTTGGTCACAGGGGTGGCAACAAGGGGGGCTAAGGTACTACAGCCCTTTAACGAATGCACTAAGCCCCCCATTGCAGGAAATTTGGGGTTATTGTTAGATAAAATTTGACAGGATAATGCACAAAATTTTATCCTCTGCCCCCTGGTTGGAAGCTTCAGCCCTTCTGTCAGAGGTTTCCGGTGCCACCCCAGCTCTGTCATCTATATGTATATGTATACTGATCACTGGGTTCCAAAATAGAAAGATATCATAGTGTGTCTATCAAAGAAATGTATAATATGGTACTGTTTCTTGCACCTGATCGTCACTCTATAGACAGATGATTTGAGTATCCAATCTGATTCAATTTCTGCGAAAAGACGACACCTAAATGATGATCAAAGCGTAAATATTTTTTGCCTTTCTAGGTATGCACGAGCAGTGGCATATAGATGGTTAGTGAGGTGGATTTTTGGGCAGATGGGCTGGGATAATACAAGACCTCTCCCAGCATGCATTTACCATGAAATCAGGACCCGGTTTCTAACTGGAGGTGCAACTGGATACGCAACAACAGAAGAGCGTGAATAGGGACACATTACTGGCCTCTTAAAGGCTCTTATTTAACCAGCATGCTTTGCTGGCGTCATCTCTTAGTTGGCCTTTGTTGTCGCCATTTTCATGGCCCATGAAAATGGCGACAACAAGGCCAACCAAGAGGCGACACGTGCAAGGCATTCTGGTTGAATAAGAGCCTTTAAAACATTTTTATAGGGGACTTTGAACAGCCTGGGGCACTAAAAGTTCTTAAATCCATACAAAATCTCTTGTTTTATCATTTGGTCATTATCTGATGTTTCATACTCAAGGAGCATCAGATGAAAAAGCTTTCAGTGGAATGTTTTATTATGGTTTTGATTTTCAAGCATATGTTGAAATTTTAAAGATTAGGAGACTTCAACTGCTAAAATGAGCATAAAATTTTATGTCTTAATTGTCTCCTGTGGCATCAGGACAGCGGCCACGAGGGTGTCCTTTTGTAGGCAGGTGACATTTTTTGCAATGAGGTGCCCTCTTTTTTGTTGCACTTGCTGCTTCTTCTGCTTGCTCCTGGGCCCTGTGATTTTCCAGCAGTTGTTGTTGTTCCTCCATTGAAACAAAATTTGCATCATTAAATGTTGTGCTTTATGCAGGAATTTTTAATCCACCTTTTCAAGATAAGAGATGTGAAAATGGAATTCTTTTATTGTTTGTGAGATTTCGCATTTTTTAGGCTAAAATCTTGTTCTGCGTACATTGTTTGGCGTATTAAAACAATTTTCACATTCATGTCTGTCTCCATTTGGAAATTATGGTGATATAGAGAATTAAAAATCATAAGGGCTTTGACCGTGAAATCAAGGTTTGTCAAAAATGCAAAATCTCAAACAACGAAAGACTTCCATTTTCGCACCTCCTATCTTGAAAAGGTGGATTGATAAGTAGATGACACATGCAGCTATAACTTAGGTACCATAAGTCCACATCACATTTGATTATTTTATAAGCACATACTTTTGACAGTGCCAGTTGTATTATATTTTTAATTTTGAATGGGTAAAGATTAAAAACAATGCAGTGGGTACCTTGATGCTTGTTCAAGCATCACAACTATTTTCAGCTTGTGTTGGATCTCATCTGCAGTATACTATCATGCTTGTTTGTAGCCCCAACTTTTGTAACAGATGTTTACAATGTGTACCCATGTGTGAAAATCCACTTAATTTTGAGTGAGATCTTTTTACTGAGCCAATATTTTTAACATGCTTGTTTGATGTTATCTACATAAATATTGTGTATGGTAGTGAAAGTAATACCTGGAGGAAAAGATTCAACAAATGTTCTTTTCCTTGCTTTCCATTTCTCAATAGCCGCACCAGGACTTATTCTGTCAGGAAATTCTCTGTTCAGGGGTTCTGGAACCAATGTGTCATATTGAGCAATCGTTTCAGACAGGACTTCTGATGATGTGTCAAACAGAACTCTTTTCAGGTCGTCAACATGTACTGCAAGAGGAGAGTTCATAATTCAGGAAACTGACTAAAATATGATTCAGATTTCAATCTTAAGTTGTTTTTTGAGTGCACTAACTGCAAAAAGTTGAATATCTTCAGCATATATATACTCTTTAAAACTCTGTAAATATTAGCATGGGTCATACCATATGATGGTGGAACTGCCACTTCGCGCACAACTTCTTCCCCAAGCTTGTACTTTGGGTAAACAATATGGAAATATGGCTCACCTTCCTTAGTTTTCATGGTCTGACGTTTCACATTCTCGTTGAAGTGCAGGATAGCTAGTATTGTTCTGAAATGGAGAATGCAACATTAAGAATCATTACTTCTTTAAAGTAATTACCAGGCAAACAGGATTGTAATGCAAGAATGTAGGGAGAAAAACTATTTAACCTGCTAAATGATAATCACAAACAGAAATATACTGCTCAATCGGAAAAATGTCAAAATGTGCCAATGCAGTGATTAACCATATCAAATGGCAAAGAATCACTGCATTTTCAACTGCCATCATTTTGAGATTTCCGACAAATCAATAATACATCTTATAAGCATTGTTACCTGCAATATGATCCAAGGTATGAAAATCCAATCATTTTTGGGTGCCAATGGTTCAATGTAGCATGAAATCCTTTGATGCAACTTGTCTGGGCATCCGCAGAAAGCTTACCAATGTCATTCACCAACTGGGTTTTTGAAACAATTGCGAGTAGTTTGTTATAGCCTTTAGTTCCTGTTGAATTCAAAGTATGTACATACAGTATGATTATATTTTTAATGCTATAATATCATTGATCTACGATCCTGGCCATAACAAGCTGGGACAGGGAAACTTCTGTGTTTCTGTGATGTTTCCAGAAATATAAAGGCAAAAATGTTATATACATTTTGAGCCTTCTGATCCCCCTGCATCCTAATTCAAGGTTGAGAATGTTGAATTATCTTTGATTGAAGCAATATTGAAACAGGGGGAGCAAGGGGCACGTAATCAAATCAAAGTAGGGCTAGTTTGTGACTTTCCCACGTATTTTGGCCAAGATTGCAGACTTCAAGAAACTGTATGTTACAAATTCAAAGCAACAACATTCAGATACTTCCTGTGCAGATGACCCATCACTTGGACTTGTCGCATGTTCAAAAGAGCTACAAATTAAATCTAACCTGTATTGCTTTCCAGAAAAAATACCTGGAATCTGTGGAAAGTGTGACATTTACTTCAGAGATGCTTAATTACAGCAAAACTGTTGGTTTTACTTCTTCTAAAGGAATTCCTTGTTTGACACTCAGAGGAACATACCTATTTTGATCCACTTTCTAGGCTCTAGGGTTTCATGGGCACATTCACTGAAGAGGATGTTGTCATGATTATCATGTCTGTCTGCAACGTGTCTCAGGAGAGAAAGCCATTTTGCTTTGATCATTTCTTCAAAACCTGGCATCGTTGATGTAGCACACCAATATAAATGGTTTCTTATGCCCTTCAGCCATTCCAGTAAAATTTCGCATCCTTTTTCCTTACCAGCTTTTGCTATCTTCTTTCCAATGGATCTGGCAAGATGCCATATATCAAAATAATGAGCTACTTCCGGATGTTGCTCTCTCACCCATTTTGCGATGCCAGTATGCCTATCTATGGTGGCCGAGGACTGCCATAGAGAATTTCTATTTCTTTTTCGAAAAAATTTTGAATAAAAATAATTTCTAAAAATGAAAATTTTAAATAATGAAAAAAAATTAAATTAATGTAAAAAAGTAGAAAGTTTTATATAGTTTTATATTTATTAAATGAAAAATAAATAAATAAATGCTAAAAAGTATAAAGTTTTTGGTTTGAAACGAAAATTCATTGAGAAAAATTAAAGCCTCGAAGATTAAATAAAAAATTCAAATCGATTTAAAATAAACTGAAAAAAATTATTGAAAAATTACAAGTCAGAAAATATGAAATCAAAACACAAATCGATTTCAAAAAAATTGAAAACAAAAAAATTTTGATGGCAAGCCTAGAGCTGCCATAGCCCAGAATGCATTGCAAGCACACATTTGGCGCGAAAAGGTCATATGGGTCAGCATGTGGTTTTGTGGCATGATCTGAACTGAGAAGATGGCTAACAACTTGGAGTGGAAAAATTACAGAGCGAAGCAAAGGGCAAAAAGGACAGACAATCAAAAAGGTGCAGCCACTGGAGGAACATTAACCAATATTTTACAGACAGAAGAAGTTGTTGTTCAACGACTTAGCTCAGAAGTGAGCGGAAAAGCCCAGAAGTATAGTAGAATAGGAGCGAGAGATTTTGTACCATTTACTTTCAGTGAAGTAACCTTGGACAACATAAAGAAAGCGTGTCAAGCCCACTACGGAAATGTGATCGGAAAGGGTATGGTATGTGATGTTCTAGCAGGGGAGCAAGGCCCCTCATGCAAGTCGATTGCGCAAGTTCCAGACCTGAAACTTGTGCATATCCGTTTTGTGAAGGGTGCAAGGCCTTGTGGGGATGCAGCTGACCCGCCTGATGATGAAATTTCAGATGATGATTCATTTCCCATCGGCTTTCTATCCAAAAAGCCAAGACTTCAAGGAAAGGCAGGTGCCAACAAAAATGTGAATCTGAGCAACAAAAACAGAGTGAAATCCCAAGCAACTGAATCATCAGGTCTTTCAACTCAATCTAAGCCAGCAGCATCTTTCCCAAAGAGTTTGTCAGTAACTGAAATGATTGACTTGGGAAAGCTTGTAAAAAAGAAATCTGGAACCCTTATTCATATCTTCTCATTTGATCTTGAAAAAATGTCCTGGTCATCAATGCCTACTGATGTTGTCATGCACATTGAGCCAGAAGTTCTAGCCACTGGTGGTTTTCGAAAGGCTTTCAAAGCTACAGTTGGGTCGTTTACATCAAAGGAGTTTTCTGGAAATTCTTGGGTGATAAAGAAGTACTTGCCAGCTGCTCTCACTTCTTTGACCAAGCTGGGCATGACAGCAGAGCAGCACACAATGAAAGTTGTGCAGATGCACACACTTGCCAAGAATCTATGTGAGAAAATGAATGAAGCTTTACTTAAAAAGGATGCCTTGAAGGAGTATGGAGAGTTGCTGCATTTCAATAAAGTATACATGGGGAAACTTGAAGATGGAGAATCAGTCACCATAGAGGAATTTATCGATGGAGAATTCGTCAAATACATGAATAACACAGGCGTTGTTTGTAACAGCATTGCAACAGATTCAGTTGAGGAAAAGGCTATTAGCTTTGCTCACTATACATATGAGAAGTCAAGTCACAGGCTCATGGTTGTAGATCTACAAGGCAGTGGTCACTCTCTATATGATCCAGAAATTGCTTCAAGAGACTGGACTGACAGACACAACAGAGTTTATGTTTTGTGCGGGAAACTTATCTGCAGAGGCTATTGACAAATTTCTTGCAAATCATATGTGCAATAGATACTGTGAGATACTTGATTTAAATGAATAACACAGGAGTCATTTCTAACAGCATTTCAACAGATTAAATCAGGGTAAAGAGAGTGTTTTGTCCATGAAACTACTTTTCTTCAATGGCTAACAAAATATTTTACTAACATCACATACAAATAATATGATACTACAAGATAGATACTTGGGATTAATATGTACTTTATTCAGTTTATGCAATTTTTAGTTTTTGATAAGGCGAGGGCCAGGGGCAATATACGATGTCAGGTAACGTCTACACCAACTTTGGATCATGTGTTCTTAGGAATTTTATTTTCATACGTAAACATACTTTTGAAAGAAATTAAGATTTTGTGCCAGTGCTGAGAGTTTCTTAAATTATCAGATTTTGAATACTCAAGAGTTCCTTATGAGTTTCTTAGAGATTTCATATCAAGAATCTTCATGTTCACTAGCCAAGCCATCCGGAACATTTCAGAACTAATTGTTTGAGGCCTTTCTAATCTTGAGATTTGAAATTCTTAGAAGCAATTTATAATATAAAATCTGTGTAAGTTACTGTACTACCATGTGATGCACAGGTAACTGCACCAACACATGAAGATGATTGCCCAAGTGTACAGTCACTTGACTTATAGTGGGTACAAATGACATTAGCTGAATTTGCCAACACCCACCTATTTTTTATAAGAAACTGCTTATAAGAAACTCAACTCTCAGATCACCAAAAAAATTAAGAAACTCCAGTGCTGGGAATATATAACTTAAGAAACAGTTTGTCTTGATAATGGAAAGCCTTATTTCTATTCTATTTTCACTTGTTTCCTATTGTTTGAATGTTCAGGAGGGACAGGTAGTGAACATGAAGATTGTTTTGCAACCTTTAAGAAACTCGTAAGAAACTCTTCATACTCAAAATCTGATAATTTTAAGAAACTTTCAGCTCTGGCCCAAATTCTTAGTTTCTTATAAAAAATGTGTGTATTACTCAGCCTAGGGTATAGTGATTAAGTTAAGTTTTTTCTCTCTGCAAAAGGGTGGATTACACGTGCAAGTAGGTAATGTTTGACTTCCAGTGGTTTGTTGCAATAAGTTTACAGTGCACTTTTTATGAAGCTGCTGAGATATTGAAAGACTGTTTCAAATGTTTTCTTTACATCAAAAATGAGAGGGTACCCCTGAAAGCCGTTAAATCGTGATGCATTCCAAATGCTAAATAAACGATGGTTCCTTTGAAGATCACAACCACATGTAAATGTCAGATCTTATTTGCCATAAGTTAAAAGATAATTCACCTTACTGCACTTGTACCTTACTACTTACAGAGTTACGTTTTGTTATCGGCATTGGTTTATGTTGTACTGAACAGATAGGCCTAGCACACTACACCATGAAAAGAATCTTGCAGAATTCATATATGTTGATGGTTGCTAAAACAAAAATTGTCTTTATTTGTCCTCTCTTGGCCATTTTCATATCTTTATCCCCTGTGTCCTTGTTGTGCAGTGATAGGCTGCACATGAGGGAAGGAAAAAGAAAGAAAGAAAAGAAGTTACCTTCTTTTCTTATTTCTTTTATCCCTCCCCTTGTGTAACCTATCGCTACACAACCAGAACACAGGTGAATTTTCCTAGATGATAATTGATTCTGTTTTAGGTGTACATTGAAAGACACTGGCAGGGCCAAAAAATGGGCATGCATCCAAAAACGTTATCAAATACATGTTTGAGGCTTGCACTGTACCAGTGGCGTGGCAGATACTTGGGGGGCAAGGGGTGGCATCACCCCCAATGCTATGTTGGCTAGAACAAATATCTTTGTTTGAAAACAAAAAAAAATAAACAAGAAATGTGTTTACTTAGCTTCACCCTCAATATTTGGCAAAGTGTCCGCCACTGCACTGTACCTTTGTATGAAAATGGCTTGATGTTATTTATGACATGTTACAAAACAAAATACATTTAATGCATTTGTTCAAATCTGTCCTTCAAGTAAAGAAAGGCATCAATGCATTCATCTGGCTTCACTTCTGAAGGGTTTGCGATAATTTGAGAGCATTTTTGGCGAAAATCCTCGTCTAAATAGTCATCACCAACACTCAGCACACCTGAAGCAATTGCAACTTCTTCCAACTGTTCATCAGTTACTCTCCAGCCTGAAGGAGAGAGATGAAAACTTGTAGCATGAAAATTATGATACCTTTGAAGTTGGAAATGTTTTCTGCATAGTTTTGCAACCAGTATGGTATGGGTGCTTGATGCTTGCTTTTGAATGGTTACCTTTACTTGGCACCATTTATACTGCATTCACACTGACACTGTTAAACCAGCTTTTTCTAAACCAGTTTAAATTTCAACCAATCAAATGACTGGATTTGTTTGATTGACCAATTAGAAGGCCCTATTGAAAAACCTGGTTTACTTTAAGCTTGTTTAACTTGCAGTGTGAATGGGGCATTAGACACATAAAATGTGAAAGCTCCTCAAACATGAACTTGGAAAGAGTTTTATATTTAGTTTCTCAATTCTCAATGCAAAAAGCAGGAGACCTGGAAATAAATAGAATGATAAAGGCACTCTTTCTGAAATTCAATCAGCTATAAAAATTTTGAAGTTTATTCTAACTTTGCACTGAAAACATTTCTGTTCTCTTAAAGCAACATTAACTATGTTTTGCCCTAGCTCCCTAAAAAGCAGCCATTTGAAGGACTGGGTCACTGTATGCAAAGAATCGGAAATGAAATACTGTAACTGAAGTTGAAACAAATCAGCAGTTTAGTAACTTTGCATTAAGTTACAAAGTCCTCACCAAGAGGTGGAACCAAGTGTGGGGAGAGGTGAGGGGGTCTGACTGCAGGAAAATCTTTTGTAGCCATTCCCTTCAAACTCTTGGAAACATGACAGATGTCCTATATTTGCATCTAAATTTCACTTATTGACAAGGACAACCTTGTTGTTTGAGAGCAACAAATATTATTCCATTTTTGTGCAAATCACTAAGGTCTCCTTAAACTTGGAAAGTGGGATGGAGCAGACCAATGCCCCTCCTTGGTTCCACCGCTGCTCACCACAATCTTCTAAGCCATATTCTTGTGGAAAGTCATAAATATGATTTGGCACCCCATCTGGAAGAAAGGTATCATTCTGGAAGCGAATACGATGATTGTTCCATACAACATCCTTGAATAAATCTATTTCCTCTTGCAAGATTGGAACCATCAGATAGGCAAGAAGTTTCCTGCAATAGAAGGATGCAATGAAGATTAGCTGATGAGAAGACTTATGAAAAAATCTGGTGCTACATAATCTGCTGTAGGTAGCAGAATTAACAGGTAGCTGTATTATACAGCTTCAGTATTCAAAACTGATGATAGTTCCAATTATTTTGCATGATCCAGTTTGGTGGGGAGCGCGTGGCCATGTGGTTAAGGTGACTGACTTGAAAACCAAAGGTGTCAGAACGGCTGAGGTTTGAATTCTGCGCTGGACAGTTTGGTCTATGTCTGTAACTATAGCCCGGGTCAACCAGAGCAATGTGAGGGAAATCTGGTAGCAGCAGTGGGTTGATGGTAAAACATCTGTGGCCCCTGCTGGAAACAAGTCTCTCTCAGACTTTCACAGGCTAGCCACATTAAAATATGATTACCTACCTACCAACCTAAAGATTGAAGCTTGAAAAGTAGGAAATTCAGAGAAAATACAAGTTTTTGGAACATTTCCCTAAAACATTGTATTGTGATAAGAATTGTTTCTCATAATATGGTGTCATGAATCAACGTGGTGGATGTTATTAGACAAAATTTTTTGGTGATGTAAACAAGGTCAGATTTTGTAATACAATAGCATCAGTTGTTTTGGTTCTCACCTTGATGCAAAGCGATTAGCCTCTGCAGACAAAAGAAATTCTCTCAAGCAGAATTTCAAAACAAACGAAGCCGCAAAGTTGCCCAAACCAGTAAGGCAAACTCTCGTTTGGTGCAGGCGAAGGGAGGTTTTTAAGAGAAGTTATGTGCTTATAACGAAAGAAGAAGGGTAAATCTAAAGTTCTGTCTCGCGGATTTTGTTTACTTGATTCAGAAACCGAGCAGAGGGCATTACAATTTTTGCATATTTATTGCTCAGATGTACACAGTCACTCCTCAACTCCTGAATCAAATAAACAAAATCCGCGAGACAGAACTTTAGATTTACCCATATTCTTTCGTTATAAGCACATACCTTCTCTTAAAAACCTGCATTCACCCGCATCAAATGAGGATTGGCCATACTGGTTCCAGGGCCACTTTGCGGCTTGGTATGTTTTGAATTTCTGCTTGAGAGAATTTCTTTTGTTTGTATTTGCTAAATCACTTTGAATTGAGGTGTGAACCAAAGCGACTGATGTTATTGTATTACAAAATCTGCCCTTGCTGGTGATGTATGCAAGCACATAGTGAGTGCAGTTCACATGAAAATTCTTGACAATTTTTTTATTTCATTGATACCACTCAAGAATTCTTGTCAGAATGTGTAGAATCCTTGTAAATTAAACACATTATTGAAAATTTTCATCATGGTAATATGCACACAACCTAGAGTCAATATCAAAAGGCATAATGGCAATTACATAAAAAGCAATCATGTTACAATTGAAACAAAAGGATTATGAGAAATTTTGCAATTTCCTTTGTTTAACTCACCATATATGGGAACTTTTTGGCCATGTAACAGGTACCATATATATATTTTATGAAAATGGAACGCATCAAAAGATCATCTGTAAAATAATGCAGAAAGTTTCTGCTCTTTATCACATCCCATCTAATATTTGCTGTTGAAAGTTTGATAGGGGGGGGGGGGGCTTTTTGCCCCTGAAGCAAAAGTTTCATACTTTATAAGCTTTCATACCTGTCATTCTGATTGTCAGGATCATAATGGCAATTATCCAGCAACCATTTTAATGATGGCTTAAAATATTTTTCAAGTCTGTGGTGCAGCTCTTTCCACCAACGCTCTATCTAAGTACATAGAAAAACTAGACATGTGAGAATGACAATAAGATACAGAAACAAGAAAGAAATGTATTTTTGTGTCTGTCATGCCAAAGGCAATGTGCAAAGCCAAAGAATAAATTCCACACTTTTTAAGTATATATGATCAATTAAATCAAACAGTAAAAAGAAGGCCCTGGCTGCAGCCTAAGAATGGGTTTAATATTGGGAGTATCAGAAACTGCTTTGCCATTCGTTTAAAAAACCATCTTTGAATACAGTTTTTCATTCCTATTCTGGATCCATGTTAGTAACTTTTTTATAAATATGGAAGTCAAAAGGAAATGTCATTAAGTTTGGTAAATACGCAGAGATGCACAGTTCGGAAAATTTGGTTGAGATATTATCTGTTGATACAGTGAAATTAGTGATAATAACTTATGTACAAATATTTTAATGATGTATAAAAAATCACAATGTCTATACTATTTCAAAATGTGCACTGTAATTGAAGCATTTATCAAAATGTAAATCCTAACCACTACCCGTTAAAAAGTAAAAGAAGAATTTTATACTTACTTGATTGGCCGTGGAAGGACCAAACATAACCGTCTCATCACATATCTTGTCAATGGTATAATTTTCCATGTCCTCGTGATTTCTTCTCAGGAATGAGTGCATTGTAACCATAGTCCCAGTCTCAGTTCCTTTATCAACTCTTAATTTTGAGGCAACTTTCTTTGATTGAAATGTATAGTCCAAATACCACCGACCTATAAGGTCAGGATTATTATTTGACATCCATACTTTTATCCACATAATTTTCCTACTTGCAGTGTCAGCACAGCCATAAACAGCTAACGGAAAAGTACTTTTCGCAAAACCCATAAGCTTATCATGGCCATCAAGCGAGTATACCCAGTTAACTCCTCTGGTGGTGAAATGACCCTTCTTTCTCTTCTTATTTCCAAGTGCTCTTTCTCTTAGGCCATCTGGGTCAATATCTGACATAATGTCATAAACTAGATCACGAGGGACATTCATATTATGTACCTGCCTGATCTTTTGATGAAGTGCTCTGTACCCGAGTAGTTTTCCAGGCCCATCTAGCTCTAATTTGACGACTTCTTTGACATGATCAATTGGGATGGCATAGTTGGTGCGCTTTATTTGAAAATGAGACAATCTTCTGTCCAGTGATCTCAGACTCCAGGCATATTGGGGATAGTCTCTAACCATATAATTGAGAATCTCTTGCCTGTGAAGCCCCGCCTGTACTCTCCTGCGTAGGTCTTCTTGCAGACTAAGATCTTCTTTCCAGGCATCGTTCCTTATTCGCGCCATGATTCAGCCCACTACTGTGGTCAGCCAGCTCATCTCGTTTCGTTTCAAGTTTGGCGCAAAATGTGTGCTTGCAATGCATTCTGGGCTATGGCAGCTCTAGGCTTGCCATCAAAATTTTTTTGTTTTCAATTTTTTTGAAATCGATTTGTGTTTTGATTTCATATTTTCTGACTTGTAATTTTTCAATAATTTTTTTCAGTTTATTTTAAATCGATTTGAATTTTTTATTTAATCTTCGAGGCTTTAATTTTTCTCAATGAATTTTCGTTTCAAACCAAAAACTTTATACTTTTTAGCATTTATTTATTTATTTTTCATTTAATAAATATAAAACTATATAAAACTTTCTACTTTTTTACATTAATTTAATTTTTTTTCATTATTTAAAATTTTCATTTTTAGAAATTATTTTTATTCAAAATTTTTTCGAAAAAGAAATAGAAATTCTCTATGGCAGTCCTCGGCCACCATACCTATCAGAAGTAAATTCTGGGATAATGACTCCAGAATCCAGTATTCTTTGGAAGCATCGTTTTGCGCCTTCCAATTCCATCGCACTGCTACTGCCAACTTGATTTGCCTAGGATGTAAACAATATATACAATTTTGAGAAAACAATTTACATAAAAACTCATCAGGAAACCTAGATGCTGGAGGGCAGAATTAAACACCCAACAAGTGGCAAAAAGACCATACACGCAAGCCAAATGAAGTTTCAATTAAAATCAGCTAAAGTTTGTTTTACCCATTTCAAGTCATGTGACCATAATCTTGGAATGCGAATCTTGGGGAAAATGGTACAATTTTCATGGTATGAAATGCATGGGTGTAAACAATGATAGCTGATTTTGATAGTTGAGCCACACAACTAAGAACATGCAGTAACTTATCAGGACAGGAAAAGGGCATTACACACGATGTTGCTGTAAATTTTACAGTGCAAAGATGCAAATTCAGCATTTTCAAATGGGACCAAAGTGAGAAATGTACACACGTTTTTCATAATCTACACTGTACACCAGTCTTTGTGCATTGTTCACAAAACTCTCATGTCTACCGCACTGATTCACATCCCCGCTCACGTATGTAAGTCTTTCAACCCATGCTTTCATGATTAAAAAGTGCTATTTAATAGCAAAAGACCAAATCAGTTGAGGTTTGTTTTACCTATTTCAAGTCATGTGACCATACTCTTGTATAGTTTAAGTATAGTCCTACTGTTTGCACACATGGCACAACTTTGCATGGCACGAAATATGAAAGATAAATCAAAAGATGTGTTATCAAGAGACTGATCACAGGACTTGAAATAAGCAAACCTTAGCCAATTTCGTCTATTAGGTTATAATCACCTGAAGCAATTCAAAGTGCACTATTTTCATCAAACTTGGAGAAAACATTGAATATACACAGAATTTAGCAGAATGCCCCATGGAATCGAATCTGCCATCTCCTGACCAAGTCAAGTTTTGTGATCTTCTTGCCATGTCCATCAACTTATCTTAGTAGATTTGCCAATGCCGTATAATTGAAGGGAAAAGGAATTTTATTTGGTGCAGGAAGAATGTGCGAATGTTGTACATAGAAAGGCCAAGGTGCTTGAAAATTAGAATGGTTTTGCTTATTGAAGCTCCAGCAACAAGTGTACTGAAGCTAAGTAAGATATTTCCAGCAGGGTGCTTTCCAAGGGTGAAAGGCTGACTTCTCCAGTTATAGGTCTGTCCACAATGAGTACAGTTCTGGCTTACAGTGACCATTGTGCCATTCTTCCACATATTGACAGTGGGACTTTCCGATTTGCAGGAAAAACAGAAAAGAGAAAATAACTGGAGCAGCATAGAATGGAACACAATGAATTTTGGCTCATCCTCCATGGTAGTTGTTGCATCGACTCTGTTGATAGAAAAAGTAAACATGAAGTGTGTGCAGTCTTGCAATTAAAAAAAAGTTGTTTGTCAAATCCTTTAGAATCAGTGTCTCTTTGGATACTATGTTCAACGTAGTTGCTACTGCTGCCTCACAAAGTTTCCTAATCATGTACAGTATCAGCACCAACAATCTGGTACACTGTGCACTTCCCCTCTCAAAGACTTTGAAATAGAAAGTGTGCATATATTTCATGGATGAGTTTTGACAAAAGCTATGGTCTCATCCTTTCTCTTTGCTGCATTTGCGAAATTAGGCAATATCAACATTGATGAGGTATATACATACTGTTGATAATAAAAGCCTGTCTCAAATTAAATGTCACATGAGATTTGCAATAATGCAAAGTTCCTTTGCAAAACACTTTTATTATAAACATACAGAGCATACAAAGGTAAGTTCTAGAAGGCTGTCCAGTAAAGAGCCAATTGTTTGCCAATATTCTTACCTGACTAGGGATGGATTTTTACCTGAAACTGCTAATTTTTGAAAATTTTCCTACATCAGGGGGAGACTGCCACCCTTCTAGCCCCTTCGCTTGTATGCTTACTGTATTTTGATAAACCTTCCAAAGCACCAAGAAACTAAATATAAACCAGCATGACTGACCTGACTCTGTTCCTTGATTGCTCATTTTTTCCAGTACTTCATCATCTGAACAGTTCTCATCATCCTCATAATCAAAGTCACACTCAACAGGCATTTCTTCGTCACACAGTAAACTGTCATAAAGTTCATCTTCACTTTCATCCTCCTCATCAGACTCATCAACAACATCTTCATCTGAAGCAATGTTTTGCCTTTCCGAAGCCTGTCAGATAAAACATACATGCTAGAGCAACTGTACATCATAACTAAAATTTATGATAACGGGCTTGGTAACGGGCTGTGCTCGAAATGTTGCTACTTCAATTTGCATAAAAGTGCTTATATTTTACATTTTTTACTTGTTTATCTTGGTATATATATATAAATGACATTTTGTTACCTCACAGCGGATATCTTTCTTCACATCACAACTGTATGTGATATTTGAAATAAAACCTGAACCATTTCATCCATGGATACATATTCAAGCTGGGCTCCAAATATAAGATCCAATTACATACATAAGCTCTATGGATATCAAGGTACCAGGGGCGCTCTGGGACATAGATTTCATCCCATTTTCTCAGGTCCAATATGTAGTATTCTGAACCAATAACAGTGTAAGAGTGTTTCAACACCCTTTGTGCTATCCTGGCATCATCAAAGCAAACTTTTCCCCTGGCACTTTGCAGAGCACATACTTTTGAATGCCTAAAAAGATATTTGTACCTGTTCAAACAGTTTTTTATACTCTTCTTTCATACGCTTTTCACGACTCAAGTACTTTTGGCATCGACGTAGTTTTACTTTTAATTCCTCACAATTGTCACATTGAACTTGATGGGGATCATCCATCATTTCCTCTTCTTCCATTTCGCTAACATCTTCTTGTGAAGATCCATTGGCACCTTCATGTGTACTTTGACTGGCATTTTCAGGAGCTATAATCGTTGTTGGTTCATCAGTTATGGCACTTCGCACCACCTAGAAATTAGGACAAATTGTAATCAGGATAAAATTGCCTAACTCTCTGCATAACAAACTACTCACCAGTAGCACAAATTATTGTCAAAGTGAAATGAATTCAGTCCTGATTGACTCATAGGAACCGGGGGGAACTGGGATGTAGGAACCGGGAGGCACTGGGTGGGGATACGTGCCCCCTGAAGAGTTTGTA
Source organism: Aurelia sp. 3 sensu Dawson et al. (2005) (assembly GCA_964020215.1). Lineage (NCBI taxonomy): Eukaryota > Metazoa > Cnidaria > Scyphozoa > Semaeostomeae > Ulmaridae > Aurelia > Aurelia sp. 3 sensu Dawson et al. (2005). Next base: position 8,980,529 of record OZ026577.1, read on the forward strand.
ATAAAAAAAGAATTGCCCTCTTTATTGTTAGAAAATGTCCCCTTTTCTTAAGGAAAAAATACCCTCGAAGTGTTGTGCCCCCCAAGTTTGAGATGCTTCCTACGTCCCTGGATCGACTCATCAGTGTTAGATAGGAGCGCAAATAAATTAGGCCCAAAACTAAAATGGGATTTTACTCTGCATCCGATTTACCCCTTCAAATTCTGAAATATTTATATTATTGCAGCAACAACTTTGTTTTTAATATGTGACAGGCAGAGATAATGCTTAACTTATCGCGCTGTACGACCTGACAGGTGTAACAGAAAGAGAGAAGTCGAAAACAGTCGCAGTGAAATGTACAGGCCTACCCTACCTACCTGTCTTCTCTCACGAGCTGAAGGCTCTTTCTTCTTCTTCTCAATGGCAGTGATCACTGTATCTTCGGTAGGAATGGCACCAGATTGGAGAGTCCTAATAAATGTAATTCCTTCAACTTCAATATCTTGTCTTCTTGTGAAGCAGGTTGGCTTGAAATGAACGGAGCAAAGATGGGATGCGGAACTTGGCGAAAATTTAGGCCGATGCTTGCGAACAAAATTTGTCCACTTCCTTCGTGTTTCTTCATATTTCGGGAACTTGTGCATCGAAACTCCGTGTGTGTAGCTTGTGTTCTGACAGCTTATGTCTCCAGATGAACCAGCTACGCAATATTTCCCTCCTCTTTTGACAGCAACTCCAGTTCTGACTTCCATCTTGCCTGGTTTACAACGACGGGCACGCCCACTGGATTCGTGGTTTGCAAACTCCTTGACGTCACGGATTACGCGCGCTGTCACAGCAGAAAACGCGAAATTGGGATATTCAACCTAAAATTGCAGGTGGTTCCGCAAAAAATAATTGATCATGATACATACCACTAGAATCAGCGTGATTTCTTCTGCAAAATGATGATTTGATCTCAATTTGTGAAATTTCATTTCATAGGCACTTTAAACTAACACTACTGAAAAACAAAAGAAGAAAAATTACTTTGCACAATTGTATTTAAGGTTTACTGACTAAGGAGAAGCTCTCTAAGTAGGTAAACTAATGGAGAGAGAGCTGCCCCCCCATAAAACACAAAGAAACCAAAAATTATTTTAAAAACAAAGACAGATAATAACCAAGAACCAGATGAACCTCAATGGGATAGGTCTTGTGTTGAAGTAAAACTTATTTTGTGAATATGAATCAAGGAAGTATCTTTTTAGTTTTGAAAGAAAAACCACAGTAGAGCTAGCGACACATATGAATAATGAAAGGGTGTTCCAAAGTTTTTAGCCAAAGTACTGAATTGTTTGCAGACCATATAAAGTTGTATTTTTAATAGGCTTAAAAAGATCACCTCTTGTAGCCTGGCAAGTCCCAATTCTATGAACAGATGAATTTGGCTGAAAATAATAATGAAAGCAGGAAGGAGATTTATAAACAAAGGTTAAGATGTTCAGATGCAAAACATCCACAATTTTTAAGGTCTTTAATGACTGAAAAATTGGTGTGCTAGGAGGAAGGAAGGGTTCAAATTTAATGCAGCAAAGAATTTTCTTCTGAAGAATAAAGAGTGGGTTTAGGTAGGATTCATAAGCCATTCCCCAGGCTGAAATACCATAGTTGAGGAAGAACAAGTCCTGTGTCCTGTGCTTTGTCTCCTGTGCTTAGGCTCACTGCATGAGGACCCTCAACCTCAACCTAAGGCCTATTTATACTAGCTGGAATTGGCTCCAACCAGCTGCAGAGGGTCTCAAATCTCTTCAAGCATTTACACAAACCCAGGAGCCGGCTCAGGTCAACCTTTCTTGTGGATAGGGTGGGTCTGTTGAGGTAGGCTAGCTGTTTCTACAATTCGTCGACGAGGGGTCACGTAAACGCTTCAAATAGCCAGCCTGAGGTGTTTTGGGCAAAACGCATCATATTGAAACAAAGGGCAGACAAAAAGCCAACTCGCCATATGTCAAGAAAACGGAAATAGTGTGGTGGACTATGTGCTTTGCCCTGAAAATTTAATAAACAAAGTATCAAATTTTCAAGTCTTACCATTATCTTTATTTTCAGACCATGCCCAACTAAAACTAAATTTAAAACTATCTTATCATAAACCTAAGAGTAAAACACTTGGTGATAAAAATCTTGGTGAAATTTGCAGAAAAACTAGTTACAAAAGAAGAAGAAAAAACGAAATAGGAAAGAAAAACTTTTAAGAAAATTATAAAATATCAAAGAAAATGGCATAAAAGAACGTTGGAATGTAATTAAGTCATTTACGCAAAATGTTAAACAGGGCTTTGACCCAACCACCAAAATTCAACAAGAGCAATGGATCTCACACTTTAAATCTCCAGGGTTTTGTGAAAACCAAGAAGCCGTACAGCACATTCCAATAGAGTCTCTTAAAGTAAACAAACAGCCATCACACAGTGTCTTGTTAGAAATCAAAGAAAAACTTAATATGGATATCTCTACCCAAGTTTTAAGTTTTCAGTTTTTATTGACAAATATATCTATATATATGATACAAATATATACGAATGAACTTACCTACATTAACTAAAACAATCAAAATACATGACAATCAACTAATACAGACAACTACAAAATACACCACACCAGACACCGAAGAACAAGAAAGGCACAATACAGTACAGAACATAGAATGAGCATAGGTTTCGGAGGCAGCCAAGAAGACTACATCCGAAACCCGTGCTCATATGTATTTAGGTATATTTGTCTAAGGAGGAGCTCTCTAATAGTTAAACTAATGGAGAGAGAGCCCCCCCCCCATCTAAAAACTAAAAAAAGACAAAGAAAAATTTATTCAAAAAAGAACGCAAGACCAGAAATGTCTCCAAAGAGTGAGATTATTAAAGAATGTTTCCTCAGTTATGAAGGTGTAGAATTAAAGACCATAGCAATTTACAAGAAACTCTTTAAATTTTGATTTGAAAATATTGAATGAAACTGACATTTTATATGTCAAACAAACTGACATGCTCTTCTCGTATAAAGAGTTTTCTAAACTATGACTCCAGTACCGTCTCCTCAATGCCACAAAATTTCCAACTTTTAAGAAAAAATTTTGAGTCTCATGGAATTCAGGGGAAGTGCCCCCTAAACCCTCCTGAAGTTCTGCCACTGACTGAAAGGGCTTGTGGGAACTTACCTAAAACCTTGTGCTGGCTGCTTCTGGATGGCTCCAGGTGGTTCTGGGTGGGTCTGACTGGTTTTGGGCGACTCTGGATGGTTCTGGGTGGTTCTGGGTGCTTCTGGATGGTTCTGGATGGTTCTTGTGTTTAGCACTACCGATTTAGTTGAGAGAATAAAGTAATAACAAAGATTTGAGCCCTATGGTTCCATATCAAGTTTTATCAGTTTGATGTAAACTGCATTCTTACAGCTTTTCTAAGGGTTCCTGTAAACTGTGGATCGACCTAACGACTAATAACAACCTAACAACTAATAACGAGCTATCAAATTACAGTATTGAGTTGTCTGTCCAAATGGGTGTATCAACCAGAAGGCTATGAGTACGGAATGGACTGATAAATGGATCTAAGAGACAACAGACTCAATTCTGTGGAAAACAAAGTAAGAAATGAGAAGACAAATGGGCATCCTCTTTTTTGACTAGCCTGCTGGTAAGGAAGTAGACTTCAGTTTTAATTCCTAACAGAAACTTCCATACTTGTTCATAATTTATTTCAGAAACTGAGTGGAATTTACGATGACAGCTGTTTGCGTCATTTGTAACATGTCTGGAGGCGGCACTTTTGTGATTTGTCTTCCTATTTTAGGATGGTACTGTCGATTCGTGCATGAAGCTTGAAAAAGGCTCTCAAATAGCAAACCTGTTCAGAGTTTTCTGTACCTACCTTCCCCAATTACTTCGTGATAAATAACCTGAAACCAAAAACAACAGAATGAAAAGGCCTCAATATTATCATTCTCTGTCTTTCTTTATGTTATGTTATGATCTATGTTATGTCATGTTATGCTGTTACGTTTTTAGCTAAGTATCATATTGCTTATGGTACGATCATTATTGAAGTACCTGATAGGGAACTAAGGAATCTAGCCTATATACCCGCACCTACAAAAGTCAATGTTGTTGTGTCAGGAAAATAACAAACAGGGGACAATTCTTTGCATCTTTTTACTTGCACGTTTGCATCAAAAAAGGGATACATGGCACAGAGAAAAAATGAGGTGAGCAGCAAATGAAAGCCCTTTGCTTTCAAGATCCTTACTTTGTTTTCCCTAGAAACAGAAATTTGCAGATTCCACTAACCCTAAGATCCACTGATTGGTCTGTTCCATGCTCTTGGTGGTCTGGTTGACACACTCATTTCTTTCTTGCCTCCTCCCCGCATCGAGGCTGACTGTGCCTGCACAGCTAATTACTTTCTGATAGGAGATCGCTTCCGATCACATGATCCAACCTCTATTTAAAGAGACAAATAACAATGGTCCTACAACGGTACATAAGTGCCAACGCCCGTATTCCACCTCAGTAATTCTGAGCGCATGTTTCCATCTGCTTGCAACAATTACACGCCTTACACTTCTACGACGATGAACTCAGAGGAAGAGCAGCACTTATTGGCTCCAGTTGATGAAGAAGAAGAAGATTCAATGACGCCTGGCAACACTCCCAGCCAATTGCCGCATTTCAAGACAGCTTCTTTGCTGGTACCTGGCATGCTTGAATGTGAAACCTTCCAATACATCCTGGAGTCTGAGGGCAACAAAGATCACTATATGAATACAGCATTAGCCTATATTACCAGCCTCAAGGACAGGTTGGTTGCATATGAGAACTTGTACTTGCCACAATCTGAGTCACAAGTAAGGTATGGAATGAAATTCCAAGAGAACTACAAGATGCTAAGAGTAAGAAAGCTTTTACTAAAAGATATAAAACATAGCTATTAGATAACTACAATTGAAAATAAACTTCTCCCATTTAATTTCCATATGTAACACCTGAAACTGACGAAACTCCAATATGACCATGATCATAGTAGCAGAAAGGTTTTTTCCCTTCTTTCTGTTTTCCTTTCTTTTCTTTTCTTTGAATCCTTTTTAGTGTTAATGTTAAAAAAAATCTTTTTCATATTCATTAATACCTCTAGATGTTAGCTTGACATAGGCAACGGGCACCTAGCTCGAAAGCTCATTTGAGTTCTTTCTAGGTGTCCTAAGCTACAATCTCGTTATGTATTCGGTAGAAAGTAGTATATATTAAGCTTGCATCTTAAATCTTGTTCACATTCTTAGCTGCCGTAGATATATCGTATATTAGTTGATAGCTTGAATTTTTGATGAAATGAAATGAAAAATTAAAAAATGACTGAAGATACAATTCCAAGCCAATTCCAGTTGTCAGGAAAGCAGCTGTCAGTGTTAGCCACATTTAAGGAGTTTCTTGCCGGCTGAAAAGCAGAATACTGTGAACATGAATATGACATTGTGAACTGGAAAAAACAGATATTGGTAAAGGGACATGCTGGTACAGGGAAAAGTTACGTCATGGAAGCCTGTATCTCATATTGCTTACAGAACAACTTCGTTGCCCACATTGCTACTCCAACAGGACCGCTTGCTTCCATCTACAAAGGAATGTATGGTGATACATTAACTACAGACACCGTACATGCAGCGTTTAACATTCCTTATCCTGTGGACAATAAAGGAACTATTAACTGGGAAATCGGCTTCCATGACGTAATCTTCATTGACGAGATCTCACAATTGTCTATTCATGTTTATCGCCATATAATGACAACATTAAACGTCCTTCCTGTACGACCTGTCCTGTTTCTTTGAGGAGATTTCTCCCAACAACAGCCATTACAAACCATTGCAGGTAAAACGACGCAGGTCGCAAATATACAGACAAAACCACAATTGACGAATGAATGCTGCAAATTTGAATTAGCAAGTCAGTTTTGCATTGAGGATAACTACTTACTGTCATTCCTCAATCACATATGTCACTGGCAGCCATCTACTGGGTAATTTCATAGATTACAGGACACCCGTGTCATTTGTGAACATGACGTAACAGATTTCGACATTGTTGCTGCTGCTACTGCACATCCAAATGCGCTTTTCCTGACAGTGTCAAATGCAGCAACAAACTTCATAAATGACACTTTGATCTGAGCACAACGGTCGCACCCTATCATAACCCATCTCATTACAAGTAAAGATATGCAGACGTGTCCTGTATTCCATACGATGCCAGTAATGCTGTTAGAAAATCGGAACAAAAAGATAGGTTTTGTCAATGGGCAAATTTGCAGTGTTCATTCTATGGAAGGGCCTCCTGTCATTGTAAGGTAACCATGGGGACATTTTATCAATGTTTATCCAATCACCTGCCCTGAATCAGGTAACATTTACCATCCACTCCGACCTGCATATTTGTGTACAATTGCAAAGGTACAGGGACAAACTATTCCAGAAGTCATCATATGGATAGAGTCCGTCAGTGCACCTCCAGGGACATTATATGTTGCATTGTCACGAGTACGCAGATTGGAGAACTTAGTATTTTTACAACGCCTTACACCAAGGCAATTTGTTCCCATTGATGAGTCATCAACCACATAAAGGAGACATTATTATTGCAACAGCTACTAACTTAATAGAGAGAGGCACTGCAGAAATAAAAGTAGGAAAACAACTGCTGATTACATTACTGAAAATACACAAAAAAGATACACACACACCTCCTTGAAACCACCACTTTGCCATAGTAAGGAGGCTTGATGATGCTATGTTGCATCACACACTAAGAGTGGTTACTTGACCTTCCTTTTAGATCTAATGCTTTACTTAAAACATATTTATTTTTCTATCTATCTAGAATGTATTTATCAAAGAAATCCAGCACTGATACAAAGGAGACTGGCGCGGGAGTTCAATTCCTTAACCACTTCCACAAAGCCTTCTTGCGACCGTACGGGAAAGCAGAAGATGTTCCTACAATGGCTAAAATAGACCGGAGATTGAACCCCAGAAATCTGACTCTCTCTCTATGAGAACATTAAAGTTTTACTGTCGCTATAAATATGATCGTAGCCTCCCCTTTATCAGTTGCTTTTAATCACTACAGGAGACGGTCATGAAACCCCATTGTTTTCGCAGAGATATTTTTGTACTTATTTGTATGAATGGCTCGGTTGAATGATGCTGAAGCCTAAATCACTATTGTGCTGAAAATTCTATTGGAAAGAGTCAAAGGGAACCAAACCTTTTCTGATGACCTTCCCCTGCACAGAAACCAATCAAATGAATTATTGGCAGCCAATAATTTGTGCATTCTTTATGTAATGACAGTAATACTTTAAATCATGGAGAACTCTCCTTTACTTAACAATGACAGATTGCAGCACATCCTGCCACAAGTGGGGGCATTGTGTAAGAACCTCCGGCCCTTTGAACAGGACAGCACTGATGTCCCGTCCAAAGACGAGGCCAATTACATAATGCACTCACTTGTGGAGCAGAATGACATCAACCAGTTTATGGACGAAGCATTCCTGCTCGGTGGAGCAATTTCCACAGACAACTTGATACTGTAATTTGATAACTCATTTGTTGTTTGGTCGTTATTAGTCATTAGGTCATTCCATGGTTTACAGGAACCCTTTTCTAATGCTTGCTTTACTGCCAGCCACATTTTATTTCCACTTTTAATGCCACTTTGACTACCAGTTCTTCTGCCAGCAGCATTTTCACATCCAATTTTACTGCAAACTACATTTTCTACTGCCATTTTTCCTGGCAGTACTACTGCCAGCTGCATTTATCATGGCAATTCTTACTACCAGCCACACTTTTTTGCATTGAGTCTTGCCCCTTTCTTATTCTTCACATGTGGCAGAGAGGGGAAGATGGTGTGATCAGTCAACATGGTTATAGAAAAATCTAAGTAAATTGACGGTAACTCTAACAATAAAATTGACGAAACTCTTAAGGATTTGAATTCTAAGGAACAGAAGTTGAAGGACCAAAGCATAATCTCAAGAATGTCATTGTGTTTTTGCTTCAACTTTTGTATTTTGAGTATCTTGATTGTATTGTGAAGCTGTGAAGGAACAGGAAGAGACCTCCGGGTAACTGCACTTCATTATTACTTAGCGCTTATGTGGAGATCATGATTGATTATTGATATGCTTCTGTTATGTTCGGTTGTTGAGTTTGAGAATTGAGCCCCAAATCTATGCAGTCCCCTTATTTGTTTTGAATTGATTCTTTGAGTCTAAAAATTTAAACTCATTGGTATTCTAACCTGGCTAAGTTTGGGAGGAAAAATATCTTAATATCATTCTCTGTGCTCAACCCCAAAGTGAATCAATGTCAGGATTTTCTAAATGGTTCTAACGTTTGCCGGATTCTGATATTTGTTGAGACATCATGAAATTTGTTGGTTTCTCTAATGTTTATTCTCGATTGATTAAATCATAGTGATGATTAATGTTGTTTTTGTGAGTTGTTTTGTTTGTGATGATTGAAACCGAAACATGGAAAAAGTGCCACCACTCCCACTGACTCCTCAACTGGCTCCAGCCAAGGACCTTCGGTTTCAAAACCAAAAAGAACTGAGGAGGATATGGTGGAGTTGTAATGTACAAATTCTGGGAAGCAAGGTCTCTCTTAGATGGTAAAACCCAGTGATTTTGAATTACATCGAGACCTTAGCTAAGCTGTATGAAAACCACAAGCTGTTAGCAAAAACAATTAGGATATCTTTCTTTTTATTTCTGAAGATGAAGTAGAAGAAGTGATAGAGTGCAAAAATCTAAACTCTGAAATTCAGTCTCTAATAGTTAAACTCCAATCTGGAAAATTGGCCCTTCAAAATGTGAGCAAGAGCATTCTCAGTCTGGTCATCCTTCAGACAAGCTCCGGTGTGGGTGTGTCACAACATTCTGATGCAGCAAAACTGCCGAAACTTCATAGTCGGAAATCACTTTGGGTACATTTTACCAGAGTCTATTGAAAAAGAACTATGATCTGGAAAGCGGCAAGCGCTCAAAAGATAATCCCCTATGATCCCATATTGTTCCATTATGCTTGCTTTAAGATGTTGAAATGTGTGCGCAAAGGGGATGCGCCAAATTATGCCTGCATAACAACAGTTATTGTGGTTAACAACGAATGAAGATGGTGAGGTTTTGTTGCGAGGATGAACTGTTTGGAGACAAACTGGCCAATTATTTTGTAGTGTTTGACTACAATGAACTCAATTTTGAGGAGGAAATACAAGAAGAATTTGATGTTGCTGTTCAAGAGGCTATTGTGTGTATTTTTACTTGCCTAAATGTGATGGAAGCCCGATAAACCTGGTGCTAACAAATTAAATGTTCCTAGGCCTAGCCTAATCAATTGGGGGATGCTCTATGGCGCTATCCTAGAACTGCACACCTCAGCAGGAGCCTCCTTCAGTGGACCATACCCTTTATCATTTGACTTTAGCTTTCCTAAATATGATTTTTGGATGTAATGGGGTCTTTAACTCAATTTCACTGATCATCTAATCCTATTCATCGTTCACATCATCTGGTTTCGAAGCATCCCTGCCCTGACCGTAAATGTTCTACACAGATATTTGACGCTTTACCTTCACCCTCCAGATTCAACGCGGAATTTACACATGTAAAAAGAATGTTCAAATATACATAAGTCTCAAGCAGGTTTAAAACGCCATGATACCAGAAAGCATGAAAGTAGAACCATCAAACTGGAACTGACATTTCATGAAGTTGTATCTGTTGTTAACAAAGGAGCACACGTATTAGGGGCTGATATGTGCCATCCACAAAACACACGCAATGACCTTGCCAAATATGAAGTGACTGTTGCCTCAAATCCTTGCATTTTAGTAGCTGAAACACAGAACACGACTGTTTCGAGCGCTAATCTAATTTCCGCGATCCCTTAGGTCAGTGGTGGATGTGTGGCTTAGCACGCAAGCGCACTGGTGCAAATTACGTAAATCCATGATGGCTGCACGCAGCACGCTGTCAGCTGATTTAATGTTTCGCAACTTCCTCGTTCGATCATTGAAGGTCAAGACCAGCCAAGAGTTGCCAGCTGAGGAAACTGTGCAAAAGTGTCAAAAGATTTTCTTTGATTTCGATGTAATGCCGAAACAAAAATGCTGCATATGTAAGACAAGCAGTTCAAAGAGGTATACTGATACAAATAAGTTTGAGAAAAGTTGTTTAAGGAAATGTTTTGAGCTGCGACAAGAGAGAGAGGGTGCTTTGTGCGAGGCCTGTCGTCGTTCAGTAACAAGACACAAGCAAGATGCAAGTCTTACTTATCCTTTGCTTGTCGATTTGAAAGGAAAAACTGGCAAACCTAATGCCAAACTGGCCATTGTGAAGAGCACAAAGCACTTTGTTTCTGCAAAACATGATGCCGGCACTGCCAAACGGCCAAAACACGATACTCTTGAAACTTTTGCACAGAAGGGGTCTCAGGTACAGTTCATTAATTTACCAAAGGATCTTTTGATTCGAATAATGTCCTTTCTTACTCCAAGAGATCTTTTGATAATGCAACTGGTGTGTGTCTTCATGTTCAGTCTTATCACTGAATATGATAAAGCCCTGTGGTACCCCCTTGTTTGTCAAATCGCCCCTGCGCTCATTTCAGACGTTAACCAGGGGAGACTACAAGTGCACTCTTTCAAATCGCTTTTTTTGAGTGTAAATCGTCTCAAGCCAAGCAATATTTCTGAAAATCCCAGCCTAACTGAATTGCAAGGTAGACTAGATGATTGCCAAGTTCAATTAATTAACATCCAATCTTCCTTTATTCATACCAAGGGCCGCTACCAAAACCTTACGAATCTGGACAGTAACCTGAACTATGAACAAGAGGTGCTTTTCACAAAGATTTTAAAGCATAAACTTGAACGTAGCCCTGATGGTATCCTGACTGCAAAGAATGAAAGGGGTAGGCCATTACATCTAACTGTCTGACGCAAACCTGAGACTGGAAGCTCAGAGGGCTCATCACCATCGTTGCGAGCCCGAAGTGCCAAATTAGAAAAGCTTGGAAAATTCGTTGCTAGTGTCTCCCAAATTGACGATGATGGTGATGTAGTATGGCAAAGAGCCTCCATGATCAGGCGTGACAAAGTGGGTTTTCTCCAAGGTGCAGTCCAAGCAGGTGTAACAAATTTGAAAAAGTTCAAACTAAGTCCAGAGGTAACACTTGGGCTAAAAAGCCAAATGCCCTTAGATTTATGGAGACTTGTGAAGCGAACCTTTCAGGAAAACTTAGGGGTAGATCTACTGGGCAAAGAATCTAAATTGCGGGAAGGTCTAAAGGAGCATGGAGAATTTGTTTATGAGGCTGGCAGTTTTGAGGCAGAAGGTAAGAAAGTTTCTTTTCTGAGAGTCACAAGTATTCTTGAAGTTATCCAAAAGAGTGTACTTGCACTTCACAGGAGTAAAAGACTAATTCCGATCCCAAACACACCAGTAGATTGCTTACATGTTCTTGTGACTGGAGATAAGGGTGGCTCTTCCACAAAAATTTTGCTACAATTCCAAAACTGTGAAAGGACGCACTCTGTCGAAACAAGCAAACTATTGGGTGTTTTTGATGGAGCAAGAGATTCCCGGCTGTGCATTGTAAACGCTTTTGGGCCACTTTTTATCGAGCTCCAAAAACTCTCGGACGAGATTTCTGCTTTACAACTGCCTTGCCCTGTTGTCCTTGAAAATAAGTCACAGCTACTACCAACAAAGACCTCAGACTTAACAACCCGTACTCGTGGTATATGACAAATAGCTGAGACATATCCCCATTACTACAATGCTCAAAACCCAGGTTACAATGCTAACTGTAAGTCTTGCAAGCGAGCTAACAAAGAGCCTATAAGTAATAGTGGGCATGGCCATCATTTCAAGTCGGTAAAAATATGCTATGGTGGTGACTGGGACTGGCTGGCAAAGTTACTAGGACTGACAGGTCCAAACGGCAAATATTTTTGTATGCACTGCTCAGTAACCTTGTCAGACATTCACAAGGGGGTACCACATGCACCTGTTACATTGCAAAGGTATAAGGAAAAGGACCATCGGGAAAAAAAGATTTTTGACCATAGGCATCTAGAAAACATGATTGAAAAGGTCAATGAATTTCAGACTAATGGTTCCAAAAATCCTAGCAACTTTGAAAACTGTGAGGCCCTTCCCCTAGTTGGCACCAAAGGCTGGGTCATTGATCATGTTTCTGTGCTACCACTACACATAGCACTGGGCATAGAGTTGAGAAATCTCAACTCTTTGGAAGCCATTGCCCTTAGCCTTGACCTGCAGATATTGAAAGCAAAAGGTGCCACAAGTGACCTTCTGGTTTCATTGCTACAGTCAGTCGAGAAGACTTTGGAGTTACAAGAGCTTGAAAAAGAAATACAGGAGAAACGAAATGAAAAGGACAATGTGACGGATCAACTCAATCAAGCAAAGGAACAAAATGGTGATTACATGCAAAGAACAAATGGCAAGCTAGCAAATAATTCCAAAGAGGCAATAAATTTTAGAAAACATATATCAAATCAAGAAAAAATAATCAAGGAAATCAGCAACTCAATCAAAACAATCCAGAAATCTATCAATGACATAACTACTTTTCTGACAATAACTGATCAAAATATTCAATCAATGAAAGGACCATTCAAGACCCATTTGGACTTAGTTCTTGATTCTATGAAATTAAAGAGGGCTGTCTACCATTCAGGAGCATTGATTGGAAATGATGTACACAAGCTGACAGCTGCAGAACAAATAAATTCACTGATGTCAGTTTTTAAGCCAAAATCCATCAATCTTCTGGATGGGAAAACTACCCTCTTTGGTGACTACAACCTGGCACAAAAGATCTATGTGCACTTGGCAAAATTTGCAGCATGCTACAAATTGTTTATGGCTGACAGGGTTCTTTGTAGACATGAAGTGGCTGTCCTGGCTGTCAGGTGTTCTAGCTTTGGCAACTGGCTACCTGTACATTTTCCTGAAGACTCTCTTGGCAGAAAATTTCACCTCCTTTGCTATGATCTTCCACTAAAAGCCATAAGGTCTGGCATTGTGGGAATGGAAGGTGAACACTGCTCTGAGAGTATTCATCCTTTCTGGAACAAATGGACAAGGACATATGCCACCATTCAAGTAAAAGAACTGCAGTTGGTACTGGTTGCAAAGGCACAATGGCTGCATAGCAATGATGATGTTCCAGATCTGCGAAAGACAAGGCATAAACTATGTAGACATTGTGGACTGCCAATTAAGTATAAAGTTAAATGTCAATGCAAGGAAAGATTGAATTAACTATCAATTTAAGCTTCAAATAAAATCCTCACAATGGTACCCAGTTTTCTTAGAAATACAAAGATTCACAAAATAGAGTTCAGCCTTGAACTGCAGTCAGTTTTTGGAAATACATCAAAAATGAAGCTGAGTACCTTTGCATAGAAACATTTCACTTTGTATATAATTAAAAGTTTGCAAAATCAATTTTCATGTGACAGAGGGAAAGTGAGGGCTACTGCTTTGTCTATTTGTATGGGAAAGGTTCAAGTCATTGTTTAAAATGGAAATACAGCTATATTTTCAGCACTATCTGCAATGTTCATGCAAGGTATTCTCATACAGTAGCCTTCAGCTGCATTGCTTGTTTGAAAGAAGCCTGAATGCACTAACAAGACATAAGAGCAGTGTAGCAATTTGGCATTTTAGCCACTGAAGTATTAAGCCATACATTCCACAATGCCATGATGCTTTATTTTTTATTAGCCTTAGATTAGAATATAAAATATACACTGGATATTATATATAACCTTATCAAATGCAGTAAATTATGATTCACTTGGTTTCGCATGGTTAAAAAATTAATGAAAGTTTAGACTATGTTGAAATGGGAGCAAATGGGTTGATTATTATTGATTTTCAAAAATCTATCAAATCTACAGAGAGGTACAAATTCTGTTTCTTCTTCCTCGTAATTTATCTCAAACTAAAATTAGCAGGTGAGAATGTATCGCAACCGCACAATCCATGCCATGCAAACAGGGTTTTGGTCGGCCATTTTGATTCACAGCAAGAAGGGCTTTATCGATGGCCTAACCAGTTCTCTTCGGGAAAGAAGCAGCAGATTTATTGTCTTGCACACTTCCTAATAACGGACTATCAGCGGTGATTTGGAGCTTAGAAAGTGCATTTTTCAATCAAGAAAGTTAGAACTTTGGGCACCAATTGAATTTAGGTATATCTGAAGCCCCAGCAAGGGGGTGTTATGGCCGACATTGTCTGTTAACTTAACGAAGTTTAGTTCAAAATACTGGCAACAAAATCATCAAAATAAAGGAAAAACTGACATCATGAGGAAAAATAAGCTCTCAACTTACGAGTTATCAAAAAAACCAACCTCCTAAATGGCTTCCAACAGGCATCATTTTGAGCAAGCACCAACACGTCCATATTTGAGCTTCCAGTGAAAATCGCCTCAAATGTTGTCTTGCACACTTGCTGCATCCCAAGCAATAGTTGCTTTCAAACTCTACTGAGATAAGCTTCCCATAGGTACATGTTTCTTCTTTGGGCACCTTTTGGATTTTGCAAGATGGCTAGTTGACTAGGGCTGTGAAAACTCATTTTATCCGCAGGAAAGAAGGGCATTTTCAGTTCGTGTTTTCGCAGTTATTCGTCGTTGGAGCTTCGAGTTTAGGCCTTCCTTTGCCGCCCTGAGGTGCACAGATATTATGAACGTCTCAAGGTAGCAGAATAAGCCTCATACTGCATGTTTACTGGCTAAGTTTTACAACGATGAGCTATACCGTAGCTTCATAAATCAGCTGACTTTTGGACCACCAACAAAGCCTTTGTGCATCCGCTGACCATACGTTTCGCGGTTATTAGATTGTGAAGGGCAGTGCGAAATGAAACAGTTGTGAGAAGCTGATGGAAAGCTGTAAAAAGAAATCAGATCCAGAATGGTCTCATGCAAAGTTGTCTGAACTGATGCCACTTAAAACCGACACATTTTTCCCAGTCTTAGCCAGAAGTCAGGAATGCTACTAATCTTGAAGTTTGCAGACTGTTTGTTATCTTTGATGATCAAGGGGAAGCTAACAAAGAAAGAAACAATCTTAAGCATGCAAATCCACAAGAAAGTTGTATTTCGAGGCTGCATTTCGAGATGGAGGAAATCAGAATACTTAGAGTAATCAGAAATTATTTAGTAATCATAAATTTTTTAGTGATCAGATTTTCTCAGTAATCAAAAATTTTTTAGCAATCAGGAATTTTTTAGTAATCAGAAATTTGTCAGTTATCAGAAATTTCTTAGTAATAAGAATTTTTTAGTAACATAGTTTTTTAGTAATATGAATTTCTTAGTAATCAGAATATCTAGATCAATCAGAGAACTGTTAGTAAATCCTGATCATTGGCGATTTGTAATGTGCCAATGATTTTCCGATGTGTCAATAAGTTCAGTTACATATCACATAATTTCTGAGACACAATAACTGATTCCAGATCCATAGCAAATAACTTCAGTCTTGTGTTTACAAATTTCTGACATGTATTTCATAATTCCTGATTCCTGAATACGATCTCTGATGTTTTGACAGATATGGCGTGCCATGATGATGAAAGTTTATAATGATGAAACTGAATAATGATGAAATACTATGATGATAAAATTGTAAGGCAATGAAATAGTATAATGGTCAAATAGCATAATGGCTAAACAGTGTAATGGTCCAATATGGTAGTATAATGCTGAAACAGTTCCATGTGTCCCAAAAATATATACAGATTTGGTTGATCCTAGCATCTAGAATATGGCCCTTTTCCCATCACCCCATGGCCCTTTTCCCATGACAGGCTGCTGTGAAGGCTTTTTGTGCACAATAGGGTGATGTTTGTTTACAATGGGACTGGGCCTCTTAATTAAAAAAGCATGCCAAAAAATACTTTTTTGATGGTATGAGCTTCATGTTCACATGTGGTTTACTTTTTCTTGTGTTTGAATCCAACGATATGAGAAGTTGAAAAAGGCCTGCCAGTGATGGAATCGTACGTAGTCGCCATTTTTTTCTTTTGTTTCCTTGTCTCAGTTATACATCCCCTTCTTCCTCTACTGCTGTTCATCAGAACCGCAGTCAAAGCATTTAAACTTTTACTCTAACTCTCTAAACGGATATTTGCAAAAAAATTTGATCATAATATCTCCTGCTTCCCAGCTGGGGGTAAGATTCTTATGCAGTCAGAGGATACAAATCGCCCCTTTTCTACAGCAAGGTTTGGCTTCAAATCATAAGCGTATGAGGCAGGGGGCAACAGCCCCCAACTTTGGAGAGATGTTCAAAAATTGGCCCCACTCAGGCAAAATTTTGCCCCTAGTTGGGCAAAAACGTTGTAAACGATTTGCTTTGTGTTTGGTAGCCCCCACCCCCTAGATCTTTTCTTCCCATAAGCTTATGCTTCCAATCCTGTGAATGGTTGCTGTGAATGGATTCTCTCTCAATGAAGAGACGGAGTGGAAGGTGAAATAAACAAAGAAACCTCATTAGGGGGTTCAATTGATCTGAATGTTCATAAGGTAGGGTCAGAATTAATTCCAAGGGGTGTTGAAGAATGGCACAGGGCAAAATAGAATTGATGTTTTTATGGGCAAAAGAGAGAAGCCGAAAAGTAATTTGCTACCTTTCAAATCCAGCTTAGATATTCAAAGACCCCAAATACATATTTGATATAAGTTTAGATCCAGCCTATGAAATATATCCGTACTCCATAGGATAACAAAAACTTTCCAGTGCTGCTATGCTAGAGTTTAGTTCAGTTATCTTGTAAAAGCCCGTAACTTTCAATATTGAATTCGACTATGGTGATATTGAACGAATAAAGCGGCAAAATTTTACTTACCAAACAAAAACATGAGCTAAACACCTCCTGGTATCTGTATGGCACCCATTTTATCTGGAAATGGCGCTTTCTTGAGCCCTCTGCAGTGATGCCGTTTGAAATTCACGTGTGAACTTGCGTGATTGAAAAAGGGCGATCGAATGAAGACATCACGCTTTTAACGCTGTGCCTTTTGACATTGATTTTACGGAAGTGGGTGGCTAAAGTTACAATAAATAGTTTTTATATTTTAAACTATGAAATTACAAATATTTCCTCAGCAAGAAATTTTCCGCTAAAATTTTCTTTCAAGGATTCCTTTTCAGTGATTGAAAAAGGGCGATGGCCCTCTAGCCTGAACCAATTTGAAATGATTTTGAAAATAGACCTCAATGGCTAACTTGAAGATTGATACCTCGCTTCTTGATATTAGTGCTATAAGAGTGAAGATATTAATCTTCAAAAGACAAATTACCTCCACCTCCAAACCACAGATTTGACGTTTTGATCTAAGCAAATTCTTTAGGCATGGGGAATAAAATCAACAAAATTTGAAGCACCATGGGGAAAACTGAAAAAGGCACAACAGATGTGTTTTACAAAATACACTTTATGTGAGATCTATTGTCAAGGGAACTCCAAAGTCAGCTTCATTCATCTCCATATAAACAATTTATTTTACACATACGATTCACCTGTGAAAGTACTCCCTTGAGCATCAATACAGTCTGGGAACCATTGGATCATTCCTTGAAAAGGTTCAGCTGGGTTTAACTTGTATAACTTATGGGCTGCATTCTCATAAGTCATCATCACTTTCAACAGCATCAATTGGCTCATAAAGATCTTTGGCATTAGTCACTGGACCATCGCTATCAACATCACTATATGTTGATGCATCTGAAGAAGATGCTATGTTGAAATTGTCATCAGAGGTTTCCACTTTATTACAAACATTTGCTTTGTCGTCAGTTTGAGCTTCTAGGCTATCCTAAAGGGAAATCTTTCTTTGCTGGGAAAACTTTTCAATTTTCCCAGCATGGCTTTATATTTGTGCAGCTGCTGTAGGAATCATGTAGATATTAAAAGAGAAGCTTTGTGTTGTACACAACCCCTTAACAGCCAGAAAAGAAGCCATAGTGTTGTATTATGAATGAACAACACTATTGTCTCTTTATGAAATTGCCGCTTCTTACCATACTGATCCTTGCCTTCCTGGTGTTAGCCAAAACCATCAATGATCTAACTCTGAGTATTTGTGACTTTCTTGTCTCAGTGACTTCTATGAATTATGTGGGTTTCGTCTACACAAAGAAATGCATTTCTTTTAAAGGCTCTTTCTTAAATAACTACAATTCAAAAAGGATATTTTTGTTATGAAAATGTAAACAATGGTTTAAAAGTATATTTTTCTCTGAAAACATCTTCAAAAGTTATCTTGTAACTTCATCTATCAATTTTATGTATATTTCTAAAGTCTGACACTTGAGCCAAATCAGTCAGTGATAATATACTACATCTTTTTAAACTTTCGGCTAGACATGTTCTATGAGCACATGATCATCTTTGACCATGAAACATTCTCTTTCTTCAATCTTCGGACTTCAATTGTTGATCTGAAGATTTTTTCTCATAGAAAAGAAGGGACAACAACATTCATGTCATCAAGGAATAAGGTATTTCTCTCTGTTATAAATGCGAAAGTGATTTATAAAGTAAATTTTTACTATCAGGAGTACCACCATTCAATTTTTCTTTTTTCAATTGTATATTTCCTCATTCCATATACCTTCGATTTTCTTCTTTAATATAGAAATCATTCAGTCGAGATCAGGGCTTTTCAGCAGTGCTTGAATACTTCTTCAATCCTAAATTGTTGCATAGAAATTCATAAGTAGTGCCTAATAGGACACAATTGATAGATCAAATGATAATTTTCTTTTTGTTTCTAGAAATCAATCCAAAAGCAACAAAAAACATGAAGTAACTTTTATATTGGGATGTTTTGGGTATCTTATATTGAAACAGTATCTATTTTATACACACAAATGTTATATTGCCACATTTTTGTATTCCAGTTACAGTTGATACTTTTTTGTTGACAGGAATCAATCCAAACGTAGATTCAGCAAAGCAAAGTAAGTGTGTTATTCAAGCATGATTTCATTTCTTTCAGTGATACACTCACTGCTGAGAAGTCATCAAGATTCATGTCACAACTCGGTAGCGAAGATGACCAAGAACTTGAAAGAGAAGAGGTAGATGAAATCAGCATAACACTGCACCATCCCTTGGATAAAAAAAGTAAAGAAGATCTTGCAGCTGGTTTGGCTGATATTGACTTGGACAGGACATTTATTTTTGGACAGTGTGAGGATGGTAACTCAATGGATCTAGAACAAACCCTGGATGAGCAGCCCCTTCAATTTAGGCTTCTGCTATGACATATTCAAATGAAATTAAGATGAAAACTGCAGATGCTCTGAATTCACTATATCCAGTGAAAGGTGGTAGTTAAGCTTACAAGCTTAGTTACCAGCAACAAGTGTTGTTGTCTGCAGAGAAACTCAAAGAACTGAAAGGCAGCAAGTCCTATCATGCTCGGGATAATGGACATATGTGGCTTGGCATTTCATCATTCAAAATTGATTTGAATTTGAAAGGAACTGTTGCTCATGTGAGATGGTCATGTCCAAACAAACACTTTGGCAAGTGGGTATCTTCAGAGGTCATCGGAAAATTCTCTCATCAAGGTTTGCGAAGCTTTTGTAACATTTTGTAGGAGGTCGTACAAACCCTCCTGTCACAATAGTTGTTTTGGTTTGGATATCCAGTTTCAACAAAGATGCCACATTTGCGCCAAGGTTGTGAGTCTGGTCTGGGAATAGACTGTTGTGGGCATTGTGCTACATGTAGTAGGTTCCTTACATACTCTAAGCTTCCTGCTCCAATGACAGTCAATTCAATGGTGAGATGTTGAAGGCTTTCAAGTGTGAGGTCATTGATTAAATCCTAAAAACAATGTTATCATGATAGGAAACCATATTGTGCATATCATATGCAGGTTTCACTCACCCTTGTGTTTTCCAAAATCTCTGCTCATTCTTTTGGTTTAATGTTGTTTGAATTATTTCACTTTGTGCCTGCACAGTAGAATTGAAAAGGTTGTGCACATTTTTTAAAAGAAACCACTTATGAGAAATTTTAAAAGCTCAATATTTCAAAGTTTGACAACCAAGTTGCCTGTAATAAAAATGGTAAGAAACCTTTCATAATTTGCAGCTTTTTCCAATGGCATTCAAACAATATTTTGGCAGTACTGACAAATGTTTTATATGGTTTTGAAAGCAAATCCCAGAATGTTCCTAGGTTGTGAACTTTGGTACACCTTGGAAGCTGTGTTATTTGATGCTTAACCCTATCAGGCCTAGGGTATTTGATGCTCTGGGAAGCAAAGGGAAGGGGGAGGGGTGATCGGGCCCCCTAATTTACTTCTGTTCTGGACAACCTAGAGCCTTGAAACTTTGCATGTGTATAGAACAGCTTAAATGAAGCCAAAAATGAAATCTATTTTTAGATATGTCATGTGACCTTGCCATGACGTCACATTATTCAATTTTCAAAGTCAATATGGCTCAGTACTAAAAATTTTCAATCGTTGATTGTGAGAAAACAAAAAGCATCAAGGATATCAGTCCAATTTCACTGTATTTTATGTCTAAATAGTATTTTCTCTGTGAAAAAAAATTAACAAAAAGTGATGACATCATCACATAGGAATGCAAAGAATGTGCGCATGGGTAGTGCCAACATCCGCAAAACCATATGTTCAGATTAAAAATTAGCTAATTAATTGGATAGAGCATCAAAAGTAGTATGCATTCCTATCTTTTCATTATTTTATCACAGTAGCTGTAGACTTTATTAGGCATTATTCAAAATTTTACACAGATATCTCTTGAAAACTGGTTGTGTTTACCCCCTGGAATGAAGTTGATTTGTTCAAAAAATTAATTTTACATCGTAGCGAGGATAAAAACTAAAAGTCAGAAAGTTTCAGTGTTGCAAGTGCACTTGGTAAAAATCTACAGACGAAAAACCAGCTGATTGGTTGAAACAATAATATATAAAGTTGCGGCACCCAAACTGATCAACAAATGACAAAGGAAATAAAACATAGGGTGTGAGTTATTCACCATCCTCACACCGCTCCAAGGCAGTCCAAGCCAGCCTTTGTGATGTCACATTTGCATTGCACGCGAACTGCGGTAAGCATATTTTTTGCATTTTGGTGTGTTTTGGAGATACACTTGTCAACTGAAGCGACCGTGAGAGTGTTTTGAGATTTAAGTTCACTACAATCTGTCGCTCACGGCTTATCCCTAGCAACCTTGGCCAAAGGTCACCTTGTATCTCATACAATTTGTGACGAGAGAAGCTTTCACCCAGTTACAGTCAACGAGTTAAATGTAACAAGAAAATTGTATGTAACTGTACCTCCTGCACTACTTTGTGCCACAACCTAACAATATTCCTGGGGTTCTTAACATGTTGCAAGATGATAACCTCTTCATTTTACGACCGTTTGATATTGACCTTGGACCATTCGAGCATAAGCTATATGGATACAGAGTCAGGAGTTGTCTTTTCTTCTTAGAATGTTCCAAATCATCTATTCAAGAGAAAATAAATTTAGAAGAGGATTTTCAAAGGAAGGTTGTCAACAAGCTTATGAATATCTGATGTCTTCTCCTGATTATGGATACAAAGACTATGTATTGAAATGAGAGTACTTCGTTGCAAGACATGAACAACCACAAAAATTAGAAATTTTCAACTGGGAGGGAATAGAGTGTGCATTGTGGCCAACACTGCACCCATATTTGTCATGGTGCAAGTCAACCATTGTAGGCGATGCGAGCAGAGTCAGTAGCAAAGTGTCTTTTCTTACAAAGTGCTTTTGGCCACTATTGGATTACAGCCTCAATTTTTAACTTCTCATATTCATCTTTGATTGCTGGCTTCTCAAAACTATCACTGGTGCAGTTTTGCAAGGCAGGCATAGCCAGTGATCTCCAGCATATTGGGAGAATCAACATCATCACTTAGTTGATGTAGTACGCCAGAAGAGGTGCCCATCTCAGTTTATAACTATTTTTCCATCAGAATGGACTTTCACCACACCAAATGTCTAGATAATTTGCGAGATGAGCATGGATTCAGACCTACACAAACAGCTCTCTTTGAGATATTTCATTTCATGCATGTATTGGAGCAAATCGTTTGTGGCTACATATGTGGAACCAGCACTTTACGATGGAAGAATCACTTACTGAATTACAATAGAATAAAAAGTAAGAGCAGTGTCAACTCGTACTTCTATTGCTTTGAATTGCAAGGTGGAGGTACTGATGATGTTTTCCCATCAGAATGATCTTTCACCACACCAAATGTCTAGATAATTTGCGAGATGAGTATGGATTCAGACCTACACAAACAGCTCTCTTTGAGATATTTCATTTCATGCATGTATTGGAGCAAATCGTTTGTGGCTACATATGTGGGACCAGCACTTTACGATGGAAGAATCACTTGTTTAATTACAATAGAATAAAAATGTAAGAGCAGTGTGCTCTTCCCTTCCTTTATCCCAAGGTTCTCCAGCACTTTACACAGCCCTTTTGCTCCCTCATTAAATGCAATAACAGCTGAACTAATTCCAAGTTCAAGGGCAGTTCTCTCTACAAATGCTGTTTTGGGGCATTTGTTCCAGAGTATCTGGTTGAACAACTCATTGGCATTTTGAGTTCTTCCATGCTAACGTTTGGAAAGCAAGTCATCTGCACTTAGATCCTTGAATATGGGTTCCAAGATATCTTTAATACAGACACGAAGATTCACTTTAACCCCTTTACCAATTTCTCTGAAAGCCATTAATCCTATTAGTACTGGGCGATTTCTTACTAACTTTGTACTGGGGGGGGGGCGTTTTTCGCCCCCCCCTCTTTTTCTCCGAAACTACAAGAGATATAACGATGAGACTTACTCCTATTGTTCTTTAGACAATTGGCTATTAAAACATAACAATGAAAATTAATTAGTCACGTGTTTCGTTGCTAGGCAACCAAGAAACAAAGGAAAGTTGGCAATTTTTTACCTTCTTCGCAAGAAAAATTCTAATTAATTTACCTCGCATCCAATTTTCTCCAAGTTTGTCTCAAATTGTAGCAAACATGTTGCAGATTTAGAATACATACTTATGAGATATTTCCAGTTTCTATTTTTAGCACAATTAGCTTTTAATTAGCTTTTTGTTCCGTGTTCAGATTTTCTTTGTGGTTATTTCTAAGTCTCATCCTTTTATCTAGTAACTATGGACTCAGAAGAAATCAAATAAATAAGTTGAAGCAAAATAGACAACAGTTTTTCATATCTTACATTTATTCATTAGAGCAATGACTTCATAAATGTCAATGACGTCATAGATTTTAAATTTTGCTGATGTCAGCAAAGATGAAATGTATACCGGGTGAGCCAGAAAAAGGTTCCCACTTTTGAAAATTCATAACACCAAGACTACTACACGGATTTGAATCATACAAATTGTAGTTAAAAGTCGAAAGATCAAAGTATTTTTGTGATTTTTTCCGCTGTCCTACCAGCACTACAAATATTGGTAAATTCAACTTTATAAAAATTTAATGGTTGCAAAATCACAGAAAAAGGGCCTAAAACATTGATCAAATCTTAAGGATTCTATTCAAATCGAACAATAGGCCATGGGCATTTTACCTCCCTCAAGAGTTATAAGACATCAATTTTCAAACAAATACAAAAGATTTCAAATGCCAAGGAAATTAACGCCTAGAGGATATCTCTCACCCATGAGAAGTTGCATTTCCTTCATTATTCTGTGCGAGAGGTCATTTATGAATTGATCGATGTTTTTGGCCATTTTCAGTGATCAATCAACCATGAAATTTTTGTAAAGTTGAATTTACCTACATTTGTAGTGCTGGTAGGACAGCGAGAAAAATCACAAAAATACTTTGATCTTTCAGCTTCTAACTAGAATTTGAATGATTCAAATCTGTGAAGTAGCGTTGGTGTTATGAATTTTCAAAAGTGGGAACTTTTTTCTGGCTCACCCTGTATATATCAAATGAAAGTACTCATCAAAAGCAATTGAATGATGCATGTTTGAGATCAATAGGACAAACGAGGCATAATCTATGGAGGTTTTAAGAATTTTTTTGTTGACTGCTCTCCAAATATGGTATTACTGTGGTCACGTGATCAGAGTTAGAACAATGAAATGTCAAAAATTTAATTGCCGATTAAATTTGACTAGAAGTTAAATAGTGTACCAAAAAGGAAAGATATGGAAGTATTTGTTATGTTTGTGACATCTTTTTGAGCACTAGAAACATAGGAAAGTCACTGTTGGTCATAATTGTGCCCTGTTTGGGTGGCTACTGTGGAGGAGCTGTAAATTGAATTATCTCGGTTTTTACATGTTTGGTTTGGTGAGGCTTTAACTTAGAGTGTGAGATGTTGTTTGACTCAATGTGACACCTGGTTGCTGATTTATGGCAGAGAGAAGCCAAAAAGCCAAAATAAGTGGGTCCTTCAAAAAACAGCACCTCTATTGCTCTACAACAATTGGAAATTAAAGCAAAGAAAGCAAAGCAAAGAAGACGGTCCTAGCCGCCTATAACAATTTGAACTAAATTTTTCAACAGGTGGAAAGTACTCTCTTATGAATAGAGAACACTGACAACTCTTGAAAATTGTTAGGAAAAATTTTAATACGATGCTAGAACGCTTTCTTAGAAAAGTTACATTTTTTCGACATTTCTGCAGAACAATATGAATGGTGTTTTGAACCAACCACCTATGTTACCCTTTCTCTGCCACAAATCAGTAAGCACTTGTCAGATTGACTCATGCAAGGTCTGAAACTTGAAGTTGAAGCATGATCTATGGAACTCTATGCACCGCCATAGCGGACTAAAGTCTGTTTTTTTAAATATATGATATAACTGCAAATATATTGCTGATAACTTATATAAATACGTTGTAAAACTCATATCAACATCACATTTTCTAAAATATAGTGTTTTCACTTCACATTTATAAATCTTTGTCAGAAATTTCAAATATGTAGGGTATAAAATTTGTTTTCAACTTTGTTTGCAAATATATAAGGTCTAAATTTCGCTTCTAAATATATACGGTCTACACTTTGTTTGCGAATATTTTAGGTCTAAACTTTGGTTCTAAATATATATGGTCTACACTTTGTTTGTAAAAATATGAGGTCTGAAAGTTGTTTGCAAATATATAAGGTCTAAGCGCGAACGAAATGCGCAGTAACATTTCCCACCAAATCTGTTCAGCACATTCACATTAGGCAAAATGGCGGGGAGGAATCTAGACGAGTTGGTTGGGAATATCATTTCCCATCCATCATTTCAGGCAACGTTAAATACTGTTTTTAGGGCCTCTCCGCCTACTGCTGAAGCTGCTGTGCGTCCAGAAACTCCTAGACTAGGGAATAACCAGCAACAACGATTCAATAACGCGCAAGAAGAGTTTTCATCGATTTTTCGACGAGGAAACTCATCAGGCCGCCAAAGTTTTCCACGTGGGAGGAACATCAGACGATGTGGGGGTGTTTGGAAAACTAAGACCCCGAAAACGAAGACCTAAGACCTCGAAAACGAAGACCTCGAAAACGAAGACCTCGAAAACGAAGACCTCGAAAACGAAGACCTCGAAAATGAAGACCTCGAAAACGAAGACCTCGAAAACGAAGACCTCGAAAACGAAGACCTCGAAAGCTAAGACCTTAAAACCAGAGTTTCTTAGAATTTTTGCCATCTCAACACTATATCGAAAATTATATCTTTTATTTAATGTCTCAATGCTGTGTTCGTCATTTCATCATGCAGGGAAGAACTTAATTGAAATAGCTAGTGATGGCTCGTCGTTTTGATGACTATTTTCTTATTTATTAGATTACACTTTCATGTAAATGTTTTCATGTAAATTTTGAAATAGGGTGCCGAAAATTATTCTATCATCTCTGTCATTAAAAAATCTGTCATCCCTTTCCCCAGTAAAAGGATTTTTTTTTATATCATCATTAAAAAATTTGCAAATACAAGATGCTCACTGCACTACTTACAAAATACTCTATGATACTACAAATACAATACCACGAGGAGCAAGATATCATGTCTACCCCGTGGCTTTGATAAAAGGAATTGAAAATAT
Source organism: Aurelia sp. 3 sensu Dawson et al. (2005) (assembly GCA_964020215.1). Lineage (NCBI taxonomy): Eukaryota > Metazoa > Cnidaria > Scyphozoa > Semaeostomeae > Ulmaridae > Aurelia > Aurelia sp. 3 sensu Dawson et al. (2005). The sequence continues at coordinate 9,006,757 of OZ026577.1, forward strand.
TTCTGCTCGATCAACATTAAAAAGTTTTGGTGTATGTCCGGAACCATTTTCGCGGTCTTCGTTTTCGAGGTCTTAGTTTTCGAGGTCTTCGTTTTCGAGGTCTTCGTTTTCGAGGTCTTCGTTTTCGAGGTCTTAGTTTTCGAGGTCTTCGTTTTCGAGGTCTTCGTTTTCGTGATTTTTGTTCTGGAGAAACTTAGTTTTCGATTTCATCTTCTGTTCACACTGCTTCTGTTTATGCTGCCCGTTCACATTGCTCCGTTTTAGTTGGTTAAAACTGCCCCAGCGCGTTTTCCAAAATGAGAATATGCACATTTTGGAAGGCATCCTTGGAACCGTCCGCTCTTACACGTGCTGGTATAAGAAATTAGTGTTAAGATGGCAAAAATTATAAGAAACTCTAGTTTTTGAGGCCTTAGCTTTCGAGGTCTTCGTTTTCGAGGTCTTCGTTTTCGAGGTCTTCGTTTTCGAGGTCTTCGTTTTCGAGGTCTTAGGTCTTCGTTTTCGGGGTCTTAGCTTTCCAAACACCCGACGATGTGGTGGTTCTGGTGGTGGAACCAGCCGGCCTAGTTCTGTGCCCGCAACACCATACACTCGCCCATCTACTCAGGGAAGTCGTCGCTCAAGCTCACAGAATGGAAGTGCAAGAAACAAATTCCGTGTGAAAGAAGTCATATTATTAGCCGACTCGAGGGCAGACCAAGTTGTGCGAGCAAACCAAAAGGCCTTACTAATGGATAAAGGCCATGTGTTAAATGACGTAGAGATGGACAAAAGCTGGACAGAGCAACAAGTCCTTTCATGCTTAGAAGAATGTTTTCATGACATATTGCAGTCTGTTTCTTCTCCAGAGACACATCAGAATTCTAGGTACTTTCACCTTGTTTTCATATGTAACTGTAGGTAGGTATAACTTGACATAGCATCATCAACCAGGAGCATATTTTGATTCAGAGAAGTACCCATGGCTAAAGGAGTAGGTTAGTAGAGGTTAGTCGCCTTCCTGATGGCCTCTACTCTCTGCGTTTAGGGAAGGCTTTCCTCTCTCAAAACAAAAGAAACTGTTCATGCACTTTTGGTGGCAGTCATATGAGGAATTTTGGATCTATTTGCTACAAACATTTTCCAGGTGAAATCAGGCCTGGGGTTGACTTCCATACTATGTATTTATCGTATTGACTTCCTATGTATTTTTCTTTATAAGAAACTGTTCATAAAAAAGTAAACTCTAAGATCATTACCTGAAATTAAGAAACTCCAGTATAACTTCAAGGGTGAAAGGGTGTCACCCTGATAAGAGTTGGTAAAGTACATCCTCAGTATCCCAAAACTCAAGATACCCCCTCCCACTGCACAGTAGACCTTTTCACTTCTTAAAAGGGAGGTTTGGATTGAGTTTCCAAATCTGGTAACATTGTGAACCATTCTTGGTATGAGCACTGCTCACTGTGGCAAGAAGTTGTTTCAAATTTCAGAACACTTTCAGAGAGTTAATTAAGGACAACTTCACTCAAATTGAGTTACAAATGTCCCTGTTACACTTTACTTGCCTTTTGACCATTTTTCTTGTTGTTTTCTTTCATTGTTGGTTATTGTGTGGTGTAACGGTTAAAGCTCAAAAGTGCTAGCATGCAAGGGTTTCTTTTTGTGAGTTGCGAATCAAAATTTGCTATTTTCAACCGTTATTATTCGATTTTAAGAAAAGTCAGCTAACAATCAATGATAATAATTGGAAACAATGCAAAAAGACCAATAATGCTTGCCCCTATACATAAACTGAACCATTGCTAACTCACTTTGCACAAATTTGTTGATGATGAACTCTCTAAACAGTGCTCTGAAATTGTTATACCGAGAACGGGGGTGATGCTTTTGCTTTCCTTCACAAACTTAAGCAGTTCTGGATGCTTAATCCAAACATCTTTTAAGGAGTAAAAAGGCCTATGGCTTAACAGTTAGAACTCTCCTCCTCATCACATGTTGTTTTCTAAAACTTTTTATACTGTATATTACCCATTATGGCCATTACATTTAAAGGTTACATTTTACTATTTTTCTTATAGATTTCAAGTCCTAATTGGTGTTGGCTCAAGTCTACGACGGCCTTGTTTACAACCAGGCCAGACATTGGATGGCGCCAGAATTAGCCGACTGTTTGCGCAGAAAGTGCTATGGATGCGCCCAATGCAAGACCTTCCTGGAACATCCAGCCAGCCTCTTATGACAGACATATTCAAGGTACATAACTAGAATCTGATTTAACTTTTAAACAAGTCTCTTTTTTTCTATTTGCTAAAGGTACAGATCTCAACAATGCCTGAAGTAGGCCAAAATCAACAGAACAAACTTTAGTTTACTCCAACCTAAGCAAAAGAAAATTCATTCACCAGATTAAGCCCAACTTGGCAGATTGAAAAGTATAATTGAAACAGATTTTACCCAAGCCTGTAGAAACTGGTTTTGCTGAGTGCATATGTGATTTATTCCATACATGCTTGTCACAACACAGGGTCTCTGACCCAGTGCCTAACTGTTGTGGATGCTAAGTTAGTGGCTAACAGTGCTGCACACCTGGGGGGGGGGGTACTTCTAGGTATTATAATTGATAATGAATGATGGAATAGGGTATCATAAAGAGAAGAATTTTAAAAAATTTGTCTTTAGAACAATTGACAATTTTCTATTTTGGCAAAGTTCTTATCCCACAGGGTATAATGGGACATTTTTTATTTGACAGGGTATGTGATGTTGACAGGTTTTCATACAACCCTGTCACTGTCCTTGTCAAGTACCCCTTAGAGCTGCACCATAACACCCTTGATGATCAAATGCTTTTCAAATTCAAAGTTAGCAATCCACTGCAAAATGCTCAACCAAGCAATGTCAAAGGAGGTTTTGATTGAAAGGCCTTTGTTGCATAGAGAGAATGATTTTCTTGGCCTTTTTTTGTCAGCACAGAGCAACATCAAGTATTTGTATTATGCTGAGGGTTTTTTAAAAGATGAAGCTGGTCTTACCAATGTCAAGTGTACAGTATGGTTTTTCTCTTTGTAGGTTGAAGACAAAGATTCTGTTGCATGCCTTGAAGAACTGTGCCCTAACAAAACTTCTGATGATGTTGTGGCTGCACTGGAAACTGCAAATGGAGACGTAAATGAAGCAGCCCAATACTTGTTAGGAGAACAAACAGAACAGATCTCAGGCACAGATCATGACGAGTTTCCATCCTTGAGTATTGCAGACATTGAAAGTGGTCAGAATAAGGATGAGTTGACTATCCAACAAGTTTTGAAGAATCATGCTGACAGAATCATTGATTCCTACAATGACCAAAAGTTGCAGGTGGAAAGAGATGATATTTGGAGGTCTTGTCTGGCTTTCTACAAAATGGGGTTAAAGGATCATAACCGACTCAAGAAGAATTTGTTTGTTGAATTCATCGGCAGTGGAGAACACGGAATAGATGGCGGTGCACTCAAGTTTGAATTCTTCAATATTTGCATGGAAGAAGCAAGGCTACGCTTGTTCGAGGGTGATCCAAGCAAACTCATTCCAAGGAGAGGTATTGGAAGTAAAGGCATTCAGTTTGAAATTGCAGGGGCCCTTATCGCTCACTCTGTTTTGCAAGGGGGTCCAGGATTCCCATACTTAGCAGAATGGTTTGCTGACCAGTTATTGGAGGGTGATAACTCCAACACAGTCTGCCTTATCTCCAAAGATGACATACCAAAGAATGCAATGACTGAAAAACTTTTGGATTTTGTTGAAAAGCTTGATTCCGCAGTTAATCAGCAGACCATCGATGAGATACTTGAAAATGATCCCCAGAAAGAAGCATTTTGGGAAGTGATTAATGCATCCGAATGGTCATCTACTGAAGTAATTACCATGCATAACAAAGCCCTGTTGATACAAGAGCTTATAACAAACGAATTGATTCAAAAGCGAATGTATCAAGTTGATTCTTTTTGTAAAGGCCTTGCAGTACTTGACTTTTTTCCAATTTTGAAACAACACAAGGACCAGGCCAAGTCACTTATTTGCCACCAGGAACAACCAATCACGGCTGACCAGTTCAAGAGTTTCCTTCTCACTTAAGGTAACCAAACCCATGCTGAAAAGCAAGCATACACATGGTTCTTAGAATATGTTTTAGAATCAGAGGGAGTTAAAGATGATCACTTTCCAGAGGGAAAGTTAAGCACAATTCTGAAGTTTGCCACATGGAAAGTTCCCCCTACAAGTGAATCTCTGCAGATTTCAGTAGAATATCTTGATGATGATGATACTGAGATCTACCCAAAAGCAACAGCTTGTGCAGCAATTCTTCGTCTGCCAACAGTTCACTCATCTAAGAATAGATTCTTTGCAAAGATGGACCAAGGACTCTCTTTTGGTCATGCAGGTTTTGCAGAATTTTGAGTTAGGATGATATTGGTGACAGTTTGATTAAGGTAACTGCCATCCAGCGACCGTTTTTTAAGTTTGATGCCATATGTTATGTTGAGTTTTGCTTGGTTAACTACAGGCGGTTGTAGAAGGGATTATTAGAATTAAGATGAAGCCGTCAGCTATGGTAAAATGAAGGGAAGCAATATCATTTGAGAACCTTTCCTCATTTTGAATATTGGGTCCATTCTTGTAGAGTGCAATACAGTATGTGTACTTTGAATAAGTTAGTCAGTTGTCACTACCCAGGTGAAAAGACCATTGCTAAACCATGGTCAACCATGATATAAACATGGTAAATCATGGTTTTAGGCCATGGTTGGCCATGTTTTGCCCATGGTCAGTACATGGTTAACCATGGTGAACCGTCATTGACAAATGAAACCGATGGTTGAACCATGGTCAAACATGGTTGCAGGAGGGGAGCAACCTTACAAGAAGTACATCTAAGGAAGAAGGCCTCTCAATGGCACAGTGGCAGCCACTTGACTATATCTACAAACGACGTATAGCAGTCTTAATGCACACAATTTACAATCAATCTAAGATGGATTTGGTAGAGTTTGAAAAGTTGTCTCCAAGAAGTGAAAATTCGCGAAATTTGATGCAGCTAAAAGTAGATAGATTCAAGACGGAAGTTGGCAGAAACAGTTTTAGATACAGAGGATCCGTTTTATGGAATGCTTTACCATATGAACTCAAACAAACAAAAGATCAAAATGTCTTCAGGAACAAACTGAAAAGTTACAACAAGCTCATAAATGATTTTAACTTTGCTAAGGGAAACATTACTATATCTAATAAAAAGGATGATTACTTTTATTTTTAAGTCAAATTTTAGATTTCTTTAGTCCATTGTTATTAAGTGTAGCTTTTAATTGCAGGTCCACATCAGCTCCTTAGAGCTGCCGAACTTTCAACCTGCTGAACAAATAAAAAATGTATGTATGTATGTATGTATGTATCTTGCTACTTCTATCATGGTAAACCATGGTTTATCATGATAAAACAAGGAATCTTTAACCATGATCATCCATGGTTTATCATTTCTCATGACATTTTGCATGATCATTTACCAACCACAGACAAACATGGTTGATTATGGTTGAAGAGCATGGTTGATCATGGTTGAAGAGCATGGTTTACCATGGTTTGACCATGAAATAACCATGATCAACCATGAACAACTGTCAACGACAAATGAAACCGATGGTTAACCACGTTCAAACATGGTTAGAGGATGAAAGAACATGTTTATGCATGGTAATCTATGGTTGATAAATGTCACAATTGACCATGGTCACCACAAGAAAATCTCTCTAAACAAATTTTATTGCTTTACGTTTTTGGTAATGGACATGGTCAAGCCATGGTTAGATCATGGTCAGTCAGCAGTATTTGACCATTCAACCATTTTATCAACGTTTTTCCAACCCTATTTTCCGTTTTCCCCCTGGAAGAACATTGATAAAATGGTTGAAGGGTCAGATATTGCTGACTGACCATGGTCTGACCATAGCTTGACCATATCCCTTACCAAAAAAGTAAAGAAATTGGCCTATGATATTCCTCAAAATGTCTGTGTTTCAACATGGTTTACCATAGTTTTCAGAGGTTACAACAGAAAATCTCATCAAATCAGTGCAATTTCCAATTCACTTTCCAGTATGTTCGAAACTAAACTGAAAGTATAAAATAACATTAAAATATATGTTCATTAAGTTTCTTCTCTCCAAATATCAGAGTCACTGATAAAATTGTCACTGGGTGTAGGCTGCAATCCCATTTTAAGCTGCAATTATGATCCTAGAGTAAGTCATCTCTCCAAGATAGTGGCAAACCTGTGGATTTATGAAAAATATGACATGAGTAATGATGCATTTCAATATCTGTCTCTGGAAATGCATGTTTCATACAATACATCGTGGCACTCAAGCCCTGGAGAGAAACACTGAATGAAGCTCTTTGCTCAAGGTGCCTACCAGGCCAGATCAGACCTGAATCTTTCCCCAATGCAGAACTATAGAAATAAGCAGCAAAACTTGAAAGCAGAAGTTTTACTTACCAGGCAAGTTCCTGCTGTTTTCCCCTGAATTTCACTGCTCCAAGCCAAAGAGTCTGTCATCAGTGGTCTCTTGCTAAACTTCAGTTGGCATGCCAGTCAACTGACTGCTCAGATTCAAATAACAAAGCTATTGTTTCTACATCTTCCAGTTCAACCAATCAAAAGAAGTCTGTTCTCAACAACCTTTAGAAAACTTAGATAAGAATGTTGATCCAATTAGTGAGTGGGTGTGTGATAACTTGCATAATACAATCAGCAATATTATTTCTGTGTGGTTGTTATTCTTTACATCACATTTGAATGCCTGAACTGATTTATTTCAAACTCTGCTGGAAAAGTTGAAGTGAAATTATTTTTATTGTTCAAAGTTGTGCTCTTATGATAGTGGACCATGGTGGACCATGTTTGAGTATTCTACCATCAAGTATTTCAATAAAAAATCAATCAATACTGAAAAGAATAAACAGTGAATCTTATGTCTTTTTGAATATTCATGGTGGTAATGGTTTGAAGTTGTGAAAATCATCAGTCAATTAACCGTGGTTGAACAATGCTTGGACCATGTTTATATCATCATAGTAGTTTCAATGAACTATGAGTACTTAAAGAAAAAATCAACACAGAGCATTTTCGAACAATTTACATTTACTATGTTCAACCATTGCAAACCATTGTTTTGATTTCAATAAATTATCGCAAACCATTATCAAACATCATAGGACATGTTTACAAAAACATGTGTAACCATGGTTATTCATGTTTTGTGTTTTTATCGATAATCGATTGAAAAGAGAGTGACTTTGAAATAGTTGAAAATCAAATACCATAAATAACCATGAAAGACCATGCTGGATCATGACCATGGTTTGTCATGGTTAGACATGGGATTAGCAGTTGAAAAATTTTCGATTTTTTAAACTCTGAACCTATTGTCCCACCAAATATTTCACTGTTGGTTAGAAAATCAAAAGAAGATGGTTTTTATAAAATCAAATACCATGAATAACCATGAACAACCATGCTGCATCATGACCATGGTTTGTCATGGTTAGACATGGGATTAGCAGTTGAAAAATTTTCGATTTTTTGAACTCTGAACCCATGTCCCACCAAATATTTGACTGTTGAAAAAGCTCAAATGAAAACCAGGTTTTCATAAAATCAAATACCATGAATAACCATGAAAAACCATATGCTAAATCGTGACCATGGTTTGTCATGGTTAGACATGGCATTTAGCAGCATTTAGCATGCTTGACGTTTTTTAAAAAGATCTTTTTGCAAATAAGTTGCCAAAAATTGAAAATCATTCAAATGCTGAGATTTACCTGCTTTTTGAATGATTTAAATGTTCCATGTACAACCATTGCAAACCATGGTTTTCTTTTTCAGTCAATAAATTTCAAACCATTTCCAAACATGGTTGGGAACGTCTACAAAAACATGTCTGAACCATGGTTATTCATGTATTGTGTTGAATTCAGCAAAAAAAACTGGTTAATCCTTCTGGAATCGAAGGTTAACATGTTGAAATCTTAATAGATGATGTAATTGCCTTAATGCCGCAAAGAACCGCAATTCTTAGCTGATCTTGGAAAAACATGTTCGAACATTTCCTACCATGATTCATACCAAACTTGGTGGAAACCATGAGGAATTTAACACTGTTTTGTAATATTTCATCCAGGATGTTCCTAATTTGATTCAAGACACTCTGATTCACCAAAAAAGTCTGTTGAGGTCTGTTTAAACAAAATCTATGTTTCATTGCTAACCATGGTTGTGTGACCATGGTCAAGCAAGATTTTGAATCACAGTTAACCATGTTCAAACCATGTACAACCATGGTTAGCCATGAGTTCATGGTTATGTTTTCGCAGGGGTAGGACATGACAATTTTTGTCCAAATTTTGTAAAGGAATTGTTGAATCATGCTAGTTGCATTGATGATGGAATCAACTAGTTGCTGAGAGACTTCATTATTAGAGTTATTATTTCACACATTTGGGGAAAGGAATTTTAAACATTAATTAATCCTTGTATGGTAAAACTACCCTCACATGAGAAAACTGAGACCAATCTGAGTTTCAGATCAGATTGAAATTTGGCTATGTCTGCTAATTTGTCTCCCCCTCACTTGAACATTTTCCCCCAGACCAGTTTTAGAATATTAAACAATAAGTGTGTTCCTTGGGCATTCAGGGCAATTGTGATTGTTTTGTGGAAGATATTGTTTCATAACATTTAGATCCACATGGCTGAACTTGAATGAAATCTTCATTGTTTTGATTGCCAAAGGAATGCGTGGAATGTCAATCACACTTGCTTTGAATAGTCATTTCGTCCCAAAATGACAATTTTTCTTCTCACATGAAAATTTCAGGTCGACATGAAAACTCAGACCAACATGAGAAAGCAATGAGTTGCATTTCACCTGTGTCATGTGAGGTGAGCGCACCAAGGGCTTTGACCGTAGACCAAAATGACTTTCAACCGATCTGAAACTCAGACTGGTCTGAGTGTGCTCTTCTGAGGGTACTCTAAGAACAAGATCAAATTGCTTTTCAGAACAATATTGGCCAAGCCTCCATTGAAAATCATCAGGCAAATGGTATTGATATCCCCATTTTTTTGCTGCCAGCCAATTATATTTTGTTAAGCTCTGAAGTCCATTTTTGATTCATGGAAAGTGTGATAGCTTGATAGGACAAGAAGACAGACTGCAGATATGAACAAAAAACCTTGGTCTTTATCTATCAATATTAAAAAGTACCCTCATCGTAAATACAACATACCTGACCTGCTACTTTGTATTTGTTTAGTACCCCCCATCCTTGATCCTTAGGCTACAAAAAAATTTATTTTCGCTTGTAAAATACAGCCTCGTGTTCGTTGCATTTCTTTGGCAATCAAAACAAGTTTCAAATTAAAAGTAAGTAAAAATGTTATGTTCTTGTATATCATATTATGTTCTTATTCAGATAATAAGTCTTTCAAACATTGCACTGTCTGCTGATATATGTTGATGCCCTCGTTATCATCAAAAGCCACTGGATCTACTGCTGCTCGCAAATGTTCACTTTGTTCCTCCGTAAGTGGGATCCTACTTTCCGGCACTTGAACATCATTATCACTATCAACATTTGGCACAGGGGCGTCTTCATCAAACCCATATTCATTCCAGTCACCAATCATGGCCTGCTCTTCTGTCTGTGGGTCTAAGCTGTTAAATCTTGAGAGTCCAAGATGCCAAAGTTGATTTGGAGATCGGTTTTGTGCTGACGAGAGAGGATGAAATGCCCATGCATTGGACATTGCATCAAGGGCTTTGTTTATTCGCGGCAAATAGACGTAGTGAAGGGCGTGCAGATGTATTTCATCCAAAGGGTCGAGCAGTGCCTGACTTTCTAAGAAATGAAATATATTTTGGTAATGTCCCACTACGACTCGTTTTACTTCACCCCAAAGACGCTCAATTCTTTGGTTGTGAACGGAACTTCCCAATATCATACTTCCACGATTGATTCCGCGCTGTGGATGATTCAACATATACTGTGCAACCCGCACATTCTCAACCCCGAAATCACCACGAACTCTTGATGGTAGTCCGTAAGTCGCCACAGCTTCCAAGAACAGTGCCAGTACAGTACTGGACATATTGTTTGTGCTGCACTTCAAGTAAACGATAAGGCGACTATACCCATCAATCGCTCCATGAATAACGAATCTCCACCTAATCAGCTTATGGTGGCCGTCAATATGCCTATAAAAAGTAATATGGCAATTACAAATATGCGTCTTTTGATAAGAAGCTGCATATAAGAAACTCAATCGCCAAAAATTTAATACACTTATTTTCACTTGTTTCCTGTATCGTATTATCCGATAGTACTGAAGTAATGTCTAAACACGGGAAAGGCTCTGAAAAAAACCTTGTTTTGCAACGTGCTTACTAAAACGACGAACCATCCCAAACCACCCAAAACGAGCTGCAACAACACAAAACGATCCAAAAACGACCCTAAACCAGATTGTAACCACACAAAACAACCCTAGGATTTTAGGGTGGTTTGGGGTGGTTATACTCCGGTTATGAGTGGCTTTGGGTTGTTGTGTGTGGTTGTGATCTGGTTTAGGGTCGTTTTGGATCGTCTTGCGTGGTTGTGGCTCGTTTTGTGTGATTCCATGTCTTAACACAAACTAAACATCATATTACAAAGGAATAAAATCAACAAATTTAATCAACAACAAGAGGGATTGTAGGCAGGGGAATTTCTTAAGGAGGAGCTCTCTCAGTAGCTAGGCGAGAGCACCCTCTGAAATCTTGAGTCTTGAATCTTGAGTCAACAAAGTTTATTTTATCTATTTAAGGGCTTCCTAAATAATTTTTTGCAAATCTGCAACTGCATCAAATAAAGGGTTAACAGTTGTGTGTGTTTCATTTGCAGGACAAGTTTTAGTACTGTGCTATTTTCTGCATTTATGGCAGAACTTTGCACGGCACGAAAACTGTTAGAGAAGTCAAAAGATGTTGTATCAAGAGACTGATCACATGTCTTTATATTTTTGTAGCTGATTTTGATCTATTCAAACCAGACATTACCATCGCGGTTAGCTACATGCTACATAGAATAAAATCATTCAAATCAATATAGGGCTTACCATAGGGAGTTTGGTGCAGGTACACTGTAGGTCCGCCTTATAATGCTCGTTGTCCTTCGCAGTGCTCTGCTGACTGGGTCAACTGTTGAAATAGCCCCGCGAATGCGCCACCTTTGCACGTGAATGCCTCTTGACCTGCAAGCACCAATGATGAAGCTTTCTCCAGCATTCGGCAGGATCCTCAAAGCATCACTAATGACTGCGCACAATTCCTCATCAGAAATATTTGTATAGGTTGAACGTGGTCCCGAAGAACTTGCGACATTCAAACCATACTCATGTCTCCTCCTCCTTAAAGTTTTGTCAGATATTCCCAAAATATCAGCTACTTTATGCCATGAATTGTGTATCTGAAACAGGTTTTCGATTTCTTCTTTCTCTATCAATTTTCTAGGTCTGCCCAATGCACCTTCATTGTCCTCTTCAGGGCACCCAATAAAGTCTGCACTCAAGTCTGCTATGTAGGCTTCATCACTTAGGATGTTATTTTCAATCAAATTGTGTATACTACCAATTTCTACCAACAACTCTCTTAGATACACACACAAATTTTCAGGTGTTTCTCTCAGACCGTCACACCTCTGAATGAAGACGCTTATTACATGTGAAAAGTCTTGCAGACGTCTATTCCAAAACTCGAGCATATTCCAATTGCTACTGAATGCTTGTCGTCGAGCCTGAGATAGTTGTCCAGGAAGATCAACAAGAAACTGTTGAAAGTCAACTTCGAAAGACATCGTGCTGGTATTGCTAGGCCAGTCGTTTGACCAGGCAGGCTATGCTGCTGAAATTTGGCGGGAAATGTTACTGCGCATTTCGTTCGCGCTTAGACCTTATATATTTGCAAACAACTTTCAGACCTCATATTTTTACAAACAAAGTGTAGACCATATATATTTAGAACCAAAGTTTAGACCTAAAATATTCGCAAACAAAGTTTAGACCGTATATATTTAGAAGCGAAATTTAGACCTTATATATTTGCAAACAAAGTTGAAAACAAATTTTATACCCTACATATTTGAAATTTCTGACAAAGATTTATAAATGTGAAGTGAAAACACTATATTTTAGAAAATGTGATGTTGATATGAGTTTTACAACGTATTTATATAAGTTATCAGCAATATATTTGCAGTTATATCATATATTTAAAAAAACAGACTTTAGTCCGCTATGGCGGGGCATAGAACTCTGTAAAAACCGAGATGATTGAATCTTTAGCTTCTCCACAATAGCCACACAAACGGGGCACAATTTTTTTTGGACACCCTATACTAGGTGAGTGAAGAAAAAATTAATGCGTTTGACGGTGTGTGAAAGTAAGGGTATGTCTGCGATATTCACAAGTAAAATGTTAATCTATCACTCAAAGGTTAATTGACATCAGAAAACATTGTTTGGTAAAATTACGGATATTCAAGGAAGAATTCACCTATTTGACTCACCTATTTGATATTGAAACAGTCAATCAATTCAACCAAGTAACAGTGTTTATTATGACTTATCTTTTTTGTTCTTTTACGAATTTTTCTTCGTTTTCTTTTCGGGCTCAGCTTGGTTAAATGGAACCTCCTCACAGCTGATGGTCATGTTGTCCTCATTGGGCCTGGCCATCATTGCAGAGACACCGACACCAGCGAGAAAGGACTCGTCGCTCGATGAGTATAAGATGGGTCTTTTGCGACGACTAGGACTTTGCATTTGGCCTCGTTGAAATCGGTCATTATCCGAGAAATCGTCTGTGGCATCTGTAAGCCTCATACGCCGATAATCGGGGATATGTGCACTATGTCCGGTAAATGGGTGCAATCACGGTGCCTCTTGCTGTAAAGTTTCAAATGGTTCTTGAAAGGATTGATATAAGCTTCTTCTGGCATTGATCGTGTGCTCTCCCGGTGAATCGGCCTGTGGTGCATTGCTCTCGTCTGGTTGTGCATATTGCGGTGGTGCGTCTGATTGTACTTGATTGTAAGGATCGTGTGTGGATGGATGTGCGTTTGGTCGTTGGGTAGTGCCACGATTAGGTCGTGTTTGGGGCTGTCCTGAAGTTGAATAACGTCGGTTTGGGGACATAGGCGTGGTTGGTGTTCTTTGTTCTGTATTGCTCCGTCGCTACAGAGGAGTACGAGAATTTAGAGCCGTCATTGAGACACTGACTGATAGGGAAAAGTAACAAAAGCACATACCTAAAATTTTAGTAAAAGCCAAACAGGTAGTGTCTGCCGTGAATTTACTGCAAAGTAAATCCTTGCTACATTGCTATGTTACCAGCAGAGAGCAGAGCGTTTCCAAAATTAAATGTATTCACAGGAATGTTGTAAAAGCGTTGAAAGGTTTGTCCTTGTGTCCAACCTGCGGCAGCCATAATGTCTTTCAGATCAAAGTTTCTATTTACAAGGCAGGTGGTTGACGCAGCACGAGTGCTATGACAACTGTACTTCGAAATATCAATGCCAGGTTTATCAAGAATAGTGCAACACCAACGAGATATTGTGTCCCTTGAAAGGGGTGAATGGGGGCAGTATATCAAAGTTATGGGAGTCAATTCACGTTCCTAAGGCGTTGCTATGGAGCTTCCAACATGACCAAACCCTATTTATCTTAATTTATAGCAAAGATGTTGTCCATGAAATGAAAAATACGGCTTAATCCTTCATATCCCCTTGGTCCCATAAATTTTCAAGTTGTGAACTACTTTCTTGCTCATTCGGTAGAGTATTTCCTTTTTGCTTCACCTTTGGGGACAGACAAATCAAGTGCAACTGTTTAAACAAAACAAGCCCTAATATTGTTTGAGAAACAAAACATTGTAAGCAGAAGATTACATGCTTAACACAACCATACTAAACAGAACAATTATCCCAGTAGACTCGAGAAATTACTTTAAATATTAAATAATAGAAAAGTCATTCTTGTCATGTGCAGCAGCGTATGCTAATCAGTGCTACCAAGACTTTCTCTCGATGCAAGCACAGCCCTTGGACTTTTTCAGAACTTTCAAAGTTTTCCTGATTTTCAACAAAAGTTAGGACAGCCATTCTCAAATCTCCAACAATTGTTTGAGCTATATTTGTGAAAAATTTTGTTCGAATTCAGAACATCACTTTTCTTTAAAGTCAGTTTGCTTGGTAAGAAGGACTTTTGACAAATTTCAATGAGACGAGAACTATGTTATATCCATTTGAAATCATTTCATGGAGGAAAGGAAATGTTTAAGCCATGGGAAGGTTTCAATGAAAAGAGCGGAGAGCATAGTGCACTATAGCACCGCCTGTGCTCAAATTTACTAGTACTAGTTCTTTTTCAGGGACATCTATTCTCAAGTACCGAATAAATGGGCAGTGTGACCGAGGACAATCAGGGGGGGGGGTCGGAAATGTTTGATATAATAATAATCAAGGGTTTCAATAATTAGGGGAGGTGATAGGAAAATTGCTGCTTTTTCTTAGTACTTAGTTTATATTCAAAGGAATCATTGAGACAAATTTTCACTATTGCTTCAATTTTTCAAGATTAATTAATCAAGATAATTAGGGCTGGGGTTGGAATGGTGGGGTGTGTGAAAAATTGCTATTTAAAATAAGTCACAAAGGAGGACAATAGTTCTGTACTCCACAGTAGTGCATAATCTTAGCAATTTAAAAACCTTTTTCTTAAATCCCATGTGCTCCCCAAAATCCTTTGCAGTCTGAAAGCAAATTTACTGTGTGAAAACGCCTTTGACCTGCACTAGAGGAGCTGTTTGCTTTTTCTATTTTACAATAAACATTCTTATGTCATCACTTTTTAACACAAATAACAGGCATCCCTGCAGAAAAGTGGAACATCAGAACAGCTTTATTTCCTGTAGCTATCTATCTTCATATTTGCCTACAAAAAATAAATTTTTACCGTTAATATGACATTTTCGTTGCTGGAAAGCGTGCACAGGATAATAGGGGCAGGGTATTTGCAATGCAAGTTATTTTTTCCTCCTATTATTTCATATCTCGGGGCATTAATAATCAACAATGTCTTCTTCATCTTTCTCCGATATATTTACAAACTCTCCGTGGAACCAGCAACTGCAGTGGTAACATTGCAGAACAAATCTGTCTTTCCATGGTTCATTGGAAACACAATTTCTGCTTATCTCCCGTCCTTCCTCTAATCCAACATTAAAACTTTCTACAGTAAACAGAAAAACCTTCATTCTTCAGATATTCTTCCAGTTAACATGTATATCAAAATTTCGAGATCAAGTGGGATGTAAAGCGTATCCCACAAGGCACCTGGGACCTTTAACATATGTGATGAAAGCGCGTGTGAGAACAATCAGTTGCAGTGGAGAGGAACTGGAGAACAACAGGCCTCAGTAAATCAACCACATTGTTGAACGACAAATAAGTGCAAGCCATGAAAGGAGTTAAGCATCCAAGCCTTGAGTTGGACGCAGAGATTTACTTCTACTGCTTAGATGAAGACGCTGTTTTAAGATACACATCATCTGACCTCAGGATATTGTCGCTGTTTCTCACTTAAACGGTTTGTAGCTACGTACTTATGCCCTAAATTTTGAGAAGTTTTAAGGCGCCATAACTTTATAAATTGTGGGGACTTTGTGGGACTTATAGGTTTATTGAAAGAAATAAGGTTTCAGGTTTCATCTCATGAAATTTCAACCACAAGTCCCCTGCCTAACCTGTTAAAAAGTCGGCAATCCAACCAGTGTTTTTTATATTTCAGCACCACCACAAAACTTCTCAGCCAAAGAACGGTTAGAAAACAAGATCCTCCTGATATCTTTTCAGCTTCGTTGAAAAGTATCATAGTAAAGAAATAGATTAAGGCACTTACCAGTTTTCTACACTGTACTTACATGAAAAGAAGGTAAATGTCCTTGGCAGCCCGTTTTGGCCAATTTCTTCCGTGCGCCATCATGATGTTATTTTGTGTGCAGAATTGCATCATGGGATAAGCTTTATATCCTCCTTGTTTTGAGAATGTATATTTGAAATGAATAAATCTGAATCATTTACACCAGAATGTGCAAATCCGAGGTTTCAAGTTCAAACTGGCTTCTCTCGTTTCATTGTTACTACAGAGCTTGATGCCAAAAATTTTGCCTCAAGGATTTGCAATATATTCTACAAATGCATGGGACCCTTTGTTGGGGAAGAGGAAATCAGTTCACAAAGGTGATCTTGTTTCTTTGCAAAAGCGCACACAGATGGTATCTTTGGCTCAGTCCCTACTAATAACCATGCCAAAACATTTCTGGAATACATTTCATTCACTAGAGTTGTTAATTACACGGTTGGGATAATTCATGGATCTTACACTTGCTACATGCTATCATGTTGCTTCAGATATTTTGATATGCAGCGCATTGAAATGCAAATATTTACCTTCTTTGGATGTGTAACCTTTTTGTCTATTCATTCCACTAGCTTTGGGATTGGTATAGTTTAAGATTCAAGATCCAAGATTCAAGAAATTAAGATCCGAGAAATAAAGATCCGAGGAATTAAGATCTGAGAAGTTAAGATCCAAGAAACTAAAATCCCATATATTAAGATCCAAGAAATTAAGATCCCAGATGTTAAGATCCAAGAAATTAAGATGCAAGATATTAAGATTCGTGAAAATAAGATCCCAGATATTAAGATCCAAGAAATTAAGATCCGAGAAATTAAGATTTGAGAAATTAAGATTCGAGAAATTAAGATCCAAGAAATTAAGATCCCATATATTAAAATATTTCTCGCAGATGTTTTGTTTTCATTTCAAAATTCACTGTTTTTCATGATTCTAAAGGGGGTTTATGTTGTAATGTGGTATCCTAGGAAGAACTCTAGATCAAGAATCGTATGGGAACTGGAAATGTTTGTTGAATTTTGGGAGAAGATTCCAACTTTTCAAAGATAACAGGGGAGAGAAACCAATAATACGTAAGAATATGGAAGGACCTGAGATACTAAGATCTGAATTGAGAGCAGCTATGGCCAAGATGAAGAGAAACAAAACAACAGGACCAGGCGAGATAGCCACAGGGTTGGTAACAGCCTTAGAAGATTTTCGAAATGGGGAGGCGACTGAAGTCATTAACCAAATGTACAACACCGGTGAAATAGCTGACGATCTAAGTAAATCAAACTTCATAGCATTACCAAAAAGAGCATGTGCAACTGAATGTGAGCTTCGTCAAATCATCAGCCTGCTGAGACACATAACAAAGCTTACACTGAGGATTATAATGAATAAAGCATGGAACAGAACATTTTCAGAAATAGTAAAAGAACAATGGGGCTTTGTTCAGGATGCAGGAATGAGAAATGCTATTTTCATGATAATATTGTTATCAGAGCATGCAATTGAAATGCAGAAGGACCAGTACTTGTATGGTATGAAACCAATTTAAGGTCCTAGATTTGATGAACGTACCACAAGAAACTTATGCTAGCATTGTCGTTGAAGACCTTCAAAAGAAAATTCCAGAAGCCATCAGACTGAACATGATCAGAAGCAGCAAAATTAATCATTTAGAGTGGAACGTGACAGATTTCTTGCAAGCATTGGAAAGGAGCTTGAAGTGAGAGAACTTTTGGAGCCAATGTTAAAAAGCACAAGGCAACAAATGAAAGGAAACATTTCTTTCCAAGGCCTATGAATCGAAACAAGGAGGAAACAGCGGCAGCACTGCGCACAAGCACGGTAAAGGGAGAGAAGAATTGTGCACATTGCTTGGGAGATGACAAAGAAGAACAGTGCATGAAGGTAGTGGACATCAAAGCATGTAAGAATATTATTAAGAAATTTGGGTGGTCCTTATTATGTATTCACAAAGGACACAGGGCTTTTCTTTGACTGTAGATTCATCAAGTGGCATCATGTATCTCTGTCTAGCGAAGGGGTTGATAATAAAGAGAAAGATAGGCCAGAACCGTCATCACCCCCAGATGTACAACGTACCACTACTGCCTCTTGCATTCAAAGTGATGAAAGCTCAAGCAGGGAAACAACTGCTTTGCAAAGCAAGGAAGCTTTTGTAAACGGGAATGCAAATAATCATGTGTGCATGCTCTTTGATAGTGGAAGTCAAAGATCTCTTGTGACCCTGCGTGGTGGGAAAGGTTTCTTTGCATCCCATGAGAAAGGAAATATTTGGAATTCAAGCTTGTGGAGGCAATGACGCTGAGTATTTTGAAAGAAATTTGGTTGCGTTTGATTAACTAAAAACTAAAAGATGAGCCTTTGTTGTTGATAAGATTTCTGACATTCCTAATGTTCATTTGGAAATTTGAAAAAGACCCTTATCATCGCTGTAAGATCTGGTTTTCAGATGTAAACAATTGTTTTATATATATTCAAGTAACGATACAAGCAAAGGTAGCCTGCAACCAAATAGAGTAGTTGCATGGGTGGATTTGTAGATTTTGAACCAACCAGGGGAAATCTGCAAATTCGATTATTCGGCTGCAAGCTTCCTTAAGACAATTACATGATTACAAAACAAAGAAATACTAAAATGAAACATATACAGAAGGGGTTTGGGTGTTCTATATAGGGATGCACATAGTCTTCAGTCAAAGCGTTCTGTTTCGAACGTTTCGAACGATTGTTGGATTCAAGATTAATCTGTTGGCTTCCAAGGGCAAATTTTTATTTCCATATAGAAGAAGTTGCAAAAAGTTGTTGTCTGGAGCCTCAGAGTATCCGTAGGCTTCAAGTATGCCATTGACAACAGCAAGAAGATTGCGTCTGTGCTCTGTAAACGAATTGCGAAGCAGCAATAAGTGTTCAGTATCTGCAATGCAATCGTTAATTAAACACATTGGGTTGACTGTATCTTTAAAATTACATTTGAATTTGTGGAAATTCAATTTGCTTAGCTCCATCCTTAATTGAGTTAAATACGCAATCCCTTGTTGATTATGGATGCCATATACGGAATTAGGAGGAGGCCTTATCTCTGAAAATAGTTTCTTCTTAAAGGTAATGTGTCCATGTAAGTACAGCTGTGTATACACATTGTCAAAATATGCTGACAAGACGCTGATGAAGAAGCCTCCACTAGCGCGCTGTGATTGGTAGAACTTAACTGATCACATGTAAATTAAAAATCAAATTTCATAACGAGGCTTCCTGACTTGGTTCAGTTCAGTTCTGGAAAAGCAACCGCAAATAAGTGAGAAGTCTGTTTGTATTAAAACTCGCTGTAGCAAAATTGCATTTGTTTGAGTGATCACATGAAATTTCACGTGAAATTGGCATGCCCCCCCGCAGAGCTGCTGTACTTACATGGACACATTACCTTTAAGGATGCTGACAGAAGGGGACTCTCTTACCTCGGGATCAAGCTTATTCCATTCAAATAAACAGTTGGGGTAGAACCTAGATCTGAATTTTTCTGTTCTTGCCCTTATTTGCCCTACAGCTGGCTGATTTCGAACAGGGTAGCTAGTTTCATGCAGTGGTGTGTTGTATTACGATTATCATTATGATGATAATTGTAGTTGTTGTTGTATGGACATGTGATGGACATTCATTCAGTTAGTTACACGTGTTAAAAGAAGGCGTGTTTTCTCATCCTCATCTGTGCTCCACCTATTTGAGTAACACGACATGGTGACAGGAGCGAGTACGTAATTGCAGATGTGGACTTTTCTCTGGGTGCAGGAAGAGCGGTCTTAAGCATAGATGCAACGACTTAGAGGCGCCTGTAACAGAGAAGCTGTAGAGCAGGAAGATTTTTCTTGACTTAGGCCCATCCGCTGAGCAAGAAGATGGCGTAGTTCCAAGTGAGTACACCTGATAAATTCAACTTCAAACCCGAAGAGTGGGGAAGATGGATAAGGAGATTTGAAAGATTTAGGATTGCTTCGAGGTTGAATGGAGAATCTGAAGAAGCTCAAGTGAACACATTAATTTACAGCATGGATGATGAGGCTGATGACATATTGGCAGAATTGAAATTGACCACTGACGAAAGGAAAAGCTACAAGACTGTGAGAGAAAAGCTTGATAACCATTTTGTTATAAAACGCAATGTAATCTACGAAAGAGCAAAATTCAACATGAGAATGCAAAGGAATGGAGAGCCTGTTGATAATTTTATCACAGATTTATTCAGCTTGGCAGAACATTGTGGATTTGGAGACCTTCATGATGAACTCATTAGGGACAGAATTGTTGTGGGATCATAAGATAGAAACTTATCAGAAAGATTGCAGTTGGAAGCAGACTTGACACTGGAAAATGCTATGACTCAAGCAAGACAGAAGGAGCTTGTACATCAGCAGCAGGGAATTTTACGTCAAAAATATGATT
Organism: Aurelia sp. 3 sensu Dawson et al. (2005); assembly: GCA_964020215.1. NCBI lineage: Eukaryota > Metazoa > Cnidaria > Scyphozoa > Semaeostomeae > Ulmaridae > Aurelia > Aurelia sp. 3 sensu Dawson et al. (2005). The sequence continues at coordinate 9,027,242 of OZ026577.1, forward strand.
CCTCTGACTCAAGTGTTGACCAAGTTAAAGCTATGAAAAGCTCAGGTAACACAGAATCAAAAAAAGGCCTGAAAGGTAACGAATTTAAAACAAGTTCAAAATGTTTTAGATGTGGTGGTCAATCTCAACAAAAATCAGATTGCCCTGCTCGTGATTCTATTTGTCATAATTGCAATAAAAAAGGTCACTGGAAACGAGCTTGCAAGAATTCTAAAAAAGTAAATGAAATTAGCTCAGGTCAAAATGATGAAATATTTTTGGGAGAAGTTGTTATTGATGCAGTCAGCACATCTCAGCAGCCATGGCAGGCAGAAATTTCTATAAATGATAACCCTGTCAATTTTAAGATTGATACTGGTGCTGATGTGTCTGTCATTCCAGCAAGGTTGTTTTTGGAATTAAAGAATTGTGTGACACTGAAACACACAAACAAAGTTTTGCTTGGTCCGTGTAATTATAAATTGGATTTCATTGGCAAATTTGATGCAAAATTGAAGTCATGTGATTCTTCAATTGATGATGAAATTTTTGTTATAAATGGCCTTGAAAGACCATTATCAGGGAGGAAAGCATGTAAAACTTTAAATCTTATTCAAAATCTTGCTGAAGTGGATGATGTTAATTATGCATCCCATATTATGCAGCAGTACCTCACACTTTTTGATGGTCTTGGTAAATTAGAGGGGGAGTACAAAATAACCCTTAGGGAAGATGCAAAACCATTTGCTCTCACAGTACCAAGGAAGGTACCACTCCCACTTTTGTCTGAAACTAAGAAAGGAATTGAAAGAATGCTTGAATTAGGTGTTATTAGGCCAGTTCAAGAGCCTACTGATTGGTGTGCACCCATTGTTATTGTACCCAAAGCTAATGGTAAAGTGAGGTTGTGTGTTGATTTAACTAAGTTAAATCTAAGTGTGAAAAGAGAAATTCACCCTCTTCTATCTGTTGAAAATACTCTGGGAAAATTTGGAAATTCTAAAGTATTTTCCAAATTAGATGCAAACAGTGCTTTTTGGCAAAGAACTTTGTCAGAAAGTAGTCAATTGCTAACCACTTTTGTTACCCCTTGGGGCAGGTATTGCTTTTTGAGATTGCCTTATGGTATTACAACTGGCTCAGAACTGTTTCAAAGATGCATGGCAGAAATGCTTACTGGTCTTGAAGGAGTTGAATGCAACGTTGATGACATACTGATTCATGGAAGAAACCAAGAAGAGCATGACCAAAGATTGCATGCTGTGCTAAACAAATTAAAGGAGGCACAGATAACCTTAAATCCAGAGAAATATGAGTTTGGCAAGACTTCAATAAAGATTCTTGACCACATTGTAAGCTCAGATGGAATCAAACCAGATCCAGACAAGATAAAATCAATTCTGAATTTGCCTGTACCAAAGAATGTTCCAGAGGTAAGATCATTCCTGGGTATGGTGAATCCGACGTTACTAAAACACGGAACAAGCGGAACAAGCCAGTAACAAGCGGAACAAGCAAGGAACAGGGCAGTAACAAGCGGAACAACCAAGGAACAAGCCAGTAACAAGCGGAACAAGCCAGTAACGCATTGAACAAAGCGTGGAATTAGCGTGGGTACATGGCTGAACTCCACAACATTGCCGCAACAATAAGAAGAAAAGGGCAACGGAAATTTCGAAATACGTTATGGTGTGAAATCATAGTAAAAAACTATGGCGAAATGAACAAGGAACCGTATTTTCTTGTTATAAGAAACTGGTTGTGAAAAACAGATCGCCGCAGAAGCACTGGGAAAAACATAACGTAAGAAAGCGACTTGCGGATTTTTCTTGAAAAGAGAAGGATTTTTGCCGAAGTTGAACGGGATTTTTAGAAAATGATACGTCCCTCGTAAGATACTATTCATTTTGATAAAGAAAATCCAACATATTTTACTTTACATTACAACTTAACATTATCGTAAGATAAGATGAGATAAAGCACGAAAATTTGCGCATAACGGATAACCAGAATTAAAGTATTCAACTGTAACTAACCCTCGAGGTCGCATACACGTATTTTTCATAAGAAACTGCTTATAAGAAACTCGCCTCCCTGATCACCAAAAAATTAAGAAACTCCAGTACAGGGAAAATATAACTTAAGATTTAACATAGTTTACTTTATTCTAACGCGATTCCTGTATCATATCACTTGGAAGGTACTTCAGTAATGCCTAACATTGGAAAAAGTTCAAAAAACATTGTTTCGAAATGATCGCAGGGGAACAGGAATTAAATATCAAGAGTGTTATGGAGCATTTATGAAACTCGTAAGAAACTCCGAGTAATCAAAATCTGAGAATTTTGAGAAACTTTCTTAAAGAATATGTGTACATTCATTTTTTATACATACTTCCTTAACCTCGAGGACACTCGCTGCCTAAATTTTCAGACTGAGTTTCTTGCAAAAGGTTTTCAGCGATCCCTGCTCTCTTAGTGTCTTTTTCTGGTTTTTTTTACATTTGCCGCTACTTGTTCATTTCACACCACAACGTATTTCGAAATTTCCGTTGGAATGGACGGCCCTTTTCTTCTTATTGTTGCGGCAATGTTGTGGAGTTCAGCCATGTAGCCACGCTAATTCCACGCTTTGTTCAATGCGTTACTGGCTTGTTCCGCTTGTTACTGGCTTGTTCCTTGGTTGTTCCGCTTGTTACTGGCTTGTTCCTCGCTGTTCCGCTCGTTACTGGCCCGTTCCTTGCTTGTTCCGCTTGTTACTGGCTTGTTCCGTGTTTTAGCAACGTCGATGGTGAATCAACAAAGTAAATTTGCTCCTGATTTAGCAAGCAAAGCAAAGCCATTAAGAGATCTTCTCAAAAAAAATGCACTTGGGCATGGGGGCAACCACAACAGAAAGCATTTGAAGATATCAAGAGATGTCTCACCGAAGCTCCCATATTAGCATTATATGATTGTAATAGGGAAACCAAAATATCAGCAGATGCTTCATCTTATGGGATAGCAGGAGTTGTGTATCAGCTACAAGATGATAACAACTGGAAGCCTATTGCTTATTTTTCAAGAGCCTTGACAGCAACTGAAACAAGGTATTCACGAATTGAGAAGGAGTGCTTAGCATTCACCTGGCTTGCAGAACGTGCTAGTGATTATATCCTTGGAAAAGAGATCACTGGAGAAACAGATCACAAACCACTTGTACCTCTACTCACAACTCATTGCATTGATCAATTACCTCCAAGAATTCAAAGAATGAGAATGAGATTGATGAGATTCCATATCAAATATTTGGTACATATACCAGGAAAGGAGATGTATGCAAGTGATATGCTATCTAGGATGATACCTAAAGATGAGACTGTCAAGAAAGACGCAGAATTAGAATCAGAAATCAATGACTATATTTTCTCAGTTATCGATGCTATTCCTGTGTCAGATGTAAAATTGAAACAGCTGATAGATGCACAAGATGAAGATGAAGTTACAAAGAAAATTAAGGAGTATTGTCTTGAAGGATGGCCTGAAAAACATCAGTTACAAAGTGCAATTCGTCCACATTGGGCAGACAGAGGAGAACTGACCATAGTCGAGGGTATCTTGCTTAAATCTACTAGGTTGGTTATGCCATCAGCAATGCGACTAGAGATCCTTGACAGAATTCACGAGGGTTACAAGGCATTACCAAGTGCAGAGAGAGGGCTAAACAAAGCGTTTGGTGGCCTGGAATGAGCAAGCAGATTCAAGACATGATAGAGTGCTGCAGAGTTTGCAATGAACACAAGAAAAACAGCAGAGAGCTGTTGATTCCAACTCCATTTCCCGATCGTCCATGGCAAACCATTGGACTAGATTTCTTCAAGCTAAAATCAGTTGACTATCTGATTGTAGTTGATTATTATTCAAGATTCATTGAACTTGGTGCAATGAACAAAAACAAAACAATCTCTGAAGTTTCCCGCGTGTTAAAGAGCTTGTTTGCAAGACATGGGATTCCTGAAACACTGCGCTCAGACAATGGCCCACCCATCGATAGTGCAGAATACTTAGCATTAGCAAGAGATTGGGGATGTAACATAATCACCAGCAGTCCAACGTTTCCAAGATCAAATGGAGAGGTTGAACGTGCAGTCCAAACGGCTAAAAATATCTTAGGAAAATCAGATGAGCCAGAGAAAGCACTACTCGCGTTCTGATCTACTCCATTGCGATGTGGATATTCCCCTTCACAGTTGTTAATAAGTCGTGTTATAAGATCCACACTCCCTACATTTGATTTAAAGCTCAATCCAAAACTACCCGAGCTTGAAACCTTGAGAAGAAGAGAAGATGAGAGTCGAAGACAGCAGAAACTTAACTATGACAAGAGACATCGTGTGATACCCCTAGCACCCCTAAAACCAGATACAAAGATGAACATCACTACATATCATGAACAAGGAACAGTCCTAAAATCAGCCAGTAGTCCAAGGTCATACTATGTACAGACACCAACCAAAGTTATCGGGAGAAACCGTGAACACATTGTTCCATTAAACCCTGGCACACCTGTTAAGAGTCCAGATGTAAAGATGCGGGCTACACCAGTCAAGATTCTTGAAAAGAAGACTGAACTGAACATTCTCTCAAGGCCTAAGAGGACCATAAAACCATAACTTAAAGCTTTAGAGAATATGTCATTAAGCTAACCCAAAAAAAGGGAGATGTTGTATTAAGATTATTATTATGATGATAATCGTAGTTGTTGTTGTATGGACATGTGATCTGGGCATTCATTCAGTTAGTTACACGTGTTAAAAGAAGGCGTGTTTTTGCGTCCTCATCTGTGCTCCACCTATTTGAGTAATACAACATGGTGGAGTAGGGTCCCTCATGTAATCAGGGGTCAAGTCATTGATGAATTTATAGTAAAGAATAAAAAGTCTACTCCATCTTCTAGAGCTCCACGATTCCCATCTAAGTTCATTATACCGCCTTTCCCGAGATGATCCTCTCCACGTTCCTGTCACTGCTAAGGCAGCAGAGTATTGCACAGATTTGAGTTTTTCCATCAAGTAATTTCCAGAGCAATCATTTCTTTGAGGCACATGATAAATTACATCACCGTGATCTAAATGGGGTCTACGTACAATTTATACAGCTCACTCAACATACTTCTAGACAGATATTTGGACATAAACTTCAGCATTACAATCGCTTTTCTTGACTTAGCTATTGCCACTTCCAGATGAGCTGAGAATGAAAGTTTAGAATCAAGTCTTATGCCTAAATGTATATGTTGATCCACCATGGATACGGTAATATCATTAAGGGGGCCGTATACAGTTCAAATGAACACAACATTTTTTTTTTGAGTTTTGGTTTTTTGACTTATGTTACCCCCTAAAGACCCTAGTTTCATGTGTTAAAGGAATTTTTAGCAAACTAATTACAAAAATCGTCATATTTGAGCTTTTCTGGCATCATGTTCCATAGCAATGGGCTGCTTATCGCTGTTTACTGGTTGCTTTGGTGGTTTTAAAGCCCCTAAAAGCTTCCTTCTTACCCCAAAAACTTTATGTACCCCGGTAATAATACGATGGTCCATTAAGACCCTCACCAGCCTCGTTTCCTTGTAACCATGCACTTTGAGCAGTTCTTGGCAACTTGCCGTCTGAGAACAAAGTTTGGAGTTGAGTTGGAGGTTTGAAGAAGTGTAACAAGAGGATGGGACGTATTGCAGGGAAGAAATGAAAAGGATTTGATGGAAAGAGACCTGCAGAGCTTACTCAAGAATCGATGAATGCTCCTGCTACGCCTGTGGAGAATGATTCGCCAGCAAATGCAGCTGCCATTGCTACCAAGAGAGGCCATCAACATTTGGGCCTAACGAAGCTCCACAAAGTTTGAAGCCCTTGTGTAAGTTGAAAGAAATGAAGAAATCATCAGCAAATAAACTTGAAAATTCATAGTTTATCACAGAAATCAACGATGGTATACTAATGAGGGGAAGGCAGTGAATCTTGGTTTGACTAAATTGCCAAAGAAGAGCTTGCATGCAGCCTGAAGATCCAAGACTTGAAACTACTTGGAGAAGCATTTTCTGCTGCTGCAGTGTGCAGCGCTTGCAAGAAAAGTAAATCAAGAATCCAGCTGGTTCAAATAAATTATGAGAGGGCAGGTCTTGCAGAATCATTAGCATAGAGATGCTCCAACTGTGGCAATGAAATAGCTTTTTCCACTAGTCAAAAGGTTTCTGGCAATAAAGGAGGCCACTTTGAAATGAACTAGAGCTCTGTTGATGCTTCTCACAGTGGCAGGGCTCACCTTGCAAAATTTTGTGGAACTATGGGGCTTCAACAGCCAGTGACGACGGCAGCTTTCAATGAGACACTTAAAGAAATAGAAGTTGCAGCAGTTTCGGAAGCAATGGCTTGTATGAAAGATGCAAGTGCAAGGCTAAAAGAACATGTCTTGAATGGTTGATGATAAATAACATGCACTCCAGTTAGTACATCCTTACATGAAGTAATTCATCAATTAAATCATTACGCCATTACAGTT